>CM070839.1:27497579-28903829 GCA_036326025.1 Chrosomus eos
ATCAAAGTTCTCACAAAAATTATGTTTTCCACTCCCCCATGGAATTATTAGTTCTCACGAGAATTATATCACATGTCATGTGAACTACTAGTGATTCTCGCAATATTACAGATATGGTTATGTTAGGTTAGAGCCCTAAAACAGAGGGAAGTTTTTTGAATATAATATTGAACATGTAAAATTATAATGAACATTATAAATTCACATTATAACATGTTATAGTGACCTCAATAAAACAACCAAAACAAATGTGTGTGAAATTTTAATATTTCTTCTGTTTTATTATACAGCTAAAAGAGCCTGGGGTCAAATTGACCCCAAGGAACACCGATGCTACACAATGTGTACAGGACATTGAAAAAATATCAGCAGGTTAATTTTATGTTTACAGAGTTGTGCCCATTAAATTAGGAAAAGTAATTGAATTTGAAGCAAAAAAAAAAAAAAATCATGTATTTACAGACGTTAAACATTGAATGGGGTCAAATTGACCCCAAAGATAATAGGAGGGTTAACAGAAGAATATGTAAAAGTGCGGTATTCGGGGTAAAAGGAGCCCCTGCTGCTAAAGGCACAATAATCAACATGATAATAAACAGCTGGCTGACTTTTATATCTGTTGACATGACATGGTTAGATTCAGATGGTAAATATCATATATTAAGTTGGGTGTCCAGTTTATAGAGATACCATATTTGTAATGAAACCATCATATTTGAAAATATGATATTAATCATTTCACATAATATAATATGATTGCATGTTAGTACTGTAAATCTAAATTAATATTTTATATTAACATTTTAATGAGAGTATAGCCTAATTATTGATCAAAAAGGAATTATTTTATTTATCAAAATAAACAGAAAATAGTATAAACTTTTGTTAAAGTGATTGTTAGAAATAATTAAAAATATATTATTTTAGCTACAGTATTTGTATAAATACTGTGTGCCTTTTGCCCCCATACTGGTGATCCTTTTGCCCTGTGTGTGGGGTAAAAGGCCTACATTGCCACCTCATACATTTATAAGATTTTTAAACAAAATAAACCATTTATGATTTATTTTAACACAAAATCTGTTGCTCCATAAATGTTCAAACACACACACACACACACACACACACACACACACACACACACACACACACACACACACACACACACACACACACACACACACACACACACACACACACACACACATATATATATATATATATATATATATATATATATATATATATGCAGAAACATCAAACCTTTTTCTACATTAAAATGAGTGTAGTTTGTGCACAGCAGATCTCTTGAAATGAAATTCTCATTTTGGAGTGATGGGAAACTCCAATTTCACGTTTTTCCAATGGGGTTACTTTTTACATAGTTTTTTCCTCCACCAAAATTGAACACAAACATCAGTCAGATGTGTCAATATAATCAGGGTTAACCCATTTGCACTTTTGCTTTATTCTGTTTGCACTTAAAATGTTAGTGACAAGCTTCGACCACAAACACTGAAGTGAAGCCCACACACAGTCGCAAGGATTCTGTCTGAGTCATATAAGAGCTCTTTAACACCACACACCCCTCCAAACACATACACTGCATGAATGTCAGTCTGGATTGTAAAGATATGTGTGTGTGACATTTAGAAAGAACTAATGCTGATACAATCATGTTTTCCACACATCCCACACACTCTTACAGCTGTGGTAAACTAATCTTCAGACGCAACAGAAGTTCAGCTGCACATTTGAGGCTGTGTATCTTCTGAGGACAGTTGAAGCAGAGTTTCAGTACTAAACCAGAGAGCAACATTAACCTCAATTCTGATCCTCTCAGCCTCTCATGCGCAATATTGTCATCAGTGGTGAATGAATGTACTGAGGAAACACCATTATTCAATCCGTAATAAAATAGTTTTTTTTTTTTTGGCCATTTAGATATTGCAGTGGTTACTTGAGTGATACCATTTAATGTTTTAGACATTTTTAGATATACATAGTTTGTATGTGGGTGTTCTTTAGCCTAACATTTACACAAGAGACAGTTTTTAACTGTAAATGTACCACAGTGCACAGTAGCACGTTACACCTAAAGTTAATATTCAGGTCAGTATGAAGTATAAATAAATAAATAAACAAAAACGCACCATAATCTTACTGGTTTTGTTTAATTGCCACTAGATGGCGCATTGTATTTATCTTAAAACTACTTAAAACATTCTCTGTTGTAGGCCTACTTCATATCTTGTACTGCAGCTGAATGCGGTCCAAATCCAAATTTCTCCTCAAATAATTATTATTTTTATCTAGCACTCTTAACCATGAGGTACATCCCAGGATGATTATTAAACAGCACTGAAATTGAATGTAATGTATATACAGTATATTATATATCAACTGCCTTTTAGAGTTACTATCCAAAAGCACACATTGAAAGATGAATATTAACACACACACACACACACACACACACACACACACACACACACACACACACACACACACACACACACACACACACACACACACACACACACACACACACACACACACACACACACACACACAAAAGTTTTTATTTAATATAAAATGAATATATAAATGGTCGATTAATGCATTTCATCAAATGTTAAAGAAACATCCTTTCCTTTTAATGGAATGACCTCTAAGACAAAGCGAGTTAGAGAGACAGATATAGCTTAAATTTTCTTAGCACTTCCTCTCTCGTTACATAACCCCTCCCCCCTTCCTCTGTCTGATCCCATTTTTAAATTCAACTCTCCTCCTCCTGTGAGGGTGGACTTGGTATGATCCACTTGCCCCAGACCCGAGGTCTGACTCTGAGCAGAGAGACGCGGCAACTAGCGCTGCTGCAGAGGAAGTGCACGACTGAATCTACAGCCTAAAGTCTCAGAGACAGGGAGGGAGATGAGCTGTGTCAGAGTCCAGTCTTGCTCTGGGACGGCAGACTGACTGAAACTGCCGGTAAAGCACTCATTTTTCACAGCTGTGCATCTCTGTCACTCTGGAGTCATGAGCTCAAAGGGGATGAACCTGCACAACAAACGTCTTCCCTGTGAGTATTTCACCTTTTGTTTATTTATTTTGCTCATAAAGATATGACTTTTCTTACACTCTGCTTGACAACATGCATGACAGATGACCAGTCATTAATCAAAAGAAGAATCATTGTGTCATTAAATAAAATGTATGGCTAGTTGTCACACTGTTTACTCCAGTGAATAATTCTGAGTTTAGGGTTATTATTTTTGATAATCAGTTCCTAAATCGATACAAACCCTAAAAATTCCCTAAAAGAAGTTTAACTTTTCTGACTGCATTGCTCACAGTCATTTAGCATGACCACCTGTTATTGTAAAATAATTATTAAACAAAGCAATTAATGAAAAAGATTAAATGTTAAATACTTGCAAAATTTGAAACCACTGTACTTAAATATGTATAAGATTACAAAATATAAAAAATATGACAACTTGCCCCAACCTGACATTTATGTATAAAACCCTTGTCCTGAAAACACTACTTATCTTTTCAATTAAAAAGTACCGTCATCTTATACTTTTTATTGGATGTATGCCAGTTTTTTTTTGTTTGCTTGTTTACAGCAAAAGTTTTAAATATTTGCTGATGTTTTAGTTTTAGTTTCAAGAATTCATAATGAATTTATAAAATATTCTAATCTGTTTGAATCCAGCATACAAAACTACTGGCAGTGAAAATAGTGTAATTTACGGTGGCCAACAGAGCTCAATGCAACTAAAGAAAACACCAGCAAATTAATATCTTCATCAGTTTGCCAACACATGTGCTGCAAATACACACAACACAACCAAATACAGAAACGCGCTATGAACACTCAACGCAACCTAAAACAGAAAAGCAATGCATATACCCGCAACGCAAACCAAATAAAAAAACAACTGTAAATACTCAAAACGCTACTGCAATACAAAAAATGCGCTGCAAATACTCACATGCAACCAAACAGAAACTGCTACAAATATCACAGCAACCAATCCAAACAGTCTGCAAATACCACACTGCAACCAAATACAGAAACTATGCAAATACTCAATGCAACCAAATACAGAAACACCTGCAATACTCACAACGCAACCAAATACAGAAACACACTGTAAATACTCAACCAACCAAATACAGAAAATACCTGCAAATACTCACATTGCAACCAAAACAGAAACATACTGTAAATACTCACACTGCAACCAAACAGAAACGTGCTACAAATAGTCACAACGCAACCAAATCCAGAACCGTATTGCATTGCAGCCAAATACAGAAACATGCTGCAAATACTCACATGCAACCAATTACAGAAACATACTGCAAAATACTCCAAAGTGCAACCAAATGCAGAAACATCCTGCAAATACTCACAACGCAACCAATTACAGAAACATACTGGAAATACTCACACTGCAACCAAACAGAAACGTGCTAAAATATCACAACGCAACCAAACCCGAACGATGCATTGCAGCAAATACAGAAACAGCTGCAATACTCACACTGCAACCAATTACAGAACGATACTGCAATATCACCTGCAAGCCAAATACAGAAACATCTGCAAATACTCACAACACAACCAATTACAGAAACATTCTGCAAATAGCACAAAGCTTTCTGCAACTGAAGAAAACACATGCAAATAGAAAAAAAAAAACACCAGCAAATTAAGAGAGCATCTTCATCAACTTGAAAACACGTGTGCAGCAAATACAATGCAACCAAATACAGAAACGTGCTGTAATTCCTCCCAACAAGTGATGAACCTGGCTCGGATATGCTTATTGTTCATTGTCTACGTGTCAGTGGTGTTGTTGAAGACCTGAAATATTTATTTTAGCATCCTGATCGTATGTGCATTGTGAGTATTTGCAGCGCGTTACTGTATCAGCCTGCCCGACGATAAGTGGTCATTGTGGACACTCGCCCCGGAAGAGGAGTCCCTCAGTGAGTCTGACCAGGGGTGTGAGCCCACGACATCAGTGGCCGAGGGTATTTGGGTGGATTTTGAGACTGAGGACTGGCTGATTGAATTAAGCGCTGAGGTATTGTCTCCCACCCTATCCCACCTCATTTCGGATTTTTCATCACTGTTCCTGATGGACTGTATGAACTTTCTTCCTGTTTCCTCTGAACTAGAGGTCTTCTCGGGTCCTAAAAACTGTTCCCGACCCGAATCAACCCGAATCACTACTTACCCGAACCCAATGTGCATAAATAATTTTTTATTAAAGACAAACCGACCCGAGATAGACCCGATAAAATGAGACCCGAGTCCGACCCGACCTGACGTTATTTCCTTTGGAACCCGACTGGACCCGAACGTAAACATTGTGCACAGCCTGCAGCCCTGCGTTTCTCAAAAATGCACTTAACATAGACGCGCAAGTGTAAGCACGCTGAAGTGCTCAAATGTCAATCACACATCACTGTAACCAATAACGTCCTATACAATTTGGCATAATGTTATTTACCGGACCATACAATGATTAGAACCACCACAGGGTAAAATTTACCGATGGCTGTTTTTCAAATGTAGCATATAACAGATTTTCAATCAAATTCTCCCAGTCATTGACTTTTACTAAAATTGTGTTATTTAGCCTACAATCCCATTGTTAAAAAGTTGACGACCCTGGATATTTCTGTTCTACTTATTTGTTTTCCCTCACCTTTTTCGCAATTTCTGTTATCGCCTCCGTGCTTTTCGGACAGTGTCGCGTATTTTTAAAATTGATTGACAGGCCTGGCTTGACGACAATTCAAATACTTGCATTTAGTCAAACATCCATCCACATGATGGCGCACTAGTTCTTCTTGGCAAACGGAGGGGTTGGTTTATGTGGAGCGAGCAACTGAGTAAATAATGCGGAGGCAACCGTGCTTATGCTTATAGCCCATTGCACGTAGAAGCGCGGAACCGCTCTCTAACTTAGAAAAAGTGAGAGAACGGTGTCAGAGTTGTTTTAAATGCTGCAATTTTGTTAAATGCCCAACATAGTTTAAAAGAATTCGGGTCTTCTCGGGTCCATTTGGAAAAGGCATATTTATTTTAAATTACCCGAGACCCGAGGCCACTAATACCGAAACCCGACCCGTGTCCGAGACACTCGTCGGAGTTTTGGACCCGAACCCGCTCGGGTCTCGGGTCGGACCTCGGGTTTTCGGATCCAAGTGGCCCCGTGAAGACCTCTACTCTGAACCCTCATCGCTGTTTCTAGACAGCACAGATACCTGCATGGACAATGTATTGTTACCTTTGACCCTGTCTAGTCTGCCTCCGCCACTGCCCTGCTCAGCCAGTCCTCCAGCCCCACTTCTGCTGGAGGTTGTCAGCCCTTCGCTATCTCCTGCAATGCCAAGCACTCACATCAAGATCAGGTCCTGCAACCACCATTAGCACCTGAGAGGATAGATCCGGTGGCTCCACCTCCTGCCTGTCTCACTCCGTCTTGGCCTGTCGGCTCCACTTTGGCTCCACCGGACACCCTCAGCCTTACGGCTCCACCGGGTTCCTTCATTGTCACTGCTCCTCCGCCATGGACTTGGTACGCTCCGTTGCCTCCACCCCTACAGCTGCAGCGGGCTCCTCTTTCCCTTCAGATACGCCTCGGTCCTCCATCACACCGGCATCAACTCAATCCTCTGGCAGTCTGGCTCCTCCTCAGATGATCGTCGCCTCGGCATCGCCTAGGCCTCCTGATGTCACTCTTCTCCCTCGGCTCTCACTACCTAGGTAGTGGCTAATGGGGATCCAAATAAACAGATAAACAATTAAACAAACTCATCGGATCATCACACCTGTTTGTCATCTCCTCATTATCACTTTCTTTTAAGTTCCTCACCTTTACTCTGTGTTTGTCGGTTGTTGTTTGTGTGTGCGTGTTACACTTGCTTTTACGCTGCCTTTCTCTTCATGGATTACTGGAGTTTATTTGATTAAAATACCCTTTTGTTCATTGAAACTCTCATTTTGAACTCTCCTTCATCCTAATCATCTTTATCTGGTAACAATTTGCAGCACAAGTGTTGTTGGTAATTGGACTTTTGACGTAAAAGCATATAACTTCATGTGGCAACTAACCCCGGTCTCATGTGAATGTGTGACAAAACATATTACCGATTATTATCCTTGTAAAATCACTAATAACAAAATAAAAATTCCTCCCTTATTTGGACATTTCCTTGGCTGAGGGGGGAGGGGGGAATCTGTTATGTAGATTTTCTATTTCTAAAGGGCTTCCGTTGTTTTGACCAAACATTTAAAGAGCTGATGAACCTGTCAAAGTTGGATTCTAGATTTGTTGGGTGTATAACCTGACTGAAATCCATCTAAATGAAATTGTTTTTCTGCCATTTTTAGCGGATGGGACTTTGACATGTCTGTCAAAAAGTTTTGCACTCCAGATGTTTAGGATGGTGTCATTCAGGTCCAGTGGAATGACTTATCTATAATAGTATAATTATAATAATAATATATTATTCTATAATAAATACATGACATAAGATGTAAATTGTAGTGCTTTTAGATCATGAAGGGTAACTTTTTATAATTCATAAGTTTTGGATGAAGATCAAAGCACTATATGTATGACGCACAAGTCTTTAGATGATAGCATGAAAATTCCGGAGAAATTTCACTGAACCTACATAGACAATTTTTTTATCTTCTCACTTTAGGAGCTTGTATATAATGTGGGCAAATGAATGAAAAAAGATAAGAGATACACTCAAGTACTTTTGGTCGACAGCACTTCTATCTAGTTCCTTAGTCCATGCTTCATACTTCCCTTATGACTCATTATCATGTCACTCATCTTGT
Organism: Chrosomus eos; assembly: GCA_036326025.1. NCBI lineage: Eukaryota > Metazoa > Chordata > Actinopteri > Cypriniformes > Leuciscidae > Chrosomus > Chrosomus eos. The sequence goes on from CM070839.1 coordinate 27,505,459, forward strand.
GGAATCTTCAAGAAATTCCTCTCAGTCCGTTTTACTCACGTTGTTCTCTGGTACTTTTCTGTGAATAGCAGTATCTCTGAAAATAGAACTAATAGAGTTGGTGGTTGCTGCCCTATAAAAGATGCTGAATTAAATATCTTGGAATTTTAGCTTGTTAGCAATCATTTCTTTGTCAGAAAACTGAAGATATTTAGTTTCTGGGTTTCCTTACTTCCAAAACTTCCATACCCACACATTCCGCACACACATATACTCCCACTATTAATAATTCAGTTTGTTTTGGAAACCACAGTTGTGTGTGTAGATTCAACACAGGATAAGGGGATGTCTGGGTTATGCAGTAACTATTTATGCTTCTGTTATTTCTATAAAAGGGTTTATCAGACTTTCAGAAATATGCTCTGGTAATTCTCAGACACTTGAAGGTGCAGTAACTGTTGAAACACTGTTGATAGTTAAATCAACCCAAACAAACACGCCCCTCCCTTCTTTGCTCCGCCCCCAAAATAATTAATTTGCAATGCAGGAGTGAATGTCTCTTTATCATAGCTGAAACAAACCAAAATAATGCTTCATAAAAAAAAGCTAAGATGATGAACAAATTACAAGGAAGAACAAAAAAAAAATGAACATTGAACATTGAAATGACCAGTACACAAGAGTATATATAAGCAAGAGTTTGTTTTTAGTCGCCAGCGACACCCGATCCAGACAAACAATGGCACTCAAAACCATCCTGTTTCTATAGCTAACATTACAACAACAGCATATCTTGGCTCTCTGTAACAGCAAAACATGTTTTACTCACGTATAAAGCAAAAACCACGTTGTCATGAAGTCTAAGCGTTGGTGTAGTAGGCAGACGACCGGGCATGAAGATGAATACAAAATCAGATTTTTTTAACTGCTATCTCCATAAAACACACAATCCAAAAATACATGCTTGTACTTCTTACATGATACAATAAAACTAGTGATGAAATGACAAACATGACCTCCCCTCATATGTACTTACTTATGTCAGAGATGCTTTTAAAAAACTCTTGCAAACCAGATTCAAAGTATCATCACCCTCATGCACACAGCTCAGTGTGTCAAGACATCAGTGCTAACCACTAGCTAGTCCATAGCTCCAAAGAAGCATGTTGTTTCTCTAAGTTTAGTGTGTAGCATTTTTGGGTACATCACCCTTCACATTATGTGAACATACTGAAGTGACTGCTATTTAAACCGAATACAGTGTGGCATGTTTCTGTCTGCTGTTTGATGGATGGCAGTTTGAAAGTGCAGCAGGTCAGAGATCATTAAAATAGGGAAACACTAATGAACAGCAGCAGTTCCAAATGACCTAACAAATCATGACATTGGTATGGCATGACATCTTTTATAACAGACCTGTGACATCATCACATTGTGCTTAGGACTGAGTGTTACATAATGAGGAGCAAATGGTAATGATAATAGACTGTTGTTATGCCTTAGATCAGCTTTTTTTCCATGTATGATACATGGATATAATAAGTTGCTTTGCATTAGTTATAATACTTTAATGGATAAATGTATTCATTATTAGTATATAAATCCTAGATATGTTTTTAAGTTACCCATGAAATCAAAACTGGAGTTTTGTGGCAACTTTGTTAGCCTCGCGGCTAATATCTTGGTAACATGGTTGCATATTCCTTAAGATGGGTGGGTCTACCTAGCCTGACTACGTCAGACTTCCTACTTCCGCTAATTTCATTTCGCTCCTGTAGTCATTCTGAGATAGCAGCCTATCTTTCTGTTTTCCACCGGCCTGAAAACAGCCGGGCCAATCACTGAACAGAAGGCGGGCTGAAAGCCGTGACGTAGTCGCTAAGCGCCGAGTTTAAGAGTTAGGTCAGAGAAATCGAAAACGACCGCGGATAGGGAGACGCGGATGCAATTCGCTCTGTTGTGGAGAATATTCCCAGCATTAGCAAACTGAAGCCCGAACAAGAAGAGTGTGTATTAAACATGTTGAATGGAGGATGTTGTGGCCTTACTCCCTTTGGGAAAAGTTTAATTTATCAACTATTGCCGATCGTCAGCGAGAAACTGGGGAGCCTTTTGACAGGTCAGTGTCTCCTTTCTTTTCCAGGTCTTAAATACCGTAAAACTTCAAATAATAGCCCAGGCTTTTATTTGCCTAAATCGTCAAACTGCACCGGCTTGTATTTGAGACAGGTGTCTATATGAGACAGGCTTTTATAGTGTTGAGATGTTGTTCATTGAGATGTTGTTCCTAGAGTCTCTAATCTCTAAAAATCTCCAAATGCTCCACGTGAAACTGCGGTCTTCCGATCTTTAACTATCTTGTCGATTGATTTTGATTAACATTTGCGAGGGAGAGAGAGCAAGACCGCGCTCGTGTTGTTTGAAGACCTGAGAGTGGGCGCGCGGCTCTCTCTCTCTCTCTCTCTGCTCGTTTGCGCCCTGTCAAAGCGCAGCAGTCATTCTATTACATCACTCACCGATCAAAAAAGTCGTTCACAACCATGTTCACTCCGGTATTTCGCTCGCATCATCAAGTGTTTACAGCAGTTTTACTGTGGAAGTTCGATCATAGATTTGAGTTCGATGCATGATGTCTGTGGTTCGATCAGGGTTCGATGCATAGGGTTCGATGCAGCTGTGTCAGCGCATAACATACGTCATAAATAAACTTATCTGATTGGCTTACGGTTAACCAATGATTTTGAACTTTAGATATCGCCCCCTAGCGAGAGAGAAAACACTTCTCTATTATGCTATGCCAGACTCTGTCTACGAAGCAAAGTGAAGTAGCAGAGTCTGGTATACCAGGCTAGGGTCTACCTATACCGGTAGACATGTTTAACCGGTATAAATTTGTCAACCGGTAGAGATTTTGGACTATCGTCTTTATCGCGGTTACGCTCATGTTATGTTGCTGTGCTATGTGGTCACGAAAGCGTACTCGGTTACTAACGTAACCTCGGTTCTCTCTAGAGAGGGAACGAGTACTGCGTAATATCTTACGCTATGGGGAAAACTCTTTTCCACGAGATATTGAAGCCAAAAATTATCCTTAATTTTTTATTAATGTAAAACGCTTTGCAGCAGCAAGCAGACATAGGCGAGACAGCTCGCGCGCCTATTGGCTGCCCTGCGGCAATAGCAGCAGCCTATCGAGAGAGGCTCTGCGTGACGTCACGACGAATGGGGGCCTTTCGCGCCCATATCGTCACGTCCCGCCAGAAAGGGCGTGGTCTCGCCCCATATCTAGGCTCGATAGCTGCTCTTACGTTGGTTTTCATCGCCTAAGCGAACCAGAGCGTATTCCAAGCACGGCAAGATACGCAGTACTCGTTCCCTCTCTAGAGAGAACCGAGGTTACGTTAGTAACCGAGTACGTTCTCTTACGAGAGTATCTCTCGTACTGCGTAATATCTTACGCTATGGGGAACACAATGCAACACGCCGTGCTGGTAGGGATCCAACACCAAAGTCCCAGGGCCGAAGCCCGGGGCGCATATAGTGCATAATCACCATAAACTCACAGAGAGTGAGGGAAGAGAGGCTAGAAGCATCATTCCCTGTAAATAGCATCCGAAGGAGCTGATCATGTGACAAATAGACCATACCGTCAGGGTGAACATTCAGCCTGAACTGGGTGGCCACAAGTGTGTCGACATTTTAATGAGCTGCTGTACCGGTCAGTGAGCAATACGCAGGTCAAACTCAGTATCTGAGCCGCACAGCGGGCAGATAGCACTGAACTTTATACCGCCAAAAGCTTAGCTTGCAAGGCGGGAACCTCCAGGTTATAGTATTTTATAAATGTAGACGGCGAGGCCCAGCCCGCGGCCATACAATATCTTGCAGGGTAACCCCGCTAGACCATGCCCACGAGGAGGCCATGCCTCTTGTGGAGTGCGCTCCAACACCCAAAGGGCACTGTAGGCCCTTAGAAGTGTAAGCCAGCGCTATGGCACCAACTATCCATCTGGATAGGCTCTGTTTCGAAGCGGCAAGTCCCTTAGCACGGCCGCCAAACGAAACGAAAAGCTGCTCAGTCTGTCTGAAACCAGACGAGCGGGACACATAAGCCCTTAGTGCCCTAACAGGGCAAAGGAGACTCGCGTCCTTCTCCTCATTGAGAACCGGACGGGCAGACAGGGAAATCACCTGGGCCCTGAACGGTGTGTTGAGGGATTTTGGCACGTAGCCGTGCTTCGGTTTGAGTATGACCTTAGAGTCATTAGGTCCAAACTCCATGCATGACGCGCTCACTGAGAGCGCTTGCAAGTCCCCTACGCGCTTCACTGAAGCGAGAGCCATAAGAAACGCTGTCTTGAAGACAAGTGTTTCATGTCTGACGACTGGATTGGCTCGAATGGGGCACCTTTCATGGCCTCCAAGACCGTGGAAAGGTCCCATGTCGGGACTGAAGGGGGCCTGGGAGGGTTTAGCCTCCGAGCTCCTCTAAGGAAACGCACGACTAAGTCGTTCTTTCCTAGTGACTGGCCAGACACCGGTTTTACAAACGTTGCTATGGCCGCCACGTATACTTTGAGCGTGGAAGGGGTCCTGCCCTTATCCAGTAGCTCCTGAAGGAAGGAAAGCACTTCCGTAACCCCGCAGTCTACAGGTGAAAAGCTCTGCGCTTGACACCAAGCAGAGAACACAGACCACTTCGAGGTGTAGAGCCGTCTGGTAGACGGGGCTCTAGCCTGCGCGATCGTGTTTAACACTCCCTCTGGGAGGTCAGCGGGTACCCGTTGATGGCCCCTGCGTGCAGGGACCACAAATCCGGGCGAGGATGCCAAATCGAGCCTCCCGCCTGAGAGAGGAGGTCTCTCCTCAACGGTAAAGGCCATGGGGCACGCTGGTCAGCTGCATCAGGACAGGGAACCACGACTGGTTTGTCCAGAGCGGAGCTATGAGTAGCACTGGGCATCCCTCCCTCCTGATTCGCTCCAACACCTGAGGCAGGAGTGAGACAGGGGGAAAAGCATATAGGGGGCGGCGGGGCCAAACATGGGCCAGCGCCTCCCGGCATTTCGAGAAGAATCTCGGGCAGTGAGCGTTTTCTTGGGACGCGAACAGGTCCACCTGCGCTTTGCCAAACGTTTCCCCAGCAGCTGGATCGTCTGCGGGTGCAGAGACCATTCTCCTGCTGGGACGTTGTTTCTGGACAGCCTGTCTGGCCCCACATTTAGGTGACCAGGCACATGCGCCGCTCTCAGCGAGAGCAGGTTGTGCTGAGCCCAGACCAGGAGGCGTTCCGTCAGCCTGTAAAGGTTTCGGGACCTGACGCCGCCCTGGTGATTTATGTACGCCACCACTGACATGTTGTCCGACCGGACCAATACGTGGTGGCCTTTTATCTGGGGACAGAAGCGCCGTAGCGCTTTGTCGACTGCTATTAATTCCAAGCAGTTTATGTGAAGGAGCTTCTCCCGTACTGACCATAGGCCAGCTAGCGGTCTGCCTTCGAGCAGCGCTCCCTGCCCCGAAGTGGAGGCAGTCCGTAGACACCACCTTCACACTCGAGGGGATCCCCAGACTCACACCTGACTGATACCAGTCGGTTGCTTTCCATGGTTTCAGAGCCGAAATGCACTGAAGGTCGACCCTGAGGCGAAATAGACCTGCGGTCCACGCCCTGGGGGGAACTCGTGCTTTTAGCCATAGCTGCAGTGGGCGCATGCGGAGCAGGCCCAACTGGAGTACGGAGGCTGCTGAGGCCATCAGACCCAGCATTTTCTGAAACCTTCTGAGCGGGACTATAGAGCCGTGGCGGAAGGATCTCGCGACGTGCTGAATATTCAATCCGCGCTCCGGTGACAGGCGTGCTGTCATGGATAGCGAGTCTAACACTGTTCCCAGAAAGGAAATTCTCCGACTGGGGAGCAGTGAGCTTTTCGCCCAACTGACTGTAAGGCCCAGCTCCTCGAGGTGCTCGAGTAATGCGGCCCTGTGTTCTATGAGCTCCGTTCGTGAACGAGCTAGAATCAGCCAATCGTCCAAGTAGTTCAAAAACTCGCATGCCCCGAAGTCTCAGGGGGGGCGAGGGCCGCGTCCATGCACTTCCTGAACGTACGGGGTGCTAGGGACAGGCTGAACGGCAGGACTGTGTATTGATATGCCTGGCCCTCGAAGGCGAATCTCAAGAATCGCCTGTGATGGGACGCTATTTGTATTTGAAAATAGGCGTCTTTCAGATCTATTGACATGAACCAGTCTCCTTGGCGCACTTGCGCGAGGATTTTCCTGGTCGTAAGCATTCTGAACTGGCGCTTCACAAGCGTTCTGTTCAGCAGTCGCAGATCTAGAATGGGTCTGAGCCCACCATCTTTTTTCGGTACCAGAAAATATCTGCTGTATAATCCCCCTGTGTACTGGGAACACAACACCGTGTTTACAGCGTTCGAGGCGGGGGGCGCGCTGATCACAGCGGGCAGCCTGGCCGCGCTCAGCTTCTCTATGGCGGGACGCGCAGAGAAAGCGAGCGGGGCGAATCCCGTGGGATTCGGCGCGTGTGAGGGAATGTGGGCACATTTACTACATGCGGGCACATTTACTACACTGAGAATACTGTCAGCTCGCGCCGACTAAATCACTGCTGTGTATACAGCGTGCGAGGCGCGCGCTGATCACAGCTGGCAGCCTGGCCGCGCTCAGCTTCTCTGTGACGGGTTGTGCAGAGAAAACGAGCGGGGGCGAATCCCGTGAGATTCGGAGTGTCTGTGAGAAATGCGGGCGCGAGACAGCGGGCACATTTTCAGCACGGAGAACACTCGGCTCGCGCCGACTGAATCAACGCTGTGTTCACAGCGTGCGAGGTGCGCGCTAATCACAGCGGGCAGCCTGGCCGCGCTCAGCTTCTCTGTGACGGGTTGTGCATAGAAAGCGAGCGGGGGTGAATCCCGTGGGATTCGGCGTGTCAGTGAGGAAATGCGGGACAGCGGGCACATTTACTGCACTGAGAACACTGTCGGCTCGCGCCGACTAAATGTGTGTTAGTTTCGTTTTTACAGAAACCAAGGGACACGCATCATGTAGTGTAAGCGGGCATTGTATGGGCGCGTTCACTACATTTTCTGCACAACCAACATGAGTTGGTTTTATTTGTGCTAGCCCTGCACCATGGCGGGCTGTGTCTGGGTGTGGGAATGGGCACTGGGACGTGGGCATTCTTACAACACTCGTAACACCATCGGCCGTGGCCGGGACACCAGAAAATGCACTCTTTATTGGATTTATCTGGGTAGCCATAGAAACGGCTTTTGTGCGCAGGCAAGCGGGCTGAGACACCGGCTGCTTCACTGCGAAATACACTGGGACAGTCACAACGCATGGAACTGAACGAGCGAGAAGTTTTGGTGGAAATCCGGCCGCAGCGGGATCTGAACACCGTCACTTTCCTAGAGAGACTAGGAAGGCCTTGAGACCTCGGGCTTTACCTCAATCCTCGGCCGGGGCCCGCGCTGAGGGGGGCGGCGTCCAGCAGAGCGAGAGCGCGGTGTTTGATCTCGGGCCTGGCGGCGCTGCTAGTTAGCCGAAACGACGGCCTTTGTGCGCAGGCAAGCGGGCTGTGGAACCAGCTTGCTCACTGCGAAATACACTGGAACAGTCACATTGCTTGGAACTGAACGAGCGAGAAGTTTTGGTGGAAATCCGGCCGCAGCGGGAACTGAACACCGTCGCTTTCCTAGAGAGACTAGGAAGGCCTTGAGACCTCGGGCTTTATCTCAATCCTCGGCCGGGGCCCGCGCTGAGGGGGGCGGCGTCCAGCAGAGCGAGAACGTCGAGGAACACGGAGCGCTCAGCTTCCGTCATCTCGGATAGTTAGCCACAAATGTTTCTCACCATTCAGGGGGGAAAGGCGCGGGTCTCGACTGTGACGGAGCTTCGTCTTTCCCGAGAAAGCGTCCGTCCAGCCTATTGCGCGTTAGTTGCGCGAGCGCCTTTCAGTCGAGGCCGATGTAATCCACGGCTTGAGAGAGCGGACGCATCGGCTCAGTTTCAATGCCGTCTCCGGTAAGTTCGTCGAGCTCAAGTGCGGACGCGGCGGCAGACGGCGGCCACTGTCCGTCCGTGGGCGACTCGAGCGAAGCCGGCGAAGCTGGCGGGCGAACCGGCGAGCTTTGGCGGGCTGGAAATAGCTCGGGCGCGCGCTGGGCGCGGCGCTTCTTGCGGCGCGGCGTCACGGCAGGCTGGGATGCGGGCTCGGATAACGCAGCTAGGCGAGTCCGCAGAGTCACCATAGGCAAACGTTCACAATGATGGCATCCGCCGTCAGCGAGCGCGATGGCCGCGTGATCCTCACCCAGGCAGGACACGCAGATGACATGGCGGTCCTCATCGCTGAGTGGGGCTCGGCAAGAACCACAGGAAGGCATCTTTAAAAAGACGCCGCTCTTTTAGAGGGGTGGGAAAAAAAGGCAGATAATGCAATCACACACACTCTAAGCAGAGGAAAGGATATGTACGCCGGAAAGCGCAGCAGGTACGGCGGCTGAAGGCGGCGAGGCCAGCGACTCCAGGCTCGATGGCACGTCCCGCTGAAGGCTACAGGTCGACGGCGCGGCTTCTCACTCTGGATCCAGCGATGCGGGAGGCTTCGCTGAAGAGATGAAAATCAACGTAAGAGCAGCTATCGAGCCTAGATATGGGGCGAGACCACGCCCTTTCTGGCGGGACGTGACGATATGGGCGCGAAAGGCCCCCATTCGTCGTGACGTCACGCAGAGCCTCTCTCGATAGGCTGCTGCTATTGCCGCAGGGCAGCCAATAGGCGCGCGAGCTGTCTCGCCTATGTCTGCTTGCTGCTGCAAAGCGTTTTACATTAATAAAAAATTAAGGATAATTTTTGGCTTCAATATCTCGTGGAAAAGAGTTTTCCCCATACGTAGATATTACGCAGTACGAGAGATACTCTCGTAAGAGAACTTATCATTTGCATGCATTTTTAAGCATTGCAGTTTAAAATCAAGTGTTTATTAAAAAAGTTTTATTATTCATGCCAGAGTTTCCGGGATCACTTATTAATGAAAAACTATGCACCTGAACATGTGACGTAATACACATGTGCATATTGTCACCAATTTAACAAATTTGTGTTTTTAGTTCACACAGAGACAATAACAGGATCAATTAAAACAGGCGCACAAAACGCATGCAAAGTTTTTCTGTTTTTAGTTGAAAACCATGTTGTGTAAAATGCCCCTGAGAGACGTGAAGCCGTGCTCAATAGACCTCACAGACATCGCGCAACCAGCACAGAGACAGAATCCTCGCCCTGTATTAACTATGATCTGTTATAAGTGGTCCCGCCCAACCCTCCTCTCCCAACTCCTCGTCCTCCTCCAAAGCCCCATCCTCATCTACCTCATTTCCTGTTTGCCTTTATTTTGGTTGGGCAGGTCACGCCTACTGGGGAGGGGCGTAATGTCACAGACACCCATTCTTAGTTTTATTATCATGGACTTTTAGTTAGTTGGTCTTCCTTTGTTCAGTTTCCTGCCACTTATCAGTTTTCATAATGATTAATTTAATCATCACAGGTGTTTGTCATTATTTCCATAATTTGCTTTGTATTTAAGATGCAGTCTTTTCAGTGTTCATTTGTTCGGTCACGTCAGTGCATAGCGGTTGTGTTTATTTGCCTGCCTTATTTAAAATATCTTCTTCATCTTCATCGTGTTTCCTGCAACTGTTGGTGACAATATCGTTATATGAAATAAAATTTGGATATATCATGATACGATTTTGGTCATAGCGGCCACCTCTATTCCTTAGCTGTGTTATAGTGAGTTTACCATGTCTAAGGAGTGTTTTTAAAACCCGCTGAAGAAAATGGTGAACCAGTTTCTGAAATAATTTTTTTTTTACAGTGTATTGTCAAGCAAGCATTTTGACCTTTCTTGTACCATATTACTTTATTATTTGTGCATTGATCAATGTTTATATGTAAGAACAAGTCTTTTCAGAAAACTTTAATTAAAGGGATAGTTCACCCAAAAATGAAAATTCTTTCAGTAATTACTCACCCTCACGTTTCTCCAAGACCTTCGTTCATCTTCGGAACACAAATTAAGCTATTTTTGATTAAATCTGAGAGCTGGATCACTCCTCCATGGGCTTCTAAGGGATTGAAACTTGCCAGCCCCGAAAAGTTATTAAAGACATCGTTAAAATAGTCCACATGACTACAGTGGCTCAATCTTAAGTTTATCAAGCGATGAGAATACTTTTTGTGCGCAAAACCCCCCAAAAATAACGACTTCATTTTGAGCAGTGTTGGGCAAGTTACTTTAAAAAAGTAATTAGTTATAGTTACTAGTTACTTCTGACAAAAAGTAACTGAGTTAGTAACTGGTTACATTATTACAAAAGTAACTAATTACCTGGGAAAGTAACTACTGTGTTCCTTTATAAAACATTTTTTTTTTAAATATGTGAAATAACTTGGATACCCCCAATATTAAATATGTTACATGAATGAAATGGACAAAAAATATATATATTATTATAAAACATTGTACACTAATCTACACTATTTTAATGTTGCTGTGGGACAATGTGAGAAACACCTATTAACTTAAATATTAAAATAGTATGATTACTATAGTGGAAAAACAAAACACAATAGATGGTTTAGAACTTTTAATATTATTGCACATCACAACTGGCCAACAAGGATTAACTAAGGATTCTTAAGAAATTTACCAAAAATAAATAAATAGTAATAAAAAATATACATACACATAAACTCTTAGATTATAAAACTCACACACCTTTACAACTGGAGGACATACTGTATAGCCTATTGAAGTATTTTCTTCCTCACAAAAGTAAAGAGTTTAACAAAAAGTGCTCTCAATATAATACTGAACAATGTACCAACATAAATAATAATACTAAAATATTATATTTATATTTAGGTTTTATTGTTATAACCTACAGAGAACGTCATCATCAGAGGTTATTTATAAGCCAAATTATAGTCGTGTCTGCCGCACGTGCTCACAACCGGTCAAACAAAGATGTTTTCTGGGAGCGTTTCCTGCAGGTTATTCTTATGTTTTATTTTATAACCATGCAAACAAATTAAAACGTTGCAGATAACCAATATGCTACAGAGATTATTCTAATGCTGAAATGTGTAGCCTACTTTATAAACAATTAAGCTCAGACACACCCGGTCTCTCTCGCGCACTATCAAGCGCGCTCTCGGAGTCGGACACGGTCTCTCTCACGCACTATCAAGCGCGCCCGCGGCGTTCGCCTCGCTTTAGTCCAGTCCGGCACCTCATAAACACACGCACACCACCAGAGAAAAAACGTTGCAGGTCCTATGGCGGAGAGAAAGCCTACTCGGATGAAAACCGCTTCAGTGAGCTCAATTATAGTAACGGCATATTTTATTGTCAGTAACGGTAACGGCGTTGTAACGGAGGAAACAGTAATTAGTTTGATTACTCGTTACTGAAAAAAGTAACGCCGTTAGTAACGCCGTTTATTTATAACGCCGTTATTACCATCACTGATTTTGAGTCAGTTCATGTAGTGTATTGCCGCTTTTCCACTGCATGGTACGGTACGGTACGGTTCGGTTCGGTACGGCACGCTTTGGCGCTTTTCCACTGCATGGTACGGTTCGGTAGCACCTGTTGTTTACTTTCTTGAAAAAAAAGAGATCAAAACTTTAAAAAAGAAATGGCTGATTCGTGGTCGAGTTGCAGACGTTCCTCTCGTTGGTTGCCGAGGAGCGGATCCAGCGAGAGCTGGATGGGGCTAGCTGCTAAACGGAATGAAAAAGTGTTCCAAGAAGTAGCTCAGCTCTTAGCCGCACACGGCTATCACCGGACCTACAAACAGTGTAACGATCAGTCCCACCCACTTTGAAGGGGTACTAACTGCAGTGGAAAAGCAACCGAGCTAAAGCGAACCGAACCGTGCCGTACCGAGCCGAGTCGTACCACGCAGTGGAAAAGCGAAGCGAGCCGAACCGTTCCGCGCCGAGTCGAACCGTACCGAGCCGAACCGAGCCGTACCATGCAGTGGAAAAGCGCCATAATAGTGTAGTTCTTCTGCGTTGTACGTCACACATAGGCTCACTATTGACTGACCCATTTTTGGGTGAACTATCCCTTTAAACTGCTTAATTCATATGGATTTCTTTTACGATCTCGTTATGAATTTGGTGGAATGATTTTTCAATGGAAGGACAGCAATCTCTCAGGTTTAATTTAAAACAGAAAAATGTTATGGGTTTGGAATGTCATGAGGGTGAGTACATGATGAGAATATTTTCATTTTTGGGTGAATTAATCCTTTAAGAGCTTGTGTTTATAGCTGAATACCACATCCTTCATCCAATGTCTTCAAACAATTTTGGTTTGTGTGTTTGAAAATCCCCATTTCTGGTTTAAGGTTACCATACTTGTCATACGTAAGTAAAAACTGTTTTAGAGAAACATTTTCTTGTCATTTTTCAATGAGAGAAATTAGCATCTGATTTTAGTTATATTTTAAGGTATGGTTTCTTAGTAAGTCAGGGCTTTTACTCCCAGTCCCTGAGGTTTAACACATGAACTTTTAACTCATTCATCTGGAAAGTTCATTTCCCATTTCCTGTTTTCAAACTGTCCTTAGAGGGATGTGGTGGACTGGTTTTAGGTTGTTTTGGGGCTGTAATGCTTCTGAAAGTCACCTCCTAGAAGAAAAATGTAAGTTTTTTGAGTCAGATGACTGGAAGAGTTTGATGCGTGGTTAAGGCATTCCTGCTGTGGTAATTACACAACAGAATACATTCCTGTAGATGAGTCCAAGATCTGTTAAAATGCATGACGTGTTTATTTGTGTCTGAAAAGGATAAGACGGTTGCCATGTCTCTGAGAGTGCCTGTATGGATGCTGTGCCATGTCCGGTATCCTGCTGGATCATAATCCCCAGAATGCTTTAGTATGTGAAACACTATGACAAAGAAATCTGGGGTAGGGTGGGGTGGGAAACAGAGCTTTGCCTTGTATGGAGAAAATGACAAATCAGTCCTTACAGACAATCCGCCTTTCTTCTTTGATCTAACAAGTCTCGCTCACCCCTCCCAATCTACTGCTGTGTGAATGGACAGCACAGTGTGAAAAAGGGGGATGGATGTGAGAAAGAGATGAGTCCAAGAGAGGATGAGAAAAATAGAGTGATCTCATCCTCATGCGGTTGTTTACTTTCCTTATGAATGATCTTATTGGATGATTTGGGGCAGCGTCAGAAAGCCTCGTGATGAAGTCATTCACTTTAAATCAATCACCGATTTAGTCTGATTGGAAAACAGTGTCTGAGCAATTGTGGAATATACTACTCCACAGTAGATCTGACTCCATCCACTACTGCACTGTTAACGTAAACTCCAACAACTGACAATCAAAATTAGCTGTGTGGTTGTTAAGGTTTTTTGGGTGGTTGAATGGTGACAGTGGTTGGTATACACTTGTGATGCAGCCTGAATCATAATGACACCGTGTTCGTTCGTTGCCAGAGGAGAACTGACCCCCCCATCCCCCGTCCCCCGTCCTCGCCTCCCGCCTCTGGCTTTTTGGGGACACTTAATGTTCAACAATATTATTGATTTGAATGTACTGACGCTGTTTAATGAGCAGATTCAGCAGAATTGCTTTATAGATTAAATTAACTAATTTAATAAGTGATGATCTTTACAACGGAACTGAATCAACACAGAACAAATTTGAGCTGAACAATGACAATATTTTCTTTTAGAGCTGATGTACAGCCTAAATTAACTTAGTTTGCATCATTTAATCATTTTCCTGTTGTCACTGTAAATCTGCTTTGAAATCTGTATTGTATGAAGCGCTAAGCGCTGACTTGACTTGGCTTGGTTGTTGCCAGGGTCGTTGGTTTTAGGAGCTTTTCTACATGGTTTCTACCCTGTTATTTGTGGTAGCCAAGGTGTTTCTATGTAGTTGCTAAGGCTACAGAGGGTTTTTAAGAATATGGCCAGGTGATTTTAAGGGAAAGGGAAGCCAGCCCTTCTCCTGAGGGCTAACCTCTTTTGAAGAGTTCAACTACAACCCTAATAATACCTGAACCAGCTAATCAAGGTGATCAAGAATTATTATAAATAACAGGCAGGTGTGCTGGAGCAGGGTTGGAATTGAAGTCTGCAGAAGGGTAGCCCTCCAGAAGATACGCCTGTTTTAGGGTATACCGGATAGTTTCTCGGGCATTACTAGATGTTCTGAGTGTTTTTTAATGGCCCAAAAGTCAAAGACCCATCAACTCAGTCTTATGAGAATTAAGAATTAAAGTACTGTACGGTGAATTAAGTATTGTATTGTAATGAATAGAATGTAGCTATTGCTGCCTACAAGTTGATATGTGACCAGGGCTCTGAGCTCTGCCAGATCTGCCAGCTGACATGAATAAACACCATGTCCACTGCACTGGCATTTTGCAAAGTGCAAGAGTGGCCAGCAAAATTTATTTTTTTAAGGACAATAGCTCAGTCAAATCACATTTTCCCTGACTTGCTCCTTTCTCGATCATATTAGAGAAAATGTGATTTGACTGGAAGGGAATGCCAGAGAATAAAACAAACTGAACCCCTGAGCAAAGCACTTAATCCTGTGTTATTTCAGAAGCATCAAGTCATCATTTTATTTTCACACACATGCACACACTCAAATATGCACATGGCAGATGTCAAGGACCGAGTCATACACACTTGGTTATGCAATATCCATTCATGGCATGTCTGTCGAGTTTTAAGTGCCTCAACGTTTCTTAACGTTTTATATAAGCACAGGCATCTGTTTTTAAATATTAAACTTGGACAAGGTCATGGAAAAATGCAAGAGGAGATCCCTGCAGTGTTCAAAGAGCCGAGTTTACGTGTTGAATGGTTTGTCATTTGGATAATGTCACTGTAGGTGAAGACTTTATTTCAGTCCCACTGACGAATTCCTGCTACAAGCCTAGTTTGTCCCTACAGGATTGATGGAATGTTCTGGGTTTAATTTACTTTAAAGTCTTTGCTAATTGCATGTTATTGATCTTTTTCTGAACCATACATATGTTTTATTTTTAAAAATGTATTTTAATCTCATAATATTTGATCAAAATGTCATAACTTGATCAGTGGTGACAAATGCTGGACTTAATCTAATTATTTAGTCCACCGAAACCCCAGCCCTTCTCATACAATTGGCTGCAAGTCCACACCCACATTTTAAAGAACCAAGTCCCCGCTCTACATTTACTCTTTTCTGATAACCTGTTTCACGCAAATGTAAAAAAAAAATATAAAAAAAATCTGTTGCTACTTTCATTTCATCGTAACTTTAAGCTCTTTTGGTAGCATCTGTGCCATTCTGTTGATTACCAAAAAAAAAAGGTCCCCACCCACCACTGTTAAAAGGATGATTTAGACAACTTTACTATAGTCAAATAACTATTTTTGTATAGGTGAGAACCAAAATAAACTCTGGAAGGAAGAGGAGTATCAGGGTACAACATAATCATATGAGCACCACATCTCAACTTTTAATAATCTGAATAATGTCTGGAGAATTTGAAGAAAGTCAAGCAGCTAGATCACATGAAGTTTCATTTTGTGGCAATATGATCTTGTGATATTTCGTATAGGGTAACACTTTATTTGAAGGGGTGTGCATAAGACTGACATGACACTGTCATAAACATGACATAACACCTGTCATGAACATGAAGGAGTCTTTATGAATGTTTATGAATGTTGTCATTAAGTGTCATTTGGTAAATTATGACACTTTTAATGCAAAGTTGACATTGTTTAAAATGTCTTTGTTATGACAATTTGACATTACCCAAGACAAAAATGTCTTGATTATGACAACTTGACATTAACAAAGACAGAAATGTCTTTGTTATGACAACTTGACATTAAGCAAGAAATCATAACCTGTCAACCTGTCACAAATATGTCATAACAGGTCTAATTATCAAACTTAAAGCATTTCGCTGTGTAATAACCCTTAATGACATCTGTATAACAAGTACAATGTGTTCCACTTTACTTGAGGACAGGTAATATTCATGACACAGTTATAATGGTGTCATGACGGCCAAAGTTGTGACAGGTTGACAGGTTATGATTTCTTGGTTAATGTCAAGTTGTCATAACAAAGACATTTCTGTCTTTGTTAATGTCAAGTTGTCATAATCAAGACATTTTTGTCTTGGGTAATGTCAAGTTGTCATAACAAAGAAATTTTAAACAATGTCAACTTTGCATTAAAAGTGTCATAATTTACCGAATGACACTTAATGACAACAGTCATAAACATTCATAAAGACTCCTTCATGTTCATGACAGGTGTTATGTCATGTTTATGACAGTGTCATGTCAGTCTTATGCACACCCCTTCAAATAAAGTGTTACCGTTAAATATTCAGTTTATTGCCCAGTCCTATATACACAAACCTGTTTACACACACTTTGTGCTGAGCCACACAGTCCTGTCTGATGGAAAAACAAATGGGACTCCCACTCCCACTTTGCCCATTCTGGCTGCAATGGTCAGCTAGAGCAGATCTGATTAGTTATTCAGAGTGACAGCGCTGCGGCCCCTGGATGCCTCCCGTCGTCCTCGCTGCCACCACCAGACGACAGAGAATGACCCCGTCTTACACAACTGCCGACTCTGGCGGTTTGCCTGTCAAATGTGATGACTCATGGATTCTTTAACATAAAAAGGAAATACAATCACCACAGTCTTAACCAGGTTCTCCATGTTGCAAACGTATTTTGCTACACTAAGAGAACAAATGAGTCATCATCTACTAATATCACCCATTGACATTAACTGTATGTGGAAAAAAAACATTGAGACATTTAAAATATATATATGTTTGTAGGTGTTCCACAATAGAAAGAAATGCATAAAGGTTTGTAAATATATGAGACATCTGCTCAAACATTGGTGGTGGAGGATGGTCTCTTTACTGTCTATAATGTAAACATATGTTGGCAGTTGGTTTTGGAAAGTTACTGCACAGCAAAACCTTCTGTGTTAAATTAACTTATTAAATTGCCATACGGATTAAATACAAACTGGCAATGATAATTTAACACCAGGAGTTGGAACTCATATCATAAATGCTGTACTTGGTGCCTGGTCTGTTTCAAAGGTGCACTGATAGTTTAAGTCTATAAATCTTGTTACACACATTTCTAAGGCCTCTAAATTATCAACATGAACTTTGCCGAAAATCCTGTTTTACAATTTACTGCTTTCTGGCATCTGATCGACAGTTGACACTTTTTTGGCCAGTAAAAAGCCTTTTGGTTTAATTAACTTCCCCATTCAGATCATTATCTTTTCTGATTTTTATTAAGTAAATGTCAGAATAACTTTTTTATTGTTAATAACAAATCTACAGAGATTTGATCATAAAACTAAGCATTTAAAAAACATATTATTGGGAGATATATACATTTTACTGTATAAGTGGTCTGCTAGACTGTAGAAAGACCTCATTGATTTACATTACAAGCTATCAAAATTTCATCTTAAATTTTTGCTCATATAAATACCAAATTACATATATTTGCTCTGAAAAATGACATATATTTGCTCTGATCCAAAGTAGAAAAAAATGGTGGGCCAGAAAAAGCTGTTTGATTTACCGGTACTTTATAATGGCACCTCCACACATGTGACTAGATCACATGAGACTAGTATACACACACACACACACACACACACACACACACACACACACACACACACACACACACACACACACACACACACACACACACACACACACACACATACACTATTATATATATAAATATATATATATATATATATATATATATATATATATATATAGTAGTCTATATACTGTATAGTAGTCAACATTTGAATATACATATACAGAGACTGGGAAAATGTTCACATTTATCCCCTCCCGTTCGCGTCTTGAAGCAGCTGAATGCGATCAGCTCAAACCAGATAATCTTTACATTATTCCTATTTTAGACCAGGTTTAAAAGGCAGATCCAATTATTTCAGGCTCAGCCTGTGCCTTCTAATTATGGCTGAGTTGCGGGACACTGTCTCTGTGAGGCTGGATGTATTAATGACTTGTGAAAGGAAAAAGAATGCCATTCTCTAACACTTTAGGACTGTGGTAAGCTTTAGGGTTGTTATTTCAGTTGAGCTGGTACTTGCCCCGTGTCACTTTTCAAGGACAGTGAAACACAAATGTCAGGCTGAACATGTCATACTGACAACCCATAATTGTTGCTTGTGTGTAATGTAAAAAGATTCCTATGCAATAAACAAAAAAGAATGAATGCACTCTAAATACTACCTCTATTAAATGTTTATAAAACTGCATCTGATATTAAGTTTTCCAGCATTGCTTTACCCTGGATGTTTATGTTTTGGATTGCTTAGTTTCTGGGTTCAGGGTGGCAGATGACTCATACTGTCTATTTCGAGATGGTTGTGCATGTGCTAGCACACAATGAGAGGACTCCGTATATAGACCGTTGACTAATATCTCTGCTTCCAGGTCAAAGGTCAGTTTTCTTGGCCAGCCACTGTCAAAAAATACATTCATACATATTAAAATGTGTATAATGTATGGTAAAAGATGTTTTATATGATTATCAAAACAAGACATTGATTACTGCTTGTTCAAGATGGCAGTACCATGGTTTAGTATTTGTGTTTACATTGCACTCTAAGTTATATATAAAAAGAGCATGACGTTTCAAATAAAACCTGTTTTGAAGTAAATGGTCTTTATCAACCATTTTTCCCTTTGAAGGTTTTAAAAGTACTCCCGGGATAATTTGTTAGCTATTTTGTCTCTATAAAACAGACACACAAATAAACATGTTTACATGATGTCCTATATTTAATATGAATAATCTACTTAGAGCCTAATACACACCACCTACTGTATATACATTCATTCCAGCTTTTCAAATAAGGCTTAGAAGAATGTTTATCAGTCCTCTGACTCATCAGTCATTCTGAACAAACTGATACAAAATGTTCATATTATATCTGTAACACTCGCATACATTCGACAAATGTTTATTTTGTCTTAGCACATCATGTTCTCTTTTTAGCCTTTTTACTTTCCTTTAGGCTACAACAAAATTGGCTGAAATAAACAAGGCACACAAAAACTGTGAACCAAAACTGAGAGATATGAATAACTCTAATTGTTGCTCTGAACAAACGATCAAAAACAAATTAGATCTCAATGTAATGAGGCACAAACAGAAAAATAGAGTGAGTTTAGAGATTTCAACCAACTTATGCCCCTGCTGGCGGATTGTTGTCGTTTTTTTTAGAAGAAGGTTCTAGAGTACAGCTTGTCCATTCAAAGAATTGTAGAACTAACTGTTGCTTACAATTTAGAACATGTTGTGTTAAGCAAATATCCTGTTAATGGGTGTTGATATAACATGTGACTGAGGTAACTGTCCCTGTTTTTGCTGATAGCGGAGACAGAACATGCACAGAGAGTCCCGGACACAGAGTCGGCCCAGCAAATGAGGCTGAGAGAGAGACAACGATTCTTTGAGGAGGTGTTTCAACACGATGTGGATGTCTACCTCTCCTCTGCACACCTGCAGATAGATTATAAGAGACGTGAGTTTGAAAACACACATATATGGGTGACTCTTTTCATTTAAAAAAAAAGATATCTATAATTTTGGGCCTTAAAAAGTTCATTTAAAACTGATTTTTATTCAGAAAATTGCACTTTACACTTTTTTTTGTCAAACTTATTGAAGGAAAAACAAGAGTGACAGCTTGAAGATCAACAAATGTCATAAATTTTAAGATTATTACACCAAGATCTGAAAGTAGATATGGAGTCATAGACCAACTGTTTTTTTATAAGTTCAAAGGTAATTGACTGCACGCACACACGCACACACACACACACACACACACACACACACACACACACACACACACACACACACACACACACACACACACACACACACACACACACACACACACACACACACACACACACACACACACACTGGTTTCCATGTTTAAAGGGGACTTTCCTTAGACATAATGATTTTTATACTGCATGTACAAACTGTATATCATCCTACACTAAACCTAGCCACCACATAAAACGTTATACAGTGTTAAATTTACAAAAAGAAATTTTCCCAGAAGGTCAAAAAATACTGGTATTACTATCCTTGTGGGGTCCCCATAACGTAGGGAATACCAGGTACACACAATATTAATAGATCAATATCACACATTATAGCAAAATCCACTTTGTTCAATACTGAAACCACATTTTCAAAACTCTTCACACATTCAGCGACACACAAGTGAATAATTTTTCATTGCTTTCAGACAAAATGCATTCAATCACCACATTTTTCAAAATCCACAAACACTTTTGTCATTCATACTCAAAAAACGATATATTTGAAGGATATTTTTCATATGCAAACACACTGCTTTCAAAACTGATAAAAGCACATTCAAATCAGAATGATGGCAAATTTCAAGCATTTCTGCAGTAATTATTTTGAAATAAAGAAAATCTTAGCAGAAAATGAAATAATAATCATTCCAAGCTAATTGCAATTTCAGCTCAAAGCCAACCCAGGTGTTCTGCTTTAGTCTTATTGCCATGTCTTAGTAAAAGGGGCTTGGAACTGATTTTGTTTGGAAATATGGATCACAGAAGAGACTTTGGTGGGGAAAGAGGAGTGGTACGAGGAAGAGTGTGTGGAGGACAAAGGAGAGGAAGACCAAGAGCGGTGATATCTGATGAAATAAGGGCCACAATTATTGACCATGTTGTGAACCATGCTCTCACTTTGAGAGAGGCCGGTCTAAGGGTGCAACCAAATCTGCACCGCTCAACAATACGAATTTTCCGGCAAAATGATACATATTACAGTACAATACAATATGTCTAAATTTTGAAACCTATTACAATACTGTAATTGTTGTGTTTTAGGATTCAAAGGTTGCCTCAGAGAGGAGAGAGAATCAGAATATGTTCAAATGTGCAGGAATTTGCCATTGTTGACATGGTAATTGCCAACAATGCAATAAAACTGTGGGAAATTCGGGATAGATTGCTGGCAGACAATATCACTTTTGGAAATGTGAATATGGTCAGCACAATGACAATTGTCAGAGTCCTAGAGAAACATTTAGAAGGTAATGGAGATGGAAGCCAGCCGAACTCCACATACTTTTATCTTTGTAAATGAAGCTGGATTCAACTTGGCTAAAGCAAGACGCGGTGGAAGAAATGTGATTGGACAGAGAGCAACCGTGGATGTCCCAGGCCAGAGAGGAGCTAACATCACAATGTGTGCAGCACTGTCCAATGATGGTTTGCTGTTACACAAACCACTCATTGGCCCTTACAATACAGAGAGGCTTATTTCTTTTCTGAATGACCTGCATAATCCACTTGTGCCAGCAGAGGAGAGAAGGCGAGGGGCATCAAACTGCCCTACCTTCGTTGTTGTGTGGGATAATGTGGCATTCCACCACTCTGCTGCAGTCACAGACTGGTTCATAACACATGCCAGGATTATTCCTGCCTCCATACTCCCCCTTCTTAAACCCCATAGAGGAGTTTTTCTCTGCATGGAGGTGGAAGACCACCATCCACATGACCAGATGACTTTACAAGAGGCAATGAATGCGGGGTGTGGAGACATTTCTCCTGAAGACTGCCATGGTTGGATTAGACATTTCAGAAGATAATTTCCAAGATGCATTGCCAGAGAAGACATCAGATGGGATGTTGATGACAACTTGTGGCCTAATGCAAGAGAGAGAGAGAGGGGACTAGAACTTTCACAGGACTTTACAATGAGTGAATAGACTACACGTGTTGTTGATGTTGACTTTTTTTTTGGCCTGGAATTTTAGGATGTGTTTTTTCTTTTCTTTTTTCACCTATTGACAGTATATTATTCACAAAGTACTATATTCAAAGAAAAAAAATATTTCTTATTCATTCTTGTTACATATGTAGGCTACTGTATGCTTCAATAAATTAAAAATCTGTTATTCTATAAGAAATACTGTTTATGTGAAAATTCATTCAAACTTTAAAAATAAAAGTTTTTAATTTATGTAATGCTCCCTGTTGCTAGTGTTTTTTTAGGTCAGTGTGTTATGATTGACATGCATGTTTTCTGAATAAGAATTTGTTGCCAGTGATTGGTGGAACACGCTTATTTTGAGACACGTATAAGTGTTTTGTTGGTCTGAGTGAGTTTTGGAGGTTAGATTAACCGTTTGGCCCAAATTAATGTTGATAATGCAGACTTATGAAGAGTTTTGAAAATGTGGTTTCAGTATTGAACAATGCTTGTTAGCAATTGAAAAAAACTGTAAAGGTTGAAAGACCATGATCTTTAATTTAAGACATGTGATGATATAGATGACACCAACTTTGAAGAAGATTATAATAGCCATATATGCCATATTCACATAATCATTTTCTTTTCATCTCACATGTTGTTTCTGACCATCCAATTGCAGCTCCCTTAGGAAGCATCTCATCAATGGAGGTGAACGTCGATATGCTAGAACAGATGGACCTGATGGACATCTCTGATCAGGAGACCTTGGATGTCTTCTTCAGTGCCAGCGGAGAGGAAGGAGCACTGACATCTCCTCTTCCAGGTATAAACTCCACACCAGTCTCAATGGCCGTTCACACTGATTGTGGGTCGACAAGTTTCTGTATTGCTAGGGGGTATTTCCTGCTTGACTATTGGATATGAATATCCAACTGAATCAGGTATTGTTACAGTTATGTCTGTCTTGTGTCTGTATTCCTGAGTTTTCCCCCTGTCATTGTGTATTTGGTTCAGTCCTGTTCTCAGTTTTCCCGCTCCTCATTAGTGTTCAGTTCATTCACCTGTGTTCAGTTCATTTGCCCCAGCTGTGCCTTGTTTCCCCATTCTGTTCTATGTGTATTTAAACCCTGTGTTCTCCCTCACTCCTTGTCGGTTCTCGTTTGTGTATAGTGTTTTGCTGTCTCTTGTGATCCTTGTTTGATATTATTGAGTAAAATATATTTGAATTGGACCTGTTGACTGCTGCCTCTTCATCTGCCTGCACCACACCCGTAACAGAAGAACCGACCAAAGGAATGGATTTTGCAGCAGTCCAGATTCTTCTCCTTTCCCAGGAGGACCAGTCCCTCGAGGCCCACACACAGAGGTATTTGGACTTGGTACCTCTAGTTCATTAAGATGACACCAGCCTCTGTGTGTTCTTCCGGGCAGGCCTCAACGATGAGACCAAAGCACGCCTGCCCGGAGATGGGCCTCGGGGAACTTCGCTGCCTTTGTCGAGTGGGTATTAGCAAGCTGCAACTCACCCTTCACCGTCGGCCCAGGAGATGAGGATCTCGCCAGCGCCCTTCCAGTACCTTCACTACTGGTTCCATGCAGCCACGTCCAGCCAGAGACCGTCCAGCCAGAGACGGAGGACACTGCATTGATGGTGATGTCTGTGGCGATTCTGTGTGTGTGGGCTACACACACATCAGTTCTGGCCTTTCCCAGCAGCCCTGCCGAGCCGGAGCTCCCCTGCAGCCCTGCCGAGCCGGAGCTCCCCTGCAGCCCTGCCGAGCCTGAGCTCCCCTGCAGCCCTGCCGAGCCTGAGCTCCCCTGCAGCCCTGCCCTGCCGAGCCTGAGCCCGTCGCCTGCCCTGCCGAGCCTGAGCCCTTCGCCTGCCCGCCTGAGCCTGAGCCCGTCGCCTGCCCGCCTGAGCCTGAGCCCGTCGCCTGCCCGCCTGAGCCTGGGCCCGTCGCCTGCCCGCCAGAGCCTAAGCTTCAAGCCAGCCCTACAGAGCCTTCTCCGCTGGTCCCGTCCAGCCCTCCCGAGCCTTCTCCGCTGGTCCCGTCCAGCCCTCCCAAGCCTTCTCCGCTGGTCCCGTCCAGCCCTCCCAAGCCTTCTCCGCTGGTCCCGTCCAGCCCTCCCAAGCCTGTCCATATGCACATCCCTGAGCCTGGCACTCTCCCCAAGAAAATTTTGGGGGGGGGATATAGGCCACCTGAAGGTGCGTTTCCGCCATGGCCCCCTGACCAGCTTGCTCCGCCATGGCCACCTGAAGGTGCGTCTCCGCCATGGCCCCCTGACCAGCTTGCTCCACCATGGCCACCCGAAGGGGCTTCTCCACCCTGGCCACCTGAAGGTGCGTCTCCACCCTGGCCACCCGAAGGGGCTTCTCCACCCTGGCCACCCGAAGGGGCATCTCCACCCTGGCCACCGGAAGGGGCGTCTCCACCCTGGCCACCGGAAGGGGCGTCTCCACCCTGGCCACCCGAAGGGGCATCTCCACCCTGGCCACCGGAAGGGGCGTCTCCACCCTGGCCACCCGCACAACCTGCTCCGCCCTGGAGGCTTCCTGTTCCGGGAAAGCCACGCCCTCGTCAGCCTCCAGGGCGCCCACCCTCCCGCCCCTATTTGATGTTTATACGGCGTGGGGACACGCCTTTTCGAGGAGGGGCGTAATGTTACAGTTATGTCTGTATTCCTGAGTTTTCCCCCTGTCATTGTATTTGGTTCAGTCCTGTTCTCAGTTTTCCCGCTCCTCGTTAGTGTTCAGTTCATTCACCTGTGTTCAGTTAATTTGCCCCAGCTGTGCCTTGTTTCCCCATTCTGTTCTATGTGTATTTAAACCCTGTGTTCTCCCTCACTCCTTGTCGGTTCTCGTTTGTGTATGGTGTTTTGCTGTCTCCCGTGATCCTTGTTTGATATTATTGAGTAAAATATATTTGAATTGGACCTGTTGACTGCTGCCTCTTCATCTGCCTGCACCACACCCGTAACAGGTATCAAGTGTCATGTGTGCATTTCCATTTGGTATTTGCAAGTTGAACTCTACTTCACTGCATTGCCATCAGTCTCTGTTGCTAATGACACCTGAAATTGACATCTAGTTGCTTTGTTGCAGCAAATTGCCGGCAGTGTAATTGTTTCCTAACCAGGTGCAAAGTTCCCTGTAAAGTAATTTTTTTTTATAGTTTATTTTATTTCAGACTCAAAAAAGGTCCATAAGAACATACAAAGGAGACAGACAAACAAATAAAAACAAAGGATTACTATAATCCATATAAACAGTTTCTCCAGTGCCTCCAGAGCAGCGAACTGTACCTAATACTGCTCTGGTCAGGCCATATAAAAACAATTATAATTTCATTTTGCGAGTCCATAAGTCTCATCATCAATTTATAAACAACATTTCTTATTACAGCATTTAGTGTGGTCACACCATTCTGCACACACAACTGGCTTGCACTGGTCCAGCGAGGTACTTTCAAAAGAATCCTAAGAGCATCGTTATATGCTACTTGTAACTTGTGAAATACAGCTTTCGTGTAGCAACACCACAGGTGAGCAGTGTAGAGTTGTGTGCAGTAGGCCTTAAACAAGGCTATTTTTACATTTTCTGTACACATTCCAAATTTCAGTGCCAGCATATTTGCCTGTGCATACAATTTACAGTACTGCCTCTGGATGTCATCATTATCAGAGAGGTCACATATAATGTGACCAAGGTACTTCACTTTTTCCACAACTACCAGATCCCTTCCTGACAAGTGGAACATTGGAAATGCAGCATTACGCTGCTCTCCAGTCCTCACAATCATCACAACAGACTTTTTCGGATTAAACTTGATGTCATATCGTTCACCATATTCAGTACACACATCAAGCAATTGTATCTACTGAAAGCTAAATAGTGCTTGAAGTGATAGTTACTACCAAAAACATAATCTTTTGTCCCAATGTAATAGTATATGGAGTGGCATTGTGGACTAATATAATTTGCCAACCTGTTCTCATGGGAAAACTTGACAATTCAACGAGGTGGTGATTTCAAATTGATTTGTATGATGTAATTCACATGTAAGCATACAATTGTTAGAAAATAAGCATGAAGGTCCACACCTAAACAGCTTGTGTATGAAAACTTACAAATTAATTAGAACAAATTAATCTGAATTAGCAACCAAATCCTCAAAACGTAAAATAGTTAGGAATTACTGAGAGTGTGTGTTAGAATTTGCACCCAGGCTGTGACACAACAAATATAGCAACTTTTGATATATTCAGAGTAGCATGCCAGCAACAAAGCAACCTCATTTTCAATGAGAGTTGAAGATTTTGGAAGCATACCTATGTTCACGGGGTCTTATGTTCCGCAGATGTATATGACTCATAATGAACATAATATGTTCCAAGGTCCTGTTCCCCAGTTCAATGGTCTGTTAACACACATTAAGTAAACGTTCAGGACCCATTTTCTGAACGTTTAAAAGTTCAGGACTCATTTTCCCAGAGCCCTAATAATAAACTTCCAACCCTAACATAAAGAAGCTATAACCTTTTGTGATTCCATTACTCCAACCATTTGTTTATTTTCCTCAACTCTAGGCCTATTATATTGAAAGCCATTTGGCAATGCTGTGGAACAGAAAATTGTATATTCCATTATTTACTGATTTAATGTTAATACATATAGGCAGGGCTTTGCATTAACTTTTTTTTCTCACCAGCCACTGTGGCTAGTGGTTTTCCAAAGTTACTAGCCACTTAGCATTTACTCTGGCCACAATTTTGACACCAATACAATGGGGAAAAACTGTTATATGTATATATATATATATTTATTTTTAATTTGGTAAGAAAACAGGCATATTTGGCTGATGTCACCTTAAGACCTGACACATAGACCCATTATACTGTTTCACATGCATTTTCTTTCTTAACTTTTTATAAATAAGTGTTTACGTGAATACTCGCCAAGACCTGGATTTTGACATTATTTTGAGTGTGAGCACAAAATCTCTAGTAATGAATACAATTATGCACAATATGCACAATCCCATGCTGAAAAAATAATCCCTGTTACACCAACAATATTCATCCGGAGCAAATTAAACAAGTAAGTAAGGAGAGGCGGGTTTATGTCAACTCGCTGTCAGAGAGATGAGAAAGCAAGAAAGGGCAATTATCTGTTCTAAGGGAAATGAGTATTGGTATGAGTATATATATATATATATATATATATATATATATATATATATATATATATATATATATATATATATATATATATATATATATATATATATATATATATATATATAGGAATGACTGCCTTACACACCACTGCTGAAACCCACCCACATTTGGCGGGTTGGCGTGTGTGATGTCAAGCCCTGCATATAGAAAATAGGAACATTTTCCTTTGTATTCCTTATTTACCATAAAAAAACTAGGGGTCACAGGGCCCTGGGAATATAGGTCCCTTTTTCATGTGTTTACAGTTTTTGCCTTTTGCTTACACACTTTTTGCAGAATTTGGCTCATTATGTCAAATATCTACACACAAGCCAATCAGACATAGCACTTGGAGATTAACAACTCACATCTATGCCAAAATGAAACACTGCAATCAAAACTTAACACTCCTTTCTAAAAATGAAATTCTTGCAACAAAACCATACACACAAGCACCATTTAAATTACTCTTTCATATCACCAGCAACACACTGATGGGCTTTATATAAAACACTAAAGGTTGGTGGCTTATGGATCCCACCTTCTGTTCAGATCTGGCCACAAGACCTCGTCAACATCACAGGCGATGTCGTCGTGGGCTAGGCATCGGGGAAAATATCGCCTTGTGTGCCGAATCCACTCTTGGATTGATCCCACCTCAAATGTCTCCGCATGACTCTTCTGCAAGCAATGGAAGAGGCATGCGGAGACATTGAGGTGGGATCATAGGTGGGTGGGGCATGTGGTTGCGATCATATACTTTCCACCGCCACGCTGAAATAATTCTTTGATTGAATTTAGAAAGGGGCTGTAAGGGGGCAGGTATAAAAGTGTGAAATGGTTATGGTTGTTGAACCAATCGTGGACCATAGCTGCCCGGTGGAAACTAACATTATCCTAGATGAAATCAAACCAGGGCTGCTCTGGTCTCTCCTGCACAACTGCATGTAGTGCATCTTGAAATGCAATGATCTGTCCTGTATTGTAGGGACCCACAGTGACATGGTGATGCAGAACTCCTTGGATGCTAATTGCAGCACACAAGGTGAAAGTTCCCCCACGCTGCCCAGGGACATTTACAACAACCCTTTGTGCAACTTTGTTACGGCCCGACGCTTGGTTTTGGCCAGATTGAAGCCTGCCTCATCCACATAGATAAACTCATGTGTCAGCTCGGCTGCATCAAAATCCAGAACTGTCTGTAACAGAAAATATTGAATAGTGTTATTGAAAACACATACAGTAACTTCAATGTCCATATTTTCACACAAGTAGGGTCTGGGTTGGGTCAGTATAGACAACAAGCTACAGGCAGTTGGCTGCATAAACCCTCATTCCCACATCACAATATACAGTATGTAAAGTAAAGTGACACATACCTGCACATAATCATTCCAGCGCAGATCCTTGACCCAGACACTCTTCCTCTCAAATGGCACCCTGTACAGCTGCATCATTCTGAAGTTATGTTTCTGTAGGATGCGACTTAGTGTAGAAATGCTGACCCTGTTGATATTGTTGAACACATTTCTAGTTGCAATTATGCGTTGTTGCAACTCACGAATTCGGATTGCATTATTTTCTTGCACCATTTCAATGATGGCAAGCTCTTGTTGGTGAGAGAAGAGCCGTTCCGTTCCACCTTGAGGAGGTCGTCCAACCATTCTGTAGAAGATGCCACAATAAGATGTCATTGGTTAGGTTATTTTTCACATACTGTTCTTTCAAACTGTTCACAGTACTGTAACATCACAATGGTATCCCTGTTTAGCGACAGGTTAGGGTGGACTCTTTGCCCAGCCTCCCTCATGGACAGGCCTCGATTTATCACATGGTCCACCAGAGTAGCCCTGATGTCATCTGATACACGTCTCCACACTGGTCCTCCTCTTTGTCCTTGTCCTATTCCACGTCTGACTCCTCTCACTCTTTGTCCTCCTCTTACTCTGACTCTCATTGCCTCTATGCTTGCAAAAGTACTGAAAATGGCTTACTTGAGGCCTATTTGTAGTGCTAAGGCTCAGACCGATTGGTGTTCTGTTTTCTGTGCAAGTGTTTTCAGGTCTGTATGTAAGTGCCTACAATTGCCAGATGAGTTTTGCATTGATGAGTGTTTTCCCAATGATAACAGGTGATTTCGTTTTTTGAACAAAGCGTCTAATGTTAGAAAACGTGTGTAGTGTTTCGCAACAAGTGTGTTACAGAATTGCAAACAAAGTGCAAAGTTGACAATGTGTTTAAGCTATGGTTACACTGCGTTTAAGGTATGCTACAAGAAGTTTAGGTATTGAGGCTTTAGTCTAAGCATTTGGTTTTAGTGTGTAAGCAATGGGCAAAAACTGTATTA
This sequence comes from Chrosomus eos, assembly GCA_036326025.1. Classification (NCBI taxonomy): domain Eukaryota; kingdom Metazoa; phylum Chordata; class Actinopteri; order Cypriniformes; family Leuciscidae; genus Chrosomus; species Chrosomus eos. Next base: position 27,534,924 of record CM070839.1, read on the forward strand.
TGTGCCATATAAATCTGGGGGACATACGAATGATCCTGACGAATTTCTGGCAAAATGAGTGATAGAGACCAACAATGAAATAAGATCAACTATATGCTAAAAACAAACAAACAAAAACAGTGATGCAATGCAGTGAGCACTGAAGTACAGTGTGGACAATGATTTGCCTCATACAGCTGCATACTGCAGTCGAGGTGAAACACCCACAAGCAAACGTGATTTGTTTTTGTCAAACCAGTTAAGTGTGACCCCTGTCCCACAGACAATTTCATTGATCAATGCAATTACAAAGGGTTTGTGAAATAAAAACCATCCCAGCAATTTAAACACTGTCAGTGTTGTGAACAGGACTTAAGGCTTTCACAGAGACAGGTGTGATTTCTCAAAACACTTATTTCAGTGATGTCTGTCAGGTGGTAAGAACATTTTCTATGTGCTGTTAAAGCAAAAAGGAATGCTTTCTAGTAAAACCCCTTTATTGATAACCAAATAACAAGAAAGTGTCAAAAGAAAGTCACTCATTGCATGTTGAAGCCATGTGGGCAAAAATCTTGTAAAATCTTGTAAAATTCCATAGTTAACAAATTATACATTTCTTCTCCAGCTCTTGGTCACCCTGACATAAAAGAAGAAGGATTGCGGAGAAATGACGGGTCCTTGAGAATTTCTGACCCTTGTGAGATCAAAACACGTATGTTGTCAACTTCTTCAAACTCCACCTGTGACAGTCAAGCCTCCAATGAGGACGGATCAAACACTCCTGTCTTCCAATCAGATGATGAAGAAGTGCATGAAGATAGCCTGTTGCAAACAGGGGTGCCCACAGGCAAAGAGCCCCTGCCCTCTGACCTCTCATTATAACCTGCCTTGCCATTTACTACTGACGGTTTGGAGAAAGTTACATGTCTAGTTTGAGAGTGTTTTAGGGTTGGGTTGACTGGTTTTAGCCATAAATCAATCTACGAAAGACCTTCAAGAACGTTGCGAAATAACACATACAAGGCCCCTATTACGCCACACAGGGAGTGTCACACTTTGACATACCTGCATTTTTATATTGTCATTTGCGTCTTTTCATTTAACTGTATCTTTAGCTCTTTTGGTGGGGGGAAATATCTGCAGGTTTTTTGACACTACATACACACCACAAATATTTTGCTATTCTTTTTTACAAAGATTGATGCTTATCTGTAGCGTCACTAAATGCAAACAGGGGTGCCCACGGCCAACAATAAGATTAAAACTGCCGAGGTGAGTCTCACACAAACATTTAACCTCAAATATCAAAAGAAAACAAAACATAGAGAAAATTAAGCCTCTTATTTATACCATTAAAAGGTATGTTCAATTTTTCAATTTTTTCACAAGGAATCATTTCATAATTGTCATTTTTGTTAGAACTACCCATATAAGGTTTTTTGTATCTTGCCATTATTTTACATGCGTTTGGTTGACACTTTTATCCAAAGTATCTACTGCATTGAAGATATGCATTTTATCAGTTCACGCATTACCTGGGAACCATGATCTTGACATTGTTAGCACCAAGGTCATGCTCTACTTTTTCCCCCTCTTTCCTATTTTTTTTTGTAATTTGTGTTAATCTTAATGGTCATTCACATTAATTTATAACTGCATTTTTTGTTATTACAATAAAGATGGTTTTTAAATGTAAACTGACATAAAAGGAAATGCAACAAATACCAACATGGTGTTCAAATACAGTATAAATACAGTATAATAAATTGTTAATGAGAATTTAAGAGGAAATAATAATGTCACAATGCAAAAAAAAAAATCTTAATAGGCTTTAATTTTATTTTAATGGATTGCCTTTATTTTTCAATACAGTAACAATAAGGTTGGGGCGAGAGGATGGTGAATATACTATGAACTCACAGTCATGTCATGCACAACCCATTATGTAACATGCACTCATAGACTTCATTTTATTAAAGCAAAATATTAATATTTTTTATTTCTTTTGATTGGGAGTGAAATATGACCCATTCTTGACAGTTTTTGTGAGGTCTAAAACTCTTGGGTGTGTAGGTCAAGAATGTCTTGGTTAACACATTTTATTTTATTTTTTTTGATTATGTGCTGAGGATATGTCTTCCTCTCTGATGTCCAGAACACCTTATGCTTTGCTATCAAAATAAAGCCAAATGCCAGATAAAGAGTATTGGTATTTAATTATTTATTATTTAATTGTTTCTCATATTTTCAAATATGAGTGAAGAAACTGATTGAAAAATATGCAGGTCTGAGGTTAACCCCACTGTTATATCTTTAATGCAGCCAAGAGTATAATAATAATAATTGATTACATTTATATAGCTTTTTTTTGGCTACTCAAAGCACTTTTACATATGGAAGGGAGAATCTCCTCAACCACCACCAATGGGGAGCATCCACCTGGATGATGCGACGGCAGCCATACTACGCCAGAACGCCCACCACACACCAGCTTATTGGTGGAGAGGAGACAGTGTGATAGAGACAATCTGTATATATGGGGATGATATGGACGCACTTTCTCATGTCTTATTGTAATGTTCTACCTTTTAGTCTGTTATGTTCTACATTTTAGTCTATTAGTAAAGTATTCAAAATTGCTAAATAATAAGGTTACAGTAAAGGTTTAAATGTTAAAGGATAATTCCGGTATTTAGCACTTTGAGTCTATTTTCTAGTTTGTTTTGGATGAACTAGAGTGATGGACTATTTTAGAATAGCCTCTGAGTGCTTCAGAATGGCTGTCTATGATGAGCATGCACAAACATGACCTTAAAACAACCCTTAACGTTCGTTTTCAAAACTGTGCAACTCACTGAGTGGTTAGTGGTGTTCGTTGATGATTAAAAACAAATATATCGGCGCAATGTATGATTTCAATCCTTTTTATTTGCTATAGTGGAACTTTTTTTCAGATACCTCACTACCGCGTATAAACTTCCACTCGATATTTGAGTCTGAAGCGTTAGCACACTCCCGACCACTTGATGGCGATAACCACTTTGCCGTACAAGGACGCTGTACAGAACACGGTGTCTAGCGCATAGACCTTCTGCGAGACGGAGAACCGAGTGAAAGCACTACAACCAAATGTAAACAGACCCCTTTTCCGTTTCCGGTAGCACAGTAATATCAACAAGCAATGAGTCCTCCAACAGACATCAATGGAATTTTACAAAATGCCAAATAAAACACGACAGAAACTGTATTTCGCTACGCTACTTGTTTTGGAACATCAACGAACACCACTAACCACTCTGTGAGTTGCACAGTTTTGATAACGAATGTTAAGGGTTGTTTTAAGGACATGTTTGCATAGCTGCCAACTCTCACGCATTGGCCGTGAGACACCCGCATTTGATTGGTTTCACACGCTCACACGCCACACCCCCGATTTCTCACGCTGAAGTGTCAACCCGGTCGCTCAAATGCCTGAAAGATGAGTTCATGATCGGCTAGTTATACGGCAAATTATTTAAAAATCTCCCGTAATCTAGAGCGAGCGTGCATGCGAGACAGAGATTGTGCTCCAAACCGTGTAGAGCGAGCGAGAGCGAGAGACCTTGCGTTGGTTAGGGCGTAGGATTTAGACGAAATCCCACAAGCGTCAACTGTATGACGCCTTGGGATTACAACCGCTGCGTCTCATATTGACGCTAAAGGGTGCCATGTGCGTAGGATTTCGACGAAATGTCACAAGCGTCAACTGTATGACGCCTTGGGATGAGAACGGGCTGGGGCAGAGAGCATTCCTCCGCCTCTGCAGCTAAACCCCCCCCCCCCCCCCCCCAAACTCAAAAGTTGGCAGGTATGTGTTTGTGTATGCTCATAGACAGCCACTCTGAAGCAGTCAGAGGCAATTCTAAAATAGTCAAAAAGTCAAGTCAAGTCAAGTCACCTTTATTTATATAGCGCTTTTTACAATACAAATTGTCAAGACAGGACCCATCGTCAAAATTTCTGTGTCCAAATTTCTAGTTCATCCAAAACAAACTAGAAAATAGACTCAAAGTGCTAAATACCGGAATTATCCTTTAATGTATGTCTAGTCATTTGTCCCACAATACATATAGACCATTATTAGTTATGAAACTAAAGGATATATGTAGTAGCTTTCTACACTGTTATCAGACAATTATATGTTTCACACTGAAGCCTTTAGATACAAATGTTCTATCAATCATGAGTAACAAATTTAGTCAGTTAGGTCTAGAAGGATTTTTCATTATGACTCATAATGTATGAAGTCCATGAATGCCTTATAGTTTTGCAACACCCTAGTCTATAGTACTGTTCAGACATTTGCCTGAATGTGTGGGATTCAGTTAACAAAAGCAAGAGAATGCCAAACATTTCCAAATCATTTACAGTCATCTAAAACTGCTCATTTACCTGTAAAAATGACAGGCTAGCAGGAGTAGGCTACTTGTAAAGAGTGACAGCTTGTTCCTGAACAGTCTGCGACTGCTCTTTGTTGTCATGTCCACATCAAAAGGAATGTACTGGGGTGTCATTCAAGCAAATGTTAATAAAAGAAACACCCATGTTTTCTTAGACCCTATAGCTATCATCACGTTATAGATGATTTTATAAAGGGTTGGGCTTGCATTTTATATAATCAGATTTTCATGTCAATCATAGATCTGCTTTTAAGCTGTGACACCCACGGAGGGCTAGGATTGCCACTGGCAAATGATTCAATTATTAGTTTATACATTTGACAATACAAATGTAAATAAGTAAAGAAAATTGTGGAACATCAACATAAATCACAATGACTATGAGTTTAAAACTGTGAGTGTAGGGCTATAAAGCTGTATGGAAACAATTTGTATTGTAAAAAGCGCTATATAAATAAAGGTGACTTGACTTGACTATACCATACATTTGTCCAATCTACACTCAAAAAAAGTGAAACAACTGTGTCATTTATTTAAAGTGCATTTTTATATTGGTCTAATCAAACATGAGTTTTCAGTTTAAACCAGTTTTGTTCCATTTTTGCAGAACACAATGGCTAGCTTTACTGATTGCAGATATCACTGTGAGTTTTATTTAGGTGTGAATTCAGGTTCTTTTTCCAAGACTTCTCAATGGCAAAATGTGTCCCAATCACCCTGAATTCATTTTTTTCCCCATTTGTTTTAGTACATAACATCACAATAAACATTAAAGGGATACTCCACTTTTTTGGGAAATGGGCTCATTTTACAACTCCCCCAGAGTTAAACAGTTGAGTTTTACCGTTTTTGAATCCATTCAGCCGATTTTCTGATATTAAGAAGAAATACAGTAACCAGACAGTTTCTGGTCTCATTGACTCCCATAGTATATTTTTTTCCTACTATGGAAGTCAATGAGACCAGAAACTGTCTGGTTACTGATATTCTTCTAAATATCAGAAAATCAGCTGAATGGATTCAAAAACGGTAAAACTCAACTGTTTAACTCTGGGGGAATTGTAAAATGAGCCTATTTCCAAAAAAAGTGGAGTATCCCTTTAAAGAGCACCTAATATGGCATGTAAAATGTTCCTAATATTGTTCTGGGAGTCCCCAACAACAGTTTTAGATGCATACAATGACAAAAAAACACTTTTGTTGTCTTATAATATGCATTTATTTTTACATGATTTGCTCACCGACTCCCTAATGATTCGCTCAACGACTCATTTTTCCAAACCCCTCCTTTACGCTGATCGGCGGTGATTGGTCAGATGACGCAGTCAGTTATTGTTTGTTAGCCTAACGCATAAACATATTGATAAAGCAATGCAGTACTACAAGGTATTGCTCTATTCTGTATGACAAGTATCATCTGATCTGTTCCTTATTTTCTCTTTTTGCTGTAAATAAAATCATTTTTTCTGATATACATATCATCTGGAATTGTCTTCACTCTGGGACAGAGGATTGAAGTGTGTTCTCGCTTTTATTTTATTTTTACTTTTTTTGGTTACCTCCCCTCGCGACCCCCTAGACGGTGAGGGGAACGTAACAAGTGGGAATACTATGCCAGAGAGACAAAAGCGGATTGACCAAGTTCTGAGTGTCTGTCCCATTGGGACAAAAGACACACAGAGACATTTGTAACAAGGTTAAGCTCAGGAGAGCAAACCTTCACTTCAAGGTACCTTCGTCTGTGTGTTCTTGTTTAAGGAACTTTTGCACCTACTTCAGGGCCTCATCTGCATGTCCCATATTTTAAGACCCTTTGGTGCTCCAGGAGATCAGCATCCCACAGAGCTTCATGTTCAAGGCTCTTGAAACGGATTCCTCATTTCCCAACTGCACTGTCACCCAGCACATCCAATGGAAGATGTCATCGGACTGCTCACTTGACCACGTGGAACTTAAATATCACTTAACCAAACTTCTTTCCAGCGATATTGGCATTATTGTATATTATCAGTAAATGGTTTTCTATTTTACATTTACATTTATTCCTTTATCATTCATGGCATTTATTTAGTAGTTGTGTTAGTTATTTTTGTTAATTTTATTACACTTGTGTCTTCCTTGTGCTGATAATACAGAAGAGGCTCTACAAGTTAGCAATCTCACTAATCTTTCAGATAAATCAGCTGACCAACTCCCTCCACTTTACATTCATTCTAAATTATTGAACAGCCTCCTGTTGGGAGTGTTCTCATACTGCCAAGGTAAAAGACCTTGACTGGTGCCCTGAACTAAGAGAGGGGGAAGGTGGTCATCTGATGTACACATAACCAAACCTTAAGTGACGAAAACATACAAACAGTTGTTCAGCTTTACGCCACAGGGCAGCTCTGTGGACATAGGCATCCAGCACCCTAACTGGGCATAGCGGATTGTTCTTTTCCTGGTCCGAATTTTGAAAAGGAGGAGGACAGAAGGCCTGCAGTACAATTGCAGGCACTGTAATTTGCTCTGGCCCCCTTCCTGTTCGCCGGAGTGATGAGATACTTAGTAAGCTGTCCTCACTCAATGGGTGGCTGTCTAAGTGGTGTCCGCAGAATAATATAAGGTTCATAGACAATTGGAAAAGTTTTTGGGGCAGACCTGACCTGTTGCAAAGAGAGGGTATTCATCCCTCCTGTGATGGTGCCACTCTTCTCTCTAGTAATATGGCACATAGTCTTAGAGCTCAAACATGAATTGGGAGCTCAGGAAGCAGACAAACTGGCTAAACCGACCGCCTGCTATAGCTGTCTCATGTCACTGAGCTCAGATAAATCCCATCACATAGAGACTCTTTCATCTAAATATAGAAACATAGCCTGGGAAAACCCAGACAACTTCCGGCAAATTTAGATTTGCCCTGCAAGTAAGTCTGGCAAAGAGCTCATTCAAGCCCATTTCCAATCAGTCGAAATCGAGGCACCAATCAGAAACGTTAGGGCAGGCTTTACACGATGACGACAGCGCAGCGACTGTGAATCAGATTTTGTAGCCTACATTACAAAGATGGATGCCACTGTGGAAAGCTATCGCATCTGTTTTAAGCGATTTGAACGTTTCCTTTTTGTTAAAACCCGAGCAAGGAACAACACTCAGAGATGTTTTTCCGTCGCACTGCATACATATGTCATCTCCTTCATCGCTCTGATTGGTTTTAGGTCTATCCAATTGCGTCCAAAGGCATTTGGCAAAGCGACGTCCGTTTGTTGACACCCCTTTGGAAATGATTTGTCTATGAAGCTTTGCCAGACCATAACTCAGTTACTACTGAGAATGGTCTGGTTTTAACCAGGCTAATAGATACGGTGTCTGTTCCCCAAATTAGGAAATACAAAAAAACTCCCAAACCCATTTAAGGGTAAAATTTTAATCGATGTTCAACAAATGAAAAATAGATATAATACAGATGAACAAATAATAAAGCTTATGTTGCTGAATATTCAATCCCTTACTTCAAAAGCACTTTTTATAAAGATTATAACTGTTACGGCCCTTGGCCTGTTTCTGGTCGCTCTCCTGCTCCTCCTCCTCTTTTTCAGGCCTAATTGCTGGCACCTGGGAAGCTGGTGTTTAAAAAGGAGCTCCTCCGCTGCATTGATCTCTTCCTGCTCTGGTCTGGTGGCTAAAGGCTTGAACGCTGCTTTGTTGGCCTTTCCGGGTCCATGCCTCGCTCGGGACGCCAGGACTTCACACAGATGCACATTTAAGTTATTTTGTTATTTTTGTCTATTTTTACACTCAACACTTGCACCCACATGCAACACATCCATGCACCTGCCCTACACTACTGACACTGACATTCACACCCCATTGTTGGTTCTGTTGTTTAAATTTGTGTTACACAATAAACTTATGTTTTGCACCGTTTGCTCGTGGCATGGTCTCCTATCTATTGTTATGGCCCTGAGTCAGTCATAACAATAACCTAGACATGTTGTGTCTGACAGAAACCTGGCTAAAACCAGACAATTACATTACTTCAAATGAGTCTACCCCCCAAGATTACTGTTATAAAAACGAGCCACGTCTGAAGTGTTGGTGCTTAATGTAACACTATCTAGTGTAAATGACAAATCACACTTGACATTTGTGCTAGCTACTGTATACAGGGCACCATACATACTTTTTCAAAGAATTTGCTGATTTTTTTTATGGCTGGATTTTATTTAATACTGGCTGCAGATAAAGTCCTAATTGTTGGTGATTTTAATATACATATAGATAACAAAAAAGACGCATTGGGATTGGCATTTAGAGTCATTCTGAACTCTATTGGAGTTAGACAACACGTGTCAGGACCCACTTGTACTTTAATCGTACTCTAAAGTAATCGTACTTTCGATCTAATATTGTCACATGGAATCAATGTTAATGCCGTTGAAATTCTGCAGCAGAGTGATGACATCTCACATTATCTAGTCTTGTGTATACTCCATTTAGCCAAGGTTGCAAAGCCGACTCTGTGTTACAGATATGTTAACTATCTATCTAACTATCACTTCTGCCACTAAAGATTGCTTTATTAATAATATTCCTGATCAGTTTCATCTCCTCAGCATCCCAGATAGCTTAGAGGAACTCAAAATTACGACACTTTAGACACAGTTGCTCCTTTGCTTTTAAAGAAGATTAAAGAAAATAGTCCAACGCCGTGGTACAACAAGCACAACCCTTAAGAGAACAGCCAGAAAAATGGAGCGCAACTGGAAGAAAACAAAACTAGACGTTTTTAGCATTTCAGAAAAGCCTTAAAAACTGCTCTGCTTATTTTTCTAGGACTACCCTCATTGGCCTGAGCCCTCGGACGTCAGGACTTTTTCACTGCAGCCTTCGTGGAAATAATGACGTCCTCAGAGCCGTCTTGCCCCTTGAAGGCTGCTGTTGAGACTCGTCTCTGTGTAGGCATGGGTGTGGTTAGCTGGTGCCTGCTTATGTCACAGGGCACTACAACTTCCAATAGGAAAATTCAACTGCAGTAGCCACCGTTCAACCGGAAGAGGGCAGCACTCAGATGTTTTTACACCATATATTGTAGAATTAAAACACTTACCCAAATGTCAAAAAAATTACTTAAATCAATGAACAGCAATAATAAAGCCCCAGTCTTAGGGGGCTTTTACACTGGGCTCGTTTGCTTTGGTCCGAGCCCGAGCGCGTTTGTTCCCGGCGCCCCCCGCAGCGTTGGTCTGGTTTCACACACAACTTGATTCTATTGAACCCTGGTGCGTTTGCGTGCATATGACGTCATCGCAAACATGCACGGTGCATGATAGAAAACAGAACGCGGGTCAATATTGTGTTTTTTTATTAATTCGCTGCTATTATGCGCAGTTGAGTGAACACTACAGGTTTACTGTGCGCGTGTCACATAATGTGGACTTCCTCTGCTTGCAAACGGACTCTTTTTAGGAGACAGTGGATTTCCAACTTTGTTGCCCTGATTCCACGCGCAATGCACGAATACACTGCAGACTCACTCTCGCTCGTATCCAAGGTAAATCATCAACACTATCATCCCTTACAAGCGTTTTATTTAACTGAATACATCACAATAAGCTAAAACGCATGCGCAGGTTACTTTACTTCCTGAACAAGTGCGCACCCGGGAGTCCGTGTTGCTTTCACATTCACGCGAACCGCGGCACGGTTCGGGAGCACGGGAGCAGCCGAACTCAGACCACCTCTTCCAGGTAGTCTCAGGTTCGGTACCCCAGTGCGCACCCGGGTCCCATGACAGCGTTCACATTAGCGATGTTTCATGCGAACCGTGCCCCGTTCCGAACTAAACTGCCAGTGTGAAAGCCTTCTTACAGATCATTAACTAAAAAAAGTTGTTCAGGGTTTTGTTACCCTTTAAGTTAAGCCAGAGATGTCTCTCAGTGAACACTAGGGCTGTAATAGACCGGATGATGGTTTTAGCCGTCTCCTTGGCGGCACTGAGAGACAAATCTGTGGCCCGACGCAATTCGCATACCGCTTTCGGGCCAATTTCCCCACCCTCATCAAGATCTCCTAACAATTCAGCCTGATAGGCCTGCAGCAGCGTCATAGTGTGGAGGCATGCTGCAGCCTGACCAGTAGCTGAATAAGCCTTACCCACCATTGCCGATGTTGTTCTGACTGGCTTGGTGGGCAGGGCTTTAAGGGCATCCACCTTTGGCATCTCCCCATAACCATGCTATTTATAGTTTGTGATAGAGGAATATTGTGATCTTTATGGATTATATACTCTATATGAAACAGGTTTATCCCACCAAGGTGTGGAGATCGGGAAAAAGGCCCCGGCGTGCCGTTGAGGTTGTGAACGAGAGGGCAGGAAGCAGGAAGTTCGTTCTAGTTTGCTTCTTGAACGAACATCCTACTTATCTGCCGGCCAATCGATGTTTAATATTTCGACTGCTTTCGTTACAACCTCAACGAGCTCCTTAAAAGCATGAGACGGAGGTGGTGAGTCCTCATCTCCTTCTTCGAAATTACCAACATTTATGGCGATTTTCCACTGCATGGTGCGGCTCGGTATGGCTCAGTACGGTTCGGCACGGCACAGATCGGCTTGCTTCGCTTTTCCACTGCGTGGTACGACTCGGCTCGGCACAGCACGGCTCAGGTCGCTTTAGCTCGGTTTGCTTTTTCACTGCAGTTAGTACCGCTTCAAAGTGGGTGGGATTAGACTGATCGTTATAGTTTATCCGCTCCTCGGCAACCAAACGTGAGGAACGTCTGCACTTCGTCCACTGACCACGATTCGGCCATTTCTTTTTTGGAAGGTTTTTTTTTTCTTTCTTTTTTCTTCAAGCAAGTAGTTTTAAAACAGGTGCTACAGCGGTGGCTGTTACTGGCTATTTACATCTAGCGGGTTTGATGTCTCGCAAATACAATGACGCTGGTAGTAACGATTCTGTCTGTCGGACCAATCAGTGATCTGCAGTGTTTTCACGTCACATTTTTGTATCGGTATGGTACGCTTGGAACCTCAACAGAGGTGGTACCATTTAAAGCGAGCCGAAGCGAGCCGTACCGTACCGTACCATGCAGTGGAAAAGCGCCACAAAGTGAGCCGTACCATACCATGCAGTGGAAAAGCGCCAAAGCGTGCCGTACCGAACCGTGCCGTACCATGCAGTGGAAAAGCACCAAAGTTCCTCAGAACTATAGCTGCAGTGTTTATGCCTCAATCAGGGAGGAAGTAACTGCAGTGTGTGCTTCCAAACCCTGAGAGAAGGCACTGGATCTGTCAGGTGAATTGCAGAGATAAGGCTGGGCCCGTCTCCAACCCCACTGACAAATCCATTTGCGAACCCCAAGTCTGAAGTTGCGCCCTTGAGCGCTGACTATGCATGCTCCTCACCCAAACAAGCAACACACAGAACAGGTGTGGGTCCCCTCCCGTTAAATAGTGCGAGCTAGGGTGCACACACAGTCTGAACTGCTGCTGCTTACTCGCCATTTGAAATATATATGTGACAAAACAACACCAAATAGACAATGACAGTTTCACACAGAGCACTTGTGAAGACACAGAAGCTAGCGCTGCTTTGTTTGGACAGGCTTTATAGTTTCCTGGTTTGCCTCTGATGTTCCGCCACAACATTGGACTGATTTCACATGTGCTTCAAGACATCATCACGCAAAGCGCTCCCTTACCGCCAATCAACACAGCCGTAACAATTATACATTAAGTAACATAAAAATTGGGCACTAAACAGTTTTGACATCAGTAAACACAACATGCAAGTTTGCATGACTTCAGAGTTTTTGGACAGTATTTGGGCTAAAACGATATATGGGCTACTTTCATGATTTATTGTGTTTTAGCCCTTTTTGGAGCTTGGCGGGTGTGGTCACTAAAATGGCGATGGTCTCCTCGTGGTTATAGGCACTGACTGGTAATGCAGATGTTGCAGGTGGGATCCTAGGTGTGACCTAAGAACGGGCGGATGACTGACACCTGGTTGGGCTTGAGTGACTGCTTCTGCAGTTCATGCACTATAGTTTGGATTTGGATGTGATTCGACTCCACTACAAAAATCTCCAGTAAAACTAAGAATATTTTCAGTAAAAATATATTTTAACAAGATATTAAGATACAGGCATTTATTTTCTTTTGTTTTTAATAAAATCTAGCAAACCTTTGTGAAAATGTTTATGCTTAAAACAAGAAGAAAAAAACAATATGCCATCAGGGCAAGAAATATCAGCTGAAGGTATATTTTCTGAAATGTTATTTTGCACAATCTTACCTAAGTCTTTTTTAATTATTAAATAATTTCTCAAATTATTTTATTTTGTCATAAGTATGTTTAGACATTTGAACCGGAAAGCAAAGTATTAAAATTGTTTCTCTCTATTTCTCTCTTTCTCTCTCCCCTTTAGATTCATTATGTCTCTCTCTCTATAATGTCTACATGTGTACACTGCATACTGATACTATATAACTAACACTGCCCCAGGTACCTGCGCTTTTCTGCTCTCTGCAGGAATGTTTGTGCTCTCAGTCCAAAGCAGAAGCAGATCTGAGCGTACGAGTTCATGAGATGCAGTGTTACTTCATTCTGCCTCAAATTATGAACTGATGACCACAATGAACAGCTATTTGGTGCTTGTGGTAAGTAAAGTTTGTCTTTCTGTCAGTTATACACTAGGTTAATTCAAGATTCAGCAAGATCTTTAAATCAAAATGTTGTTTCGTTCTATGGCTTGCTTGGAATAGTTTTTTTTTTTTTTACATTGTTTTGTAAAGGAAAGAAATGGTAAATGCTAAAGTGCTTCGGTTACAATTAGGATTTTTTTCTACCTCAACAGACCCTTGTTGGTCTAACCTAATGCCAAATAAATAAATACAATTAAAATGTAACTACATTTAATTAAAACCGTTGATTCCTCATGAATGAATGAATTTGATCGTAATGAATAATCTGTGAAGGTGATCAGAATGATTATTATTAGACATAGGAAGACTGTACTTTTATATGTGTATTCCTGAGACATGAGCCACTATCAAGGTGATTTTTCTTTTTCTGGGTTAGTTGAGAAAAACAGCAAACAAAAGAAGAGTCAAGTATAGGCTTTCCCAAACCTGTTTCACAACTTTGAATATTCTCATGTAAACATATACAGTACAAGCTCAAGGAGTTTCAAATCATACTCAAAAATCTAAGTATTTTTTGACCCCGCCTTCATGACAGAAATGACTAAAAATGATCTGAATGTAAATGATTGAAAGGCATTTTGAATGGTAAAACACAGCGGTGGCATCATAATAACTTCATCTAATGGACTGCTTTTGAGAAACTAATTCTCTTACCTTTTTGTTTTAGCAGATGGATTGTTTTGGGGATACAACCCCATACACTACCCCCATCTTATACATAAATAATGGCATACCACGTTTCACTGCACATTCTTATTTCCAAAATACAGATTTTGTCTGTGATTTGATCATATGATCTGCTCTTGATCAATCTTGTTTTTTTCCGCTTCTAATGCATATAACTTGTTTAAAGCCATGCTGTATATAACACACACTGTTTCTGTTGAAAGGGACTTATCTGTCTGTGTAGCACAGAGCCTCTCAAACGCAGTAAAAGATCATGGATTATAGACTCCTTTGACATTGTGGAGGAACACCCGGGGCCTTTCCCTTATGAATTGGGGCAGGTAAGCATCAATGTTCGCAAATAATGTAATGCGGGTTTTAAATCATAAAATAATACAAAACATTTAGATTTGGGATGGTACAGCCTTTTGGTTGCAGGGTCCAGACAAACTGCTATTTTCTTTTTTATTTTCATATACTGAAGAAAACAAGTTATTTCTTAAGATTGATCTGAAGACAAAACTTAAACTCAAATTCTTGAAATGAGATCATCGTAAATAAGTTCTTACATGTATTTTCTACAAAGCTGCTTTGAAACGATATGTGTTGTGAAAAGGTCTGTACAAATAAATGTGAATTGAATTATAGTTAGATTTTAAATTGGTCAGATATTTTATGAATTTACTGGATTGTTTCAAATTATTTGTTGTAGTTAATTATTACAACATAACTATTTAGCCTAATGGGGATGTGCTGTGCACACAGAAGTTATCCGAATTCGTGACACCAATGACCGATAATATAAAATGATTGCTCATGATTACGTGACATGACTTTTTGCTGAATTCGAAATTCAACAAACCAGCAAATGAATTTATTGAGTTGATCAGCGAGTCTTCAGCAAGAACCTCCTTAAAATACCACCAAATTATTATATAATTTTTAAGGCAATGTTTTATGGTATTGTACATTAATAGTGACATTGAATATTAATATCTAATCAATGTTGTTGTGTATGATGTTGGGTTATTCACACTGAAACATTACATGTATTGTAAAAAATGGCATGAATTTATTAGAATTTTATTCTATTTCACTTTGCTACCTCAATTCAACTTTTTACAAAATGAAGGAATAAAATTGGAAATAAATATTCAGGACATTTAGCCCCAAGATGCTAAATTAAATGAAAATGCAGTGCAATAGTTTGCAATGAAAAATGTAAACTAAAATTCTTAATCGACAATTTAATTATGTTAAATGACATAAGTTATCCTTTTGCCACAAACATAATGTTATAAAACTTGCCTTCCTGAGAAAACACCTTTACTCAAATTCTAGATTAAACTGGACCGTAGCTATTTAGTGGAGTTCAAGCTTAAAGGCAAAGGTGTGGATGAAGACCCAATGGGTGTCCTGTCTATTGATCCGAAAACAGGAGTCATTAAAGTCCACCGTAAAGTCGACTTTGAGCAGTACAGTGTTCTGATGGTAAGAGGAGTCCGATTTTTTTTTTATCAGATGGTATATGACGGGCATACTTTAAAACTAATTTCATTGTCATTTCAAAGCTGACCTTTCAAGCAAGAAATGAGTCCAACTTGGCCATAGACACACAACTAGGCATGGAGGTCAACATACTGGACATCAATGACAACCCGCCAATATTCAAGAGGACAGTTTATGATGTCACCATAAATGAAGCAGCAAAACAAGGTCAGTTGCTTAACTGTAGCATTTTCATCAACTGTAATATTTTAGATTTGATTTACTGCACCTTAATATGCGAATCCTATATGGCTGTTTTTTTTAATTAAGGACATGTTTGGTCTTGTTGACTTTTAGAAGACATACTTTAAAAAGATAGAAGAGTTACATGAGTTATTAATTTTACTCTATATAATTAGAATTGTTAAAAAAGAAAAGAAATTGATTACAATGTATTCATTTTCATATTTTAAAGCTGTATATCTGAGAAAAAAAGGCATTTGAAATTTGAAAAGTATAGTAAAAAAAAAAAATAACCTTAATGAGCTTCATAAAAAAGCCTTCTTCAACCTTCTTCAATTTTTGAAGAGAAACAGAAACATGGTATTTGCAAGGTCTTATAAATACATTCTTATTTATAAACCTCAAACATATGTATCTTAAATCTTAAAATATTTTAAAGGGAAACACTTTACAATAAGATTTCATTTGTTAACTACATTAGTTAACATGAACTAACAATGAACAACACTACTACAGCATTTATTATTCTTAGTTAATGCTAATTTCAACATTTACTACATTTTTAATGTCAAAAGTTATATCTGTTAACTTTAGTCAATGCTCTGTGAACTAACATGAACTAACATTTTTATTAACTAACATTAACAAAGGTTAATAAATGCCGCAAAAATATATTTGTTAGCTCATGTTAGTTAATATTAACAAATGATTGTAAACCTTACTGTACAGTGTTACCGGGAATAGTTAATTATTTACTCGCATACAAACCCTTACCTAACTCTCCATCTTCTGTGGAACACAGAATTTTAAATAAAATACTGGTTGCTCTTTTCTATACAATGAATGTGGATTTAAACTGCAAAAAGAACATCATGAAAGTATTATGAAGGTGGTCTATTTGACAATGTTTGCTATATTTAAATTTTTTAAGGGGGTCCAATTTGTGAACAAATGCTTCTTCTGAGTCACATATTTTCAATAAATTGCTTGATCCTCATTTCTGCATAATACATTCTACTTCGGTTCTCGAGTCCAATTACTAATTCAATGATCTAGTCACAACAGTTTACAGCTTATAAATTTACATTTGTCACCGTAAACTTACATTTGTGAAACTTGCAGATGTGTATTCAAATCAAATCCATGTGTTGCGCCATTCTCTACTGTTTGAACTACATGAGCACAAAGTTCTTTTGCATTATTTTTTAAGCGTAATCAGTCAATTTTAATTGTAATTGTTTGGATGAAACAAGTTGTAATAACATTTTCAATTTCAGGAGATCTATTCCATAAACAAAGGAATTAAGTAATTTTCTTCATATTATCTGTTTGCAGGTAGTTTTGTTGTAGGTGTATTAGCAATTGATAAGGACGCACCGGGAAGTCTGAATTCCACCATTGATTACAAAATCATTTCCGTCACTCCAGCCACTAAAAATACGGAATTCTTTATCCGAGACAGTGGTGCAATATCGTTTAAAGGATGCTTTGATTATGAGGTAAAAAACACAAAGAAGGCATAATTTGCAAGTACAGGGATGATTACTCAATGCATATATTATTACTTTCTTGTTACTTCCACAGTGCATTCAGGCCATAACACACTACGGCTTATGGCATATGCATGCCTGTAATACTTGTGTGTCAGGCTAGCATTGGAATATTGCTGTAACAAGACATGAGCTATCATGTTAGTGCCTGACAAACCAACACAGGCATCACAGTCCAGCTACAGTGTAAAAGTAACCTGTGAAAACATGTCTTTAAATCCCCTGGTGAATGTCAAGATATTTTAAAGTTAGCGTGTGAACTGTTTGAGTATGTATTTGAGAGTATAGAGTGGTGCAGGTATGACGCCACTTTGTAGGCCAACCGGCAAATTGGTTCCCTCTACAAAAACCCAATAGGATTTTCAAAAGATTTTGGATTATCGCTAAAAACAAACTCTTTGATCAATACAAGTTTATGATACATCAAGATAATTTTCACAGATGAACAACTTTAATGAATTTTGAAGCCTAAATGTAGTCGCCAGAAGTAAAAAGCTAAAGGTAGGCTATAAACCAAGTTCAATGTCACCATCACTAAGATTCTGACAACTTCAGTTTTTATCTAAAAATATCTGTTCAGAAAGTTTGAGTTAGAATAGTTTATAAGAGCACAATTATAAACATAATGAGGTTGTAAATGCGAACTGAGCTTACCTGTTCAGCGTGATGATGTTTAATGTCCTCGACAGCCTCTGTAATCCCATTTAGCCACTTGTTAGCAACCACCTTTTTCAAGACATGTAGCAGCTTACAAAAAAATCATGAGTGGGGTTTTACTGGTGTATTTTATGTCACAGAGTAAAACGTGAAAGTGTCTTGAGCTTGTGTTCACCACAGACCTTATTTCAGACATTTAATCATAAACCCGTTAAAAAAAAACATTGACTTCGGGACAATGGAACCCTTGTGCTAAAATGCTAACTCGCTTCTGTGTTTTGGCCTACAAAGTGATATCATACCTGCACCACCCTACATGACCGGTTTTATTTTTCAGGTGGCTAATAAATACACTATAATAGTTGAAGCAAAGGACCGTGGAGAAGTTGTAAAGTTGTCAAGCACAGCGACCATAATTCTCAATCTTCTGGATGGCAACAACCATATACCAGTTATCACAGGGCAAACGGTTAGTGTTAATCATTCTGTCCAATATATATTTCAAATAATGGCTCGTTTCCACTGAGCGGTACGGTGCGGTACAGTACAGTATGATTTGGGATGGTAAACCCTGATCCGCAAGAGTGTACCATTACTTGATAGGCAGGGTGTAGCCTATGCCGGAAAGAAGCGATCAACATCATTTTCGCGCGAAGAAGAAAGCGAAACAATTTATGACATATAGCAGACCTTGTTCTTGCTTCTCGGCATGTGGCTGTTTGTCACAAGACGAGTGCCAACATTAGGCATATTCAATACCAAGTACGCAAAGCTCGGACTGGCCAAGTCCGACTCAGGAGAATGACTCCCAAGGGCGCGAGTCCGGTTATTCTGCAAATGGAACAGCCTTTCTTAAAAGCGTCACTCAACTGGCTCTGCTACTCCAGTTATCTATGTAGGCCTATGTACATTTTAGGCAACAAAATGAACTATGTTATAAACTCGTTTTCATTTAAAGAAATCTTAAACATTATAGCCACACAAATGTGTTTCAGGCAACGTGTATTGATTATATTCACTGCATGCATAACGTTAGCCTATTTATAACAAAACGAAATATAAAACTCAACCCTGCCTCTTTTCGTTTAAATTTTAAAAATATTAAACCTATTAATATGGTCCAGGCAATGTGTGCATTTGTACTAAACAACACGTTGCAGTAAACAACATTACAGTGATCTAAAATTAAAAATGACAAAAATCAACCCAGTCTCTTTTTGTTAAATTTCAGTTTTATCAATAATAGCCATTATAAAAGTATAAGTAAAAGGTACAAGAAGCTATATAATATAGTTTTATATAATAAGGCAAACAATTCAGTCAAACAACTGTGATGGGTACCCCAAACGGAAGGGTACCGAAAAGTGGTACAGATTTGGCATTTTGGTACCATTCACAACTTTTGACAGTGGAAACGGAAATAATTGCGTACCGTTCCGTACTGTACTGTACGATAATTGCATATGGTATAGCGGTAACGCTTCCTTTTACAGTCCAGTTACCCATGTACATACTTAGTACTTATTTTAGTAATTACAATTATTGGGTTATAACTAGGTACTAACACTGAACCTACCCCTAAACCTACCCCTAACCCATGTACTTACACTCCAACCCAAATTTGGGTCAAATATGGACAAACCCAGCCATTGGGTTAATTTGTTAAATTATTTTTTAACCCAATGGTTGGGTTCGTCCATATTTGACCCACATTTGGGTTAAAACAACCCTGCATTTTTTAGAGTGTACCTTATATTAGGCAGTACTTTCTAGGTAAGTACACTGTAAGTACTGTACTGTAAAAGGAAGCATTACCGGTATAGCTACAAATAGTTACTCAGAAAAAAGCCACTTTTAAAACGGTACAGTCAAAAAATAACCCTCACCCTGTTCCAAAACTGACTTTCCATCTGCTGCAGGACATAGAAATGTTTGTTGTCTGTACAATGCGACTTTCATTGTATGGGCCAAAAAAAATTGGGGACATTTTTTTATTTTATGTATTCACTTATTTATTTTCAAACTCATTCAGGGTTCAGGGAATGTAATGGAGGGGACAAAAGGTACCTCCCCTCTCAAAATACACACAACTGATACTGACACGCGTCTCACTGCTGCATGGAGGGTCAGGTACTCCATACAAGGGGACAAAGGTGGTTACTTCTCCATGCACACTGATCCAGACACCAATGATGGAATCCTGACAGTGATTAAGGTATGTTTACACACTGTACGCTATTCTGTAAATGTCATTCTAGTGTTAACAATCTCATCATCACAAAGAAAAATATTATTCAGGGATACTGAGTAATTTAGAGGCCATTAGCAGGGCAATTACAAATGATCAACATTTGTACGATTTGTGTCCCTGGAAAATTGTGATTATGACATTGCATTATGGTGAATATCAAAGGTTTTTGTGGGGAGGGATTTGTAGAAACATTACTGTTTTTAGATTTTTGGAATAAAGATAAAAAAATATATAAATTGGGACAGAAGTGGCATGCTGTTACCAGTATTTTTATTTTGTGTGTTTAGATCTTCGCTATACATTAACCTATAGGCTCATTGAATGAAAATGTTTTCTTTGAATTCATATTTCATATTGTGTATATATAAATGTATAAAATATACAATTATTTATCTGAATAACACTATTCATTTCAGAGGTTTATGGTTAAGCCTTTTTGTGTTGCTTTTGAGATGTATTTATTTTGAAAATGGAAATATTCATAATCAAAATACTGTAAATTATTTTGTTGCAGTGAAGTCTTGACAAGTTTATTTCTTAGCATGCAACAAGCACATACCTGCTATATTGATATTATGTACATTATTTATTTATTTATTTTAATTCTCTGCATGCAGCCCCTAGACTTTGAAGAACAAAACGAACATAAACTCACCATATCTGTAGAGAATGAGGAGCCTTATTTCTCTTGTGAGGTGAAGGCTAAACCTACAGATGGCCTCTGGATCACATCACAAAATCCATCAAAACCATCCTCTATTAATATTACCATAACAGTGGAAGATGTGAATGACCCTCCATACTTCCCAGATCCAAAAAGGAAAATAGTTATGGAAGAAAATGGTGTTATTGGAGCTTTTGTGGACAAGGTGACCGCAGTCGATCCTGACACTGGACGTCCTCACAAACTAGAGTATGTTTCTCATGTGTTCAATTTCATCAGAATCATTTAACTCCATCTGGACTCTAAAGCCAAAGTTAAAAATGTGTGGATGTTGTATTACAAGGTATCAAACCATATGCTATTTATTTAAAAGAAAATAGTACAAAAAAGGTTTGAAATGATGAAACAATAGATATTGGTATTAATATAATGAACTACACCTGTTTAAAATTTTTGTTTTGAAGTCAGTTCCTCTCTTAAAAAAATCACCTTGACACCAGATGCTTAAAAGTCATTAAAAATTAAAATTCTGTTCATTATTTTCTATCTAATATAATGACAGAGATACATTTTGACTGTGACTTAACTGTCTAAAAGTGTCCAAAAACCACTCTGGGGGATCCAGATATATGCTTGTTAAAATGATTGTTTCCTCCCATCAGGTATTCTATTGAACAAGATCCTGCAGGTTGGTTCAGGGTAGACAAAACAACCGGAGAAATCTTTACAAAAGAGACATTGGATAGAGAGTCAAGTCATGTGACCAACGGGACTTATACAGTCACTGTTCTTGTGACCGAGATGGGTAATACAATATGGTTGTTTTGTATTTGGCTTGCAAATAACTGTGAAAACCTACATCCATCGATTTACCCATACGGAAATGTAATATATGTACACATATGAAATATACATATATTACATATATCCACATAGAAAGTGAAAACATATATGTAGCCTACATATATCTGGCCATATATAAAACCTATTAGAAAATGGAACAATTTCATATATTGACATATAAAACTAGCCCATATATTTTATGTATGTATAATACAGTCTTTTATGTGTGATATTGGAACAATGCTCCAACTTTCATTATCCGTTTCTTCTTTCCACTCGACAAGAGCGAACATTCTTCATCCGTTGGTCTCTGAATGTGCGTAATTTGGCGGTCTTTTGATTGCGTTTGAATGACTTGTTCAAAGTTCAAACAAGGAATGAATTAATAAGGAACCATAAGCATGTAAAATGTATGTATGTTGTTTAAATAAATTGGCATATATAAATTAAACATATTGGTGAAATATATGGTTATAACATACAATATTATATAAACAATAATCATATATATTGTATTAATATATGTCAATATACTCATTTAATATGGACAATTTATATATGTTATAAACCTATATCAACATATATCTAGATATAATTATATATGTGATAGTAATATATTGTCTTATATTTAGCATATATGACAGCATCACTTGCGATATAGGGACATATATGTCATATATTACATTTCCGTATGGGCCACACCGCTTGTCCTATGTGGGGTCTCATTTACACTGGAGCCTCTCATAGTGTCTCAGGCCGAAACACCTGCATAGTTTACTAAAACTAAAACCTATATAAGTGTTATTTCCTTTTTTTCTCTTTCGAATTACTGATTTTCCACACCAGATGACCATCCTCCAATGACAAGCACTGCTACAATTCAGATCTACATTGAAGACAAGAACGATAACATCCCCTTGTTAAAGGAGGACATGGTTTCTGTCTGTCAGTCTGATGAAGTGTCAAGTACAGAGATCACAGCCTATGACCCCGATGGAGATCCGTACAGCGGACCATTCAGTTTTGAAATAATAGGAGATCATAAGGGTGAATGGAGCTTTGACCCCAGCCATGGTAAATAAAATCTTTCCATTGCCAATGTCAACTCACTAGGTGATGATTATTATCACATAGTGTTTTCGACATTTGGTTAGTCTTTTACTAAGCTCTGATGCAAAACCCTCAATCATCACCTTTCGTCTTTTGTTTACCTTGTCTTTTAGGTATCACAGTGCATTTGGTGAAGGACAAAAGCGTTCATGCCAGTTTGTACATGCTGATTGTGAAAATCTCTGATAAGCAGGGCAAGTTTGTCCTCCAGAATCTCTCTGTTGCTGCGTGTGATTGTGCTGTCTCACCGAACTGTCTACTGCAGCGCAACACACAGCAAAAAGTAGGAACTGGTGTGATGGGAATTACCATCTTTGCCTCGCTGATGATTTTGGGTAAGCACTTGTTTCTATTAAATTCCCCATAAACAGCCTGGTCTCATTGTTAATACGTAGGTATAATACGTTATTTTCCAAGATAGAAAACGTACGTTTTTGTACGTATTTGCAACATTTAAACGTAACATTATTACGTTTTTACAGCTACAAAACGTTAACTATTTACGTATCTTTCATATCATAAAGATATCTGTATATTTTCACTTTTAAAGATAAATGTAACAAGATCCCTTAATCCTACTCCCAAAACCTAAACATATCCATTTTAAACAGAATATAAAAAGGATGTAGGTAAATGGCAGTTTTATTAATAATATAGCATTAAAATATATTTTGAGCCACTAATCCTACTCCTACCCCTAAACCTACCCATAACCATTTCTTAAAACTACGTAGGCTAACACAATTATGAACAAAAAAACATAACAGACAGACAAGTATACATTTCACAATCATTTATTTATTGCGAAAATGTCAAAACCGGTTACGTTACCAAAAGTCGTTCACATGATGATGCGTTGCAGTCCTCTCTGGCTGTATTATAGTAGTTGTGTATGGGGTAAAGATCAGGGGCCGTATTCACAAAGAATTTTAAGGCTAAAAGTAGCTCCTAACTGGCGAATTTAGGAGCAACTCCTAAAAATAATGGGCGTGTCACTCCTAACTTTAGGACTCCTAATTTTTTTCACTAAGAGTAATTCACGAAACATTTTAGCCCTAAAAGTAGCACCTAAGTCTGGGACAGCTTAAAAGAAGTCGAGAGGACTCCTAACTCACTAAGACCTATTCACAAAGGATTTTAGCGCATACCACCGCCTCTCGCAGTCGTCCGGGGTCCATGACACAAGCGGGAATGCTGCATTGATCTGCAAACAAATCCTCTCCCATTCTCACGCTTAGTTTTGCTTGATGATATCCCTGTGCCGAATTTCCCTTTTATTATGTTTTTTTTTTCCAGCACCAACTGGGCCAGCAGCAGTAATGGTGTGTCCACACCGAACGCGAATTTAATTATTTGCGCGAGTAGATTACATACAAAGTCACAATGCAAAGACGTGAATAGACGCATCATTCGCGCCGGGCGTTGCGAATGACGCGAATTGGGCAACGCGTTTCCCCGAATGTCTTCCGCGCAAGTTGAAAAATTTGAACTCGAGCGAGTGTTCAAGCGTCTAACTAGACGCGTAGCCTATTTGACGCTCTATTCGCATTCGGTATGAACACACCATAACTGATCCTGCGTTATGGGCTTACTTCTCCGTTTTGGCGAGTTCATAATCCACCGTCATTCAACTTTTACATTACTTCAATAGGACCAACATATCCTTGCTTTAAGTATTCTACTTAGGCTAATATGATGTCAATTAATGTGTCAATGCAAAGTGTTAATGCAAGTGTCGTTTTTCATTATTAGGCAAGTGGCGGTTTTCATTAGGGTATTAGGCTACTTTGATTTAATTTAATTTAATTCACGACTTTTTTTCTCTCTCTCTGCCTTTTTAGAATTACACTTCACTGGGGCCTGCAAAAATATGGTTTGCATTTCGATGACATTACTATTATTATTTTGTGTAGGACACAGACATATTTAGATGTCGTAATTCCATGATGTGTTGCGTGTTATGTTCCGGTTATGTTCCGCATGATGGCCCTGTCATCTAACAACCAATCACCGTGATCATTGCGAGGAAGCTCGTGCATGAGAATTGACGTCATCCATAGCAACGAAGACTCACTCTTAGTTTAGGAGTTGTCATTTTTCCTTACTAAGAGTAGGTCTGAAAGGCGTTGTGAATAACTTTTAAGAGAAAACTCCTAGCTAAAATATTTTAGTGCGATTTAGGAGTACTCCTAGTGGTAAGATAAAATTCTTTGTGAATACGGCCCCAGAATTTAAGTTATAAACGTTAATCCATGTAAATATTAATCCGATTTCGGTGCGAAAATCGGTGAAGACCGATAGGCGGTGAAGGCGCGCGCGCTTCTCCATTTCAAATGTACTACACCGACTGAAACACGACATGTCGCAATCTGTGACGAAGCCAGGCGAGAGCCAATGAGCGTTTGATATCACGGCCGTAAAACATGTCGTAACGCTTCTCGAAGGCGCATTTTTTGAATTTGAATTCATGCGCGGGATTTGACATTTGCGGTCGCTGCTGAGAAATGAAGATGAAGATCACTGGATAAAAGGCTGAATTTGGATCCGTTTCTTGCAAACAACGTATGGATTCTAGGATTTGGATTACATCAAGCTAATAAAATGTATGTCTTTTGTGAATGTATCAGTATGTTGTGTTTTATTGGAGAAAAAGTTTTTGTGTAAATACACTAAACGATTAAACAAGTTATTCTTAAGGTTAAAAGTGTATTCCCTTTTAACACCACGCAGCTAATCATCCGAAACGAGTTTGCTGCAGAAGGCACGAACAGAGCGAAATGTTAATATTTATAACGAACTTAGGCCTATTATATTAATAAATGCGACTGAAAACTTAATTGATAAGACAGTTGAATGCAATAGAGTCAAAACATTAATGCCACGATTATGCATAAATAGTACAAATTTCTACGTCGGTAGATTTGTTTATACGTAAATAAATTACGTTTTTGTGCTGTCAATACGTAAATATTTTACGTTTTAGTGCTGTAAATACGTCAGTATTATACGTTTCTGCGTGTATAAAACATACATAAATGTACGTATGATAGAACTACACTTTACGTAAAAATACACACGTATTCTCATGAGATCACGTTGCCATAAAAGTACTCCCACAAGTACTCGTAGAATTACGTTTATTCATCAATAAACTTACATAATTCTTATCCCGTGTTGTCCTATTATGATTGTGGCAGGACATATTGAAGAACTTTTTAATAGCCTTTTGGCACAACATGGATTTGGTAGTACTTGTGGGAGTGCACTAAGATTTCTAATAGTTGATGTTGTTTGTAAGAAAGTTAAATCTGTAATCTAAAAGCCATTTTTCCTATTAGCATGCCTGCTGCTGTCCCTCACTTGCTCTTGTGGGACTGTGAAGTCCCCAGTCGAGGTAGACAATGTCTTAGAAGATGCCCTTCTGCCTTCTAACATTGAGAAACCTGGCACTGATTGTATGGTAATATCTGACAATAAGATTTCTCATGGAAAGCTAAATGAA
Organism: Chrosomus eos; assembly: GCA_036326025.1. NCBI lineage: Eukaryota > Metazoa > Chordata > Actinopteri > Cypriniformes > Leuciscidae > Chrosomus > Chrosomus eos. Next base: position 27,561,005 of record CM070839.1, read on the forward strand.
GCTTTCCTTTTTTTTATATGGATTTTTGTTCTTCAAAGATAACAAATGACTGTTAATCTATTATTTACATTTATAAAGGTCCCGACTATTCTACTGAAGAAAGCATCTGTTAGTAACTCAAAGGAAGGAACTCTTGTCACTAAGGGGGTTAAACAGACATCTGACATTAAGCGGGTATAAACATTTCTATTTGTTGCATAATAAGGTCTTGGAAACACACTAAGTACATATAGCCACTGTCCTTCTTTACACTACAAAGTATTCATTTTTTATTGATTTCTTGGCCACAGATATATAGCAACGTTATAGCCACTCAAAATCTCCCAGTTCAAGTGGATGAGAGTTGGAGAGGCAGATCACAGAATTCTATTGAGGTAATACAGCAGTGTTCGTTTACGAAATTGTCACAATCATTTAAAAAGGAATAAATTCAAAATAATTCATGTAATGATCCTTTCAAAAGTAAAAGTGGAAGTTCAATATTTACTGTTTTGTCTTCTGTTCCCACGAAACAGACGTGGAAACAGACGTGGAAAAAAATACAGAGTGAAAACCGCTACCAGGTAAATCTTAATCATTGTAACACATCTACATTTTTTATTGTTCAGTAAAATCAGTACAAATAAAAGTGAAATCTTAAAATCAGTAATATACAGGGCTTTCCTTACACCCCTTAGAGTTCACATAGAAGACAGAGTGCATATTTCATCAGGCGATCGACTCTTCAAAGCTTGCTTTCTCAGGTACTGTAAGTTCCAAAGTTGCCGATTCAGCTTCAGTATAGACAAGGAACAAATAAATTCAACACTGATTCATTCATTTATTTATTGAACAAATTTCTTTCTCAACTTTCAGAGGCTGCATTCAATACAGTCCCTAGAAAATGAGTTGCTTGATTACGAGCCTCAGCTTTATGCCTTTGAGGACAACTCTGAGAACGTTGCAGACCTTGACCCCATAGACCTGCCCATTAATGAGTTTGATCCTGAGCTGTTCTCTGATCTTGGACCAGCATTTAAACATCTGGCTTCTATCTGTTACCCAGGGATGAGGTCAAAAACAGAAGTAATTAAGAATGGGACTCGATAGTCTAGAGATCAGGGGCTGGATTCACAAAACATTCTTTAAGAATACAATTATTTGTCTTTGCTTTTTTTTTTTTTTGTTATTTTCATTTCTTAAAGTAACACTAGGTAGTTTTTCAACCTTCATAATCTATTTCCAAGTCTCTTGTGATGGTACATTGACTTACAATAGGTTGAATGACACGTCTGCCATAGCCTAACGGGGTCTGTAGCGTTTTTAATCGTACTTTTAAACTTCATGGTTCGGGTAGTAACCCGAGCACAAAAAGAACTACAAAATTCGACTGCTTTACGGCATAGGCTACCTCACTTCCCCCAACACGTCTTCACATACTGTTGGACTTGTAAGTATTGCTTATATTGCATATCACTCGGACAAGCTTTCACTCGTTGATGTGAGCTAAAAAGCACCTGGCGCTCTTGTTGATGAACAAGTCAACTTGCCTCAAGTTACCTCAGTAAACATCTTCGGAGGCTAGCTGTGCTTGTTCGATGTCCGACGATTTGTACCGCGTTGTGTTTATTCCCCAATCGAACTCGTGTAACTGTCTGTCACACGTTCTACCGTCCACAGCATTACTTGATAGACAAAAATAGGAGCATCAAACAGAAACAACTCGCTTACGGGGTGTGAGGCGCACATACAATACAGACTGCCGACAGTTATTAACAGGGCGCACGCAGCTCTTAAAGGGGACACACCTTATTTCCACTCGTTACAACTTCCACCCAACTGAACAGGGACCGGTATACAGGGGGGAGGGGATCAGGCCGTGAGTGAAGAGACTGCTCTGCGTGAGTGGTATTTACGACAGTAACGTTAAATACAAGTAGTCCACAGCGACTCTAGGGTCGTTGTTTGACCAAAACGGAAATCCTTCCTAGTGGGGCTTTAAGTAAAAAAAAGTTAAGCATATTTTGAATTTCCAATCTTCTTGGGATTCTTAAGACAAAGCTTAAAATACTTGAAAAGAATCATCTTTAAAAGCATTATAAATAACTTCTTAAAGTGTTAGTTCACCCAAAAACGAAAAGTTTGTGTTCATTTATTCACCCGCATGTGGTTCCAAACCTGTATGACTTTCTTTCATCTGTTGAACAGAAAATAAATTATTTTAAAGAATTTTGGTAACCAGACAGTTTATGTTACCCGTTGAGTTCCATAGTAGGAAAAAACACTATGGAAGTCAATGACTCATGTCAACTGTGTGGTTACCAACATTCATCACAATATCTTCTATTCTAAATGAACACACAATTTTCATTTTTGGGTGAACTATCCATTTAAAGTAAGAATAACCTCCAGCTTGTCTTAAATCCCCAAATGCAATATGCATTATGAATTTATTGGGTTGTTTCAAATGAACTGTTGTAATTAAGCATTAAAACATAACACAAGCGAAATATAATTCATATTACTACCAGAGTTCTCTGAAGTGACACCATAATCGATAATATGAACAATGATCAATCATGATTACAGAAAAATGGACATGCCGCCACGTTTCAATCACATGCATGGGAACTGTTCCAAAACCACGTTTCACATATGCAAAATATGAGTTTCACATGTGTTCAAAATGTGTTTTTTGACATGTGAAAATTGTCACAATTCAGTAACGTTACAAAAACGAGTCAAAGAATGTTAATTTTAACCATTTTCGGCAGCATTCAGCACACATGAGTGCGGTCATATACAGGACACGTTCACACACAGATATAGGATGCAAATTAAATCATGAATGCAACTGACCAATCTGAGACAGGTTCTTAAGGTTCGACAGGTATTTAAAATACACATCGCATTAAAAACGTGACGTTGAGTGCTTAGCTCCAGTCAAGGTGGTCACAATGAAAATATATGCACCTTATTATGATTATTACCGTAATCTAACTTAAATAATAATAATAATAAATAAATGGGGTCCCTTAGGTAAACTGGTCCATTTGATTGGCATTGGTGTTATAATTAGCCTATTGTTTTCCACAATGGATTTTTTATGCCTGAAATAGTATTGTGTGATTGCATTGTTTATTTAGATATTTCTAAGAAAAATGGCAAATATTCTATATGCAAGCATTCAGACACTTGCCTAGGGTTTTTTTTTTTCATATTATAAAATAATGTTGAGTGCATATTTTCCTAGCTGTACTGTTTTGTAAGATGATTGTATATCTTTACTAGTTAAATATCTTTTTTTTATCTGTACACATCAAAAAGTGGAAAGACAAAAAATCTACAAAAGTATATGAGAAATCATGGAATCGTCAAAAACAGTGACTTACCTGTAACATTGTATTGTTGCATTGTAAGTGGGAACAAATAGTGCCTTTTCTTACTTAAAGGGAAAGTTCACCCCAAAATTAAAATTCTGTCATTAATAAAATCTGAGCAACTTCTGTGCCTTCATTGACAGCCACGCAACTACCAATCTGACGCTTAAAAAAGTTTATAGAGATCGTAAAACTAATCCATATGAATTGAGTGGTTTAGTCCAAATTTTCTAAAGAGACTCGATTGCTTTATAAGCTGACACGATTTAATTTAGGCTTTTATTCACTTATAAACATTCATCAACGCACACATCAGTTGTGATAAACGGAAGCTCAAGCATGTTTGCTTGACTTGCGAGAACCAATAAGGTTCATTGTCGTGTTACGCAGCACTTTGAGCTTCAGAAAAAAACAATGAGGTTCATTCTCATGTTACGCAGCATGTTTGAGCTTCAGCAAAAACCAATGAGGTTTATTCTCACGTGTCAAGCAGGTTCGGTTGAGCTTCTGTTTATTTTTGCTGATCAATTATTGATGAACAGAAGTCTTACAGGTTTGGAACAACACAAGGGTGAGTAAATGATGACAGAGTTTTCATTTTTGGGTGAGCTATACCTTTTAAATGTTTGTTTATAAATGTTTTCTTTTGCGATCTCTACAACCACACAATTGTCTTACATTTTGCTGTTCCAGCTGTCATGTATTCCTTTAAATTGTGAAAATAAACATGAGTTTTCATGATCATGTGGACATTGATTAATAATAAATGTCAGTGCCAGTCAATGGCATCTCAATTAGATACTTCCAATGCTAAGATGATGATGATGATGTGGCCTATATATATATATATATATATATATATATATAATTTAGCTGTTAATTTCAAAAACAGCAACACACCATATTTTTACGGTATGATGCTGGCAACCACAGCTGCCAGTAGTTCACCGTTTTTTTACAGGTTTATTTTTACAGTGTATTGTTACGACCTCTACTGTAGGGGTCAGCCACAACAGGAAAAAGGAAGAGTCTCACACTTCCAGAGAGATGACAAATAGCATGAGCTTTATTTACAAGGGGGTAATCCATCGACCGGAAGTTGAAGTCGGCCGGGTGCCGCCATCTTGTAGCAGAACTTCACCTGCGTTAGCATTTCCATTGACTCCCACTCATTTTTGCATCACTTTGACGGCGAATAACTTTACATCTGAGGCGTTTAAAGACTCCATTTGTCCATTATTTATTTCTAAAGAAACACGACAATGTATAAAGGGCTCCATTACCTTCTATGTTACATTATGGCCCCGTAGAAACAGTTTTTGTAAAAACAGGCTAACGACTGCGTCATAACCACTCGACTCTCTGTCGCGTGACCGTACAGACAGGAGGAGAAGCTCGCATGCAATCTGGGGGACGTCCCGTCAAGGGAGAAGCCCATAGATAATGAGTCCATAAAAGCAACGGGACAAAATACTCCTGCTTACTCACGCCAAATAACTCTTTCACGCACAGCTACTAGAAGATTTACGTCTGTCAGTCAGGTTGCTCACGTCAAGGTTAGTTTGAGTCGGTTTGAGTCTGCGCGTCAGGAACGGAAGTGCTCAAAAATCGCTAAAAATGGGCTTCAACTCTCTCAACTGAGTTCCAATGAGATGGCTCTGTCCATTTCTTATACTGTCTATGTTTATTTACCATGAGGGTTAGCATCAGAGGCAGACAAGGCCAAAATAACTAACAAAATAATCTTCTTTTAGAAGCTAAGTGACCTCAAGCGAAAGGTAAAGAAAACAAAAATACAGTTTAGCTTACCTAACTCCCTTAACCATAAACAAAGTGGAAAGGAAATACAAATAAATTGTTGTCAAACCCCCTACATCCCTTAATCTGATAAAAATGTATATACAAGAATATTTACACACTTATTTACAGTTTCAGGTCGACAAGTTAGAATCGGAATCCAAGGCGTAGTCAAACAGGTAATTGTCAGATAAAGGAGAATATCAGAAGTAAGATTACAATCAACAAACAGTCACTCACAGTTTCACTAAACGCAAACAATCTCTTTGGCACGACACTCTTAATTAAATGATGGCGAAATGAATAAACTGACTATTTTACATTTAGTGGATAATAATAGAAAAAATGCTGGATTGAATCTTGGTCCTGGAAATGGGGATTCAGATTCTTTGTTAACAATGAAAAGGGTAGATGACCTGAATTTAAAGTTATATGGGAATGTAAGGGGAACAATATGGGTGTTCTGTTTTTAAGTAAACTTTTTTTTAACATGGGCCACATGTAATGTTCCCTGACAGGAATAGAGTAGCAGGGTGTAGACATAAATTCCATTAAAACAGTATAGGCTATGTGCGGTTAGATGAGATTTAGACTGGATGTGCAGGTTATGAATCAGCATATTAAAAAGACTGGATTTTATATGAGCACAACTGACCAGATGTGTTGTTGGACTTTTAGATTAGCCCCAGCTACAGCACTGAGAAATAAGGTAAAAAAGTATGGGAACATAATTATGAATAAATGTACACAGACATTACATATCCCACCAAATGATATATTGAGAGGGTGTCGGAAAAGGGATCCCAAAGGTAGGCTATGTCAAGTTTTTGGTAGGTGGGGAACAGCCTGATGGAAGAATTTGGTGGCATTCAAATATGATATATATATATGATATATATATATGATATATATATATGATATATATATATATATATATATATATATATATATATATATATATATATATATATATATATATATATATATATATATATATATATATATACATACATACATGTTTTAAGACATTTATTTATATATTTAGTTTTTGTATCCCAGTAAGAAATATCACTTTATTTCCAAACATTTATTTTGCCATTGTAGTACATTTTTGTATTCAAACAGTCAGACAGCTGTTGCTGTTGTGCGTCTCTCAGAGGTCCCACTTTATATTAAGTGGCTTTAAGTATGTATTTACATTGAATCTAATAATTTGATACAATGGACTTATTGTGTACATACATGTCTAGCTCACAATCTTTTTTGAAAAATGCAACTTAAATGGGTGTGGATGGCTGTGAGAAGAAGGGAGGGAGAGGGTGTGGTGAGGTATGGCACCTGTCATCGCTAGTGGCCCATGCATATCGACTGTCACTAAAAATCAGTGGTAAAATGTGAGGAAATTCTAGATTTTTTTTATAACTGGCAAAGTTTAGTTAAAGTCTAATGAAATACACTGACACCTTATTATTGTCCTTTCAAAAGTAACTGAATGCCCTGCTACATATATTAGCCTGTAATCGTAATTCTATTTAAAACATATTAATGTACATGTAGGCTATAATTAAAATGTCATTATAAAATATATAATTGTTTATATATCACTATAAATGCATATATTTGAAAATAATTAATTTTATGCTTAAAAATAACTTTCCTTGCATAGCCTAGATCTACGCTTCCCCTGAACCCCAATGAGATATTGTCTGTTTAGGACATGCCATTTTTGTAATAAAGACATTTTAAATAAGGAGTGCCTCGGTTATCAGAGAATTCTTTCTCTACACTGTCCCCAATGAGATATATTTAATTACACGAATTAATCATACAATTGAGGTATTATCGAAATATCTAAAATTTAATAACGAGTGCTTATTTAACAAAAGGCAAGTAAAACGATCAGGGTTACATTTGGCTATAAAAATAAAAAATATTGTTGCACACATATTGCCAACCAACCGCCAAGAGCCAGAGTCTAGCCCTGGCAGCATCACGGGGAAACATTCAACCCACTTGAATTAGAAAACTCTACTGCAAATAACAAATCCAACGACTGTGTGCACCAGTGGAGTTTTGCTAGAATCCAATGGGGAAAATCGAATCGGTTACCTAACGTAACCTCGGTTCTCTCTAGATGAGGGAACGAGTATTGTGTAAGCTAGCTTACGCTACGGGAAAGATTCCATCTTTCTGAGAAATTGAAGCCAATAATAATATAATATAATTTTGTATCCATTGTCAACGCAGTTCAGCTGCAGCAGACCATGAGAGGGCTAGCTAGCCGCTCATTGGTTCGCTCACGGAGAACTGCTTAAGCCTATGAGGGAGCGTGAGTGAACCCGCGACCAATGAGAGTCTGACTCGCTCTCATTACGTCACCGCCCGCCGAAACGGGTGTGGACGAGACTATAAATATCCCGAAATAGGCTGAATAATCTGTTTTTTTCAAATACTGAAGCGAAAATCGCCAGTAGCACAAGCACGGCCAGGAACGCAATACTCGTTCCCTCATCTAGAGAGAACCGAGGTTACGTTAGGTAACCGATTCGTTCTCTTACGAGAGGTTCTCTCGTATTGCGTAAGCTAGCTTACGCTACGGGAACCCCTGGTCAACGCCGTGCGTGCTAAGCATCCACTATTAGTCCCGCGGGGCACCCCGGGGAACTCTGTAAGTGGGAATGAATATATGTACCTGTGACAAAAGGCCAGCGGAGCGGGCCGGTGATTGTGTAGTACATAAGCACATTATAGAGAGGGACAGAGCGAACTCGGTCTGTGTAATTAACCCCCTATAGTGCAGCTCAACCAGAAGAGCTGATACATACTAGACTGCTAGTAGTTTAGCCTGCAAGGCGGGTACTTCCAGATTGTAAAATCTGACAAAGGTGGAGGGGGAAGCCCAAAGAAAAAAAAAGCTGCTCGGATCGTCTGACCGGAGCAGTGCGAGTAACATATAATCTCAGGGCCCTGACCGGACATAGGAGATTAGAATCAGATTCGCTATCGGATGCAGGCAGAGCCGATAGGGATATAACTTGTGCCCTGAACGGGGTGCCAATCGCTTTGGGGACATAGCCATGCCTAGGTTTGAGAACGACTAAGGAGTCATTAGGTCCAAACTCAAGACAGGACGCGCTGGTGGACAGCGCGTGCAGGTCTCCCACCCATTTTACTGACGCGAGCGCGAGTAGAAAAACGGTCTTAAGCGACAGGTACTTTAGGTCCACGGTGCTAAACGGTTCGAATGGGGGAGCTTTCATAGCATCAAGAACTATGGAAAGGTCCCAAATCGGCACCGAAGGGGGGCGAGGGGGGTTCATCCTTCTAGCTCTCCTGAGGAAGCGGACTACCAGCCCGTCTTTGCCCAGTGACTGGCCGCGCCGGGGTTCAGCAAACGCCACAACGGCTGCCACATATACCTTAAGAGTGGACGGGGATCTGCCCTTGTCCAGCATCTCTTGGAGAAAATTTAGCAAGGAGGGAACCTCGCATAACCGTGGGTCCAGACCCTTTTCGGTGCACCACTTTGAGAACACAGACCATTTTGACGCATAGAGCCTTCTGGTAGAAGCCGCTCTAGCCTGTATGATCGTGTTTAACACTCCCTCTCCCAACGGGTAGTTGTTGATCACCCACGCGTGTAGCGCCCAGCGCTCTGGGTGGGGATGCCAGATCGAGCCGCGAGCTTGGGAGAGGAGATCTGCTCTGTCTGGAATGGGCCACGGCGCTGTCTGTGACAGCTGCGTGAGCTCCGGAAACCAAGTCTGACCCTCCCAGTGCGGGGCTATGAGGAGCACCGAGTGCTGCGCTTCTCTGATTCTCTGAAGCACCTGTGGTAGCAGAGAGACCGGAGGGAAAGCATAAAGCGGGCGGCTGGGCCAGGTTTGGGCTAGCGCGTCCTCGCTCCTTGAGAAAAATATTGGGCAGTGGGTGTTCTCCGCCGAGGCGAAGAGGTCCACCTCTGCTCTGCCGAATAGACGCCACAGTTTCTGGACTGTAAGAGGATGCAGGGACCACTCCCCGGGGGGAATGGGGTTCCTGGACAGGCTGTCTGGACCGTCGTTCAGCTGTCCCGGCACGTGCGTCGCTCTGAGCGAGAGCAGGTGACACTGAGACCAAACTAGGATGCGTTCTGTCAGCTGGAAAAGATTCCTGGATCTGACTCCGCCCTGACGGTTTAGATAGGAGACCACGGCCATATTGTCCGAACGGATCAGCACGTGGTGGCCCTGAATGCACGGGAGAAAACGCCTGAGCGCGTTCTCGACCGCCAACATTTTCAAACAGTTTATGTGTAGGAGGCTCTCTTGAGCTGACCAGGGGCCGAAGGCCGGTGAGCCCTCGCAGACAGCTCCCCAACCCGTGTTGGAGGCGTCTGTCGAGATGACTTTTCGGCATGAAACTGTCCCCATGGAAACGCCGCGCTGAAACCATTCTGCCACTGACCATGGCTGCAGAGCTGTGATACAGGTCTGCGTTACCTTTATCAGCTGGTGGCCCGTGGTCCACGCTCGGTGAGACACATGGCTCTTCAACCAGAGCTGAAGCGGGCGCATGCGCAGTAACCCCAGCTGGAGTACCGCGGAGGCTGAGGCCATACAACCCAACGCTCTCTGAAAAGTTTTCAAAGGCGAGAGTCTGTTCATCTGAAAAGATGCGGCGAGACGCTGCACATGGTGCGCGCGCTGCGTCGACAGACGCGCCGTCATCGTGACCGAGTCCAGCTCTATACCCAAGAAGGAGATAGTCTGACTGGGTTGTAGTACGCTCTTTGTCCAGTTGACAGAGAGGCCCAAAGCTTTCAGATGGTCGAGGAGAACTGTACGATGAGACAGTAACTCTCTCTGAGATTGTGCCAAAATCAGCCAGTCGTCCAAGTAGTTCAGTATTCGCAGCCCCTGACTCCGCAGGGGGGCGAGCGCCGTATCGATGCACTTCGTGAACGTACGGGGTGCCAGGGATAGGCCGAACGGTAGGACGGTGTATTGATAAACCTGGCCTTCGAAGGCGAAACGTAAGAATGGCCTGTAAAGGGGATTTATCTGGATCTGGAAGTATGCATCTTTCAGATCTAGTGATATGAACCAGTCCCCCTAGCGCACATGCGCGAGGAGTTTTCTGATAGTGAGCATTTTGAACGGTCTCTTTATGAGAGCTTTGTTCAGAGATCTGAGGTCTAATATTGGTCTGAGACCGCCGTCTTTCTTGGGGACAAGAAAATAACGGCCGTAAAACCCCGACTCGCTCATAGCCAGAGGCACCCTCTCTATAGCCCTCTTGCACAACAGACTTGCTATCTCTGAACGGAGCAGTGGCACTGCTTCTGGGTTCACAGTAGTTTCTAGCCGCGCTCGGAAGCGAGGAGGGCGGCGACGAAACTGTAAGCATTAGCCTAGCTTTATTGTGTTTAACACCCACTGGGAGATTCCCGGAATAGCTTCCCACGTTTTGAAGCGTGACGCTAGGGGGTGAATGGCTACATGGTCCCCATTGCCGCACTTCACGGGCTGCGTGAGCACGCTGATAGTGCTTATAACAGCGGGACTTACACCTGGAGAGGAGTGTAAGGGCCCTGTAACAGAGTGAACAGAGGTGGGACGCGCACACGGGCTTGTGGGCGCGCTTATGTACTCTGAGACTCGAGCGGGCTTGGCCCGCTTTATGAGAGTGGACTCTGTGTGAGACAGGGGAACTGAAGTGCTTTTGTGTATGAGTGAACAGTGTTGTGGGCACATTTCGTACACAAGAGGCTTTTATGCTCTTTTTGAGATTTCTCTGGGTCGCCATGAAAACGGCGTTTGTGCTCATGCAAGCGGGAAGGGAGACCGGCTTGGTTATGGCAGAAAACACTGCTGTAGTAGCCGCCTGGGCGGGGACTAACAGGGCAAATCTTTGACGGCGGTCTGGCCGCAGCGGGAGAGCGCCGTCTTTTTCTTCTCAGCTGTGCTAGGCAGACTTTGGTTGCTCAGGTTTCAGCGCGATTCTAGGCCGAGGCCCCCGAGGAGGCGGCGGCCTGTGACGGCTGTCAGAGCGGGAACGCGGGCGGCCGCCCTGGCGTCGCTGAACACTCTGGTTGTGCTGAGCTGTGCGCTGGGGAGCTAGCGCGACGAGGCAGAAAGAGGTTCATGGCCTGCGAGGCTTTCTGTACTTCGGAGAAGCGGTCGACGATACCCGTGACGGCAGATCCGAAGAGGCCGGCTGGAGAGAGCGGGGCGTTGAGAAAAGCGGCGCGCTCGGAATCTCCCATGTCGGCGAGAGTGAGCCATAGGTGTCTCTCAGACACACAGATGGCGGCCATGCATTTCCCCAGGGCTAGAGCAGCAGACTTTGTGGCGCGAAGGGCAAGGTCCGTGGCGCTCCTCAAATCCGCGACAGAAGGGGGGTTCTTTCCGCTCTCATCCCACTCACGCAGCAAATCGCCTTGCAGAATTTGCAGCACGGACATCGAGTGGAGTGCAGAGTGCGCTGCCTGGCCGGCGGCTGAATATGCGCGGCCGTGAAAACTTGAAGTCGCTCTGCAGGCTTTCGAGGGAAGCACAGGTGATGAGCGCCATCTAGCAGAGGGCGGGCATAAGTGTGCGGCGACCAAGTGTTCAACAGGAGGGATGGTGAGGTAGCCCTTTTCTGCGGCTCCGTCCACAACGCGGAGCGGGGTGGAAGAATCAGAGCTAGATCTGGCAGAGAGCGGGGCATTCCAGGACTTTGAGAGCTCAGCGTGCAGCTTGGGCAGGAAGGGCGCAGCCCGTTTGGCAGCGGGAGTCGAGCGCTGGCGGAAATAGCTGCCGCCCATGCGGTTGATGGTCTGCTCGGGGGGAGGAGACCAATCGAGACCGAGGCGCTCGACGGCCTGTGTGAGGAGGCGCATTAGCTCTTCTTCAATGCCAGCGCGAGTCCTGGAAGATTCACGGTTCGAGGAGACCTGAGAACCGGACCAATCCTCACTGTCGGAAGCGAGAAGCGAACCTGTGTCCTTGATGTCCGCGGCGTCATCGGAGGCAACAGAGCGGCCACTCGGCGGCAACTGTTCGTCCGGAAGCGGCGGAGAAGGAGAGCGGGAGGCTACAGGCTCCGGCGGAATGAACGCTTCTTGCTGGGGCTCCGGCGGCCTCTGAGCGCGGCGTTTCTTCTTCCGCTGCGCAGACAGAGGTGGCTTGGGAGCATTTTTAGCGGCCAACAGTCGAGCCCGCAGGGTCAACATAGGCATTGAATCGCAGAAGTCGCAGCCGCCATCGGCGAGGGCGACTTCGGCGTGCTCCGGTCCGAGGCAGAGGGCGCAGATGACGTGGCGGTCTCCAGCCTCGAGGGGAGCGCGGCAGGAGCCGCAGGAATTCCGAGACATCTTTAAAAAGACGCTCGCTCTTTTAGATACAATAAAGGAATAACTCTGAGTAAAGGATACACTCCGTTGGATGGCGCTAGCTCACAGGGCGGCTGAAGGTGGCGAAGATGGCCGGCTTCCTCAGTCTCACAAACGCTCGCTAGAAGGTGCCTTTTCGACGACGGCGGCTTCTCTCTCAGGATCAGCAGATGCAGGTGCGTCGCTGAAGGATGAAAAAATCAGATTATTCAGCCTTTTTCGTGATATTTATAGTCTCGTCCACACCCGTTTCGGCGGGCGGTGACGTAATGAGAGCGAGTCAGACTCTCATTGGTCGCGGGTTCACTCGCGCTCCCTCATAGGCTTAAGCAGTTCTCCGTGAGCGAACCAATGAGCGGCTAGCTAGCCCTCTCATGGTCTGCTGCAGCTGAACTGCGTTGACAATGGATACAAAATTATAGGATCATTTTTTGGCTTCAATTTCTCAGAAAGATGGAATCTTTCCCGTAGCGTAAGCTAGCTTACGCAATACGAGAGAACCTCTCGTAAGAGAACTGTTACTGCGCCGAACCTGCGCTGAAAATCTTACCGAAAGCTCGTTTTTTGAGATCTCAACCTCACATTTGGAACATGACTATATAAACACGTAGTTTATCTTTCATCCAAAGCCCTTGTTATATTTGCAACTATTTAATGGACACTTCTTACATTTTTGAGGTTCTCAGAACCAATATAATTTTGTTTGGGTTATGTATAGTGGTGAATGGGAGGAGTGGTTATGTAGTGGTGAACTACAGCAAATGTGACATTGCATTCCCATTTTGCTGACACAAATCATACGTCTAGGGGTCGCGAGGGGAGGTAACCAAGAAAATAAAACAAAAATAAAAGCGAGAACACACTTCAATCCTCTGTCCCAGAGTGAAGACAAGTCCAGATGATATGTATATCAGAAAAAGGATTTTATTTACAGCAAAAAGAGGAAATAAGGAACAGATCAGATGATTCTAGGGAGAATTGGCTCAGGGGAGAGCAAGGCCTAAAATAACAAACAAAACATCCCACTAACTAAGTTTGGGAGGAGTCCTAACTAACCTACGAAGGGTTAAACAAAAATAAATAAACAACACAAAACTTCCCTCAACTCCCTTGCTATACCAAAAACAGGGTCAAAACAGTATTCAACAAAAAAGGCACTCACCCCCTACAGCTTCCCTTACAACAGTAAGTAGGAAATCAAAGACGCAATTGCTTCTGCTTAGTTTTTAGGTGTATTGAGAACAAGATCTCTTACAACAGGTTACTGCTAAACTGAGTTAGCCACTGCTAACTCTCAACTGCAGTCTATAGGTAACAACAGCAGAAAAGGTAAGCTACTGCAACATGACATCATGACTTTTGCGTAAACATACACGCCACTTTCAAGTCAAGTGGCGTGTTATTTATACGCATTTTGAGCTATCCGCGTGTACGCGTGTATATCTACGCCGTTATGTCCGAGTGATTCCGCGTGTATGTACACGCCGTTAAAAATCCGAGCGAAATAAAGCCAAAATTTTGATATACATCTGGGGAGCGATAGTTTTCTTACTAGGATGAGCGTTCAATCTGGAGCAGGGGAGAAATGCGTCTCTCTCTGCAAACGCGTCTCAGGCACACTCACAAACGAGGGACAGGTGCTGATGATTAAGCCTGAGAGTGAGTAGAGAGAGAGAGAACGGGAGACAGCAAGCAAACACAAGGCACATAACCACGCCCACACTTTCAGAAACAAAGTAAATCAAAAAGGATCAGAGAAAAAATACATACAAACAAACAAATAAATAAATGAATGAATGCGTCCTTGGACGTAACACTAGATAAATAACTGATTGAATACGTCGCTGGACGTAACAGTTATAAATATAAAAATGTATAAACATTTTGGTAGATTTACAATGCAAATAACCGTTGAACTGTGTCATTACAGTCTGTAAATATCTCTTAACAACTAAAGAATGCAATCACTAGTACCCCTAAGACTAGTGTCTGGTAAGAATCTATTCTATATTAACAATGCATTAAATCCCATTACACATTAATTAACAACAATAAACAAATAAATTAAAAACAAAGTGATAACTCACATGCAGCTTCTCTGTTGATGAAGGCATGTCTCAAGTCAAGTGAATGATGGGCATAGACAGTAAAAGAAATGGACACATTGATTTCAACGGAGAAGACTGAAGCCCGATTATGGCACTTCCTGTCTGATGGCTGAGCGACTGCGCAGGCTCAAACTGAGCGTGACGACAGTCTGACAGTTGTAAATCTTCTAGTAGCGGTGGCAAGACAAATCTGAATCACCTAATTCCTCAAAAACGTTGTTGAAATATTTTGTCCCATTGGTTTTATGGACTCTCTATCTATGGGCTTCTCCCTTGACTTTATGCCTCTATGTCCCCCCAATTGCCTCATAGACAGTAAAAGATTGCATGCGAGCTTCTCCTCCTGTCTATACGGTAATTTCTCTATTGTGCGACAGAAAGTTGCGTGGTTATGATGCAATCGTTAGCCTATTTTTTACAAAAACGGCTTCTACGGGGCCATAACGTAAGATACAAAGTAAAGGAGCCTTTTATACATTGTCGGGTTTCTTTAGAAATAAATAATGGACAAATTAAGTCTTTGGACGCCTCAGATGTAAAGTTATTCGCTGTCAAAGTGAAGCCAAAATGAATGGGAGTCAATGGAATGCAGGTGAAGTTCTGCTACAATGGCGGCTCCCGCGAGGCTTCAACTTCCGGCTGATGGATTACCCCCTTGATGATGGGTCATCTTAACAGGTGTCCAATCACCAGAAAAGGGGAAGTAACCAATGACATTTGAGGCTATAAAACAGTAAGCCCCGCCCCTCGACTGCCAAAATTAAAACTGTTCGAGCGAGCAAACCCAGCAGGTGAGAGCAGATCGAGTGCGTGCTGTGAGACATGTCCGAGGGCTTGTATTGGAGATGTCATGCGCCAGCATCAGTTGTGCGTCAGGTTCTTTATGTCATTGATTTGTCACCATAGGAATTGACTTACATTTAAAACTAGTTTCTCATATAATTTCGCGAACTTCCTGTTATTTGGGATTTATCTGAATACATTACAGCATAAAAAACAAAACAAAACAAA
The DNA here is from genome assembly GCA_036326025.1 of Chrosomus eos. Classification (NCBI taxonomy): domain Eukaryota; kingdom Metazoa; phylum Chordata; class Actinopteri; order Cypriniformes; family Leuciscidae; genus Chrosomus; species Chrosomus eos. The sequence continues at coordinate 27,576,637 of CM070839.1, forward strand.
AACAGATAGATAGCCATACAGTACACACATTGTTGCACATCTTAGTATGCCTATGCTTCACTCAGATATCTAATCTCACCATCATCGAGTCTGGGGTTAATTACATGAAGAGACAGGAAAAAACAGATTAAGGTATTGTAGGTAGGATTTTTATAAAAAAAAACTTTTTTCCAAATTTGTTTAAACTTTCTATATATATCAATGCATAATTAAAATGTAAGTACTCTGATAAAAAGAGTATAAAAATCGAGTGACTCTAGACCGTTTAATCTGCACTAAACACAGCTCATTATTTCCAATTCAGGACGAAACAACGGATTGGCTTAGGCGACTGTCACTCTCGCGCAACCATGGCAACCGCCCTTTTGCCACACAGGACCTGCCCACTTGCGCGTACCCGTTTGATTTGAGTAATTCAAGAGCACGGGCGTCAGTTTGGTTTGAAATGTGGTGGGATAGCATTCGGAAGTGCATTTTCAAAAGTGCTGGCAGAACTTTTGACAAGCGTGTCAGGTGTTAAGGGTTCGAATCCGCCCTCGGTAGATTTTTTTTCTCTCTTATCAAAACCGAATATGTTCATCATTGGTTACAGTCTATATCAAGCAGGAACACCTTTGTGTGGGCATTTTATCTTGTGATTTCATCGGAATGAATAGAGAGTCTCCACAACTGCGATAGATTGAGGAGCGCGAGTGAAGACTGCACACGCCACAGAGAACAGTCCTCATCAGAGTCAACAATGTACACAAAATTCATCTTCATCACAGTGTAAATGATGGCAATGGAAAAACGTGTATCATGCAACCTGTTTTTAGCTTTGCCTTATAGATAACTAGCTCGTTATCGAATCAATAAATAGGCCTATATATTTTAAACTTTACCAATATCAATATGCTAGCTTGATAGTGAGTACTAAAATACATCTTATTTGTTTATCTTCATAATGATAAACTTACATTTTTTTATTACATGTGATTCTGACATGATGTCACTATGCACTGCGCTCCTTCCTCTCCGCTCGTCTCAGGTAAATAATGCATCTTCAGCTCAGCGGTCGGAGTCGCGCGTTCATGTGTTTTGGGGGCGTGGCTTTGGAAGGAGCTCAGAAGGGAGGGGGTGAAGTGAATGGAAATAATGAGCTGTCTTTAAAACAGTCGTGAGAGGTCTACAGACACTCGAATTTTATACTTTCTTTTTCAGAGTACTTACATTTTAATTATGCATTGATATATACAGAAAGTTTTAACAAATTTGGAAAAAAGTTTTTTAAAAATCCTACCTACAATACCTTTAAATAACTGTGGCAAGTGGCAACACATTTTGCAAACCTTCAACAATCAGCAAATAATCACCTTACTCGCAAAGTATTGGAGGAGTGATGATGAAGGACACAGTTTTGGATGGAAGAGCAAAGTATGGGCTAAGGAATGTTGCATGGACAATAAGATCTTCTGTCCCAATATACCACTTACTGATACTCCACCTTGGAAAGTCCCTGAACCGCTTGTAGTTTTGAGTTTATTAAATAAGTCCAAAGAGCAGTACATTGGAAATGAGATTAATGCCTTTTTAAATAACACCTTTTTTTCAGTATTACAAATATTTACAGATAGTTCTAAGGAACAGTCAAAAGGTTGGAGTAGGAGTTTTTATTCCACACTTTAAAAAACAGATTAGTCTGAGGTTGACTGATGAGATGTCCGTGTACACTGCAGAATTAACAGCTATAATAATAGGACTACAGTTGGTTGAACAATTTAGACCAAATAAAATAGTCATATGTTCAGATTCTTCTTCAGCTTTAATTAGTATATTACATGCGAGATCAGACAGAGAAGATTTGTTAATGGAAATTTATTTATCATTATACAGACTGAAAGAAGCTGGAATAGTGGTGTATTTTTGTTGGGTACCAGCACATGTTGGGGTATCTGGTAATGAAGTTGCTGATAAACTAGCAAAAAAAGCACTAGAAAAGAGAGAGGTGGATGTTAGAGTACCTATGGGGAAAAAGGAGGCAAAATCGATTTTAAAGAGGAAGTTAATAAATAAGTGGCAAATTAGATTGGGATAGTAGTAGCAAAGGGAGATGGTGTCATAGCATCCCAAAGATAGTAGGGAGGGTAAACTGCCAGGGAGGAAATAGGAAAAAAGAGGCATTGCTGTCTAGGATAAGACTTGGACATTCAGGGTTAAACTCGACACTGGCAATTAGCCTATGGGATTACATGACACTGGATTATGTGATGAATGTGGTGTATCTGAAAATGTATGTCATGTATTATTTATTTGTAGTAAGTAATATTTTTCGGGATGTGTTATTCAGTCATTTGAAGAATGGAGAGGAAAGAATGAAGAATGAGGATATTTTAGGAAAAGGTTTAATGGATAGACAGATATATAGAGCATTATTTGCGTTCATATATGATTCAGGTTTGGGAAATAGATTATAATAAGTGTGTAATGTTGAACCTGCCATGGGGGATGAGTGTGGATGGAGGAGCTGAACACGCAGCGCCGGATGAATCACAATGAAACCTCTATTGCAGGTATGATAATTAATGTTGATGTGTATAGGATGATATAGGTAGAAAGGTTATATATATATATATATATTTTTTTTTTTTTTTTTTTTTTTTGAATCCAGACTCATCACCCAAGGTTAATTTGCCATCCAGCAGCACAGTAGGTGGCGATCATGCTCCTTAGGAGTTAATCGCCATTAAACAGGAGAAGAAGAAGAAGAAGAAGAAGAAGAAGAAGAAGAAGAAGAAGAAGAACACATTTTGCAGAAATCTACATGCGAAGCAGGCAGCCTACAGACAGCACAGACTACTTTCTCTTCTCAGTGCTCTGTTTCTGAAGGTGGCGCTAATGTTCCCAATGGTGTTGGTCAATCGTCGTTATACACACAGAAGTAGTTGCGAGACGGAAGAAGAGTAATACGTAATAGCTTGTAAAACAAAAGTGTCAACGATGGGACTAGATTCTATTTATTCATTTATGATAAAGCGCATGATGGCAGTAGCCGATGAAATATTCGACAATGTAAAAGACAGTATAATTGAATATGAGAAGGAGATAGAGCGTCTAAAGCAGGAGAACAGTTCTCTGAGGAGCCGAAACTGCAGCTGTCCTGAAACATGCCATGGTCAGTAACACATTCACTATTATAATTAAACCAATAATAAACAAGAACTGTATTCGCTCTATAATTACTTTCTTAAAGAGAGATATCAAACGTATTAACAACATGAAGTCATATTTCTATAGAGAAAAAAAAATACCGTTGTAAACAAACAAAAACTGCCATGGTTTTACAATGTTTTAATTTGATATGGTTCAATTGCAATACTATGCTTTTTGGTCAAAATGGTAGTAACGTTACCATAGTATTATTTGAAGTTTCAAATAAGCAAAGGTTTCATAAATATCATAAATATGCTGTAGCCTAAAGATATTTTCATCACCAACATGTTTAATTGGCTATTATTACATTGGTTTTAATGTAAAGGTGAATAAATCAATATCGTGAGTAAAGACAGACTCTTAATCAGTTTCTCATTTTAATGTTCTTTAAAGTGCATTTATAAGAGAAGTCTAATTAATTTCGAAAACTTTACATATACCTCTTGTTAAGAATAAAATAATTACTGAAGTAAACTGGGTTGTGATTGCATTTTATATTACTTTGAGCATTGCTGTATATTGTTTCCCTGTTTTTACAGTTGAAAACTAATCTTATGCCTCATGTCACACACAGATACTCAAGGAGATGAATGTCTGCAAGGTCAGACGGGTTCAGAACTGTCAGAAATACGAGTAAAGTTGGAGGTCGCCACTATGATGTCTCATGAGCCTTTGAGTCATGCTTCTCCTCTTTCTGAAGCAGTCACAGGGCAGGAACACCATCAGTGCCTCTCACTTCCGCTAGAGGGGATGCCGAAGAATGAAGATACACAGTCATCAATCACAGTTAAGTCAGAGCTGTGTGATAATCAGGCCAGTGAATCGAACTCATCTGCAGTGCAGTCTGGCAGCAATTGTCATGTTGAACCTAATCTAGCTGAACAAGAACCGTCGTCTCTTCAACTTGAGCTTGAAACCTTTGATGAGGTGTTACAAAAAGCAAGGCGAAAACACCAGAGTGCATTTTGCAAGGTTTGCAGCAAGTCTTTCAGGAACAATGGACATTTGCGGAAACACATGTTAGTACACCAAAATGAGAGACCTTTCTGCTGTGGTTCATGTGTGAGACGCTTTAAAACGAAATCCAGCTTGAAAGAACATGAGAGACTTCATAAAGGTGATTATCGCTACAGCTGCCCAAGATGTGGAAGGGGTTTTTCTCGATCAAATCATGTCAGAAAGCACCTTATGGCAGCTTACTGTAATAATCCTTAAAAAATGCATTTAAATTTTAATGTTTTATTAGATATACTGTATTGCAAATTAAAATATCAAAACAAATATTTGAGACAGAACTCTGCTTTTCTTCTGATGATGTAATTTTATTATATGAAATATTATTTAAAATATTTTGATTGCTTTATGCAGCGCCTGTAACTCCAGTCCAGACAATTTAAGTAATATACTTTTAGATTCCCTTTTGATGTGTCATATTTAAGGCCCTAGTACAGTCCCAGCCATACAAGGTTCTCAGTCTGGCTCCTTGCGTTTATTATATTCTACACATTTTCAAAGGTTAAAAATAAAAAGCAAATGTGGGTCACATGGCTTGGTGCTGCTAGTTTTTCTTATCCAGCAAAACAAAGGTCGACAATCCCTTCATTTATTTAAAATCACTTATTAGCAATAAGAATATGAGTTATGTAGTTTGAGGTGATGATAGCAGTGATTCTAGTGCATATTCTGTTATACCCAATGGCAGTTTATATTATATTGGAGCCCAGCACAGACTGTTTTCTTAATCCCGCTCCCGCTGAATTTCTAACCATTACCGCCCGGCGCCCGCACCCACACCGTGTGTGTTTTCCACTCCCGCCCGCACCCGCAAAAATTGTCACAGCTTGTAGAGATTGTGAAAAAATGACACCAAAATTAGGGCTATGCTAAATGTTCAGAATAACAGAGATAAAACATTGCATTTAATTAAACTGACTATAACATAAAGTAATGCTAGCACCACAATGACAAACTCATGCGGCCAGCTTTTTATTAGCCTTTTAAAACTCTATCAACTGTAAACAAAACATCACTAGTGGAGTCTAAAATATACGAAAAAACACACAAACACATCTAACCATAACAATTAAACTCTAGTAACCTAGCAAGGCACATTATTTAATTGAATCACTTATAAATTAAATATTAAACATATATATATATATTATATCACTGGTGTTTATGTAGCCTAGGTAATTAACATATAGCAAAAATTAAATAAATACTAAAAAACATTACACGTACTTTGTAAATAATTCAAATGTCCACACGAGTCTTAGACTTCAATGAATACTTTGTATTGTTAAACAACCGTGCAGGTAACATACAGGCATGTACAAACTAAAACTCTCCACAACAGCTTGCGTCTTCCCCACAGGGGCACGCCCCCCGTACGTGCATAGGGACGTAGCAGAATGTCCTTAAAGGTATAAAGCACATTTACATGTGCACATTGTATGACATCTCCCCTTTTAAGTTTAGTTTCTTTCTCTGAGAATACACAAGCTATCAAAGCTATCCTGACTGTTCCTATAACTGAACATTTGAACGGTATTGCATTGATTAAACGTTAAGGCACTGGTATCCGTAGGCTTACTCATTAAAGGGATACTTCACCTCTGGGAAGATGAATGTGTATTTAATATTGGTCATTTATATAGGAGAAATGTGAAATTATTTTTGAAATTGAAGCATTCTAGACTGAGAAAAGACAGAAAATGTATTTTTTACTCATGTGGCTGAAAGACAACAACTCCCAGAATGCACTTGCTTTGCTGCCCTTACGAGGCCACTCCCAAACCACGCCTACCGGTTACAGGCGGCAGAATCCGAAAAATGGATACAACTAGGCTTGCTTTGATACATCGTGAGTTATTTTATAAATTTCCATCGAAATGGTGCTGAATTGCGTTGTACCGGGATGTAGTAGCCTAATGTATATAACACAACTTACACTTTCACATTATAAATATGATGCAAGGCATGACCATGTCTACAGAGTAGCTTAGTAGCTCTGCATATGAACTGTTTTCCTCCTATTGAAATCACTATTTCTCTAAGCTAATACATTCTCTAGTAACACTAAAGGTTTATAAAAATAACCACAACCAATGTGAGTTATAACTTTTAATTAAAAAAAAATTATTAATATTAACACTTTTACACAAAGTTATGTCGATTCAGCGATCTCCTCCATAAGAAAATGGCATCGCTGAGATTCGTGACAGCAATATAATAGGACTCTATACCTGTTTCCATCGGCGCACAGCGAGAGCACTGACACCGCCAGTCCGCCCCAGCTCGCGAGGTGATGGGTCACCGCTCAGGTCTCGCTCCCCGCCGGGCTCAGGTCTCGCTCCGGCCGCCTCTTGTTCCTCCATCTCCCGCGACTGTTCATCGTACAGGTCGCCGCGAGCATCAGATTCTCGCAACAGATCTTCGAAATCCCCTTCTGCCATTTCAACTTCAAAACTATCTTCCGCCGTCGTGATTAGCCTATTATACAAACTTTTTACACAGACCAAGAGGCAAGAGCCTGTTAGCTTAGCTTCTGCTTAGCTTCTACAGAAAGATGGCTGACACTCTCTTTACATTCTGTGAGTGAGATCCCGCCCCATATGGGCGTGGTGAAAACATGCGGAACACTGGCTGTAGTCTTTAGCCTCTGGCACAAAAATCCTCCGATGACGCAAAATGACGATTTTTGCGTCATCGGAGGTTTTTTTCCAGACTAAAAATTAATTTTTCTCTCATATCAGGGGGATATGAGGGGGGGGAAGCACGGTAATTCGAAAATACTACTGGTTTTCTACTAATACGAAGCTTAATGCTAAATCCTGAAGTAACCCTTTAAACATCAGCTCTCTTCAGTGTCAATAAACTTTTCAGTCCACAAAATCAATAAACAATTCCCTTAAGTCTTCTTTTCCCCTCCCCACAGTCCATGGCTCGAAAAATTAACAAAATAGCCACACCTTTACAGATTCAACCTTTCAACTGGTTTACTCAGTCTACCAGACCGGGTATGGAACAGTCCAGTCTGTGTCTCTGGCGGTTTGACACTTGGGGTTGGTGATGCAGCGTCAGCGAAGACTGCGGGTTCAGGCTGCTGTGTGGCAGCTCCTTGCTGTAGTCCATCTGGAGCTAGAGGGTGTGTGTCTCCAGCCACCGGAGGAACATGCTGCAAGTGACGCCGGTTACGTCTCAAAGTCGCTCCCTGAGGTGTTTCAATAACAAAGGAGCGTGGTGTGATGCTGTCTCCAGTGACAACGGCAGGTGAACTCCAGGCCTTCTGATGGTCCAGCTTCATGAGGACAGGATCACCTGGCTTTAATGAAGGCAAGGGCCTAGTTCCATGGCGCTGATTAAAATAGAACGCTTGTTTCCCTTTTTCCCATGCATCCTTAGTCCTGACCGTTTCCAGATCAGGCCATCGGGGCTGAAGATTTGCCTCCAGTGTTGGAAGGGTTGTCTTTATCTTCCGGCCCATGAGTAGCTCTGCCGGGCTCACGCCTGTGGTGGTGCAAGGCGTTGACCGAAAGCACATGAGGGCGAGCAGAGGGTCTTTCTGCTTCAAGATTCTTTTAGCAGTCTGAACCCCTCTCTCTGCATGTCCGTTCCCTTGGGGGTTGTGTGGACTTGAAGTGATGTGTATAAAGTCAAACTCTCTTGCAAAGTCTTTAAATTCCTGGCATGAAAATTGAGGCCCATTGTCAGACACAACCTCGTCTGGACAGCCAAATCTTGCAAACACTGTCTTCAACTTCCAGATTACCTGCGAGTGGTTGTCGGCAGGTGAAGTATTTCCAAGAACCGGGAAAAATAGTTTGACACGACAAGGTAAGTGTGTTTGTTATGATCGCACAGGTCCATAGCAAGTCTCTTCCAAGGCCGGTCAGGAAGGGGGGTAGAGATGAGAGGTTCTTTCCGCTGGCTGGGTTTCATCTCACGGCATACCTGACATGACTGGACTTTTTGTTGGATTGCTGATGAGATGCTGGGCCACCATACGGACGCATGGGCTCGCTCTCTACACTTTGTCAAACCCTGGTGTCCGTCGTGTATTCGGTTCAGGATGTCTGTTCTCAGTACATCTGGAATTACCATACGGCTGCCTCTGATAACGATCCCATTGCATTCAGATAATTCAGCTTTCATGGGAAAATACTCTCTGATTGCTGCTGGGACATGGCCTATGTACTCTGGCCACCCTGACTTGATGTACTGCAACACCAATTGTAGGTTACAGTCGGCTGCTGTAGCTGTCTTTATGGCCTCAAGCCTACCTGGGGTAGCAGGCAGTGCATCTACAACGGCTGCTTTTTAGCACGCTACATCTGAGTGAGTGTCAGTCTCCGTTTCCAGGCACTGTATTGGACTCCGTGAGAGTGTGTCGGCCACTGTTAAGGTCTTCCCTGGTGCATATTCTGCCATCGGTTGAAATCTCATAAGTCTCATGAGTAGTCTTTGGCACCGTATTGGCACGTTGTCCAGGTCTTTCTGATTCATGAGTGGCACCAGAGGTTTGTGGTCGGTGACCAATTTGAAGCTCTCAAGGCCACACAGGTATTTTCCAAATTTCTCACAGGCCCAGACGCTCGCCAAACACTCCTTCTCAATCTGTGCATATCTGGTCTCGGCATCAGACAGGCGACGTGAGCAGTATGCCACAGGTTTCCATTCCCCTTCATGTAGCTGCAGCAGTACTCCACCTATGGCATAACTGCTGGCGTCAGCTGAGACAGCAGTAGGCCGGTTCACATCATAAAACTTCAGGACTGGAGAAGTGGATAGGATGTCTTTAATCCGCTGGAATGCCTCCTGCTGATAGTGGTCCCACGTCCATACTGACTTGGACTTTAACAGGTCATAAAGTGGCTGACACACTGTAGACAAATTTGGAATGTATTTCCCCAAGTAATTGAACATGCCCAAAATACGCTTTAGGTCTTGCACGTTCTGTGGTGGTGGGAGCTCGCGGATTGCCTTGACTTTGTCAGGGTCAGGTCTCACACCTGATTTGTCAATGACATGACCCAAGAAGTGAAGCTGGTCCTGCCTAAACTTACATTTTTCTTTGTTTAGCTTCAGGCCGGCTGACTCGATCCTTTCCAGCACCTTGCTGAGACGTTGATCTTGCTGCTCTGGAGTATCTCCATACACGAGGACATCATCCATGAAGATAGCCACCCTACCCAGGCCATTGAGGGTCTCAGTCATTTTGCGCTGGAAGATTTTCGGAGCACTCGTGATTCCGAATGGGAGTCTTTTAAACGCAAATCTCCCAAAGGGTGTTATGAATGTGGTTAACTTGGTGCTTTCTGGGTGTAGAGGTATCTGCCAAAACCCGGAGGCAGCATCCAGTGACGTGAACATGGTTGCACCACTGAGTTTAGCAGTAATTTCCTCAGCAGTTGGAAGGACGTACCTCTCTCTCCTTACAGCCTCGTTTAACCTCTTCAAATCAACACAGATGTGCACCTTCCAATTTTTCCTTGGAACTGGCACCATAGGCGCACACCAGTCAGTGGGCTCAGTCACAGGCTCAATCACCTCATTTTCCTCCATGCGTTTTAATTCCTCTTTTACTTTTTGCAGTAGAGGCAACGGGACACGACGAGCAGTGTGCACTGTGTATGGCTCAGCATTATCTCTTAATCGGATTTTAACAGGTTCGGTTTTGAGTGTTCCGTGCTCACCGAATGCTGAGTGGACTTCCTCGACACGTTTCACAAGCCCCATCGTCATTGCTGTGGCTCTGCCTAACAGATTGACCACCTGGGCTACACAGTGTGATATTAGATGACTCCAATTGCTTGTCGGGAACTAGTTTGTTGAATGCCTCTTCTTCCATAATGTTTACGTCTGCACCCGTGTCAATCTTTAATGTGACCGGTGTTGTTCCAATTGTAAACTGTATTTCCCATCGTTTATCACTTCTGTTTTAATTTGTGACTGCACCCAGGAAGTATGGTGTCTGTGAAACAGTCTTGTAAGGATGGATTTCCTGCAGGGGTTCAAGCTGCAAGACTGCCGAATGACTAAAGAAACGTTATCAGCAAGATGGTCGAAAGCTGTACATTTCTTGTCTATTCCACCCACTGCCACTTATACCAACGACGGAAATAAGCGCAGTTACAATAGCTTAATATGTGGGAGAGCGTTGCTATATGAGTGACAATATTGTATTGCAATAGGTAGCACTTCAAAGTCAATACCAAATCAAACCCATTTAGCACATTATTTGTAATTGAAAAGGTTTAATGACAAAATATGGTTATGGTTACACTTAAAATAGTTACAAAATAGATGTATGAGATGATGTTAACTTATATAATTAATTGTACCCAGCATGTATGTAAAATGTTACCGAGAGAGAGAGAGAGAGAGAGAGAGAGAGAGAAGAGAGGAGAGAGAGAGAGAGAGAGAGAGAGAGAGGAGAGAGAGAGAGAGAGAGAGAGAGAGAGAGAGAGAGAGATAGAGGAGAACGAGAGAGAGAGAGACCAGAGATCAGAGCGCCAGAGCATAAAAGAGGCAGAGAAACAGTTCAATCTTGTTTTATCCTTTCCCTGACCATGTGACTAAAACCCAAATGTGAGACATTCAAACTGACCAATCAGATAATTACACTTCCTCCATTGTTCTACAGGTGTGACAATTCATAGACCCCCAAAGTACAAACATCTTGGCCTACAGGCCTTGATCACTATCAGACCCAGCATGTAACTCCTCTATGCCTTTGGGAACTCCAAATGGTCCTTGTGGTAGAAAGAGGGGGTGGAACACAGTAAAGCATATGTCTTGCAAAGCAAATGTTCATTTCAAACTTCTTGGATTATTTTCAATCCTACAAATCCCCCCTTGGCACCGTTGGCCACACACATGGAGTCCAAAGGTGGCACAATCCATAAAGACATGCTTTCTGTTGTGTGCAGTTGGATCTTCAGACGTTTCATCCAAGCTTGTTGCAATAGCGGCTGGTCAGTCTTCAGTCTCTGTTCTCCTTTCAGCCCTGCATGAGGAGGCTCCATCAAATGGTGTTGCACCTTTCATATATATGCAAATCATCCACCGACACTTCACACTTCCACAAGAACAGGCACTGAATCTGGGAGGTAGCAGGGATCATGTGATTTTAAAGAGCATAGCACAACAAACAGAAAAAGCATACATATGGCATTTGTCATTGGTCAGATGTTTGATATGGTCAGATTAAAATTTGTCTCTGGCAAAAAGCCCTTAAATTGATGTACTTAAAAATATGGTCAAGGGAGAATAAAAGAAGATCTTACAAGCTCTTACACTGTTTCTGGAAACATTTAAATAAATTGCATTACAACAAAATAAAACAAAACAACAAATGCTGGTTTAAAACCATATTTCATGAAGAGTATCAGCAAAATATTCAGTGTAACCAAACACATAGATTCAATTGAATTAATGTCCAAAAACTTTAACATTTACTTGTTGAAAGTAACAAATATGCAGAAATCAAATAATTTTCAGAAATGCATCAAAAGTATTAAAGAGAATACAAATATTTGTACTTGGGTAAAAATGAGAAATACTGACATACATTTTAAAATTTAACTTGGTGAGACAAATGATAACGTAAGTGATAAAGTAAATCCAAAGAAAAACAAAACAAACAATAATTAGATGCAATTCACAGTTATAATCAATCAGTCTAGACTTGAATAAAATTGTATGAATTACATTTTGTGAGGAAGAATCAGCTGCAGATTTGACTTTGTGTGAAGATCAAATGGTGTTATCTATATGGCTGCATTTAGCTGTGGCTATGTGTAAATTCATCATGCCCCAAAACAAAGGTGAGTAGGCTTTACAATTGTGATGCAAATTTGGTCCTGTTGTTGTAACAGGGAGCCAGCTTGAGAATGAGTATGAGGTGTGATCTGGCTCAAAATGTTCACACACCAATGTTTCAGTTGAGGAGCATGATAAAAGTGCAAAGTACAGAGTTACTGAGTCCTGTTGTGAGGAAAGCATTTTCATGGTTATGCATTGGTGAATCACATTGTAGCCACATGGCAATTCTATGTTCCTCTATCTGGTCTTACTCTAGCTATATTGAAAATAGCAGAGTTCCCTTTCGAAAGGGAACTCCACAATACGTCATCGACGCTATGGGGAAACGCCTCAGGCGTGACAGGTGTCTGAAATCACTATCAAATCACGTCAATCACATTGACCGGCGACAGCCCGTGAATCATTATTGTGAATGATTAGCGTGCGACCTGGAAGCATAAAAGGGCGCCTAGAAAACATGACAAATCATCTTTTCGTCTTCAGGGACTGTTTGTTTGAATCGCTACTCAAAGGAACGCAAGTATGAGTATGAAACGCACGGCTAAGGTAGACTGTTTTCGTAAATGTGCCGACCCGTGTCCTAGGTTTTTGACACCGACAGACACACACGAGCTGTGCGTTTTCTGCCTGGGAGAAGAGCACGCGCGGGAGGTTCTCGAGGGAACCCTCTGTGCGAACTGCGAGCAGTTTTCTCTGAAAACGCTCCGCTCTCGTCTAGCCCTCTTCTCGAGTGAAGGGGGCTCAGCGTCTGGTCCTCGTGGTGCGGGTCCCGCTCGAGCCGAGGCTGAGCGGCGGCTAGCATCATGGGGTTCCCAGATGGACCTTGTCGATCACCTCGAGAGGGTTGTTAACCTCTCAGATGATTCGACAGCTGACGAGGGCGAACTGCAGGTTGATGTGGATGACTATTCTCCGATTGGTCCTGCAGTTGCGGCTCTTCAGGACGTGCAGGAGATGCCTGAGGGGGTTCATGATCCCGAACTCTCTCAGTCATCCTGCCCCGTGTATGCTGAGCTGTTGGATGTGATGGAGCGCGCTGCTGGTAGGCTGCAGTTGCCTTGGCAGCGCGCTAGAGGAGAGACCGCTCGCGGCAGGCTTGATGATCGGTTTCTCCCCGGCCATACACCGCCAGCTCGGGTGAGCCTTCCATTTCTTCCCGATCTGCACACTGAGATCGAGAAGGCATGGAAGAAACCATGCTCTGCCCGTATTCATCAACATCAGCGGGCCAGTTTCGCTGATGTTGAGGGGATCGGAGAGCATGGTTACGTGTCGATGCCGCCGATTGACGAGACGTTTGCGAACTATCTCGTGTCTGGGCGGGCAACGACACTGAAAGCTCCAACCCTGCCATCCAAGCCACTCAAAGCAACGGCTCGTTTGAATGGCAGAGCATACACGGCAGTAGGTCAGGCCGGTGCTGCACTCCATACCATGGCAGTATTGCAGGCTTACCAGGCCGACTTACTGAGGGATCTCGACCAGGGGGAAGGAATGTCCCCTGAGGCGGTAGCTGAGCTGCGCTTAACCACAGATCTGGCTCTCCGGGCTACCAAACAAACCGCTGCCGCGATCGGTCGGTCGATGGCGGCGATGGTGGCCACGGAGAGACATCTGTGGTTAAATCTGGCTGACATCGGGGAGAAAGAGAAGGCCTTTCTTCTCGATTCGCCAGTGTCGCCTTCTGAACTCTTTGGCACCTCCGTAGAAGCGGTGGTAGGGAAATTCAGGGAGGCGAAAGCGCGCTCAGCAGCGTTTAAGACCTGTATACCGCTGAGATCCGCGCCCGCACCCAGGCAGGCGGGAGGGCCTGGCCCTTCACGGTCTGACGACCGTAAGCAGGGCCAGCGAGCCAGTGTCGCCTCTCGTGCGCCCCCTCCTCCGAGGAGCAGGTCGCAGAGGAGGCGTAACTCCCGCAAAAGAAGAGATTTGAGGGAGGTTATTCAGAGCAAACGCTCACAGCGTTGGTAATGGATAACCTCCCCGGAGGGTCATAGCTGCCCTCTCTCTTCTGACCCCCAGGCGTTCATTACATCAGTCCTGGGGATGGGCTGATGATGAGAACCACGTTCTGATGGCTCTCCTAGGCTTGGTTAATGGTAACGCCCCTTTTCAGGTATGTAAGGTGGCAGACCCCAGGTTCATAAGGAACTGTCTGGCGAGTCTTCACCTTGCACGCCGCAGGTGAACTACTGGTTTTTCAAAGAGTATTTTTTGTGAAAATAACATATTTCTCTTTACAGACCTCGTTCCCTGTATAAGAGCTATGGGGTCATGTCAAGGAATTAAGGTAAGAACGTTATTATGTTATTAGGGCCCTGAAGTTCCCTGGTAGGTGGCCAGAGTGATAACTGTGTTAGCCTTATGGCTACTAGCCACCTGAAGGTAAGAGTAGTTGGTCTCTCTCTTTAGTATGTTAAAACCTAGAGTGTTGACTGACGCTAGAGCTTCAGATAGATCTTATGTCCGGCCCATTGGACCGTTTTGACTTCACTGAGTATTTCGCCCCTTGAGCTCTGTTTGAGTGTTCTTAGGCTGTGCGATCCTGCAGCCACTTGTATGGAATAATACAATGTTTATTTTCCTGTTAGGCTGTGGCTCCTCCGAGCCCTCAGTTAGATCTATGCTTACAGGTTGGCCTCCACCAGGCCACCTCTGTAGCTGGCCTAGGCTGTACCAGGGATATTAGAGGTGTTCTGCTAAAATTAGCATTTTTTCCTCTTACCCTTCACTTTGTGAATGTAGGTTTCTAGCATCCCTGTATAACAGCCTCCTCCCTTGGGAGTCGTTAGGCCAAGGCCCGCCCCCTTCTCTGCATTCTGGGGTGACTAGAGTAATGCAGCGTGGTGCAGAGGATGGTTTATAAGGACATGGTAGGCCTCAACAGGCCTCCGTGGTATATATGTCTTTTTTGAGCCAGGGTTAGGCAGGCCGCCAGTATAGGCTTTACTCACCTCGCTGAGCCACTGCTCGAGCGCTGGGTTGTAGGTGGTTGGCTTTCTTTCAAGCCCCACTCCCCTAGGTTGAGCACAGATGCATTTCTGTCACCCCTAGAGCCGCTGGCAGGCCCGCACCCTGGTAACTTCAGGGTGAGGTGTGAGTGTTCCCCTGTGATACAGGGTAGGTCTGAGCACTTCACTCCCGGTTCTGTTTCATCCTACCTCGCACCACTATGGCTCGGGTCGAGTATAAATTAAAGCTTTCAACTTCTTTGGTCGAAGTATGCTCCCCTGAAGCCAGAGCATTGCCCTGAGCTGACGCCCATGCATAGATGGTAGGCCCCTCACTAACTGGGGCCTCCATTGAGGCAGAGTGGCGTACGTTGTACTCCCCTTGCTTTAAGGGTGCTAGCTCTCTTGCTGAGTACACTGCCATGGGTAATGTGATTAGGCACCATGATGCTGTAGGCGCTGTGTAACAGCTTATCTGCCAACGAGGGCTGTGCCATCAGGTAGTAGGCCCCAGCAGGCCTCTTTGACTGGCAGCCCCCGTGAGGGCACTGTAGGCTAGCCTACTTCTATTCGAGGTTGGCCTTGGTGTTTCGGCAGTTGACTCACCGACAGGTATTAGGCCTTAATCAGGCCGCCTTAGGAGGTGAGTCTCAATGTTGTAGGGACATACCTTTAGCCGCTACCAGGTAGTTAGCCGTATATAGGCCTCCTGTGTGTGGGCCCAATAGTTTATGTTGGTGTAGTATGTTCCCAACATTGTCTCTTTGTAGCAGAATGTACTTGCTATCAGCTAGTAGGCCCAACCAGGCCTCCCTGATAGGCGAGTCCCCAGCTGGCTGGCCCTGTAAGGCCGCCTCAATGCAATCACCCAGTCTCAGTGACCAGTTGCCATCAGGTAGTAGGCCTCACCAGGCCTCCCTGAAGTAGAATACTGCGGTTATCAGGTAGAAGGCCTCACCAGGCCTCCCTGAAGGTGAGCTCCCACATTTTCCTGTGGTTATCAGGTAGTAGGCCTCACAGGCCTCCTTGATGGTGAGCTCCCACATTCACTGTGGTTATCAGGTAGTAGGCCTCACCAGGCCTCCCTGAAATTGAATTCCCACATAATATGATTTTCAGGTAGAAGGCTTCATCAGGCCTCCCTGAAGGAGAATTCCCACATACTGCGGTTATCAGGTAGAAGGCCTCGCCAGGCCTCCCTGAAGGTGAGCTCCCACATTCACTGTGGTTATCAGGTAGTAGGCCTCACCAGGCCTCCCATTAGGAGAATTCTCACATACTGTGGCATACTGTGGTTTCCAGGTAGAAGGCCTCACCAGGCCTCCCTGAAGGAGAATTCCCACATACTGCAGTTGTCAGGTAGAAGGCCTCACCAGGCCTCCATGAAGGTGAGCTCCCACATTTCCTGTGGTTATCAGGTAGTAGGCCTCACCAGGCCTCCTTGATGGTGAGCTCCCACTCTTACTGTGGTTATCAGGCAGTAGGCCTCACCAGGCCTCCCTGAAGGAGAATTCCCTCATACTGTGGTTTCCAGGTAGAAGGCTTCAACAGGCCTCCCTGAAGTAGAATTCCCACATACTGCGGTTATCAGGTAGAAGGCCTTACCAGGCCTCCCTGAAGGTGAGCTCCCACATTTCCTGTGGTTATCAGGTAGTAGGCCTCACCAGGCCTCCCTGATGGTGAGCTCCCATTTTCACTGTGGTTATCAGACAGTAGGCCTCACCAGGCCTCCCTGAAGGAGAATTCCCACATACTAGGGCATACTGTGGTTTCCAGGAAGAAGGCTTCTACAGGCCTCCCTGTAGGAGAATTCCCACATGCTGTGATTTTCAGGAGACCCCTCCAGGCCTCCTTGAATGAGAACGCTCAGGTAGTAGGCCTCACCAGGCCTCCCTGAAGGTGAGTTCCCGCAGGTTGTGGTTATCAGGTTGTAGGCCTCTCCAGGCCTCCCTGTGTATGGTTCCCTTATGTTGCTGGGTTTATGAAGCTAGTGGCCTCTTGCTATCAGTCTCAGCTAGCCTTAGTTGGCAGCTGCTGAAGGCGAGCTCGCGCCCTGGCTCGCTAAAGTGTTCATTCTCTGCTACTGGTTCCCTCCCGGAACCTTTCCTGCCTACAGCGTGGTTTGCCTACCAGGCGGACCTTGTGCTCCCCTCACCGAGGGTCGCTATGAGCTTGCGGCCTCCTGAGTCTGGTCAGACGGTTGTAGGCCTCTCGTGAGGCCTCCCAGTTAGATCAGCCCTTAGGCCTTAACAGGCCTCCTCAGTGTTTTTGAAACACAGACACTGGGTTGATCCGTGGATCGAGTAGAGAAACTCCCCTCGCTAGCTAGGGTTGGAAAGCGCTATGCTGAGTCATACTCTCCGGGATATCCCGTCTCTGAGATCCGGGCCGAGTGGTTCACTGCCAGCTTCGCAGTCCCTCGGGTTGGATGCCGTTCTTAAGGCAATTGTCCAGAGGCTCTGTCTTCAGACAGACAGGAAGTGGCCAGACTAGTGTCTATGTTCTGACGCCAGGTCAGGCCGTCCTGGTGGTTTTTCGGGGTGAGTACGTTCCCCTGAACAGTGATTGGCTGGGGTTCCTTCGGGTTCCCTAGCCACATTCCCTAGAAGGGACCCCTTCTAATTGGAAGCTGTGGTTCCAGGTCCGGAGCCGGCCCAGGTAACCATGTTTATGGAGGTGTTGCCTGTGAGGCTGTAGCTTGGGCTATGACCGGAGGGAATGCTGTCACTGACAGCCCAGTGTGACCGGAGGGTGAGTGGTTCAAGCGTTTCATTTGAAGTTGCTAGTTCTGACAGTTGTCACTGCCCTTGGGCATGCACTCCCCTCAGCATGGCGGATTGGGTATTTCGTTCCCCATAGCGTCGATGACGTATTGTGGAGTTCCCTTTCGAAAGGGAACGTCTCAGGTTACAACTGTAACCTATGTTCCCTGAGAACAGGGAACGAGACAATACGTCTCCCTGCCATGCCTCGGGGCTCGCCTACCGTACAGTCCCTTCAGACGATAAGGTGATTTGTCATGTTTTCTAGGCGCCCTTTTATGCTTCCAGGTCGCACGCTAATCATTCACAATAATGATTCACGGGCTGTCGCCGGTCAATGTGATTGACGTGATTTGATAGTGATTTCAGACACCTGTCACGCCTGAGGCGTTTCCCCATAGCGTCGATGACGTATTGTCTCGTTCCCTGTTCTCAGGGAACATAGGTTACAGTTGTAACCTGAGACGTTTTCCACCAAGGAAACAAACAAATTCAACATAGACACACACATGTAATCTGAAATTGCTATGCAATTCCAGTTAAACAGTTAATCCAGTTTACACAAGATACATGGCCTAGAATACTTAGCATCTACAACCTTTTTACCTAAGTGTTTCTATACAACACTTACAGTAAAGCAATCATGTGTTTTAAAGAATAAACTTAATTAGTCTATGTGCACATTGTAGTAGCACAAACAACTATAAATTGTGTTCTATGAGCAATGTGTTACGCACAATTACAAATGTGAAAATACAAACAGGATCATTTCAATTTGGATTTTTACACTTTTGAGTCAGGGCTAGCTGCTCAACTAGTAATTTATCTAGCTGTGTTTGAAGATATTTAATCTTTGCCTCAGACTCTTGTGCCTCTGCATTTTTAGATTGCACTTCTTTACATTTAGCATCTATACTTGAAAATAGACACGTTGTTAACTCACGTAGCCTTGTAAAACGTATGAAGTTTAAAACCTCAATTAATTCACCATGTTTTGATTTCTTTTGATGTTTGCCAATTGTGTCCCACCATTGGAGCAATTCCTCATCTGGACATTTAAAATCAATGTACTCTTTCTTGAGTTTACACAAGGTAGGCTCAACTTTCTTGCTCCATAAAGCAAACAATACGTCACTATTATCAGAAATTGTCCCTTCCATCCCTGAGGAGATCTGAATATTCACAATATTCCCAAATTGTACAGTAATGTGACTATTAAAGCTATTCAAAACCTTCTAAATTCTGTTTCATTGAATTAATTCAAATGGAGACTTTTCCTATCATACCATTAAACAATGAAAACAGACTTACCCATTCCATGGTCAGAAGGTCAGCTTTACTCCATTCACAAAATCAACTGTGAAAAAATGGTTTCATTCGGATGAGAATGATCCTCATTCTGATCAAAGTGAATTTCAGAAAACACACTGCAAGGGATCCCGGGTTTCGGCACCATCTGTAAGGATGGATTTCCTGCAGGGGTTCAAGCTGCAAGACTGCCGAATGACTAAAGAAACGTTATCAGCAAGATGGTCGAAAGCTGTACATTTCTTGTCTATTCCACCCACTGCCACTTATACCAACGACGGAAATAAGCGCAGTTACAATAGCTTAATATGTGGGAGAGCGTTGCTATATGAGTGACAATATTGTATTGCAATAGGTAGCACTTCAAAGTCAATACCAAATCAAACCCATTTAGCACATTATTTGTAATTGAAAAGGTTTAATGACAAAATATGGTTATGGTTACACTTAAAATAGTTACAAAATAGATGTATGAGATGATGTTAACTTATATAATTAATTGTACCCAGCATGTATGTAAAATGTTACCTGAGAGAGAGAGAGAGAGAGAAGAGAGAGAGAGGAGAGAGAGAGAGAGAGAGAGAGAGAGAGAGAGAGAGGAGAGAGAGAGAGAGAGAGAGAGAGAGAGAGAGGAGAGAGAGAGAGAGAGACCCAGAGGATCAGAGCGCCAGAGCATAAAAGAGGCAGAGAAACAGTTCAATCTTGTTTTATCCTTTCCCTGACCATGTGACTAAAACCCAAATGTGAGACATTCAAACTGACCAATCAGATAATTACACTTCCTCCATTGTTCTAAAGGTGTGACAATTCATAGACCCCCAAAGTACAAACATCTTGGCCTACAGGCCTTGATCACTATCAGACCCAGCATGTAACTCCTCTATGCCTTTGGGAACTCCAAATGGTCCTTGTGGTAGAAAGAGGGGGTGGAACACAGTAAAGCATATGTCTTGCAAAGCAAATGTTCATTTCAAACTTCTTGGATTATTTTCAATCCTACAGTCTCTGTCACTTCTCTGACTGATTTACTGTAACATTTGTTTTTCCAGTGACCCACCTTTTTACACTTGTTGCATGTAGAGTTCCTGGCTGGGCACCTTTCCGGATGTCCGTGTTTAAATTTTCCGCATTTTCCACATTCCGAGTCTCCTTGATCACTTTCTCTCTTTTTAGGTTTCCACTTGGGCTTTCCTCTGCCTAATCCTCTCCCGCGGATTTCCTGTACCGCTGCATGTGAATCCCCCTGCACGTGAACTTGGAGTGCAACCTCCTCAGACTGGCGAACAGTTGTAATGGTTTGGGCAAGTGTAAGATCGGCCATTAACTGCAATTTACGTGACAGATCCTTGTCTAAAATGCCCACAACAATGCGGTCGCGGATGTGTTCGTCTCTATTTACGCCGAAGTCACAGTGTTCAGATAACTCATACAGGGCTCTGATAAACATTTCAGCTTTCTCACCGGGTCGCTGCGATCTCTGGTGAAAACAGGCGCCCTCGTGAATCACGTTGCGTTTAGGATAGAAGTATGCGTCGTATTTTCCCAACACAACGTCAATCTTCTTATCATCCCCCTCCTTTTCGAAGGTGAAAGACTTGAAAATGTTTTCAGCCTCAGGCCCCATGGCATAAATCAGCGAACTGACCTGAACTTTGCCGTCCTCTTTACTCAGTTTAGTGGCCAGCCGAAATCGCCGGAAACGTTGCTTCCAGTCAGCCCATTCATTTGGACGATCAAAAGCGAAACTTTCCAGAGGATGAAACTTGGCCATTTTTCATAGAAGCAATGTGTCCGTCAAACGCTTCTGACACCATGTAAATAATTCAAATGTCCACACGAGTCTTAGACTTCAATGAATACTTTGTATTGTTAAACAACCGTGCAGGTAACATACAGGCATGTACAAACTAAAACTCTCCACAACAGCTTGTGTCTTCCCCACAGGGGCACGCCCCCCGTACGTGCATAGGGACGTAGCAGAATGTCCTTAAAGGTATAAAGCACATTTACATGTGCACATTGTATGACATGCTTAACGAATGAATTAAATACTGAATCACTTGGCCTAGTCTGCTATGGAGGAAGAGAATGTTAATGATCAACCACGGTGAACTTCATTTGCTGACTCTTTAGTTGCGCGGTATTGTGGGACCTGTGCTGTATTTTTTGACCGTCCACTCCCACCGCAGCAAAGGTAAAACTGCCCTCTCTCATGAGATTTGCATTGGGATTTGGCATGGGATCCCAATCCCAATGCAGCTCTCTATATTATATGATCTAACACAGCCGTTAACAAGACTGGACAGGAACTACTGTCATGGAAATGCTAAAGTCCTGAAAATAAGTTTATTCCAAAACTAAAATATAAAAGGTATTCTGGTAGTTTCAGTACTTTCAATGTAAAAAACACAACAACTTTGTATTTAAACATCTGTGTTCTTAACTAGTCTAATGACTTGTTCACATAAACCTTGAAAAATCACACTCAAGTTTGCCTCATTTTAATTCAATCTTATTTTCAACACACAATTTCTATTAATTAAACACTTCTTTGTCGGATTAATGCACAAGTGCAAATTGGCTTTGTTGAAAACCTAGCGAGCTGCCTTAATTTAAGTATGGATGGATTTCCAAGCAATTCTTTGAGCATCTTTATCATGAAGACGCTGGTATAATCTTTATCATGGTGAACCAAGAAATTCCAGTTCTCTCTCTGTGAACCACTAGGTGGCGGCACTAAGTTAATATTGGTGTCTCCATCTTGTGTGAAAGAAACAGCTTCTACTAGGGTGAGATGCTATCTGGGTAGATTCAGCAGAATGTAATTGGAGGTCTTGAATGAAAGATAAAAAGGATTTCATGATTGAGAGCTTTAGTTCAAAAAATGCAAGTAATTTGCCAACATTTTTAACTGGTCATCATATTTGTTGACTTCATTACAATAATATTTCTTTCCCTACAGAAGGACAAGCAGAAGATCGGTCAGTTGCACCACTGGACTCACAGCTCTCCCATGTGGAAATAATTCTACAACCAGACAGTGTAAATGTGGACACAAACTCACAGCACTCTACTAAATTAAGTCTTTCTGATCAGGGCCCTGGAAAATTTCACAGGAAATCTGACAGGCCAATCAAGCTTCACCAGAGCATGAAAAACTACATACGTTTGCCACAAAGTGATCGAAAACACCCCTGTTCGTTTTGTGGCAGGAGTTTCTATAAGAGATGTCATCTCATAGAGCATTTAAGAATTCACACCGGTGAAAAACCATTTGGGTGCGATAAATGTGGAAAGTGGTTTGTACAGTGGAATCAGGTAAAGGCACATATAATCAAGCATCATGAAGGAGATATGTCACAGATATCAAAGAAAAAAAGCCTAAATTTGTAAAACTGGTTTTGTCATCACCACCTCAAATAATTTTAGAATAATGTTAGTTGTTAGTAATATTCTATGTTCTCCAGAGACTTTCATCTAATTTGCGGAAAGGAAATGGAATTCACATACTGTTTCCAAACATAATTAAAGGAGGTTTCAAAGTGATTTGTAAAAATTTGCTCACATTGTGTGTGTGTGTGATTGTTTTTCTATCCCCGTGGGGACTTTTAATCTGAATGCACACTAAAGTGAGCAGGACGGTGGCGTGATTAATGATGAGTGACACCTGCTCGACGCACCGGTCTCGGATCTCTCACGGAGTAGTGGAAGCGTAAAAGAAGGAGCGACGATCGTGAAGATCGAGAGAGGACCAGGCCTGGACTATTTGAAAATACACAGTCAAGCCTGCCGGCAAAAAAATGGTGTGTGCGCCGCCTATTACTATGAGTACGGTAATTTCAGGAACAGCTGCGAGAGAGAACGCGCTTGAGTTGCCTCTATCTCTTTTTCTGTCGGAGCCCAATCAATGTCGAGGTCCTTGATAAGTTCCCCGCTCGTTCTAATGCTGTCAATTGAATCAATCATTGGATCAATTGTCGAACCTGGTCAATCTTCACCCTCAGATGCAGCCAGAGACAGGCTGTAGTCGCCATCTTCCTCAGATGCAAACAAAACGAGTCCTGCCGCTTGAGAGGAGGGGCAAAAATCTGTCTGCAAGAAAAGTACCGGTGAGCGGGTGCAGAGGCTCGTTGACGGTGAAGGCTTGGAGATCAGCAACGAAGGTGTTCGATGAAGGAGATTAACCCTCTGAGGTCGGCCGTCACGCGGGCGTGATGAGCTCACTTTTTTCCTTATCAGTGCAAAAGAGACTCAAATTACTCTGTTGATTTTTATCTTACATTTAAGTGTTGTACATCATTAGATCCTGTTTAGTTTCTATTTTTTTTAGGGTACTCACAATAAAAACAGTGTTGTGCTTTTCGTCAAATAAAAAATAATAAACATGATGCGCGTTTTACCTTCTCTCCGTCAGTGAAGTCCATTCTGAAACGCGTCCGAAAAAATAACAACTCTGTTAATACTTGTCACAGAGATACGAGAGATGTCTCTTTATGAAGCTGAGATTCTCTTCTTTTAAATGAAGTAAGCTACTAAAAAAAATTATATTTCCAGTTTATGTAATCCGTTTGAAACCAAGGAGAGTTACAGTTGTTTCGTTCTCCCCTCATTATCAGTAATCAGCTGAGATCGCCACGCCCCCAGCGCTTTTCACATGGTAAATAGGCAATCTGCATCGCACACGCGGCACGCCCCGCGATCAAGCCACAAAAACATGAAGCTTCTTCATCAGATCATTCACTGTTAGTTCATCGCGTTTGGAGGATGGCAGCAGCACGCTACTCCGACAGAGAGGCCCTTCAGATGATTCTGGACAGTGATGACGAATTCACATTTTCTTCAGAGGAAGATTGCAATTCGGACGACGAAAAGGCTGCATTTTCAAGAACGAATTGATCCAACCGAGGATAGAAGTTCGGAGTAAGTTTTTTAGTGTTATAATTCGTTTTCTTATCATATAGAGCTCAAATGAATTTTATATTTTGCCTAGTTTTGGCTAGCTTTTGACATAGGAAATACCTCACAATATCCCTAACATTGTATGCTCGTGTAAACTTTTTAAATGTGATATTCTCTGAACATATTTGTACATATACATACATATTTTTCACTCAGTTTTGATTAGTTTATGACACTGATTATCATGCTAAATAGCCTACTGCCTTATGTGTAGTGCATTTTGTTCGAGAATAACTTCTAGGTTATGTGATTGAGATAAATATATTTCAGACTCCGGTAAAATACGTGATACTGTCTAAATACAATCTATTTTATATATAAATGTTCAGTTTTGGTTAGCCCATGACTTATCATGCTAAAATAGCCTCCCACATAGCAATTTTTTTCTGGCCCAGCTCCGGCCCACACAATCACTTTTCCCTCGGCCCAAGTACCACAAAGAATCACGGTATTTAAGTGGCCCAGAACTGGATTAAAGACATGGGTCACACATGGGCCATAACCGGCCCGAATCTCAGCCAGTTAATCACCCTTAACTGGCCCTGAAGTGGCCCAGAACTGGATTAAAGACAAGGGTCACACATGGGCCATAACTGGCCCGAATCTCAGCCAGTTAATCACCCTTAACTGGCCCTGAACTGGGCCAAAACAGGTTTTATTATTGGTACCAATTCTCGTAAGTTAACCATATCGACACCACCCTTTAACCAGAAACCCCAAAACTGAGCCATAACCCAGCCTAATCGAACCCAAACCATGTGAACCCAAACCTCGGCCCAAGTACCGTAAAGAATGACGGCGCTGAAGTGGCCCAGAACTGGATTAAAGATAAGGTTCACACATGGGCCATAACTGGGCCGAATCTCAGCCAGTTAATCACCCTTAACTGGCCCTGAATTAGGCCAAAACATGTTTTATTATTGGTACCAATTCTAAGTTAACCATTTCAACAACACCCTTTCAACAAAACTGAGCCATAACCCAGCCTAATCTTACCCAAACCATGTGAGCAAATAAGTCACAGAAAAATTCTATATTTTATTCAATTTAAATTTTATTTAACAATAATACCAAAAATAAATATTACACATAGAATTGTGTAACAGTGTGAAGGCTATTTTATTTTGTACATTCCAAGTGTAACATCTTATTACAACCTGTAAAAGCCCCTCCTCTCACATTGCTCCTCTCATTGTAACTCCAATTGCCAGCCATACCAACAGTCTGTCAAGTTTTCTTGCCCAAGCACAGTCCTGTAAAAAAAAAAAAAAAAGATTAACATTGATTATGCCTCAACTATTCCAGATTTACCAATATAGGATACTAATGTAGCTCTAAAACTCATTTGTATTAATCATTTTGTTAGATCATGGAAAGTGAGTGCCTTTAGGCCAGAGTTTCCCATCTTTCTAAGTAATTTTAATGTCATTGTTTTTATCAATCAATTTATATCCGCATCTAAATATTTTATATTTAATTATTTTAACCATAATTATTACATTTACTTTAATTTCGTATGATAATACTAGCCACTTCTCCTGGATCAGTTTTTTTTTTTTTTGTGATGTGATCAACACCTTATTGTCTTTAGAAATAAAATAACATCAACTCAAACAAACAGACAGGGAAGGGGGAGCAACAGACATATCATCAGTAATTAAACAATATGAAAGGAGGGGGAAAAATATCTTTATATAGTCATTCCTTTATATAGCCCAATTTTTTGGAAGAAAAACATTGCCATGCATCAATGGTACTAGGTTTAGCTCCTGGTTCAGTTTTGCCATAAGTGACCAATTGTTTATTGTATTTAGATGTGACCTCTGAATTATTACCCAGGTTGAGGTTGAAACTATTGTTTTAGACAACAACAAAAAAATGATGTGATCAATTTCATTCTTTCAATGTAGATATTTTAATAGTACAGTACAGTATAATTTTCTCTCAATCGCCTACGAATATGGCACACATGGGAATGAAATGACTATGAGCAATAATGTTACATGACTAACAAAAAGAAATAAGCAGGCCTCTGTGAACACAAATGAAACATGGAGCATGTCCTTTTCATGTGAAACAATGATTAATCCAGATTTAATTCAACATGACTGATGCAAAATGCTAAAAGAATTAATAAAACGGCTTTCTTATTGTTTTAAGAATGTTTAGCTAAAACAAAAGTAATCTTTAAGTCAAAGATTAGATTTAGATATCATACAATCTGATTATACAACCACTGAATCACTTTCAGCTTTATACGTCAATTGCGGTTGCTGAATTTGCTGTGATCTTCCTATCATTTTAACAGCATTAACGTTACATTGTTCCGCACACATCATGAAGCACCGCGCCTCGGAGATTCCGCAGGCCGGTCTATCGCACCCCGTTCGCGTCTGCATTCTCATGTTCAGGGGCAGCTGAATCAGCTACCATACAGGCAAAAGTGCACTTTAATAAAGAGACAAATGGCATCCGAGTTTGAAATCAGGTATTAAAAGCGCCAAAAAAAGAGAGTGAACTTCACTTACCAGCGGTCGTCTGTCTGACATGTCTTCAACCTTCAGCGGGAGAAATTTCAAATGACGCATCACGTGAACCAACTAAAAAAGCTGCTGTTACCGTGGAGATCGCGCCAAAAGCAAAACAATAATAATAGAAAAAAATATATAGGTATACATTTTTAACATGATTTTGTGCTACTTAAAATAAAAACTATAGAAAACTGGATTAGTTGGATGTGGATTCGTTTTTTTTTTTTATTATACATTTATAAAAACAAATTCAAATAAATAATAATACTTAAAAAAACTAAATTATCATGTTAGTAAATGTATTTTTTTATGATTACTGAATTTTGTGAACATTGCTGAAAACGAAATACTTTATTCATTATTAATAATTTTTTAAACAATTGGACATATTTTTTTTTCACTGACTCATTTATAAGTCAATTAATATTATTATTAATTATTAAAATCTTTACATCTTTTTCAGAAGGGGGGAGGGGGGGGGGTGATAATCTTGCCTTGAAAATATAGCAGGCTTATTGTCCAGTACAAAGAGTATGGCCCATAATCGCTACACTGATCTGGGCCACACACCTCCCATGCACAATCGGCCCAAATGTTGTGTGCCATCATTCAGTGCCATCATTGCCACATTTGGCCCACACCTGGCTGACATGATCTGGGCCACACACCTCCAATCCACAATCGGCCCAAAAGTTGTCTGCCGTCATGCACGCAGTGCCATCATTGCCACACTTGGCCCACAGTTGGCTGACATGATGCATGCCAGTGCCGGCAACACGCCAGCAGTGCCATGATGAGGCCACATTTGGGCCAAGTATGTGTAATGCATTTTTTGGGGAATAACTGCTAGGTTATATGTGATATTTCAGACTCTGGTAAAAACGTGATAGATTCTGTCTAAATACAATATGTTATATATAAATGTTCAGTTTTGTTTAGCCTATGACACTTTATCATGCGTAAATACTTGTTTGTGAATACAGGTGTAATGTTTGAAATGTAAGTTAGTGATGTGTCGTTCGTTCGCGAACAATCCGTTCATTGTGTAGCCTATCCCTAAATGCGTGCTGTCTATATGGGCCATAGATACTCGCAAATGTTCAGTTTTAGTTAGCCTATGACACTAATTATCATGCTTACTGCCTTATGCACTGTGAATACAGGTGTAAATGTTTGAAATGTAGCGATGTGTCGATCGCGACCCTTACGAAAATTAACCATGGTTTTTTTGTAGTAACTATGGTTTTTTCGTAGTAACCATGGTTTTACTATGGTTTTTGTAGTAAAACCATAGTAACTACAAAATGAACCATAGTTTAACTATGGTTTTTGCAGTAAAACCATAGTAACTACGAAATGAACCATGGTTTTACTACAATAGCCGTGGTTAAACCATGGTCTTTTTGTAGTAACCATGGTTTAACTATGGTTTTTGCAGTACAACCATAGTAACTACAAAATGAACCATGGTTTTACTACAGTAACCTTGGTTTAACCATGGTTTTTGATAGTAAAACCATAGTAACCATAAAATGAACTATGGTTTTTGTAGTAAAGCCATAGTAACTACAAAATTAACCATGGTTTTTACTATAGTAAAAACCATGGTTAATTTGGTTAAAATTCACTCTCAGAAAAAAAAAGGTGCACGATGGTTTAAATAATGTTCCTCAATAACACATTAAAGGTTTTGTACCCTTTAATAGAAAACATGGTTAATTTAGTTAAAATTCATTCTCAGTAAAAAAAAAGTTACACGATGGTATAAATAATGTTCCTCAATAACACATTAACAGTTTTGTACCCTTTAATAAAAAACATGGTTAATTTAGTTAAAATTCACTATCAGAAAAAAAAGTTACACAATGGTACAAATAATATTCCTCAAAGAACAGTTTTGTACCTTTTCAATAATAGTACCTAATGGTACAAGATAGACCTCTGATGATATTGTTTGATACAATTGAAATTAAGGTACATGTTCTCACATCAAGGGTACAGCGATAGGCCAAATTACGGTTTCATTCATGATTGTTTGCTGTGTTGAGTATATTTGGCATAGCAACAAGACGCTGATTGGTCGAAATCACTTCAGCCGTTATTGAATTTTCCGAACTGACAGCAGGAAGCAGCTAAACGACTGCAGCGCGGTACAGCCTTACAGGGTTTATTTTAAATATCAAACTTTAAGAAGACAAAGTTTCAAGGTGAGTTCTGATCATTTATGTTTATATTTAGTTCACAAGTCGAAAATATAAATGTTTCAGCCACTTAGGCATAGCAACAAACTGAATGACGAAGGCCGCTGCAGCTGTTAACAGTTACTGCATTTTCAAATAGACGAGAGCGGGAAGCAGAGCACGAGCAACACCACCGCCATGGCTTCGCCCGCTTTATCGTCAGAAGAACTTTAGAGGTTGGAATCGAATTACAAGACGTACAGCCAGTCAACATGACATTAGCGAGTGTAAATAGCGTAATTACCCACTAAACAATTTATTGTCCAAAAGACGTCTTTTCAACGTCTTTGTCACAAAGTCGGACGTTGAATAGACGTCCCCTGAGGAGCCAGAATGTAACGTTTTATGACGTCTTATTGTTGACGTGTTCTGCACGTCTGATATAGACGTTCATGGACCCTTCTTACAAGGTTAAACTAGTTCAAATGTGGCCATTGTGGACATATTTTCAACATCATTTATGGTCTCATTTAGACAATTTATACTGTTTCTGGACCAAATAAACACTGTCAGGATGCATTCAATTAAAACTCATGTTTATTTCAATGTAATTGAAAAGCAACTCAGTTTGTGTTTGTCCAAAAATCATGAACATAAAAGACACTTCTGTAAATCACATATCTCTGGATTATGAGAGAAACCAGATCTGAAGGAAAGACTTTCTGGCTCAGACACTTGTGCTGAACTTAATCACAGACATAACATACAGATATAACTATTTCTGTCAGACCTCTACAGAAGATCTTAGTGAGAATTAGCAGAGGTTTAGATGCTGATATTTGTGTCATTTGGAGTGTCACCAGTGTAGTGATCAGTGTTTGCTTTAGTTGGGCTCTTGGTCCCAGTTCATCTTACTTTAGCTTTTCTTTGGCTGCTGTATCTCTGTGTTTGTAAAACATAATATAGAAAAAGCCAAGATAAAGTAAAATCAAGTGCCATCAGCTTCGTGTTGATGATGAATAAAGTTTTGTATTTGGCATGTATAACTGCCAACCTTGTGGAACTTCATTAATGGCACCAATAGCATTAAAAACGATAACTTATTTGAAGGTGTAAAAAAAACGTGCACATTGTTTTGAGCAAATGTGTCATGAAGTCACACACAGACATCAACCATTTACGTATGAATCACAACAACGGTGACAATCAAAACAAAAAAACTTGGGAATCAAGGATGAGTTTTGTCCTATGAAAGCTACCCATCATGCATTGCATCATGATGCTTTTTTTATTGTCACCATTATTGTGAATCATATGCAAAATCTTGATGTCTGTGTGTGACTACATGCTACACTTGCTCAAAATATTGTGTACACATCCTATTTATACACCTCTAAATAAGTGAACTATTAAATGCTATTGGTGCAATATTGCTGTTCCACAAGGTTGGCAGTTATAAATACCAAAATACAATACTTTAATCACAAAATTAGATGCTCATTTTGTCAAATTAATATCATTATCAACACGAAGCTGATGGCACTTGATTTTACTTTATCTTTGCTTTTTCTGCCATAGCAATATTGTGCTTTACAAACACAGAGATACAGCAGCCAATGAAAAGCTAAAGTAAGATGAACTGGGACCAAGAGCCCAACTAAAGCAAACACTGATCACTACACTGGTGACACTCCAAATGACACAAATATCAGCATCTAAACCTCTGCTAATTCTCACTAAGATCTTCTGTAGAGGTCTGACAGAAATAGTTATATCTGTATGTTATGTCTGTGATTAAGTTCAGCACAAGTGTCTGAGCCAGAAAGTCTTTCCTTCAGATCTGGTTTCTCTCATGATCCAGAGATGTGTGATTTACAGAAGTGTCTTTTATGTTCATGATTTTTGGACAAACACAAACTGAGTTGCTTTTCAATTACATTGAAATAAACATGAGTTTTAATTGAATGCATCCTGACAGTGTTTATTTGGTCCAGAAACAGTATAAATTGTCTAAATGAGACCATAAATGATGTTGAAAATATGTCCACAATGGCCACATTTGAACTAGTTTAACCTTGTAAGAAGGGTCCATGAAAGTCTATATCAGACGTGCAGAACACATCAACAATAAGACGTCATAAAACGTTACATTCTGGCTCCTCAGGGGACGTCTATTCAACGTCCGACTTTGTGACAAAGACGTTGAAAAGACGTCTTTTGGACAATAAATTGTTTAGTGGGTAACGTTAGAATCCAGTCAGTGATATCAGCCGTCTGCAAATATATTGTAAAGCTATTGAATTTCTGTGTCGTAAGTACACATTTAATACGTAATTATTGTAAATGAATGCTTAACCAGAGGTATCATGTACTTTACATTAATCCATAATTTTGTATGCAGTTGTTGAATGAACAACGTGATTGAACTCTAAACAGATGAAATAGTTGATCACTCGTTCTCAATGCTTTTACCTGATTCTGCCCTGTCATATACACGTCATTTATTTTATCAGATAACTTTTATTGAAACTCAGCAAATGTGTCTTTGATATTTTAGATCATGAAGATGATGAGGTAAACTGACTGATCACATCTAAAAGTCTGCCTGGGTCCTCAGCTGTGAGGCAAGTATCAGTACAATGAGTTATTTGACGTTCTTAATCTTAGGATATAATTTTTTCTGATGAGGTTGAATTTTTAGTCCTAAGAGTCTGTTTGCCATAAGGACAAAGTGATGTCAATCTTGATAAAGATGAAAAATGAAATCTGAAAGATTTCTGTCACTTAATTGAAAGTATATTCACATAAAACTCTGATAAAGTATGGTAGCATACAGGTACCAAATGTCAATTTGAAATGTAACATGCACAATGGCAATGCAATGTGTACAATGGCAATGTATTTTTGTATTTGAATTTACATTTTCCATACTGTATTGCAACATCTGAAGCAAAAAAAAATATTCAAAATCAACAATATAATATTTTGCATTACTACACTAGCTTTAACATATAGTTTAAACATAAATTTGAACATTTTATAAATTTTTAAAAATTACAATTAAAATCTATTACAGAAATTAGATGTTTAACATGTTCAAGCAAATATTGTAGCAAAATGATAATTAAGTTATATTTCCTAGTTGCATTTACACTCAAAGTTAAGGCGCTTGATGCAATGATTGCATTTTCAAATCCACATTTAATTTTGCTACGTTCATCGCGGGTATTTAATAAAAATGCAATCATAAGTGTCTTAACTGTGAGTGTAAATGCAATTAAGAAAAATAGCTTTTGAATGATCATTTTGCTACAATTTTAGCTTGAACATGTTAAAGGGATAGTTCACCCAAAAATGAAAACTCTGTCATTAATTATTCACCCTCATGTCGTTCCAAACCTGTAAGACTTTCGTTCATCTTCAGAACACAAATGAAGATCTTCATTATGATATCTGAAAGCTTTCTGACCCCCCATAGACAGCTAAGCAACTACCACTTTATTGTTTAAAAGGTTCATAAAGTGATCGTAAAAATAATCCACATGAATTGAGTGGTTTAGTCTAAATTTTGTGAAGACATGATCGCTTCCTTTATGATGAACAGGTTGAATTTATGCTTTTATTCAAACATAAACATTAATCATTTCACACATCAGAAACGGTAAACAGAAGCTCAAGCATGTTCGCTTGACATGCGAGAACAAATGAGGTTCACTCTCGTGTGTTGCGCAGCACGTTTGAGAAAGAGGTTTGTTCTCGCGTGTCAAGCATGTTCGCTTGAGCTTCTGTTTATGTTCACTAATCAATGTTTAAATGTGAAGAAAAGACAATTAAATCTGCTCATCATATAAAGCAATCGAGTCTCTTCAGAAAATTTGAACTAAACTGCTCAATTCAAATGGATTGGTCTTACTATCTCTTTATGAACCTTTTGAAGCATCAAAGTTTTAGTTGCTTAGACTGTCAGTGGAGGGACAGAAAGCTTTCCGATTTCATTAAAAAGATCTTCATTTGTGTTCTGAAGATGAACGAAAGTCTTGCAGGTTTGGAAAGACATGAGGGTGAATAATTAATGACAGAGTTTTTCATTTTTGGGTGAACTATCCCTTTAAACATCTCTAATAATTTTTGTAATACATTTTAATTAAAATTTTGCAACTTATAAAAATAAGTTAAAGTGTAGGAAATGGCTAATTTAATAATATTATTGAATTTGAATTGTCACTTTGCCCCAAACATTGCACATGGTATGGAAAATGTAAATTTAAATACATTGCCATTTTACATTTGCTACCTCTCTTTTGCTACCTGTGTGCTACCATTAAAAAGAGATCGTAAAATAATTTGAATCGAGCAGTTTAGTCAACATTTTCTGTAGAGATACAATCGTTTTATATGATGAACAGATTTAATTTGGGCTTTTATTCACATATAAATATTCATCAATTCACACGTCAGTTGTGGTAAGCGGTGTGTTTCGCAGCCTGTTTGAGCTTACGCAAGAACCAATGAGGTTTGTGCTCGCTTGTCAAAGCAAGTGCGGTTGAGCTTCTGTTTGTTTAATGTTTACATGTGAATAAAATCCTAAATTCAATCTGTTTATTATATAAAGTGGTAGTCTCTTCACAAAAAAAAAAAAACTTTTTAACTTCTCAATTCCAATGGATTAGTTTTACAATCTCTTATTTACTTTTTCAAAGTGTCAAAGTGGTAGTTGCTTAGCTCTCAATGGAAGGACAGAAAACTTTCCCATTTCATTAAAAGATCTTCATTTGTGTTCCAAAGATGAACTAAAGTCTTACAGGTTTAAAACTACATGAGGGTAAGTAATTAATGACTGAATTTCCATTTTTGGGTGAACTAACCCTTTATTTACTTAATTTAAATTCTGAAAGTATCAAAAATATTGTCCATGTGACTAATTCATCTTATTTTTTTAGTGAACATCTAGCCTTTCACCATACAGTAGCCCTAGCTCTACTTTGCACATTCAAGAGTGCATGATAAATCCTCTTCACAATGGCCATGCTTAAATGATGCTTAAAGTGAAAGCAATAAATATTTGTGTTAACCAAATTTCTTAAACGTGAGAACAAGCTTCTATCATAGAAGTGCAAAGTATGGAGAGGATTTACACTGTAAAATAGGGCTGCAGCTAACATTTTACTTTATATGAAGCTTTAAGTGAATCATTTAAAACTGCTTTTTCTTTTTTGTGGAAACTGTAAAAGTTGTTTTCTTATCTACATTTCAGTTCTTCCAGAAAATGGACGAATGCATGCTGTGGTTGATTTAAGGTGTTTCCAGGATCCCTTAAAGGTATTGTTCAGCTAAAAATTTTAATTCTGTCATTAATTATTCCAAACCCTTAAGAGCTTCGTTTATCTTCGTAACACAAATATTTTTGATGAACTCCAAGAGCTTTCTGTTCCTCCATTGGGAGCCTTCGCAAATTAATACATTCAAGCCAGGTCAGTATTTTCCTAAATAAAGTGGTAAATTGTGTTTTTTTGCAAAAACAAACAAAGCACCCGCATCGCTTCATAAAATTGGTTAAACCACTGCAGTCACATGGATTACTTCAATAATGTCTTTCCTATCGTTCTGGGCCTTGAATGTGTTCGTTGCATTGCTCCCAATGCCTCCATTGACAAAGAATTTCATTAAAAATATCGGTAACACTTTATAATAACTGCACGCTATTAATCATTAGTTATGCATGAGTAAAAACAGTTAATTCATCATATATAAAGCATTAATATATATAAGCAGATTATAAATATGTTTAATAATTGTATTTTCATACTTTGTTGATGATCAATTAATCATTTCTAATTTAAGTATAGCATTATTTACAAACCAGTTGTTTAAGAGTTGTCAGTGTAGTAAATTCAGGTAGTGATAAAGCATTTAGTAGTGGCCAGTTAACTATTGTTTGAGCTCATCTAAAATGAGGACTAGTTATGCCTTGTAAAGCATTTATAAAGGAGATTTAAAGACTCAGTTATCTTCTAAACAGAAAAAAGAAACAAACAAAACACAGTGATTCAGAACATAGAAATATTTAACAGCCTTTAAATCTCCTTTATAAATGCTTTACAAGGCATACATAGTCCTCACTTTAGATGACCTCACAAATATAGTTAAAGGTTAATTCCGGTATTTAGCACTTTGAGTCTATTTTCTAGTGTGTTTTTGATGAGCTAGAGTGGTGGACTTAGAGATTTTGACAATGGGTCCTGTCTCGACTTTTTGACAATTTTAGAATCGACTCAGAGCGCTTCAGAGTGGCTGATGTTCCAAAACAAGTAGCGTAGCGAAATTCATTTTCTGTAGTGTTTTATTTGGCATTTTTTTTAATTCCATTGATGTCTGTTGGAGGACTCAGTGCTCGTTGATATTACTGCGCTACCGGATACCGAAAGGGGTCTGTTTACATTTGGTTGTAGTCTTTTCGCTCGGTTCTCCGTCTCTCAGAAGGCTAGCGTGAGCAGAGCAACTGCGGCAAAGTGGTTGTCGCCATCAAGTGGTCGGGAGTGTGTGCTAACGCTTCAGACTCAAATATCCAACGGAAGTTTATATGCAGTTGTGAGGTATCTGAAAATATAGTTCCACTATAGTAAATAACAGGGATTGAAATCATACATTGCGGCGATATATTTGTTTTTAATCATCAACGAACACCACTAACCACTCGGTGAGTCGCACAGTTTTGAAAACGAACGTTAAGGGTTGTTTTAAGCACGTTTGTGCATGCCCATAGACAGCCACTCTGAAGCGCTCAGAGGCGATTCTAAAAGAGTTAAAAAGTCGAGACAGGACCCATCGTCAAAATTTCTAAGTCCACCACTGTAGTTCATCCAAAACACACTAGAAAATAGACTCAAAGTGTTAAATATCGGAATTATCCTTTAACTGGCCACTACTAAATGCTTTATAACTACCTGAATTCACTCCATTTACTCACACTTTCTACGTGATCTTATGAATCACTGACAACTCTTAAATAACTGGTTTGTAAATACTGCAATACTTAATTTAGAAATGATAAATTGATCATTAATAAAGTATGAAAATACAATTATTAAACACATTATAGATATGCTTTTAAATCAACAATAAAGCATTTATAGCTGTATTTATAAACTGTTAATGCTTTATAATGTCTATTAATGCTTTATAAATGATGAATTAACTATAATAACTGCACGCTATCAATCATTAGTAAACAAAGTGTTACCAAAATATCTTCATTTGTGTTCCGAAGGTGAACCGAAGTGGGAGAGGGAGTGTGCTGTGATTGGCTGGTGTGAACCTGGCAGATCTATAACCAAAACAAATTGAATTGAATCTAAAATTTTGTTCCGTATTATTAATATATTTCGACATCCACACAGAATTGTCCATCCCATGCACAGATCTTAGAAATTACATGTTTGCCTGTCACAAGTTGTCCAAAGCCATTAAATGTAATGTTTAATTTTCATCTTCTTTAATACAGACAAGAGAGAGTGTGTAACCACCAGCTGTCTGCCAGGTAAATAGTGAAGTCGTAGTGAATACCATTAATAAACATATAATGATTATATGGTATGTACTGTATAACTAAATTTTTTGTCTTTGTTTTTTTGTTTATTTTTGTCCCCAGCGTGCCAAAAAAATAATCCTTGAACTGGAAGAAAGTGAGTTCTATTGGCAAATCATGTGTATTAGTGGTAAGTACATTTACAAAACAATTAATTTTAGTCTAAAAAATGTCAGTATAACTCTCCAAATTAAATATGGTAAACATTAAAGGCATAAATAACTTAACAAAAAATATTTTATATCTGTCGTCATCTATTCTCACGTTCAGACCTTTATGACTTTGTGTAACACAAAACGAGAACTTTGGAAGAATGTTCTGATCTGTTCTTTCCATGTAGTGAAATTTAACAGAGGCAACTCTTTTTTTTAAACTGTAAAAGGAATAAAAAATAACCATAAAATAGGTCCACATGACTCATGCACTGTTTTCCAGGTTGAAGCAATACAATAGCTTTGTGTGAGAAACCCCCTTTCTTGATTATCTGTCTTGGTATTTCTCAATTCTTTATTATCATGCATTTCAGATTGAGAAATTGAGTGTCTAGAGCTCTATCCCTTTGTTAGTTACAGATTTCTCTACTCAAACCAATACTTTATCCATCTCTTTTGTCCTTTATTCCAACCCATTTTCTCTTTTGTGAAATGATGTATATATGAGACTTACTCTATACTAGTACTTTTTGTTTTGTTTAACCTTTCAAGAGTATAAGTAAAGGAGAATACACTCAGCTGATCATATAATGCACATTCTTTCTGCTTGGCCTTTGGAGCCCTAATAATGTATGGGTTATTTATGAAAACACTGGCTGAATGGACATTATTACATGGCTACTTGATAGTGCAACTGACCAATAGCAGTTGAGTATTCCAGCTTGTGTGTTAATGTGGTGTGTATTCTTCTCATTTTAGCTCCTGCGTCCATTTGGGCTGAAGGTCGAGACAGAACCGAACCAAAGCTGAACTGTAACCTACTGGCCATATGACAGACTTTATACTGACAACTACTGGCATGGATGCAGCATCACATGTTTTTCAACAAAAACTTTCACCTAGAATTTAAAGTGTGGAGGAGACTCCATGTCTTCATCTCTTGTGAGTGGATATCTTTTAAAACATTCTTAAAAGAACTGCTAATTTCTTCTGAATTTATAGTATTTATTGTTCTTGTCAAGTAATATTGTTGTAATCCTGTTAATGTATGTACAGTATAAATTGCAAACATGCTTGTGTTGGACACCTGTTCACAGGTTAGACATTTTAGAGGAGGTAGATGCTGTGTATTTAAAGGTGCTCCAAGTCATGTTTATTTGTACAATGTTATTTTTGTATATAAGTCATTATTACAGTGGAACAAATTGCTATTCTTTTATTTGTAAATTAGCAACTGAATTTAACCATTGCGCAGCACCACTTTATTACCAATAATTTTGTATAACTTTGTAGTCAAATTATTGTTTTATGTCACATGTGAGAACAAATGCAAGTTTATATTTTTTTTTCAAATTGTCATTTTTGTAATAAAGTCTGTATCATAGAATGATAACTTCTTTCTGTTGTTATTTTGTAGATGTTTGTTGTAATTAAATGGCTTAAATGTAATTCAAGATCATTTAGTAAAACTGCAGTTTTACTATAGTATTACTACAATATAACTGTAGTACAACCATGGTATTAAAACCATGGTTTTTAAAAATTCCAGTTACTACAGTCATAGTTACTATGGTTTTACTATAGTATTACTAAAATACAACTGTAGTAAAACCATGGTATCGAAACCATGGTTTTGATACCGCACCAAAATACTACGGTTACTACATTCATAGTTAACTACAGTTTTACTATAGTATTACTACAATATAACTGTAGTAAAACCATGGTATTAAAACCATGGTTTTTAAAAATACCAGTTACTACAGTCATGGTTACTATGGTTTTACTGTAGTATTACTACAATATAACTGTAGTAAAA
Source organism: Chrosomus eos (assembly GCA_036326025.1). Classification (NCBI taxonomy): domain Eukaryota; kingdom Metazoa; phylum Chordata; class Actinopteri; order Cypriniformes; family Leuciscidae; genus Chrosomus; species Chrosomus eos. Next base: position 27,614,899 of record CM070839.1, read on the forward strand.
CCATGGTATCAAAACGTTTCATTGGTGAAACGTTTCTACTTTGATGTCATAAACCGATTGGTCTGTGCAGCGCCAGTTCAAGTCGAACAAGCCGAAGAAATTGATGCGGTTTAGAAAGACGGGCATGGATATAATTTATCATGATAATTATCGATATTAACTGATATGAAAATTTTTATTGTGATATTTTTTTAGTGATATTGCACAGCCTTACACACAAATCTTTAGTAAATCCAAGCCAGTGTGATCATTTACCTGCTCATCTAGGCTTGTTAGCACAGCTTTCAACTCATCTTTGTTATCGCCTCTTCTGGAACGATACATTGCGATCAAACCTTTGGCATTGACTTCCAGGGATTTGTGGAAAGTTAAGTTCAGCTCAACACCAGTGATTCTTTTAAATTCTGCATAGACCTGAAAAACAAAATTTGATAACACAAGTAAACATTAAGGACAATGTGCAGATTTGTAGTTCTATGTTTTGATACAACTTGACTTCACAACATTTTACATTGGACCATTCATATATGCCTAAACAGAGAACCAAGTTTTTTTTTATAACCACTTTCTAAAACAAATGCTCCAAATGAGCCAAGTGTGAAAACGCCCTTAAAATAGGTTTAATTTAATACTTGCTAAACTTACTTGTTGTTCCAAGAAAAGTGCTGGCCATCTTAGTCTGATCGTAGTAACAGGTGGTTGATCAGAAATCACCTCTCGTCTTCTTAGGGAAAAGGTCAGGTCCATTTTGGCATCGACTTGGGTTAGATTTACATTCTTCTTCCTGAGTTCTTCTTCAAGCCACGTTCTTTCCCCCTCCAGTGCCGCTTCATCAAGTCCAGTCGGGAAATCAGGAAGAAAGTTAATTTCTGCCCTTTTGGGTTTTTTGAGTGTTCCACCTTGCTTACCTCTTTGTCTTTTGTTGATCTGTACTTCACTACAGCCTGTAGAGCGTAGTTTTTGTCGATAATTAGCCATTTTGAACTTTAAACTCACTTTCCATCCCTGCCATCCGGTACCAGGCCCTGGTTCACTTAAGCATGGATGCTTTATGACTAAAGCTTTAGCAACTTTCTCGTACTCATTATCAGTAGGGTATGCTGAAAAGGTATACATGGACTCTGCCAACTTTTCCAGGATGTCAATTTTCATTTCGCGAGTTACTTTTAGAGTTTTTTTTACTTTTTTCATATTCATCATTTCCTTTTCTTAGCCTTAGTTCGAGCTCATAGGAAAAGGTGGGTATAATAAAGTTGGCTGGCCATGGACCTGAATGTCGACACTGGCTTAAGGAGGCTGTGGACTCAGAAGACATGCTTGCAGTGTCCAAGGTGAAATCAGAAATAGTGTCATCTTGAACTGACGTTAACTCAATCTCCCAAAACACTTTAAGAGTGACTTTGTCATCAGGCAGGTAACTAATGTCGTTCAGATTACAGAGTTGATTGTCAAATGCAGGGTCTTCAAATTGAAGTGTGAAGCCACGTGTAATTTCAAGTTCTTGACAGATGATACCCTTCAGCTCTTCTAGTGATGATGGCTTTCCAGGAAGGTCAAGCCTCTGAATGTTGTCTGGGCCCAGTATAACACGAAGCAACATGGTTCTAATGGATACCTGTACAGAAATATAAGAGACAGTAACAGAATTAAATCAATCAGATCATCATATAGTTATATAAAATATTAGTGTGTGTGGGTGTACACATTACTTACTAGCAATGAATATACCTCTTGAGACACACCAGATGCTTTCCTCCAACTTTGTACACTGTAAGAGGGTAGAAATCATTCAGTTCTTTGAGAAGCTTTACGTGTAGTTCTCCAAAAGGCACTTCCAACAACTTCATAAGCACGGAGATGCTCAATGTACCATGAAGCCAGGCTTTTCAGGATCAATGAAACCTCACCGTCAGTGATCAAAATATTCTGGATGATGCTGAACTCTGGTAATCCTGAACATGAACCAACAGAGACAGCCATACCCTTTGTGTAAGTTGTTCAATGAACAGCGACTGTTGTAGCAAAAGAAAGAGTGTTCCGACACCCAAGCTTTGTTTCAATGGCAGTCTTCAGGTTTGGTTCTAGTGAAGCCGCTCTGATAGTTTTGACCTTGCTGACTTGTAGCACTGGTTTAAAAAAACTAGATGACTCTAGGACATATGCCTGCATCAGTTGATGTCGATTTGCTAAAGTTTTCAGAATGTTTTTGGTATTCTTGCTGTCACGAACAATCCTTTTGAAAAAGCTATGCTTTGATTCAAATCTCATAGTCCACAGGTCAAGCAAGGGCCCAAAGCAGCGGATAAGATGAGTGTAATGTTCAACAAAGTGATGCTTGGGTTTAAGCTTTTCATTAGCAAAAACCTCTTTGAACAACTGCCTATGATCAGAAATTTTTGAGTCCAAATAGCACAATGTATCTTCTGAAAAAGTTGGGGAGGTTACAAGCTCAACTATGTCCTTAAGGTCCATTAAAACTTGCCATGCCTTTTGTTCTTCAGGTACTAGACTACCTATCATAAATGGAAGAAGTCTCAACAACGTCCAATTCTCATGGCCGTTACCACCAATACTTTTCTTTTTGTCAGATGCAAATGTTTTTGGAATTTTTTGTGGCTTATTTACCTTATCAGTATGGTCATATGGAAATAACTCAATGATGTTGTTAAGCTGGTCCAATGTGAGAATCTTATCAGAAATCAGCTTCCGCAAACAGAGAGCAATTTCAAAAGGGACAATCCCTTCAAAAAAATCATGGAGTAAATCCGGAGGGAATCCAGTTACTGGATGAAAATAAGACAGGTGATCTCGCAAAACACAGCCTCTCTTCACACCATTAACATCGGCCAATTTTTCATTAGATTTTAGCTGCTCCAAATTGGAATCATGCAATTCTGGTGTCCTTAACTGAAAGTTTCCTTCTTGTACTTCAGTCGTTTGAATCTCACTCTTGGAGGCTAGACAAAACCGACAGAATTTATCCACCAGAAAGTTTTCATAAAACCCTGCCAGACCATGGGCACCAAGATTATCAGCTGAAACGACAAAAATGGTTCCTTTGATTTTTTCACCCAGCTGCTCTACAAAAATGCCTTCTTTCTCAAGAATCTTTAAATCATTGAGTAGAGGACCAAAGAATCTCTCATAACCAAATTCTTTGACATTGTCACTTCTTCCCAAAAGGGCCAACTGAATGGAATCAAGACTTGACCGAAAATGTCGTGGCCAATTGAGTAGAACCCAGTAAACAGCTGTTATCTTGTTTTTTTTTACGCGAAGTCCCCAGTGGGTTGGCAGTTTCAAAATCATCAATGTACAAGCCTAGGCTCAAATGTAAATCTTCTTTTTGAAAAAGTTTGTTTCCTTTATAATAGTGTCCATCTCTGAATGAAGTATATAATCCAGTTGTTTCCGTTGAAGAATTGAAAGTGTTTTCAAAAACTTCGGATCGGCTCAATAAAGTCTTTAAAAGCTTTAGAATAGGAACATAGACAAATGACTTTTTGTGTGGTCTTTCAAAAACATATTCCACAGGTTCAACTACAGTAAAGTTGTTTTTGAAATATGCTAATCGTTTGTGGTGTGTTGCCAGTGACCCTTTTCCACTAGTGACAAGTAAAGGGTTAGATTTATGTATGAATTCAGATATTTCTGAAATTACAGTTTCATTAACAGTACAATTGTTTCTTTTCAAAATGTCCTTAATAACACTAACTGTATGCAAGCTTGAAAAAGACAGTAAATCGTTAAGATTTTCAATTATTACCTGAATGGCATTAGTGGATAAATGAAGAACTGTTTGCATACACAGTAATAGTGCTGCAACTTTGTGCTCTAATGAAGTATTCAAATCTAAAGTATCATTCTTGCTAGTGGTGTTCACAAGTGGAGCATTATGGCGCTTTTCCACTGCATGGTACGCTCGGTTCGGTACGGTTCGATTCAGCGCGGAACGGTTCGGTTCGGCTTCGCTTTTCCACTGCGTGGTACGACTCGGTACGGCACGGTTCGGTTCGCTAGCTCGGTTGCTTTTCCACTGCAGTTAGTACCCATTCAAAGTGGGTGGGACTGATCGTTACACTGTTTGTAGGTCCGGTGATAGCCGTGTGCGGCTAAGAGCTGAGCTAGCTGCTACTTGGAACACTTTTTCATTCTGTTTTGCCCCATCCAGCTCTCGCTGGACCCGCTCCTAGGCAACCAACGAGAGGATTGTCTGCACCTCGACCGCGATTCAGCCATTTCCTTTTTAAAGTGTTGATCTCTTCTTTTTTTTCAAGTAAGTAAAACACAGGTGCTACCGTGTTGGCTGTTGTCTACTGGTTATATGACTCTGTATAGCGGTCTCGTGTCGCAAATCCAATGACGCTGGTAGTGACGATTCTGTCTGTCTGACCAATCAGTGATCTGCAGTATTTCACGTCACATTTTAGTACCGGTACGGTACGCTTGGAACCTCAACAGATCAGGTACCATTTAAAGCGCGCCGAAGCGCACCGTACCGTACCGTACCATGCAGTGGAAAAGCACCACAAGTGAGCCGTACCGAACCGAACCGTACCGTTCCATGCAGTGGAAAAGCGCCAAAGCGTGCCGTACCGAACCGAACCGTACCGTACCATGCAGTGGAAAAGCGCCATTAGTTTCCTCAATATCCTCACTCCCCTCTTCAGTTAAAAATTGTTCGCAATTCGTTAAAACAGATCCTTTTAAATCCTGTGGAGTTTGTCTACTATGTTTGCGATTTCTGTGCGTTTTAAAAGTTGATAATATATTTGTTTCAAATGTACAGTTTGCAAAAGGGCATGTTACAGTCTCATGTTGCTTTAGATGGCTTGCAAGATGGCTAAAATATGTCTTTTCCTCACAAATGTCACTGATCTCACAAACTGAACAACTGAATGTAGAAAACTTTCTTGCTTTTTTTTCGGAGTGAAATCTTGCCAGATGAGTCTTTAACGCACCTTTGGTTTTGAACGTACACACACAATGTATGTAAATGCAGTGGAGTGTTCTGGTCACGTGCCAGTGTTTCAGTAGATAGTGCTGTAGGAGTATTGACTGGCTTTTGTCTGAAAACTTGCAATGAGGACAGAGCATCACTTTGGCCACAACCTGATGGGAGAAATAAAAGTACAATTAATCACAAAAAAATAATAAAAAGATGCTTATTAAATAATTTAACTATATTAGTTAGACCTATTTTAATAAATTTGTGATGATACAGGAGTTGGAACCAATTTTACGCCATATTGCAATGTATTTATATTTGAAACATATTTTGACTGTACAATACAAAGTGTTTCAAAAATTGAAAAACTCTAATCCAAGATTATGTGATCACTAATATAAATAACTTACCAGTGCACGAATTTGAGTACACAAAATAATAGTATGAGCTGATTCACGACCTAGGAAGCTTATCGAGACACCCACAACGGCCTTATGAAATGCCGTCCTCAAGAGGTCAAAACGCTGTTTCAAAATGAGCGCCATTTTATCCAACGTTATATATTCAGGTTTATGTCGGTTATGTCAGGTTTTGCACGGGACAATTGCAAAGGTTTCACAATCTTAACGTAATTAATCACGCTTAAGTTACCCTAAAATAGATCATTAATGTGTTTAACATAACACGTTTCGTAGATTTCAGTAACTCGCATCCATAAAAGTAGCAGCTAACGTTAGGCCTAACATTACATTGGGCTATAATGATGAAAGACCACGTTCTTTTTATATCAACTATTCACGTTACGGAAACACAACAAATATCATAAAACATCCTGAAATTAAAGCTATTACACACTATAGTAGTACATTTTACATGTTTTATTAATCAAACGAGGTAATACCACGTTCCCCTAGCTAAACGTACGTTATGGCGGCCTTCCCCTCAGACATCAGGCTTAACGTTTTATGATTTTAAATGTAACTTACGCTTATAAATATCTACACAAAAACAACGAATATGTTTAAGTTGTACGAATATGTTGCACATAATACGTTTTTGTCGATAAACTTGAACATATTATTCTATAAATTAACATATTCCGTGCCGAGTGAACTTGACATAGGCCAAACGTCATACACTTAACTTTCTCTCGGATACCAATAAATACGTCTCAGGACGTAACAACACAAACCCATCACATATGTTGTACATTTTTGTCGTTATTAGGTTTAAAATCGATCATTTATTCATAGCCACTTACCTTATGTTAAGCATGACCGTCTTTGACAAAATGTCTCCCGCAGTGCCGAGCCGCCTTGTAAAACCCGCGAAGTCAAATGCTGTATCCTTCCGCAAAATCAGATGAGCCATAATCTAGATCCTTCCATTCACTGTAGTCGACGATGCGCTTTTTTGTATTTACTACCAAAAATAGACGGCTTAAATTCAAGATTTAGAAAATAAAGGTTTATATATTAAAGTGTTGTAGGATCCATCCGCTCTCATAGTGCAGAAACGAATTTGACAATTTGATTTATGTTGTTTTGATATTAGGCTATCAAATGTTTATTAAATGTTTATAAATGTTCATTTTAACAACAAAACAACAAATATGTTCTGTTTTACGCATATAGCTGGATGGCCTTAATACTTAAGCAAATATTGGCTAGATTTGTGATTATTAGTCCAGTCAACATTAGCCATCCTAAAGTTGACTGGATGTGAAAATATCCATTCATTACATTTTTTTTCAAATATATTTTTGCAGACTTAATATAATATGTCTTCTTAACTAATCCCAAGCATGAATATTGGTTCAACTTAAATATTTTTGCTCTTCCAACATTTTATTAATTGGCGTTTTTACAGTGTATATAGAATATTCAGTAACAGATGCATATTCAGTACAGAATATTCAATAACTCTGTTGTATACATAATGTATGCTAACAGTTATTTTGTTTTGTTTTTTAGGAAATTGGCTGCATCACGTTCTCCTTCTCCAGCACCTCGCAGAGGGACACGCAGGTGTCGTTCAGTTCTCAGTGCGATCGAGAATAATACTGAGTAAGTGCATAGACGTAATATTTTACAGATGAAATGTAGCCTAATTGTGTTTACATCGTCATAATGTAAAAGTTCCCATTCTTGTGTGAAATTACAAATATGTCTTTTTTAAATCCATGGTAATTAGTGATTGATAATGATAATAATACAGTTTCTTTGATTGTCTTATCAGCATGCTCACACTTTTTCTTTCTTCTTTTTTTATAACAGATGTGACAATGTCCAAGCACCAGTTCCGAAGAGAGCCAAGGCAAACAAGCAGACGAGCAACATGCAGTCCACGCTGTCATGGAAAACAGAGACCGATGTTGACATGGTTCCACAGACACTGCGATTTCTTCCTGCACGGGAAACTGGACCGCAACTGAGCTCTGTAGACTCGCATTCGCCCATGAGTCTATTCAAACAGTTTTTTAAACCTGCGGTAGTTTTTTTTTAGTATTCTTTGAATAAAAAATTTTTTTTATAAAAAAAACAAGTTTGGTATTTTTATGTTTGTTTTTTTGAAAGGATGTGTTAAGTGATAGTAATGACTTTAAGTCTTTACATTCTTAGGAAAGAACGTAAATTCTATTTTGAATAAATGCTGTTCTTTTTAACTTTTTGTTCACCAGTGAATCATTCTTTGTTCAGGCTGCCTCAAAGCACCTTGATGGCCCATTAGCCATTGGGGGAGTGTCTTTAGTCTTCCCAGGTGTAAATCACATTAATATTCATGGGCATTAACACTCCCACGCATACAGCACTGCTGACCCAAAAACTGATGTAAGAAATTCAAATCGTTATATTGATGTTTCTGAAAGAGTGGTCAGAATGATTTTCACTTCATTTTGAAGTAAAAATTCTAGCCTACAAGAATAGTAACTCAAAAGTATTGTGGACAACTATTCATTATGTGTTAAATGGCCTTATTGCAGTGACATTTTTTTTTCCAAAACGTACTAACCACGCATATTATTTTTTTTCTATAAAATGCAAACAAGTACATCAATTTTGCTCACATATTATTGTAGCAGAGTTTGTGCTGAATACAGCAAATTTATATGTTGGCAAATGGTATGTTTTAAGTAGCTGAAATAAGCACAAATGTCAGGGCATACCAAAACACCGAAAGAGCCCCAAAACAGCTCAGACCTCAGAGGGTTAAATCTGACTCTATGGCGAAATGGTCTGCTTATATAGGCATAAGCCACGCCCATTCTGGCAGGTTCTGACGCGCCCTGGGAGCGAAGCGACCCGATTGTTTCGAGCGTCTCAGCCGCCTCGCCATAGGTTCGTGCAGTTGCTGCAGCACAGCAAATGAGCGAGCTAGACGCTCTGCTCTGTGCTCGCTGTGCATCTGCACTGCGTTTTAAAATAATGACTTCAATATTCTCGAGAAAAGGAGTTTTCCCACTGCGTATAGCTACGTAATATATATTCAAAAAACGTTCTCGAAAGGGAACAGAGTGAATCAGATGAAACTCAAGGACCATTTTTGGATGATTCAAATAAATTCCAGGGACAAAAACATAATGAACCAAAACATTTTCAGGGGCAAAAACGGAATGATTCAGATGGAATAAAACCGAAACAATCACACTGCAACATGACATCATGACTTTTGCGTAAACATACACGCCACTTTCAAGTCAAGTGGCGTGTTATCTATACGCATTTTGAGCTATCCGCGTGTATGCGTGTATGTCTAAGCCGTTAAATGTCCGAGTGATTCCGCGTGTATGTACGCGCCGTTAAATGTCCGAGCGAAACGAAGCAAAATGTAGATCTACATCTGGGGAGCGATATTTTTTTTCCTAGGATGGTAGGGAAAGACTCATAAATGGTATTAACCCCAGTGACGGGTAGGTTTAGGGACGGGGTTGGGGTAGGTCATATATTTATACAGTAATGTAACGTTAAGTCAACGGCGTTCATAAACACGCTGAAAAGTGATTATGCGTGTTGATAGCACGCCAAAAATGAAAATACGAATTGGCGTGTCATACATATGCAATTTCATGAGATCAGTCTGCACACAAAGCTCCGAAGCTTGAGCAAAATAAAAGATCAACACAGAAAAATGAAGATCTTTTACAGGCTCCCTCTCAAGTTCAGAACAGTCAACAGCATGATATTAAAGAGGAGGCCAGTATAGCATAGCCTGATACCAGACTCTGCTACTTCACTTTGCTTCGTAGACAGAGTCTGGCATAGCATAATAGAGAAGTGTTTTCTCTCTCGCTAGGGGGCGATTTCTGAAGTTTAAAATCATTGGTTAACCGTAAGCCAATCAGATAAGTTTATTTATGACGTATGTTATGCGCTGACACAGCCGCATCGAACCACAGACATCATGCATCAAACTCAAATCTATGATCGAACTTGAACTTCCACTGTAACCTGATGTAAACACATGATGATGCGAGCGAAATACCGGAGTGAACATGGCTGTCAACGACTTTTTTGATCGGTGAGTGATGTAATATAATGACTGCTGCGTTTGACAGGGCGAGAGAGAGAGAGAGAGAGAGAGAGAGAGAGAGAGAGAGAGAGAGAGAGAGAGAGAGAGAGAGAGAGAGAGAGAGAGAGAGAGAGCGGGCACTCTGGGAGCGCTATTTTGCTCTCTCTCCCTCGCAAATATTAATCAAAATCAATCGACAAGATAGTAAAAGATCGTACGACCGCAGTTTCACGTGGAGCATTTGGAGATTTTAAGAGATTAGAGACTCTAGGAACAACATCTCAATGAACAACATCTCAACACTATAAAGGCTTGTCTCATATAGACGCCTGTCTCAAATACAAGCCGGTGCAGTTCGACGATTTAGGCAAATAAAAGCCCGGCTATTATTTGAAGTTTTACGGTATTTAAGACCTGGAAAAGAAAGGAGACACTGACCTGTCAAAAGGCTCCCCAGTTTCTCGCTGACGATCGGTTATAGTTGATAAATTAAACTTTTCACAAAGGGAGTAGGGCCACAACATCACCTCCATTCAAAATGTTTAATACACACTCTTCTTGTTCGGGCTTCAGTTTGCTAATGCCGGGAATATTCTCCAAAACAGAACGAATTGCATCCGTGTCTCCCTATCCGCGGTCGTTTTCGATTTCTCTGACCTAACTCTTAAACTCGGCGCTTAACGACTACGTCACGGCTTTCAGCCCGCCGTTTGTTCGTTGATTGGCCGGCTGTTTTCAGGCCGGTGGAAAACAGAAAGATAGGCCGCTATCTCAGACTGACTACAGGAGCGAAATGAAATTAGCGGAAGTAGGAAGTCTGACGTAGTCAGGCTAAGTATAGCACTCAGAAAGAAGTAGAGGAGGTAGAATGTTCTTTGACTGAAGAAAGTGAGATGCTAGTAGATGACCAATCTGACAAAGATAGTGTTAAAAAAGAAAAGATGAGTCAATTCCCTTAAAAAATTAAAAAATATCGTCCTCATGATTGCTCCCAGACGTTTTCTAGTGATGTTGAGGTAGACTCTGATGCAGATTCCTTGCAATCTTTGCCCTTTGATCAAGCTGCTATTCGTAAGCAGGCTTTTAGTTTTTACTGTGATTTGTACAAATGTGAACACCAAGAAGAGCAGATGTTAGCGCAGAGTTATTCTGGTCTCCCCACCTTAAACAAGAAAGTATTGTGGTGCTGGAAGCAGATATTTCCCTGGGTGAACTGTATGTAGCTTTGCAGAGTATGCAGAGCAGAACAACTCCTGGAATAGATGGTCTACCTGTTGATTTTTATACATTTTTTGGTATATAATTGGAGAAGATGTTGAAGGATAGCCTAGCCAATGGACGTCTGCCTTTTAAGTTGCAGAAGGGCAGTTCTTACCCTGCTGCCAAAAAAGGTGGAGACCTGTGTCCCTGCTTTGTACTGATTATAAGCTACTCTCCAAAGAGTAGCAAGTAGACTTAGTAAAGTGAAGTGATGGAAAAGTTGTTTGGCCTGATCAGACCTACTGTATCCCTGGCAGGCTGATTTCTGATAATATTGTTCTCATTCGAGACTTGTTGGAAATCTCTAAGCTTTTTGGTCTTAAAATGGGAATTGTTTCTATTGATCAGGAAAAAGCTTTTGACCTTGTTGAACACAAATATTTATGGAAAACAATGATCGCTTTTGGGTTTACTTCTGGTTTTATCAACAAGATCAAGACTTTGTATTGTGATGTTACTTTTTTTGTGAAGATTGTGAAGAAACTTTTGTCCTTAAAACTGGGATAATGTTCTTGAAAAGACTAAAGGTCGTTTTGCCAGATGGAAGTGGATTTTACCAAAAATGTCTTATTGAGGTCGAGTTCTTGTCATTAACAATCTGATTTCATCCACTTTATGGCATCGTCTATCATGTGTTGATCCTCCTCCAGATTTGCTGTCAAAGATTCAGGCACGATTTATTTTGGGATCGCCTGTATTGGACACCTCAAAGTGTGTTATTTTTGCCGAAAGATGGAGGACAAGGCTTAATTCATCTGAACAGTAGAGAGGGGCAAGTTTCCGCTTTCAGTTTGTGCAGAGGTTTCTGTGTGGTCCTGCATATCTAGTGTGGAGACCGTTGGCATGTAATATTCTGAACCAGCTGGACTTGGCCTAAACAGAACATTGTTTCTGATGGACTTAAAATGGAATCTATTTAAAATGGAGTGGACAGAACATCAAAGGTCACAGTATTGGCTTCTCCAAGAGCCAGTTGTGTATGGGACCCGTTTGAGTGCAACCTGTCAAATAGGTCCCAGTTTACTCAAACAGTTCTGTTTGTCTAATGTAGTGACTTTGGGACATGTAATTCAAACGCGGACAATGCTCTTCTCCTTGCCTCTCATTTAAAGGTATATTTTATTCGCATAATTGAATTGTTGCTCAAAAAGTGGAAAGAAGATTTAACAGATTCTGAACGCACATTGTTGCAGTTTTATTGTGATAGTTCTGGGCTGAGTTTCCCGAAACCTTCTTAACGCTACGTCGTTCTTAAGTTACACCTTATGCTGTACCTTAGCGTTAATACGTGTTTCCCGAAACGCTCTTAGTTAAGTATACCTTCTGTAAGTCATACTTTCGGAAGGTTGGTCTGGACCACTCTTAGCTTTACCTTATCACTGTTAAAGGTCGATATTAATATAATTCTGAAGTTTTAATACACACAGACAGTGTTCAATTAGGCTAATTCAAGTGTTTTCATGCAAAGAATAAAATTGTCATTACACTGATTGTTGTTAGAATTTTAATTATATTATTATAGGCTATATAATAAAATTTGTATACATTTATTTTAATTAAAGAGCGCTTTTAAAGGCCAGTGAAAGCATAGGCTACTGTCAGTTAAGTGCTATTCGGACGCTAATATTGTTTATCATGGGCTCTTACGGTATTTTAAACATTTACAGGGGTAAGTCGGATATTTTAGTGCCGTCCGAATCCATAATATCAGTGTTTTTTTTTACCCAACCCGCGTAAAAATCTCTATCCAAATTAGTACCTACTGATTTTTGACAAACAGGTCGTGTGGTAATTTAATTGCCGTCTGAATACACATCTCTGAGTTTACAAGAAGAGATTCAAAATTCACTGTTTAAATCCTTTTTGATCACTGCCGAGCACAGTAGCTACGTGACGTACACTTTTATTACTGAAATGCTTGAAAGTATTTACAAGAACAATATTTCATCGCAGCTCACCTCAGCGAACAAAAATGGGAAAGAGAAGAAAGCACATTAAAAAAATTAAATTATTATGGCAGCAATATATGATACAATATTAAAATATGTAGGCAAGACTATTATAGGGTGTTATAGTTCGGATTATTTTTTATAATATCCCATGAGTCCTAGTAAATGCAATTTCAACTATTTCTGAAGTGCTTATTTTATAAAGAACAGCGCTTTCTCACATAAACAGCCCCTGCACGAGAGAATAATTGATTCTCGAATCATCGATATCAACAGATTCAGCACCATCGCCACGGACAGCACCCGGTAACGTCGCACGTAAGAAGGTATACCTTAAGCAGCTTTCTAAGGTATAGTTCGGGGAACACGCCTAGAAATGGTACACCTTCAGTTAAGTTATACCTTAAGAGTCTTCGTAGCGCGCTAAGAGACAACGTTATCGGGAAACTCAGCCCTGTTCAATATAGAGTTGATGATGTTTTTCCTTTGGTAAATGTTCTCCCAGACTTTAAGGACCGTTTTTTTTTTATTTATTTTTAGAAACCAATAATCCCTGTCTGGCTATTCATGATGCTGATAAGAAATTTGTATTACAGAATGATTGTTTTTTTAATCAAAGATAAATTAAGTGGTAAAATTGACACTCCTTGGAAAGCTCGCTTAGGTCTGATAGATGGTGTTGGACCTGAATGGAGATCGCTGTATAAACCACTATTGTTGAAGAAGGTTGCTGATTTGCAATGGAGAGTTTTACATACAGCCGTGGCTGTTAATTTTAAACCCTGATATTAAACATGATTGTCCTTTTTGTGCTCTTCGTGAGACAGTTTTTCATTGTTTTATGGACTGTTGTCGACTTGTGCAACTGTTCTCTATGTTGGAAGATCTTTTTAAATAGTTTGGTGTCGTTTTTTCCAAACAGTTGTTTATTTTAGGTTGTAGGTATTTCCAAAAAAAGAGGGAGCAGTGTCAACTATTTAATTTAATTTTGGGAAGAGCAAAGATGGCTGTATATGAGTAGACGAAATAAGGCTGAAGGATCTGCAGATGATGATGCTGTTTTTGTATTTGTCAAAATGTTGAAATCACGTTTAAGAATAGATTTTAATTACTACAGTTTGATGAACGATCTGGAAAATTTTCCAATATTTGGTGTCACAAGTGATTTTATTTGATAGAGTGTTGTTTTTACCACTGTTTTAATGAAGGATTTGTAAAAGCAAAAAAATCTCTATCTTTTCAAATTCAAAAATTGCTTTATTGGCATGACTTTATATAATACAATATTGCCAAAGCTTGGAATACATAGAATAATTAGAAAGACATCAAAATAATACAATATTATAACATAACTTAAATCTAAATGCACAACTTAAATTAATTGTAAAAATTAACAGTGTAACAAATTAAAATGTGTGAACATTTGATACCACAGTGTTTTAACACACACACACACACACACTACATTTAAAATATATACACACACACTTACATTTTTCAAGGCTTGAACCTTTTGTGCAAATGAGCGGCCGGATCGCATTAAGGGATTTATGTTAGAACGGTGTCGTGTTAGCGGCCCCTAAGTTAATAACTAATTATCGTTGCGACGGAAGTGAATCAAAACTAACTTTAGCTAGGCAATAACTTTATTCTAGAGCTGCTGTAAAGCCAAAACAATCTCTGTTACTTTAATTTAGTATTATCACTGTAAAGCTGCTTTGAAACGATCTATATTGTTTAAAAGCGCTATATAAATGAAGGTGACTGGACTTGACTTAAGGTTACTGAGGTTCACTGTGGTGGACAGTAGGGAAACACACTGAGGTCAGACACACACATTACACACACATTCACCTGCTGTCTCTCAGGCTGTGGGACACAGAGAGCCATTAAAAGCTGCTAAATCTGCTTATTTTTCAACCCTATTAGAAGAAAATAAACAAAACTCTAGGTATTTATTTGAAACAGTGGCTAAATTAACGAAAAATAAAGTTTCAACCCCAGACGTTTCCAAGCAGCACAGCAGTGATGAACTTCTACTTCCAAGATTGATAATATCAGGGAGAAAATTATAACTATATGCAACCGTCTACTACAGTATCGCATCAGGCAGTGCATTGTAGTCTCCCTGAGGAAAAATTTGATTAATTCTTTGCTATAGTAGAGGAAGAATTTTCTAAACTCGTTAAATCATCTAAATTGACAACATGTACTGAATGTTAGACCCTATACCGACTAAACTACTGAAAGAGATTCTTCCAGAGGTCATAGATCCTCTTCTTAATATCATTAATTCATCTTTGTCATTAGGATACGTACCAAAAACTTTACAGCTGGCTATGATTAAACCGCTTGTTAAAAAAACGCAACTTGATCCTAAAAAATTAGTCAATTACAGGCCTATGTTGAATCTTCCTTTTTTGTCAAAGATACTAGAAAAGGCATTATCCTCACAACTACCGGTATGTTCCTTTTTAGAAAGAAATGGTATCTGCGAGGATTTTCAGTCAGGATTCAGACCGCACCATACTGCTCCCATCAGAGTCACAAATGATTTGCTCTTATCATCAGATCGTGGTTGTATCTCTCTATTAGTGTTACTTGATCTTAGTGCTGCATTTGATACCATTGACCACAACATTATGACTTTAAAATGATGTTGGCATTAGTGAAATTGCATCCGCATGGTTTAAATCATACTTATCTGACCGTTATCAGTTTGTAGCAGTAAATGAAGAGATGTCTTATGAGTCAAAAGTTCAGTATGGTGTACCACAAGGCTCAGTACTAGGACCATTGCTGTTCACTCTGTACATGCTACCCTTAGGAGATATCATTAGGAAGTGTGGCATTAGTTTTCACTGTTATGGTGATGATACTCAATACTGTATATTTCTTCACGCCCTGACGAAACTTACCAATTCACAAAATTAACGGAATGCATAGCTGATATAAAAAACTGGATGACTAGTAATTTCCTACTACTTAATTCTGAAAAAAAAAACATATTCTAATTATTGGACAAAAAATTCCTACTCTGTCAAGTCTTCGCAGTTGGTTATTAACCTGGGTGTGCTCTTTGATACCAATCTTTCATTTGAAAGTCACGTGTCTTGGGTGGTGGCGCAAACGATAAGACACATGCCTTGGTTCGAATCCACTGTGAGACACCAATGTGTCCCTGAGCAAGACACTTAACCCCTAGTTGCTACAGAGGCGTGCGACCTCTGACATATATAGCAATTGTAAGTCGCTTTGGATAAAAGCGTCAGATAAATGTAAAAATGTAAATGTGTCTAGTATCTGTAAAACTGCATTTTTCCATCTTAAAAATATCTCTAATTTACGTCATATGCTCTCAATGACAAATGCAGAACAATTAGTTAATGCGTTCATGACATCAAGGCTGTTTGTGTGAGAAGCAGTGCTGGTCTGAGACTGGTTAGTGTTAGTAGAGTTAGTCAGGTTAGTAAGTTTCAGAACCAGCTGACTGATGGGACTTTTTCCATACAGCGCATGGGCTGAATTACACCATAACTTTTTTTTACAACAGATTTGAATTGGTAATTAAATTCTTTGGACACTTTTGTCTCGCGAGTCGCCACTAACTAACAGAGGGACAGTGACCCAGCACACCGTCCATCAAATCGAACCATGGAAAGTTCCTTCTTTCCTTCTCTGAACTCCGATTGTCCATTGTGCGTTTAATCGCCTTGTACAATACTGCGCCTGCAACTTTTACATTTTTTCCCGAACTTGAAGCGTTGCTCGCTGAATGCTTAGCTTAGAAAATTCAGCATCAATGTATTTTATAACGTCCTCGCTTCTTCAGGAACCCAAATGCAGAGCTTTGTATCTTCGACAGACCAGTACAGGCGATTCTTCATTTCACAATTACTTCATAGTAGCCTGAGGGACAGTAGATAAGCGCATCATTTCGACACCAGGTTTCAGTGAGGATTATAATATCAACATCTTCGATATGTTTTAAAAAATTCTGGGTCTGTGCTTTTAGAACCAAATGTTAAAGAATTAAGACCCTGAATATTCCAGCAACTTATTTGAAATGAACGCATTTGTATTCTAAAAGATAAACCTATTTGGTGAGACAGAGAGAAAATAACTTGAAGCTATAGTGTACATGTGAAAAACAATTTAGAATAGTGCACTTCTTTTTTTTGTTTTGTTAGTATAGCACTGTGTGTGTTCTTATCTGTTCAGGAGCTGGTTGCAGTGTGTGCAGCATCTCTCTGATCTGGCTCAGTTCGCTGGCAGGTGTGGAGGGGGTGGGTGGACCGGGAGGCTGGGCTAAAGCTTCAGCGTAGCTCTGTGCCCTCGGTTGGAGGGATTTATCTGGGTGTGGGGTTTATTTTGGTTTC
This sequence comes from Chrosomus eos, assembly GCA_036326025.1. NCBI lineage: Eukaryota > Metazoa > Chordata > Actinopteri > Cypriniformes > Leuciscidae > Chrosomus > Chrosomus eos. Next base: position 27,631,944 of record CM070839.1, read on the forward strand.
TTCTCGCTAATGGGGACTTGATGGCCAGCAGGTGGACGTGGAGTTGGTGACTGCAGGTTTACAGGTGTGTAGTGAGCCATAGGTGGGTGTGGATGTGGTGGATGATGTGAGAAGCTTGTCCAGACGACATCTCTTTACCGGGGTCGGGGTGTTGTGTCTGGGCATGTAAGGGTAATTCCTTACCGGGGTCAGGGCGTTGTGTCTGGGCATGAAGGAGTGAATGGGCCTGTAGTGTTCTGGAGTCGGAATCAGATGTCTCTGTGATGATGGGGTGCGGCCCAGGGCTGCATCTTTAAGGGTCCTTGCAAAAATGCTTGTGTAAATGTTTGTGTTGCGTGTCTGAGAGTTTGACTTGAGTATGTTCTCTGAATTCAGTTAAGTCCAGTTCCAGCAAAGCTAAACTGTCTCTCAGTCGACGGTCCGATAGTGAAGGTGAAAGAATCGCTGGACCTTCCTCCTCAGAGTCTGTGCCGTTTGCATGAGGCTCGTCTCTCTCCTCTACTCTGGCCTTCAGCCGGGGGAAGATCTCCTTGAATGAGTTCAGGCTTGCCTCATTGCCTTGCGGAAGGAAGGTGCCTTTAATATAGTAGGTTATGGTGAGAATTGGGTTGTCTGTGTCCAGCATTTCATCTTTGCATATAGTTAGTCTTCCACCTCGACCGATTCCTTCTTTAAAAATGTGCTTGTATTCCTCACAGATGTCTGATTTCCATGCAGTTATCAAAGTGGTGTAGAAGATAAGGTTGTTCTTGATTCTTCTCCCATTGAGTTTAATGTAGTCACTATACAGAAGATCAGGGTTGACTCTGAGAGTTTTCTCTTTGCGTTTTTTTTTCCGGGCCTGTACACTTCTGCACTTCTCTGGGTAAAGCACCTCACTGCACTCTGTCTGCTCCAGGGTTGCCATGGTGATCGGGCTGGGCACTGAGCCAAAACTGCAGCTAACTTAGCTTTTAGATTGTAATAATGAGAGATTTTACCTGAATAAAGTCAAAATATACCGTTTTTGTTCAAGAGTTTTGCCAGATAAAGCTAATCTCTCTGTTTAGTAACTGCAGATCAAAATTTGTGTGAAGTTTTTCAGCTGTAATTCCTTTAAAAATGCCTTTCACGTTTTGGAGGGAAAACTCCAGTTAGCTGATAGAGTGGTGATCCAGTAGCGAAATGCTAATCCACAGGTTCAAGTCTTCTTTCTTTTATTAAACTTTATTTTCTAGTAAAAAAAATCAGTCTTTACCTGAATTCAAGTTGTTCTTCTGTACTTTTTTTGTCGTTATCTCACTCTCTCTTTCTCTTTTTGGCTTAATATTTTATCATTTTTCAGGAGCTCATCTTTAGAGTGGCTGATCAGTCACTCTCTCTTTTTCTCTGATTAGTCTTTCTCTCGAGGCCCTTAAAGACCTCATTTCAAATAGGCCTAAGTAAAAATAAAAAATGGTCAGGTTTAATACAGGACGTCCCATACAGTATACACACATCATATCAAACCAGTTTACTATAGCATTTTGGAGATATGTCATATTAATCAATTTAAGAGGTGTATAACTAATTTCTAATAAGTAGAAAGAAATCAATGGTCAGGTTTAACACAGGACATCCCATACAGTATACACACCTCATATTAAACCATTTTACTCCAGCATTTTAAAGAGATATGTCACTTTATTTGACTTCAGAGGTGTTATAAAGACCTTCTCAGCTTCTCACACATGAATACAGTATACTTTACTGACAAGAAAGTATCACGACTACGTGATTTATCTTACATTGATGCTTACAAGTTTTATACCTTCTTTATAATTTCCATTTATTTACTGGAATACTGTAGGATTTAAAAATAAAACATGCAATTTGTTTATTCGAGCCATTTTTTTTATGAACAAAATCAACTTTTAGAAACTTGTCACAAAAGACCACAGACATAAATAAAAAAGCCATGTCTTCCTTAGACTCTGCTAATAAAAAAATATAAAATAAAAACTTCTTTACATTTACTTTAAATAGATCATTTTAAATAGTAGTGAAACAGTACTAAAAGTAGTGAAAAATTATAATCTAAGCAATTAAAAAGTAAACTGAAACCACAAGATATTTCACACAATTGTTGCATGGGTCCTATAAAGAAAAATAAAACATACTTTCCATAGATTAATTTAACTTCCTAAATTGGATTCAGGGAAAAAATATATTTATTTTTTAGATTTAGCCAGTACAATTGTGGCATTTCCAGTCATCATCCCCAGTAATGGCATTTTGGGGTATCTTCACACAGTTAGGATGATACCACCCCTTGCACAAAGAACATTCAACCATTACATCCCTGCAGTGTGTAGTCCTGCATATGCAGTACACATTCACATGCGTTTGTCCTGAATTTGCAACGCCAACTCTTGGCTCTGTTTTAAAATGTATTTGGCATTTCCTGAAGGAAGTTAGACGTCCTCAACCGGCCCTCGCGGAACTTTCCATTTTCTGGCCTCAGGTTGCAGAACAACGCAAATGCAATTGCAAACAAACCACAGTTGCTAGAATTCAACTGATGTTGGACAGCAGGATAAATAACAGTAAATTGGTCTTACATTGGCCTAAGTAACCATGACAACATTTGTTTTCTCTTTGTTGTTCAGCGCTGTCGAAAGACTGCCATAAATGCAAACCTGATTGTTCCTTCAAAACAGGTTGCAAGCAGTTACCCAGTGGTTGCCCCGAGTGTGTAAAATCTGTACAAATGTGCTGCTTGGAGTACCCACAATCCCTCCATTATGTTAAACCCTAAATAAAACACTTGATTGAAAGCCATGAATGTGAGGGTACTCGCTTGCAAGCAAGTATGATGCGAAATCTCATCACAGCTAAGCCAGTGGTGTGGATGGAGAACAGAAGTCATTTTGCTAACTTTTGGGTCCTGTGGAGGCCTTTGTAGTCTTACTGTTGATTTTGTTTTCGAGGGGTCTGCTCCTTGCCAGCATAGTCCATATTTACAGACCTTGTTGTACTCTCAGGTTTGTTTAGGATGTCAATGTTCCTTAAAGGTCCTTAAATGGATGGATAGATAGATATGAACTATTCACTTCAACTATTCACCTTAAAAAAGTGTTAATTCTTATTGAAGTCATACCTTATCTGATTTGGGTTCAGTCGAGCTGGTGTGTCTGTCTTCGGTCCCTCCAAAACCGTTTTGCGTCCTTTGACTGTAGCCTAAACCATTTACATCACATCCAGGAAGATATAGCTCACTGGATACACTATAAAAACTCTTTAAACAATGTTTTTCAGAATGACATTGAAGTCATTCCTTATCTGACTTGGGTCCAATTGAGCTGGTGTCTGTCACTGTCTTCGATCCTACCAAAACCGTTTTGCGGTCTGGATCAGGATTCAGAATATAATTTTTTTTAAAAAACTGAATACATTTTAAATGTTATAAAGTATAATATAAACAGTAGCCATGTTTTTATTTAAGGCTGAGTCTTGCAATGTAGAACACACAAAGCGAGCGGTGAGGATATCGTGTTGGTAGGCTCTGCGAGGCCGGGCATAGCAGTGCCAGCAGGAATATTCATCAAAAGAAAACATCGCAAAAAAAAAAAAGGCTGTATTCGGTCCGTTCTTCTGATAGGTAACGTAGTGGTATGAATCACGAGGAAGACGATGAGGAACAGAAAACAAAAGCAAAAAAAAAGCTCAGGAACCACATAAACACATTATGCATGAACAAGAACGGACCAAGAATGAGGGCGAACACAGGGTATAAATAACAAGGGTAAACAAAGGAACATGAGGATGACACAGGTGAATGAAATGATGAATGATTAGGACACAGGTGCTACAACTGAAGAATGACGAGGAGCGGGAAAACTGGGAAACAGGACTGAACCAAAAACACTAAGAAGGGGGAAACACAGAACCTACATAAACAATAATAAGGCTTAAAATAAGGCTGCTTTTAGCTTTGCTGCGCTTATTTGTGTTGTGTTGTGTTGTAATGCAGGTATTTTTTTTTAATTCTGCTGTTCTGTAAAGCACTTTGGTCAGCAGTGGCTGTTGTAAAATGTGCTATATAAATAAAATGAACTTAAACTTGAAATTTGCACCAAGTCATCCAGCCTTGTGAGACGACGTCTCTGGAATCTAATTTTTTTCAGATCCCATTTTCTCCATTAAACCCTGTCTTGTTGTCCTCAATGTAGTTCTACATTATTGGATAAAATAATTACTGAGAGTTAAAGAGTACACATATAATGCATGTTATTTCGGACAAGTCATGTATTCACTGTTTAAGACATTATCAAACTTGTACCTGTGTGCCTGACTGACTGCAACGGATAAAAAATCTTAGACAAATGTTTGTAGGCTGGTCATTTTCCATGGCGGCCAAGATCGCCTATATTAAAGTAACTCATTTGGGCCTTAAAATGTATTACGAATACCCACAACATATTTTTTACTGCAGTAAACACAAAGTAATGGATCAAATATGCCATATAATATTTTCTTTCACTACAATGAGGTAAATATATGTTGATTTAGATGATAATTTTTTACTTTAACATTATGGCTGTAACAATGTCAAATATTTGCCATTGTTCAAATCCCACATCCTCACCCCAAGCGATTCTCAACTTACCCAGCATGAGACCAGACCCCAAAACTGCCTGAGGTAGGAAATATTTGACAAGGTCAGGCATGAATGTAGGTGAATGATACTCATTTTGCTCCCCGTTTTCATCTACAATGTTGTCATGTTTTTGACACATAAATCCAATGCTACATGACACTTCATGCTGTGTCACTCAAATTTGCAACAGTGCCCTAACATAATTGCAGCGTCATACTACGATCATACACCATGATATGTTATAACTACAATGAAGTGAACCAGAAACATACAGCTGTACACTGCACAAATCAGACAAACCATTTTCATTTTCTGCATGGTCACTGCTTTAAAAAAAAATATATATTTGCAACCTGTTCTGAAGTGTTTTTTCCACATTGTCACCACTCTGAGGACTTGAGAACAGGACTGCCATGCTTGTAATGATGTCATCCATTTCCATCAGTGTGGCATCACTTGTCAGGAGGCCAAAAAGACGCATGGACAGTCTGTAGTGTTTGGGGGAACTGACAAACACGATAAATGTAAGTTTAACATGTATTACTGACAAAGAACATGAATACCTCTCAGAAGAAAACCAAAGTTGATTATTGTCATGCGTACATTTAACATTACAGACCTTCAATAAGTAATTGTAGCTACGTTGTCACTGTAACGAACCACAAGGCTGAGGCAGATCCATATGCAACAACTTTATTAACTCAAAGACAGTCAAAGAGAAACACAGGAATTCTTGAATAAGGATGCGGTGACTGCGGGTAGAAACCAGGCTTGAAGAAGGTAGACGATGACAGTTCGGTAACCAGGGACAGGCGTAAAGGTCTGGGCAGGCTGCTTGAATCAGAATCCAAGTCAGGCTAGACATGTACACGTAGAGAGGCAATACTTCGCACAGAACATTGAGTTAATGAGGCAGATAAAGGCTGAGCAATGATTAATACAGAACAGGTGATAATAGTCACAGCGCAAATGATGCAGAACAGGTGATGATACATGTCAGGCTGGGGGTTACATGTCAGGCTGAGGACTCACCTGGTTTCTCCGTCGTCGAGGACTGGAAATCAATCAGGACTTGGCAGTGCTAGAAGATCGTGGGAATGCTACCGATGGCTTCGGCCGGTTAATTCCAACACTGGCGTTCCATTTCCGTGTCACCGACGCGTCAAAACATCTACCCGGGGTTGCGTCCAAAGAAACCTCCGTCCAATTCCTCGTGTGACATCGCCGCCTGTGAACTCGACCACGTTTCGTATGGCATTATGTAACACCAGATCGCTCAATAACAAAACATTTGTCCTCAATGATGTCATCTCCTCGTACAATCTGGATTTTTTTTCCTCACCGAAACCTGGCTTCCCCCAGGTGACGTCAGTGCCTTTTCGGAACTCCTCCCCTCTGGCTATCTTTTCCTAAACACCCCGCGGCAAACGGGTAGGGGTGGGGGGATAGCTACTACACACAGACAGTCCTTGATATGCCGCCAGCTGTCCACTAGAGGGTATTCCAGCTTTGAGTTACAAGCATTTGTGCTCACACTACCCTGTCCCATCTTATGTGCAGTAATCTACCCGCCACCAAAACTAAATAAGGATTTTTTAAATGAGTTTTCAGAGTTTCTGACAGAGTTTCTGGCAAAGTTTGATAATATTTTAATCTGTGGGGATTTTAACATTCACGTTTGTTGCCCCTCTGATAAACCTGCTAATGATTTTAAGGCACTTTTAGATTCATTGGACCTTACCCAGTCCATATCCTGTCCCACTCATAAGCTAGGTCATACTCTTGACCTTATTATCTCTCGTGGGGTGATAGTGTCAACCTGTGAGGTTCTGGATTTTCCCATCTCTGACCACTCTCTCATACGGTTTGACATCTGTGCTGTTCCTCCTGCTCCCTCATCTACTGCCCCCCATCTTCGTCGCATTATTACTCCATCCACAGTCGATAACTTTGTTGCTGCCTTCTCTGTTTCTGACATCGCTCCCACTGCTGAACTGACATCGCCTCCATGTCCTGACCTTCTCCTCTCCTCCTTCCACACCATCTGCTCCCAGATTATGGACTCTGTTGCGCCCTACAAGGTAAAGACGACCAAAGGTCCATCGGTCCCCTGGCTCAATAATTCAACTTGGGCCCTCAGGCTCCATTGTAGACAGGCTGAGCGTAAATGGAAGAAGGATAGGCTGCAGGTGTCACTGCAGATGTTCAGAGACAGTCTTGCCACCTATCAGATAGCAGTGAAAGAAGCTAAAGGACAATACCTTTCTAATCTTATCAATAGCAATAGCCACCGCCCTGGAATCCTGTTTAGCACTGTTAATTCTGTCATTAATCCGGTGTCTGTTGTTTTGACTGATGTATCTGAAAATACATGCAATGCATTCAAACAACACTTTTTGGACAAGGTTTCGTCTGTTAGGCAAACTATCACACAAGCTCCTGCTGTTGTCTTTTCCTCCCGAGCGACACAATGCATGCTGGAGAACTTTGAAACAGTTACTCTGGAGGACCTCAAAAAAGCTGTCCATGAGCTGAAGCCTACCACCTGTCCTCTAGACGCTATTCCTGCCAGGATTTTGAAAGAGGCTATTGACATCGTAGGTCCTTTTCTCGTCACCTTCATAAACAGCTGTCTAAGTTTGGGGACTGTTCCCACTGCTCTCAAACACGCTATTGTTAGACCGCTGCTCAAAAAACCCAACTTAGATCCCACCATACTGTCCAATTTTCGACCAATATCTCATCTGTCACTTCTGTCTAAGTTGATGGAGAAGCTTGTTTTCTCCCAGCTTCAGTCTCACCTACAACTGCACGTCATTAGTGATAAATTCTAGTCCGGTTTCAGGTCCAGACATAGCACTGAATCAGCGTTACTGAGGGTCCATGATGACATTCTTGGAGCTCTGGATAGTAAAAGCTCTGTGGTTTTGGTACTACTGGACCTTACCGCTGCATTTGACACCGTGGATCATTCCATCCTCATCTCCCGTCTTCAACATCTTGTTGATTTGCAGGGTGCAGTGCTCAATTGGTTCTCTTCATATCTTACTAATAGAACTTTTTCAGTAATGCTCGACGACTTTTCATCCTCATCTGCCCCTCTGTCATCCGGTGTGCCTCAAGGATCCATTCTTGGTCCTGTTCTGTTCTCTCTCTACATGCTGCCACTTGGACAACTAATCTCCAATCATAACGTTCACTTTCATTTCTATGCAGACGACCTCCAGATCTACCTTCCTGTGATTCTGAACAATCGTTCTGCCCTGGACCCCGTCTATGACTGCCTTAGGGACATTAAGCAGTGGCTTTCCCAGAATTTCCTTCACTTGAATGAAGGAAAGACAGAGTACATCCTGTTCAGCCCTGACTCTCACAATAGTTCTTTCAGTTTTGGTCCTCTAACACCTCAGTTTGCACCCACTGTACGTAACTTGGGTGTTATTTTTGACAAAAATTTGCAGTACGACAAACAGATTAGTGCTGTTGTTAAGGCAAGCTTTTACCAGCTAAGGCTTCTCAGTAAGGTCAAACCATTCTTGTCCCGAGCTGACCTTGAAAAAGTCATTCATGCCTTTATCAGCTCGAGGATAGACTACTGTAATGCCCTCTACACTGGACTTAATCAATCATCTCTTAATCGGCTTCAACTGGTTCAAAACGCGGCAGCACGTCTCCTCACCAACACCTCTAAACGCTCGCACATCACCCCCGTCCTCCGCTCGCTCCACTGGCTCCCGATACGGTTTAGGGTGGAGTATAAGGTCCTGCTGTTTGTGTTCAAGGCCATCAATGGTCTAGCCCCAGTCTACCTCGCCGATTTAGTAACGGTCTATCATCCACCCAGAACTCTCCGCTCATCTGAACACACCTATCTGGTCATTCCCAAATTTAAATATAAAAAGTTTGGAGGCCGGTCATTTGCTGTCCAGGGCCCTAAACTGTGGAACGCTTTACCTACACTCCTATGAAGTATCACCGTGTTGAGTGTTTTTAAATCACAGTTAAAAACACATCTGTTCAGACAAGCTTTTAACATGTAATCTCCGCCTCTGGCTGATATTTGTGTTTTGTTTTGTTTTCCCCCTTCTGTTGTCTATTGATGCTTTTATTGGAAAGCGCCTTGTGCACCTTTTGGCTGTTGTAAGGCGCTATAAAAATAAGATTTGATTGATTGATTGATGATAGTCACAGCGCAAATGATGCATACTAATAAGAGAGTATGCAACACACTAGAACTCAGGAGAGGGCGCTCGTGGTTGAGAGATGGTGGACTCAGGGAGACTGGACGCCGTAACAGTCACATTCATTATTTTTATGAATACTTTTATTTTACAGTTTCATAGTTACAGGTTGCAGTACATGCAGTTACTATGGTAATACCTATGAATTATGCTATAATTACATGCAATTAACACTAAACCAAACCCTAACACTATAAATAGTTACTTAATATGACTCAGTACTCAAATGTATAATTACAGTGTAACAAAGACACCTTAAAATAAAGTGTAACCTAATTTTTCTTTTAAGACAAAGGCAATTATTGAACTCCATTCAGTACTTTAACGTTTAAACTATTTGGATAGTAACTACTTTTGTGAGTTTGTGGTTCTATGGTTCACATTTTAAAGAATAGCTCCACTGTAAACCATGACCATGTCCGTTCAATTGTTTATTCTAAAGTTAATTAATTATTTTATGTGACTAACCATGTATGACAACTGTCCAGTGAAAATGTCATAGTACACGCTGAGCAATGTTTACAAAAAGTGTAGGCAACAACTTGCATTAGAACAAGGGACCCATCACACATAATCCTCTCAGGTCTCCTCACAGATTTCCTTCCAAACAACTTGTAGTAATCTGTTTGAAATGACTCCATATAAAATAACACTGATGCAGTAGTGAGTAGGCAGGTGACATACGTGCAACAGGGATAGGGGAGGATCTTTTAATAGTATGCCTCACCACCAACTCATACACATAAAAAAGATGCTGATTTTCCTCACGCTTTTTGCACAATGCTTCCTGTGGCGTCAATATACACAATATCATCACTGCATTGTTGATGGAACAGTCTGATTGTGTTTTTGGACCACAACATGACTCCTTTGGGGTGCAAGAGCACCTTTTTTAAGAACTTCATTGTCTTTATCCGTTTTTTCCTCCACCATTTTGAGAAGACTTAATATTTCATTGTCATGCCTTCTGCATTTCTTTCATGTCATGTAGGCTATGCTTTTGAGGACTGCAGCTGTAGGTGCCTGGTCTGTGCATCCTGATTCAAATAATTTAGGTTGGATTTTGTCCAGACACTGCAAATGTAAGGCCCTTGGAAGCACTGATTCAAGTGTTTTTCAAAAATGTCTCTGCTATCAGCCCGTACATGTCTTCTTTTTAATTCTTCCATACTGTGACAGACCTCCTCTCCCTAAAATGTCACCCAGGCCTTGAGGGTACTCTCATCCTTCACAGTGACCTCTACACATGGGCAATCTGAAAATGTGCAGTATCCCAGGCAATTAAATAAAGGCCCTTTTCTTTTGGACATTTTATTTCTCATGGTGTGCCTTTTAAAAGCAATGCTGCAGTATAAATGGACAGATTGTACATAAACTGGTGTCCAACACTGATAAAAATGATTTTGTGGTGAAGTAAATACTACAGAAAAAAACAATGTAATTTACATGAAAAAGTTAGTTCAGGCAAGAATTTAAAAAAAAAATTAAATTCTATAGTAGTACTCAATTCAGTCGTGTAGAAATGAAAGCGTAAATATCAACATTATAAAATTAAGTAAATTTACTCAATATTTCTGATACTGGTGTTCCCATCATGCACTGGGTCTTGAATAATTAATGAGGTTGATTTTTCACTGTTTTCCAGCTGTATTTACACTATTTAAGCAATGCTTTTGTTGTTAGTAACTTGCCATTTTGTGACATTTGGTGTTCATTTTCTACTTAAAATGACACATTCAAACACAAAATGATCCATAAAATGTTACCGTCATTGTATATTGTCTACCAAGTATTGAGGTCTCTGTGTTCACACTTACTATTTTTAAAGCAAAGATATGGTGATACACACTATATCTATTGTATTGATTAATTAGATGTTTCTAAGTAAATCACATACTAAAAATGTGTAGTTTAATTCAATGTTAGAGTGAAATGTAATACAAATAAAACTTAAACCAAATAGATATTACTCAGCTTTTTAATTAAGTAAAACTTACTTAAATTCTTTAGTTACTTTCACTTAATTTAGTTAAGTAGAGTTTACTTAATTCTATGTGTGAAATTTACTCAAAAAATATTAGTGCAAAAGCTTGCCTTGATTAAATTAAGTAAATTTTACTTATTGTTTTTTTCAGTGAACCTGTCGTTTTCTCAGGTCGCTCCACTCCTTAGTGTCCATAAAAAAATAAAAAAACATGGGCCTGCATGTCGGCAGCTTATGTCGAAAAAAGAGGCAGCTGGACCATTATTTTCAGAAGATGTTTCTGATGCTTGGCTAGAATCCTGTCTTTCAGTGAGCTAAATGAAAGAAAAAAATTGTTAAATATATTAACTGTAGTTAAGTGTACATACTGTTTTCCTGCAAGTCCTATGAATGAAGGAACTGCATATTGATATAGAACAATTTTAAAGGTGCCATGTGTAATAATTGAGGTAAAAATATCCAAAAAATGAGCTACACGCATCAAAAGAATGAGAAGAAATAAGGGCGATGATGTCATTAAAAAAATGAAAAGTTATAGTGTTGCAGAGATATCAACCTAAATTAGCATTAGCATTACTAGCCCCGGCCCGACAGGTGTTGTAATACCAGTTTCGGCCATGGGAGGCGGGCAACATACATAACCACCAGCCAAACTGCAACACACGAATAACTCGCACTGCTTGTATCTCTTTAATCTCTAAAAATCTCCAAATGCTCCACGTGAAACTGCGGTCTTACTATCGTGTCAATTGATTTGATTAATATGCGCGAGGGAGAGAGAGCAGGACTGCTCTCGTGTTGTTTGAAGACGTGAGAGTGCGCGCTCTCTCTCTCTCTCTCTCTCTCTCTCTCTCTCTCTCTCTCTCTCTCTCTCTCTCTCTGCTCGTAACGCGCCCTGTCAAGCGCAGCGGCAGCAGTCATTCTATTCTACATCCCTCACCGATCAAAATAGGCTTTGGCGGGACAAAGCGGACTATTTGACGGTTTTAGAAGATTAAAAACCTGAAACTAAAAAACAGACTAGAGTAGGCCAACTTTCTGGAGGTATACTGCCCCCATCTGATATGGAATATGTGGAGTATGAATTGATTTTTTGACATAAGGCACCTTTAACTTCTGTTGGTAACCATGAACCACATTTTTGGGTGTTTACAATTACAAAAAACACGTCATACTTTCAATAAATATATTTAGTAATGCTTTTTATTTTGTGGTTTTACTGTTATTACATGGAATTAAGTGTCTTCATGAGAGATAAAACACTTTTTTATAGCGTTTTATGTTGTTTAAAGAACAATTGATTCTGTGTTTGTTTCTTTCAAAACTGTTTTCGTTATCAGGACAAGTTCAGACTTGAAATCTACAGTTTGCCAAAACAATTTTTTTTAAAAAAAAAATTAAAAAAGAGGAAAAACTACAGGCTGCAGCTTTAAGTGGAATCCATATCGTTTGGCCGGAAGCTAGAATTGTGCTTTATAATAACGTGTTAAATATGAATATTTTTCATACACAAACTCATCGTTTTGCTTCAAAATGCCTTTATTAACCCCCCCAGGAGCCGCGTGAAGTTAGTTTATGACGGATGGATGCACGTTTTAGAGCTTCAATCTGTTGGTTCCAATCCACTGCCATTATAAAACTGGGAAGAGCCAGGATATTTTTTTATAACTCCGATTGTATTCGTCTGAATGAAAAAAGTAATATAGGATGGCTTGAGGGTGAGTAAATCATGGGCTAATTTTCATTTTAAACTGAACTATTCCTTGAGAGATAAGTTAGGAAAATGTTTTTGATCCAAGCTACCCGATGATGGCAGTAATGCACTGTTTAGTGCGGTTGCCAATAAAATAAAGAAGAAGAAGAAGAAACGGAAGATGATGTCCGCGTGCTGGTTTTTTTTTTTTTTTTTTTTTTTTTTTTTTTTAATTGCAGAACTTATACATAACTACCAACTCAGGGAAGTTAAACAAGGTGTACAAACAAACAAACAAACAATGGTACCTAACAGAAAATAAATATCCTGGGTTTGCATATATCAAATTATGAAATACATAAAAAAAAGAAAAGAAAAGCACAATAAGGTCAAGTCATGTCTTTGAATAAATCATCATAATGCATCAGAAAATGTTCACTTTTCTTGTTATTTATAAGTCTAAGGGACAAAATAAAAGAGTCAAAATCCGCAAGAAAAAGAGGACAGCTCAAAGGAGATTTAAGCCATTTTTGCTTGTGAATGAAGAATTTTGCATACAAGATAAAGAAGTTAACAACATTCTCAAGGGAAAGTAACTTTGGATTTTCATAATAAAAAATAACCTCTTTGAGAGTGAAAGTGTGGGTCACATTTATAGGGCTAAAAACAAAAGAACTTAATTTAGTCCAAAATCTATTGGTTACATTACAGTCACAAAATAAATGGGCAGCTGTTTCCTCAACAAAACCACAGAAGGAGCAAGTTTCATCAATATCAGAATATTTAGAGATAGAAGAATTAACAGGATAGATCTTATGAAGGATTTTATAATGAATTTCCTTAACTTTGTTGGATACACAAAATTTACTAGGCAAAAGCCAGGCCTTCTTCCAATTTACATTTGTTACAAGGGATCCCCAATAGAATTTACCCCTTGGAGTAATCTTTCTTTTCATTTGAAAAATTGTACGAATATGTCTGTTGTTGCATTTTCGATCTAAAAATTCAATACCACCCAAGCGTAAAGCCGGATAAATACTGATACCTTTATTGAAGCTAAGGTGGCTTTTAACTAATTGGATTAAGCCTGCTGGTATAGATTTTATCAAGATATTGTATTCCTTTGGTGGAACAGGAAAATTATGGAGATTCAAAAATTGCTTATAAGTTAGAATATGACCAAAATCATCAAAGACAGAAAGAATGCAATTAAAGTTATTGTTAAACCATCTAGGAAAGAAAAGAGACTTTTATAACGGTTATATCCACATTGTTCCAAAGGAGAACTTTGTGGGGGGAAAAGCTATGGACAAAACACAATTTCCATGAGAGAAGGCATTGCTGATGAAAGTTAGATAAGGAAATGGGTAACTTGCCAGGTAAAAAGTTACACTTCAATAGGAAAGATAGGCCACCAAGTTTGTTAAAGATATTATTAGGAATGAAAAACCATGGGTTCGCAAGGCATCTTTTCAGCCAGTTTACTTTAAAGGTGTTTATAGTATCAGCAAAGTCCAAAAAGTCAAGACCACCTTCACCTCTGGAATTGGAGAGTACTTCTCTTTTTAATTTGTGAAGTTTATTTTTCCAGATGAAATCCAAAAGAATTTTGTTAATTCCCTTTATAGCTTTATCATTGATAAACAGAGATAGAGCTGGGTATACAAAGCGAGAGAGCCCTTCCACCTTAAGTAAAAGAACTCTACCGTATAAAGAAAGATCTCTCTGAAGCCAGATGTTAAAGATGGTGTTAGTTTTTATCATTTTATCAGAAAAGTTTAAATGATGTCTGGTAATTGGATTTTTAGTGATATGAATACCTAGATATTTAACACTATTTTTATCTGGGATACCTTCCAAAGACGTCTTATCTATATCATGAATTGAGATAATTTCACATTTCGAAATATTGAGTTTTAGACCAGAGGCATATGAAAATTGATCTATCATTTCCAAAGCATTAGATAACTGTTTTTTATCCTCCAAGAATAGAGTGGTATCGTCGGCTAGCTGTGCAATTTTAAGCTCCCTATCAAATATGGATATTCCTAACAACCTTTCATTTTGGTTAATCCTTAGACAAAGTAATTCTGTGGCTAAAAGAAATAAAAACGGGGATATTGGACAACCCTGTCTGACTCCACGATGGATGTCAAACCTTTTAGATGTATCAAAGTTAACGATCACTGAACTATTAATATCTCTATAAAACATGGTTACAGTATCAATAAATGATTTGCCGAATCCAAATAACTCTATAGTACGGAAAATAAAGTTGTGTTCTAAAGAATCGAAAGCTTTGTAAAAGTCAAGAAAAAGTATGAGACCGTCTGATTGAATTAGATTAGAATAATCCAACACATCTAATACTAACCTTATATTATTAGATATGTGACGGCCTTTCATGAATCCCGATTGAGATTCAGAAATAATGTGATCTAGACCAGTTCTTAATCTTTTAGCATAAACAGAAGCTAATAGTTTATAATCTGATGTTAACAGAGTGATAGGCCGCCAATTGTCAATAAATAAAGGGTCCTTGTTTGACTTGGGTATAAGGGATATAACTCCCTGTTTCATAGTAGAGGTCATTTCTCCCTGACTGATGCATTCCTTATACATATGAAATAAAGGGAGTCTAATAAACTCCCAAAAGTGGAGATAGAATTCTACTGAAAGCCCGTCAATACCAGGGGATTTGCCTTTTTTCATTGAATGCAGAGCTTGCTTAATTTCATCTATTGACAAATCAGCGTCACAAATTTGACTATACTCACGATCAATAATTGTAATACGGTGTTTAATTATATCAATAAATTTTTCACAGAAGTCATAGTTAAAATTAGAGGTATAAAGATTGCTATAAAATTTGGTTACAAATTCTGATATTTTTCTGGGTCACTGGAAGTAACCCCATCAATATTAAGTGCTGAAAGAGCTTTCCTCTGACCGTTTCTTTTTTCCAGGGCAAAAAAATAGCAAGTATTCTTTTCCCCCTCCTCAACCCACTTTGCCCGAGACCTTATATATGCACCTTTAGCCAACTCTAAGTAAGCTCTATCGAATTCCAGACTTAATTTTTTTTATTTCCAGATCTTCTTCTTCTGTAATCTTATCTTTAGCTAGTAATACATTAAGTCTATTAATCAGCTCAGAATCCGTTTTATGTTTAATATCTTTAAGTTCTTTACTTCTTTTAACGGCAATATATCTAGCTTTATACTTAAAAAACTCCCAATTTGTTTTATAATCTCTGATTAACCCGGTAAATAATTCTTTGGTAAGATTGATAATACAATCATTGAATTTTTTGTCTTTTAACAAGGCATTATTAAGTTTCCAATAGCCCCTCACTCTTGGGTTATCTTTGACGTCACTCAATTTTATTGCAATTAATTTATGATCTGACAAGGGGGCAGTGACGTGAGAAGCATCTTTTACATAGTTAAGGATAGAAAGTGAAATTAGAAAAAAATCAATCCTAGATCTAAAAGACAAGCTTTTATTTGACCAGGTAAAATCTTTGGTAGAAGGATTAAAGAATCGCCATGCATCAGTAAGGGAGAGATCGGAGCACAGAGAAAGAATTAGATCATTATTCATCCTGCTATCAAGTCTAGGGGGGTATCTATCCAGGTGATCGTCCATACATTCGTTAAAATCACCCCCCAAAATAAAATAAGCGTTATTATATTTTTTGTGTAAGTTTTTAAGTTTATCCACTAGCTGAGAGAACATTACTCTATTGGATGCACGAGAGTTGTATCCATATACACAACAAGCTATAAAGGTGGCATCACCTTGTTTTAATACAGCACTAACCCACCTGCCTTCATCTGAACATAAAGTTTCTAATACAGACCCTTTAAACCTATGTAACATAATAGCAGTCCCAGCCGAGTGACTGCTGCCATGGCTAAAGAAAATTGAGTTTCCCCATTGAGTCCTCCAAAATTTAACATCCGTTTCCCCTGAATGAATTTCTTGAAGAAAGATAAGATCAGCTGCACTTCTTTTACAAAACAAAAAAATTGCTTTTCTTTTCAGATTGTCCCGCAAACCTCTAACATTTAAAGATACAACCGACAAGGAGTTAAACGTAAACTCCATAACAGGAACACCCAAACAAATTGAGAAAAAATAACAAAAAGATGACTTTCTTAGATTTAGCTACCTAAATGAAAAAGGAGAGGTGGATAATAACCCGTAAAGAACATCGTTGTCGAGGTGATAAATAAGAAGATTAATAGTAAGGTAACAATAATTAAAGAAGAACAAACATAGTTACCTAGTAAAGTTAGTAAAAATACTAGTTATAGTTAGTAAAAAGTTTCTTTCTTTTTTCCCCCTACAGTTTATATTGTTACTCAAGTTTCAAATTTTTACATGAGAAAATTACAAGAGCAAGCAGCATGTTAGCTTACACGACATCAGAATAGAAGAATTGTTTCCCATCAATCAAGGCAAATGAATTGCGAAAGGTAGCTTTCTTGCCCTCTTCCCTTGCCTTCTTCACGAGAGGCCACAACTTGTCCCGCGCTGCTCTATCTTCGGGAGACAGAGGCTCCGAGAGACGCAGTTTATTGTCAATTAGAAACTTGCA
The DNA here is from genome assembly GCA_036326025.1 of Chrosomus eos. NCBI lineage: Eukaryota > Metazoa > Chordata > Actinopteri > Cypriniformes > Leuciscidae > Chrosomus > Chrosomus eos. The sequence goes on from CM070839.1 coordinate 27,649,083, forward strand.
ACCTTTAGCAGCACTCCAAATGATGTCACGGATGCGGCGCTGTGAGAAGAGAATTATTATCGATCTGGTCTTTCCATCCGCCCGCTTCAGACCCAGACGATGAACGACATCGACACTGTCCTGGAGTTCGTCTACTCCAGGAGCAATCTTCCCTAAGACGTTGAGGATCACATTTCGGACATCCTCGTTGTCTTTTTCTGCAACGCCGTGCAACTTTAAAAACCATCGCCAACCGTAACGTCTGCACTCCTGTACACTTGCTTTCAGCGATTTGTTTTCCTTTCTCAGAGCGTGGACCTCAGATTCCATATGATCGAGAGACTCTTTATGCACTCCCACATCCAAAATAAGCTGTTGCACCGTCACTGTTAGACTTTTGACTTGTTTGGAAGTTGCCTCGGTGGAAGTTTCAATCGCCGAAATCTTCTGGAAATTTTTATCGAGTTTTGAAGCAAGCTCACGGATAGCAGCCAAGACATCCTCATTTCCATTTCCACTAGATTCTGCGCGTTTAGTTTTTTTTGCCGCTGGTTTCTGAGTAGTATCCGAGACCGAGAGGGATGCGACAACAACCTCATTGTCAAAAGTTGGACACGTGTCAAACCATTGTGAATCGGCATCTTTCTGAGATTTAAAACCAGCACTACTCAAGGCTGATGCCGAATCCTCAAGCTGAACGACTGTGTCAGATGCGTTGAACGACATGGTGTCAAGGCGAAATTGTTTCACTTTCTTCTTTCCCATGCATGCATAAGGAGTTTAAAACATAATCATGTAACTTTTCCACTTCGTTTTTCACGTTATCACCAGTCCAATTAGTGGGTTATATCACCACATCACCTTTGTTTCCCTGAAGCGCAAAGATACACTACCACCTACACCGCCGCCATCTTGGCACCCAATCTGTCCGCGTGCTGGTCTCGCTTGTCGGCAGGGAAGAATGACGGGTGGACGTCAGAACAAACGGAAACTGACTCCGTGTCAGGTGGATGGCAACAGCTGGGCTGGGAATGGTCAGGAGATGGAGGAAGGAAGTGACGGAGTAGGTAGTGAGACAGGAGAGTTGGGGAACACTGGAGAATCAGAAGACAACGAGGGTAACAAAGAGTGGAAAGTTAATCAAAATAAAAAGAAAAAGAGTAATACAACAGAATGTGGTGAAAGGGCTTCTTTAAAGGATGATGGGGAACAATTTAAGGTATTTGTTAAGTTGGGGCAAGAAGGTACCACGTTCAGAGAGTGGAATCCGATACAACTTACAAAAGGTCTAAGTAAAGAAATTGGAGAGGTAAGGAGTGCAAAAATATTAAGAGATGGACAACTACTGATATTTTGTAAAAGCGAAGAACAACTCAAAAAAACAGTTAAGATGAGTAAAATTCATGGTAAACCAGTGCAATGTTCAAAGGCTAATGATAAAAAGTTAGTTAGAGGAGTCATTACCGGCATTCCGGTAAATGTACAAACAGATGATATAATGGCAAACATTAAGCATGTTAAAGTATGTGAAGCCAAAAGACTCAAAACTAAGAGATTTGGAGACATTTGCGACAGCTTATCGGTTATGCTTACGTTTGAAGGGGAAACGTTACCAGATAAGGTTTTTGTTGGTTTTATGAGTTATGTGGTTAAGTTGTACATCCCTCCACCACTTCGATGTTATAAATGTCAACGGTTTGGGCATATCGCGGCTGTATGCAAAGGAAAGAAGAGGTGTAGTAAGTGTGGAGGAGAACATGATTATGATGAATGTGACAAAGTTCGCAATCAATGCTGCAATTGTGGAGGGGAGCACAGTGCAGCATATCAGGGCTGTGAATTTAGTAAAAGAGACAAAGAGGTACAAAGGATCAAGGTAACTGAAGGCATTAGCTACTCTGAAGCAGTAAAGCTAGTCCCCAGGGTGAATGTAATACCACAACAAAGGGAGGGCATTGGAAATGACATAATAAATGAAGATGATGGAAAGACAATTTAGCAAACATGATTTTGTGATTTTTATGGTTGAAATTATCAATTGTTCTGCACAGACAACAAGTCGTACAGAAAGGATTAAAATTATTGTGAAAGCAGCTGAAAAATATTTGGGGATAAAAGGAATGGTTTGGGAAACAGTTAGGGATATCTTAAGCACAGATACTCAGTCTACCCAGCACAGTGCTGGTGTAGACTAAATGGTGGTAAATGTTGGCATACTACAATGGAATGCTAGAAGTTTGATAGCAAACGGCCAAGAATTTAAGAAATATGTAGATGAGTTAAGAGAGAAACCAAATATAATATGTGTGCAAGAAACATGGTTGAAATCAGAGTTAGATTTTATTATTAAGGGATATTCAGCAGTTAGAAGAGATAGAGAGAATGGTAGAGGGGGAGGATTAGCAACTTTCATACAAAATGGTTTAAGCTATGAAATTATTAAAATAAATGATAAGAAGGAATCAATTACAATAAGGATATGGACTAGTAAAGGTTCTATTGATGTAATAAATTATTATAATCCTTGTGGGAAAATAGAGGGTAGTAATTTGGAAAATATTTTGGGATCATACAAGATCAAAATGGCAGGAGTATTGGGTGGATCAGGATAAAGGGAGACATTTATATAATATACAGCAAGAAGTGGGTATAGGAAGGATAGAGTGTAGGAGTAGAAGAGAGGAAAGTATAATTACACGGTTAAGAATAGGACACACAGGGCTCAATTCTTCATTGAAATTAATAGGGAAACATCCAACAGGAAAATGCCAACATTGTACTCATTTAGAAACTGTGGAGCATATTTTATTTCAATGCACAAAATACAGTCAAGAAAGAAACCAGCTTTTTCAGTCTCTCAGAATGATCAATCAGAATAATTTCACAATGCAAGGTTTATTAGGGAAAACATGCAGCAATATTTATCACTTTGTTATTAAGTATCTGAGAGACATAGACTTAGAAAAAAGGATTTAATTTTTTTTTATTATTTTTTTATTATTATTATTATTTTTATTTAATTTTTTTAGCTAAGTTCCAATATCTCTTGATTCACACTCCAGCCCAGTCGGTGGCGGTAATGCACCGTTAAGTTGGTTTGCCAACCGCCATAAAAAACAAAAGAAGAAGAAGAAGAAACGGAAGTTTGTACATTGTAACCGATTGTAACATAATGATCAAAATGGGACTTGTGTCTATTCATTCGTTTTTGGTGAAGCGCATGACAGCAGTAGCCGAAGAAATATTTGATGCTGTGAAAGACAATATGATTGAATATGAGCAGGAGATAGAGCGTCTAAAGCAAGAGAACTGTTGTCTCAGAGTACACTGACTCACAGCCGAAACGGCGTCTGTGCAGAAACACGCCATGGTTAGTAGCCTAAAACATTCACTCTAAACTATTTTGTTTTGTCATGGTCAATGGGAATACCATGCTTTTTGGCCATGATCAATGGTAGTACTATGGAATTATCTGAAGTACCTTGTTTCAGGTAACCTTCATGTTACATATCAGTCAGTCACGTTACACGCTGTATATCAACGCTACATCTCAAATATGTCGTTCTCACTTTTATCATATTATAATGGATGTCAATGCCATGATGATACGCTGTGTGTGTGTATATATATATATATATATATATATATATATATATATATATATATATATATATATATATATATATATATATATAGCCATTATTATGTTGTTTTTATTTAACCATGTAACGCCTGACGTATGAAATGATAGTAAGAAAAGTATACGTTTATATTTTATAATAATAAGATTATAAACAGAATATACATTCTGTTTATATATACAGAAATGCGTATCAGTTTTCAGTCTCCCAATATGTATTAGCAAGTTATTTAAATGCTTAGTTTTTATGATCAAAGTGCTATATTAAATAATACTATTTTTAGTTTTGAGGGGCAAAACTTACTGTATAATGCAGAAATGCACATCATTACTTTAACAGACCTAAACATTAAGAATCACAATTAGTTTTTTAAATAGTCAACTAAACAACATTTAAATTAAAAGAGGCTCTACTGCTAATGGCTGAAGTTTATTTTATTAATATAGAATTAATTAGAACTAATAATAATTTTAAAAAAATCTATTTAAATGAATGATTGAATGACAAATATTTTTTTTAAAAGTCACTTGTCTCCACCATCTGGTCTATCCCAGTACTTCTGTCATAATTTCAATTTTAGTATCAGAAATTACCCTGTGCATTGAATAGACTGTTAAGCTGTTTATACTTAAACATGACAACTGCTCTCTCTGGGTCAGTTCTGCGCCCATGCAGATTTCAATGTTCTGCTGTGGTTGTACTTTTAAAACATTTAATACATACCAGGATTGTTGTCATTTAGGAATGAATGAGCTTGTGTGGGTGTTTGAATTGAGATCACAATCTTTTAACAATTACTCTCACAGCTCTATTTTAACATTTAAAAATACTGTATGTTAATGCTTATAAAAGAAGTCTCTTATGCTCATCAAGCTTGCATTTATTTGATCAAAAATACAGGGGAAAAAAAGTAATATTGTGAAATAGCGCACAATAGGCGCATGGCAAATGGAAACAATATGTGATCTTAAGTCGGCTCTCAAAATATCAAGCATGATTGCTGTCCTCCGACTGGATAAAATCATAGTCTAAAGCTAAAAAAAAAAATAATCTGTTTGTTCCCATCATACACTTTGCCTTTTTATTTGAAATGTGTCAACTCTGACTTCCCAAACTCTAAAACCTGGCTATTACTTTTGACAACTAGTGTTGACTCCTCCAGACTGTAAGTCCGGGCAAAAATCTGCTAATTTTGTGTAGTGCTTTCCTGCCTTTACCAAAGGGAAATTGGTGGTGAATGACATTTTAAATTGACTTGAACATTATATTTAGCATTTTCCTGTCTTACAAGTAAAAACTAATTTTGTGCTTTGTCACACAGATACTCGGAGAGATGGATGTCTGCAAGTTCCATTGGGATCAGAACTGTCAGAAATACAAGTCAAAATGGAGGTTGCCACTGTGATGTCTCATGAGCCTTTGAGACAAGCTTCTACCAATACTTCTTCCCTTTCGGAAGGTTTTAAATGGCAGGAACCCTCTCACTGCCTCACACTTCTGCCAAATCTGCTGTCGAAGAATGAAGATATTGCAGATACAGTTACAGATACACAATCATCAGTCACAGTTGGTACAGATTCTCAATCATCAATCACAGTTAAGTCAGAGCTGTGTGAAAATCAGGCTAAACATTCATACCCATCTGCAGTGCAGTCTGGCAGTGAACTTCCAGCACCTGAACAAGACCTGTCATGTCTTCAACTTTACATTGAAAGTTCTGATGAGATGTCACAAAAGGCAATTCAAAGTTACCAAAACACATTAATATGCAAGATTTGCAGAAAAATGTTCAGCACCAAAGAACGTTTGCAGAGACACACTTTAGTGCACCAGAACCAGACACTTTTCTGCTGTGGTTCATGTGGGAGTCGCTTTAAATCGAAATTCCACTTGAAGGAACACGAGAGACTCCATGCAGGTGATTATCACTATAGCTGCCACTCAGATTTTGTCAAATGACACTGTTTGCCAGTCTTACTTCTTAATCCTCAAAAAAAAAAAATGTCTAAAGAAGGGTTGAGTTAGGCAGGTCAATGAATTGGGGCTTTAGGCCAAAGAATGAAATTAAAGGGATAGTTCACTTTGAAATTAATTTTTGGTATGTTTTAGCTTACCTCAAGGGCATCCAAGATGTAGGTGTCTTTGTTTCCGCAGTAGTTTCAATTTTTATATTTTTAGCTCAAACCGTTCTTGTCTGTCAAGGCCATTGCACACTGAGTCCGATTTTTTCGTATGCGTTTTTTCGTGTTCATCAGCCTAAAAATTCGTCACGCACAGCACACTGAGTCTGATGCGTATTTATTAAACCTTTGCGAAAAAAAAACGCAAAAAATACAAAATGGATTCGTCAAGCAGTGAGGATGATTTTGTTGCCTTCTCTCTTCTTTAAAAGAGAAAAAGAAGAAAAAGAGGGTCCATCCAATCTTGTGCCGAGAGGGAGAGTTTCAGCTCATCAAGGAGTTGCGCAATTATCCCGAGCGATTCAAAATTTACCTCAGACAGTTTGATGCTTTGCTAGCGATACTGGAGCCACATATTAAAAAGACCACCAAAAAAGACACACACACACGCGGCAGAAACGCTGGGCATACAGAACAGCTGTATGGTATGTTTATCATACAGTACTTTGTGCTGCGAGACGAAGTGTATCAACTTATCAGATGCCATTCTGGATTGTGTCGTTCGCTTGTACGGTGGGTCTGAATAGTCAAAAAACCTCTCAAAATGCTGGCTGTGAATGCGAAAAACGCAGAAAATCGAACCTGATCCGAATTTTTTTTTTACGGACGAAAGTTTCGGAGGCAGTGTGCAAGCGTGATTGACATAAGGTGAGGTCGATTTTTTTTTTTTAACGTGCGAAAATTTCGTATGCGAATTTCGGTGTGCAATGGCCTTCAGTCATATAATGCAGGTCTATGGTCACCACCTCAAAGAGCATGCACAGAGAAGTCCAAATTAAACATGATTTAATGACTCGTAAATGTAAGTACACATTGATGACCTAAGACACGAAACGAGTGGTTTGTGTGAAAAAACGAACATTATTTATATCGTTTTTACCTCTTGTAAACACAGCCACGTCCAATACTGTGGACACAAAGACACCTACATCTTGGATGCCCTTGAGGTAAGCTAAAACATACCAAAAGCACTGGTGTTTTGTGTTCATTTTGTATTATTTATCAAAAATGAATTCATTACGTTTTATTCATGTCATGCACTTCTCTAAAACAAACCCCAAAATAACATTGAAAAAAAAAATATTAAATAGAGACAATCAATATCAGTAACTGGTATCAGTGATACTGGCCTTCATTCATAGTACTTAGTAAAAAGATACCATTAAACAAATATTTAAAATATACAGCCTTTGTTTCTACATTATTTTTGATATTCAGTGTGAAAGTATTACAATATAAAAAAAAAATTTAAAAACTTCAAAAATTAGCAATTCATTTTTATTTGTTTTTTTTTTTAAATCTTTTGGCAGCACTAGATGTTTACAGATAATCATATTTGTAGACTTAATTACAATAACATTTATTTCCCTACAGAAAGGCGAGCAGAAGATCGGTCCGAAGAACCACTGGACTCACAGATCTCCCATGTCGAAATAATCCTGCAGCCAGACGGTGTAAATGTGGACACAAACCCACGGCACTCTTCTATATTACGTTTTTCTGATCAAGGACCTGGGAAATATCCTTTCTATTGTAAGATTTGTGATAGGCCATTCAAACGTCAAAAGAGCATGAAAAGCCACATGCTTTTACACCAAGGTGATCGAAACTACCCCTGTAAATTTTGTGGCAGAAGATTCTATAAGAGCTGGCATCTTGCAGAGCATTTAAGAATTCACACCGGTGAAAAGCCATTTGGGTGCAATAAATGTGGAAAGGGGTTTGTTCAGTGGAATCAGGCAAGATCACATATAATCAAGCACCATGACGGAGATATGTCACTGTTATCAAAGGAAAAAGCCTAAACCTGTAAATTGTCTTTTGTTATTACTACTACTTTAGCAAGGAAATTAGAATAGTAATGTAAATTATGAATTTCTGATGTACATTTCTAATAATAAATGATACACGGAGACATTTATCTCAGGTTTTTAGATGCACATACTCTTCCTACATCCCATGTCTGTCTTAAAAAAAGCCATTTTGCTTACATTTTCTTTAAAGCATTTTACGCAATATACATGGTTTCAAAGCAGTTTTGCAGATTTTCGTACAGGCTAATATATTACATTTCATAGATATTCATTATGCAGTTCTTTTTAATGCTTAATTAAATATTATTCATTAATATATGTGTCATTATTCCGCCAACAAGCAAACCAAAGGCAACTGTGTACTCACAATCAGAACTGTGCACAAGCACGTTTGACAGCCAAAGTCAGGTTCGTTTGACTTGTGTGATTCAGTGGGGATTTCTTTAAAGGGGTCATATAATGCCATTTTTGTACAAGCTAATATGACTCTTAGGGTCTAAATTAAAAGTTTGTAATATACTTTAATTAAAAATTCTTATTAGTATTGTAAGAAAACACTTATTTTACCTGGTCAAAAACAGCTCTGTCAGCACGCCGTTTAAGTGCATGTGCCTTTAAATGATAATGAGGTTTGCTCACCCCGCCCCTCTGTTCTGTTTGTACACTGTTTGTAACACAATAACCATAACGCGTTGTTCATTATAAATGTGGGTTTATGAATTATATTGAGAACATTACATAGAAAACATGCCGTAATGTACCCTGAGTGTAAACCTTAGCCGCATTCATCATGAAGTGTGCAAGCGATTTGCAAAGATTAATATAAATATTAATAGACCAATTTTCAGTTGGTAAACATGGTGACGTTTTTCTGTGGGCGGAGCTTGAGTGGTGGCAGAACGATCCCTCTGGCCGCTTCCGTAACGTTAGTAGCCTATGCAAGTTTTGTTAGCTTGTTTTTTAACAATGACTTCAGAAAATCCAATTTTATCTTAGTGTGCAAGGCCACTCACTGTCCAGGACCGCGATTGTTATTTGCAAAAGTTAATTTTAACGGACGGAACCAGATTGGCCGACCCGTAGCCGTTACACGCTCACTCAATGGACGCTCTGACAGGATTAACGTTACCTCGGTTAAGTGGCCTGACTTCTACACCTACCTTATAGAGAAGTCGAGCGTAAAGAGAAACTGAGGGCATATAAATCTTTAGATGCCTATAACTATGTGATGAATGGTCATGTACAAGACTTGCGTGGTACGATCCGGGGTGTTTAAACCCCGTGATTGTATTATTTAAAAATACGTGTGTGTGTGTGTGTGTGTGTGTGTGTGTGTGTGTGTGTGTGTGTGTTGTGTGTGTGTGTGTGTGTGGTGTGTGTGTAAATCTCTGAAATAATTTTGAAATGTCAGAATCTTTTATGACAATGTCAAAATAGAATATTTTCAAAACATCTGAAAATGTCCATTTTCAAAATGAGCAATTATGAGCAAAACCCATTAATACAAATACTTTTATTATAAACTATAGTTATGTAAATAATTGTAATAATCTATTTATACTTACTTATAATGACATAGGTGTAGGCTATAAATAGTTTACATTTACTTTTTTTAACATAACAAAAACAATTAGATAAAACAATCAATATTCCCACAGGAAGCGATTTATTTAATGATGAAGTCCATGATTTATTAGACGTGAAATTAATAATAAGATAATCTTAAAATTAAAGATTAATCATCAGACGAGTGTCATTCATTAGTCGCCTTGCTTAAGTAAATTGTAATTTCCTTGCTTTACCCCAGTCTTAATGTAATTTAGTAATCTCACCATAAATGCATTTAATTAAACAGCCTACTACTATTCTTGTCTACAGTCATCTTTTTTATTTAATTTAAATGCATTTATGATGAAATCACTACATTTTCATGTCAATTGGTGTTCATTTTGACCACAAACTATGCGCTGTCACTTTAATTCAGCGTTTGAAGCACAGCAAAAATAGACTCGTTGCGGAAACGGGCATCAGGAGCTATAGTATCAACTCTCTGCCAAAAGACTCGCCCTCCTCTCTGATTGGCCCTGAACCTGTGATGGTATTAAACAAACCAATCAAACCAACAATGGCAGCGAGTATTACCCAATCAAGGGTAGAATAGGACGAGTCTTCACAGAATGCGGGTGGAATGATTCGCATGGGATGATGCGTTTAAGACAACACGGAAATACGGGACAAACCGCGTCCCGTATTGATTCAAAACGGGACGCGCTTTTTATTCCACAAATACGGGACGATTCCGTATTTTAAGGGACGGGTGGCAACCCTACCTCCAGCTAGCGCCGTGACGTAACTGTGACGTCGTCTCGAAATTGGTCTATATAAAAGTTAATAAAACGTTACACTCACTTCAGTTCTTCTGGAGGTGCAGCACGGACAGGAATAGTTGGTTGGTACGATCCAGGAGCAGCTTTTTAGCAAAACCAGCTTTATACTGACCCTTGTTTATAAAGCAGTCTGGTGATTCGCGCAAACATGAAAGCATTGACATTGATCGTGGGGATTATTCCCTTTGAAAACAAACTCAGCCACTGCGTCTTCAGCGGTTCGGATTTAGGAACATTAAAGTGACTGTTGTGTTCGTTAATACACCCAAGAATAGAACACCACTTCGCTTAGACTCCATTTTGCTCATAGACTGTGTTGCCTCCAGCGTACTTTTCGGCACGACACCGGTCCGCGCGGACTATGATTGACAGCTCGCTCACGAGCGAGGGTGGGTCTGTGTTGAAACGCTGCTGTCAATCAACAATCGTGGGCGGGGCGTCCGACCGTGTGACGTCACACGGTCGAGGGCTCAATTTGAGGCAGGGAAAACGTATAAGGAGATTAAAACAAAATCACTGGATGGATTTTTATCATTATATGATGGATGTGTACAGGCAATGCCAACACACATTTCAGTACAATCGACTTGTAAAAGTGGTTACAAGTCGATATGACGCCTTTAAGACCGCAAGGGAAGCTCGGCTTTCCCTATAATGTTAAAAAATGTAATGGTCAAATATGAACTATTGTGTAAACATTTTATTGACTAAAAATGCGTTAGAACACATTCATCTTGAAGACGAGTTAGTTCCGAATCAGCTACATATAGCAGGTCGGCTGACTCGATTTCCTTCTCATACAATCCGTAGCGTTACAGTGCATTTCCCTGTTGAAGCCGAGCATCCATTGACTTCAATGGGGGTGCTTTGAACAGTTTTTTTCAGTGCTTCGAAACTAGACGGTCATTGGATAAATCTGCGATTATGTCCTGCCTGGACTCCGGGCTTCTGCGTGATGATTGGAGGGTCTGTCGAAAGACTGCATCTCCTTTTGATTGACAGCTATTTTGTACTATTAAAAAGTTGCTGACGCTGAAGCTACTTGAGCTCAGTCCCATCGCGGATTTTGCAAGTGTAGTCGAAAGTAACACGTGGAACGCTGATCCGTGCTGGCCTATTTAAAAAGGTGGGATGGGTTTTGTATCAATTGCACTCGAAAAAAGGAATTTCAAAACATCTTGATATCAATTAAGAATAAAGATGTAAAAGTAGGTGCATACACTTGTTCGAAATGCTGATTTGTCTCTTTGAAAATCACACTTCCTGATTCGCCCTGTTGATCCGCATGACTCTGCCGTGCCGTGTGACCAGAGAACAGAACCGCTACTACTTGAATGTGCTCTAATGTCATCCTTTCAACAAACAACTTCTATTCCTACTTGAATAGTACACTTTTGAATTCGTTTGTGTAGATTATTGTTACATTCCACAAGTGTTTTGTGTATATTTTGTTTGTTTTTTGTTCGGTTTATCTGTTCCCCGTTGTTTCTTTATTCCGCTCCTAGGTGTACGTTCACTGGACTTCCTGCTTGTCAATCATCATGATGACATTGTGCTGCTCAACCAAGCTGTTGATATGCCAGCTGAATAAAAGGGCTTGATTTCAAGGTGTGGGTGTGAGCAAAGTCAGCATCCCGTCACTCGAGTTAAGGCTGATTTATACTTCAGCGTCGGACCTATGTCGCAGCCTCTACGCTGCATGCGTCGGTTTTCATTTATACTTCTGCGTCATTGTCCGCATCGACATGCAATTGCACATGCTGACCGCTAGTAGCAGTGTCCACTGGCATGTTGGTGTAACACACAGTAGAAGTATTTGCCATCTGGGATTCTTTTATAGTTTGACAAAGATGTGTCGTACAGATGGACATATCTTCGGACTTCCTCGGTCAGTCGTAAATTTACTACTTTTTTAAGTTGTTGCTTGTCTTTGTTTTCTAATTTGGGTGACTTGTGTTTGTTCCGTAATTGAGTATTTATATGTAGTATTTTCATTGTTAGCTTTAATGTTCAGAGTGATCGCACCCCCAGTATCTTTGGTCTTTATTTAGCTTAGTTTATTTAAGGCTTTATATATGCTGAAATTTTCATTTTCACATTTTTCTTTTTGGTAGTTAGTTTAGAGGGTTTAGGTCATTAGTTATAGGAATTGTTTGGTTTTGTTATTTTTTATTTGGCAACACTCTTTTTCCCAATGGAAAAGTTATTTTATTTTATTTTATTTTTCATTATTTCCATAGCATTTTTTAAAAATAAACTATACATGCGTTTCAACTTATCTCTGTTTCATTGATTGAATCTGCTGTTTGGTTTGGATTCTGCACATGGTAACAGTTCTCTCACTTAAATGTTACATAATAATTCCACCTGTCGTGGAAATTCTCAATACGAATACAACCTACTAAATCTGACTTCACCATGGACAATTCAAAAATAATATACTACAGTATCTCAAAATAATTAATTGAATAGTTACAAAACAATACAATACTTCCCTGAATGTGATGGCGTCCCATCAAGAAGCTACTACTGTATCACTACCTCAATCACACATGAGCACACAGGTCTTTAGCTTCTATACACTCTCACCGTCCTTCTCAGATGTACGCTGGTCTAACACAGGATCATTAATACTAGCTCAGAAAATTACTGCCTCATCCTGAGGACGGCTCTATAGTCTTCCGACACTATCACTATGTCTCTGCAATGGTCTTTTGACCGTAGAATCTTTAGTACTTCTATTTCTCAGCTGCACAGCATATATCTGACACAACTCCCCAGTTGCTCTTTGCAGAAATTAAGTTTTATTCACAGCCAGGAGATCACTGGCCACAACAACCAAGGAGCCTCTTGAACAAAAGATACATGTACTGTACATTTAAATCTTACAGTTGAGTAAAAATCAATATCACTCGTCGTCTTCACTGATAGAAGATCACTGATCTAAGCTAATCATATGACTGTTAGTTCTACTGTGTTAAGAACTTTTTGGGTTAGTATATATGGTTTTTGAACTGATAATCCTTAGTCTGCATTTCTCTGTACATTTAATGTTGGATATACCCATTACGTAAAATATTTATATCGCACACTATAACATCAAGCATGCAACATTGGGTTTATTGCGTGTTTGGTTCTCACCTGATGAACAGGTATTGTAATTTGCAAATAAAGCTGCATATTCCTCCCTCAACCTCAACTGCCCCCATAATAATCTTGTGGTATGTGCAGCATAAGTATGTTTAAAGGGATACTCCACTGGTTTTTCATATTAAACTATGTTATTCCCTTAACTAAGACGAGTTGATACAAACCTCTCTCGTCTCAGTGCGTGCGCTCAATCGCTCTGTATTGCCGCAAAACTATGTTAGCACTTAGCTAGCACAGTGCATTTAATATGGGCCAAAAAAGAGAAGCGACCAAACACTTCCTCGTTTTCCCTATTTAAACACAGTTACTCGAGTAGTGTAACTCGACCTAGGCTGGTGACACAAAATAAAACGTTGTGATTTTCTAAGCGTTTAAAATTGATGACTATATTGCCCCCTGTTATTTACATCAATTTTAAACTCTTAGAAAAGCGCAACGTTTTATTTTGTGTCACCAGCCTAGGTCGAGTTACACTACTCGAGTAACTGTGTTTAAATAGGGAAAACAAGGAAGTGTTTGGTCGCTTCTCTTTTTGGCCCATATTTAATGCACTGTGCTAGCTAAGTGCTAACATAGTTTTGCGGCAATACAGAGAGATATCGAGCACGCACTGAGACGAAAGAGGTATGTATCAACTCGTCTTTGTTAAGGGAATAACATAGTTTTATATGAAAAACCGGTGGAGTATCCCTTTAAGTAAAAATCACTGTGCTACATAAGTGATAGGCTAAATACACTCACCTAAAGGATTATTAGGAACACCATACTAATACTTTTTTTGACACCCTTTTGCCTTCAGAACTGCCTTAATTCTATGTGGCATTGATTCAACACACAGATTCAACTGATTCAACATTCTTTAGAAATGTTGTCCCATATTAGGATAGCATAGGATAGGATCATAGACAGTATAAGAAATGGACAGAGTCATCTCATTGGAACTCCGTTGAGACAGTTGAAGCCCACTTTTAGCGATTTTCTAGCACTTCCGTTCCTGACGCGCAGACTCAAACCGACTCAAACTAAGCTTGATGACGTGAGCAACCCGCCTGACAGACGTACATCTTCTAGTAGCTGTGCGTGAAAACTGCCAACGTTAATCTTGCAGAGACTGCGAGCTTGAGCAAAGAGTTATTTGGTGTGAGTGAGCAGGACTAAGTATTTTTTATAGTTTTTATTTTAAAATGTAACGCCAGTACGCCATATTAAGTTAATGCACTGATTGCCTGCGAGCTTCTCCTCCTATCTTTACGGTCGCGCGACAGAGAGTCGAGTGGTTATGACGCAGTCGTTAGCCTATTTTTACAAAAACTGTTTCTACGGGTCCATAATGTAACATAGAAGGTAATGGAGCCCTTTATACGTTGTCGTGTGTCTTTAGAAATAAATAATGGACAAATTGAGTCTTTAAACGCCTCAGATGTAAAGTTATTTGCTGTCAAAGTGACGCCAAAATGAATGGGAGTCAATGGGAATGCTAACGCAAGTGAAGTTCTGCTACAAGATGGCGGCTCCCGCGAGGCTTCAACTTCCGGTCGATGGATTACCCCCTTGGATAGGATAGCATCTTGCAGTTGATGTAGATTTGTGGGATGCACATCCAGGGCACGAAGCTCCCGTTCCACCACATCCCAAAGATGCTCTATTGGGTTGAGATCTGGTGACTGTGGGGGCCATTTTAATACAGTGAACTCATTGTCATGTTCAAGAAACCAATTTGAAATTCGATTTGATTCGAGCTTTGTGACATGGTGCATTATCCTGCTGGAAGTAGCCATCAGAGGATGGGTACATGGTGGCCATAAAGGGATGGACATGGTCAGAATGAAACAATGCTCAGGTAGGCTGTGGCATTTAAACGATGCCCAATTGGCTCAAAGGGGCCTAAAGTGTGCCAAGAAAACATCCCCCACACCATTACACCACCACCAACAACCTGCACAGTGGTAACAAGGCATGATGGATCCATGTTCTCATTCTGTTTACGCCAAATTCTGACTCTACCATATGAATGTCTTAACAGAAATCGAGACTCATCAGATCAGGCAACATTTTGGTGAGCTCTTGCAAATTGTAGCCTCTTTTTCCTATTTGTAGTGGAGATGAGTGGTACCCGGTGGGGTCTTCTGCTGTTGTAGGCCATCCGCCTCAAGGTTGTGCGTGTTGTGGCTTCACAAATGCTTTGCTGCATACCTCAGTTGTAACGAGTGGTTATTTCAGTCAAAGTTGCTCTTTTATCAGCTTGAATCAGTCGGCCCATTCTCCTCTGACCTCTAGCATCAACAAGGCATTTTTGCCCACAGGACTGCCGCATACTGGATGTTTTTCCCTTTTCACACCATTCTTTGTAAACCCTAGAAATGGTTGTGCGTGAAAATCCCAGTAACTGAGCAGATTGTGAAATACTCAGACCGGCCCGTCTGGCACCAAAAACCATGCCACACTCAAAATTGCTTAAATCACCTTTCTTTCCTATTCTGAAATTCAGTTTGGAGTTCAGGAGATTGTCTTGACCAGGACCACACCCCTAAATGCATTGAAGCAACTGCCATGTGATTGGTTGATTAGATAATTGCATTAATGAGAAATTGAACAGGTGTTCCTAATAATCATTTAGGTGAGTGTATATTATGTAGCCTATTAGCAAGTTTCTGTTTTCTTCAAAACAAAGTTGCATCAGAATGGCTTAAGCATGCTCAGGCCTGGAACCATAGACTGGAATGCTAAAGTGTAATATGAGTGCAGGCCAGCGAAAGAGTCGGGAGGGGGGACAATCAGGCTTGTTACAAGGCAACCCTGCCTATAGTGCGAGTACGTTCTTAGTGTTTATAAGCTTTTATCTATATCGTTTATTGAGGTTCATGTAGATTGGTAAAGTCCCTTCTAGGACCGAGGTGTGGTAGATGGCATATAATTATCTGGATGTTGTCTAGCTTGTCCCAGATAGATATTAGGGATGCACGATATATCGACCACATATCGATATCGGCCGATAAATGGTCTTTTTTGATGTTATCGTTATCGATCCGATAAGAAAATTGGGCCGATATATCAAAGCCGATAAATAATAGATTATTTACTTCAGTTGAGAAACGCGTGTGGTTCGCCATGATGATTCTGAATGATTGGATTCATTTCGAAAAGGAAGATACTGTTCAGTGCAACATCTGCAGCACAAATCTGTCACATAGGCTTCATAACATTATAATAAGGCCTGCAAAAGAATGTTGTGAATTCTTGTTCGCCAGAGTTTCAGCGCGACGAGCGCGTTGAGGCGGAAAGAGCGCGTCTATGGATTTAGCATTCGCAGCATTCTGTGCAATTGTAAGTTGTAATATGTTTATTTTGTGTATATAGGCCTATATATCTGATTAATCTAATATAGCATAGCTGCCAACTCTCACGCATTGGCCGTGAGACACCCGCATTTGAATGGTTTCACACGCGCACACGCCACACCCCGATTTCTCACGCTGAAGAGTCAAACCGGTCGGTCAAATGCCTGAAAGATGAGTTTATCCAACGCATTCTCATCCTTTAGCGTCATATAGGTGACGCCATATGACATTTCGTCGAAATCTTACGCACATGGCATCCTTTAGCGTCAATATAACACGTAGCAGGTTTAGGTCTGGAGCAGGGTTACAGTTATGACGCCTTGGGATCTGCTTCTCATACGCTAAAGGATGCCATGTGCTTTGGATTTAGACAAGCGTCACCTGTATGACGCCTTGGGTTCTGCGTCTCATATTGACGCCAAAGGATGCCATGCAGGGGCGTCGTACCGGGGGATAAAGGGTACCGAGTACCCAGGGCCCGAGGCTACTCGGCAGCTCAAGTCCAAGCTCAAGTCTAAAGTCCGTCGCCGTTCGCGGAGCTCAAGTCCAAAGTCCGTCGCCGTTCGCGGAGCTCAAGTCCAAAGTCCGTCACCGTTCGCGGAGCTTCAGCCGCGGAGCTCAAGTCAAAAGTGCCCCAATTAGTGCCCCAATTACTATTGTCACATATTATTTAGGAGGATGGATAGTATGCACATTGGGACGCAGCTAGAGACTGTGCTTCAAACCACGTAGGGCGCGCAAACGGCAGAGAGAGAGAGACCTTGCGTAATACCAATACCCCCCCCCCCCCCCCCCCCCCCCCCCCCCCGCTCAAACAGCAATGCACATTTATAACTATAATTGGGATTGTCATATACTTGCCATTATAATGAGAACACTATTGTAATAAAACGTTGTGAATTCTCTGTGTTTAGTTGCCGTTTCAGCGCGTTGTTGTGGGAATAGCCAGAGACAATTTGGAATAGCGCGTCCAGAACAGGGATTACACACATAGGCGCCGATACCGTGGGTGCTCCGGGGCTCGAGCACCCACGGAAAATACTGAGCACCCACGGAAAATACCGAGCACCCACGTGCTAGACTGCCAGTAGGCTACATTCATTCATTACAAAATTAAACATTGCAGTTGGTGCTATGTGAAGCATCTGTCACTGTGATTGGTTGTGTCGATGTCAGTCTCGCCTGCTCCATATCCTATCCACCAATCACAGCGTTTCTCGGATGAAAGCGCCTCTGATCGCGGTTACTATGTATGTGTCAGTTACACTTTTGATCTCCAATCCTGACTGTATTTGTGAGAAGTGGTGCTGTCCTGAGTTGAAACAAAGAGAGCCTACTTTATGGCTTTATTATCAAGTAAATAGGTGTGTGTGTTCGTGTCGACCGCTGTTCATTTCCTAAAAGGGGTCGCATGAACACATATTCTCTATGAGTGTAATTTACACACACCGGCGGCGCCATTCATCGTCTATCCGCGGCGTCCAGCAACGGCTCAGGACCTTGTTCAAAATTCTGCCGTGCCACAGAGCGCGATTTACATAGTTTTATATTAAATTTACATTTATTTGTCTCAAATCGTCATTAATTTATACTGACTTCACCCTGTGCTGCAATATACATTTAGTTTTACATTCATTTACAGAAAACTAAATGTTAAAACTAAATGAATCAGCTGGTTGAATGAAAATTGCTGATGTTAACGAATTTTCAGGTGATATTCTCATTCAGTTAACGGACTGTAAAGTGTTAAGACTGCAGACAGCAAGGGTTGTATTTAATTGTACATTACAATCATAACATAACATAGTACAGACATGATCTGAATTCCATAATATCCTTAAACATAACATTACAATATTGCTCGTGTACCTGCGCGTCCGGTGTGCGATACCTCGAGGCTCGAGTTGTGACGCGGCGCATTGTCTATTGCTTGCTTATTTATTAATCCAGGCAATTTGTTGATAAAACATTTATTAAAATGAAGATACAATTTATACAAAACGAAATTCACTTGCAGCAGTAGAACTGATAAGAGTAAGGTTCTGGAATGCAAACATTTTTTGACTAGACCTACTTTTTTTTTTTTTTTTTTTTTTTTAAAGGGCCAGCGCCCATGAGCACCCACGGAGTAAAACATAAATCGGCGCCTATGATTACACATATGAGCATAAGTTTGATTGTGCATTCACGTCATTTTGTGCAGATAAGTCGTAACATAAAGCTGATGTAATATAAATATCTGATTAATCTCACATAACATGCGTTTCGTGGATTGAAACAACCTAGAATATTCTTCAGTTTCCCGGTGCTCGTTCTCTTCAGCTTCAGCTCGCGCAGATTAAACAACAATGCAAAACATTCAAAGCTATGATTTGCACTGCCATATAATTATATTCACCATTGTAATAAATTTGTAAATTCTTTGGGTTTGCATTCTTCAGCAACCGTCGAGTTGATTAGGCCTATCCTTCTAGCAAAGCGATTCGGTTCCAGCGCTCGTTCTCTTCAGCTTCAGCTCGCGCGCTCACACAGCAATGTCATTTGCAACAGTAATGCTATTAAAGATGTTTACTATTAGGCTACTGTAATATTAAAATGGTTTAATTTTTTTTCAAAAACATTGCGTTATAATTAATAACTAACATTATTTTATTCTCGTATTATTTTCATCAACGATATGGTTTGATTAAAATAATTTCCTTATTGTCCATGTGGAGGCGATTCCATTTTATTGATCCATGGCACAAGCATTTTGTTTCTTTATATGCAGCCCAATTTTAGCCTATCTAATAACTTGTTTGCTTTATTTAGGTATTTTTATTTTTTGTTAGGCAATAGATTTTTTGATAACACTTTACAATAAGGTCTCATTTGTTAATGCATTAAGTAACAGAGAGCAATAACCTTAATTGTTAATAATTGTTAATAAAATATGTGTTCATGTTAGTTCACAGTGCATTGACTAATGTTGATAAAACTTTCTTAAAAATGTCTAATAAAATTGTTAGTTCATGCTAACTAATGCTAACAAAATTAAACCTTATTATAAAGTGTTACCATTTTTTAATAAAGTTACCCAGTGTAAAATTAATTTTAAAAGTTAAGGAATCTTACACTAGAGTCTTACACTTAAACTAGGCTATACTGTAGTATATGTTTGATTTTGTTTGAGACAAGGCTTTTAATTGTGAGCCTTTTGTTTATGTATACAGTCTATCAAAGTATATAAAAAATTTAATTTAGATTTATCGGCCAATATATCGGTTATCGGCTTTCAAATGTAAATAATTATCGGTTATCGGTATCAGCCAAAATGTTCATATCGGTGCATCCCTAATAGATATTATACTTGTATGACACTATCGGCTATATTATGTTACCAGTATGGCTGCAGAGTTAACTGGTTTGCCTTAAAGGATTTTAGGATTTTATTTATTTATTGATACCTGGGGCCCATTCTTCGTATGTGGATTACTCATCAACTTACTGTTGATGATTTGACATGATCCAGAATTGTTAGGTGTTTTGAAGCTCATCCTGGAGTTGCTGTCATAGCAGCAGGTCTGTAATTTTAAAATTAATTTGGAAATAGTTATAATGTTGTGTAGTCTATAATTCACAGCCAATTTTACTCATTTATTAGATTTATTCAATTCAATTCAATTCAAGTTAATTTGTATAGCGCTTTTCACAATACACATTGTCTCAAAGCAGCTTTACAGAAAGTGCATTTCAGAAATGGACAAAGAAAAATACAGTTAGTTAATCATGTATAAATTTAGGCATAACATGTTGCCGGTGTTTAGTCGTCTCTTCACAGGCGTCGAGTCGTCTCTCCACAGGCGTTTAGTCGTCTCATCACAGGTGTTGGGGCATCTGAAGTCTTCGTGAGAGGCTGGATACAAACTTGGAGCTGACGAACGCTATTTACCTCGGGACTAGCGTCCCGAGATAACAGCAGAAAGACAGATGGGAAATAATTAGCATAGCTGATGTTCATAATATTAATGCATTCGAACTGATTCAGAAGTAGTATAAAAATTAAGCATTAAGTGAATGCTTGGTTAAAGAGATGCGTCTTTAATCTAGTTTTAAACTGGGACAGCGAGTCTGAGTCTCGAACAATATCAGGAAGGCTATTCCAGAGTTTAGGAGCTAAATGTGAGAACGCTCTCCCTCCTTTAGTAGACTTAGATATCCTAGGAATGACCAGAAGCCTCGAATTTTGTGATCTTAAAGAGCGCGATGGATTGTATGGCGATAGAAGGTCTGTTAAATACACAGGAGCTAAACCATTTAGAGCTTTATAAGTCAGTAGTAATACTTTGTAATTGATACGGAACTTAATAGGTAACCAGTGTAGAGATGATAAAATTGGTGTTATATGATCATATTTTCTTGATCTAGTAAGAACTCTAGCGGCTGCATTTTGGACTAACTGTAGCTTGTTTATTGAGGATGCAGGACAACCAGCTAATAAAGCATTACAGTAATCTAGTCTCGAGGTCATGAATGCATGAACTAACTTTTCTGCATCTGAAACAGATAGCATGTTACGTAGCTTAGCAATGTTTCTAAGGTGGAAAAAGGCTGTTCTTGTAACATATGAAATATGATTTTCGAAAGTCAAGTTGCGGTCTAGCATAACACCCAGGTCTTTTACTGTAGTGGATAGAGTAACAGGACATCCTTCTAAATTAAAGTTGTATTGTAAGGGATTTTGTGGGTAGTTTTTTAGACCAATAAGTAATACCTCCGTTTTATCTGAATTTAATAGCAGGAAATTACACGTCATCCAGCATTTTATATCTTTTAGACACTCTGTCAAGTTAGATAAGTTAGTGTTTTCATCTGGTCGTGATGAGATATATAATTGAGTGTCATCAGCATAACAGTGAAAATTAATTCCATGTTTTCTTATAATATTACCAAGTGGCAGCATATATATTGAGAATAGCAGAGGACCTAGGACAGATCCTTGCGGCACTCCATAGTCTACTGATGTTATCTTTGATTTTTCCCCATTTAAACAGACGAAATGGTAACGGTCTGAAAAGTACGATCTAAACCAGCTTAATGCCTGTCCCTGAACACCAGTGTAGTTTTGTAGTCGATCTAAGAGTATTTTTGATCTATAGTGTCGAACGCAGCACTAAGATCAAGTAGAACTAGTATTGAGATACAGCCTTGGTCAGAGGCTAAGAGTAAATCATTTGTAATTTTAACTAGCGCAGTTTCTGTGCTATGATGCGGTCTGAATCCCGACTGAAATTTTTCATTTATTTGTGAGCGAATAATTATCTCATAATTTAGTTAGTCTGAACTGTACATTGATTTAAAAGGTGACACATTATGCTGGCTGCTTGATGCAACGCTGGAGATTTTAAGACTTAAAAAGCAACATAACATATTAAAATTATCTACTATTCCATTTTATAGAGAAAGAGAGAGACAGACCGATAGTGTTTTTTTTTAATTATTTCTTGATTAACTATAATTTCATTACATTGCTGTCTGCTGCATGAACATGATAAATGAACAAATGATAAAGCTCGGGTTGCTGAATATTCAATACCTTACTTCAAAAGCACTTATTGTTAATGATATGATTACAGACTATAACCTAGATGTGCTGTGTTTGACAGAAACCTGGCTAATAACCAAACAATCAATTAAATTACTTTAAATGAGTCCACCCCGCAAGATTACGGTTATAAACCTAATCTAACCTAATAAAAAATATAAACCTCGTATGTAAGGCAAAGGGCGAGGTATTGCTGTAATTTATAGAAATATTTTCAGAATTACTAAGAAGTCGAGTTTCAAATATAATTATTTTGAAGGGTTGGTGCTTAATGTAACAATATCTAGTGTAAATGATTAATCACATTTGAGATTTGTGCTGGCAACTGTATACATTCTTAACTCTATTGGAGTTAGACAACACGTGTAAGGACCTACTCATTGTCATACTCTAGATATATATAATACTATCTAGATATATATAATACTATCACATGGAATCAATGTTGATGCCATTGAAATTATGCAGCAGAGCGATGACATCTCAGATCACTATCTAGTCTTGTGTAAACTAGCCAAGGCTGCAAAGCCGACTCTGTTACAACAATGTTAGAACTATCACTTCTGCCACTAAAGATTGCTTTATAAATAATCTTCCTGATCAGTTTCATCATCTCAGCATCCCAGATAGCTTAGAAGAACTCGATATTGCGTGTGTGTGTGTTAGCCAACCTTGACGCACTGCAAGCAGAGAAATGATTTCTGCTTGCCTCCGCAAAAATACGGTTTTAGTATTTTTGCGGCAGACAGACACAAGTGTGTTTCTGTATCTTTTCTTTGAAAACAAAACGAAAGTTTCAAAAAAAGAACAAATGTGAAGCCAGCAATTATATACATTTTGACGCCTTTTCATTCATAGCGGTTACCAAGCAACACGATTACGCGCCAACTGCAGCTTGATGACGCAAGCGTACCGTGGTTTCGGATACAAATAATATAATGTGAACACAGTCCATTGGGGGCAGGGGGAGCAATCGAACTCCGGTTCAGAACATGCAATCGAACCAAGTGTGAAAGCGCCCTTAGAGAAGACCACTCAGCTCTCCTGCGGCATGCGGAGTGATGTCTCACCAGCCGGTTCTCTATGAACATGGGTCTACCACTTTACATGCCTGAAATAGGTGCTCTCACTAACCAAGCTAAAGCGGCCCATCAGAACATCGTTCTCATCATGGGCCCCATGCCTGATGTAAGGCCCCATTTACACTGCATGGTTCAAGTGACTCAAATCCGATTTTTTCCTCTCAGGTGGCACAGATTGGATATGACCCATGAACGTGTAAGCAGGAAAAAAATGCATGGATTCCGATTTTCTCAGATCGGATTCAGGCCTCACTCATATGTTGTAATAAATCGGATATGAATCGGATACGTGCATTTGCGTGTGCCATGTAAGCAGACAAATCGGATATTCCCCAGTAAATGCGAGTCGTACGTCATGAAAAAAGTGACGTCAACTCAGGTGGACACCACCAACTGAGATCACATGACTTATTATAGGCGCGATGGAGGACGAAGCATACACACAGTGGAGCAATGCGGAGGTTTCATGTCATTTGAGTGTTTGGGGCGACAGTGCAGGCAAAAATGCAGGGTTGTTACAGAAATAAATCCATGTTTGAAGACATTTCACGAGATATGGGGAGGCACGGTTTTAAACGCTCGTGGCTAGAGCCAACGTAAGATAAAAAGCTTAAAAAAAACAAATACAAAGCGAAAGCAAAACACTGGATAATTTTATTTGCATCTGCATCTATTGCATTTCGTGCTGTTTTTCTTCCTTTTCCGGGTCAGAACGTCTACATTTGGTAGTTTCAGCAGTGTAGGCCTATAGTGTAAATGCATAAATCAGATTCGGGTCACTTTTAAAAGATGATGTAAGCGGGTCGTCAAAAAAATCAGATATAGTCAGAAAATCGGATTTGGGCATCAAGACCTGCAGTGTAAATGCAGCCTAAGAAACGCCTGGGGAGTCGTGAAGAGAGGAGAGGGCTGAGATGTAAAACACCCGGGTAAATGATGCATCACCAAAGCTGTGTGCGTTTGTGCTGGATCACCTCCCTCAGATCCCTCTTCTTGCGCGAGTCACTCCTCTTCTGCAACCTGCTCCTCCATGGAGGGGGCGCACGAGAGTCAACACTGGCTCTCTGGCCCTGTCTACGGTCAGCACGAGTGGGACCTGAACGACGAGATCCAGATGCTGAGCCCTCCTCACTCGAGAAGAGGACCAGACGAGAACGGAGCGTACTCAAAGAAAAACGCTCATAGTTTGCACAGGCGGCTCCCTCGAGAACTGCCTGTGCTTGCTCTTCACCCAGACAGAAAAGGCACAGTGTCACGCGGCACAAATATCTTGGGTACGGGTCAGCACACTTACGCAAACAATCAGCCTTCCCGTGCGTTTCATTTTTAAATTTCTCTTACCATAATCCTTCAGCATTTACAAACAGAACCGTCTCTGAAGACGATAAGATGAATGTCATGTTTGCAAGGCACCCCTTTTATACTTCTGGGTCGCAGGATGATGACATCATGGGCTGTCGCAGGTCAATATGATTGCCGTGATTCAATACCAGTTTCAGACATCTGTCACGCCAGAGGCATTCCCCAAAGCATCAATCGAAGCAGTGAGTTCGAAAGGGAAAGTAACAATTTCAAGTGGCTCTAACAAGCCAATAGTCATTATACAGCTCAAGTCCGTTCATGATTGATTCAGTTATTAAAATTAGTTAATTAAATAGTAAATATTAATCAATTGTGCATACACACTGTATATACAGTGTATTTGGCATTATTTGTTAGTGCTATGACAAACTCCTGTACACTTCCCTGCACACTAAACAAGCAAAAGACATTTTTCACTTCTGTGTAGTTTGACGTGTATGTGGCTAATCATTTGATGTTTGTGTGTAGAGTTACTAAGCAAAAAAAACCACAATTTTTAGAATAGTTAAAATAGTTTTGGATGAAGTGTATGCTTTTGAAAGATATGCGTGACGTTTTGCATGTTGTGTGCGTGTTTTGTGGTTTTGTGTGTAGTTTACTTTGAGAAATAGAGCCATAGTTTCAAAAACTGCGTGTAAGCATTTAAAAAAAACTGTAATTTGAAATAACCTTCTTGTACTTTCCTGTTATACCATTATTATTATTGTTGTTATTATTATTATTATTATTATTCAGATGTGTGTTACACAATCATGCAGCATATTCATTGTATACTAATATATTACATCTTGTGTAAGAAGGTTGTGGTTGAAAATGAAAATCGGGTTGACGTCATAACCCACCGTCAGTCTGTCGTCACTATCCAACTTCAATCAATCAATTAATCAATCAATTTTATTTATATATATATAGCACACTTAAAACAACCAAAGTTGACCAAGGTGCTTCACAGGTTAAATGCAACAACAGGACACTACTCACACAATAAAATTACAACAATAAAACAATAATAAAACATTTATAATACACAGTATACGATACATGGTGATATTAAAATTAAAATTACCAGGAAAATAACAGACTCGAAGAAAATGACAAAGAAAAGAAATGTGTTTTTAACAATGATTTAAAACATTCGAGGGTTGGGCAAGTTCTGATATGGATTGGCAGGTTGTTCCACAGGTTAGGGGCAACTGCACTAAAAGCTCGATCACCTCTGCTTTTTAGTCTGCTTCTAGGGACATCCAGGAGGAGGAGATTGGCGGATCTCAGTGCTCTAGAGTATGAACATGAAGAATCTCCGTTAAATATAATGGAGCCAATCCATTTAGGCATTTAAGAGTAAAATTTTAAAATCAACCCTGTAATGAACAGGGAGCCAGTGGAGGTAGTGCAACACAGGTGTGATGTGATCCCTCTTCCTCTTTCCTGTCAGGAGGCGGGCAGCAGCATATTGGACTAACTGCAGACGCTGGATCGATGACTTGTCTAAGCCCACATATAAGGAGTTACAATAGTCAAGGCGGGAAGTTATAAGGGCATTTATCACCCTCTCCAACTCTTTAGAGGGAGATAAGCCTTTACCTTGGCTATAGTTCTCAACTGGAAAAAACACGATCTGACAATGGCGGATATCTGTTTATCAAGCTTAAATGCACCATCCAACACAACACCAAGGCTCCTCACAGTTGAGCGGCTGTTTGAAGTTAAAGGGCCGAGAAAATCTACATCAAGCAGTTCAGGGTGTCCAAACACTATGATCTCTGTCTTGTCTCCATTTAAGTTGAGGAAATTTAGATTCATCCACGTTTTAATGTCCTTCATACAATACAAACAGGGGCTGCAGTGGGCCCTTTTTTTATGTTCAGGGGCAAATAAATTTGAATATCGTCTGCAAAACAGTGAAAAGAGACATCATACCTCTCAAAGATGGAGGCCAGGGGCAGCAAATACAAAGAAAATAAGACGGGGCCTAAAACAGAACTTTGAGGCACACCGCATGTAAATGGGGCCGTTTCAGGAGAATAATCACCAAGGTGGACAGAGAAGCTCCTGTCGGTTAGATAGGATTGAAACCACCTTAGTCAGTCCCTCCAGGATTTCGCGATGTCGCGATCGCAACTATTAACGCAACTTCAACAAATCCCCGTGAATTCAGTGCGCGTTGCAATTTTGACCAATCACCGCTACTTTACTGCAACTATGACCAATCGTCGCGGTCTCCTGCTAAGCGTCATCAAACTCACTTTGTTTTGTTCAGAAGACGCAGCAGACATGTGTGCTGGGGGGTGCGATCGGACTGTCTGTCTGAGTGTGTGTGTGTGTGTGTGTGTGTGTGTGTGTGTGTGTGTGTGTGTGTGTGATGTGTGTGTGTGTGTGCGCGTGCGCGTGCGTGCGTGCGTGCGCACGCGCGATCGGACTGTGTGTGTGTGTGGAGAGAGAGAGAGAGAGAGAGAGAGAGAGAGAGAGAGAGAGAGAGAGAGAGAGACAGACGCGGGGCGCGATCGGAGTGTGTGTGTGTGGGTGGGGTGTCTGTGTCTGTGTCTCTGTGTCTCTGTGTCTCTCTGTGTCGTCTGTGTGTCTGTGTGTCTGTGTGTGTGTGTGTGTGGCGCGATCAAACAGTGGAAACATGAACAAAATGACGTTTATTTTGTTCATGCATGACATTCAAACAGCAAAGTGTTTAGTGTTGTTTCCACGGACTTATCACGTATCTGCTTTTTTGTTTTATATTTAAAGAATTGAGTTTGACCATTTTATTTTCCTTTCTTTTCTTGTGTTTATCACTTGTAAAGGCTACTAACTATCACAGTGCATTAGTTCACCCAGTTCCCGAACTCTCTCAATTCAGATAATTTTACACATAAAAAATAGCTACTCGTTCTATTGTCTGAAAAAAAAATTAAGGAAATGAGAACAGCTTTATTGGATATTCGGGTATATAATATTATATTATATTAAAATACAGTATTAAACTTTTGATTTTTCCACCATTTAACTTTTGTGGCTAGAAAACAGTATTTTGCACTTTATTAGTAGGCTATATTGGCATCTTTCAACATAAATGCTACTTAATGTTTGTGAGGTTCTGCACATTTACATTTTTGCAGGTGCAGATCTTGTTTTTTAAAAAAAAAAGCTTAGTTTGTTAGATTTTGCTGTGTCTTTAAATCGTTTGTTTTGCCTTT
The DNA here is from genome assembly GCA_036326025.1 of Chrosomus eos. Lineage (NCBI taxonomy): Eukaryota > Metazoa > Chordata > Actinopteri > Cypriniformes > Leuciscidae > Chrosomus > Chrosomus eos. The sequence continues at coordinate 27,676,788 of CM070839.1, forward strand.
ATAAGGTTACTAAAGGTTAGTTAACTGGTTTTGTGCTCATTAACGTGTGTTACAAAGTGAGCACGTTTGTCTCTGAAGTAAATTCTGGACTACAGAGCAGATGGTGAACAGTGTTTTCTGTGGGACATAAGTCTCTTTGGGGTGGACTTTGGCTTTTTTTTCACTTAGTAAACCTATAACATGCACAAAAAAAGATATATAACACAATAAAAGAAAGGGGAAAAGCCAAAAAGCATAATATGAGTACTTTAAGTAAAAATCTATCTACCTTTGCTGTTTTAACCTAAAAACAAATGCAGAAAAACATCGCAACTTTCATCGCAACTTTTTAGAAAAGCGGCCGCAACATCAGGCATTTTAGGCCGCAACAATCACAAAAAAGCCCGCGAAATCCTGGAGGGACTGCTTAGTGCAGTACCTTTGATTCCCCAACAATTTTCTAAACGTGACAAGAGGATTGAGTGGTCCACAGTATCAAAGGCAGCAGTGAGGTCTAAGAGCACTAGGACGGCAGAGGTTCCCGAGTCAACAGTCAAAATCAAATCATTAAAAACTCTTAAAAGTGCAGTTTCAGTGCTGTGACGGGATTTGAAGCCGGACTGGAATTTTCATAAACATTGTTATTGATTAAAAAAGTTTGCAGCTGCGTAAAAACTACTTTCTCCAAGACTTTAGATAAGAAGGAAAGTTTAGAAATGGGCCTGAAGTTGGAGAGAACAGAGGGGTTGAGATTTTCCTTTTTAGCAGGGGTTGTACAACAGCGTGTTTAAAAGCGGACGGAACATGACCAGAAACAAGACAAGTATTTATCAATGATAAAATACATGGTCCAACGGTATCAAAGACTTCTCTAATCAAACGAGAGGGAATGCTGTCTGAGGGACAATTTGTGGGCCGCAGATGATAGATCAACCCCGGATAGGGAGAGGTTTGATATGGGCTCAAACTGATCTAGTACAGCAAGGCATATAGGAGGAACAGAGGGATCATGGTCACAGGATGTGGTTACAGAAGATCGAAGAGCAAAAATCTTCTCAACAAAGAATTCTAGGAAAGAATTACAAAGGTCCAATGTAGGTGCAATAGGAACAGAATTACAGGGATTTGTAATGATGTTAAACATGTTAAAAAGAACCTGTGGCCTGTGACGGTTATTTGCGACCAGTTTAGAAATAAAATTAGTTTTTGCAAATTTTACAGCTCTCTGATAATTAAATTTTGCTGTAGAATTTCATATGACACTCTGAGTTTATCTTTCTTCCACCTTCTCAGCTTGCAGACATGTACGTCTGATCACTCGGATGGTGTCATTTAGCCAAGGCTCTGAAGGCGCTTTAGTGCGTTTCATCCTCAAAGGAGCTACAGAGTCAAATGTTTGTGAAGGTTGAATTAAAAAGAGTTATAATTTCATCAGCACCAGTAACATCACCTCCATCCAAGTTATAGAGGACAGAATCTTTGAAAGCAGCAGAAAACTGTGCCGGGGTTTGACTGTTAATTACACGGCGGCAGTGTGCAAAAGGAGACTTGACCACAAAACATGGGACTGTAATCGTAAATAAGACAGGGAAGTGATCCGAAATACATACGTTACATATTTCGTTTACATGAACACACAAGCCATGAGACAGCACAAGGTCTAATGTGTGTCCTTTTTCATGTGTTGGGCCAGACACAGACTGAGTGAGATTAAAAGCATTAAGAAGATTTAAGAAGTCTTTAACCATAGGTTTGTTTTCACAGCATACATGCAGGTTAAAATCACCACAAATTATAAACTGATCATAGTTTAACCTTAGACCTGTTATAAAATCAGCAAAGTCTTGCATAAAATCTTTGTTGAATTTCGGTGGACGATACACAACTGCACACAGCGTCGGAGAAGAGGTATTTAATTCGAATAGCTGCAGCTCAAAGCTCGAATAGTTAACAGATGCAGACAGCCGACACTGGAAGGTGGATTTAAACACAGTGGCAAGTCCTCCACCTTTACCAGTGGTCCGAGGAGAGCTAAAAAATGTACAGTTTGGAGGGAGAAGTTCAGAAAAGGAAGCAGACTCACCAACATGAAGCCAAGTCTCGGTCAACAGCATAAAGTCCAATTTATAAGATGTAAAGAAATCATTTAGCCAAACTGTCTGGCTTTGGGGCCCGCCGCAGTGCGCGCAGATTAGCCATTTCCACACCACGTCGACAATCGGGCCGGAATTCCTTCACTGACGCCGGGTTTCCCCACCCGGTGCCAGCCCACGGGGCACCTCGTGCCAGGCCGGGAGGAGCCACGACAGGCCGCGACGCATGGACGTCGGAACCATTGTATATGGGTGGGACAAGACCCACCCACTTTTTGAGACCAATGATATTGGACCCACTCACCTTTACTGTCTCTAATTCAGCGCATATGTCTGCTCACTTTTCAGTTACTTGCAGTGATCTAATTGATTACTCTTCCCATCTTAATAACGCCGTTACCATTACCGCCCAAAAATGCGGTGTGTTACTATATTTGATAGGGCTGAGAAACAATACACCGACCAAACCCAAGATTGTGTTCGTATCACGATTTTTAACGCACAATTCGATACAAACCTCGATTCTTTTGGGAGTGTGGTGATGCGGTTGTTATGTTCCCCCACCGTCTAGGGGTCGCGAGGGGAGGTAACCAAGAAAGTAAAACAAAATAAAAACGAGAACACACTTCAATCCTCTGTCCCAGAGTGAAGACAATTCCACATGATATGTATATCAGAAAAAATGATTTTATTTACAGCAAAAAGAGAAAATAAGGAACAGATCAGATGATACTTGGGAGCATTGGCTCAGGGGAGAGCAAGGCCTAAAATAACAAACAAAACAGCCCACTAACTAAGGTTGGGAGGAGTCCTAACTAACCTACGAAGGGTTAAACAAAAACAAATAAACAAAAAACTTCCCTCAACTCCCTCGCTATACAAAAACAGGGTCAAAACAGTATTCAACAAAAAAGGCACTCACCCCCTACAGCTTCCCTTACAACAGTAAGTAGGAAATCAAAGACACAATTGCTTCTGCTTAGTTTTTAGGTGTATTGAGAACACAATCTCTTACAACAGGTTACTGCTAAACTGAGTTAGCCACTGCTAACTCTCAACTGCAGTCTATAGGTAACAACAGCAGAAAAGGTAAGCTACAGCGTTCAATCTGGAGCAGGGGAGAAATGCGTCTCCTCTGCAAACGCTGGACTGCATCCTTATACTCGTCTCAGGCACACTCACAAACGAGGGACAGGTGCTGATGATTAAGCCTGAGAGCGAATAGAGAGAGAGAATGGGAGACAGCAAGCAAACACAGAGCACATAACCACGCCCACACTTTCTGAAACAAAGTAAATCAAAAAGGATCAGAGAAAAAATACATATAATAATATAAACAAATAAATGAATGAATGAATACGTCCTTGGACGTAACACTAGATAAATAACTGATTGACTACGTCGATGGACGTAACACCCCCACCATTAAGAATACAGACCAGGAACCAAAGTATTATCTACTTACATACTTTCAACTTTGTAGACTTATAAGATTACACAACACCTAAATCTCAATCTCCCCAGTTCTGGAAAGAGCATCAGCCACGACATTATCAGTGCCCTTGATGTGCTGAATCTGGATATTGTAGTCCTGTAATTTGAGGGCCCAGCGCAGCAAACGCTGGTTACAAGAGGACATGTTGGAGAGAAAGGTCAAAGGGTTATGGTCTGTATACACCGTTATGGGAACTGCACTGCTCCCAAGATACACTTCAAAATGCTGCAGGGCCCATAATAAGGCCAAGGCTTCCTTTTCAATGGTGCTATATGATCTCTGGTGTTTTAAGAATTTCCGAGAGAAGTAGGATACAGGGTGTTCAACACAGTGAGCATCCTCCTGGATCAGCACAGCTCCAGCACCAGAAGCGCTGGCATCCACTTGCAGCTTAAAAGGTAGTTCAAAGTTAGGTGCTGCCAGCACAGGAGCATTACATAGGAGATCTTTTGCTGCTTCAAAAGCTCGGTCACATTCACAATTCCATTTAAAAACTCTTGATTAACAACTTGCTGGATCTGCTCTGGGTTTAAATGGGCAAGAAAAGGCAAGTCTTTCGTCACAGCAGAGTTTTGCAATCTCCCACCAGTTTGTACAATGGCTTGCATGGTCTCTTCCACATCTGACACATTAACTGCCATTGTCACAGGTAGAGCAGCTATCAGGTTAGGTGGGGAGACAGGGTTAGAGTTACACACAAATCTCTTCAACATATTGATGTGACATATCCTAGTCTTCCGTCTCCTATCAGGAGTACTGATCACAGTCCGTATCGTTAAGTTTCTCTTTTACATGATATGGGCCTGCAAACTTGGCTTGTAAAGCTGAGCCTGGTTCAGGCAGAAGTACAAGAACTTCCTCATTTGGCTGGAAACTACGAGAGACACTTCTCTTATCGTAGCGTTTCTTCATCTTTGACTGAGTTACCATCAAATGCTCCAGAGTAAGATTGCGTGCTTGGTGCAACCGCTCCTGAAAAGAACTGACATACTCAAGGATAGTTACTGGCACAGCATTCTTTGCTAGTAATTGTTCACTAAGCATTTTGAGAGGACCACGCACTGTGTGTCCGAAAACAAGATCTGCTGGACTAAAACCAAGTGACTCCTGCTCCGCTTCTCTAATAGCAAACATTAAAAATGGTAAAGCTTCAGCCCAGTCTTTCCCACTTGAGAGACAGTACGTACGCAACATTGTTTTAAGTGTCTGATAGAATCTTTCCACAGCGCCTTGTGATTGTGGGTGATATGCGCTTGAGAGTACATGCTTAATTCCCAGCTGAGCTAATGTTTGAGTGAACAGTCTCGATGTAAAATTTGTGCCCTGATCAGTTTGCAAGACTTGCAAACCAAAGGTGGTACAGAACTTGATCAGTTCGCGGATAATTACAGGAGCCTTGATAGAGCGCAGGGGAATAGCTTCGGGAAAGCGTGTGGCTGTGCACATAATGGTTAGGATGTACTCGTGTCCTGACTTTGACTTAGGTAAGGGACCTACACAGTCAATCAACAAACGTTCAAATGGTTCCCGCATAACAGGTATTGGGTGTAAAGGAGCAATGGGAAGCTTCTGGTTCGGCTTACCAGCTAATTGGCAAGCAGTGCACGAGCGGCAGAAGTTAGACATGGCGGATTTCAACCCAGGCCAAAAAAAGTAGCGAGACACACGTCGAAATGTCTTTGTGACACCTAAATGGCCGGAGAGCACATGCTCATGAGCAATTTTCAAAACATGCTCTCTATATGGTTGAGGCAAAACAATCTGGAAAACCTCGTTAAGGGCAGTACGGGCTTTTGGCCTCCATCTCCGCATTAAAACTTGATTGTCCCAGAAATACTCTACCTTATCATTGGATTTTCTTTTGAGACCTACAATAGACTCAATGCACCTAGTTAACGAGGGGTCTGTTTTCTGAGCAGCTGCTAATCGTTCTCTGCCTAGCCCTAGGACAGGATTCAGTTTTGGCATGGTCTCTACAATACCGTTTTGGTTCAAATCAACCTTTTCGGCCATTAACTCACGATCATTAGAACTGTTCAGAAAGGTTTCAGAAAGGTCAAGTACATCTCTGAATTTTTGTGCCTGGGCACGCGTCACTGCACACGCAGGGAAAACAGTGGAAAAGCATTGTGCTACTTTTGAACAATCACCAGGGTTCGGGTCACTAATTACCACTGGCCGCGGGAAAACATCTCCACCAGCGAGATCATTTCCGAGGATTACATCTACTCCGTCGACAGGTAAACGTGAACAAACCCCAAGCCTCACAGGACCTGTAACCAAATCTGACTTTAAGTACAGGTCATGTAGGGGAAGGCTGAGACATTGCATACCGATTCCTCGTATCAAAACGTCGGCACCCGCATAATTAGACAGCAAAGGCAAAAGGTCTGCCCGAATAAGTGACTGGACTGATCCAGTGTCTCTCAAAATCTTCACTGACTTCCCTTTTTTCGCCGTTACCTAACGTGTGCACCAAAGCTGCACTTTTTGGACGTGACGCAGCAACTTTTTGTTTCCAAGCCTTACAATCGGAAATGAGGTGATTTGGGTCAAGACAAAAAAAACAGACTCGCTTATCAATACCTTTCTTACGAAGAGAGTAAGATGGGGTCTCAGTGTTAGCACGAGAAAAGACACGACTCTTCTCTGGAGCTAAACTCTCATCAGGGGAAGGCAATACCTTACGCCTCGCAGTGGTGAACACATTTCTATGCGTTAGTGCAAATTCGTCAGCTAACACGGCCGCATCAATAAGAGACGTCACTTTTTGGTCATTTAAATGTACCTCTACACTTTCGGGTACACAATTCTTGAACTCTTCAAGCAAAATTAACTCCTGAAGATGTTCAAGAGTGGTAATACAACTAGAAAAACACCACTTTTCAAAAAGGGTGCGTTTTTCTCGGGCAAACTCAACGTACGTTTGTTTGGCAGTTTTAGCGTGGGAGCGGAATTTCTGCCTGTATGCCTCTGGCACTAATTCATAAGCCCTCAAAACAGCGGCTTTGACGGTGTCATAGTCAAGAGACTGTTCAAGTGGTAACGCCGAGGAGACTTCCTGGGCTTTCCCAGTGAGACTGCACTGCAAAAACAGGGCCCAGATATCTTTTGGCCAGCTCAATTTTGTGGCTATCCGTTCGAAACGTGACAAAATATGCGTCCGCCTCACTCTCTCTGAACGGTGGAACAAGTTTGAGATACCTACAGACATCAAAGTTTGCATTTGCCTCAGCTGAATGCAAACTCTGAGGGGCAACAGATGACGAGCTACCAGAAGAAGATCGTGACCGAGGCAAAGGAATAGGTCTATCTTCCCGTTCCAGACCTATTACTCCTAACTGGCGTCGTCTTGAATCGCGATCAGTCTCTGCTTCTATGACGCGCAGTTTAACGAGTAATGTTTCACGCTCCTCTTGCTTGATACGAAGATCTAGCTCTTTCATTTTAATTGTCAATTCCGGATCGAAAGAAGCTACCGCAGGAGGGCCTTCGTCTAACACAGATCCCAATGCTATGTCAGGCGAAACCTTCTCCATAGCAGCGTATTCTGGTAAAATCCCAGTTTCCACAAGCCTATCACGTAACTCTTGCTTAATTTTCTTCGCTGCCTCCTTAGGGACACTAATATTAAAAAAGTCAGCTATCAACAATAAATCGACTTTTCTACAACGTTCAAAGGCCTCTATGGTAGGCTGGAGACTGAATGCAATCAAATCAAAGTCCATTTACCACAGTTTCCTTACCCACTAAAAAAAACTGCCAAACAGCACCAACAAAGGAGACTTACCCCAAATAGATGAGTTTCTATCCAAATTAGTTTAACCGAAGAGACGAGCCCCCACTTGTTACGTTCCCCTCACCGTCTAGGGGTCGCGAGGGGAGGTAACCAAGAAAGTAAAACAAAATAAAGACGAGAACACACTTCAATCCTCTGTCCCAGAGTGAAGACAATTCCAGATGATATGTATATCAGAAAAAATGATTTTATTTACAGCAAAAAGAGAAAATAAGGAACAGATCAGATGATACTTGGGAGCATTGGCTCAGGGGAGAGCAAGGCCTAAAATAACAAACAAAACAGCCCACTAACTAAGGTTGGGAGGAGTCCTAACTAACCTACGAAGGGTTAAACAAAAACAAATAAACAACACAAAACTTCCCTCAACTCCCTCGCTATACAAAAACAGGGTCAAAACAGTATTCAACAAAAAAGGCACTCACCCCCTACAGCTTCCCTTACAACAGTAAGTAGGAAATCAAAGACACAATTGCTTCTGCTTAGTTTTTAGGTGTATTGAGAACACGATCTCTTACAACAGGTTACTGCTAAACTGAGTTAGCCACTGCTAACTCTCAACTGCAGTCTATAGGTAACAACAGCAGAAAAGGTAAGCTACAGCGTTCAATCTGGAGCAGGGGAGAAATGCGTCTCCTCTGCAAACGCTGGACTGCATCCTTATACTCGTCTCAGGCACACTCACAAACGAGGGACAGGTGCTGATGATTAAGCCTGAGAGCGAATAGAGAGAGAGAATGGGAGACCGCAAGCAAACACAGAGCACATAACCACGCCCACACTTTCTGAAACAAAGTAAATCAAAAAGGATCAGAGAAAAAATACATATAATAATATAAACAAATAAATGAATGAATGAATACGTCCTTGGACGTAACACTAGATAAATAACTGATTGACTACGTCGATGGACGTAACACGGTGGTTACTATTTGTTCTATTTGTACTATTTGTTACTATTTGCGCTCGTTTCATTTTTACTCTCACTCATTCACTTCACTCATTGTTGCAGATATTTTAGATAAGGTATTTGGCTTCAGGAACACCACTAATCTACTCCAGAAAAAAAATTCAGGAGGATGACCCATCCACATTTTTTTTGCCTCCGACGCCCATGCCGCGACGTAACAGCAATTGGGCTGGGGAAAACAGGCACGGGACCCCTAAACGAGGCACATCCGAGGACCCCAGGTAAGCCTTGAGGCGAACAAGCACTCCGGCACGCCTTCCACGTCTCCTGTGGCGCTTTTTTCGGGCAATTTCACACGGGACACAGCGCAGGTAGTCTGGGATATTAAACAACCATCGGGGAGGCCTCCAGCCTGCTCTCCCAAACGATCTCTAGACAGCCCCAAAGCTTCACAGGACACTCGGATGTCGAACAAAGTTTGGCGATCATATCTGACATCGCTGGCAGCAAAAACACAGAAATAAAACAGCAGCACACAAAAGCCAGACGCAGCGTGATGCTGACAGACGGCTTGCCTTACACACTGGCGCCATCTTGCATACTCCGGAAAGACATTCCATTTTGGTTAAAAATAAAAATCGGGTTGACGTCATAACCCAACATCAGACTGACATTTACCTCCAATGTTGAATAGACGTTGCATTTTGGTTGAAAATGAAAATCGGGTTGACGTCATAACCCAAGGTCTGTCTGTCATCACTATCCAACGTAGGCAAGACTTTGCATTTTGGTTGAAAATGAAAATCGGGTTGACGTCATAACCCAACATCAGTCTGTCGTCAATATCCAATGTTGAATAGACGTTGCCTTTTGGTTGAAAATGAAAATCGGGTTAACGTCATAACCCAACTTCAGTCTGTCATCACTATCCAACGTTGGAAAGACGTTGCATTTTGGTCGAAAATGAAAATCGGGTTGACGTCATAACCCTCGTCAGTCTGTCGTCCATATCCAATGTAGTGCAACAATCGGCCTAATCGGTAGAGTTACATGAGATAAAAATGGGGTCAGATTAAACTGTGAGAGTAAGGGAAGTGTTTTAAAAGATGAGACGACCACAGAAATAAAGTGAATAAATGAAGTGTATTTACAATTTCTACCAGGAACTTAAAACAACACAATACAAAGAAACCCTAGGCTGTTAAAAGCATAAAGTCCATTGGTTCCATACCAAAAAACAGACCTTAAGTGTCCTTGCGTGCTGTAAGTCCCAATGTGTAAGTGTCCACCAGTGTATATATCATCCAACTGTAGTGATAATCCAATGAAATGTGATGGGGGTTTGCTGGAATGGTAAGTCCTTAAAAACAACTCATTCCATCTTTGATCGTCTTGACTAATGGTGTGTTCACTTGCTGTGGAAAATAGGATATTTTCCACTTGTGAACTGGTATTTACCACTGTGTTGCGTTCAAGTGCTTTTGTTGTCGTAATGTGGTAAAAAGATGGAGATCCAGACCTGTTATTTAGCTAAAACTATTTTAGATTGCAGTCATCTGCTACAGCAAGAAGATGATTTATCAAAACTCAAACGGTAAATAATATGCTGTATATTTTCTCGATCATGAATAGTACATATTTTTACCATTCACGACTGTCACGTTGCTCTCCGACATTTTGAAAAGGTCAAAGGTTATCTCATCTCGGCAACTCGTGCATCAAAATATTCTACGAACTGCCCTGTGGAAAATACCACATGAGGGGGTGTTCATGTGCATTTTCCTCATCGGCTTATGGTATTTATTTACCATAATTACCATAGTACGTGAACGCACCAAGAGACCATGTTTGTTTACCATGCTGCTTCCTTTATGCTGGCTATGTCCTGTTTCCTGTCATGTGATCAGTCACATGACAGGCAGACCCAGTATGGATAAAAGACATACACACATTAAAACTGATAAGAGGAATAAAATGGACTAAAATGACTAAGACAACATGTAAACCAATTAAAACTCTAATATACAATCATCATAATATATAGAGTGGTTAAAACATGTGTCATGTGTGACAGTGTCACAGTAGGAAAGACATTGCATTTTGGTTGAAAATGAAAATCGGGTTTACGTTATAACCCAACGTCAGTCTGTCGTCAATATCCAACGTTGGACAGACGTTGGAAGTTTACTTTAATCTGAAGTTGGGTTCTGACGTCAACCAGACTTTCATTTTCAACCAAAATGCAACGTCTGTCTAACTTCAATTTAACGTCATATTGACGTCCGATGCCTGCTGGGATGGATAGAAACAATAAACTGTAAGATGGAGAGGAGGAAGAGTATGTGTATAAGTATACAGTATAGGTACAATTTGTTCACCATACTAAGGTGTAGTTAGGTGTATTTTCATTACTATACTTTTTATGTAATTGCAAAATTTGTTTACTTTTATTTTACAATATTTTTTTTTCTGCAACTGCATGCTTTGGATTATGTGTTCTCCATTTTTTTTTTTAAAGTGGTGTCTAACGAATGATCTGTAGTGTTTATAATATTGACTCGCATTGATCTGAAAGCATTGTTTGATTGATTTTGAGCACAGATAAAAATGGTTTTGAGGCAATTGTTTGATTTTGCCAGAAGAGGTTCTCTGAATGTGGTTTGAAAATGTGGTTTTGTGTTTAAGGTTTTGAGAAAGTGAGTGATGGAAAAACAGTAACCACACTAAATAAATATCAAAAAATGATATTTTATATTTAGTACACCTTTTCAATCATGCAGATCATCAGATCTTGATTTACATATTACATTGCATTTTGCACACATTTACATATTGCAAACACAGCCACTGTTTTTATACATTGTCAATATGTGTTTTTTTTATATGTGTATACACGCACATTTATGAAACATTTTGCAGTCTATACATAAAAATGACTGATCTGAACAAAAAACATTTTACAAATTACATCAGAGACCTTCGTTACTTTGAACTCCTGAGTTTAATGCACACTATATTCTGTTGAGTGTTTGTACTGGTCGTGTGTTGTGTTGAATTCTGATATCTGTCAGTTTTAAAATAAGAGTTAACAAACTTCATTATATCAGCAACATCAGCCCTCATGAACAAGTACAATAAACAGTCAGCAAGTGGGTTAAGATATAGGAGACATATTAGAAAGTGCTCAGCTTTTGTAAAAGATAAGTTCATTGCTTCTGTAGCGGTATAGATATCAATAAATTCCATGATTACATAAGGGAAAATGAGAAATGTGTAAGTCAACAGCACCAAAAACAAACTGCCCAAAATCATTTTGCGTTTAAGGGAAGTAAGTGATATTGAGTGAGAGAGACCCCGACAAGTACCAAAAAAACAGAGAATGATTATTGGGTAGGGAATTAAAATCACTACACATAGTGGCAGGATATAATAGATCAGAGGAACAAACCAGATGATCAAAGAAATGAAACAGGAGAGTTTTAGTGAATGGTGAGATTTGTACCAGTGAGGATGAGCAACTAAAAGATAGCGTTCAAAAGCAATGCATGCCATAAAATATAGACCTGCAATCAAAGAATAATAATATGCATCCATCAATTCATCTTCAGAGTCGAGTTTGGTTGTGAATAATAATATACAAATGATCTGTATGAAATCTGAAAAAATCAAATTAATCACATAAACTGAAGCAATACGTTGAGATTTGATAAGAACACACAATGCAAACAGAGTTAAGAGCATGATTGGAATCTCAATGACAGAAATTACCCAGATATATATCGATTCTGCAATGGACTGTTTAAGATTAAAAGCAAAGATTTTTTTTTTAAATGACTTTTCATTTATGGATGGGTGGCTGATGTTGTTGTTGTGTTGTGTCATGTTACACAAAATCTGGACAAGAAGCACTGAAATAACAACAAACAAGTCATTAGTTTTACTTTTTACCATGTTTTTGAAACATACTTTAATTTTTGTTTCAGTATTTCTATATTTCTATTTCTAATTTCTCAAGTTACACATCAGAATCAATTAAAGTGATATGTATTTTCTCTTCATTAAAGCAACACCATGTAACTTTTCCTCTTCGGTCGCCCTACTGGTTGGAAACGAAATTGTCCATTATCGCTGTCGTAAATAATTTAGCCTACCGTCGCACGCACGCTCGCTGTTTATCCAGCACGGCTTTAGAATGAACAACAGACAAGGTAGAGTATGTTACATGATTTCATGAAAGGATGATGTATTGCGACATCAGAAAGAAGAAAAGCGAAATAATGACTATTGTAGCGCATGACGTAAAAAAGTCGAATTTTGGAGTTCTTTTTGTGGTCGGGTTACTACCCGAACCCCGAAGTTACGTAGTGCCAATAAAAGCGATACAGACCACGTCAGGCTATGGCAGAAGTGCCTTTCACCCTGTTACGACTTGATGAACCACTGATAAGATTTTGGAAACATTATTTTAAGGTAAAAAATGTTACATAGTGTTGCTTTAACATATACTTTCCCTAATGTATTTAAGACACTTGTTGTTTGATTTCCCGAAGAGCTTAACACTATGACTCTGCTTGTTTTTTCATTTAAATATAATTTTTTATTTTTTTTAAACATTTAAATTTTTTTAAATTTAAAACATTAAAAAGATACATGCTGAGTATCAGACAACAGTATTTAAGAGTAATCAACCAGTATTGTAACTTTTTTTTGCTGTGCTAAAAGTCACTACACATTTTAACGTAAATTAAAATAAAATAAAAGGTTTGATATAACTTAAAAATCACAACATATACTCCAATTTCTCATGAATTAACATTTACCCATAAAAAGACTACAAACAATCACAGTGACACCAGATCCTAAAATAGAAAGACCTCTGGAGGATTACCTGGAATCTGAGTGTGGACTCACTTACAGGACTGAAGATCAGTAGATTATAATGAACTCTTCAATCCTATGGATGAAGGACACAGCCCTTAAAATAGAGATTCTTCTGTCAGACCTAAACAAAAAATAAAAAAACCTAGCGTTACTTTAAACAATCTTACAACTTCTTTCTTTAAAAGATATTTCTGCTCCTCAGACAAGCCCACTAGAGTCAACAAGTATCATATAGCAGTACTACATGTTATCTTTTATAGCTAAATATCCACAGTTATAGTAAACAATAGAGACTACATGGCATGACATGATCTTACCTGGAATCAGACGGAGGATTTCAGGACTGGAGATGTTGCTTATGATGCTGTTTATGAGCTGTTCACAGTTTTTATAGTCTGAATGAACTGTGGAAACATCACTTAAAATGGATTGGTTGTGTCAGTAATGGAGATGAAACCACAATTAACATGACTGAAAGAAGCTTTTAACAATCAGCAAACAAAACCAACATGTAATCCAAAGATGCAAAGCCAAATGCAATGATTTCAGATGGGATTCATAACACTGCAGTGATACATCAACAAGCAGTGGCAGAAAAATAAAGGTTATAAGTTATATAGTTATGGTAATAGCAATCTTTACAGCTGAAAACAAAACAGATGCATCTGTAGTTGCAGTTTCATGCTCCGGATGTTGATTTTTGCAAAGCACATAACTAATCTTGACTAAGCTTTCTCTCCCATTTTCATATCCCTTAATATATCATCACAATGAATCATATACTAGGCTATATTTCTGCATAATTAATGATTCTTACTAATGTTACTTTTTTTTCCTGGCATAGTTGACCCAGAAATGAAAGAAGAGGGAAATTCTGTCATCATTTACTCACCCTTATGTCATTCAAAACATATAAGACTTACACTGTTCTGTCCAGACAATAAAAACCAGTGGGGTCCAAAAAACAAACCAAGAAAACATTTGACCCTTTAGACTTCCTTTGTCTTGACAAAAAAGTAGTGAGAAAATTCTCAGCATATCTCAGAATCAGAAAGAGCTTTATTGACAAGGAATTTGGTATTGAAGCTTCCAGTATACACATATAAATATAACAAGACACATAATAATTTTTAATATAAAGACACAGATAGGTTTAGTCAGAATAAACCAATTTACAGATATGAACATATGTATACAGTATTGTGAATAATAATATAAATAAGTAGGACTAAATGAATTTACAAAGATATTGCACTAAACAGTGGGAGTATTGCACTTGGCATATGCATTAAGGATTTAACGGTTCAAGAGGGAAATAGCTTGTGGGAAGAAGCTGTTCTTGCGCCTATACATGTTCTAGTGCCTTGTGATCTGAGGCGTCGTCCAGACCGCAACAGTTCAAAGAGGTTGTTGATGGGGTGAGTGGAGTCTGTGATGATTTTTCCTGCCCTTTACCTCACCCTGGAAGAGTACAGGTCCTGAAGGATGGGCAGGAGGGGCAACAATAATCCTTTTATCAGTCCAGACTGTCCGTGTCTGATTTGGTGGCTAAACCAAATCAGAGTTATGGACCAAGTCTATGGCTGTGTCCAAAATCGCATACTCTCTTGAGTAGGAAGGAACTTATTTTGAATAAGTAATTATTTCACGACCGCTAAAATAGTATGTTCTATGAGTGTGTGTAGTATGAATGAAATCTGGACATACTACTTTGTCATTATCATGTGACCTATCAGCATCAGTTACATCCCTTCACTGCCATTCATAAATCAAAATCTTTTCCTGTGGCCTCGTGAGAAAGTAAAGTGTCCATTGTATGCACACTTTAGAATCTCGCTTGTAAGAAGTAGTTAATCTGTAAGCTTTTTTTCATCTTAGAATTGACGAGTTCAGATGCAAAAGCCTCTAAGTGCCATCTGAAATTTTCTTCTAGAATTATCATTTTTATCAAGCTGGTATATTTAAGTTCAGTAATTTCACTTAAATGACAATTAATAGGTAATTTTCATTGTCAATTAATTTAAATTACTGAACTTAAATATACCAGCTTAATAAAAATGATCATTCTAGAAGAAATTTTCAGATGGCACTTAGAGGCTTTTGCATCTGAACTCTTCAATTGCATTTTGGTTTTGTTTGCTGATGGCTTAATGGTTTACAGTGTGTGTGGTTACATCTGTATTACAGACGTATGACGGTTAATGCAGCTAAGTATTTTTTTTTATGGTTATTATCTAACAAAACCATTATCCATTAAAGAAATGTTTCTGGGGTTAATTTAAATTATAAATGATAAAAGAACCATGAACAGCTCATTAACATCATTATCTACTGAGGAGCAACATTTTCAGTCTTGAAAGTCATGTCATCTCATGTGTACATTTTGTTTATATTTTAACCCTTTAAGTCAAGTCACCTTAATTTATATTTTCAATACAGATTGTATCAAAGCAGCTTCACAGTGATAACATGAAAATAATAGGTTTGTTTATAGAAGAAAATCAATAATATCGTTCAATATATTAAATGTCCCCAACTAAGCAAGCCAAAAGCCAAGGCAACAGTGACAAGGAACCAAAACTCCATCAGGTGACAGAATGGAGAAAACAATCTTGGGAGAACCCAGGCTCAGTCAGGGGGCCAGTTCTCCTCTGGCCAACGAACGGACACTGTATGATTATGTTCAGCCAGCATTACAGGTCAGAAGTCAGATTGGATCAAAACATTCAGAATATTAAATGCATTTATGTTTCTCCAATCATTGTTACTGTCACGTTTTGATGTGTTTAGTTCTGTTTTGAGATCTTGTTTCCCCCTGTCTTTGTGATTTTGGTTTAGTCCTGTTAGTTTTCCCGCTCCTCGTTTGTGTTCAGTTTCTTCACCTGTTTTCAGTTAATTATCTCGTTTGGTTCAGTTCATTTAAGCCCTGTGTTTTCCCTCAGTGTTTGTTGGTCATCGTCAATGTATGGTTGTGTTAACCCTGAAGTCCTGGAGTCTGTTCCTTTGTTCCTGTTTCTGAAGTTGAGTTTTGTTAAATAAATCAACTATATTGAACCTCCCTTGTCCTCGTCTTCGGCTACCTGCACGCAACCCTGACAGAACGACCAACCAGTACAAAATAAAAGAAAACGAAGATGAGTAGAAGGAAGAAGAAAGAGGTGAGCCCCTTTGAAACACCTATCCTCTTCCAAGAGGAGCGCTCTCTAGAAGAGTATGCGGGGCGGTACATAGAGTTTTATGATGATGTGACCCAGGATGAAGAGGAACTGAAACGGAGTTTCTGGGGTGGTCTGAAGGATCCGCTAGCCCAGATAATTCTAGTGAAGGATCTCAATCTGTCATTTCTGGAGTTCGTTGATCACACGCTATGGGTGTGTGGATCCAACTACCTCGTAGAAGATCTCCCACTCCAATCAGTTCCAAGCCCGCCAGCGCCTGAGCCCATCGCCTGCCCGCAAGAGCCAGAGCTAATCTTCGAGCAAGAGCCAGAGCCTGCTGTTCAGCCTGAGACTCTGGTGTGGCCCCGAGCCCGCAAGCTGGTTTCTAACAGTAGGGGCCTGGGGGCAAAAATGGCGGATCCGGCGCTCCAATCAGTGCGATCAGCATTAAAATCAGTTTTCTCCGGTCCTCAGTCCCAGGTCTTACTTCCACCTCCAGCCCAGAGTTTCCTTCGCCGCTGGTCCCGTCCAGCCTAGAGTTTCCTTCGCCGCTGGCCCCGTACAGTTCCGAGTCCCATGATGTGCTGGTCCCGTCCAGTTCCGAGTCCCATGATGTGCTGGACCCGTCCAGTTCTGAGTCCCATGATGTGCTGGCCCCGTCCAGTTCTGAGTCCCATGATGTGCTGGTCCCGTCCAGTCCTGCGCCAGAGCCCGTTGATCCTGCGCCAGAGCCCGTTGATCCTGCGCCAGAGCCCGTTGATCCTGCGCCAGAGCCCGTTGATCCTGCGCCAGAGCCCGTTGATCCTGCGCCAGAGCCCACTGATCCTGCACCAGATGCACCAGAGCCCACTGATCCTACACCAGAGCCCACTGATCCTGCACCAGATGCACCAGAGCCCACTGATCCTGCACCAGAGCCCACTGATTCTTCACCGCTGGTCCTGCCCAGCCCAAGACCCTCGTTGCTGCCGGATCCCCCCTTTCCTGTCAATTTCCCCATTAAAATTTTGGGGGGGCGCCCACCCGAAGGGTCCTCACCGCCATGGCCACCCGAAGGGTCCTCACCGCCATGGCCAACCGAAGGGTCCTCACCGCCATGGCCACCCGAAGGGTCCTCACCGCCATGGACGCCCGAGGGCCCCACAGCTCCCCCTGGACGCCCGAGGGCCCCACAGCTCCGCCCTGGACGCCCGGGGTCCCACAGCTCCGCCCTGGACGCCAGGGTCCCACAGCTCCGCCGTGGTCACGCCCACAGCCCGCTCCGCCGTGGTCACGCCCACAGCCCGCTCCGCGTGTCACGCCCACCGCCCGCGTCACGCCGGTGGTCACGTCCACAGCCCTGGAGGCTTCCCGGACCTGCACCATGCCCTCGTAAGCCTTCAGGCGCCCACCCTCCCACCCCTTTGGATGTTATACGGCGCGGGACGCGCCTTCGGGGAGGGGGGAGGTACTGTCACGTTTTGATGTGTTTAGTTCTGTTTTGAGATCTTGTTTCCCCCTGTCTTTGTGATTTTGGTTTAGTCCTGTTAGTTTTCCCGCTCCTCGTTTGTGTTCAGTTTCTTCACCTGTTTTCAGTTAATTATCTCGTTTGGTTCAGTTAATTTAAGCCCTGTGTTTTCCCTCAGTGTTTGTTGGTCGTCGTCGATGTATGGTTGTGTTAACCCTGAAGTCCTGGGGCCTGTTTCAATAAGGAGGTTCAACCAACTCTGAGTTAAAACTTGAACTCTGAGTTGACTTACCCTGAGATGGGAAACGTCTCGGTTACATATGTAACCCTCGTTCCCTGAGTACAGGGAACGGAGATGTGTCGTCGGGGGAGTTCCCTGACGAATTGGGGTCACGCTAGGGAGACCAATCGACTTCGAGTGAAACTAAAACGAGCCAATGAATATTGGCATGCAAGATTTGCATTCCGCGACCCGCCTACCAGTGCGGGTATAAAAGCCGGAAGCAAACGCATCCAAAACGCTTTTTCGCTGAGGAGCCGAACAGTGTCCAGTCCTCCGCGAAGGTACAGCAACATGGCGAGGGGACGACACGTCTCCGTTCCCTGTACTCAGGGAACGAGGGTTACATATGTAACCGAGACGTTCCCTTTCGTCCTGGGAACTCCGACGTGTCGTCGGGGGAGTTCCCTGACGAATTGGGATCCCTACAAACACGCCATGGTGCTGACCCCTTCCAGCGCCCAGCTAAGCTACCCTGCAGCAGTTTCTTGAACAAGATGCGGGAGCTAGCTAGGGAAAATCACACTGCTGTTCCGCAAGACCCACTCAGTGGATTTGGATAACACTGGGAAAGCGTGCCCAACCCGTAGGAGGGAACGCTACGGAGCCCCTGCCCGCCCGAAGGGAGGCACTGGAATACACGTATGTAGTGAAACATACGGAAGTCCTAGAGGTAGTCCCAGCCCGAGGGGTGGGAGCGTAATCAGCAAGGACGACAGAGGGATCTGTCGAGAGGAAGACACGGAGCTAACCCGGAGGGTAGCTGGAACGTGGAAAAAATGGGTCGCCGAAGGGACCACTGTTAAGGTCACCCAGTCTAATAACAACTCCTACGAGAGGTAATAGACCTGGCACCGGCGATCCGTCTCGCCTGATGCCGAAGGGGTGATGGAGGAACTCACGAGGTTAGCCGTATGTTGGGGAACCAACGGAGTAAAAGACGCACGTATCCGGCCCACGGGGCGGGAATGGCGTAGCAAGCCGACAACCTGATTCCTCGCGCTACCGGCCGTAGCGAGTACACGGGAGGAAGCAGGTTCAACACGAAGGCTATAAAACCTAGCGAACGTGTTAGGTGTCGCCCAGCCCGCAGCTCTACAGATGTCTGTCAGCGAGGCGCCTTGCGCCAAAGCCCAGGAGGAGGCAACACTCCTAGTAGAGTGTGCCGTCAACCTAGGTGGGCAAGGCACGCCCTGGGACTCATAAGCCCGGGCGATAGCATCCACTAGCCAGTGGGACAACCTCTGCTTGGAGACAGCCTTCCCCTTCTGCTGGCCTCCGTAACAAACAAAGAGCTGATCTGAGGTCCTGAAGCTTTGCGTTCTGTCCACGTAACAGCGCAGGGCGCGGACGGACAGAGAAAAGCTAGGGCTGGGTCTGCCTCCTCCAGGGGCAGCGCTTGCAGGTTCACTACCTGATCCACAAACGGGGTGGTAGGAACCTTTGGCACGTATCCGAGCCGGGGTCTCAACACAGCGTGAGAAAGGCCCGGTCCGAACTCTAGGCACGATTCGTCGACCGAAAATGCCTGCAGATCCCCTACCCTCTTAAAAGAAGCCAAAGCCAACAGGAGAGCTGTCTTCATAGACAAGATATTTAACTCGACTGAAGGCAAGGGCTCGAACGGGGGCCTCTGGAGTCCACTAAGCACTAGAGTCAAGTCCCAAGAGGGTAAGGAGTGCACATTACGAGGTGGATTCAGCCTCCTGGCACCCTTAAGGAATCTGATGATCAGGTCGTGCTTTCCCAACGACTTACCTTCTACTGCATCGTGATGAGCGGCTATTGCGGCAACATACACTTTGAGGGTGGAGGGAGACAGCCTTCGCTCCAACCCATCTTGCAGGAAGGAAAGCACGACTCTGATCGGGCAAGTTCGGTGGTCTTCCCGGTGGGAAGAACACCACTCGACGAACAGGTTCCACTTCAACGCATAGAGGCGCCTCGTAGAGGGGGCTCTGGCGGAAGTGATGGTGTCTACCACACCCTGCGGTAGGCCACCTAGAACCTCCGCGTCCCGTCCAGAGACCACACATGGAGTCTCCAGAGATCTGGACGCGGGTGCCACAAGGTCTCTGGGAAAGGAGGTCTTTCCTCAGAGGAATCGGCCAAGGAGGGGCTGTCGCGAGGAGCATGAGTTCCACGAACCAAGTCCGGTTGGGCCAATACGGCGCAACGAGCAGGACCTGCTCCTCGTCCTCCCTGACTTTGCACAAGATCTGTGCAAGAAGGCTCACTGGGGGAAACGAATATTTGCGAAGACCCAGGGGCCAGCTGTGCGCCAGTGCATCCGTGCCGAGAGAACCCTCGGTCAGGGAGTAAAACAACCGGCAATGAGTCGTGTCCGGAGAGGCAAACAGGTCTACCTGAGCGGCTCCGAAGACTTCCCATATCAGCTGAACCGTCTGGGGGTGGAGTCGCCATTCTCCCGGAAGAGGTGGCTGCCGTGAAAGCTCGTCGGCTGTACGGTTGAGCACACCAGGGATGTGAATGGCTCGAAGCGACCTCAGATGCTTCTGACTCCACAGGAGGAGATGGCGGGCGAGTCGCGACATACGACGGGAGCGTAGACCACCCTGACGGTTGATGTACGCAACGGTCGCAGTGCTGTCCGTACGGACCAGTACGTGCTTGTGCAAAAGCAGCCCCTTGAGGCGAGACAAGGCTAAGCGTACTGCTTGCAACTCTAGGCAGTTGATGTGCCAATGCAGTTGAGGCCCCGTCCACAGACCTGAAACTGCATGCCCGTTGTATGTGGCCCCCCATCCGTTGGCAGAGGCATCTGTGAAAACCACAGCATGCCTGGAGACCTGGACTAAGGGCACTCCGGCCCGTAGAAACGCAGGGTCTGACCAAGGACTGAAGGTTTGGCGACAGTGCGGGGTAATGTTGACCCGGAACGTGCCGCTCTGCCACGCCCATCTCGGGACTCGATCGTGAAGCCAGCGCTGAAGCGGTCTCATATGAAGCAGGCCGAGCGGCGTTACTGCGGCTGCGGCTGCCATATGCCCCAGGAGCCTCTGAAACTGTTTCAGTGGGACCGCTGACCTGCCTTGAAAGGACTTGAGGCAGTTGAGCACTGACTGGACGCGCTCCTCGGTGAGGCGCGCAGTCTGAGCGACCGAGTCCAACTCCATACCGAGATAAGAGATCCTCTGCACTGGGCAGAGTTTGCTCTTGTCCCAGTTGACCTGAAGACCCAAGCGGCTGAGGTGCTGAAGCACCAGGTCCCTGTGTTCGCACAACAGATCTCGCGAGTGAGCTATTATTAGCCAGTCGTCGAGATAGTTGAGAATGCGAACGCCATGCTCTCTCATGGGAACAATGGCCGCCTCTGCGACTTTCGTGAAGACGCGGGGCGAGAGGGCCAGGCCGAAGGGTAAGACCTTGTACTGGTATGCTCGACCTTCGAACGCGAACCGAAGAAAAGGTCGGTGTCGAAGGAGAATCGAGACATGAAAGTACGCGTCCTTCAGGTCGATCGCTGCAAACCAATCCCGGGGACGGATGCACTCGAAGATGCGCTTCTGCGTGAGCATTTTGAACGGGAGCTTGTGCAGGGCCCGATTCAAAACTCGCAGGTCCAGGATAGGTCGTAACCCCCCGCCTTTCTTGGGTACAATGAAGTAAGGGCTGTAAAACCCCGACCTCATCTCGACTGGAGGGACCGGCTCGATCGCGTCCTTCGCCAGCAGGACGTCGATTTCTTTCCTCTTGACAGGGGCATCGACACTCCGCACCCGGGTGAAGTGGACGCCTCTGAACCTGGGAGGCCGGCGGGCAAACTGAATTGCATAGCCAAGCCGGATAGTGCGGGTGAGCCAACGGGACGGCCTCGGAAGCGCTAGCCAGGCTTCGAGGAACCGTGTCAAGGAGCCCACTCGGACCACCGGCGTACCCGCGGAGGGGCAGCGAGGTGGAAGACAGGGACCGGACTCCGGAGGCATTACTGCGGCTGAGAGAGAGGTCTGAGTGTGCGAGGCAACACCTACCTGTTTCCACGGAGGCGAAGGAAGGAGGGGAAACGAGGAACGAGGCTCGGGGGCGTCGAATCCAGGTTTCCGCGCCTCCTTGCCCAGCGGGAGACGAGAGCGACGAGGCCGAGGCAACACCTACCTGTTTCCACGGAGGCGAAGGAAGGAGGGGAAACGAGGAACGAGGCTCGGGGGCGTCGAATCCAGGTTTCCGCGCCTCCTTGCCCAGCGGGAGACGAGAGCGACGAGGCCGAGGCGGCGTAGCTGTCATCTGAGCGCTGGGGAGAGGGGAACGAGAGCGGCGAGGCAACGAGGCGGCGCACACTGTCATTCTGACCCCCTTGGATGGGGGAGACTGAGAAGTCAGTCTCGACCGAGATAGACCCAGAGGAATTGGAAACTGCTCTTTTATTGATAAAGTGGGTACCGCTGAAGGAAGCGGCGGAAGAAAAACAAAACGAAACAAAGGATTCTCCACCCGGCCCTCCTCCGGGGGAAGGAGGGGTGCAGTAGCACCCTCCTGAAGAGCAGCAGTCAGGTCCTCTGGGCCGCCCGTCTCAGGGCCGCTTACCTCTCCTCTTACCGGGGGGGTTCGACGAGCCCCGGGTGGGCTGGGCAGCTCTCTTGCGGCCGGCCGGCTGCTGCCTAGGAGGCTGCTGCTTAGGCGGAGCAGGGGCGGAGGCGGCGGCAGGAGGGCGCCCTCGGCGACGAGCAGCACGAGGTGGAGCCGGAGGGGACGGGCCAGCAGCAGCCTGTCTCCGGGGCATGATGTGCTTGATCACCTCGGACTGCTTCTGGGCGGCGGAGAACTGTTGGGCGTAGTCCTCGACCGCGTCGCCGAATAGGCCACCCTGGGAAATGGGGGAGTTCAGAAACCTAGACTTGTCTGACTCCGTCATATCGGCCAGGGTGAGCCAGAGATGTCGCTCCTGGACCACAAGTGTGGACATCGCTCGGCCCAGGGAACGCGCGGTGACTTTCGTCGCCCGGAGGGCAAGGTCCGTCGCCGTGCGTAGCTCTTGGAGCATACCTGGGTCGGTACCACCCTCCTGCATGTCGCAAAGCGCTCTCGCCTGATGGACCTGGAGGAGCGCCATGGCATGCAGGGCAGAAGCAGCTTCTCCACACGCACTATAGGCATTACCAGTCAGACTGGAGGAGAACCTACAGGCGCGAGAGGGGAGAGTAGGGTCACCCCTCCAGGTGGAAGCGGATTTAGGGCACAGCTGTAAAGCAACCGACCGCTCCACCGGGGGAATGCCCTCATAACCCTTCACTGCCCCGCCATCGAGGGTGGTAAGGGAGGAGGAGGGAGTCGATCTATGTCGGGCCGCCAGGGGGGCCTTCCATGATTTCGTCACCTCCTCATGCACTTCCGGGAAGAAAGGCACCGGGGCGGGGCGCTAAGAACCAGCACGGGCCGCCCCGAGAAACCAATCATCGAGCCGCGAAGGTTCGGGACACGGTGGAGGGTTCCACACGAGCCCTACACTTGCGGCCGCCCGGGAAAGCATAGCGGCCATTTCCGGGTCCGGCTCGGACAACGCTACCACACCAGAAGGGGGCAACACAGCCGAGTCGTCATTCCCAGAAGATGACCGCTCTCCCTCCGATGCAGCGATCGACATCTGATCCTCCGGCGGAGCCCCGAAGGAAACGACCGGAACCATACGAGATGGCCCAGCGCGCTCCTCCAAGGGCTCCAATGGCAGCAGTGTGCAGGAGTGAGGAGTCCGTGGGGGTCTTTCACCCGGCGGATTATTCCTCACTGTAACCCTCAGACCACCAATGGGATTAGCCGAAGTAGCCGCCTTCTGAAATGAACCAGAAGACGAACTAGATCGGGGAATCTCCAAAGGGACTCCCCCTCGTGAGAGGGATCTTAGTCTTGATCTCAACACTGCGACGGTCATATTCCCGCAATGGGAACATGACTCGTTCACGAAAGCTGCCTCAGCGTGCGCGAGGCCCAAGCACGAGAGACAGCGATCATGACCATCAACCGGAGGCAGAGTCTGACCGCATCCAGAAACACACGGATGAAACGTCATCCTTAAAAGGACGCGATCTTCACCCGTGTTGCTCTTTCAGAGAAATACTCTTTAGATGTGCTGAAGCACACAGGGATCAACGCGGCAACACAGCGGGGAAACTGCAAGCCCGCTGTGAGCACTCAACCGAATACCAGCTGTTAAAACAGCTCTTTGTAAACACAGTGATGTAGTAACAAACAGGCAGACGGGAGATCGCGAAGACCGCTGAAGCGCCGTCACACCAGCACAGAGAGATCTCAGGAAACAGCAGACTCGTTGAGCGTTCAGAAAGCACAATCTTAAGCTCATAACACTCAGTGGACACAACTGGTCGGCTCCGAAGCAAAAAGCGTTTTGGATGCGTTTGCTTCCGGCTTTTATACCCGCACTGGTAGGCGGGTCGCGGAATGCAAATCTTGCATGCCAATATTCATTGGCTCGTTTTAGTTTCACTCGAAGTCGATTGGTCTCCCTAGCTTGATCCCAATTCGTCAGGGAACTCCCCCGACGACACGTCGGAGTTCCCAGGACGAAAGGGAACTCTGAGTTTTCGGTTACAGAACAGCTGAAATGAGTAAGTTCAATCAACTCTGAGTTGACTGACTCTGAGTTAAGCGCGTGCACCACAACTATGAAAAGCCATTATCAATGGAGCCCAGATATTATGAGTCACCATGGCAACAGCGCAAGACAAAAAGAGGTGTTGGGTGTAATTAATTACCAAGTAATCTAAATATTGTAATTTAATTAAAGGAATTACTCTTAATTCTTCTGTAATTTAAAATAAAATATGATGCAATTACATTAAATAGGCTACTGCATATACTATAGACCAATTCAGTATAAAACAATAGTGGATTTAACATACATTTTTAAAAGGTATATTTTTTTATGTAACCTTCTCCCTCTACACACTTTGATCAATTCAAGAATAATTCATGCAATTGTATATTGTTAATTTGAAAGCATTAAAAGTGCAGTTTCTTGTCTCTCCTTGTATTGTTCAAGTGGTTGAGGTTGATATAGGGTTTAGTAATTAGTAATATGTAGACCAATGGTTTCTAGAGATAGTAATTATTACATTAATCTAATTACACTGTTGAAGATGTCATTTGTAGTTAGTAATTCATAAATATTTTAGAGTAACTTACTGTTATAATATCAGAGGTGAAACTGGAAGAATGTTATTCAACCTAAAGTAGGCTACTATTACTTTGATAATTTTTTACTTAAGTACAAGTAAAAAAACCAGTCTAAAAATCTACTCAAGTTGCTGAGTAACTTGTTTAACAGCGGGGGTGGGGGACTCTCCTGTGTAGGGTTGGGGTGGGGGGGGCTCTCCCATGTAGGGTTGTAACGTATGAGAGTTTTACAGTATGATAACCGTCTCAGAAAATATCACGGTTTATGGTATTAAACAATTATTAAATATATAAACTGCATTATTAAATTATGGTTATTATTATTATCATCAGTTAAAATGACAGTTAAATAAATTAAACATTTGTTCAATAAAACATAATCTAATCAACTAATTTCAATATTTGATTATGAATTAGATTAACAACTTATTTTTTATCATTAATAACTTATTAATATGTTTAAAAAATAATTAAGTTCTATGAAATGGTTATTCCGATTTTTTTAAATTATTTAATACATACAAATATATTATCAAAACTCAAAAACGGTGGTAATCAAATAAAAGTTTAGCAAACGTTTTAATCCTTTTATTTTTTGGCAAAGTGCTCAAAACAGATTTAGTCAACCATGGAATCAATATATATATATATATATATATATATATATATATATATATATATATATATATTCCTTAAAGAATGTTTAAATACATTTTAGTATTATTGTTGGTGTTTAAACACCACTTTCTCTTTAAAAAAGGGGAGGAGACCGCAAGAAACTCTGAGTTTACTGAAGAAAATCTGCTCCTGACCAGGTTAGGTTCACAGAGTAAGTTACCATGGTAACTGACTCTGAGTATAAGTTACCTCTCTTTCAGAAACAGGCTTGACTTACTCTGCTTTCTGAGGTTTGACTTACCTCCCTTTCTGAAACGGAAAACTCAGAGTTTCCCTCATTTCAGGGTTAACATACTCAGAGTTTTCACTTAACCTCCTTTCTGAAACAGGCCCCTGGAGTCTGTTCCTTTGTTCCTGTTTCTGAAGTTGAGTTTTGTTAAATAAATCAACTATATTGAACCTCCCTTGTCCTCGTCTTCGGCTACCTGCACGCAACCCTGACAGTTACATTTTTAGGTCTAACACGAAAGGATGTCTAACTGCTCCAATAGTATAAAACTCACCTGATTTTATAAATAACAATTACAAAATAATAAAAAATAAAGAATATTACCATTATCTTTTGGAAATTGGAAGGGTTATCTTTTTAGCAGATGCTTTCTAGCATCATCACTGTCATCGTCAGTGCTTATTTCCCCAATATGCCTATTCAGCATCTGGCTCAAATTTGCACTCTTTACCATATACCATACAGTATAAGGTCTTCAAAATCCATATTTTGATTGCTGACAGCTTCTTCACCAGATCAAGTATCAACTATCAAGTGACACTAATATCCGATTGGGTACAGTATTTACTCTATAGTAAATCGCTGGGCCAAAGTTTGGGCTGGTTTGGGGTCAGTTCGGCGGTTTTCAAACATCTACTTATTAAAGTCTAATTGGTTAAAAAACTAAGCTAAAGTGTGCATGTGCTGTCATCATGACAAACACACACGCCCATGCAGAGTCAGCTGGCGTTGGTGTTGACGTCACCGATGAGCACGCACGCACTTATAGCCAATCAGCGATCAGCAGGCAGACGCGATTTAGCGCGATAACTTGAAGGCAGCTGTATATGGCAGCTAGTGATCGATAATGCCAAAGTGACCTACATATACAGTAAGATGTACAGTAAAGAGTAAGATAGTGATCAACTCTAAAAACATACACATGTGGTGGGAGATGACTCGATGGTTAACTCTGAGAGGAGAGCAAAGTTCAGTTGAAATACTTGAATTGGAATCAAATATGGGACGACCCCTGTCCATGATCCATGTGCACTAACCAGCCTAACCAGACATCTGCAACGTTTACACCGTCCAGACTGCATGAACTCTCCTGTCCCTGACAGCTGCTGAAAAAGGTTTGATCAACAATGAATCAGTTTTGACTGCTAAATTCTGCATTATGTTCTACAATGTGTAACAGCTACTTTTGAGGGTTAAAGTCATCGGTACATTTCTTGATTGCCGTTTTGACAGTGTCCACCTGGACATTTTAGTCATATTGGCTAATTCTTCTTAATTATTGCCCTGTTTTGATCCGTTTTCCTGGGAAATTTATTTATTTTTATTGTATTTTATCATCGTTATTTTGTTTTAAGGAGATAAAAATGGTGCTTATCAACCTTGAATGACGTGGCAATACAATTATATCACATTATTTTGGCAGTAAATTTTTGGGCGTTTTTTTCTCGGAGTGGGCGGTTTTTGGTGAGCTTTTGGGCTGGAAATCACCGTCCCAATCTGGCAACACTGCTCCCCTTTCTGTTTGTTGACAGTAGCTGCATGTATGTGCTGGTAGCAGGTAGCAGTTGGCTTACTTTTTAATTACTGTTCGTGTGGCATTTACTATTCGTTTGATGCATCCTAGCCTGTCTTTTCATCACTTTTCGTATTTCCCTTGACTTGCTTCAGTAGTGGATATGACGACTGCTGGAGCACAAACTACGTGGTAGCTTCATGCGAGCCCTTTCTCCTTTTTTTGAATTTGTTTCTTTGTTTTTTTCCCCTATTGTTTTTAATATTAGTATATTGTTTATTGGGATTTATTTTTATGATTTACCCATCACTGTGTTCTGCCTCGTGTCTAAATTGTCCCACTGGTGAAAGATCTTTTGTGGTGGTGGTAATCCTTCAATGTTTGCCGTGTGACACTTGAAGTGTTTGGTTGTGTGATCTGAGTGCACGGTGGTGTGTTTGGAAGTGTGAGGAAACTCAGCCCTGTGGGTTGGAGTAGTTAGTTTTAATGTTTTTCTTTTCCTCCTTTTTAAATTAACTTTTGTACCAATAAAATCTTTGTATTTTTATACTTTACCTAAGTTTCCTGCCTACCATTCATATAAGAGAGTCAAACCTGTGTGGCCCATTAACACCTCTTTAGGTGTTATCAATATTTATGAAATTCCCAAGGTTGCGTAGTCGAATTCTCTCCAAGTAAAATAACTTGGGCTTGTGTTTTAAACCTGTACTGCTCCGTCACATTCTGGCGTAGTCGGCAGGATCTCTATTGTGTAGTGCAGAGACGTTGGTATTGGTTTGGATTATGGACCAACTACGTGAGTTGAGAGAATTAGCAGCCCAATGTAACGACTGATACAAATCAGACACAATTATTTGTTATAGTTAACAAATAATATTTAAAACTCACTTTGGGATCTGTGGTCCCATCCCCCAACAAGGGCAAGTAGGGTCTTTGGTTACCATGACTACGATCAGATAAGTTAGTTTTATTGCTGTTGAAAATGTGATCATGTGGTCCAGACAGAGAAGACAGAAACAGACAGACTTTAAAACAAACTTTGCTGCATTAATCATAGACGAACTGATCTATAAATGAACATGCACCCCAGAAAATTGTGTGAATGGTTTATTGCTTTGTGTAGTGTCTTTTAATTTTTATTTTTGATACTGTGGATTTTATGATAGAATCAACGGTCAATGTAACTTCACCTATACCATTTTTGATACTGAATGGGCAACCAACTCTTTCGACTTCCTCACTCCTTAGTTGCCTGCGTGGCCTCTCCGGCCTAGGGCTGGCAGGTCACAATCTGCATGTGCTCATGGAGAGAGAGAAAACCTTCATCCAGAACAGAGTCGAACTAACCATGCAAGTTCATCATATCATCTTCATCCAACGTAGAAGAAAACAATTGCAACTTCAACATTTGACACTCTCAAAACCATCAACAACTTAAATTTTCAACAACTTCCAGAATTGTGTCCAATGCAAAGGCCATGCAAGTATACATTTAATGAGGTGCTCTGTAATTGATAAGTTGATGGTTCTTTTTATGTTCAATGAATCTTTTCCGTAGCTTCATTTCCGGTTTCATTATGTCATTTACCATCTACCCCTGTACGTGTAATTGTTTGTTAGTTATGTGTTTGTGATTTTGTTAATAAAACTGGTGTACAATATGTATTTGGTTCTTGCAACAAAGTTTATTTTATGATCTTGACCCTGTTACATGCTCTAAGCGCTGTACATGCTAATAATCATTCTTCTGTGGTCATGAAAGATACCCTTTTCTTAAAATAAATTAATAAAAGAGTTTGTTGGACAAACTGATTGATTGTAATGTTAATTTAGCTACCTCAAGTTAATCCAATTAACTGACTCAAATATTCATAATTAATCATAATAAGTTATGAGTTATTAATATTTCCCCTTTGAGCTGCCTCGTTACACCAACTAAAGGCAGATAATGAAAGATTGCAACAGGATCAAGTGCCATTTGCACAGCCTGGTCCATTCTAGAGCATCGATTCCTGCAGTTGTAGACCTACTGGTGCATCAGCGACGGAGCTATTTTATTTTTTTGTTCCTCTGGACCGAAAGTGCCCGAAGTTTAATGGTAGGTCCGGCACTGTTGGTGGAAGAGGCTCAGGCCTGCATGTGGCTTCGGCATCTCTCTAATGCTGATCAGGCATTTTTCTTCTTTGATAATTTAGAGGGAGAGGCGAGGGAGGAAATTTGATATCGGTCAAGGGACGAGAGAGAGGATCCAAATAAAATCATTCAGGCATTGCGTGATTAGTATGGTTGCACGAAATCATTTGTATCTCTCCAAGAATATTTTTTTCCAGGAGACAACATGATGGGGAGACCTTATTGAAGTTCTCCCTGACCCTGCTGAATCTTCTGAAAAAGTAAAATCTCAATCATCTTTTGGCATGCCCAATGCAGAAACTTTGCTGCAAGATCAAATCATTGAATATGTTAGTGATGGTGCTCTTCAACGTGAATTGAAACAGCTAGTCCATCGTCAACCCACTGCTACGTTGTTGAACGTTCGAAGCGAAGCTATTCGCTGGGAACAGGAGGGACTGCCTGAGGGGCACGCGGTCGAAGCCAGTCCGTTCCTTCCACTTATGGTATCCAGTATGGGGTACAGGGACATCAGCACACAGAGATTGGTAACGACGCAGTGACCTCCGAATTGAGCAAATTACGAGAAATGCTGAAAAAGCAGCAACAACAATTCAATCAGTTGACCCAAAGTATGGATTTATTTTTAGATTCAGATTATTTGTAGAATGTGTCAGCAACCTGGTCACGCATCATCGTGTGTATGGGTGGGGTCGAAGTACCTTGCCTGGTGGACACCGGCTCTTTGGTGTCCACCATTACGGAGAATTGTTTCTTCACAAATTTTGAATCTTGGGTCAGGAGCAGCTTAGGTCGTGCCATTGGTTATAGCTCCGGGCGTGAATGGCCTCTCAATTGACCCTTCGCAGGGAGTTTCATTGACAGGCGATCTGACCAATCATCATCCGCCATTTTTGTCCGACAAAGCAGTCAGGAGAGTTAGTGGATTAACCTTGGAGGATTTGAACTTGAGAAACGGTGTGGAGTGACGTCTTTCCGCGGTTAAAACAGCATTCCTTCTTATGTTCATTTATGTTTATTTGATGCTATAAATTAACTACAAGGAAGAGATGATTGGTTCATGAGCAGCTTTAACTGAGGCTCTACAGTGATCTGTCAGACACATTAAAGGGCCACAAAACAGTATTTATTGTTTAAATTTCTTTAAAAAATTACCAAATTTGAAAGGTGAGACTTTGTTTCATATGAAAAGTAACCTGCTGTGTTGTCAGTGTCCTCTCTGTTCTGCGATGCAAAGCAACAATAACTAAAGAGGGCGGGTCTTTGGAAACAGTAAATTCCTTACATCCACTTTCTAGAGCTTGATGTAGAGCTTTGTGGCCGAGTGGTCTTAGGTTGTGGGGTGCTGGTGGTCAAAGATCATCCAGGTGGTTTGTGTGCTCAGGTTCCTGGGGTTTTGGGAATGAACGTCCTGAGTCGCTGCTACCAGGAGCTCTTTGGCCAGCATGGCACAAGTCTTTTCGATTTACCTGTTGTGTCACAGGCCCCTAGTTCTGTTTTCCATGCCTTACGATATTGCCATCACATTGACGTGCAGCCAGTCTTGGATCGGGAGGGCGAGTTAAAGTGCGTGGACGTTGGGTGTGTCGCATCCCAGGGGGCACCATGAAATTGGTTACCGTTACCTGCTCTGAACAGTACTTGAGTGGTACAGTACTGTTTGAGCTACCAGATTCTGGTCTTCCAGCAGGTTTGTTAGCATCTCCAGCTTTAGTACAAGTGGATCACAGAGTGGACCGTGGTACAGCCTATGTGCGCATGGTTTATGTTGGCATGGTAGATATAGTACTGTATGCTAACAAAGTTATGGGTACTATTAACCATATCTATGTGGTTAGTTTACCTCCTGAGGTCACTGAAGTTCAGGTAGTTTTGGCTAGGGTGAGTACACAAGTTGTGCAAGTTTCTCCTACTGTACGAGAACAGATTAGGGCGATCAATTTGTTTGTGTTGTCAGCAGAATAACAAGGTAAGGTGAGGGCACTACTGGAAAAGTATTTGCCTGTGTTTTCCAAGCATGATTGGGATTTGGGATGCACTAATCTTATATCCCATGAGATCCCTATGCTGGATGATGTTCCTGTGCGGCAGCGCTACAGGCGATTTCATCCCTCCGAGTATGAGGTAGTCAAGGCACACATTAACCAACTGCTTGAAGCCAAGGTAATTAGAGAGAGAGCTGCAGCCCTTATGCATCGCCCATCATCCTAGTCAAGAAGAAGGACGGTATGTGTGTTCACGTATATGTCATTTAAATTCTAAGACCAGGAAGGATGCGTTTCCTCTACCCAGGGGCTACCCAGGGTTGCACGGAGTGGCAGCTGCCACCCTAAAAATGAGCTTTGCCACCCCAGATGACAGCTCGTATACTCATGTAATGTACAAACAATTTTCGGTTTTGGTTTATGGAGGGGCGTCGACTTACCTACCTCCCATCGGCTTTTAAAAATAAAGTTTATCTTCGATCGATTGGGTCACAAAAAGCACTTATCAAATATGATATATATTTACAGTAGTTTCAGTTTTAAGTCTGATGTCTTCATGTAGATAAAGTGCATTTCTGCCCCTGCAGCAGGCTAAGTGTAAAAGGCAGATCGGAATAAATCCATTGCACAGAGCGCCGGTACAGTAGCATAACTGGAGTGTCGGACTCGGAAGAACGCTCTTGTCTTGTCCAGAGACAGGTAGCCTATAGTTGTGAGAATCTCTACGCATACGAAAGAAAACTTTTCATTTGAATCACACATTCTGACAGGTGTAATGGTATTGAATTCTATTTTATTCAAATCGCAGGGATGTCAGGAGACAAAACTTGACAAAAAAAAAACATGTGGAGAAATAGCCAAATCAGCACCATATATTAAAGGAGCTGTATGTAAGATTGTGGCCAAAACTGGTACTGCAATCACTTTAAAATGACTGTAGAGCAGTGTATCCCCTCCCCCTACCCCCTGACTCGGGGTTGCCAGATAGGTTGCAGGATCCAGCAGGAACGTGTGTGTAGCTGCTGCTGTGGTAACTAGAGCAGAGCTGGCAACCCGGATGCCGCAACACTACTGACTATGTGATTGGTAGATAGGTGGAGGGTGGAGCATCAGACCAAAACACAACATGACAACATCAATATCAGTTGAGGGCTGCAACTCCACTTATTATTATCGTGTTACCGTGTTATCCTCTTTTTAAAATTCGCACCCTGTTGACTTAAACGGGGCAAGTTCTAAACCTGCTTTTAGCATCTTAACATCCTTGATTTGTCATTGCAAGTGCACAGCCATGTGAGTGGTGTTATTAAGAGTGAACACGGTCAATCTGACTGCAGTAGATGTGAAAGATATGAATAAAAATGATGTTTATTCAGCCAGCTCACATACCTGTGTTTTCTTCCTGTTTTCGGCCAATGTTAAAATTGACCGGAGTTCTCCTTTAACACAAATTGCACTGGTCTGCTGGACTTGGTTGAACAAAAATAAACAATATGTTGTTGCTTAAGCTTATGTATTCAGTCATTATTTATATTCATTATTAGTCAGTATACTAAAAATCCATGTAAAAAAAAAATCCATGTAAGGTCAAATATTTATGTGATTAAAATGCGATTAATTTCGATTAATTAATTACAAAGCCTCTAATTAATTCGATTAATTTTTTTAATCGAGTCCCGGCCCTAGTTTAATTATTAAATACACCTACAAACTGAAGAGACTGTTGAAGTGGTGTTTACTGGGAACTTGCACACACTAAAGATCCTGAACCTCTCATGCTGTCACAGCTTCAAGTAAATAAGACTATCCACTAACTGTAGAATTATTATTTAGCTTAGCCTAAGCTGAAGGCACGCTATGTTGGGTTAGCTTAGCCAGCTAGGCTGGTTTGTTTACATTATGACATCACGGGTTAGCACTTCCTGTGACAAGTGGTTGTCATGGGAATCGGTGCATGTCCGAGCAAATCAACAGTCCATGAAGAATGTCTGCACATTTTATACCAGTTAGGCATGTTTAAACAAGTTAAAATGTGGTGCCTATACTTTAAGTTTTTCAATAACTGGATGTTACATTCTGATTCAGCAAGTGAAACAGTTTTGATCGCCTTTACATTGTAGAAAGGGAGCGTCACCCTACGTATATATAACACTGTACTGAGATTTCTTCATCAGAAACAGATTAAGAAATACTGCAATTTAGATTTCTTCAACCAAAGCAGAATAATAAATACCGGTAAAGTTTACATGCCGCTGAGATGAGATTCCTTTGTCAAACAGACTTACTCTTTAATGCTGAAATTAGGATTTCTTTGCCAAAATTCGATTAAACTTATACCGATACCATTTGAACATATGCTAAGTTACGTCGTTACGTCACTGTGTATGTCGCCATACGTCTTAGCTAGAAACGCTTGCAAGTACAACATTACTTTGGGATTATCTCTAACTCGTGTACAAGAAGGCTTTAAAAACAATTGAAATATGTAAGTCTTTTAATCTTTTCCTTTCATATGTAATCTTTTATATGTTATGTACCCATGTCTTGTGTCTTTTTTTCTTTCCATTTATTTGTTCTATATTGTGACTGTTTTCATCTTTGCTTGCATAATGTTTTCAATAAAAAAACTAATAAAAAAAACTAGAAACGCTTGCGCCAACTTCAAGCATAACAATTACTACGGCGGACTACATCGTGTTTCTGCAAATGTTTCTCCTGGCTTTGCGATCCTATATTATGGTCAGAAAAGATGTTTAGAACACATCTAAACCCGCCCCCAGCCCCGACGTAAGCATGACGTGGTAAAAGAATGGTTCTAGTCAAGCAAAGAGTTGGTGCCGCTTTGGAACCAGTTTTCCTGGCTGAGAACCGGTTCTTTGGCTGTCAAAACACAAATAACTGGTTCGCACGCAGGCACCGGCTCCGAACCAGCTCTTAAAATACTTCGGTGGAAAAGGGGCTTATGAGCACACCTTTTCATCTACTTTAAAAGTTGTATGTCCTATGCTGACTAGGAACTTTGTAGAGTCTTGCATTGTGGTCATGCTGTGTGCCTTCTGCTTTTTGAAGTTCAGAGTCAACAGGGTCTTAGGAAACCTTTTTGAGGAGGCCTTGTGTGTTAAAGGCCTTCTGCATCAGGTCACACCGTCGTTGACTGGGCATTGCGTGGGGGCAGGCCGTACTGCCTAAATGGTGATTAACTGGTTTCGGAGGAAAAGGTTCTTGAAGCTGGTGTCTTCCTCCGTCACAGGTTCGTTGCAAGCTCCTAGGTAGCTCGTCTGAGTCTGCAGTAGTAGCACAGGGACTTTCAGGTCTCCCCTGCTTGGTGTCCGGGGCAGCACCTAATCTGAATTCAGACTCTAAGTCTGAGAATCCTATTTTGATGGCTTGTTCCAGCTGCTGGTAGTGCCACAGCCAAAGCCAGCCACTCTGGGCTGGATGTGATCCAGAGCAGATAGAGTCTGTCTTGGTGTGTCACACCAGTTGAAGACTGCAGGTGAAAATTAATGTATGATAGATTGGAAGGGACACCGTGGTCTCCTGCAAGCTCTGGTGTGAATGCATGGATGTTTCTGACCATTCGCTTGAGGTCTTTGAGTGTCACTTCATGTGCC
The DNA here is from genome assembly GCA_036326025.1 of Chrosomus eos. NCBI lineage: Eukaryota > Metazoa > Chordata > Actinopteri > Cypriniformes > Leuciscidae > Chrosomus > Chrosomus eos. The sequence continues at coordinate 27,712,131 of CM070839.1, forward strand.
GTTTCAGGGTTTGTCTGAATTAATAATTTTCCTCCCGCAGCTGCAGAGGCTCTCAGGAAACTGGGGGTGAAGTGTTAAGCCGAGGGTTTGGCTCCTCCGCCCCTTTGTGCAGGGCTGGGGAAACTTATTTGGCTGATGTGAAGTTCAGCAGAGTACACCTTTCTCAGTTCTCTTTGGACCACATTGAGTTTGTCTATAATGTTGCAGCATTGCTGAATCAGTGTTCGGACTTCAGCTCTGGCAGTAAGCCGATGGCTTTAGCGCCTCTCTCTTTGAGTTCAACCAGTTCTTTAAGTGAAACAGTTCTTTTCTCGTCTGTTGGCGGGTGCTCATCAGCTGTCAGAGCCACCTGAAGACTGGTGATCTCCTTCAGTTGTTCCACTCTGTCAGGGTCTTTGCATCTGTCTTGTGCCTTCTCACACTGAGCAGGGTTCGTTCTCTATGGAACTTTGTGGCTGGCGGCGTTAGTTCACTTACCTCCTGTTTGAGGCATGCGGGAGTGTGGCCAAGGAGAAGATGATGCTGGTCCGCTCTTGGTGGCTCAGGCTGGGTGTCAGACATCCGCTTTCGTTGTCATCTAACTGTTCCTTTCTCTGCCGTAGCAGGTCGTTGCCTGCTTCAGGCTGAAGGATGTCCATGACACTGCTCTGCCAGGTCTCCAGAGGGGTCCTGGTGGATGGCAGGGCTGGAGGTCTGAGGCCTACTGGCACACTTGTGGGAACACGAGAGAGAAATGGCAAAGGCAAATGCAAGTTCCTACAGAGGTGGTAAGCTATCTGTGTGGGAGAACAGCTATGTGGGCCATGTAAGGTGTGAATAGCAATATGATCTGGAACATCTAAGATTTAGTGTTTGTGAGCGCACACAACAAAAAGGTTTTGAATATCTTTGTTGACGGCTTTAAGCAGCGTCGACTGATGACTGAGCTTTTACATGTAATCAAACTATTACTCAAAATACTGATGGTTCTTTTCACATGTTGTACTACGAGAGTAACAAATAGAGCAAAACCAAAATAAAATAAGATGAAATCAGAAAGGAAAAGGAAGAAAAGAGTGTTTTACCTATTTAAGTTTAGCCAGGAGATATAGGTAAACAGGTGTCACTTATGGGTTATGCTGCGGTTAGACGAAGCTAGCAGGGACACATCAAACATCTGAGAAAAAGAAGAAGAAGAAACAATGGGAAGTGTTTCCAGTTCAATCTGGGGCCTGCAGTGCGTTTAACCGTAACCATACTTCATGTACTTAGCTTGGTGCTAAGGAGTGAGGAGGGGTAGGGCACAGACAGGAGTTAGGTACTAATAACCTGTGTAGCTCATTAAGAAAACAACAGTCGCTAGAACTACTGTAATCCTATAGAGAGAGAGAGATGATGTTGGTAGTAAATATCTAAGATAAGGTAGAAGTAAAGGTAGCATATCCTTATAGCTCTAGAAAACTAAAAGGAAAGGGAAATAAACCAATTGATTTAATAAAATTTCAAATGTAATCAAAATCAGTTTAGCTGAATAGGAAAATTCAGAGACTGCTAAAGTCACGTTTTCATTAAACAGGGCTTTGTTACGTGTCATAGCTGTTTCAAAATTATTTGAAATTTCAATTGTTCGTCGTCAGGTCTCATGAACCATTTGTATGTGATCTCGTATCACTTTTATAGATTTGTACACATTTACAATAAAGGGAAAAGGCATATTTAATAGTCTCTTATTGGTCTGGTTGACCAAGCTTTCATAAAATGAGCCCTACAGGTTACTAAGATATCACGCCTTGAAAGACACCTCATATTAAAAGGTATTAGATGGTTTGTGGATTGCCATTACATGATTTCACCTTTGATAAAAACTTTGCGATTGCTTTTTAAAAGGTGTTTCATTGAGTTGAGTTTTCGCTACATTTACACTGTTCTGACCAGTGAAGCAGGGGGTGGTTCAAAACAATGAATCATTTGTGACGTAATTGACTCTGTAGGAGATCTGTAGGAAATCCAGATAATCTCCTGGCTAAAACACAAACCCTAAACACAACACAATGCAGTGCGTGAGTCAAAATACATGTTAAACACCTTTGAAAATCAATATAGAACATTCCTTCATATTTGTCACGAATCCAGTCTGTGGCCTTCCGGTCAATCACCACCAGAGGTCACCAAATCACAGCATGGACTTTTGCACTTCACTACAATACCCATCATTCATTGCATTGACTACTCGCACAGCTGATTCCACTAATCACGCTCACACCTGAGAACTATCACACACTATCTCACACACTTTATAAGCCTTGGACTTTCTCTCCCTTCTGCCGAGTATTGTATTGCATTTAGCGCTCCTCTAGTGTTAGCTACTCTACAAAGCCCATCCAGTGTTCATTGCCTTGCCTGTTTTCCTGTGTTCTGATTCTAGCCTGTGTTTCCTGGATTTACCCTTAGCCTATCCCTTTGGACTCTGGTTGCACCTTGTTTGGATTTTGCTGGTTACCTGGATTATCTCTCTTTGCCTTGCCCCTGTTGGATGTTGTTTGCTGATCGTCGACCCACGCTTGCCTTAGGATCATTCTGTGTCATGCCTCTGCCATTCCTGTCTACTGTTTATTGACCTTGCCTGTTTATGACCATGTTTTGGAATAAAGCCCTGCGAATGGATCCGCACGTCTCTTGTCTTGTTCAGCCCGTAACAGAATACTCGGCCACACAAGGATCCAGCGGCTTTTCCTGTGGAGATTGGCCAGGTATGGACACAGCACGAATGTTATTAAGACTCAAGCAGGGTTCGCGATCGCTCGAGGAGTATATACAAGAGTATTTGGATCTCGCCTATTCCTCTGATCTGCCGGATTGTGTGCTCATTGATTTCTTTTGTGAGGGCATTAATCAACCGCTCCGATCACGGTTAGTCTGTGAGGGTCCCCGTTCATCTCTCAGTCAGTTTATGGATTATGCCTTGGTGTCTGTTGGTTCAGCTTTCACTGTGGGTGTCGCAGAGGAATGCGACTCCGCACTTACTCATGTAATGCCGGCCGTACCAGAGCACGGTCACAAGATGGCAGACACCACAACATCCCGTTCTGTCACAGTTGATCGTCACCAGTCAAGCCAAGTCACAGCTGATCGTCACGAGTCAAGCCAAGTCACGGTTGATCGTCACGAGTCAAGCCCAGTCACGGTTAATCATCACGAGTCTCGTCATGTCACCGCTGACCAGCCAGAGTCTTTTCACGTCCTGTCTGCCACGCCCAGATATTCAAGGTCAGTGCTTCGATTTCCCAGTCTGGTTTCTAGTGTGAGGGATGCACCACTGGGGTCGGCACGTGCAGCTGGTATCCCCAAATCTACTGCCTTTAATCATTCTGTTCCTGCATTAGTTACCCTGTCCGAAGCACTTCCCATGATGGGAATCGCTCTATGTTGCGTTTGGGCTGCGTACACCACCTCAGAACTGCCCCAGGCGATGGCACCCGCTGCAGTTTCACCAGAGGTGGCGGCACGAACTGCAGAACCTCTCGAAGCGGCGGGGCTCGCTTCAGTCCCTTGTATGGTGGTAGCGCCCAGCAATGTCTTCCCAGCCTGTCATGTCCCGGTCAAAGGAACCGTAGATGAGCACTGTACCTGTCCTGTTAAAGAACTTTACCTGATTCTTGATGCTACCCCTGTAGAACCTCCAGAGATGGTGGTGTCTGCTGCAGAACCTTCGGAGGTGTCAGAGCCAGAGACCGTCCAGCCAGAGCTTCACGTCAGCCACGTCCAGCCAGAGCTTCACGTCAGCCACGTCCAGCCAGAGCTTCACGTCAGCCACGTCCAGCCAGAGCTTCACGTCAGCCACGTCCAGCCAGAGCTTCACGTCAGCCACGTCCAGCCAGAGCTTCACGTCAGCCACGTCCAGCCAGAGCTTCACGTCAGCCACGTCCAGCCAGAGCTTCACGTCAGCCACGTCCAGCCAGAGCTTCACGTCAGCCACGTCCAGCCAGAGCTTCACGTCAGCCACGTCCAGCCAGAGCTTCACGTCCAGCCAGAGCTTCACGTCCAGCCAGAGCTTCACGTCAGCCACGTCCAGCCAGAGCTTCACGTCAGCCACATCCCGTCTGCCGAGCCTGCTGTTCCTGTGCGTACTTCAGCCTATGACCCAGTAGCTACCCTCAAGAAAATTTTGGGGGGGGGCAGTAGGTACCCGCCGTGGCCGCCCGAGGGGTCTTCACCGCCGTGGCCGCCCGAGGGGTCTTCACCGCCGTGGCCGCCCGAGGGGTCTTCACCGCCGTGGCCGCCCAAGGGGTCTTCACCGCCGTGGCCGCCCGAAGGGTCTTCACCTCCCTGGCCTCCTGAACTACCTACCGTCCTGTCGCAGTCTCCAGGCCCTTTTCCGCCCCATGGGCCTGGCCCTCCAGCCCACCCCCGGGTCCGCCTCCGCTCCACCGCCCTCCTGGATTGTATTGGAGCGTCTGGAAGCCGCTCCTTGTGGGGGGGCTCTGTCACGAATCCAGTCTGTGGCCTTCCGGTCAATCACCACCAGAGGTCACCAAATCACAGCATGGACTTTTGCACTTCACTACAATACCCATCATTCATTGCATTGACTACTCGCACAGCTGATTCCACTAATCACGCTCACACCTGAGAACTATCACACACTATCTCACACACTTTAAGCCTTGGACTTTCTCTCCCTTCTGCCGAGTATTGTATTGCATTTAGCGCTCCTCTAGTGTTAGCTACTCTACAAAGCCCATCCAGTGTTCATTGCCTTGCCTGTTTTCCTGTGTTCTGATTCTAGCCTGTGTTTCCTGGATTTACCCTTAGCCTATCCCTTTGGACTCTGGTTGCACCTTGTTTGGATTTTGCTGGTTACCTGGATTATCTCTCTTTGCCTTGCCCCTGTTGGATGTTGTTTGCTGATCGTCGACCCACGCTTGCCTTAGGATCATTCTGTGTCATGCCTCTGCCATTCCTGTCTACTGTTTATTGACCTTGCCTGTTTATGACCATGTTTTGGAATAAAGCCCTGCGAATGGATCCGCACGTCTCTTGTCTTGTTCAGCCCGTAACAATATTAACAATGAGCATTTATTTTTTACGGAATTTCTTATTTATAGAATATTTAAAAATGTTTTTATACATTTACAATTTATACTTTTATAAATGTTTTGTTCATTCATTAATTCATTGTTTGTTTGTAATATGAATATATTAAATTAGATAGCACTTAAGATTGATGGAGCTTATTGTCACAGTTTATCACAGTTCTTTCAGCATTTAGATTAATCAATAACCATCACCAAATACAAAAATGCACATGAGATATTTTCAATAATTGGCTGGTCACTAACATATCAAACCATTATTAATGATCAACAGGAAATGAAACAAAGCAATTGCACAGAATTACAACATTCTAAAAGTCTGACATTTATGAAAAATACCCTTGACCTGAGAAAACAGTTCTGCCTTTCGGTTAATACAGTAAAGTTGACGCAGATATGTTTGTAGGAGTCAAATGTAGTGATTGTTCAACCGCTTGATGGCGGAGTGCACCAGCTGTTAACATGGGTACGAAAAAAAATATGCAACGCATACGCACTGCAAACGGAGTATGTGTGAAACGGGCGTGAGTGTGGTCACCTGTTCAATATCACATGATATTTAAACTTCCTGTGGGTTGAATCAGGAGGGACAGGTGGCGGGAACATATGGTTATTTTCCAGATCCATGTGCTTTTAAACCTGCAAGTTATAGCAAAGTCATTAGCAAAGCATTGAAAAGAATATCACTCTGTGGACATTGTTTATTTGTTTATTCCAAACTGTGTTAAATACCTGTGTGTGTTGCATCAAGAAATCAACCATTCATCTGTTGTTTTCTTTTCTTTTTTTCATTTAATTGTAGTGATTCATCATTTAATTATTCAATTTAATCATTTATACCTTTATCACATTGTTTTGTTTATTTCCCTTGCTCTTGTAGTTCTTGCGATTGTGTGATTTCAAGGGATATTAGTCTTAGACTAATTATTATATTAGGCTATAGACTCTTCACAATTTAGAAATAAGAGAATGTCTCCACTTTAAGGTTCTTAAAGTCACAGGATGATGTTGTGAAGCAGTAATTTTCCATTGACTTTGCTTTGGTAAATAACACTTGATTTGTACTGGTCAGATGAAGTATACAGGACAGAGTCCAGTTTGAAAAATTTGGGATGATGCTTAGACAAAGGCATTAAAACATAATGCAACTAGATTATTTAATAAACCCTTCACATTTGCATAAATATCACTTTGTCTCATGTGTTCTGCTGTTACCTGGCTTTCTTAGTAAACCTCTAAGGCCGATAGAAGACTGTTAATACAGGTTTGGGTAGGAGGAAAAAATACTGATTTTGGGCACCAGAGAAGTTTTGGATTCCAGACTAAATGGATGTTTTCTGGTGGTGTCTGGTGAAGAGATCCAATATTCCTGTTCCCATTCCAAATGCCATTCCGGTGTCATTTTATTCTGTTCAATTGTTTACCCAACAGCTATTGCAATAAGATGATACTAGAATTTTAATTTGGAGAACATTTACTGTATGATAGGTTCAAACTAGGTGAAGTGTTTGATGTGTTTGTGGGGTATCTTTCTGTTAATGCCATTTTTAGGCCAATTAGATTTCATGTGAGAAACATCTTTTAAAGACATTAGTAACCCATGTACTGTAAATAAAGACTGATGATTTGTGAGCACACATTTGTTTACTTGCCTTGAAAACTTACATCCTTTGAGCCTTTGCTGACCTTTCACCTCTGCCCCACACCACTAGAAGTGCAGGAACAATGACCAATTTATTCCGGTACATGAGGTTTTTAGAGAAAAAATATTCATTTTAAATGGACACCCTTGCATAAAATAAATCTCAGCAGAACCAAGAGAATCTTTTGAATTCCCTTTACATCATTTTACTGTAAAGAGAATGACTCAAAAACAAAAGACATTCAGATGAAAATGTTTAGCTGTTTCGTTTTTCCCCCCGTGTCATCCCCCAAAATGCTGACAACCACTAGGCTATAAAACTTCTGTTTGTTTTACCCAGAAGAGCTCATGGTGAGAGAGGTGAGTTTGAGAATGTACTGAGGCACAAGACCTCAAGTTGCACCACATGTGGCTCTATGGTCTACAAGCTGGAATTCACCCACGTCTGTGAATGCAATTATCAGCAAACAAGCCATACGAAGACTTTTAATGAAACACATAAACTTAAATGTGCAGAGAACATATGTAGTCCTGGACTGAATAACAATAGAAATAAAGGTGAAATATTTCACCTTTAATACATACAAAGTAAAATAATTTTTGGGAAAATTAAGACTGTTCAAAGTCTTCAATAACGATTCACTAATTACAATAACTTACCGTAAGTAAACTAATAATAATTAAACTAAAGCCAAATGTCTGGGCATAGTCAACTGAATTTTTGTTTCTCATGGCCTTAAAAATCATTTGATTTAAAGGATTATGTTTAAATGTTTTAAATCTGTTTTGCAGATGAATATACATTATGCCTTCTTTTGTTGCAGAACAGTTGTTTTGTAAATGGGCTGAATAGTAAAAGAGAAGCAGCCAAAAAGTGTTCAGCATATTATTATTATTATTATTACTCAAATAAATAGCAATAGTAATGATGAAGCATGATGTTTCCAAATTTGTGGCCAGTGTAGGTTTAAATAATTATTCCGGTTCAGTTCAATTGACAACATTTGTGTCATATTATTACCACAAAACAACATTTTGACTAAACTCCGGTTTTCTTATTAAAAAAAAAGGTTATGTTGAGGCAGTTTTTAGAGATACATTTTAGAGAACTTAAAATGTTATAAAATCACTTCCATTTCTTCATCTGTTAAAAATGATTGTATTATTTGAGCTGTAAAGTTGTTTTATGTAAGTTTTATCCAATAAAGTTGTAAAATATAATAATATTTTACACAGAAAAGGTAATTAAGCAATTTTCACACTAATTTTGTGTTAACACCCGTATTGTCTGTCTGGTTGCTATACTTTTGGAACAGAGTATTTTAACATTTAAGAATTGTCCATATTTACCCTGCATTGTTAATGCCTTGCTGTTTTTTTTTTTTTGGAGGATGAGTGCTGTTGATTAAACTTAACTTCTATTGAACCCATAATATTCCTTTAAGCTCTTGAAGCTAGATCTATAAAATCAAAAATATTAATGAGAACTTAAGGTGCTGTAAAACAACTTTTAAAAAATGAACTTTTAGGTGTAAGATGCATTAGCATTTTCTCATCAGACTCCAATCCAAGTATTTTTTCCCCAGGTTTACACGTGAACCCTGGAATGGAATGAAAGGTGTGATCTGTGTAGAACCAGACTGCAGATGACGTCAGAGACGTGCTATAAAAGCAGAGGAGACACAGACACACTCAGAAGCTCAGATCTGCTGTCCTCCTCAGACACACACACACACACACACACACACTGAACATGCTGTGGACTCTCTTGTTCAGCTGCAGCTTTTATCTGCACAGCGATCTGGTTTCAGCTCAAGGAATATCCAGAGGTGAGTGACTTTCTTAATAAAATATATATGTTTGATGTATCTTATATATATTCTGAAATCTGAAAGTCTTTGTAGAGGAATGTCTAAAGTACACTGCAAAATTATTTCAGAGAGTACATTCATAACCATATGTTTGAGTTATAATAATGTAAACATTATTATTATTATATTTTTTTTTACAAAGCTCCTAGAATTGTTTATGCTAAGATCTTTATACTGTTTGCCAAGAAGTAAGATAACCTATCGTGTGGGTTTTGGTATGCTTTAATAACATATATACAGCTGAATTTCCATTCTGCAAGTTGCAAGATAAAGATCAACATTTTGGCCACCAGTCAAGATGAAAAACTGATAATTTGAGCTTATGGAATCCTGGAATGCATATGGAAAACAGTGATGTCGCTAATGGAAAGAGCACACTTCCCTTCTGTTTGTCTGGACTGCTCTCTGGGGAGGGAAACCTCTGAGAGAAGCCCTCCTACTAAGTTTGAATCTTAGATTTGTATTGACTTATTTCTTTTTATTTAACATGTTTTTAAATTTACCGTTATCTTCAGTGGAGAAAAGCTAAACATAACCCTTACTAGGACCCTAACCCCACATGTAGAGCTGAGAAAGAAATGGTCTCATGTTAATTTGATCATTCTAGTGTTGCTGCTCCTGTGGCTCATAAAACCCAGCGTCATAAATCAAAACTGCAACAGTTTATCTGCTGTCATAACAACATGTTCACCCATGAGATTAATCAAAACGATGCATAATATTTGGGTTTCATGTTATGGTCATGCTGAAACACAGGATCCACCATTAGGCAACAAACTTAGATTGGCCTTTGCTATTCACAAACACACAGCATAAACACTCAAAATGTGTGTGTGAGACACAGTTGTAGTCCATGGCAAATTACTGTAATACAGTTTCTGAATGCTAAAATGTCAGATGCTGAAAAATCATCCACAGGGCCTGCAGGAAAAGACATTATATTTTGAGCGGGACCTTACAAGCATTAATCATGAAACTGTCCTGTTGTTCTTAGTTTACTGTTGAAACAGGTTTCAAAGGGATATTTCACCCAAAAAAATGAATATGAACTGTTAGTGTTACACACACTCATGTCATTCTAACCTGTAGGACTGTCTTTATACTGCAGAAGAAAGACATTTAGCATAATATTTAATTAGATCAAACATATATAATAATAATAATAATATTGAACCATAAAAGTACAGTGTTTCATGCTTTATTGTACGCCACTACTGTGTGTGAACAGAAAGAAACTTAATACACAATGTTTGGTTTGGAAACATGAAGGTTGCAAACCAAAAATACTCCTTTCAATAAATCAGTATGTTGCTAAATCATCTTTCTAATTCTACATTGTTTACTGCAGATGGTGAGATTATTAAACAGATTAAAGGCACAAACCAGGAGCTTGCTGAAATCAAAGAACTACTGAAGCAACAGGTAATTCGAAACAAATGTGCTCTTCAATCATTTCCTTAAGCATGTCATTGTAAATTCTCAGAGTAAATGACTTTGTATGAAACCTCTGGCATCCACTAACAATTATTTAACCCTCTGGTGCTCCTCATTTGGGAGTTAATATAATTAATACAATATGTCAGTTTAAAATAGAGACTAGGCATTTAAATCCAATTTTTGAAGGCAGATTAGCGCCATCTGGTGAGAATAAAGAAAGAAAAACATGTATGCCTAATACCATGGTGTGACCACTAGGTTCATGAACAGCTCTCCATAGAGAGGCTTTTTGACTGCAAATATCACAAGTGAGACTATGTTTTTACGACCACTTAGCCTTTTCAAATCATGCCCTCAAATAGTTATTATTATTTTGTGTCCATATAGCCTACCAAGTGCCATAAAAGTGGCATGTTTCTTACCATTACGATGAAGCTACGATATTGGTCAAAAGTGACAGAAGAGCACCAGAGGATATCATGACAGCATGTGAGAAGGTCAAAGACCGTGATGTAAATGTTGATATCTTAACTATATTTAGAGGGAATTCCCTTGTTGGAATGTATACCTCTTGTATCCCTTGTATACTACAGAGCTGTTGAACACACACAGAGACATACACACACAGACACTTGCATTACCACCTCCAGTTGTGCATTTTATATATATATATAGATATATATTTCAACAGCCTGCTGTCAATTACGACTTACTTATTGTATAAATGAGCAATGTATTCCTGGAGATACAAACGGTACAAAAGAAAATGAATGCAATATTTTGAACAAAGAAATGAAAATGTGTTAGAACCGATATATTTGGTAATATTTCACAATACAGGGGCACTAGAATGCATTCATTCATGCTTAACTAATGCACAGATAATCACGTGTTAGTGTATGACTCATAAAGAACTAAGATTAAAGGATTAGTTCACTTTAAAAAAAAACTTTTGCTGATAATTTACTCACCCCCATGTCATCCAAGATGTCCATGACTTTAGTTTCTTCGGTCGAAAAGAAATTAAGGTTTTTGATGAAAACATTCCAGGATTTTTCTCCATATAATGGACTTCAATGGGACCCAAACGGTTCAAGGTCCAAATGACAGTTTCAGTGCAGCTTTAAACGATACCAGACGATGAATAAGGGTCTTGTCACAGTCCTCGTCTGCACCAGTCTGTCTTTGTGTCTACACTACACTTCCCAGAATCCTCCTCGTCTCCACACCTGTATTCACTCCCTCACTTTCCAGCCTGTCCCTCGTTATCATCATCTGTGTCACCTGTCTTCACCTTGTTAGTGTTCATTTGGATCTGTATTTAGTTCTCTCTGTTTCAGTCTGTCCTTGTCGGTTCTTACGTCTTCTATGTAATGTATTGTGAGTGTTCCTGCCCGTCTTCCTGTTTATACCTGTTTTGAGTTTGTTTTAAGTAAATGTTTGCATTGGAGCCTTCTTGCCTCAGCCTCCTTCTTCAACCCGCACCACAACCCGTGACAGAAGAACCGACCACCCTAAAATGGACGATAGGGTCAGTAATGTCGTCCTGGCCGAGGAGAGACAAAATCTCCCACTCTCAGCCCAAAGATGTTCGTTTGAGGGAACCCGTCTGGCAATATTTCGCGGGACCCGTGGAGGCCGCAGTAGAGGCGGTGGTCGAGAGGGGTTCCGACACCACTCTCCACTCTGGTCCCTCTTCGATCCTGGGTTGGTGATGTCCAGTCCAGCCAAGCCCTCACCGCTGGTTCTGTCCAGCCCAGCCAAGCCGACACCACTGGTTCTATCCAGCCAATCCGAGCCAGACCCTTTTTACGACCTTCCTGAGCTTCTTCCCCCAGAGACTGTTTCACCGCTGGTCCCGTCCAGCCCAGTCAAGCCTTCGCCGATGGTCCCGTCCAGCCCAGTCAAGCCTTCACCGCTGGTCCCGTCCAGCCCAGTCAAGCCTTCACCGCTGGTCCCGTCCAGCCCAGTCAAGCCTTCACCGCTGGTCCCGTCCAGCCCAGTCAAGCCTTCACCGCTGGTCCCGTCCAGCCCAGCCAAGACTTCACCGCTGGTCACGTCCAGCCCAGCCAAGCCTTCACAGCTGGTCCCGTCCAGCCCAGTCAAGCCTTCACCGCTGGTCCCGTCCAGCCCAGTCAAGCCTTCACCGCTGGCCCCGTCCAGCCCAGTCAAGCCTTCACCGCTGGTCCCGTCCAGCCCAGTCAAGCCTTCACCGCTGGCCCCGTCCAGCCCAGTCAAGCCTTCACCGCTGGCCCCGTCCAGCCACGTCCAGCCAGAGCTTCACGTCAGCCACGTCCAGCTAGAGCTTCACGTCAGCCACGTCCAGCCAGAGCTTCTCCAGCCAGAGCTTCTCCAGCCAGAGCTTCTCCAGCCAGAGACCGTCCAGCCGGAGACCGTCCAGCCGGAGACCGTCCAGCCGGAGACCGTCCAGCCAGAGACCGTCCAGCCAGAGACCGTCCAGCCAGAGACCGTCCAGAAAGAGACCATCCTGCCAGAGACCGTCCTACCAGAGACTTCTTCCCCGCTGGTCCCGTCCAGCCCTGCCGAGCCCTCACCGCTGGTCCCGTCCAGCCCTGCCGAGCCCTCACCGCTGGTCCCGTCCAGCCCAGAGACTTATAATGACTCTATCACTCTCCCCATTCATTTTTTGGGGGGGGGGGCATAGGGGTCTGTCCTTGTCGGTTCTTACGTCTTCTATGTAATGTATTGTGAGTGTTCCTGCCCGTCTTCCTGTTTATACCTGTTTTGAGTTTGTTTTAAGTAAATGTTTGCATTGGAGCCTTCTTGCCTCAGCCTCCTTCTTCAACCCGCACCACAACCCGTGACAGGTCTTACAGTAGGTAGCCAACCAGAATGCCTATTGCCGCCGCGGCGTCTACCGCGGTGAATTCACCGCGGCAAAAAAAAACCAGTCGCATTTCTAAGTCATTCGCGAAATGACCGCCAGGTGGCGCAAAGGGACATTTAGCGAAAGCAAAACGTATGTAAAAGTAGCCTACATTTTAAATAGAATATAGCAAACTTTTAGAGCAGACTTTTAGAGCAGAACATTTTATGAATCAAAATTTAAAGGAGGCCTATCTCGCAGTCAGTGAAAATAAATTAGGTGCAATCAATGATGCTAAACTATTGAGGAATGAGAAGATTGAAGAGTGCATCTGTCGTTTGTGGGCACACTGACGCGTGAACAACCGAGCTTGTGGTCGAGTGGTAGAGCTGAAGGTTTAAACAGTACAAAGACACAGGTTCGAAACCCGAATAAATATGTTTTTTATATAATTACCATGCATTTCCATTTTACACTAAGGAACAAATCTCATCCAACAGATTGACTGAATTTACGTCTTCAAAAACAGTTCTGTTAAAAAATAAACAAACAAACAAAAAAAAACTTCATGGACAGGACAGCAGACAGCAGGACTGGAATTCTTTCCATATGCAGAAATAATTTTAAAAAACATGGTTAAGCAAGGTGCGATTTGCCGGTGGGTGATTTCCCCCCTCCACAGTAGGCTATAGCGAATAGGCCTACCCTAAATAGACCTTATCAAATATAGTATATATATTTTTTAAATATAGCCTAAAACACGCACGTTTAAACAACAAACAATAAAATCTGAACCAGCGCTTCTGCTCCTGTATTCAGAGATAACATGCAGCGCATTTCAGTTACGAATTGTATTAATACATTCGCGGCTTTTTAAAATGTCACAAAGCGTTTTGATGTGGTTTTGAACGAAATATTGAAGTTTATAATTAAGTATTTTGACACACCACGCCTAGTGCGTATTCTAAAATGGGGTTTTCTTCTGCCACTGAATTAGAGTTCGACAAACGCCGCATTCACTTGAATTTCTTTTTCTGCTAAAATAACAGGCTATAGCCTACTTCGTTATTTTTGGTCATACAGATAGGATATCATTTTAAAACTGTAAAAGGTCTATTTTATTCATGTAAAGTAGGCTACACTCACAATAGGCTAACAACAAAACATTCTCACTCATTTGAGCGAACACACACTGCATAAACGTTTGGGCTTTTCTCAATGAGCTTCGACATGGCCGAGTGGTAGAGCTGACGGTTCATCAATCGGAAGACCTGCGTTCAAATCCCGAACAAACATGGACTTATGTAAAAATATATATATTTTTAGGCTATTAATGCAGATTTGTTTAGTTCTAAAACTCTGTTACACCATATATTTTTTTGCTTATATTTATAAAATAATATTACCATGCATTTCCATTTTACACTAAGGAACAAATAGGCTATCCAACAGAACGACTTTAGATCTGTATAGCTAATAATACCAATTGTTCAAAAGCAGTTTTGTATAAAAAAAAAGATATATAGGCCTATATATATCTATATTTGTTGTATTCCCTATAGCCTACATAGAGTTTTTAAAAACATGGTTTTAAGCAAAGTTTTCGACAAACGAGGCAGCGCGTTCATTTGATTTATTTTTCTCATAACAGCTAAAATAACTTAATAGGCTATACGTGATTTTTTTTGGTCATACAGATAAGAGTAGAGTAGCCTACATCGTTCAAAACTGTAAACTTTTTTTTAGGCTAATGACAAAAGTTTATCTGTCGTCTCTCTCGGTCTCCGGGAACTGCGCGTCACAAAAATAAACCGAAAGCCACTTGCCTCAGCTCAGACACGATAGGAAATCGGATATATCTAAAGCCTTTAAATGTCTAAATATTTAGGTTAATAAATGTTATCTGATTATGTAATCCATATGAAAACGAGAGCTACAGAGAATCTGCTCAAATATGTTTATGTGATTGTGAGCGCCTCGCAATGAGAAAATGACAAGGTGAAAATCTCGTTTAATTAAAATCGCCCTGAATTAAAATGTAAAAACAGATCAAATCATTTATTCGTCGAAGTGTTGCTATATTGTTTCATTTAAAGTTCATAATTATTATCTAAATGTTATTTAGTTTATCAGCAGTAGGCTACCACGAAGCACCGATATTTATTTGAATAATAATAATTTAAAAAATAACTAATTCACATTTTACATGCCTGGACCCAAAGATCCCTGTAGAATTTAATATTGAGTTGAGCATTTTGTTCATGACAACAAAATGAACATGCGTTTGAAGATTATATTTAGTTTTGCTTGGAAAAAGCTGGCCCAAACCAGTTTTATTTCTTCAATTATTTAAATAATGAAATATTTAGTAATAAACTTTTATGACAGAAATACCAAAACATGTAGCTTAAATCATTTAATTCTTTCATTATCAACACTTTAATAGCCTAATGCTAGAAGAGCGATTTAAGTGTGAATTGCGACTTCTCCTTATTTTAAGTCAGACTCAGACTCAGAGAGCATGTGGGGGTTTGGAGGGACAGACAATAGGTGTTAATGTTCCTCATTCATATGGAGAGTGTCGGATAGCCAGCCCGATGGCAAAGGCAAAATTATTTTAAGGATAGGCTACATCTCTCGATGTGTCCCCATATTTGATTAAATTATAAATATTGTAGTTTATTTATTGTAGCCTATTTAAAGTGTTTTCACACACAAATTTAAATTGAAGTGTTCAATCCAGTTGTTTCAACTGGTTCTGTAGAGTTTAAGAATGTTTGAGCAAGGGAGACTAAATAAACTTGCTGAGATCCAGCGCGAGAGAGGCAAAACTCATGTTTTTAATTTATGTTGCTGTGGACTATTTTCGATTTGTACCGTTTCGTTTAATTTAGCTGCAATTTCTTTGGCAAAACAAATTTAAAATGTAGCAAGAATAAGATTGTGTGTTTCTTTTTTGCATGGAAATAAAGTCTAAATGCAAGTTAGGTTGCCACCGGTCCCGGTTTTACCGGGATTGTCCTTCTTTTTAATAACCTGTCCCGGGAAATTGAAGCACTCTCCCGGGACAATGAATGTCCCGGTTTTCGAAAGGCTACGTGATTATGCAAGTTCAAACCATAGACGGGTTCAAACTGTGTAGCGCGCGGCCGCTTGCACGGCAGAGAGAGGGAGAGACAGAACACCGGCTAGATCCCCCCTAACTACAGATGGTAGTTGCCGCTCAAAGTGTGGGGCGAAACTTTTCCTTTTTATGCCTTTATATCTTTATTCGTTCATGGCGAGTCTACATCGCATCTTCATCTTTGCAGCGACGCAGAAAACACCAGTTTATTAATAAACAATGAAATGTCTCCTTGCTATTTTTTACACATTCACCATTGCCGGCTCGTGCGCTTGAGTGCAGCTTTATAACACTCACTCATTACCCTGTATAGCCTATTTAAGTTATTAAATCAATATAAAGGGGTGATTTGTCCACTGATGGCTTAAATAAACAACTAGGCTACTAGTTGACTAGAAAAAAACTAGTCGGAGACAGCATGAGCGCGCGACCCTGAGCGGAATGAGCGAGCCGAGGAATATCCAGAAATGCTCACATGCTCTGATCGGAACAAAGGAATTTTGACATAATTAATCATTAGTTTATATCTCATGCACTGCCCATATCAAACACATTAGCCAATGTTATGTCTATTTTAATTTTTTTGTCTTGCCAAATGGATTTCTCTTCTTTTCTTTTTTTAACATTTTGACACAGCAGCACTTTTATTTTCTCTATTTTTGTTTTTGTTTGTTTAGTTTGTATTTAGATACTAGCCTACTTGTTACTTCAATAAATTGGAACATTTTAAGCTTGTTGCGTATTTCATTAGCATTGTGTTGGGCCGATGGGGCAGTGGGGCTTGAAAATTATGAGTCTATCCATCGGGTGCAGAAAAAAGATTGCATGTGTGTGCTAGTGTGCGTGTGTTTATGAAGCGAATGTAAGAAGCCCCCCTAACAACCCCCCAGCTCTACTGTAGCAATGTTGTAATATGCCATTGATTATTAAACAAAACGCTTGACTTTAAATAAATAAACAGTTAATAAACTCGCAAATAAACAGTCACCTATTTAAGCATCAAGAACGGTTTAAAGATTAATGCTGTCGGCCAACATGGTGTTATACTGAGATTCGATCTCGTGTCTCTTGGATCTCCGTGTCGTTGCGTTAACCACAGAGCCACCGCCTGAACGCTGTTACGTCAACGTCTTATACTCTTCCAAAGCCTTGATGTAGCCTAATATGTTTCTATTGCAATGTTTTATATGGAAATGTTTTCATTATTTATTTAATTTAATTTAAGTATTGTGATGAATTATTTAACTACATTTCACTTAAATTCATCTGCTACCAGCTTTCAATCGCTCTGAATGAGCCGCGACGCAGCGGCAGATTACGCAATAGAGAGAATAAACGGACACTTTTCAAAGTCTGTGATTGTAGCGCCTCTTAGCGGTTAAAGGCAGCAAATACACCCCGAATTTCACCGCCGCGGCAAAGCGGCGGCGTTGAAAGTATTATTCTGGTTGGTAACCTACTGTATCTAGCGAAACGATCGGTCATTTCAAAAGTAAATAAAAGTTTTATAGCACAAATGCTCGCCTTGCTCTGTTCTGTGAGACCTTATCAACGTAATTGCGTATTATGTGACGTCACAAACGCGCATCACAGAACAGAGCAAGGGGAGCATTTGTGCTTATAAAACTGAAACTCTTTTATTTATTTTTGAAATGACAGATCGTTTTGACAAAATGACAAAAGTTTTTTTTAAAAGTGAACTAATCCTTTAATAGATAAAGTAATATATGAATAGCTATTAATTAATTGTGTCATGATGTATTAATTAATAAATAAACCACAATGGGTCGAAGTCATGCATTTCAACTTCCAGATGTCTGCTTTAATCATTAGATAATGATTTGCAAAGGTATCATCATGTTATGATTTTACATGTTGATAATTATATTATATTTTTTAATAACATCCCTGCCTATTGAAAAGTTAAATCACATTTTTAGTTCTTATACATTCTTACATAACACTGACAAATGAACAATTTGTTTTATAGATACAGGAAATAGTTTTCCTGAAGAACACGGTTATGGAGTGTGAAGCCTGTGGTGAGGAATTCTAAGCTTATCATTGCATCAGATTAATAATCGAGATTGTAACTGCTAAATATTGGATATGCATTCTCTCTTGTCCTTGTAGGCATGAGATCAGTAGATCCACAGCCTTCATGTGTTCCCAACCCCTGCCACCCTGGTGTGGAATGCATTATGACACCCAGTGGCATCAAGTGTGGCCTGTGCCCGGAGGGCATGACAGGGAATGGAACTCACTGTACTGATGTTGATGAGGTGAGTGGCCTTCCTGAGCTGAAATAGGGTGAATTCCAATCAGAAGTGAGCATACTCACTCCAAAGTGAGCTCTTGAAGTGGGGACTCTGGTGGGAGCAGGGAAAGTGTGTCTCATAAAGTAGCCGTCTGGAACACGCTTGGCTAAGGGAGCAATGACACTGTAAGTTATTATCTTTACCTGGACCATTATCATGACAATACAGCATAGCATCCATCACCCCATTAGCTGTTCTTACAACAAATTTTTTATTACTGCTGTTAATAAAGTTGCAAATAAATATATATTCACAAGTTTTAAAATATGCTTTTGTGTGTGTGTGTGTGTGTGTGTGTGTGTGTGTGTGTGTGTGTGTGTGTGTGTGTGTGTGTGTGTGTGTGTGTGTGTGTGTGTGTGTGTGTGTGTGTGTGTGTGTGTGTTTGTTGTGGTGTGTGTGGCTTTTTGTGATAAATGAGGACACAAATGTGTATAATGACATGCATATTACACTGGTATTACAACTTACACATGATATATGAGGACATTGCACGAGTCCTCATATTTCAAATAGCTTAAAAAACATAAAAAACAATGTTTTTTTTTCAAAAATGTAAAAATGCAGCATGTCTCCTGTGATGGGTAGGTTTAGGGACACAGGGGCAGTGTAGGGGGATAGAATGTACAGTATAAAAACCATTACGCCTATGGAATGTCCTCATAAATCACCAAAACAAACTGTGGGGTGTGTGTGTGTGTGTGTGTGTGTGTGTGTGTGTGTGTGTGTGTGTGTGTGTGTGTGTGTGTGTGTGTGTGTTTGTGGTTGGTGGTGTGTGTTTTGTTGTGTTGTGTTGTTTGTTGTGTGTGTTGTGATCATGCAGGTATTTTTACCTACTGTATCTAATATTAAACACATTTCTTACAAAAAAACGAATTTAAATTGCATGTGAAATCGCATGACAAAAATGTAGTAGCAGTGTTATTTAAGTTATCTAAAACTAAACCATAAAAACTGTTACTCAAAATAAAATAAATGCCAACTGAAATCTGTCATTTTCATTTAGTTTATCTTGATGTACTAAAATAACTAAAACTGAAATAAAAATGAATAACTCTATTATAAAAAAAAAAATAACTATTCATACTAAAACATATATAGACCTTTTTTTAAAGTATCTAATAAAAATGATAAAACCATAAAATGTATACTTGACCTAAAACTAAAATTAAATTAAATTAATTACAGTTTTTCTTGATTGCTTAAACACATTTCTTGAAACTATAACTACAGTAAACACACATCCATAACGTCTCACCCAATTCCCCAAACATCCTATTTTCAGGTCAAAATGAAGCTCTACACTCAAAACCATTTCCTGCTGAAAAACCAAACTTTGCCCTTAGACATCACACACAAGCCCTCACAAACACACACACACACTACAGCATAGTCTTACACACTGGTGCAATAAATTCAAAACAACATTTCCAAAAGTGGTAAGTTATGTTGCTTGTGGTTCCCCTCCTCACAAACCTTTTCACATGATTATCACAAAAGACACAACCAATGGATACTTTGGCACATTGTTTATTCCTTAATGTACTGTACAGTACAATACAAAAACATAAAAATAAACTCTGCTCCAGCATCCTGTCTTTGGTCTGGGACAGGCCAGCGAATCTCGTCCACATCACAGGCTACAGTATATTGGCCTAGCCAGGCAGCGGGGGTGAAATGTTCCCCGCTGGCACGCATCAACTGAAATATTTGGCAGGCTTCTTCCATTTCATCGTCTCTGTGTCCTAGAAAAATAGAAGTACTGATTACTGTAACTGTAACACATCCTTTTTACAAAATGGAAGCATTTAGAAAACTCTATCTGTATGTGAGGCAATTTAATGCATTTCTTTTATTACAGTAGTATAAGGCAACAGCTACAGTTAGGCCTTGTGTTGTATCAGCACAGTGTACTGCACTCAAAAGTTACAGTAGAGAGCAGTCTGAAGTACATCTACTGTACCTGTTTTTCTCCATGAAGGTTCTTATGATCGAGGCGACGGTGAAGCGACTCAAGTTTGGCTGTACTCGTTGCCCATCCTCCCTTTATAGTCATACCATGGACAAAGACATGGACGACTATAGTGGCAATGCTTGTCTCTTTGGCCATGCCATTCCCCTTCGCCTTCCTCATCCTCTTCCTTCACCTCTTCCTCCAGTCCCTACTGCACTTCCTTCCTCCTCCACCTCCTACTTTTCCTCCTCCTCCTCCAAAATCCTGGTTGTAGTGTTTAAGCAATCAAGAAAAACTGTAATTAATGTCACAACAAAACAAAAAACCTGATACAACTTATATTATTATATTTATTCATAACTCTCCTGCCATCTACAGTAATTTTAAAATGAATCGCAAGGATGATAAAATTGATAAAAAAAAAACAGCCTTGTGGAAGGGCCCTTTGTGAAGGCATTCAGTTGTTCCCTTTTGTTTGGAACGGCCTTACAAATGATGTCCCCTTCCCAAAGTGCCTTTCAAGGGCGAAAAACGACATTTGGAATTCGCTGAACAACTTGAATTATTTTATTTATATGTTAGTAACTCAAACTCTCCCGCCATCTAGCTTTAAAATGGCTCACATAACCATAAATGGTAAAAACTATTTCCTCAATTGCATGTACCCTTCACTAACGGACTTGTGGAAGGGCCCTTTATGAAATTTCGCTTTGAATTATCCATTAGTCCTTTATGGTGCTGTGTGGAATTATGTCTCTAAATATTTTTAAAGAACAAATATTTAATTTGTACTTCACTCCAGAGTAATATTTTTGTTCTCTACTGTTTCTTTGTTGTACAGTGTGCTGTAATGCCATGTCACATGGGGGTGAGATGCATTAACACATCACCTGGTTTTCGCTGTGGGCCATGTCCGGCTGGGTACATGGGCCCCCAGGTGCAGGGCGTTGGACTCGCCTATGCATCTGCCACTAAACAGGTATCATTTTTATATAAGTATAATCATGAGACAATCAATGGATAAAATGTTTGAAATTAAATGATATGCAATTATATATATATATATTATATGCAGGTCTGCGCAGACATTAATGAGTGTGAGAACTCAAATGGAGGCTGCGTGGAGAACTCCAACTGCATCAACACACCAGTGAGTGATTCTTTATTTTCTGTTGGTCACAGCAGCAGAGCTACGTTTAAAGCAGTGGTTCTTTAAAAAAAAGAGACTTCTGCCAGTTGTTACTTCTACCTGATCTGACACTAAAAATTACTTTGATCAACTTATGTGGTGAGGCAAGGATCCATTAAGGAACAGTTTGAATTGAATCAGTTAATTTACATGTGCCCATGTAATTAGGTGCCCATTTAATTTTAGGTTAAAAATGTTTTCAGTTGAAGGGTCACAGACATGACATTCATTCCCATCACTTGAGCCCAATTAATTTATGGCCACATCTTATTAATATGTTCCCACATTTTCGGCAAATCATGGCCAAATTGTATTAATTCTTTCCCTCGTTTTAGGTAAATCGTGGTCATGTTGTAATAGTGTTCTCTCGTTTTAGTTAAATCATGGACAAATTACTACAACGTGACCACAACCACAAAACAAGAGAACAAATTAATAAATTGAGGACACAAATTCATAAGTGTGGGAACAAATTCCTAATTCATGCTAAATATATGCATCCAAACTATAAGGTATTTTGGAACAAATTCATCTGTCACTTAAGCTTGCTAAAGCTAGCTAAATTAGTCAGATCCTAACATATTCAGGTTGTGTGGCTTGCCCTTATCCTTAAAAAGAATTAACAGAACTGTGAAAGACAAAAATAGAGCCAGATTTTATTAAAGGTTAACTCAATCCCTGGTCAGAGCCTGACTCCACCCACTGGCAATATTTGAAAAATGCTGGAAAAAGAGGCAGAGCCCAGCGGAGGAGGGGGGCGTGCACCTAAGACCCGTCTCTCTGTAGGCAAGGGTGTGGTTAGCTGGTGCCTGCTTACGTCACGCAGTACCACAACATCCAATAGGAAAATTCAACTGCAGTAGCCACCGTTCAACCTGAAGAGGGCGGCACTCAGACGTTTTTTTTTACACCATATATATTGTAGAATTAAAACACTTTATACCCAAATGTCAAAAAATGTACTCGAATCAATGAACAGCATTAATAGAGCCCCAGTCTCACAGATAATTAACTAAAAAAGTTGTTTTAGGGTTTAGATACCCTTTAAATACTGGTTATAGATTTGATATTAGCTGCGTCCCAATTCAGAGGCTGCATCCTTTGAAGGCTGCCCTGGATGCATCCCAAGATTCATTGCGCACCGGGGATGACAAAAAAAAAACTTTTTTAGGTTTACACCGGATTACACTAAATGTAAGTATAGTCCTTATTCACAGCAATGCCATCTTTGATTTTAAATGGGAATGAAACCAAGGCTGTGAGGGATAGACATATATCTCTTCAGTGGGTTTTACTGATATGTAATGTGTCTTTGGATTGTCCTGCTGATGAAACACTGCAAAAATATCTTTCAAAGAAATTCCAGTACACAAAAAACTCCAGACAACATGAGCTGTGGAAAAGTGACCTAGGAGCTTTATACAGTTGTTTTTTCCTTTTTTTATTATTTTTTTTTTACAGAAGATGCCATTGAAAACACAGTAAGGCTATCCCTTGCTTTCATACCTGTCACTGCTCTGAATGAGGTCTATTGGGTTTCAACTTACTTAAATATCTACCGATACAAATGTAAAAAAAAAAAAAAAAACACTGGTTCAAAGCATAGACTGTAAAAATGTAGTGTCCGTGACGTCACCCGTAGGTTTCTGAAGAGCATTTTTAAATCCTTAAGTGGGCGGAGTTGGCAGCATGTGACCGCCCATTACTCCCGGATAACAGAAAATGGGCAAAGAGGTTCAAAAGACACAAGATATTGACATATTTTACCGATATACCATTTTATAGATAATTTCTGCTCTTTATTATGTACATAAATGGATCAAGGTGAACATATTTACATAAGTTGTGAACCCTGAATTGGATCACAGCTATTGTGTTGGGTCACCACAATGCAACGTAAAAACTAATAAAACCAGATGATAACCACCGGTCTACAAATTTGGAGAAATTGATTCATATCAATCATCATTCTTTACATTCACCTTATTTATATGAATCATTGTATGTTTATGACAGGGTTCTTTTCGCTGTGGCCGCTGTAAGACTGGTTTTGTTGGGGATCAGGCGAAAGGCTGCAAACCTGAGCGGTCTTGTGGTAATGGTCAGCCCAATCCTTGCCATGCCAGCGCAGAATGCATTGTTCATCGTGATGGACAGATTGAATGTGCAGTAAGTAATTCATCATATTTCACATATGCAAACTCCTATATATATGTGACTGGCCTAACTGATATAATCTGTTTTAGTGTGGAATTGGTTGGGCTGGGAATGGATACTTGTGCGGAATAGACACTGATATTGATGGCTTTCCTGATGAAAAATTGGAATGTGTGGAAAGAAACTGTGCAAAGGTAAAAAAATTATAATAAAAAAAAATAAGATTAAAGATGTATTGCACTTAGCATTAAGTAAAAACAAATTAAAAAGTGAAGAACTTGTTAAAAACTCAGTGTTGAGGTCTCAGTAAAATGCTTTTCTAGGACAATTGCCTCACTGTTCCAAACTCTGGCCAAGAAGATGCAGACAAAGATAACATCGGTGATGCATGTGATGATGATGCAGATGGAGATGGGATCCTAAACACAGAGGTCAGAGGTCACCACACCATCTTGGTTAATGCAGTGTTATAATATCACCATATATATAGTTGTAATCAAATTATTGGCAAAATGTACAGACTTTTAGCTTTTTGCAATGAAAAAAACTAACAAAATTAATTGAAATAGCTCAACACAACAAATGTTTCAAGTGGT
Source organism: Chrosomus eos (assembly GCA_036326025.1). NCBI lineage: Eukaryota > Metazoa > Chordata > Actinopteri > Cypriniformes > Leuciscidae > Chrosomus > Chrosomus eos. The sequence goes on from CM070839.1 coordinate 27,736,315, forward strand.
TTCCCCAAATTCAACTGAAAATGAAACTTTTAATGACTTTTGCGGTCTCAGAATTATTCAATCCCTCCGAATAGAATCCCTCACAACAGCACAAATCTGCAAAACAGGTGTTGTCTCAAGCACACCTGATGCAACTAATCAAGGGCTTCATCACTTGCACTATGTTTGCTTGAGCTAGAACGCATGAAATATCTGTACTGACTAGGTTTGAAAAGTGTCACATTTAACTGCACGTTAGAAATTGAACGAATGGTCCAACAAGTTAGGAGAAGATAGCATCACCCTTCACAAACAAGGAACGAGATACAAAAAAATCACAAGTTCACTAAATGTTCCTAGAGACAGCGTTGGAATTGTGGTTCAGCAGTTCAAAGTTAAAGGAACAGTGCACTAACTGGCAGGGCCAGAAAAAGGAAGTTATCAGTGGCTGCAACCAGATTTCTAAGAATGCAGGTTCATTGCAAACAGCTGAAAGTATGTACATTTTGCCAATAAACTTGATTTGCAATGTGGGTTGAATAATTCTGATTAAAACTGTATGTATGCTTTGTTCTAAAACCTGGTGAGCTGCCTTGCTGCCTGCATGGACAGCTGGCTTCTTATGGCCTCATTATGCTTCTGCGTCAACTCCACGGCGTAGCTACGTCGCCACTCCAACGGCGTCGTTGCCGTTTTATGGTTCTGCGTCAGGTTGCGTTGCATCCCGGTGCATCTGACCAATCACAGCCCTTGCGGTCTGCGTCGCCTCGACGCGTAGTTACAATTATTTGGAGGTGCACGTCGAGCTACGGCGTAGGGGTCGGAGAGGGGTTCGCGGCGACGCAGAGGGGTCTGCTGTACGCCGTCGATTCGACGCAGAAGCATAAAACAGGCTTTAGGAAGCATCTAATCCAAATGGAACTTCATTCAAGTCACTGAACTGGACATTCTACATAGGCAACAGTTTCACACAGCATACATAATGCTGTATGTAAATGGATATGAGACTTGACTCACTATTGATTCTAATAAAGTTCAATGTTAGCATGTTGTTCAACTAATATTACACTTAAAATATTACATTAAAATGCATATCACAGACAAAGCTCATTAAGGGAAATTTCCTGGATTGCCTTCTTCATAAAGATATTTGTGATGCTGCCTTAGAATTTTGTCAAATGCCAACTTAGAAGCTGCTTACCTTTTAAAAACATACTTTATGTTGGGATTATACCCAATGTTGTCTTTATAGGCATTTGGGAGCTGTAAGCCTAAACTACCAGTTCTCATGACAATCTTACTGCTTACTTCTCTGATAGGACAACTGTGTGCTCGTCCCCAATATCAATCAGAAGAATATTGATCAGGATGATTATGGAGACGCTTGTGATAATTGTCGTCTGATGAAAAACAATGATCAGAAGGATACAGATGGTGATGGTCAGGGTGATGAGTGTGATGATGACATTGACGGGGATGGTAAGACTTTAGATATTTCCTTCATTGGGTTACTATGAACAGCTGCATTGGTCTAACTGAGAAGGTTTGCTTTCTAGGAATAAAAAATGAGAAGGATAACTGCAAAAAGGTACCAAACCGTGACCAGAAAGATCGAGATGGTGATAATGTTGGTGATGCTTGTGACAGCTGTCCCTATGTCCGCAACCCTGATCAGGTCTGAATAACTCTTACTTGATTTCTCACTTGTAACTTATCTCTTCTTTCTTTACCCAGAATGGTTTGATGTCAGAATTTGTTTTTAGAGTGCACACCCGACCCCGCTTAAAAAAAAGTGGTCATGATGTGGTCTTGCTTATTTTGGTACCCAAAGACCTGGTTGTCCAGACTCAAAAGTACAATGTAAAAAAAAAAAAAAAACTGCAGAGTGATAGAGATGGAATAAAACTAAAATAAAATAGCAATAAAAAGGAATCCAGCCTACATAACTCATTATTCTCCTTCTTTCTGCTACAGATGGATGTGGATAATGATTTGATTGGTGATCCTTGTGACACCAACAAAGACAGGTATTAAAAAACTCCAAATGTTGGTTCCCATTGGTAACACCCATAATCAGAATGTTCAATCCAATGCTTTGGTCTCTATCCTCAGTGATGGAGATGGGCATCAGGACTCACGAGACAACTGTCCTGCAGTTATCAACAGCTCCCAGCTAGACACAGACAAGGATGGCATTGGAGACGAATGTGATGATGATGATGACAATGATGGCATTCCCGATCTCCTTCCACCTGGTCCAGACAACTGTCGTCTGATTCCAAACCCACTGCAGGAGGACTTTGATGGTCAGGTTTTAAAGCTTGGAAACCTTACTTTAAGTCAAACTGTTATACTAATACCATTGTTCTGAATTAAATAATCTCCTGTTCAAAAGACCAACATATGTTGTGTTTTGGATGATGGTCCCCAATATAGAATGCTGGTGTTTCAACCAGTATTCTTAAATAGTTTAACTTAAAAGACTTTACGAACCAAATTGACCAACACCAAACCAACAAACCTAGATTTGCATGGATTTTTTTTTTATAGCAGGGTTACAACCCTTCCTGTGGCCATTTTCTGATCTTGTTGGTTTGTCGTGTATATGTCAGATCATAATCATCTGCATATTTTCTTGACTGTTGATTTGCAGGTGATGGCATTGGCAACATTTGTGAGAATGATTTTGACAATGACACATTTAGCGACAGCATTGACGTTTGTCCTGAGAATGCTGAGGTCACTCTTACCGACTTCAGAACCTATCAGACTGTAGTTCTAGATCCAGAGGGTGATGCGCAGATCGATCCAAACTGGGTGGTGCTTAATCAGGTCTGTCTGCCTCTTTCTGCATCATAGATGGTGGCAGTCTAAGTTCTCACAGTGTGAACTTACTAAGGAATGCTCATAATTTTTTTTAACAGGGAAGAGAGATTGTTCAGACCATGAACAGTGACCCTGGACTGGCTGTAGGTAAGAGACTATGACAAGGCAAAACGGCGGAGTGGACGTGCTTCCAAGTTGATTCCAAGCTTAACCCCTCTGTTCCAACAGGCTACACAGCATTCAATGGTGTGGACTTCGAAGGGACGTTTCATGTGAATACTGAGACGGATGACGACTATGCAGGCTTTATCTTTGGTTATCAGGACAGCTCAAGCTTCTACGTGGTAATGTGGAAGCAAGTAGAGCAGATTTACTGGCAAGCCAATCCTTTCCGAGCTGTAGCTGAGCCTGGTATCCAACTAAAGGTGTGATCTGGTTTCTTTAAGTGCAGAGTAATAACTTTTATTGTCGGATCAAATATAGTATCATTTTTGTTGTTGTTGTTGGTAGGCAGTGAAATCAGACACGGGACCTGGAGAAAACTTGCGGAATTCACTCTGGCACACAGGTGACTCAACTAACCAGGTGAAACTCTTGTGGAAAGACTCCAGAAATGTTGGCTGGAAAGACAAGACTTCTTACCGCTGGTTCCTGCAGCATAGACCCCAAGAAGGCTATATTAGGTATAATCAGATGGGCAAATCCTCCTGTTTTTTATTTGCAATATTGTTTTGTGCATGTTTAGGTAAATACTCTGCATATCTTGCATGCAGGGTTCGGTTCTATGAAGGTCAGCAGATGGTAGCAGACACAGGAATTATTATTGACACAACCATGAGAGGCGGCCGACTGGGAGTTTTCTGCTTCTCTCAGGAGAACATCATCTGGGCCAACCTGCGCTACAGATGCAACGGTCAGTTATTTTGATCAAATATCTTTTGCATACATTAGAAAATAAGCAAACAATCTACAGAGCTTACTCTCAGGCCTATACATAATCTAAATTCCCAGCAGTTCTACACATCCTCGGCCACTTGCTTGCTCATTTATTATTTTGGCTCATTTGAAAATACTTAAAGCTACCAATAGGATCATAGTACTCCCAAATGTGTAACATATTTAACTTTTTTTTAAAAAAGTTATCATGATTTCAGCATGATTCATTGAATCATGTTATTTCAGATTTCTGACAAAAAGCAATCATTTTACAACAATTCCTCTTTGGGTGACCGTTTTTCATGATCCAGTTACCATTGGTCTTTCAATTAATATCCTTTCACTTGGAGTACTTTATACATTCTGCAGAATCCAGCAGATTTTCCCTTGAAAAAAGTGCAGAATCCTACATTTTTTGTAACGTTAAGGTAAAATGTGTAATATGGGTACAAATTTCACATTCTCTGAGGAGAAAATTATTAAATTATATTGTATTTCCTCTTTGTTTTTGCAGATACAATCCCAGAGGACTTTGAGTCATTCAGAACCCAGCAAATCCAGCTTTTTTAAACCCAAACTCAACATCAGAGTTATTTTTTACAAGGTTAATGTGTTTTGAGTTGTATATTTCTGTCATGTGTGTCATATTTCATACTCAGTTTTTTATACTTTAAGAACAACAGTAGACAAGCGTTCCTCAAAACCCTGAATGACTGACAGATACACTGATGACACTGCATTAGCACTGAGGTCACAAACACCAGAATTTAAATATATATATGTATTTTAAAAACACGTACAGAAATACAGGTTACAAAATATAAATGATATAACAAGAAGGCTCTGATATATGCAGCTGAGACATCATGCACATCCATATTTAGCATTTTTTTTCTGAGAAAGGAAAAGGACCAGCAACACGACAAAGACAAAATCAGTTCCTTCTACAATCAATTACCACAAATAGGAGACAAAGATGACCACACCAGCACAGCGACTATAGAACTGGGCCTCTGGATAGATCCAACCCAATGAAAGCTCTAGACAACCACAAATTATATGTCCTAATATACCGTTAATTCCAATAAAGAGCGAGCACTGTTTATGCTCACAAAATGAAAGATCACAAAGATTTGATGCGCATTCTGTAATCTAACACTCTCATGAGCGGTTTGTTTACAATGTCTTTTAATACTTATTAACCTGCCTTAAGTGAGATGACAGTTGACGAAATAAAAAATATATCATCTTTACAGAAAGAAATCAATGTAGATGGCACTTAGTTTATGCTAATGCTATGAGTTGAGTGGAAGGGTTGTTATACTGATCAGCGCTATCCTATGGGTCACTATCATTATGTTTATCAAGAAGTACATCCAATCTAGTCAACTACGTCCTTATTAGTCTTAATGGTACGGACATGGTAATCATGGTAACTAACTGCTTTGCAGTTCTATTAAGGCTTAAAGGGGAATTTACGCTAAAGGGGTTTTGCTCTCACATAAATAACCATGACACAAATTTAACAAGTCCAACATACATGTAAGTGCTGTTAGCTAAAACCGCTCCAATAAAATGCCCCAAACAGGCAGTTTGGCTGCATGCTGCATGTTCATCAACAACAGATTATTTGACCAATAAACACATGCAGTCTGCCCACATCTCCTAATGTTTAACATAGTAAAGCAACAAACAGACTGAGCCCTTTTTTCGGTTTGCATTGGGAAGTCACATATACGCTTCCAGAATAGTTTTCCCTCTGAATTATCAGTGCAATACAGAGAACAGTTCACAAAGAACACCTTCACAATAAACTGGGGGGAAATGCATGTACATGGGTTGAACAGTCGGCATTCTCAGAAAGTAAAACAGTCCAAGTTTCATGAGCAAAGCCATGGATGAAGCCCCTAGGAGCAACAGCCAGAAGATTTTAAAGTAATGCACATTACGTCAGTATGAAAGCTGCCATATCTTCCAGATTTCTGACAGGATTTCAAATGGAAACTCAAGATGCAAGGGCTGAACAAATCGATAGGGAGGGGGAATGACCCAACTGAAGTTAACAAACATGCTAATGTGATGAGCAGAAAAATGCTACTGTGACCCAAAAGAAGCCAACATAACAGATCATAAAAAAACAACGACAAAGAAACAAAAGTGCTTTGGTCAATCATTGCCAAGCAGGTCATTTGGTGTAATGCACTATAATAACACGGAGCCCCATAAATACATTCCGTTTCTAAACATGATCATAGACGTAGTTATCAGTGATAAACCAGTAAAATTATACCACTAGCATTAATTAAAACATGCACTGTGTCTCTGGAATCTATTTTGTTTTATGTTCAGTGAATCTTTTTACTGGAATCAGCCAAGCTAATGAAGACCTCGTTCTCTAAAGGTATTTTCTCGTTTTGACATGCTGTCGTCATATTCCTGTGATAAGCTTTATGTACACTGTTTTCAGAAAAAAAAAGTGTCTGAGACAAACATGTTCATGGAAAACGTGAACACAATAGAAGAAATATTCTGAATGGCACAGAATAAAATGTGAGTATTGCAGTTTTTGTTGTCTGATAAATATCCACCATCTGAGCCAATCCCTACTTCTCAGCCCTTAGTACACAATTAATATTCAAACAAAAATAGTCCAGATTGTTAGTTGATTAATGCTTTTAGTTTGCATAGGAATCACAAATAGGATTTGCACCGTTTTAAGAGTTATTTCCTGTATCTGGCCAAAAAGAGCTAAACTTCACCAGGTTATTTATCCAAAGTAGCATAAATTTCATGTTTTTGGACTGACAAATTAGATACAGTGGGGCCCAAATATATAATTTCTTTAAATAAATGTAAAACTTCTATATAAACTATATCATCCACATAAGTTTGACCAAAAAAATCTCTTAGATTTTGTAGTTAACACTTTACAACAAGGTTCCATTTGTTAACATTTAACATAAACAACTAAAAATACTTCCACAGCATTTATTAATTTTAGTTCATGTTAATTTCAACATTTAATAAAACATTTTTAAAATACTATATCTGTTAATATTTAAATCCTGAGATGACATGAAAGAACAATGAACAGTTGTATTTTTTATAACTTTCACAAAGATGAATAAATACTGTAACACATGTATTACTCATTGTTAGTTAGCCTAATGTTACATAATGCATTAACTAACATTAACTAATACGACTGTATTGTAAATTGTTGCCAAATTTCTTAGTATTTCAGTAACATTTTACAATAAGATTCCATTAGTTAACATTGGTTAATGCATTACCAGCATTAACTAACAATGAGCAATACAATTGTTATAGTCTTTATTAATCTTGTTAATAAAGTTAACACTGTTAACACTACTCCATAAAAATGCAACTGGTCATTATTAGTTATTGTTAGCTCAGATAAAACAATTTCTTTTTTTAAATGTCTTTGTTTTAGATTTGTTTTAAATCCTACAACTTTCCAGGTTTGAATGAAAAAAGTGGTGCTTTTTAGACCCCACTGCATATAGAGATCATAACTGTCACTGAACTGTAAAAGAGTGATTCCTTAATTCCTTCTGATAGCACAGAAGTCTTCAACCTTGCTTCTGGGGACCCACTGTCCTGCAAATTTTTATTTCCAACCTGATTCAGCACACCTGATTGTGTGCTTTCAAGCGATCCTGAAGAGCTGATTATCTGATTATTTAAGGGTGGAAACTCAACTCTGCAGGACAGTGGATCCCCAAGAGCAAGGTTAAAGACCTTTGCTATAGCACACAGGGCAAACAACGTCACTTGATCAAAGTGCGACAGGGCTCGAACATACACGTGGGAATGAAAAACACAAACTCCGGTAAACAGCACAGATAAGGAGCATTACTCTCCCCATGCCAGATGTATGACATCATCTTCACACAGAAACTTGAGTTACGTTTGGCAGTACAAGTACAAACTATACAGCACTCGATACTAAACAAAATGGCATTGGTAAAACAAGAGTACTGAGAGGAAAACACTTTGGAGATTAGAAAATCACATCGACAGTTCAAAACAGCATTTTGTTCATATAAGGCAAAATCAGGTCCTCTCACAGTGTAGTGTTCAGCAGGTTTCTGCAGCAGCTCTTGGATCCCGTTTACTGACCACCGTTGAAGCGTACATTACAGCGAAAACAGTAATCAAATCTTAAATTTGAATATGCAAAACATACAGAAAGTCACATGACAGTCCACAAAAACACCAAAATATGGGTTATATTTCAATCAAGAGACTGCTGTACCTTTGCTAGAAAATTTCATTAATTACTGGCAAATATTAAAAAAAAAACAAGAATGATAACACCAATTGTGACATCTTGAGATGTTTGGATGTTACAAAATGCTAGCAAATTGAAATGCCAGGGAAGCCATTTTGTAAAAGCAAACTTTCTGCCTTCCAGTGTACAATGAGCAACGCTCCCTTAAACCCTTAATACACAATCTGGGGGAGTAGTGCTCCTTACAGAAATATAATTAAATAATATATATCTATCATTAAAAAAATATTAAAATAAATACATATTATAAATAAATATGTCGATTTCACACACATAATCATACAGACGGATAATTCATGGACATATGGCATAATGTAAACATTTTAAAATAGATGAAAGTTGGCAATTCACTTAATGTGACAAAATAATTAATAAACATACTGAAGTAAATATGAATTGATAAACATAACACAAAAATGGTGTGAACCAGAAAGATCATATGCCGATGGAATCAAAAGGATAAACAAAACACCAAATACATCAAGACAAACATAAAATGCATGTCGGCGACCAACCAAGATAACGAAATGCAAACAAACAAAACCAAAATATGAATGATGAGAGTGGATGGTGGACGGTATTGCGCATTGGAAACTATCCAGTGTGGATACAGGACTTCCACCTCCACACCCCCCAAACCCTCGCTGCCATCACCAGCTCCTGGTCATGAGCGGTTTGGCAGCATGCTGTTGTGTGGGTGGTTGGGAGGACGAGGTCAGCCACTCACCAGATGGTGAACAGAGAGGCCATGCAGCGGAATGTCTCGCTTAAAAATTGCATTCACAGGTTCACAGTCGATCCATGCGGAATGTGTCCTCAGTGGCCGGGTCGGCGAGAACCATGTCCGGGTCGTTGAGCATGTGCAGTCCGTCTAGTGTCAAGGGGTCGATCTTCAACTCGTCCAATGGGAACTGAGAGTCTGCATCAAAGCTGACGTCACCAACGTTGGCCAATGAGCTGGTGAGGTCTTTGGAGAGACTGGGTGGAGATTCCCCTGTTACTAGTGTGCGAAAAATCAAAAATGCCAGTTAGCAACTAATAAACGGGTGTTCACACATACAGTGACAACAAAGTGACCAGAAGTCATTCATTTTTTATTGGAGTAATTTGGAGATTTTCAGTGACTTTAAATGTCGCTTTGATGTGCTTTAATGTGGTGTGACAGATCGCTGTATCTCCCTCGGTTCAAGCGGCAGCACGTGAACCGACCATTTCTTCCTCTTAGTTAAATAAACATGAATGTACATCAGAAGGTATACTGAAAGAAACTAAAATGATTCATGCCTCATGTAATCACTCAATCAGTGTTTCAATTGCAGAAAGACGTTAATAAAACGGTTGTAGCGTCTGGACGAAATCACGATGACTTATTAATTTTAAGCTTCAGAAAAGCTTTTAAACTACTGGACTCATTCATGTAAATCACACGTTTAGCGCCAAAAAACTCCTTCGACAGCTTCAAAAAAGTTTTAATCAGCTCACTTCCCCTCCCACGGCAAGCACTGAGGCCAGGTGGCATGGATGGACATCTGAGAGACGCCCCAATACATATACACAAACATTCCTTCCATTTGACTCATAATATAAGTCATTTCAGAATGTGTATGATATATGCCTGTGTGCAAGTATGTGTCCCACCTCATATTAACCAAGTTATGACTTTCTAGTTGTGTTAGTTGAACTCTAAGTGTGTATATTCAAGCATAAGAATGTATCTCTACTTTTGTATCTTCCAGACATATCGTTCTTGGTACCGAATTAAACCTCTCGGTTTGCGTTAGCTAAATATATTATATATTAGGTTTCGATAAAATGTATTATACTATGTTTACCATCCTTTGGAGTAGACATGACGAATTCTGACACCATCATAAACCATGCAAATTAGGCTGTCAGAAGGAGACAAAGAAAGTCTCTCCCGCTAAAAGTTTTCTGAGTATTGGTCAGTTCACCCAGAAGAGGTGTGGGCTATTCTTTGTTTAAATGTAGTCATATGTTTTCAGTTTCATTTATTAAAACCCATTATATGTTTGATTGTCTCTGTCTGCTGCTCACCTAACAAAGTCTCTTAAATGTGTGATCATAAACTAAAAGCTTTATATTGTTGAGTACTTTAGTTATAGAACAGAAAAGTTATTATTCATGATCAGAAGAATAATCTTTCTCGAGAGTTTATAAGAAGAATAATCCTCCTTGAGAATTGATAAGAAGATCGTTCGGTCGGTCCGGTGGATGGACAGATTGTTTGATGTGAAATTAATTCTGTTAAAGGTTATTGTGAAAATGTATCTATAGCCTATCAGCATATTCATAATTGATTATAATTCATTTTATCTATATAATTATCTATATATAGATATACAATACATGGGCTACGTATTCCCTTTTTGGGCAATTAATAATATGTATGCAATACTTGATCATGAACATGATTAATTATTAACCCTCTGAGACCTAAGGGTATTTTTACAATAATTTTTCCGTCTGGTGTTATTCACTAAAAAAGCTTGTAAAACATCAACCCTTTTGTGTACAGACAATTGACACACCTCTTTTTTTTCAGGACAAATTGAACTTTCAGCATATCTGTGTTACATTGATGTCACCTGAATGTAAAATAAGTTATGGGACCATAAAGACAGATGAAAAAAGAAATCGGAAATTGAATCACTCAAATATTTATTGAAATCACACACAAATAAATAAAAGCTAAGCAAATTTCCTCTGGAAAACAGTTTGTTAATGTCTTTGGAGTCCTGGAGCACAGGAATAAACATTATAACTTGTACAGAACCAAAACTATTAACATTTTTCCAAAAGAAGTCCAGGCGTTTTCATGAAATTCACTGGTGCCAAGCCTCAAAACAGTTCCTATCAGCAATCACAAAGAGGGCCACATCACAGGCTTTGCATTTATATTTTATTTATTTTATTTATTCTTTTATTTATTCTATTCTTTTTATACTTTTATACTACATTTATACTTCTATAATACTTTTTTACAGTAAATAAATAAATGGCACTTCAGCTGGGTCTATCCTGGTAATCTAGTTCCTCATCTGTCAAAAAGCTCTGTTCTCCTGAAAATCCATCATTTAGCGCTCGATTTAGATCTATTTCTCTGTGATTCTCTGTGAAACCTGCGTCTCCGTGCTACTCTCTCTCCCTCCCTCCCTTGGAGAGAGCGCAATGACCCAGTGACGCACCCAATGTTTACGACGGATCAGCCTGTAATTGGTCAAAAACCATCACGTGGATATCCAAAATGGCAGCTAGCATCGAGCTAGCGGCAAATATGACGGAATATTTATAAATTATGGACTTCAAGTGTATCAAAGTTGGATATAAACGTTTGGATTTATGGCTGAAAAACTCAGAAAGGATGCACAAGTTCCAGGCTGGATAGAAAACCTTCTGTAAAGGCTAGAAAGACACCAAAGACACCCCCGTGATGCCTAGCTCGTTAGCTTTCTGCTGGAAAAAAACGGTAAGAAAATCGAATAAATCTGTTGTCGAGTTATATCATAATTTCTCGGAGCTGATTTGTGGCGTCGTCGACGATGCCGTCGGGCTCAGAGGGTTAATGATATATTCCCTTCTTTGAGCTAATTTGCTACACGGTCTTGTTCTGTCGATGTACTGACACTAGGGGTCACACTTCGGAGCCCCAAACACCTCTGATACTTTGAGAAAATGCCAATGAAAATTGACAAGTGGAATTTGCAAGCACCACTCACTCACTGCGGGTATAAATGGAGATGCAGTGCATCAATTCATTCAGGTTTGTGCTCAAAAATGAATTGGGGCTCTGGTCAGGAAGCAGACAGACTGGCTAAACTGACCGTCTGCTAGCTGTCTCACGTCACTAAGGTCAGATAAATCCCATCACATAGAGACTCTATCACCTAGATATCATCATATAGAGACTGTGACTGTTCCCCGAATTAGGACATAGAAAAAACTCCTAAACCCATTTAAGGGTAAAAATGTAATTGATGTTCAACAAAAAAAAAGAAGATATAATACGGATGAACAAATGATAAAGCTCAGGTTGCTGAATATTTGATCCCTTACTTCAAAAGCACTTATTGTTAATGATATGATTAAATATTATAACCTAGATGTGCTGTGTTTGACAGAAACCTAGACGATTACATTACTTTAAATGAATCCACCCTCCAAGATTACTGTTATAAACATGAGCCTCGTCTGAAAGGCAAAGGGGGAAGTGTTGCTGTTATTTATAGTAATATCTTCAGAATTACCGAGAAGTCTAGTTTTAAATATAATTATTTTGAAGTGTTGGTGCTTAATGTAACACTATTTAGTGTAAATGATAAATCACGTTTGAAATTTGTGCTGGCTACTGTATACAGGCCACCAGGGCACCATACAGACTTTATCAAATAATTTGCTGATTTTCTAAAGCTCTCCATGCAATCCAAGTAAACACACAGGGCGGTGGACACAGCAATGACAAGGCTGGGTCTGCCTTATCTCAAGGCAGCGCTTGCAAGCTTACCAATTGATCGGGTTCGTGGGAACTATGGGTACGTAGCCTGGCCGGGGTCTCAGGATAATATGAGAGTATACCGGACTGAACTCTAGGTACGTTCCACTGATAGAGAATGCCTCCAAACCTCTTTTTGTTAGTGAGCATGGTCAGGAGGGCTGTCTTCAAAGAGAGGACACTCAACTTAACTGACTTTAGGGACTCAAAAAAAGCTCTCTGTAGGCCCAGCAAAAGTGCAGACATGCATGTGTTTCAAAAAACCAAGTCTGGATGGGCCAATACAGCGCATTTGAACAACATCTATGCAACCAGGTTTACTGGGAGAACAGCATATTTGCATAGGTCCGGGGCCAGTGTGCGCATGCTGAGAGGTCAGAGAATACCATGGGGGGCAGTGGGAGGATTCCTGGGAAGCGAACAGGTCTATCTGTGCTGAGCCGAAATCGACTCCAGATCAGCTGGACCATCTGGGGACGGAGTTTTCTCTCTTCCTGGAGTGTTGCTTACAGCGACAGCGCATTCGCTGCGTTATTGAGTTCCTCTGGAATGTGAGTGGCCCATAGTGGACGCCATATTCCCCAGGAGCGACTGAAATTGTTTTGGTGGGATTGCCGTCTTTGCCCTGAATGTCTTCAGGCAGTTCAGCACCGATTGAGCATGCTTGTTCATGAGATGCGCCGTCAAAGTGACTGAACTCAACTCCATACAGAGAAAAGAAATGTTGTACACTGGGGTGAGCTTGCTCTTTTCCCAGTTGACCTGAAGCCCCAATCAGCTTAGGTGTCTAAGCACCAGGTCCCTGTGCGCACACAATACATATCAAAAGTGAGCTAGAATCAGCCAGTCGTCAAGATAATTGATGTGATCTTAGCTGGGCAAGGGCAGCCTCTGCAGAAGGCAAAACAAAGGAACGTTCTGTGTCGATGCAGAATCAAGGTCCTTCAGGTTTATTGCCATGAATCAATGCCATAAGGGGTGTAAAACCCTTTCTTTATCTCGGCTGGAGGGACAGGCTCTAATGGATCCTCTGCCAAAAGAACTGCATTCTCTCCATGCAGGACAGGGTCATCTTTGCCTGTCACCGAGGTAAAAAGGACGCCGCTGAACCTGGGATGGTGCCTGTCCTGATGAGCCAGTGTGATGGTTTCATGAGAAGCACCAGAGGGACAATCGTTTTTTGATGTACCTGTGGTAGTACGGCAGCACAGAGCGTTGGGCGGGACGTCGGTAAGCATCATGTCCTAACCCTGTGGGTTCACTGAAACACCTACCTTGCTCCATGTACCTCTACTGGAACCAGCCTGTGATAGGTGAGGAATCTGTACATCTTCAAGACGCGTCACATTGACCTGAGTGGGAATTTGTATTTGTCGTGGTGGGAAACACGCTTCCAACGTGTTCAGACTGCGAGTTGTGTGACCCAACGGGGGAAGGAGCAGTCTGGATATCACCTCCTGGGAAAGAGCAGCTCCCGTCATTGCTGGGTCACCCGTCTCTGGGACGATTCGAAGTCTTCGTGATCTTGCTGCTAGCCTGATGGATGGGTGGCGTCGCCATCCTGCGAGGGGCTCAACACTGCATCCAGGCTGTGGGTTCAGGCTGCGAAGGAAGGCGGGAATTCAGCCAAGTCCTCGGCATCGGAAGGCATAATAATGCTGCAATCGAAAGTTCGTCCTCATCCGGATCCCTGAATTAGAAATTAGGATTGCCATAAGACTAACTGCCTAACTCATCCATGAACTTGACTGGGCACAATGAGAGTGACTAGGAATGGGAGGCTGGCGGAACAATCTTATTGTTGTCCTCATCTCCTTTTAGAACCATATGTCTTGAGGAGTGGCACATAGAAATTCCATTCGCCAATACTAATTGGCCTTTTCTCAAATTATCAGAAGTGTTTGGGGCTCTCAGGTACGACCCATAGTCTCAGTTCATCGGCACAACGTCAAAGTGACTGACAGATAGGGAGCAGCCTATAAGCTATAACTATAACTGAAACTGAACCACAACTTTGTCTCTAGATGGACTAACAGAAACCCATTTTGCATGAGACTGGTTGTTACTTTTTAAAATACTCATGAAATCAGAATATTTACATTATTCAAATCAAGTCCCATCCTACATTTTTTTTCGTGTTTAAAGGGATAGTTCACTTTGAAATTAATTTTTGATGTGTTTTAGCTTACCTCAAGGACATCCAAGATATAGGTGTCTTTGTGGCCACAGTATTTTCAATTTTGATATTTTTAGGTCAAACCGTTCTTGTCTGTCAGTCATATAATGCAGGCAATAGGGGTCCACCTTAAAAAGCATACACAGAGAAGTCCAAATTAAATATGATTTAATGACTCGTAAACGTAAGTACACATTGATGACCTAAGACACGAAATGAGTGGTTTTTGTGAGTAAACGAACAGTATTTATATAGTTTTTACCTCTTGTAAACACAGCCACGTCCAAGTGATCTGAGAGGTCGCGAGCGCTTCGTTCTTTTCCGGAAAGCACCGGAAGTGAAACCTTGTGCGTGTACGTCACTCATTGTTTACACAGAACAGAGATTGTTGGTAAGACGGCTAATTAAAAGGGTACTAATTTGCGCTTATCCAGGATGTTTAAACCGTCGTAAATGAAAACAATTACAAAAAAATAAAAAAATAAAACAATTGTATGAGTGGCGTACACGAGCAAGGTTTCACTTCCGGTGCTTTCCGGAAAAGACCGAAGCACTCGCGATCTCAGATCACTTGGACGTGGCTGTGTTTACAAGAGGTAAAAACTATATAAATACTGTTCGTTTTCTCACACAAACCATTCGTTTCGTGTCTTAGGTCATCAATGTGTACTTACGTTTACGAGTCATTAATTCATGTTTAATTTGGACTTCTCTGTGTATGCTTTTTAAGGTGGACCCCTATTGCCTGCATTATATGACTGACAAACAAGAACGGTTTGACCTAAAAATATCAAAATTGAAAATACTGCGGCCACAAAGACACCTACATCTTGGATGCCCTTGAGGTAAGCTAAAACATATCAAAAATTAATTCCAAAGTGAACTATCCCTTTAATATCCTGTTTTACTTTAAAAATTAACAAAATAACATAAATTGGATTGTAAACATAATTTTAATGATAACTTTATGGAAGCATTATGTCCTCCCCAAAACTTGTGCTTGTACTGTATAGGTAAAGAGCCTCAATGCATGTATTGTACCTCTGTGACATCTCTCCGAAAGACATTTGCATACAGACATTCTTGTTGAATTGAAAGACACAATACCTGTGAGAATGATGTTGGGAATGTTGCCATGGCTACTGTAGCTCAACTGCTGTGCCTCCTGCTGACTGCTCCCAGTTAAACCCATCATGGCTGCCTGTGTGTAGTTCAGGGTTGAACAGTGACTGGAGTCACCCAGATTCTCCATCATGTTCATGTTGAACTGTTCCAGCTACACAATCAGCATTAGAAAGATTTTAACTCATTTGAACAATGAATAAAATAATAAAATTTGTAATACAGCAGCAAATTTTATTCCTGCACACTTCACTATTCCTTCAATAAAACAGTAGTCCAGTCTAGTGAGTGTGTCATAGACGATTTAGCATTATATACGGTAAAAATGCTATAGATAAATTCAATCTCTCTCTCTCTCTCTCTCTCTCTCTCTCTCTCTCTCTCCTCTCTCTCTCTCTCTCTCTCTCTCTCTCTCTCTCTCTCTCTCTCTCTCTCTCTCTCTCTCTCTCTCTCTCCTCTCTCTCTCTCTCTCTCTCTCTCTCTCTCTCTCTCTCTCATTGAACTCAATCAGCTATGACTCACTCTTAAGTCAGCCTTGATTTTCAATTTTTTTTGTTTGTTTTAAATGGTATATCTTAATATTAAGAGTGATTTTAAATGCCACACGTATGTACCTGGTTGGATAGGGCATTAGTCTGTCTGGACGGAAGTTGCTGATCATAGAATGAATCTCCAAAGATGCTCCCAACCACCTGAATATGCTATGAAAAAAAGATCCATTAAGAACAATGTAACTCTGTGGTAAGCATGCACGAAGATGAAGTAGACATTCTTTATTATATTCCAAAATACTGAGGAGAAACACAGGAACTCACGCAGGGATTAACATCATATCTAAAGGAAATTAGCCAGATGTAACACAACAAACAGATGTACTGTAACAGTGTGAAAGTGTCTGTACTGAAAGTTGTGACAATGGAGTACACTCTGAGATGCCAATAAACACAAAATTACACAAAGTCATCAAATGAAGAATGTAGAGGTGTCATGCTTACTTGCGGTGAACCGCCAGGTGAGAAGCCCTGATTGGACGCTGGAGATGTTGGTGACTGATTGGTTGAAGAGCCGGTTTGACTGCGATACTTTTGAGAGTAAAGGGGCTTAAGAATCATGTGATGTGTTGAATTTGAGATAACTGAAATATCAACCTAAAGCAAAGTGCGTACACTAGAAGAAAAACTTACTGAGTTGCCAGTTCCACTTGTGGCTGTCTGTGATTGGCTGGAAAGAGAGTTCTGGATGGTGCTGGGGGTGGAGCTTACGGTGAGCGGAGGGAGCCGTATGAGACGAATGTTCTGAGGAAGGGTATGCGGCTGTTTCTGCAGGTCATTCAGTAAACTCAGCAGTGAGTACTGAGACAGCTGCTGCTCCAGTGACAGACTCTCCATCGTGATTGGCTGTGATAACAGCATACAGTCAACAAATCAGATGTTTGTTTTATGAACAAGGACATTTTGCACAAAAAAAATGGTCTTCAAAAAAAAAGTCATAAACCCATACATTTATTACTAGTTCATTGTCAATGAAATTTTTAAAAATATAAGGTCAATAGATAAAGAAACATCTGAAAATGCAATTAAGCACTTTTTAAATTTTTATATCATCTGTTGCTATTTTGAATTCATTTGTTTTTATCACAGTTTTTTTTTTTGATTGACAAATTGTAGACTTGTTTAAAATTGCTCAATTAATTTATTGATTTCTCAGTTGATTCAGATCTCAATTAGAGATCTGAATAATATAGTTACATTTTGCAACAAAATAAAAAATAGGCAGTTGATATTTGCTATAGTCGACTTTACGTGAAAGTGGAAAGTTTTACGACTTTATGGCAAGTATGTGGATAAAGTTGGATATAAAATAGATCCAATTTTCTATATAGAGCTGTGTGATAAAGTTTACATTTCTTTACGATATAAACAATCACAGAGTTGAGATTTGTTAGATAATATTGCTTTACATGCAGGTAAAGTAGGATGTACTATTTACCCAACTTTTAATATATCAGCAGGTAATAGTATAGTTTACATTTTTCAACAATGAAACAATCAAGTAGTTGAGATTTTCTATATAGAAAATACTGTATTGCAAAACTCAACTGCTTGATTGTTTTTATTGACGAAAACCATATATCTACTAAAAGATCATAATCAGATTTTCATGAGACCCCATAGATTGCTAGCAATAAAAATAAAACCCTTTAATTACACATTACAAATTAAAACACTGACGGCGCTGTTTAGTGAGGCTGGCTTACCTGTGCGATGGGTATCTGAGGTGAGACCGCAGAGGGTAGCGTGGGAGCGGGCTGCTGTAGGCTGATATTGGGTGAGGGGACAGGGCCGGTGTGCTGGGCAGGTGGAGAGGGAGGGACGTGACTGGCAGCACTGATGCCCAAGTGTGTCAGGTTGGTGGTCAGGTTACTGGTACTACTGGAGCTGGACGTAGGAAAGGTAATTGGGTCATCTAGATCCAGCGGGGTGGGGAGAGGAGGAGGGAACTGAATGTTTGTCAGATCAGGTAAGGAGCCGCCTGTGCTGTGAGCAGCTGGCATCAAAGAGCTATTCATTTCTTGATCAGGAGATGGAAATATGCTGGAAAAATGAAACAGAAAATGCTGTGAATGCGGTAAATCTCATGAAACAATATATATTCATATTAATATACTGTATATTTTGCTGGAGGAAAATGCCATTTATTTAAAATGTACCATTAAGAGGTTAAGGGTTAAAGTTAGCTTAATTTTACTTAATTTTCTTGAAGTTAAGACAATTCGTCCCACCCCAAATCTCATTAAATTGTCATTACTGAAATACAATAATAAAGAACAAAAACAAATACTATGATTTAAACCACGGTTGTCCTAACCCTAACCCTAAAACTAAACTTTAAAAATACTGAAATAAAATAAAATATTTAAATATAATAATATACATATAACAGCAATACATATAATCTCACCATAAAAAAGCTTAAAATCTGGCATAATTTTCTTGAAGCAAAATATAATTTCTATATTAATTATTCACCCAAATAGGGTTCAAAATGAACATTCTGTTTTACCTGCCAATGAAGGATGATTTGAAAATATTTACCAACCATTAAACATTTCCTCATGGCTATAAAATAACATTTTACATCTATCACAAAAACGTAAAGACCTACAGTATTGTGGATTTGTTTCCTATTGTTTTGTTATGGTTGCTTATGTGAGGAATAATCCACATGACATTCTGGAGAAAAATAAACTTTGTGCATCATGTAAAAATTGCAGTTTGCTCCCAGGGTAAAATATTTTAAAACAAGTCATGACAGATTTGTACAGAATGTCTAAATCTCTCATATCACAGAGTATAATTCTAACAGTTCGATTAAAGGTGCATAACGCAGGTCTCTGAGTTTTTGCAGAACTACGGCCCCTCTGGCGACAAGCGAAACAGCAACCAGAGATGTGCACGCTCACGGAGCACACGCACACGCATGCTTGCACGAGCACGAGCTGTTCATAACCAAAGCAGCATCAGCCGCACACATCTTTTGTTTACAGTCAAAATGTCTTCAGATGTAATAAAGTTATAAATCTGCAAGTCATTTTAAATTTATGAAAGGAAAGGCATTTGAGAAAATTACACACTTGTGTGTGAGGGGAAAACGGGGGTAAAAGAAAACTTTGGTTTTTGTTTCCATCTATCTCCATGTTGAACTGTTTTATGTGTTTACTGTATCCACTTATGATTGTATTATTATGGAAACACGTTCATGAACAATATAAGTTATTACTTTGTAAAAGCTCAAAATAATAATCATGCCATATACAGTTGGTCAACAAAGTAGCCTACACTCAAATGTCTCCAGGTAATAAACAATCAAATGACACTATAGCCGCTTTCCGACCAAGTAGTTATAGGAACTTAGTTATAGGAACTGTCCACTTCTAAACAGTTCTAAGAACGACTCTCCCCCAAACTCGGTTTTGCTGTTTGCGGTCGCACTGGCCAGTGGCCATGGGAACCGAGGGGTAAGGGAGTGACGCGAGCACAGCGGCGGCGCCACATACAACAACAACCCAGCATGGAGGAGGCTATCGCAATGTTCCTGTTCTGCCTCGCCGGGACCTTAATAACGGAGTACGAACGGCGGCGTTTAAAGACTATGCTTGAGTTCTGTTCAGAGAAACACAGAAGACGAAGGCTCCAGCGTAATATAATCTTAAGTAATATGATGGAAGAAGAAGAGCAGAGCGCAGGCAAAGGACACACGGCTAACGTTACCGGTAGGCCATACACAAAAACATAGTTATATCTTTTATGGGACATGTTTTATGTTTCATGTTGTACGATTCTTCCAAAGACAATTCCTAGTTTATGAACCTGTTCACTGACAATGGTAGTAAAATCAATTCTGATTGTACATTTATCTAGCTTACGCTAAAGCATTAGCTGCTACAATAAAGCATTTACGTATCGTCATTTGTTGTCATAGATTTGCCGTATCAGACATTAGAGACTGGGGTATATCTTACCGTTTTATCAAGAAAACAGCCAACTGAGGATCCAGTTTGAGTCCTAGAGCACACCGGAGATCTATCCATTTGTTCAAAGCCTTCCCGATGCTGACTCGTCTTATTCCGACGCCTGTCTGACTCCAATTTTGCCCTTTTGGTCAATAACTAGACAAAAGTTTTCTTTGTCTTACGTGGAGTTTGCGTTGGGGTTTGGAATGAACTACAAGCCAGTCTCTTTGAATCCATCTTCTACTTTTGAAGTAGTTTAAAGTTGACTAAAGTTTTGTCGCTCAGTTGTCTTCGCTGATGAGTGAATGGCGGCTAACAATAACAAACCTGCGAGACATCGCCTGGTGAGCGTGAACGCGCATGACGTCACGCCCAGTCTCAGATTCGAGCCCGAATCCCTCTTATATATTTTACTGTACAGGATTATAGAGGCAATCTCAGTGAGCAGAGAAGGGCTCATTCATCCCATCAGGCAGTTCTTTAAGCATGTATACGATAGAAAACGGGTATTTTTAACATGAAAAGTTGCGCAATGCACCTTTAAAACCATGTACTATTTCAGTTCCTAATAAAGTTACTCGACAAATGGCCACTGCAAACTATATTTTATTATTTCATTTTTAATTTAAAAAATGTTACCCCATTTTGGCACAAGGTGAGTATTAATTTTGGATCTTGCATCTAAAGTTGCTGCCACACCTCCTTTTCTCTAATGATGCTATTCAACTGTTACATGTTTGTCCAGCACACAGGTAAAATAATAATATAAAAAAATATATACATGTCATGATAAACTCACTTAATCCCAGGAACATCACATGACTCTGTATGCATAGATGCTTTGGGCTCGTCTTTCTCCATCTCTGACTCAGTGTCCTCTGTATCTGGAGGGGTGAGCAACAGCACTGAAGAAAGAAGGAGACGGAGAGAAGGATGAACTACAACTAGTCATTGTAAATGAGGAAAACCAATATCTTACAATTACAACTTTATACTTTAAACTTTATACAATTTTCAAGAAATGTTTAAATTGAATTAGTAAAAATAAAAAGTAATAAAATATTTCCTGTCCATGTGAGTGTAAATAATCTTAATCCTTATGTACAGACTTTGTCAGATATTACCTGCATAGCATAATAGGGGCAGTTTAAATATTGAAAAGCAGGGAATAACTTATATTTTAAAATAATTAAATACAATTATTTTAAAAATATGCCAAACTTACTAACATCTGAAAATGTTTTATTTTTATTTTAATGAGGGTAGGTTTTTTTTAATGAGGTGTTTCGTTATTTTAATACAAGGACAGTTGTATCACCCATTCCAATATTTTTGCATTTACGAACTGCAAACATATCAAAATGAATTCTAATTCCACTTAAAGGGATACTCTACTGGTTTTTCATATTAGTTACTCTCTTAACTAAGACTAGTTGATACATACCTCTCTCGTCTCAGTGCGTGCACTAAATCGCTCTGTCTTGCGGCCAAACTTTGTTAGATCTTATCTCATCCCTGTTCATTCAATACGTGGCAAGAAGAGAAGCGACCAAACACCTCCACGTTTTCCCTATTTAAATACAGTTACTAGAGTAGTGTAACTCGACCTAGGACGGTGACACAAAATAAAACGTTGCGCTTTTCTAAGCGTGTAAAATGGATAACTATATTGTATGGCGGAATACCATAGCAAGTGCTTAGGAGCACTTTGACTCGGCGCAGTAACATCATCACTCGTGAAAAATCCTGGTGTTTGGTCAATTCTCTGCTTGGCCCCTATTGAATGAACAGGGCTGAGAAAAGTTCTAACAAAGTTTCGCCACAAGACAGCGATTTAGTGCACGCACTGAGACGAAAGAGGTATGTATCAACTCGTCTTAGTTAAGGGAATAACATAGTTTAATATAAAAAAACCAGTAGAGTATCCCTTTAATAAAAAAACCCTCCCAAATACTTACATGTTTTCACTCCTTTTGACTGCAATTCTTGAGATCCACCAATAAAAGTGTCCTGTTGAGCTGGATTCACAGCGCTCTGGTGTAGAGCTGAGTCAGAGTTGGTCCTGTAGTAGAGGTGGGAACAGAAGAAACAATGATTTATGACCTTTAAACGTGTTTTGTTTCATAGTTTTTGAGGAAAACTGCTTTACCTCCTCCAACTTGTGTCGGGAGGTGGTGACAGATATACCGAGCTGTAGGGGCAGCTGTCAATGTAATTGGGCTAAGGACAATGTCTCACACATGTACACGGCACATAAAATACACCACAGTCGGGTAAAACTAGCTGTGTATGGTAAAGGATATCTGACGTCCATGCTTGTCCACAGAGAGAGGTCTACGATGTGGAGAAGCGATGCGATTCCTGTCACGATACACACGGTCCACCAGGCCATGATGTCGGGATGTCCGACTGGTGTCTAGAACTGTCGACTGTAAAAGAATCTGATTTGTTTAAGTGATCTTCTAAGATGCATTTTCTTTAGAAAAGGTATGGGAACGTTTGCTGCAGTGTGGGGCAAATAAAAGCATTAAACAGGCTCCACACAGAAGATGGACTAGCAGTATGAAAGCTTAGAGCAATGAGAACCATCTTGTACATTCTTATGCTAATGTATTATTAATGAATAGCAATGATAAAATGATACTTGAAATGACACTTGTGCAAATGCAAATGTTTCCATCAGCTTTGTTACATTTAACTAATTCATTAAATTGACTAGGACAACCAATAATATAATATGAATCTTTGGTTGGTAATTTACATTCGGGGTGGGTGTTCTGGGCTATTCCTACAATACAGTGCATGTTCATGTCTCCATCATATATAAAGTAGTGTCCCCAAAATGTATTTGGACATGTAATTCACATTAAGTTATCCGAATTTCTTTGGACTATATATCAGAATGTCAAAACAAGTGGCAAGACGTATAGAATAAACACACTTTTCAAACAAAACATTTCACAAAAATATGTTTTTCTTTTATCATAAAATCACAATTAATGTCCCAAGTGAACACTAAAAATAGTAAACTTATTAAGAAACATTACAGATATTTCTTCATAGTTTCCTTTCGAGAGCGGTAACTCTACATTGCGTCGCTTCACTGCAGGAACTCCTCCCTTCTCCACTTTTGTTGAAATCTTATGTGCTAAAGCCAGCTTGGAACAGCTGGCCAAATGTCACGAAGCGGTATAAAATGCATGGGCGTGACAATCGCGTCAGAATCTCTTTCTTCACGTTGTCATTGTTAAAGTTGCACCTGAGGACTAGTTACCATTTCTTCCTCGCATCCGATGGCTAACCTTTGCAGGATCCACACCTACAAGTACTGCGCCAACTGCCTGGGCCTGGCCCATGTCGAGGCGGCCTTCTTGGACTCCACGTGCGTGCACTGTGCCGACCTGCCGATGCGCACTCGAGAGGGTTTTTGTTTTTACGGGGTCGAGGCCGCCTAAAAACGACGGTGATGACGAGGCCTGGGGCCATGCATGCACCGGTCCATTTCGCGGACATGCTGGAATCGACACAAAATGCTCTGGTCTGGTAGTCTGGTATCTCCAGTTGAGCTGCCGCCAGGCTGCTTCGAGGAGGAGGACTCCGTTCTTCCACGACATCCACGAGCACATGCTAAAGGGATGCGGCGCACATCCAAACGAGGCGGAAGGCGAGGCGGAAGCTCACGGCTCTGTGTGCATGCCACCCGTTGAGGAGACCGTCGCTGTGCATCTGTGCCCGTCCGTTCGTGGCTGAAAAAAGAAAGGCTCCAATTACTCCCTCCGGCGTCCTTGGTGATGCAGTGGAGTCAGTTACTGAGCATTTCTCTGAGGTGCAGAAGCGCAAAGCTATGAGTCACAAATATTGCCCCATCGCTCTTTCCAGCCCTTGTCGAGGTCTCTCTTTTCGTTGGCACCTCGTGCTGCCTAAGATCGGCTGAGCAGCCCGCTGCAGCTCTCCGCCCTGAGCTAGATGTTCGCCGTAGGCAGTGGGCGGGACCAGGAATGTAGTTTAACAGAACAACTTCGTCCTAAGGACCATCCAAAAGAAGCAGAGAGTTTGTTGGAGGCCCCGCCTCCAAGCGCAGTGTTCTGCATCATGTCCCCTTTGTTCCTATAGGCGACATTTGCAATGTTTGTGTGCGGTTTGTGTGAGCTCCACAATAAGAGCACATATCCGTTCACACAAAGGGCCTTTTCCTCCTCATACACTCAACACTGTGTCACTCGCCCTGCCCCAGAGCAGCGCGGAGTCACAGTATGTGCCTGTAATGGCCTCCTGATGGAAAAACGTGAGAGTGTCAATGTTCCCCCGACATCCACAACACCGCTCGTGCCCGATCGGCAGCCAGCCTGAATGGGGCAGGGCTCCAGTCTACAAACTGGCAACAGCAGCCATAGAACTAATACGGCCATGGTGTCATTTTCTAGACCCGTGGACAGTTATTCCAGGTGTTTCAGCTTGGCTACTGGGGATAATTCAACGCTGGCATTCTCTTCAGTCTGGACGCATACCACCCCACGTCAGTCATGGGTCCATCACTGACTTTGCCTTAAAAACCCCCCGTTCTGAGAATAGCACAGCCGCTATGTCGTGGTGCCCAAGAGGGATGGACGACTCCGTTTGATACTGGACCCGAGACCCATCAAACGAGCACTGCACTAGCGCACGTTCAGGAGGAAAAACCCCCCTTAACATGTGTGAGCTCACTCGTCGAGGTCTAATGCCTCTTCATGGGCTATGTAAGCGCGTCTTTAGGGTTGTATGTTTTGCACACAGTGCAAACAGTGCTTTCGGTGAGTGATTATCTCTATAAGCCTATAAGATTTCAATAAAAGTGAAGAAAGGAGGAGTGCTCGCAGTGTAGCTACGCAATGTCTCGTTCCTGCCTCTCAGGGAACCAAGGTTACGATAGTAACCGGAGACGTTTTTCTTTCTCAAATCCAAATGGTTACGAAAAAATGTCATCGCTATTTTGCATTTGATATTTTCTGTGCGCTCCATCCTGTTTTTGTATCAGTATTTTTGTTACATCCCTTTAACTAAATGAAAAGTCTTAATGACCTCATCCTAGGAATTTTACATAATTTTGGTGCAAAACAACAGCACAAACATCAATTAGTATTAGCAAAGGATGTGTCTCACTCTACTTCGTCCAGAATGTCGATTCAGACATTTGATCGGACAAAAGAAACCACACAAAATTATTTAAAAATTCCCTTTTTGATGAGTGTCTTCATAAGCACAGTCTTAAATAAGTTAAAAAGTTAATTGAACTTAAAAAGTTGTGAGAAACAGGGTGTCAGATCTGCTTCATGTTTATCAGTTCTTAAAGTGACAACAGCCTAATAAACCTGCTGCTGTCTGTCATTTATGTTTATCAAAGAACAAAAGACAAAGAGAAAATCCCTCACTGCTCTTGGCTGTATGACTTTTGTAGCTTTAATAAGGATTAAGACTGCAGTTCTTGGAAATCTTAAATCACTGTTTACAAGGTTACATGGGTCAAAAACAATGAAAACAATAACTTTTTTGTTCATTTTAGCAGGGCATGTGATAATCTGAACTGGCCCGACTGGTCCAGTAGAAAATAAAATCTTAGTGTTGAGCCCAAATATATTAAAAGCACATATAAATGTGACATTTATTACAATGGGTTTATGTAAATATTATAAGTTCACTTAAATTAAAAGTGTTTTTATTGATTTATTATAGCCTATTCAACTATCCTGTAATGTTGAATGGCTATACCCTGGTGAAAAATAAATATACCAATATTTATTAGAAATACACTTATGCTAAGTATACAACAAATTAATTTACATATATGAACTTTATGGTACTATAAATACCCTGCAATTGTACTTTTGGTATAGAAAACTGATATACTTAAATAACTAAATTGGAACAACTTAGTTGATTGGAACACCGGAAATAGTGCTGAGGACCAACTAAAGACTTAAGTACATTTGATTGTGCTAAATTGGAAAGAACGTGTTAAGCTAGAAAAAATGTCAGATTTCTGCCCTGGCAGCTTTGTCTGTGTTGTCTTTTGTTTCATGTCTCTATGTTTGTGTTGTGCTTGAACATATGGCTCTGTCTTTGTTTGTGTTGGCCATGTGCTCCTCTGTTCCTGCCTCCTTGTTTCCCAGTACCACGCCCTCTTGTCTAGTTGAGTCCTCGTTTGTCTGAGTGTTGTTACCAGTTCCTCATGTGCTCCCTTTCGTGTCCTCGTTTCTCTGTGTTTGTTCCCTTGTTCCTTGTCTGAGTGTGCTCTTCTGTTCCGGCTTGTTCTCAGCTCCCTTTAAATGTTTTCTCTTGCCCTCAGGTTTTGGCCAGTTCGTTATATACTTTCTGTGTGCCATAAACTTTGTGTGCTAAATTGTTTGTTTGACAGTCTACTGTTCCTATCAGAACTTACTTTAGTCGCACCTTGTGTCCCACCGTGTCTTGTTCTTGCTGTGCCTTTTGTGTTCCCTTTTGTTTGTGCCCTGAGAGTCGATCCCCTTGTACTGTGTGATCCTGCCTGACACTTACTGTTCTCCTCCAGTCTCTAGCTGCCATTCTGTGTCTACCCTCCCTCCTACTGTCATCCTGGGTTGGATTCAGCGGTCGTTCTCTCAGCCTGCCTGTCTTTGTGCCTCATCCCTGCCTACAGTTTGGACTGTTCACCTTCTCTCCCTCACAATATCCTGTCTAGTCTGCAGTCTTTCAAATAAACCCCTGATCACTAATCTCTGCATTTGAGTCCTCCCAGATCTGTAACAATAAGACTAGTTTTTCTGTTTAAAAGCAGAGGGTCTGTTCTTTCTTTTGACATATTCCAAGTTCAGATATTCATACAATAAAATATTTTGGGGGCCATGATTTTTTTTTTAAATTATGAAAAAATGCTAGTGGTGGCTGGCAACTTTTTTTTTAAACGCTGGCAGGGAAAGAGTTAAAACAATTTTTTTGCATACAATTAAGAAATATTTATATCAGTAAGTCTCAAGCGCTATGTCAGTAAATGTTAATGAATTTGTAGTATACTTAGTATGAAAATAATGTATTTTAAATACAACTAGGGTAAATAATGAGGGGGAAAATCTATTTTATAGAGACATCAGTATCCGTGATACTGAACTTCATACTGGCTTACTAAAACTATGTAATTAAACAAATATCAATATTAAAATATACCATCTCTATGTTATTTCAACATTATTTTGGAGATTCAATGTGAAAGTATTACAATATTACATATATTTAAAACTTTAATGTAAGGTGTGATTACAGAAAAATGTGTGATTAATTTGTTGTTGTTTTTTTTTTATTGACAGCACAACAACATACAGAAAAAGATACTCTCATGTAGGCTAAGCTCAATATCTCACTGAGTAATGACTAACTTTAGTTCTTATGTTCATCGTGTTGTTTAATATGGTTAATTTTCTTACTTTGTGTCAATAATCAAGCTATAATTACTAGAGTTAAAGTGTCTCAAAGCATCAAAGTACATCACAAGCATATTCATTTTTTTAGTTAGTTGAAAAGGTACTGCATAAGAGGAATGACCCATCTTGCACTGTGAGTTTCATCCAGTTAGGATGTTTGTGAAATTGTGATTAGATCAGCTGAAGGGAAATTCAATCATAAAGTGACAGCATGTGTGTACGACAGAATTTTCACACTTATGAAGTTTCTAAGGTCTCACCTGAAAAGGGAGGTCAGTGTTGCTATTTCCAATCTGATTGACATTGGGCAGTGACCCTCCATAGCACTGAGCTCGATTCTGGCCTAGTTGCAAATACTGGGTCTTCTGTAACTGCAGCTGTGCAAAATAACAGTGCGTGAAAAGCAGCAGTGAATGACGAAATGAAAGCATGAATGAAACGTAAACCAGATACTGTGGGGTAAAAACACTTTTTCAAGTGAATAATGAGAAAAGCAGACCAGTGAGAGTTAACAAAAAGTAGCAGAATATGGGTTTCAACTTATACCAAGGGACATATAGGCTGTATATGTAGAGGCCAAGGCTAAATGCCAGACATTTTCATCCAGTGAATATTTCTTTATTTTCAAAAGTTAAACTTGAAGTCATGACTAAAATAAGTTTAAAACATTTCACAGAAAAAAAAAAAAAAACATTTAACTTATGTTGACCAATAGCAGGGCAAGTTGTCGCAATGAAAACATACCGTTTATTGACAATTATTTGAGAAGAAGAACTTTTTATATATAAAACCCTATCAAATAAAACTAAAAAGGCGCATTCAACAACTTTTGTATAAGTTAGGTAATCAGTCATATAAATAAAAAAACATTAAGCATAATGGAACAAAAATAAAAATGGAAAAGTGCCAAACAAAAACATACCAAACCATTGTTTTGGTCAAATTATAATGAACAAATTATTTAAATTAGCAACATATAAAACACGTGACAACGTTCCCTGACCTGACATTTATGAAAAATACGCAATATGTTAAAATCTATCCAGTTATATTTTAGAATCATTTATATAATATTAAAGATCTTAATATTTTGAATTAGATGTTTTCATTTGAAAGTTTTAGTAACAATGTTGGGTATTTTTTGTCATTTGTATTAGTTTTTTTTATTTGTATGTCTATAGTTTTTCTTCATTCTTATTTATTTGTTTTAGTTTTTTTATTATTACTTCAAGTTAAACAGAAAAATTCGAAATGTTGACTTGGCAACAAGCTAAAATAAAATTAGCTTTTTAAATTTAATTTGATTTAATGTTTATTGAAATATTGAGTAATGAAAATGCTTTTTATTATTATTATTGTATTAGTTGTATTTAACAATAGTAACCCTGAATATATCTTAATTATGCATCCCAGTATGGTTGTAAATTTACTTACTTTACCAGCCTTTACAACAACAAAAAAACAATAATTTAAATCCTAGTTAGATTTAATCAAATATACAAAACTGCTACAATGCACACGTGTAGACTTTTAACTGCAAACACTATATAGTAACTGGTATACATATTTTGTGACAACTTGCCCATATGACAACTATCCACGGTCTACTCTATATGACATTTCATTATTTAGCCTAGAAATAAAAGACTGAAAAGCAATCACGATCCATTAGCGGCCAAAACAGATGTGCACGACATCTGTCCGGCCGCATCCTCAGCATCTCTGAGCTCATGCATCCGTTACGCTCAAACACTGAGACATCATTATCGTCCTTCACCGATTTATCACGGCTCTCGGGCGACAAAAGTGTTCTCACATCATATACAGGCTATATTCTATATACATAGCAGCTGTGCTAAGCGCGCGTTTAGCCGCGACACACGTATCCGTTCCTGACACACGTACCCGTGCAGCTCGCGTGATGCTCAGGTCTTTCATGACCTCCTCAAACGCCGCGGTCTCCTCCGCTTGTTTCTGGTTGTGAAGGGCGATTTTCTCGCTAAATTTTCGAGGATTGTTTGAGGTCGCCATCTTCCGTTCTTCTCCAAAACACAGAGCGTTGCGTGAGACGCGTTGTGCGCTGCTGCTGCGGCGGCGTCATCACGGGATGAGTTGTGGGCATTGGAGTCCAGAGACAGTCCAGTGGAGGAGCGCCTGATTGATAAAACAAACAAACAAGCCCACCAGGATCTTCACTAGCTGGGTCCGATATTTTGTAATGAACTAGTTTCATGTCTTGATAGAAGATACTTGCTTATGATCAGAGGCGTTTGTGATGATGAATGTTTTAAAACATATATATAAACTATATAAAATGGTTGTTTCACAATAGGGATCCCTGCATATGGAGGCGGCTAGGGGAAACAAACAAAAAAAAATAATTTAAAAATTTATATTTAGATTTAGGCTATTAAAATATATAGCTATATTAATTTAATTTTGCTCAGGTTTCATTATTAGTGTTTTTTCATGTTAATGTTATTTGGTTAATATCGCAAAATAAAGCTAACTAAATCTGACTAAATTTAGTTTGTTTTACATTATGACGGAAATGCAAAATTTACTTTCATCAGAGAACATAACTTTGGACCACTCAGCAGCAGTCCAGTCCTTTTTGTCTTTAGCCCAGGCGAGACGCTTCTGACGCTGTATCTTGTTCAAGAGTGGCTTGACACAAGGAATGCGACAGCTGAAACCCATGTCTTGCATACTTCTGTGCGTGGTGGCTCTTGAAGCACTGACTCCAGCTGCAGTCCAGTCATTGTGAATCTCCCCCACATTTATGAATGGATTTTGTTTCACAATCCTCTCCAGGGTGCGGTTATCCCTATTACACTATTATACACTTTTTTTCTACCACATCTTTTCCTTCCCTTCGCATCTCTATTAATGTGCTTGGACACAGAGATCTGTGAACAGCCAGCCTCTTTAGCAATGACCTTTTGTGTCTTGCCCTCCTTGTGCAAGATGTAAATGGTCTTCTTTTGAACAGCTGTCAAGTCAGCAGTCTTCCCCATGATTGTGTAGCCTACATAATTAGACTGGTAGACTATTTAAAGGCATTTGCAGGTGTTTTGAGTTAATTAGCTGATTAGAGTGTGGCACCAGGTGTCTTCAATATTGAACCTTTACTCTCATTTTCTGAGATACTAGCTGCGTCCCAATGTGCATACTATCCATCCTAAATAGTATATGACATTAGTAATTTTCAATACTATTTAGGGCATAGTATGCACATTGGGACGCAGCTACTGAGTTTAGGGTTTTCATTAGTTGTCAGTTATAACCATCCCAATTAAAAGGAATGAACACTTGAAATATATCAGTCTGTGTGTAATGAATGAATATAATATCCAAATTTCACTTTTTGAATGAAATTACTGAAATAAATCAACTTTTTGATGATATTCTAATGACCAGCACCTGTAGTAAAACAGTAAGAAAAGCTGTGTTCTAGCTTAAACTGATGGTTTCTCTGTATAACAGATATACGGATATGTACAGTTGGCTACTGAAAGTTCTAATCTGGGTCTGTAAAAAAGGTGTTTATTGTGTTTGAACTGGTTTTGAGAATGACACACTTGGCATTGCTTGAGGATCTGGTGAGTGTGTCTGCAGAGAGCGGCATACAGTATGTTTGACTTGAGTGATGAAAAGCTGTAAAGGAGGAAAGGTTGTGCTGAAAGCTCTTGTATGGAGATGGTTTAAGCGTATTTTATAAAAAATGACTAACCTTGTGCACATGGTGGCTCATTTAGAATACTCCAAATTCACTAACATTAGAATGAGATTAAGAACAAATTCATGTGTGCACTACGCACATGTTGTGAATTACCGGTAGGTGGAAATTTTTCATGAAAAGTGCGAAAAAAATAATCCACACAATTATAAGTCAATAGTGAGACCCACTGTTTCTGACACCTTAAAGGGTTAGTTCTCCCAAAAATGAAAATTCTTTCATTAGTCAAGTCACCTTCAATTATATAGCGCTTTTAACAATATAGATGGTTTCAAAGTTTCAAAATTAAAGTAACAGAGATTGTTTTGGCTTTACAACAGCCAGCGTTTACTAACCCTAACCCAACTAGAATAAAGTTATTATCTAGCTAAAGTTAGTTTTGATTGAATCACTTCGGTCGCAATGATCATTAGTTATTAACTTAGGGGCCGCTAACACGACACCGCTCTAACAGAAAACCCTTACTGCGATCCGGCCGCTCATTTGCACAAAACAGTGTCTGGTGACTCGAGAACGCAAACCATGAAATAGGTTCCAAGGTACAAGCCTTGAAAAATGTATAATACAGAATTTTTTATTGCTTCCGTGTAGCCATGTGAACCGGAATTATCCAAACAACGCTTTATCTGTACAGAGGTAAAGGGAAGGGATGGAGGCCTTCACAGTGGAGAGACTAGTTGACACTTCAGGACTGCGTTGACGTCGTGTCCGGATGCGGCCTGGATCCGGTGGACTGCGGTAAACCTCAGGATAAACAGAGAAACTAATATTAGCGTAGACGCCATCCTTCTTATGATGTAACGGGTACATCAGGATTTATGGGAAGTGTTCCCGGTTCCGGCGAACCTAATCTATGCAGCCTAACATTGAATTATAGAAGTCTACAATGCGTTATGTGTATGCTAGGGCAAAGATATGTGTTTTTAGTCTAGATTTGAACTGGCAGAGTGTGACTGCTTCCAGGACAATGTTAGGAAGACTGTTCCAAAGTGTTGCTGCTAAATAAGAAAAGGATCTACCGCCAGCAGTCGATATTGATACTCTAGGTATTATCAACTGGCAGGAATTTTGAGATCGCAATAGACGTGAAGGACTATAATGTGTTAAGAGCTCGCTCAAGTAAATGTATACAATGTTTAATAGGGAGCCAACGCAGTGTTGACTGACCCTATTACCCCGGTTCTTTCTTCCTGGTTCTGGTAAGAACTCTAGCTACTGTGTTTTGGACCAGCTGTAGTTTATTTATTAAGCGTGCAGGGCAACCACCCATAATAGGATTACAATTATCTAGCCTTGATGTCATGAACTTACTGTTCCACATTTGTCATTGACAGCATATGACGTAATTTAGATATATTTTTAAGATGGAAAAATTTGGTTTTACAGAAACTAGACACGTGACTTTCAAATTAAAGATTGGTATCAAAGAGCACACCCAGGTTCCTAACCGACAAAGAAGACTTGACAGAGCAGCATGGACGCGGGAAGTAGGGGTGCTGGGGGTGCTGCAGCACCCCCTGTTGGCAAACTGATGACAATAAAATGATAGCTTATAAATATATCTCTGGTTGTTGTTTCTGTTCCACAAAATTTTGTATGTCATGTTTGAGGTGTGGGATGAAGAGAGGGATATTTTTAGTGATTATTTAATTAAAAATTATTTAATTTATCTTCAGTGTGTAGTATTAGCCAATCAGGTGTCTTGACGCGAATCACGCGATTACGATTCAGCCTACACAGCACAAAAAAAAAAAAAAAAACTAGTCTAAAAAACTGCTGCTATTGAGATAACGTTAGTTTATATCAATATCAGCGCTATAGCAATATAATTATAGCTCATGGCAGAGTTTATCAGCCGAACTCCAGAGCGGGAATCTACCTTTGGTGTACCAAAATCATCGTAAGGTAGAGACACGGTGTCTTACATCTACGTCTTTTTCCTGCCGCTGTGCAGGCCCAGATGGTAGCCTATATGTTAGCCTATATATGTAGCCTATATATTGTGATTAGCATGCCTATTATAAAGAAACGAACCTTTTACTATCATGTCTATTGACTTTGATTAATATACGCGAGGGAGAGAGAGAGAGCAAGACAGCGCTTGTGTTGTGTGAAGACGTGAGATTGCGCGCGCGCGGCCGGGCGCTCTCTCTCTCTCTCTCTCTCTCTCTCTCTCTCTCTCTCTCTCTCTCTCTCTCTCTCTCTCTCTGTCAAAGCAACACTCACCCATCAAAAAAGGCTTTGGCGGCCGCCAAAAAGCGGACGATCCGACGTATTTTACAACCCGAAACTAAAAAAAACAGACCGGCTATTTGAGACCGGCCTTTATTTACCCAAACCTGTCGCCACACCAGGCGTGTAAAAGAGACAGGCGTCTATTTGGGACTCGGCTATTATTTTAAGTTTTACGGTATAAAGATCGTTGCCGTGCTTGCATCAATGCAAATGGGAAAAAAAGGTTTTGAGGTTAGAGTAGTAAAAATTCAAAGCACCCCGCACCCCCTGTCGAAAATGACTTCCCGCGTCTCTGCAGAGCAGCCATCAAGTGTTAGACAGTATTTTTGGTTAGTATGTGAGGAAGCTTTTTGTCCAATAATTAGAATCTCTGTTTTTTTTAGAATTAAGTTGAAAATTACTAGTCATCCAGTTTTTTAAATCAGCTATGCATTCCGTTAATTTTGTGAATTGGTAGGTTTCGTAAGGGTGTGCAGAAATATAGAGCTGAGTATCATCAGCATAACAGTAAAAACTAATGCCACACTTCCTAATGATATCTCCTAAGGGTAGCATGTAGAGTGAACAGCAACGGGTCCTTGTACTGAGCCTTATGGTACACCATACTGAACTTTTGATCGATAAGACATCTCTTCATTTACTGTTACAAATTGATAAAGGTCAGATAAGTATGATTTAAACCATGCTAATGCAATTCCACTAATGCCAACATAAATTTCAAGTCTATTTAAAATAATGATTATCATTAATTACTCACCCTCATGTCGTTCCAAACCCATAACTTTTGCTCATCTTCGGAACACAAATTAAGATCTTTTTGATGAAATCCCTCATGAAATCCTACTGTCCCTCCATTGGCAGTTACACAACTACCACTTTGACGCTTCAAAAAGCTTGTAGTGATCGTAAAACTAATCCATATCAATTGAAAGACTTAGTCCATATTTTCTAAAGAGACTCGATTGCTTTATATGATGACCATATTTAATTTAGGCTTTTATCCACATATAAACATTGATCAGTGAACATAAAACACAAGCTCAACTGAACCTGCTTGATGTGCGAGAACAAACCTCATTGGTTCTCGCTAAAGCTCAAACGCGCTGCGTAACACGAGAATGAACCTCATTGGTTCTCGCAAGTCAAGCGAACATGCTTGAGCTTCCGTTTACCACAACTGATGTGTTGATGAATCTTTATACGTGAATAGAAGCCTAAATTCAATCTGTGATTGTGTCTCTTCAGAGAAAAAAAACCCACTCAATTCATATGGATTAGTTTTACAATCTTTATTCAGATTTCATCAGAAAGATCTTAAAGTGTCCTGAAGATTTGCAGGTATGAAACAACATGAGGGTGAGTAATTATTGACACAATTTTCACTTTTGGCTGAACCATCCCTTTAAAGGGATTTAGGGGGGAAAACATTAACACATAAATGTAATCAAACATCACCATATAATGCACAAAAAACAACATAGGTAGTTTTTAGAATGCAGGGTTTTTTACACATTCAAATTACATGCTGACACATTATCATGACAAAATAATTGTGCTATAGTTCCATGTACATGATCCAGTCCCTTAACATACTGTATATACCTTGTAAAAACATGAGAATGCACCATTTTAAGTCATTAAATCACTGATTGAAGATTAAAGTGCCTAATGAAATGTGCTTGCTTAGTTTTTGAAAGAAAACAAAACTGTAAGTTAAAAACATTATTACCCAGTAAAAAAGATACATATACATATATGTTGTTGGTCCATTCAAGTCTGTCGTCAACACAAATCCCACAGGCACTTGTCAGAAACCCTCATTAGTATAAAATGGGGCAATCTACAAGGAGGGCGAAAAACAACATTACTGCTTGAGTACTGTGTAGAAAGATGCTTCACATTCTCAAAAGGGTCATCAGGAAAGTTTGTGCTTTCATGTCGTTAACATGAACAGGCCTTAAATAATTCATGTTTCTAAAAAGTGAAGGGCAAACCAATTATACCATTACTTTTACTGCTGTCCCTGTGGACAAGAAACTTTAAGCGTAAAACAGCAAATTTAAGTATATGTGCTTAGCGCTGAGTGGTTGTTTGGGGAAGTATAATAGGTGTACAAGCTATTCCTGCAAAAGATTCTGGAAAATGAAGATCTCTTTCCCACTCATCCGTCTCTGTATTATAAACTTGCACAATACTTGTGACGTTATTTAGGTGCCAGTTGTATCCTCCAACTATATAGATCTTTTTATCCAGCAAGCAGCAGCCAGCCTCTGACTGACCAGCACGCATTGGACTGACTGTTGTCCATTGATCGGTCTCTGGAATGTAATACTCTACAGCTAGGACATCAAAGCAGCGGTCAACATGGTCCATTCTGCCACCGAGAGCATAAATACGGTTGTTTACACTGATCATAGCATGCAGGACTCTCGGCTCATTCATGGGACACTTGAAATCCCACTGATCCAAGGCTGGATCATAGCAATGAAGAGTCTTTTTATCCTCCACAGACACCCCATAACCTCCAGAGACGTAGAGTTTCTCTCCACATGTAGCACCGGCGTGACCCCAGATTCTCCTCTTCAGGGAATCCACATAAGTCCACTCATTTTTCCTTGGACAATAGCACTCAACAGAGGACAAGCTGCCAGATCTGTTGCGTCCCCCTGTAGCATAAAGTTGTCCATGCAGTACGTTAAGCTGAAACTGAATGCGGCTCTCCTGCATGGGTTGGATTCGAAGCCACTGGTTTAGATGGGGGTCATAGCGAAAGCAAATGTCAACTGCGCCCTCTCCACTGCGATATTGCAAATGCTGCCCACCCACGACGTATACAAAATTGTCGAGAACTGACACGCATGCATGGCTGCATGCCATCTCCATTTCGGTCAACTCTTTGAACTGTCGCACTGTGATGTCAGGCAGATAGTAAACTTTGCTGCTTACAGTGCGATCATTGTCGGTGTAGGGTGTTCCACCAAAAGTAATAAGCGATGTTACGTCTGAGCGAATGGAAGTTCGAGTTGATTGCATTTCGTGCTGTCGGAATGGAAGGATCTGATAATTGAAGGCCTCTAGGAGAAAGTATCGACACTGCACATCCTCCACCATGATGTCGACCGTTTGGACACAGTCCACAAGCTCAGATGATCGCATCAGGGGGAAGCGCACGTGGCAGAGCACTTCGCTGGCTGCAGCTCGTCTGGATGCGTCATGCTGCAGCCAGCGGATCGCTGCATGGAACAAGTTGATCTCACTACAGTTCTTCAACTTGTTGCTCTGAAGGAAAAAAACCAGTCGTTCCATTGGAATGTGAAGGAAATCATCCTCCTGTGCTATCTGCAGGAAGTGACGGAATGTGTAAGCATCGACCGACTGCTTAAGGGACGAGAGGCTAAAAGTGGTGGCCATCTGGCCGATATTTAGACATGTCTCAACACTCATGGCTGATTTCAGGAACTCCTCACACAGCTCCACCACAGGCACCATCTGCAGGAAGACAGCAGCACCAAGAACATCCTGAATGCAGTCCAAGTCCAAAGTGACCTCAGAACTGTAGGCAAAATCAATAATGTGCTTCAGTCCTCTGGCTGAAAGACCTTTTAGCTCTATGGTGTTTTGGT
Source organism: Chrosomus eos (assembly GCA_036326025.1). Classification (NCBI taxonomy): domain Eukaryota; kingdom Metazoa; phylum Chordata; class Actinopteri; order Cypriniformes; family Leuciscidae; genus Chrosomus; species Chrosomus eos. The sequence goes on from CM070839.1 coordinate 27,773,719, forward strand.
TTGACTCCTTCATTCCTCCAGTAAACATGGCTCTGTATGGATCAAGAAGAAAAGAGTTTACACCTCTGTTCAAATTGTGAAGAAAGAATCTGCAAATTTTTAAGCTAACCCTAAAGTACAAAAGTGACTGCTCACATTTTTAGCAGCCTTGCTTCCAGAAATTATTTTCCCAGTCATTTTCTAAGTAGGCATTAAAAAAAAAAAAAAAGAATATTAATAAAATTCTTGAACCAAAAAAAAGCCTTGAACCAAAACATTATAAACTTAACAGATGTGTTCACACAAGATGAGTTTTTTTAAAATTTGTTCAATATGTCTCTGGCTGTTCCAGTGCTTTAAAGGGTGATACATTTTCTGAAATGTTAACATACCTTTATTTTGAACATCAGAGAAGACAATGTTACTGTCTGTTAAATTTAATTGCAGGAAAATTATATTTTTTTTGCTTTTTTCCTCTTCTGGGTTTAAATTCTATGTAAAAAGGATGTGATGTTCTCACACACTACAGTTGGCAGTTTAAAGGACAAGTTCGGTCTTTTACACTTAAAGCCCTGTTTCAAGATCGTTTCTGATGAAATAGAACGGTTAATCAGGTGGTCAGGGGTGTTCACTGATATGCTCACACAAAAATCGCTGCAAATGATGCTTTCCAACAGGTTAATCGTAGTTTTTGTCCAAGTCAAGTCAAATGGAGTCGGACAAAAACTACGTTACTCTGGGCAATAATGCTGAAGAAAATCTTACCTTCAACGTTTAATAGTGAAATAGGACGAAACTGACTGATGCTTGTAGCATCTTTTTCTTTAGGTATCTTTTTCTTTAGGACACCTGCTCTGCGCCATGCTCTAGGTACAACCTGTTTTTCCCATGCCACTTTTATCAATTTCCACAAAATTCGCAGAACTCCTGAAGCACTCTTGTACATTCTGTATATACGGAACTCCATTAGGCCCTGGAGATGATGAAGCCCTTGCCTTTCTCACAGCCTGCTCTACCTCTTTCCACTTAGGTGCACAGACCTCCATTTGGTATTCTGGTGGGTTGATAGGTGGTATATCTGATGGAATTGACATAGGCTCATGCCTTTTTGCATCTGTATGCGTGTCCTCCAAATATCTCTCTAGCTCAATCCTAGATGTTTTTATATCTTCATTCTTCTCACTGGTGAATAACTTCTTTAGTTAGTAGTTGGGGACTGTTTTTCATGGGTTGGGCTAAGCCCCTTTACTTCCAGTGAACAGAAATCGGAATGCTTCGGCATTCCAAGACATTTTAGTCAATGATATGCTTTCAACTTTGTGGGAACAGTTTGGGAAGGCCCTTTTCTCCTCCAGCATGACTGTGGGCTAGTGCACAAAGCAAGGTCAATAAAGACACGGTTGTATGGGTTTGGTGTAGAAGAACTTGACTGGCCTGAACAGGGCCCTGAACTCAAACACCTTTTGGGATGAGCTGGAACTGAGATTGCTAGCCAGTCCAACATCAGTGTCTGACCGCACAAATGCTCTACTGGATGAATGGGCAAATATTCTCACAGAAACACTCCAAAAATCTTCTGGAAAGCCTTCACACACGTGGAGTGGGAACATTCCCAATAGTGGAAGCTGTTATAGCTGCAAAGGAGGGACCGGCTCCCTATTAATGTCCATCTATTTAGAATGCAATGTTGGTGTAATGGTCAGGTGTCACAATATTTTTGTCCATATAATGCATTGTATACAGTGCTTGTGGAATTATTTGTACCAAGGGCGAAATTGTCAATCACACATTGGGGGGGACAGCTGTGGGACTTTTTTTGTTGGCGCATGCACACATTTTTTTAATCAAAATAAAATAAAAGTCAGAGTCCGAATGTTTGTATAATTGTATAACACAACAAGGAATTGTATTACATCTGATCGTCAAACCAACGTATTCTTACAGGATAACAATATTCTAATATCAAGTCTTGAGCAATGACAGTAAAACAGTTATGTACTAATGAGGGAAAATGCTGTTTATTTTGTACAAATTTAAACAAAAGTAACTTCTCAGTTTAAAAATAAACTTGCTGAAGTGCTCAAGCCACATATTATAATAGATACAGTTTGTAGGCCAATGTAGGCTCATACAGTAGGTCCTATTTTCAAAATGCTGTATTTAAAAAAAAAATTAGGAAGAATATTTTTGCATCACAATTAAATTCTTGACACATCTTTATAAATCAAACACAAAGTAATAAACTTCAAGAAGGTTTATGAAACCTATAAAGTACACAGCCGCTAAATACTGGCTACTAAGTACATTTGACAAGCCTGTCACTGACCGCTCCCCACAGAAGAAATGTTTGAAAAATAACCCCTGAAATTCATACATTATATAGCATATTATAATGCAACTTATTTATAGAATAGCAAAGTAGGCTTAATCAATACAAGACTGAACCACATAGATAAAGGCTATCATGATCATTTTGCCAACAATGAACCATGGATTTTAGTTTATGATACGTTTTATTTTTTAACCTAAACAAATACAACATAGAACATTATTTTTCTTCAAATGCAGTCTAAGACGATGAGTTTTTAAACAACAGTTTTCTGTAGCCTTGTGCGAACTTATCTAATAAAATTAGACTTCTATAATGTTCTTTCTAGTGCAAAAAATATTATTTTTAATTTAGTAGTTTTTCTTATCATAGCCTACAAATGTCTTCGAAAACACATTTTACTCGATTTACTGAAGCCTGTAAAACGTATTTGCAGCTCGCACATTGAGCGTCTGGCTCGCTCATAGGCTGCGCTGCGGCAACTGCACATCCAATGGCGCGCGCGCCTCTGGCGTGCGACCAATGAGCCAACTCTACGTCATTACAGTCAAGGGGGCGCCAAGTCCCCGAATTTGCCATTATAGCAGCAGGTCTTCGTTCATTCATAGTCTGTCTGACATATATTAGAAGCTGTGTGTCTGTCATGGATTTGCACTGAATTGATTCTCAAAAATACGGAAAAAAGTGCATTCCGTATCAGTTCAATACGGAACAAGACTTTTATGTGTCAAATACGGGACGATTCCGTATTATACGCAACGATTGGCAACCCTACCGCTATCCCAGTTTGCTTTAAAGCCAGGCTACATGCTAGTGTGTGTACAGTAACGTTAGCTAGCTTGTCAATAGTCCCCCCCATTCATACAAGCTGTATAGTATTACAGTCGAAATTCACAAATTCTACAATTCGAAAATTTTAGTGAAATTCACCTGGTCGTTATCTAAGGGATTATGTCAGCCAAATACAGGATCTTTACCATTCATAGATATGTCTGTCAGATTTCGCGCTCCTCTTTTTCTGTTTGGTTTTTCCCAACTCACTGACGGTGCACGAGCTACTAAAGGTATAGGGAAAACATGACATGGATTTCAGGAGAAATAGGTTTTGTTAATGTATAGTGTAAGGCAAATCGAATGGATTTGGGAAATGGACCGGCCAGGATTTTACATTTTCGGAGCTGGAAAGAAAGACATATTTGCAATCACATCGATATTGCCCGCATAATCATACAGTCAGTGCTTTAAGTGGGCCGGTACGCGCCGGTACTCAGTACCGCCACTTCCAAATATAGCTCTTGAGTGTACCGCCACCTCTCCATGCGCCCAGAACGTGCTTTTAGCGTACCGGTACTCTCATTTGCACATCTGTTTTAATTCGTTGGCTGCGCTGACGCTTTTCAGAGCGCCCTTCACAATGCACGCTTCCTAATTCGTCCCACCGAGAGCAGAGACTACATTTCCCATATACATTACATTCCTCCCCGCTGAACGCGAGCTATTACAAATGCAGGGTCGGCGCTATGGTGGGGCATTCGAGGGCCGTGCCCCCCCTAGCGGTCATTGATGCCCCTCCTACTACCACAGTTGCTAATACAATGCTAAATCATAAATCAGATGTAGGCTATACAATACCAATGTCCAGCAATCTATTTAAATAGTACATTGTGTTTAATTGGTCATTTAATCTAAGCCAAGAATTTTCACGTGAAGAAATAGATATATCCAGTCCGACTTTTTTTGTATGTGTTTTAATGGTCCAGGGGCAGAACTTTTGCCAAGCATGTCAGAGGTTCTGCGTTCTAATCCGCACTCGTATCGTTTCTTTTCCTCATTACACCGATTATTGTTTATCAGTGGTTGTATATCAATCAGGGACACGTTTGTGTGCATTTTACTTTGTGATTTCACCGGAAAGAATAGAGATTTCTCCGCAACGGATTAAAACGCGCAACTGTGAAGACTGTGCACGGCAGCGCGAGCCACAAGAGAACACTTTATAAGCACCACTGATCGCAGTCAACGAGCATTTTGATCACTTGATTTCAAAAACAATACATTTCAGCGTGCTAGATTGTCTCTTATAGATAACAAATGAATGCTCTGCTAGTTAACTGGATGTTTTATTTATTTGTATTGGTACATCCGTACCGCGAGATGTTTAAAAGTGGTGGTGACAATATCGACCCTGGCAAAAAGTGGTGGGGAAATTCGCAAATAATAATTATTATTAATAATAATAATAAGGTGTTTCGTTTTTTTTGCGTCAAAATATTTCTCAAACGGCAGTGCCCCCCCGCTGATGACCCAATGCCCCTCCAGTAGATCTGCTCTGGAGCCGACTCTGTACAAATGTGTGAAATGCACTCACAGTGGTTGAGCGTGGTAAAGTTAGTTTTAGGTTCGATATTTCGCCGGACATTTGTTTTCCCTTGCCACTGTTCGGCACGGACTGGCAGTCTTAGATCAATAGCAGGATTAGTTTTAACATTATGTAACCATTATCGACATTAAATATTCGTTCAAAATCACCTACGTGCAATAATGCTGTATTTACACCTGAGAATGCAGACGCGTTTCCACAGCACGTGCCTAGGGGAACGTCTGTCAATTCCACCAACTGCACTAAACATAGCCTATAATTTGTATTATTTGAAATTACTTTTCAAATTCCAAAGCTTGTAGAAGGTTCCTATTGGCAATGCTGATCTGGTAGCCTTGAGTTATTAACTTATCTAAGAAAATTATTCATAAAACTCATCAGTTGAGCCTATGTTTAATTTCTTCACTGACACAGACGAAAATGAAAAGACTCAGTTAAGTTCAGCTTTAGAAGGGGAAGAAATACGGCAGGATAAGGGACTGAGAGAAAAAGAAAGATTAAGATGAGAGAGCAGGTATTGACAAATAATCTAATGCACACTGACATGGTTTTAAAGCTATTTATTATCAATTTTTGAGCCCTAAAAAGTCTTAAATTGCACATATGTAGGTCAGAGAAATCAAAATTTTCTTGGGGGAGCATGCCCCCCAACCCCCCTAACTGCCTACCATTTAAATGCACATGGCTGTAGGGGGTGGGGGGTAATGTGGGCTGATGTGGCTACAGTGCCAGGGCTCAATATTTGTCCCAGTGGTTGTCTGTTGACTGCTGTATATAAAACCCCTTTAAAATAGTTGTTGTTACCTCAGGGGAGGAGGGGAGTCAGCAAAAAAAATAAATAAATAATATTAGAGTACCGGCACCTCTTTTGGGCCACTTAAAGCACTGCATACAGTATGATCAAATATTGGGGGGGGACAAATTGTCCTTCTTTGAATATTAGGGGGGACGTGTCCCCCTGTCCCCCCATAGAATTACGCCTATGATTTGTACAGTCCTTAATGTTTTCTTTTCTTTTTTTTTTTGTTGCAGCCTAGGGGTTGCACAGACTAGTCAACTTTACTGCTCTGCCATGACACTTTAAGCTAGATGTCGACTAGCACTCGTGCCTATGGAGCGCAACAGGAAATCTTTGAAGTCCCCTTTCACGCTCGTTTTCAACAGTTAAAATGACAAATAAATGCATACTCCGAGAGCACTCCACAAGATATGTTTGATTATACTATCTGGATGTTCAAAATGTATCGTTTTTAACAGCTTATTGTAAATTTAATCACCGTTCTAAACTTATGTGCTGCTGCATTGTAACACGCACACAGAGTAGCTCGCACCAGAGATGGGCACTCGACTCGGACTCGAGTCACACTTTAATAGACTTCAGACTTGATTCGGGCTAGACCTGAAATGGCTTCAGAGACTTTACTCGACTCACTTGTGAATATTTGAAAAACAACTCAAGACTTTAATCCTTAACTACTCATATCAAAGTAATTTAAATGATTGGTTTTATAATATCTGCGTCATATATTTCCCTACATGTCGTGGTAGATCGGACCCTTGTCATAGAATTCGATTACGCATGTCTGTGTATTGTGCGTAAACTCTGAAATGTCATAAGAGTCCTATGAAACATGACAGCTTTCATTTGGGTTTATTAACATGTCTAATCGGCTAGATGCAAAGAATGTGGGAAACCAATTAAAAACGCTGGAGCTTTTATGAGACATCCACAAAGGTTAGTCACATTAACTATGATACCATTAAGCTATTATACTGTGGTGTAGCTGCATATGTCTCCTTTGGATTGACAGCCTGTTAAAAATATGGAAGAAAAAAAGAAACTCTAGCCTTTAAACCTAGAACAAAGTTTTATCAATCTTTTCGTAGAATATGCAGCTTTTCTCTCTCTTAATGTGTGTCCAAGAGAAAAATATGTTAATCACTGTATTACTTAATCGCATATTTTAACGTATCGGAATCAGCATGCGTACAGTTGACAAACATTCTGAGGTTTGATATTTTCTGATAATGACTTTTGTCAATAACAACACCGCTGTATACCAAACTGTGACAGGCGCCATCTTTCGTCCACTTAGCAACTGTATTGAAAATTACTACTCGTCTTGTTGCCAGGACTATTGTTTTGTACATTGTTATGGAATATAAAGTAACAAGCTGGATGTGCATTATCCCTTACATCTTAGGACCTTTATTACAAACAAAACAGATGAGAGAACGGTCATATATTTTGTATATGTACATATAATACAACTAGGATAAAAATAAGATTTTTGAGTATGAATTTTTTTTTTTTTTGTAAGGGATGAACTGACTTGAGACTCGATTATTGAGAAGCTGTTATGTAGGAGCAATAGCCTTGTGGGCAGCGCTATGTCATATGCCTCAGCTCGAGGTTCAGGCTTACTTGTTCATTATAATCACCAGCACAACACCGTCCAAAAGGTATAGAACAGTGGTGGCAGCATCATGCTGTGGGGTGTTTTTTCAGCAGCAGGAACCCAGGGACTCATCAGAATAGAAGGAAAGCTCAATGCAGCAAATTACAAAGATATCTGGTCCAGAGCACTCAGAACCTCGGACTGGGCAAATGACTCACCTTTCAACAGGACAATGACCCTAAGCACACAGCCAAGACAATACAAGAGGTGCTTATGGACAACTCTGTGAATGTTCCTGAGTGGCCCAATCAAAGCCTGAACTTGAACCCAATGAAACATCTCTGGAGAAACCTAAAAATGGCTGTTCACCGATGGTCCCTATCCAAACCTGACAGAGCTTGAGAGCATCTGCAGAGAAATACCCAAAATGGGTATTTAAATACAGTTACACGAGTAGTTACACGACCAAATATGGTGACACAAAATAAAACGTGGCGCAGTAATATCATCACTTCAGGATCAATCAGTAGTGATGATATTACTGCGCCAAGTCGAAGTGCTCCCAAGTGCTATTCCTCCATACATTATAGTTATCCATTTTACACGTTTAGAAAAGCACCACATTTTGTTTTGTCACCATACTTGGTCGTGTAACTACTAGGTATGTATCAACTCGTCTTAGTTAAGGAAATAACAGTTTAATATGAAAAAACCGGTGGAGTGTTCCTTTAAAGTGACAGCAGCCTAATGTAAATCACACAACAAAATACAAAGAGAAAAATCACTGTTGTAGCTTTGACAAAGATTATTTAAATGTATAAAGTATGCAGTGTTATTTTATATTTGATTATTCAAATGAATACTGTTAGACGCACCTGTTTATTTCATTTGTATCTTTGTTTTATAGTATTTATTTGTAATTTGTTCCACTCTAAAATCACCCTAATCATTTTACAATGATTCATTCTTTCCCAATAGAGCTTTTCCAGTCATCTGGTGAAATTGTTTTCATATCTCAATATATATATATATATATATGAGGTTTAGTAATGATGACATAACTTTCATTTTGTATGAATTAACCCTTTAACATTTCATGCAAACAACTCAATCGTGGTTATGCCTGTAGTTCAAAGGGATAATGAACTTCAAGCATCAGTCATTTTGGGGCTTGTGCTCAAATTTGTGGAGTGTACACAGCAGCTCCACATCTATTCTGAATCCTGCTTGGTATTTCATTCTGCTTTCAGTGCTTTAATGCCACCAAATGTTCTGGTTTGTGTCCCTGTAGCGTCTCATGTGACCCGCAGCTTATAACTTATTGGTCAGCAGCACATTTTCATAACTGAACAAAGAGCAAGACCAATCACTTTTAATTAAACCTCATGAGATTTATATTAGGTTTGTATATTTAATTCATGTTTAATAGTTTTGGAACCATCTATATGCATACTACTTATAAAAGCATGACATGAGAAATCAAAATGTCCTTGATTTATTATGGGATTATTTTTGTGCCTTTAATACTAAACATAACTTTTCAAGAAATGAATGAAAATATAAATTGAAACTGAATTAAATGTCTTTGAAATCGGAAAAAAATAAATCGCAGGCAAACTTTTTGACTTTACTGCATGTTTTTACTAACTGTTTTCTTCTCTTTCTTTCGTTGATCTGTACTTACAAATGGCTTCCAGAGTTTTCATTTAAGCTTCTGAAGGTTTCGTTTACGCTCCGATATTTCGTTTTGCCATTCAGCTATCTCTCGTTGGGGTGGGGGTAACAGCGGTGTGTTCTCATTGGCTATTGAGTTTTTGATTGACAGAATCTTGACCTGGAAGTGATGACGTCAATGTTATTTACATGTGAACGTCTGTAAGCGGCACCCTATTTAATTTTAGTGATATAAAATTAAGAGGGTTTTTTTAATCTATATTTATCTACTGCTAGCCTACACTACATTGTTGAGATGAGTTCCATAGGAATAGCACAGACGAATAATATCATCATTCTCATCGATTGTCGTTATCAGGATAATGGAGATGTCTTCATCTCCAGGTCAAGAACCTGTCAATCAAAAACTCAGTAGCCAATGAGAAAACACTGCGGTTAGCCCCGCCCCCCACGAGAAAAATGTGTCAGAATGGTGAACGAAAACTCAGGGAGCATAAATGAAAACTCTGGAAGTGCATTTGCAAGTACAGATCAGCGAAAGAAAGAAGAGAAAACAGTTAGCAAAACATCCAGTGTATTAAAAACAGTCAAATATTTTGTCTGCGATTTACGGAAACGGCCTTGGTTAGAGTCACAAACGACCTACGAATGGCAGCTGATGTGGGTTCACCATCACTCCTCATACTACTTGATCTGTCGGCAGCTTTCGACACAGTGGACCATGGCATACTCATAAATCGTCTACATCAAACCATTGGAATCACTGACACTGCGCTTAACTGGTTTAAATCATACCTCACTAACAGAACAGAGTACATTTCACTTGGGAGTGCAAGGTCCCGGCAACACACAGTCACCTGCGGGGTCCCCCAGGGGTCAGTTCTTGGCCCTATCCTCTTCATCACTTACATCATTCCTCTTGGCCATGTCATTAGCCGCTATGGAGTCTCATTTCATTGCTATGCGGATGATACACAACTGTACCTGAAAACGGAAACAAACACCACTGCAATTTCACCGACATCACTTCCATCTGCAACACTTGCCGCCTGTTTGGAGGAGATAAAGGTGTGGATGAAGCACAACTTCCTCCAGTTAAACAGCTCCAAAACAGAGGCAATTCTTGTTGGCACTCCAAATCAAATCCAGTCTTCCTCCATAACTGGCATTACTATCTCTGGTCATGACATTCCTCTCTCCACAACTGTCACCAATCTTGGTGTAAAATTGGACCCACAACTCACATTCGAATCCCATATCAAAAATGTCTGCAAGATTTCTTTCTACCATCTCAGAAATATTGCAAAACTACGTTCCACACTCACCCTAGCTGATGCTGAAAAACTGGTCCACGCATTTGTCTCCTCCAGACTGGATTATTGTAATGCACTTTTCATCGGGATCCCTAACAAAAGCCTGCAGAGACTACAGTATGTTCAAAATAGTGCTGCAAGGATCCTGTTGAGAGTACGAAAATATGATCACATCACACCCATTCTCCATTCACTTCACTGGCTTCCTGTTTCCGCAAGGATCGAATATAAAGTCTCCCTTCTTACCTACCAGTGCATCCACGGAAACGCCCCCCCATATCTGAAAGAACTACTCACACCTCAAACAACAACACGATCCCTCCGTTCAACAATGACAACCCGTCTACTTCTTCCCAAGACTAAGCTCAGCACCATGGGTGATCGGGCTTTCTGCTCTGCCGCTCCTCGGATCTGGAATGCCCTCCCTGACCATCTGAGGGCACCTCAAACTATTGAGACTTTTAAAAAAGGACTAAAAACTTTTCTTTTTAGGAGAACTTTTGACTTTTAACTACTATGTCTATTTTTTACAATGCTTTTATGATCTTAAACTGTAGCACTTTGAGATTTGCTCTAAATGTAAGGTGCACTACAAATAAAATTTATTATTATTATTATTATTATTATTTTTTTTCTGATTTCGAAGACATTTTATGCAGTGTCCATTTATATTTTCATTTGTTTCTTGAAAAGTTACGTTCGATATTAAAGGCACCAAAATAATCCCATATTTTATTGCCATATATGAGGTTTCTAAAATGAATTTAAATATTTTAAGATATCCAAGTTTTATAGCTTAAAACCTCCTAAGTACAAAAAAAACATTCATTTAACCAAGCTCTAAAAATAGCTTGTTTGGATATTAAAGGGATAGTTCACCCAAAAATGAAAATTCTATCATCGTTTACTCACCCTCAATTTTTTCCAAACCTCTATGTGTTTATTTGTTCTGCTGAACACAAAGGAAGATATTTGGAAGAAAACAGATCTCAATCCCCATTGACTACCATAGTATGGAAGTCAATGGGGATTGAGATCTGTTTTCTTCCAAATATCTTCCTTTGTGTTCAGCAGAACAAATAAACGGTTTGGAACAAATTGAGGGTGAGTAAATGATGAAAGAATTTTCATTTTTGGGTGAACTATCCCTTTAAGGAATCTTTTGAATTTGACTGCCTCCAGAGCAAGATACTGATGAATATTTTGTCGAATGGCACTCAGTCTCTTAACACGTCAAAAGCAAATAGAACCCAATGTAATCACTGACGCCGAATACAGTATACCTGTTCAATTTCTGATGTACTCCATGTGCTTTAGCTACTCCCGACAACAGTCCGACAGATGGAAGAGTAAAGGAACATTTGCTTTGATGCGTCCAGTTTAAAAACCATGCTAGCATCTGTACAGCCTTCAGAAGGATCCCAGCGCCAGGAACCGGCAGATTATTTTAAATGGTGTCCCGGATCGCGTCGGAGGTTTATATGTTTGTTTGGAGAATTAGACTGCAGATTGCTTTGTAAACAAGGCATAGAGCAAAATAGAGTTTGCAAAAGTGTTTTGTTGAACGATGAATCAGTCAACTGTATTGGATCTGACAGAAGCTAAACTGCAACTGTAATTAAACTAATGATGCTTTGCCTGTGAATGGTGGTTTTATATGGATAATGCTTCACTTACATGCAATAGCGGGGGGCTGGTAATATTTTTTCCCATGCAATTGCGTTAGCCAATCACAGCAGAAGGGCCAGAATGAGAGTTGAAAAGAATCATTTTTATTTGTTTTTTGTCTGCAAAAAAATAAAAGACAAAAACTATCCAAAACAAAAAAAATCTATATCTAAGTCTATATATGCAGTAGTCAGGTCGTTTAATTGGGTCATCAACAATAAGAACAAGGATTAACCTTGTAACTTATTTCTCGATATACAGCTCAGTTGGCTAGTGTTAACAAACTGTGTATATCTCACCTGAAGTAGTCACTGCAGGAGGCCAAAACCGCTTTGTGAACCTCGAAGCGCTCGTTGTCAATGGCCAAAACCACATCCAGCAACTGACCTTGATCCCGCAACGCGGACAACCCCCTCAGGAGAGTGTTGCTGTGGCTGGGGGCCGAGAAAGTACAACGGAGCGTGCTATTCTTGTTGTTAGCCATGCTGGAAAAAAAAGAGAATCAGTTTACGAGGAATTGTATCTCTCACCACTCCCTGATCATTGTCTCTGGCTACACAGCCCATATAACTTCAGAAGTAGCTTGATGAGTTTGCTGTTTCCTGACGCTCCACCAATTGGTCTCGGTTTCGAAACTGACGCATCAACATGATCCCTGTAATAGCACTTACTTTTAAATTATTCAAAAGAATGGATAAAGAACCTGTTTGGAAACAGAACCCATAAGCTCCACGAAAACCAAGCAACAAGCAATCGTTGGAATTTTACTGGCTAATCTTGATGGAATCACTTCTGTAACTTTAATAAGGATTAATCTATAGTATTTATAAAAAAGAAAACCATGCAGAGTTATTTTACATTTGATTACAATTTCTGTTCCAGACATTTGTCCAGTTGTATTTATTTTAGACATTGCTAATTAGTTTATTTGTTCTTATTTTAATACTGACTGTTTACTTGTCTTTAATAATGTTTGAAATGTCTATTACTTAGTCTAGTTGTTTTTGGTATCATGGTATTCAGCTGCAACAGAGCACAAAAATCCAATCTTTTACTCACATTTGACACAGATCGGAATTTGTTGCACACGTGTACACACAAAAATCCGTACGAGATCCGATTTTTTTGCATCCGACCTGAGCCACTTCCAAATGTGGTTTTTAAATCAGTTACATATCCGATATCTGGACATCCGACCAACGTCTAACACACATATCCGATTCCCCATTGAATTCCAAGCCACCACAAGGCAAGGACGACACGTTTATTCACAAAGATAGCTTTTTAATGTTGTATTATAAGGCAGACGTGCATGTATGCGCGCGCTCACAGCTTTTTATTGAGGTCGGAACTTTATATTTATCTTTGTAAAGAAAAGAAATTGCACAAACACAGAAACATTCAGGTTTTCAACCTCTGCCCGTGACTTTTGTAACTCATAGCTTCACTACTGAAAGCTGCATTATATTTCTCAGCAATGAGGTGATAACGTCACTGTAATTAAATCAACAAGCTTCACTATTTTTGACATAATTCTAATGTACATATTAGCCGTGTCTGTGAGTTGTGAAATAACACATTTCTATGGACAAAACGCACATGGAAAATAATGGAGGACAAAGAGTGAACTGTTACGTATGGAAGCTTGTTTCCGCCACTAAATAAATAATAATAATTGCGACTTTTTATTTCACAATTCTGACTTTTTTTCTCACAATTGCGAGTTTACATCTCGCAATTCTGACTTTATTTCTCAGAATTGCGAGATATAAAGTCAGAATTGCGTGAAATAAAGTCCCAATTGCGTGTTATAAAGTCAGAATTGTGAGATATAAAGTCAGAATTGCGTGATATAAAGTCACAATTGCGTGTTATAAAGTCAGAATTGTGAGATATAAAGTCAGAATTGCGTGATATAAAGTCGCAATTGCGTGTTATAAAGTCAGAATTGCGAGATATAAAGTCGCAATTGCGTGTTATAAAGTCAGAATTGTGAGATATAAAGTCAGAATTGCGTGATATAAAGTCGCAATTGCGAGTTATAAAGTCAGAATTGTGAGATATAAAGTCGCAATTGCGAGTTATAAAGTCCAATTCTATGGGGGAAAAAATACGGACTTTTTTCGTCTCAGAATACATCGATTTCATGTGACGTCACACAGTGGAGCGGCCGCCATTTGTAGGACCGAATTGCAACATGCCTTCTATCTGCTGTGCTGTAAACTGTGATAATAGGGCATAACTGGGGCATTAATACAACACTAAATCATAAATCAGATATACCTATACAACAGTGTTGTGCCTGAACGTGTTCAATTAACGATAGTTCATGAACTCGTTCATATTTTGGGCGAACGTGAACTGAACGTACTGAATTACTGCCTGATGAACGTTACTGTGAATGCACGCTCGCTCAGTTTAACTTCGTTCGGGTGCCAGATTTCTATATAGCCTTCCAGGCGCGAAAACCCGGCTAAAACACACCGTAAACAGGCCTTAATATGTAGCTAAAAAAACACCCAATCTGGCAACATCAGCCATAGCCACAAGACTGTGCGGTGTGCACGAGTCACGAGAGAACACTGTTTCTGCACCACTAATCCAGAGTCAACAAGCACTTTGATCACTTGATTTCAAAAACAATACATTTCAGCGTGCTAGATCACCTCTTATTTTACCTTTATTTATTTGTATTGGTACATCCGTGCCACGAGATGTTTCAAAAGTGGTGGGGACAGGGAGAGGGATAGTGTACATGTAAATGTCAGCAAACGTAAAATTTGGCAAGTTTTTACTAGACTTTAGTGGAGTCATCAGTTCGTTTAACAGTAAATACGGATCTATACCTAAAGTATCTATTTTATTTAAATACCGTTGCTTTTCATCTGTGCTATTTAAGTGTGCAACATATTTCCGATCAACAGGGAGAGATTATGCGATTTAACGCAAAGGTCCTAAAGATGGCGGCCACAACAAAAAAGTCACGTGACTGAAACCCATGAATAGTTTATATCTCACAATTCTGACTTTATAGCTCACAATTCTGACTTTATAACACGCAATTGCGACTTTATATCACGCAATTCTGACTTTATATCTCACAATTCTGACTTTATAACACGCAATTGCGACTTTATATCACGCAATTCTGACTTTATATCTCACAATTCTGACTTTATATCTCACAATTCTGACTTTATATCTCGCAATTCTGAGAAATAAAGTCAGAATTGCGAAATGTAAACTCGCAATTGTGAGATAAAAAGTCGCAATTACCTTTTTTATTTTTCATTCTGTGGCGGAAACAAGCTTCCATAGTTACGGGACAGGTGCATGACCCAAACCAAAACATGAGAATGCTTTATATTAAAGGTGAAGTAAGCGATTTCTGAGAATTGCTGTTGATTATTGAAATCACCACCTGACCCAAACAAACAATTTTGTGAATATATGTTAGATGTCTGTTCTGTGTGTGCTGAAAAAAGGTGTTTGTACATAATCCTGGCTGTGTAAATAGAAGAAAAAACAAAGTGGATCAGATTGAGCACCACAACTCTCGTGAGTGAACAGGTGGGACATTTGTTGAAAGACTAAAGAAAGTGAAATGGCAGAAATATTATCAAAGAAAAAAAGTCAGAAGTTAATATTGGAAACGTTTTCCAGCGTTGGAGAGATGTTAGAGTGGGTAGGCCTGAAATCGGGTGCCGGGGTTGCTTTGTTTCTGCTCGATATGCGAGTAACATTGGTTTTGCCATGTTTCACATAACCAAGATATGCTGTTGTAGTTGTTGAATCACAGCTGATTCAAGCATTTATGGGGGGTGGACCAATGAAGGGAGGGGTGTGTTTCTTCTGGATTGGGGTGTGTTTATTTGGGTGTAAATTTCAAATATTAACAGTGTTTCTACACCTTGAAGAGCTTCAACCCAAAGCCTAAGCATTTACCACGGCTTGCCCTGTCCTGCATTGACAGATGCATGTGCTGTTTAATGCTGAGGCACAAAATTTGCTAAAGATTACATTAAACACTCTTAATAAATTATTAGTGTTTTAAAATATTAATCTTTAATGAGTTTTAAAAGGCAATCTAAACCTAAAAATAGGGGAAAGAGCATGCACAATGACAACTTCCAATTTATATCCAACTGATATCAATAAATGTAAAAAAAAAAAAAAAAAAAAAAAAAACTCTTGACTCAATTACCAAAACAGGGGGCTGTTCCATAAACCAATATTAGAGTGTAAGCCAGGCTTATTTCGGTTAGTCAGGCTTATTTTTGGTAGATTCGGTTTCATAAATCAAACTTAAAAAAATTCAAACTCAGTTACCCTGGCAACTTATGCTGGAAAACTAGCCTGGTCCAGGGCAGGCTAACTGTCAGGCTAAGCCTCAGTTGTAACACAGATCCTCAACACTGACCGACAAGAACACAATGATATTACCACTGACACTCTCTAATACCATTATTGGACTTTATTAACATTATTAGTCCAAAAATAAATCAACAGTATACAGAAAATCAACTTATATAAGGCTACAATATAGACACATATATAAGGCGTTTTAAAGTTGTCCGTTTAGGACATGTCATTTTTGTAATAAAGACATTTTAATTAAGGAGTGCCTCAGTTATCAGAGAATTCTTTCTCTACACTGTCACTCTACACTATATTTTTATATATATGTACTGTATTTAAAGATATAGATATATTGATAGATAAAAACAATAGGCCTATACATAATACAGGTTTTGTTTTTTGTTTTCAATTTCTTTTTTTTTATTAAAAGTATAAAATATATGAGTGTAATGAGCTAGAAGTCCACTGCAACTTATCCAACATCCTAAAGATAAATTATTATAATTAGAAGATAATCCTCGTGTTATAAAATATCGCATATTAATTTTCCAAGCAAAATGTATATTTTAGTGAGAATTATTGCGGACCTATTTGGCGCGCATGCGCGCAGCAGCGCTCGTTCAATATGAAGATTAGCAGCAAAATGGATACATTTGCATGACTTTCTAACATTTACAGATGGAGAATATAACTGTAAAATGTCATTTTTGCACTGAGGGGGGAAAAAACATGTCACAAACGCATAAAACAGCACAAAATATACGCTGTTTGATGGTGGATCGATTTGATCCACGATCGACCTCTAGGGCTGCTTCAGAAACGCGTGCACACGCAATTATCTAGACTAGATAAACCTGGCTCAAATTAGTGAGATTGCGTGAACTTCAATTACCTTTTATGGAACCACTTCTTTAGCCCCAACTTATTTGTTAGGCTCATTCAAGTCCGGTTTTGGAGTTTAATCCCCGCTTTTCTAAGCTTCATTTATGGAACAGCCCCCAGGACAGATAAAATTCAATTGACCCTTCGCAAAGACCCGCCCTCCTTAGTTACTGTCGCTATGTTCCGACAAGCTATGCTGCTCTCATGCTCTCACCATGTTCTCACGCAGTGAAAAATACATCGCGGAGCAGAGAGGAGACTGACAACACGCGGACAGACAGGACAGACCAGGTTACTTTTCGGTTACTTTTGATATTAAACATATTAAACAAAGTCTCAGCTTTCAAATGTGGTCATTTTTTGAAAGAAATTTAAACAATAAATACCGTTTTGGGGCTCTTTAATGTGTGTCTGATCGCTGTAGAGCATCCGTTAAAGCTGCTCGTGATCCGATCATCTCTTCCTTCTAGTTCATTTATAGCATCAAATAAACATGAACGAACATAAGAAGTAATGTTGTTTTAACCGCGGAAAGGCGTCAGTATTCATTTTACCAAGTTAAAATCCTCCTAACTCTACTGGCTGCTTTTTCGGACAAAATGGCGGATGGCGAAGTATGATTGGTTAGAACACCTGTCAATCAAGCTCCACGCGAAGGGTCAATTCCTACACAGCTGGTCATGTGATGTCAACATGGCTGTGCTCCATGCAGAACAAAAATTGTGTCTGAAGCCTTCTTCATTACATATGTTGGGGTAAATATCACTGTAATTATATTTTTCAAAAGTGCTTTTCATTTCTTTACGTATAAAACTTGAACAAAACATTTTAAAGTGCACCTAATATTTTAAAAAAATCTAAATAAAGATTGAAAAATAAAACCAATAATTTTAGTTTTCTATACTAATATTAGCACTTAACCCTGTTGAATTTGAGCAACCTCTCTTTATGCATGCATCAAACGCATCGCATGCCACAGTTCATGCTACATCCATGCCTACCTGCTTTGAGCTCGATTCACAGAGAACTCCACACCATCTGACTCCGCCATGCTCAGCGAGGATGAGGATGAGGAAGGTCATCATGTGCAGAAGCCCAAATAACCGCTAACCATTCTCAAGCATAATAAAATATAGGGAATACAACATGTCAATGACAAAAACAACAAGAACCCATATCATATTAGCAGTTTCAAGTGCAAAGGCTGCTACTACGAGACAATGAGAGCATTAGAAAGGAAAATAATGATTTCTACTGAATTAATATTGTAGGGCCTGAACACTAGTAGAGTTGTTCAGCTCACCTGCACACGCCACTCACCCTTTGCTCGACCCCGCGGTTTCAGCTGCGCGCTCACGAGCATACCACTCACGAGCTCCTTCGCATTACATCTGCCCCCACATGACACAGCTAATCAAAATAAAGCACGTGTATTCATGTAAATACATTTTCATGGGGGGATTCATACCTAGCCTGGCGAGTTTGTTGCAGTGTTTTTATCATATATAATCTCTCTCGCTATTTTCGCTGTCAAAAAGCGCAGTTCTTGACGTAAGGGGCGTGGTCATTTCTTTTTTCAACGCGTCAACATATGACGTCCAAATCACGCGTCCGTTACTGATTCGCACGAGGAAGCTTGTTATCAACTTGTAAAGGATATTCAAAGGGGCTCAAAACAACATTAACACAGATTATTTATGTTTTGGACATTTCGTTTTTAAATAACCCTGTGTAAAATGGCCACGTTTGAGTCTCTCGGACTGTGTGAGTGGTTGATTCAGCAGTGTAAGGAGATGGGCATCAGCCGACCGACCCCTGTACAGGAGAAATGCATTCCTGCCATATTGGAGGGTAAATATCTATATCTGCTTTATAAAAACTGTAAAAACCAATGAAAATGGACAGATCACGTTCATTAATAGGCTTTACATAGATCATTAGAAGTATTTATTCGCGAGGACATGTATTCATGGATGGCACAATTAAACGGTGTCTTTTCTAAACATCAATAACAACAACAAAACTTAAAAGTATTTTTTCTTGGTTTAATATTGTCTTAATATTTTTACTAGAAGTTATTTTGGAGGGGAACATTTATATTTTTGCTTTTGGTACAATAATAACTGATTATTAGACTATAATTCAAATTCTGTTTTTTTATTATGTGTGCCTTTATATTTCTATTATTACATTTATACAAAGCTGTTTGTTGTTGTTTTGAGTTATTTGACTGTTGTTAACTTTTCTGAACAGAATGACATGTGATCATGTTTATGAGTAATCTCATTAATGAGTAATCTATAATAAGCAGATGAATATTAAATGTGCATCTGTATCATGATGGTATTTATGTTCTTGCTTTTATAGACAGCTACACATTTAAAAAAATATATAAATATTTAAAGTAATCAAGACAATCTGGCCTTTCATTTATAGTTTACACTCTTTAAACTCAACTAATGTTACTGCTTTAATTAAGTGTGTTAATAATGAAGTGTGATTGCGATTTTGCCTGTCATTGAGGGTCATATTGAACAAAACCGAGTTGTTCTTTATTTTTTAATTTGCTGAATCTGAATTTTGTCTTTCACATAGGTCGGGATTGCATGGGCTGTGCAAAAACTGGAAGTGGAAAAACGGCAGCATTTGTTCTTCCGGTGGTGCAGAAGTTATCTGAGGACCCTTATGGTGTTTTCTGCTTGGTGTTAACACCCACCAGGTTTACTTTTATACTTTATGATTTTTATTGCCAGAACATTCAAATCTTTATTTACATAAAGATATTTAAAATAGAGGTTGACTGATAAGGAGTAGTTCACTTTAAAAAAAAACTTTTGTGATAATTTACTCACCCCCATGTCATCCAAGATGTCCACGTCTTTTCTTTCTTCAGTCGAAAAGAAATTAAGGTTTTTGATGAAAACATTCCAGGATTTTCTCCATATATTGGACTTCATTGGGAGCCAAACGGTTCAAGGTTTAAACGACTCCAGACGATGAATAAGGGTCTTATCTAGCGAAACCATCACTCATTTCAAAAATAAATAACAAAGTTTAAGTTTTTTAAGCACAAATGCTCGCCTTGCTCTGTTCTGTGATGAGCGTTCGTGACTGTCCTGTTCGAACTCGTTCATCAAAATTAACAAATCTTTTTTCGAGTCATGACTCGAAGGGTCCTAGATAAGACCCTTATTCATCGTCTGGAGTCGTTTAAAGCCATTTGAAGCTGCACTGAAACTGTCTTTTGGACCTTGAACCGTTTGGCTCCCAATGAAGTCCATTATATGGAGAAAATCCTGGAATGTTTTCATCAAAAACCTTAATTTCTTTTCGACTGAAGAAAGAAAGACATGGACATCTTGGATGACATGGGGGTGAGTAAATTATCAGCAAAAGTTTTTTTTAAAAGTGAACTACTCCTTTAATCAACTGATAGTTTTTAACATTGATCCTGAATTAAACAAACATAAAATAGGACTGAACTAAAAATTTGAAAAACAGTACTGAACCATGATAAGGTTCTGTACTATTCAAATATAAAAAATAATATATAGAATTATCCCTTGATCATTCATGATAGTTCATTATCTAAAGAGAAACAACTTTAAAATGTATACAAATTTATTAGAAAACATGTATTCATTTGTGTCTGTTTTCTGTCCAGAGAGCTTGCTTACCAGATCGCAGAACAGTTCAGAGCATTAGGGAAGCCCCTCGGCTTAAAGGACTGTATCATTGTGGGAGGAATGGGTAAGATAATATTCAGAGCTCTAATTGGTCATCCTTTAGGGCTCATTTATTCACAAAGCAAAAACAGTGCTTAATGTTTATAGAACTGTCATTTATAGAATGCATATTTATTAGTGCCCCTATATTATGCTATTTTTAATGTTCTTAATTTTGTTTAGGAGGTCTCCTTCAATAGGTTTACATGCATCCAGGGTAAAAAACAACAGAAAACCTTTTATTAACTCTAACATTGCAGTATCACCTCTTTGTGACTGAAACTGTTTGATGAAGGATTCAGTCTCTCTAAACCTGTCCTTTCTGAGAACCTAGTCTACTCTGATTGGTCTGATGGCCCAGTCTGTTTTGATTGGTCTACTGCTTACAACTCATGCTGGAAGCTAAACAACCATTACCATATCTAAATTTTATCTCCTGAGGCTTCCTTGGCACTTGATACACAGTGATATGAACAGTAACGATAGCGTCGGTTTTACCGCATCAATCGAGCCCGAGTCCTCATCCTTTGGAAGTGCATGCAGTGGATTTGCTTTCGCAGCACAGATTATAGCTTCTTTGAAACTTTGCAGCCCTTTTACATTCACAAACTACTATATTACCCACTGCATGAAATGTAATATCGAAGTAGTATATTAGGGGCACTTTAAGAGAAAAACTTTATTTTTTATTTTTCTTCAATTAGACATGGTCACTCAGGGTTTGGAGTTGTCGAAAAAGCCGCATGTTGTTGTTGCCACGCCGGGACGACTTGCTGATCATATCCGAAGCTCTGACACCGTTAACCTGAAAAGAATCCAATTTCTAGTAAGATTTTGATGTATTTTCTAATGGTGGTTTTATCTACCTAAATTCTTTAGCTAGTTTGTTTTAAAGCAATTTTCATTGAATCGTTGTGATTTTGGATCTGTGATCTCTGCAGATCCTGGATGAAGCTGACCGTCTTTTAGAGCAGGGCTGCACAGATTTCACTAAAGATCTAGAGGTCATTCTCAGTGCTGTGCCCGCAAAACGCCAGACGCTGCTGTTCAGTGCCACGCTCACGGACACGCTACAGCAGCTGCAGAGCATCGCCATGAACAGGCCCTTCTTCTGGGAGCACAACTCAGAGTAAGTCATGCTCAAAAGTGTGTCAGGAGAATGTTTTGAGATGTAAAGGAGAAAATAGGTGTGTTCAACTTGAAGCTGCGCTCATCAAAGTACCTTGAGAGCGATTAGAGTGCAGACTCTGGATGTTTTCGAATTGCTCTCACACGGTACTTTGATGTCATACACCGATCAATGCTGCCCTAGGGTGTGTTTTCCAAAAGCATCGTTAGCCAATTATGGTCGCAAGTTTTGTCGTTATCAGCATAGTTCAACGAGTCAGTGTTTCCCGAAAACATAGTTCTAACGAACATTCGCAAACATCATCGGAAGTTGTGTGGTTGGAACTGTGTGGTCTAGCGCCACCAACTGTCCAAATTTTCTCTCATTTTTATGCTAATAACTTATGAACCATAAGGGCTAGAAACAAAATACTCTTTTGTATACGCCAGAGGTCCTGGACATCTTGTTTAGATGCATGGCATCATGGATTCGATCAAATACCAACAGACAAAACCTGACAACCTGTGCTAGAAATCTTGTTTGGATCTTGCCATGTTTGGATCTTCCAACAGGATATTGATCCAAAAACAAACATCAAAACAAAAATGGGTCACTGAGCACAAAACCAAACATCTGCATGTTTAAGTATCTTCTCAACTAGGAGCGAGACTTTGTGGCCAGGTTATGTTGTAATGTAGGCAGTTACGTCGTCATTTGGTTCTGAAGTAATGCGCTAATTCAGAGATGACCAACAATATTTTGGTGGAAGAGCATTATCATGGGCATTAAAGCTGTTCTGACAAAGGCCTAATATTATTTTATGTGGTATGGCTCTCACAGTGTGCGGACTGTAGAAGAACTGGATCAGAGATTCATCCTCACTCCTGAGAAAGTCAAAGATGCTTACTTGGTCCATCTCATCCAAAAGTTTCAGGATGAACATGATGATTGGTCTATCATGATATTCACTAACACATGCAAGTAAGTATTCAGTTGCCGAAAAAAATCATTACAGGTTTTATGAGTGGTGCTTGGTAAGGCAAATCCCTACTATGTTTTCAACTTTACATCATATCCAGACTGGTAAACCAACTGAACACCCAAATAACCAAATAATGTTAGCAAGTTTGCACAGGCAAGCACCACTCATATTTTCAAGAGAAAATGTAAAAATCTATTATTTGATACCAATAATAATAATTATTTGATAATGATGATATTGTTATGTGATATTGTGGTGTAAATATTCCAGGAACTGTCAAATTCTCACTATGATGCTGCGTGAATTCAATTTCCCAACCATCTCTCTGCACTCAATGATGAAGCAGGTAAGTGACACGTTATGTAGTTTGTAGAGCATTCACCCAATGCTCGCTTGTAGTTGAATGTGCCTCTGTAGCCACCATACGGTTTTTGATATACGGCGCATGCGCAAGAGAGCTGTTGCTAGTAACGGGGAGCTGTACGAGCAAGCTAATAAACAGAGTTCGGTTTATAAAGTATTCCGTCTAAATGGTCATTCTACATGGTGTCAGAAGTAAACACGGACACTTTTGATCGTGCAGTTCATTCATCACGAAGCGCACGACTGCTTGCCGGTCAAATAAGGACAATAACCAGCTTCTAACCGGCTATTCTGCTAACGGACATTAAGTGCATCATGTCGGACGGATTTCGCAGACCGGACCCCCTCGTCTTTGATGAGAACATCGCGGAGCGTTGGCGAGTGTTCGAACAGGAATATGACATTTTCATCGCGGCGGCACACTCTGACAAGTCGGCCCGCACACAAGCCTACATTCTCCTAAATCTCGCAGGATCTGAGGCCATTGAAAGGGAGAGGTCGTTCGTCTACGCACCCGCGGTGAGAGGACCCGACGTTGACGACGCACCGGGACCCATCATCACTCCGGCTGAGTCAAAAGAGAACCCTGAATGTCTGAAGAGAAAATTCAGGGCAATCTGCAGTCCCCGAATAAACATTATAGTGGAGAGACACAAGTTTAATACACGGTTCCAAAACCAAGGTGAGCCATTCGAATCATATGTCACAGATCTAAAAATAAAAGCAAAGGGCTGTAACTTCGGAACACTGCAAGACGAGCTCATCCGTGACAGACTGGTCTGTGGCATAACTGATGATAACCTAAGAAAAATAATGCTGCGTGACAGTGAGCTAACTCTAGCTAAAGCTATCTCACTGTGTCAAATTTATGAGCAAACAGAACATCACACCAGGGTATTGTCATCATCGCACGCTCCTCCCAGTGTCGACAGTCTACAGTACAAATGTGGGAGGAAGCAGAGTTTTGGCACACGACAGAGGGCACAGACAGGGAGAAATGAGCAGCCCATTGTCAACTGTAATAACTGTGGTGGCAGCCATGATGCCAAGAGAGAAAGCTGTCCAGCCTTTGGTCAACAATGCCATGCATGTAAAAAATGGAACCACTACAAGAAATGCTGCAGGTCAGTGCAGAGATACTCTAGGATACAAAGCTCCAGGGAGTCTGTCCACCACCTTGAACTGAACCAGGCCATGGGCAGCACTGCTGAAGATGACTCATTCTGTATTGATGGAATAACACCAGTTGTCATAGACACAATAGACTTAAATGTACATGAGAAAATGTGGCGTTCGCCACTGTACACATCAATGGCAAAGTTATGGAGATGAAAGTCGACACAGGTGGACAGTGCAACGTTCTATCATATGATGCTTTCAAACATGTGGAGAGCGGGGAACCGATTGACCGTTCAATAATCACCAACCTTGTCGCATATGGGGGAAACATGATCAGCACCTTGGGCTCAGTCGTCCTGCGATGTCAGCTTGCAGGTCAGCAATACAAACTACAGTTCCACATTGTGGAGAGGAATGTCCAGCCACTACTAGGCCTACTAGCAAGCCTACGCATGAAGCTAGTGACATTGAGCAAGGATGTTCACCAACTCAGTATGAGCACAGATATCAACCTGCCACACAAGATCTTCACAGAGTATGCAGATCTATTCAAGGATGAACTTGGCAAGCTACCAGTGACATATTCTATGAAAATAGACCCTGACGTGCAGCCCGTCGTCCGCCCAACACGCCGCATCCCTGTAGCCATGCAGGACAGAGTGAAAGCGGAGCTAGAGAGAATGGCAGACCTGGGTGTCATCACTCCCGTGTCAGAGCCAACTGAATGGGTGTCATCCATGGTAGCAACAAACAAGAAGCAAACAAAGGACATAAGGATCTGCATTGACCCCAAAGATCTAAACACAGCCCTGAAGCGCCCCCACCATCCGATGCGCACGGTTGAAGAGGTTGCATCACAGATGGCCAATGCAACACTGTTTTGAGTACTGGACGCCAAAAGTTCATTTTGGCAGATATCCCTAGACAGTAAGTCATCTCTGTTGACCACATTTAGCACACCTTTTGGACGCTACAGGTTCCTAAGAATGCCGTTCGGAATTAACTCAGCCAGCGAAGTATTCCAGCGCGCAATGGAACAGATATTCGCAGGGTACCCCTGTGGCATCATCGTCGACGACATAATCATCGGAGGCCGCACGGAAGCGGAGCACGATGCAAACCTAAGGAGAGTGCTGGACCGTGCGCGCAAAGTCAATTTGAGACTCAACCCTCTCAAGTGCAAGTTCCGACTGACAGAGGTAACTTATGTCGGTCATGTGTTCACCAGCGAAGGCCTGAAAGCAGATCCTGACAAGACCACTGCAATCACTGAAATGCCTGTTCCCGGAGATGTGACAGCTCTACAACGATTTCTAGGCATGGTCAACTACCTGGGAAAGTTTGTACCAAACCTGAGCGAGTTAACTGCCCCTCTCAATCAGCTGACACGCAAAGACACAGCGTGGTGCTGGCTGAAGCAACACCAAGATGCATACGACACATTGAGAAGATGCATCTCCAGTCCGCCTGTCCTGTCATACTACGATGTTGACCAACCAGTCACACTTACATGTGACGCTTCCCAACACGGACTGGGAGCAGCATGTTTACAAGGGGGCAGACCTATAGCATACGCATCAAGGACAATGACGGAGACCGAGACACGCTATGCCCAAATCGAAAAAGAACTCCTGGCAGTTGTGTTTGCGTGTTCGCGGTTCAATGACTATATCTACGGAAAGCCTGTCACCATAGAGACCGACCATCAACCTCTGATCACCATCATCAAAAAGCCCATCTTCTCAACGCCTGCACGACTGCAACGCATGATGCTGCAGCTCCAAAAATACAACATTGACCTGGGGGCTGTTCCATAAATGAAGCTTAGAAAAGCGGGGATTAAACTCCAAAACCGGACTTGAATGAGCCTAACAAATAAGTTGGGGCTAAAGTGGTTCCATAAAAGGTAATTGAAGTTCACGCAATCTCACTAATTTGAGCCAGGTTTATCTAGTCTAGATAATTGCGTGTGCACGCGTTTCTGAAGCAGCCCTAGAGGTCGATCGTGGATCAAATCGATCCACCATCAAACAGCATATATTTTGTGCTGTTTTATGCGTTTGTGACATGTCCCCCCCCCCCCCCCCCAGTGCAAAAATGACATTTTACAGTTATATTCTCCATCTGTAAATGTTAGAAAAGTCGTGCAAATGTATCCATTTTGCTGCTAATCTTCATATTGAACGAGCGCTGCTGCGAAATAGGAGTCCAATAATTCGGACTAAAATATACATTTTGCTTGGAAAATTAATATGCGATATTTTATAACACTAGATATATCTTCTAATTATAATAATTTCTCTTTAGGATGTTGGATAAGTTGCAGTGAACTTCTAGCTCATTACACTCATATATTTTATACTTCTAATTTAAAAAAAGAAATTGAACAGAAGTAGCCTAATTTAGGGAAGATTTTTTTAAGAAACTAAATATATAAAGATACAAAATATAGTTTTGGGTATAGGACCTATGCTACTTTATAAAGATGATGTACTCATTTAGAATGCTGAGAATTACAGCTTTTAATGCAATAATTTTTTTTGAGAAAGCAAGAATCCCCTGTTTTAAATGAGTGATTTAGTTTCTAAAGTACATTATGGAGAGGATAACATTAAATTAAGAACAAATGTATACATTTTGAAAAGATATGTGCAACTCTAAAATCAAAGAATATTCCATAAAATAAAGGAATATATATTGGCCTACATTAACTACATTTTTATGTAACCTTCCCTTTTTTAGTTATTTGTTATTTTATTTATTTACTTATTTAATATTGAATATTTGATATTTAAATAATATTACTTGAATAACTATTAGGAATTATGTGTCATTCCTTATAAGAGTTTGATATATGTGAATGTTATATTTTTATTAATATTTATTTATTGTTTTATTTATATGTATGTGTTGGTATTATCACAAAAGAAAAAAAGTAGAAGGAAAAATAAGGAATATTTATTGGGGGAAAATATGATGTCTTTAAAGGAACTGTCCTTTTGTATAATTGTGTTAAATGTGTTTGAATTGAAAGACATAATAAAGTACATACTATATATATATATATATATGAGACAGTGTAGAGAAAGAATTCTCTGATAACCGAGGCACTCTTAATTAAAATGTCTTTATTACAAAAATGACATGTCCTAAACGGACAACTTAAAAACGCCTTATATATGTGTCTATATTGTCTATATTGTAGCCTTATTTAAGTTGATTTTCTGTATACTGTGTATTTATAAAGTCCAATAATGTTATTAGAGAGTGTCAGTGGTAATATCATTGTGTTCTTGTCGGTCAGTGTTGAGGATCTGTGTAACAACTGAGGCTTAGCCTGACAGTTAGCCTGCCCTGGACCAGGCTAGTTTACCAGCATAAGTTGCCAGGGTAACTGAGTTTGAACTTTTTTAAGTTTGATTTATGAAACTGAATCTACCAAAAATAAGCCTGACTAACCGAAATAAGCCTGGCTTATACTCTAATCTTGGTTTATGGAACAGCCCCCTGGTCTACAAAAAAGGTAAACACATGTACCTGGCCGATACCCTGTCACGCGCACCTAGAGCGTCCACACTTCAACATGTAAACGAGCTGAACGATTTTGAGGTCATGTCAGTCAACCGAGTCTCATCCAGCCGCTTAGATGAACTCAAGAGGCACACAGCAGAAGACGGACTACTGCAAACCCTCTCATCTGTCATCAAACACGGATGGCCCGTAAAACAGCATAACGCTCCACCATCCATCAGTTCTTTTTTCCCATTCAGAGATGAGTTGACCATCGAGGAGGGTGTCATCATGAAAGGTCACAGACTTGTCGTTCCCCAGTCACTGCAGAAAGCGTACACAGACATCGTGCACAGAGGACATCCAGGAGTGGAGTCCACCAAACGCAGAGCCCGGGACATAGTGTTCTGGCCCACCATGAGCAGTGACATTGACAGAAAAGTACTCTCATGCTCTGTTTGCAACAGTCAGAAGCCCCATCAGCAGAGGGAACCACTACAGTCACACCCGGTTCCGGACCTACCATGGTCTACAGTAGCAACTGACATCTTCGAATGGGATGGAAAGCATTTTCAGGTACTTGTAGACTCATACTCTGGCTGGTACGAGATTGACCTTCTCAAGGACATCACTTCCACAACAGTCCTCACAAAACTGAAAAGACACTTTTCTGTGCATGGCTCCCACATCTTCTCATCTCAGATAATGCCAGACAGTACACTAGCCAGAAATTCAGAGATTTTGCTACACAGTGGGACTTCAAGCATGTAACCAGCAGTCCTGAGTTCCCACAGTGCAACGGTTTGGCTGAAAGGGCAGTACAAAGTGCCAAGCAACTGATGGAGAAGTCGAAAAGAGATGGTACTGACGTGTTCCTCAACCTTTTAAACATGAGGAACATCCCTCGCGATGCACAGCTTGGCTCACCTGCACAAAGACTAATGTCAAGGCAGACCCGTACTACCCTCCCGGTCTGCAGACAGTTATTGCAGCCAGCATCCCTCAACACCCAACAAGTCACAGCCCAGCTCCAGAAGAAGAGGCTCTCACAGAAGCGGAGCTATGACAAGTCCAGCCGTCCTCTTCAACCACTGCTGGAAGGCGAAGTGGTCCGGATGCAGACCCCCCGGGGGTATGATCGCATGGGCACAGTAGGAAAGATCTGTGTGGAGCCGCGGTCTTACATCATCCAGTCTGGAGGCAAAGACTACAGGAGAAACCGCAGACACCTCCTGCCTGTCGCCGAGCGATCTCCAAATCAGCCTGACTGCGTCGACCTACAACCCCTCAACCCAGCTGCCAGTGAAACACTTCCCATTTACGGGGAGGAACAGCAGGGTCCCACGGACACTGTACCACCGCCAGTCCAGGTACCCGTAGCTACTTCGCCTGCCCACGCTGGTAAGAGCCCCTACATAACACGTTTTGGTCGTACAGTCAGACCAAACCCCAAATACAAAGACTGAATATTGGACTATGAATGGACCATTTAACGTTCGGTACGACGACATTGTAAAAAAAAAAAAAGAAAAAAAAAAGTCATGCCTTCCTTGGTTACATTGGTTATTATGTCTATCTTTCAGTCAGTTTAAACATTGAAGTTCTTATGTTGAAATTGAATATGGTTATATGTTGGTGATACCATAAGCTAAAGAAAGGGGATGTAGAGCATTCACCCAATGCTCGCTTGTAGTTGAATGTGCCTCTGTAGCCACCATACGGTTTTTTAAATATACGGCGCATGCGCAAGAGAGCTGTTGCTAGTAACGGGGAGCTGTACGAGCAAGCTAATAAACAGAGTTCGGTTTATAAAGTATTCCGTCTAAATGGTCATTCTACATAGTTAAGATTGATTCTCACTCAGTGTCTAATGTCTACTAATGGCTTTTATTTTCTTCCCCTTTCAGAGACAGCGTTTTGCCAACCTTGCAAAGTTCAAGTCCAACGTCTTTAAGATTCTCATAGCCACAGATGTTGCTGCCAGGTACAGAGCAAACATTTCTCAACACACCTCACCGTTGCTCTTTGCCATTTTCTAATTTATTCCACTTTCTCGTGTTTTTATGTGTTTGTTATGTGCTTATCTGAAGGGGTTTAGATATTCCTACAGTGCAAGTTGTTATTAATCACAACACACCAGGATTGCCAAAAATCTACATCCACAGAGTGGGACGAACCGCTCGAGCTGGTGAGTTTAGCATAACTGTATTAACATATTAATTGCATAACAATATTAACTATTAACATAACTGCATGTCAACCAACAGTTAAAGTTTTGTTATCTTGTAAATTAGACATTCTCTGGCTTATACCAATAAGCAGATTATTTTAATGTTATGTCTAATATTAAAATTCTATACTATGTTTCTGTAAAATGTATTAAACCTATAAAACATTAAAGACTAAAATCAGTAATTTTAAATATTCTAACAGCCTTATAATATACAATATAATTAAACCTTTTCTATAAAAGAATCATACGAAGTAGCAAAAATGACCTTTAAAATTACACATGAAATACAGGGGTTGGACAATGGAACTGAAACTCTGGCCAATATATTACTGGAGGTTTCTCGCCTATATGCTGTAAGAGCAGAGTGTGAAGGTTGAATTAGCAGAGCAATAGCACAGCTGTACATAAAATATTGCAATACACAACATAATGGGAGACATATCACAAGACAAATTGTTGGCTCATCTGTGACCAGGACAGCAAGTCTTTGAGGTGTATGGATAGCTATGGTATTCAGGGTAATGTCGGCGTACCACCACGCAGGATCAACCGTATATATATATATTATATATGCATGGAAAATTGGGATTTTACAAACACTAGGTCAGATGTTGTATTAGTGTTAGCCATACCAAGTGACAGATGAATTTGTTCAAAAGACCTGCGGCCCATTTTTGGGTTGTGAGTGTGACCCACCAGTTGAAAAACCACTGTGCTAAAATATAATCTCTGACGTGACATAACATCATTTATGGTCGCCGTACACGTGTTTCACTTTAGGGCTGCCTGGTTATTAAACAAAATGTATGTGATTGTTGTTTTTGCAATGGTTTAGCATTGTATCCAATGTAAACAGCATATTTGAAGCAACAGGAGTACATATAATTGGATTGCTGTAACAAATTCAGAATTTGACTGAATATACTGTTTTATAATGTCCTCTTCCTGTTGTCCAGGCCGAAATGGTGTGTCAATCACTCTAGTCACACAGTATGACATCCACCTCATCAGTGCTATCGAGGAACAGACCCGTAAGTTCACAACTAAAACAGATTTTCTCATTTAGAGAGAACTTTACTCTAGAATATTGTGATAAAAGCATTGTAAATGCAAGTAATAGTAATGGACTTTATATGAAATGTTCTTGCTGTAAGAGTACGTTTATGATTACCATTTGTGTGTTTAGAGGTGAAACTGAAGGAGTTTCCTGTTGAAGAGAAAGAGGTGTTGAAGATCCTCACCCAAGTCAACGTAACAAGACGACAGTGTGAAATTGTGAGAGAAGATTTTTTTTTTTCAATATACATTTTATATAACACATGCAACCATAATCTTACAATTGTTAATTCTGTTATAGAGACTGGAGTCCACTGATTTTGATGAGAAAAAGAAGATAAACAAAAGGAAACAGATGATTCTGGGGGGAAAAGTGAGCTGTTTTATTCTAAATTAATGCTTTAAACATATTACACTATCAGAAAAGATTATAGATTATCAAAACGTATATATAGAAGTTGCATTTTTGTCTAGATTTTGATGACAGGATTTTAAAGTACTTTCAGAATGACTTTGTGGTGCTTGTGGTCCACACTTTCCTCAGATATTAAATAAATATAATGCATAAATAAACAGGAATTAACCATATATTTTTTTATTTGTCCCAACCTTCTTTTGTATCAATCACAGGATCCAGATTTGGAAGAAAAAAGGAAAAATGAACTAGATAAGATCAGCAGAAACAAGAAGAAACTGAAAGGAAAAAATCAAGAAAGCCTCCAGAACAAAAAGGAAAAGAAAACCAAAAATAATGCAAAAACGACAGAAGTAGACTCTTGAAGTGTTCTTGATATTGTACATTTACATAGGTGTGTATATAGCATAAACGAATGTATAAAATATCTGTGATCAATATTTCAAAATAAACGGCATTTTATTAACTATGAGTGTGTTCTTAAATGAATAAACACATTGTAGTCGGGTTTCACAGTCAGGGCTTAGATTAAGCCTTAGTTCATTTCATTTTGGTTTTTTTTGGGGGGTGTGGGTGGGTGGATATCCTCCTCCCCCCATTTTCTGGGAGCTTGGGGGTCCCTGATAATATAGCCATCATAATATAGCTACCACCTGAACCAGATTTAGTTTTTTGTTGCTATGCTGGTACTAAAACTCCAAGGTTTTCTACATATGTGAAATAGGGAAAACAAAAAATATATTCTTTATAAAAAGTTTTGACAAACATCAATCACAAATAGTTTAAAACAACAATGATAAAAAAAAATACTGCTTCTAATAACAACTAGCACACCATGTCTAGTGTGCATCTTGAGACAAAACAATGGCACTGGTATTTGAAAGTTGTTTTAGTTGCTCAAATAGTTTAGTCTGGGACTAGGTTTAAATCTTGTCTGTGAAACCGGCCACGTGTACCGTAAATGTATATATTTCAGTAAATATCACTATGCTGAAACGGCAGAGATAATAAATTAGTGGACTTTTATTTTGACAACTTCCGTTTTCACCTGGAAGTACAACAGTAAATGGTTCGCACTTAGCAGACCACCTTGTGCTGCAAAGAAGATTCACAACAAACGTGATTTAAGACCTCAGCTGATTAAACTTTACTAGAGATTATAAGGGCTGATCAGTCGTTCAGCTGACATGGTAAGCGAACGTCTATAAACTTACAGACTAGTCAAGCTGAAGCTCAGTTCCTGTGTTTTAGTAACGTTAGAGATATAGTAGCTTACTGGTCTGTGTTCTCAAGCGCGCCCTAATGTAGTCTCGTATATAGACGAACACTAGCTTTGCGGTAGACGTAGAACCGTGTTTACTCATTGCTTTACAAATAATATCCGTTTAAAACCACTACAGACCCCACTGATCTATATATTATAGACCAGTGCTACAGACACGCGATGTGCTTTAGTAGTAGTCAACAGATATGCGTTTTCAATGATCAATGCCGACAAAATACAACTCAATGTCAGCTAAGAGAAGCAATGTAACACTTTTATTTTACACTATGTAACTTTCACCCATTACTTAGAAATATTTAAAAAGATAAATGGTGTCATGAATGATGTTCACTCCCTCACGAAAGTTTACCATGGTTTTGTTATAGTAAAATGTAGCAACCAAGGTTTTTTTTAATGATTACATTAATGATTAATGTTTACCACAGTTTACTGTAAATGCCATGGTTAAACTATGATTAGTTTCGCAAACCATGGTTAATTTGTGGTTGGGCCATTTGACAATAAGCTTTAAAAAACGTTTAAGTTTTTTTTTTATCCTTTCAAAACGGATGCTATGCATATGTTTGAGTCATGAACATTGTGTTTAAACAAGTTTCAGTTGTTAAATAACATTTTAAAGTGTTTAAATAAAATGTTTGACTGTTTTTATGTCAGGCAGTTCAACTAAATATTTGTTTGTATATATATATATATATAACTGTAGTTGTACCACCTGACATGAAAAGTGTATCAACCTACCCAAGGATCAATTGGTCTCCTCTGGATGATGCATCATCATGTTTACTGTTATTACCTTATCAATTCATAACAAAAGAGCCATGTTTGCAGCAGTTGTACCACCCTGACATTTGAGAATATACACATTTCTGGACAAAAGTTTTTCAGCTAGGCTATCTCATCAGTTTTAAAACTACTGATATCTATACAATTTGTTTATATGAAAGGCTTCAAACCTAAAATGTCATAGTACTGTATATAGTTTTAAATTTGTTGTTATTATGACACCGTTTTAAAAATAGTTTTCTTTCCATTTGTTCAGACAGTTGCACCAGCTGGGGGTTTAAGATAACAAAACATTAAATATGTATTTAAATGTACTAAAAATAATTTCAAACTAAATAGGCCTAGGCTTTATAGAATAAGGTGATGTGTGTCATGAATTTATAATTTTTTTGTAATGCATTTTTATAATGCATTTGGACACAAAAATATGCACACCATAGCATCGGCCCAGTTACCATGGTTTAATAACCTTTTTTTGTGGTAAAACCATGGTTAATTTGCATAAGGGTTTTCAGTAGATTTTGGAGTTGACACCAGAAAAAGTCTAAAATCTAAAGATTCATATTCACCACCTTTACTGGTTAATGTCCTCTCTCCTAGCTCCCGTTATCTTTACTGAAGACGGCACAGAACCACCCGATGGTGAGTATGAAGCATTTCACATTATGTGCACACAGTTTTGTGCAACTTTATAGCCATGTCCTTAAGTAATACTACATACCATGGTCTTTGCTGTACCATAGTACATGTAGTGATCATTCAGTATCAAGGTAGTCCACAAGTAAATATCTCATTTCTTTTCTTCATAGAGAAATGTATTTATTTTATTATCAATATTATATAGTACATTCCAGACAACTTTCGAGATTATTTACTTATAAGTATTTAACTTCAGTATAAAGTAATGAACTATAAATGTGATTTCAACAAGATAAAAAAAAGAGTACTTGCTGAATTCACTGTGAAAAACTATAGCCTACTACCCAAAACCATGAAAAGCCAGCCATGGGAATGGAAATTCTAGCACAGCATTGTTCATCCATTCCCATAAAGCATTGAAAATGATGTAAGGCCTCTCATCACTTTTGATCAACTGATATATCTGAATATTTTACAATAACCAAATAGTTTTGTGTTGTACAATTTTTTGTCGTCTTCGAATCGAAGTAATTCTGGTTGGTTTAGTTAAAGGCTTAAAACAATTAATTGAATATTTTTTAAATTCCTATGGTGAAAATGAGAAAAATAACGGGGGCATTCAGTTTTATTGCTGTTTTATAAGGGAAATTAAACCCAACTAACATAACCAATAAATAGTAATGGCAATTAAAAAGTTGACCTGTTTCTTAATTTAGTCTGCTTTTGTTTTCAGCTGGTGGAGTTAAAGAATGGTGAGACGTACAATGGTCATCTGGTCAGCTGTGACAACTGGATGAACATCAACTTGAGAGAAGTTATTTGCACTTCAAGGGTAATTAAATCTTCATTCCTCGAGATGAGGTGTTCTTTGAATGTTATTGATTGCATAAACATGATTGAGCGATTATGGCATTTGTGTGTGTGTGCTGAAATGTAAAGGTTATTTCTGCCTGCTGATTTTGATTTGCAGGATGGAGATAAATTTTGGAGGATGCCGGAATGCTACATCAGAGGAAGCACCATTAAATACTTACGAATCCCTGATGAGATCATAGATATGGTGAAAGAGGAAGTACAATCAAAGGGACGTGGCCGGGGAGGTATGCAGCAGAACAAGCCACAGGGAAAAGGCCGAGGAGGGGGACCTGGAAGAGGTGGTGGAACCGGCGGCAGAGGTAACGCACATTTCAAAGCCCTTGTTAAAGGAATAGTGTGACAAAATTGTCAAAAATGTTGGGTTAACTGAAATTCTGCGGTCATACTTTTTGAAATGCATACACACTAGTGATGCAAGGATCACGGTCATATCTGCAGACGCTGCTGATAATCCGTGGGTCGTGGCCAAGTAATACAAAAATAACATTATAATTTATTGTGGGTTGGATGAGATAAATTATAATGTGTTCATTTTAATAAAGTCAAAATCTCATTTCACTGTAAAATGCTACAAACGTGTCACTGTTTTGCTTTCATTTGCAACAACAATGTATATTCCTTCAGTCAAAACCAATCCAACATATGCCTAGAGCACCTGCATTGGTCATTACATAAAACTCAAAGGAAAAAAGCTAATGAGATATTGCTTAATAACTTATCAGATTCAACTAAAGATATACACAAGCGTAGCAGAATTTATTCTAAAAGAGTGTTTTCCAACGTAATGATGAAAATAGAGGGTATGCGCGTGACCGTCACCGTCGACAAGAGTGACAAAAAGACAATATTAAATAAAATAGTAAAAATATAATTATTTTTTATTTAATTAATTTGTACATTTGAGTGACCAACCCTCAAAACAGAGCACAAAACTGGCTTAATTTAAATGTAAATTTTGAGTTGCATTTGCTCATGCCGGTGACTATATGCCACTGCAGTAAATGCAACTTGCAGTTTTAAAGACCCCCTGTGGTACAAATCAAGTTTTTAATGTTGTTTATATGTCTATGTGGTGTTTTAGACAAACCATGAGCAAATTCACAAGTCAACACCATTGCTGAGTATTTTCTCCTTGAAACTGCAGTGAACCAAAGACTCAAAAATGCGCCTTGAAACCGCTGGTGTTTCTGACGTCACAAATACCATCGTAACCAAACCCATTAAAGTCCGAGCGGCCTTTAGCATATCTTTAAGTATATTACGAGGCAGGGGAGTCTCAAGAGAAGCCAGGTTATCCCGCTATCTTTTTCTGATAATGACAAATCGGGCACATTTAGCAATATAGCAGGTGAATTACGTATATGATGTATATTACGATGTAATGATGAACTATATGCCTTTCTCCACTGACGTTAAAAGTTCAAAGCTTTTAGAAGGCAGCTTCCTGACTCTGAGATGGCGAACGGAAACATGGTTTGTGTAACATTAGCAACATGTATTAGCTGTTTGATAATGTCAAACAAAAGGCTAATCATATTAATTACCGTTATGTGTCTGATGTTATAGAGAGCGACACATAGGCTAAAATGCATTCTGATACAGCGGTGTGTAGACGACCCTATAATTGCAACATGACATCATGACTTTTGCGTAAACATACACACCACTTTGAAGTCAAGTGGCGTGTTATCTATACTCATTTTGAGCTATCCGCGTGTATGCGTGTATGTACACGCCGTTAAATGTCCGAGCGAAACGAAGAAAAACCTAGATCTACATCTGGCGAGCGATATTTTTTGTCCTAGGATGGTAGGGGAACACTTATTAATGGTATTAACCCCAGTGACGGGTAGGTTTAGGGACGGGGTTGGGGTAGGTCATATATTTATATATACAGTAATGTAACGTTAAGTCAACGGCGTTCATAAACACGCTGAAAAGCGATTATGCGTGTTGATAGCACGCCAAAAATGGAAATACGAATTGGCGTGTTATACATACGCTATTTCATGAGATCAGTCTGATAATTGAATGAATATTGTGTGTAAATTAAAATCTCTAGTTTGAAGGGAGTAAAGCCTGTGTTTTCAGGCTATTGAGGAAATGCAATTTTGCCAAAGAAGAACTTTTACTTTTAATAAATGTTAATTGAAAATCAGCCTACTTAAGTGTAAGATGATACCATATCACGCTTAACACACTGAGAATTTGAATATTTGTAATGTGACGATCGGGTGCAGATATCTAAATCAGAGAAATGCATAGGTTAAGTTGGATGGCGGGTGGATGATTTATTTTTAATAGTGGATTCGGGTGACGTCAACTGTGCATCTCTAATACACAATTGACAGACTTTTGTTGTTGTCTTTTTAGGTATTTTTGGTGGCCGTGGCAGAGGCATGCCGGGAACTGGCCGTGGACAGCAACAAGACAAAAAGCCTGGTAAACCACAAGGTGTCAAAAACTAATTTATCAGATCCTTCACATGTGTGCTGGTAGAAGTGTTACTCCTCTCTTCAGGTGTCTTGATACATTAACATCATCTTTTTCTTTAGAGGCTCATTTACAAGCCTCAGTTCGTGCATCAAACTGTTCAGCAACTTTTTGTGTAACACGTTTAATGTAAAAGCCTTTAATGTCATGTGAATTTTTACCCAATATCTGATTCTTTTTATCATCTACTTTCTCAAGTTTGATCATCGACCGAAAAGAAGTGAGTTTATTTTGAAATGGACGTCCTGGATCTCCGAAGATTTTAATTTGGGCAAGCTGATCTAAAGATGCTTTTCCATTTTCGTCAAATTGTTTTTATTTTCTGTTCACGTACATTTTGGTGCATGTTTTCACATTTGCTCTTAAGTTTGTTTTTTGTTTTTTTAAATACAACCATGGCGTAACTTGACTTGTGCACTTGTGAATAAACAATTTTTGTTAAATATTGCAATTGCTGTTAATATGTGTGTCAGCACTCCATTACATCTAAACAAATGGAAACAAGTTGCATGTATTACACAGTTAAATCTTAGGTAACTGCTGAAAAACTCTTGGCAAGCCATTTTCATGTTTTCTTTCAAAAAATAGTCTTTAATATTTCTTTGCCTTAGTTTTGGAGATCTCTAGATTGGTAAGGAAGACACATTATTTTTGGAAAGCCAACATGAAATTGTCTTGCCAAGAGTTGTCTCTTTGAGATTAAACCGAGATTAGCAGAATGGATTTTCTTTTTTTTAGGGTTACCAGTTACCACACTTTTTGAATAATGAATTCCTATGACATTTCCATTCACTTGTGATTTAAAAGATAAAGATTTGTAAAGATTATTTTCACATTTAATATTGAACTATTCAGACCGAAATGTGAATCACTTCATTTTTGA
The DNA here is from genome assembly GCA_036326025.1 of Chrosomus eos. NCBI lineage: Eukaryota > Metazoa > Chordata > Actinopteri > Cypriniformes > Leuciscidae > Chrosomus > Chrosomus eos. The sequence continues at coordinate 27,812,172 of CM070839.1, forward strand.
CTGAATATATTTAAAAATCTGACTCGATACAATATGGCTCACTAATCAGACATTGCTTGACTTTACACAAGCAATATTTTAGACCAAAGCATAAAAATGATCGCTCCTTGCGATTATGACATTAATATAATGGCAGTCCTTGCTTCGGTTTGTCAGTACGTAAATGTTTGAATGCACAGAATGGCTGTGCTCCATAGGAATCACATTTAAATTAAAAGAGCTGCTTCAAGTTGAACACACCTAATATCATTGTTAGAAGAAGCACATGACCCTCTAGCATTATGAAGAATAATTTGTAATCCATCCATCCAGTCTCCAAACCATTTATCCTCTGTAGAGTCTCTAGGTTTGCTGAAGCCTATCCAAGCTTCTCAAGATACAGGCGGAACATTGGACTTGGACAGACGGCAATCCATCACAGGGCTCTCGCACACACACACATTCACACTTACAGATAATTTAGTGTATAATTGACTTATGTCTGGATTGTGCAGGAAACTGGAGCACTCAGAGGAAACCCATTGGAACAGAGAACATGCAAACTACAAAAAGGATCTGTGCAATGCTTCCCACTGAGCCAACATGCCACCCTTTTTAAATAACTGTTTTCAATTATTTGTATTATTTTTTTTTTCTAGTTTTTCATCCAAGTAATTGAAAGAATCAGCAGATTAATGGTTAGGCAAAATAATTGTTAGTTGTAGCAGTATACTGTCCTATTCAATCAAGGCAAAAAAAAAGGCTTAAATTATAGTGAAAATATACACACTTTGTGTAATATTTTATTATAATCTCTTTGTTTTATAATTAGACTTAGATTAAGATCTGATCTCAATGGAGGCATGGAGAAATGCATATAATCCTTTGTCAGGATGAAAACAAAAGTAGTGACAGATTGTTTATTTCTTTTGATGTTCATTTGAGTGAAAGTTTATCGGAAAACAAAAATGTAGGGTACTTCTACGGTTGTTGATTTGGTTTTGAGATATGGGCAGATATCAAAAAGTGGAGGCAGATGAATGTGAGCTTTTTATAATAAAAAGAAAACATTGTATGCTATCATATCACTGTGGTGGGGGGTCAAGGAGAATCTAGGGAGGCATTGCCCCCAATATCTCTTATGGGTTTTCATTTTTGGGCGAATTAACCCTTTTACACTTTCATTCATCTTCTAAGCACAAAAACATATATTTTTAATGAAACCTGTGAGATTTCTGTAAAAAATTTCTGAAAGTTCATTCCATCAGAACTTCCATTGTAAAAGTAATCCATATGAATCAGGTAGTTTACTTCAAGTCTTCTGAAGAGACATGATCAGTTTATATGATAAACAGGTTTAATTTATGCTTTTATTCATATTAAACTTTGATCAATGCACATGAGCTAATCAAATATGGTCAATGGCAGCTCAACCATACTTGTTTGAAGTGCAAGAATAAACAGGTTTGTATATTATTAGTATTAAAGGGAAACAGATCACATAAAATATGTAGAAGATTAAGTGCTTGCATGACTCGTGAGGATGAATGCATTGAATCCGCAAGGCACATTTGAGCTTCTGTTTTTATTTAATGTTCTCCATGCCAAGATGCTAAAGGCTAAAGCGGATGATGGAGAGACCAGTCGATTGTCCGCCGGACACACAGCTGAACACACACTTCTGGAGTCTTACACCTGGAACAAATAAAACACAAATGAGTTTTATTGAAAAAATTCAATACACTTAGAACATTTTAGGTGTAAATTATGAAGTGACTTTTTCATGTAAAGAGCTCCAGGAAACTACATAGAGTTCAATATTCTCATAACATGGTTGTCACTTACCGTCTGTACTTCTCCTGGATGTTTCCGTCTCAGGTCCTTCATCTTATCCTGAGCTCTTGCTTTTGGTGGATTTTTTCCATCAAACGGAAAGAGATCTTCTGGACAGATGACACTTCTGACCGGTTTTACATCTGGAACCAAAAACAGAAATAAGGGTGCTAAACTCATTACACTTAGAACAGGTGAGATTTTCAAAATACATTTTAAATAGTTTTTAGCTCAAGGCTCAGCTTGTCCAGATCAAGCCGACGCTCTAGCTTCTGCTGCAGAAGAGACTAGAGCAGATCAAATCACAGCATTCTTTGAGGAAGATGGAGAGATTATTACCTTAAACTTTACATCCGCTCTACTTTCATTGTTCTAAGCTGTGAGATCTTCAGGTCAGAAAGCCGACAAATTCCTGCATTATCCATCCTGCATTAAGATTTGCATTAGAACTGTACTTGAAATAATAAACAAATCACCCTCTTTCAAGCCAGGTTTGTACCAGGAGTTCATATTGATCCTGTTGAAGTCTAATCTGTCTATCTGGAAAGTATCCACACAGCATTCTGAACAAGAGGATCCCCAGAGACCAGACCGTCGCCGGCTGTCCATGATACTTGCCCTTCATTCTGTACTCGGGAGGGCAGTACCTAACTGTGCCTGGAGGAAAGAGTGTTTGTCCGATGTGTGAGTCTCTACCACAGCTAGCATACGAGTGTTGTGTTAACTGATTCACAAGAGTTTTGAGAACTAATACACACCTGAGTATGTGGTGTAGGCAGATTCTGTCAGGAGATCGCCACATCCAAAGTCAATAAGTGTGTGACATCGCGGTTCTTAACGTTTATCAGCAGACTAAACTCCACGGCGACAGCACGCATGATGTGCTGCGCAAACTTCTCCTCAATGTTGCAGCCGTTGCTTTTCACAAAGTCAAACACATCCATGCATTGCGAGAAACACTCGAGGACCATGATAGAAGTCCTGCTGGTCCTGCCAGTCCAGCAGCTTAATGATGTCCATCGCTGGACCTTTTTTACTGGCCAGGATTGTCAGAGCGACTTTGGGAAGGGGCTTGGGATGATCAGGCTGAAAGAAAGAAACATAATATGATGTCAGATGGTTTTAAATAGGGATTTTACTCAGTTTGAATGAGTTTGTTTGCTGAAAAATCACTTATACTCACAATGCTGATACTTTCCGTGTGTTTCATCTTTCTGACAAACTTCACTGCCACCTGATGGACAAAACAAAAAGCAATTAATATGTAGAGGTCATCATAAATTCCAAGCAAGACTTTAAATCCTAACAGGTCAAGAAGAGCCCTAAATAGTGAAAATATGATCATACAGTAAAATGGCTAGCATAGGATTAAGTGAGATATCAAAGTCTGAGTAATAATTCAGGTCAAAAACAATTTGCTAAACAAGTAGTGGAAAGTAAAAACCTTCTGGCCATCTGCCAAACGAGCGCCTTCATAGACGGCACCAAATCCAAAACCAAAATCCCAGCTTACGGCCAATTGCATATCGGCAGCAAATGTCGTAAAAGACGATGTTTAGTGGTACTTTGCAGATATTGTGAGATTACTGTTAGGGACTGTGAGGAAACTCACCCTCAGGTCTCATGTTCACTTGGTTACGGAGAGGATACGTTTCACCTCTGGAGTTTAAAGCTCTTCTTGCACCGGAAGCTCAGCAACGGGAAGGACTTCAGGATCATCGACAGGAGGTTCCGATCAATGACCTCTACAGATCTAAAGATGGACTGTAGAAATGTTTGATCTAAAGAGGAGAATATCAGCACAAGAAGATAGCTAGCAGTCCATTAACTGGTAAATCACTATAATGAAAATACTACTTTATTAGGTACAGCAATTCTTAGTTATTAAAGTAAATTACTAAGTGTTCACCTATTGATATTTAAAGTGCAAAGTATAATAAGGTTTCTTAATTATTTTATCATAGAGACATTTTTAAAAAAGTATGTTTAAAACCATCCTACTGGGGCAGAAAAGTTCCCAACTCATTTAGGTGTAAACGAAGTGACTTTTTCATGTAATATTAAACATAATATTCTCATAAGGTTGTCATTTACCGTCGATACTTCTTCAGGATGTTTCTGTCTCTTGATCCTTCATCATCTCACCCTGATCTGAGCTCTTGTTTTTGGTGGATTCTTTCTTCCATCTGAAAGAGAGACTCTTAAAGAAGTTGAAGTCGCCCACTTACTTCATCTTTCTCTTCAGATGTGAGATAGGAAGCTGGTCTCCCTCAGACTTCTTCTCATCGAACCGAGGATGATGTTTCTCCGCCGTGCTTCTGCTGCTGAGGTTTGAGCCTGGTGTGCGGTCACGGTGACGGAGGTCGTGAACCGGTCTGCTCGCTATCCGTAAACGGTTGTACTCGTGAACTTCTGTGTCCCATGATGAATCGCTGTTGTGAATCAATCACACTAAAGGAGTTACAAACTCAGTAAATTAATAAAGTGTGGAGAGCTTTAATAACACGCGCTGTTCTTTTTCGTGAATTTAAATGTGTGCAAATGATTGTGGGTGATTTAAGGACACAAAGTATCCACTTGATGCATCCTGCAAAACGAGCTGAGTAAGGGCTGCAAAAGTAAGGCTGCTTTCAAGGATCCTTCAAATTGAGACGGCCTTCAGAGCCGCTTGATGATGGACACATCCTTTTCGTTTGAGAAGCACCCTGACAACAGCTGATTCGGCCTTCATCCGGGAGTGCTACTATTTTTAGGTCAACATCTGGTTGAATCTTTAGTTCCATCTAGCGATTGTTTTTCAATTAAACCACATTGGAAGTCATTTAATTTAGAACATGTCAAACTCCACTCCTGGAGGGCCACTGTCCTGCAGTGTCTGGAGGTTTCTGGTTCAGGTGTGACACCCCTGATTTAGGCGATAGGCCTGACCCGACATATAATTAAAAACATGCAAAGATGCAACATAGTCTCAAGTAAACAGCACAAACCTTTATTTTTATAAGTTCAGTCATTTTCACAACATAGACAGTTGATTTGGTAAATTTCACCACTGGACACTTTAACACCAAACCCTTATTGTAAGTACAGTACATTTACTACTGCATATTAGTGTTTTTTTCCTTGTACGTTACACTTCAATTTTCAGAAAAAAATTCAAATAAAAAATAAAAACACAGCATGAATAAAAACAGTTCTAGATAATAATGTAGGAAATGGAGAACAAACTCATAGTGATGATAAACTGATCTGAACGTGGAGCGACTACTTTATATGGTGAGCTGTGATGTTAATACAGATTCAGTCATATCTTCTCACTTCTGATTTCCAGGGCCATGACAGGGTCTCACTAAGGTCCTCTATCTGTTGTATTGCCTGCTCATTAGTCCTGGAGAAGAGGGACCCACCTACAAACAATTTGTCCTGGGCCCCATGGATTTTAGCAGTGCCTCTGCAGATATCTACATTAAACTTCTTTTTCCAACATGATTGTGGTTTTAAAGAATCAACAGCATACAGTCAAGCTTTTGAACTTCAGCAAACCAGCTCCACGGTATACGTGACAGTCAGTCTATCTGCCTGCTTTGGTTTACAACAGTACGTTTCAACAAGGATTTAAACCACTTGATCACATTTCCATCACATCCTACAAAAAAAAAAAAAAAAAAAAAACGGTCTGTTTATGTTAACAGAATGATAAATAATCTGCAACACATGAAAAGGTATTTTCTTCAATATTGCTCTGTAATAAAGTGACATTCATTCACAAGCAGGCATACACAACAGCAGGTAAAGAACACCCTTTTTATAATTTTTTCTTCTTAATATCTCCTAGATTTTTTTAAAGCCTAGAATTGATACAACACAGTTCACACATAAAACCAAAGACTCAAATGTATGTACAATAAGTTTTCACTAAAGGAAGAAAGAATAGCAAAGGAAAGATGCAGGAATAATCAGGGAGGGTCTTACACATGTAAACGTTAATACTTGTCATGGACTTTTTTTCTTTTTTTTGCAAACAGATTTTTCATTATAGTTGCAGGTGTGGTATTATACAGAGCCACATCAAATATTTCATAGGACACGCCAGTCTAGAAAATCTTTATGGGAAATTCCAGTCAAATCACCGACATTTGCTACATTTCGTGAGCGTTTAAGAGTGTTACTGATAGCAAGTAGGTTGAGCTTATGGCTCTGCTGCTATAATGAAATTACAACATGGCTGCAAATCAGACTCGGTGTTTGACTTGACTAGACCTAATGAAGCATTTAGAATGGAATCCTACCACTATTTGCCTAAATGGCTTTATTTCCTTCCATGCAAATTTACATCAAGGAATGTTTGTGTATGATATCTGGCTTTCAGTCCCGGGACTGAAATTACATGAGGCAAGGCAGTAAACAAGATACAATGTCACAGATACAAATAAGCAAGGTTGGTGACTCGCACTGCAAAGAATTACCATGAAAACAGCATTTATTGACTTCTATAACTTTCTTTATATTTGACTGAATTGGTCATTTTCAAAAAAGAATAATAATAATAATAAAAAAAATAATAAAACATTTTAGATATGTATCTCTAACTTTATAATTTAAATACTGAACTGTATTCATTATGTACACTTTTGGAATAAATATACAGAAATCTCTCCCCATTCCTCTTTTTTTATATATTTGTTCATAAATTAGGTTATGGAAGAGTACAAGAAAAGAATATGAAGTGAAATGAAGGCTTAAAAGATTACTGATTCTGTGTGCTACACCAAACTTGGTCCTAATAACACACCCCTAAAATTTTAACTTCATTAAGTCTTTAAAACATAACACAGGCTTAATCAAGCCTAATCAAATTCTTAAAGGGTGCTATGGCTTTCCTTTTAAAATGTAATGGATTGCAGGTTGAATAAAACTATGTCAAAGCTTGAGGTGTTTTAAAGTGAGACATCAGAGAGGGCCAGAGGAGGCAGTAAGGGGAACGGAAGGGTTTATGTTGCTTGATCTTTTCAAATACCTAAACTTGTTTTTTTTTTTTTTTATGTGTGTGTGTGTGTTGGTGCAAGGCAGTGCAGAAAGAGCCGTGGGGTTTTCAGCAGGCGCAGTCCTGGTGCGGGGCAGCGGGTTGCTCTGTGAGCTGCGGCCCCTGTTTGGCTCCCGTCACTGCAGGATCAGCAGCATCCAGGCTCTCTGACATCTTCTCGCAGATTATGTCTACCAGCCGCTCGAAGGTTTGTTTAACATTAATGTTGTCCTTGGCACTGGCCTCAAAATATTCAAAACCTGAGGATAATAGAAGAAACCAAGTCAAGACTGAGGCCCTGTTCTAAAACCCAGTGAGCTGCCACTAAAAAAAGCACCATTTCAATTTAAGCGCCATATTCGGCATTGTCAGTTGAGAGTTTACCATAGTTTTTATTTTGCTACAGTTGCCTTTGACAAGGTTTAAAACATTGAGATGAGGAGGTACAATACTGTAGTACCTTTGTAGAGCGGGTTTTGGAAACAAAAGCCATGTTTCCAGAAACTTCCAGAAATAATCAAAAATGGACTATAGTGTGTGCTTTTTAGAGTATTGCGCCTCCAAACATGCTACATGCTATGATGCTAACGCCAAACTACTGAAATCAATTGTGATTTGTATGATGCAAAGAGTTTTGTTTAGTTAGTATGCTGCTTTAGAAAGTAGCTGCCTATGTAGGCAATAGACAGCAAGACAGCGCACTAGGTTTTGGAACCCAACCCAATATAGCGAATACAAATATCAAGCCATGAAAAAATGGATACCGTAAAATAAGTTGCACCTGACTAGTCACATCCGGGTCAAAATTGCATTGTTTAGAGAAAATAAAAAAACACCAATAATTCACATCGGTGTATAAGATTCACATTTGATTTTTTACATTAAAAAATAATGTAAAATACAGTGAAAAAAACAAAATTTTACAAATATTATAAACACTATCAACATGCATTTGAGTTGTTCTCACTACACAATACATACTTTAAACAGATTTTTTTTTTTATATTAAACAAACTAATTATAGTGCCAGACAGTCACTGCTGGGCAATATGAACACAATCTCATATCCCGATAACGATATATATCACGATATATACCTTTTCTGTAAATTCAATCAATTAATAGTTTTATTTTATTTAGAACTCCTGAGCAAATGTTTGATTAAGAATGTAGAAATATAAAATATGAATGAAATATAAAGCACTTTTCAAAAACAAATGATTACAGGCCCAACATAAAAAAATGCTATATAAAATACTAAATGTAAACATTGTACTGTCAAGTTTAAAATGTAGCAGCAATCAGGGCTCCGAACCTGTTCAATTAAGGAAAACAAAATGCTACTGGCACTTATTTTTTAGATACTAGTATAAAGTAGCATAAAAGATCACGGCTCCAGCTAGTCTATGCCAGCCAACCAAGACCCCCTTCAGAAAGGACTTTATGACCCTGCAGGCCCCGAAGGGATGTGCCCAACTGGAAGAATGTTGACAACGTTAGATAGTTGGGAAAACACCGATTAGTTCAGAGATGGACCCACTAAGATAACGACCGAGGAGTTTGATCCCAGGACAACAGATTTAAAACAGACCGCCGTAGTCGTAAATACCTCTGAAGGACCCAGAGCTGAAATCTCTCAAACCATGAGACTTTACATATAAAATACATAAAATCATCCCAAAACAATTATTGACGAACTTATAATCAAACATTGTTCCACTACCTAATCCTATATTGTAGCTATGTATGTGTCTATTATGCTAGATAACATAAAAGTCATGCAATTGTTGTTATTTTAGATGGATGAATGAAAGTGTGTCTTGTTTGATATCAGTAAGATCATATATTCTTAATTCATAAGATGGCTTGAGTGAAATCTGTGTAAAATGTTTTGTATTCTTATAATAGTAATAATGTCTAAACTGTGGCCTCTTGTTCTCTCTGCAAGGAGATCACAGATAACGCATGATTTACAATAAGAAGAAAGAGCCACCTCCCAAATTAAACCAGTGTCTGATTGGCCAGAACTCATCCTGGAGGTTGGACAAACTTTGAGTTTAAAATCTTAAACCCCTCTCTTTTTCTCGCTCTCTCTCTCGAAAAACGCTATCTCTCTCGGAAAAAGTCTCGGCAGAACAAGTCGGGTGGAGCAGACGATGGTTATAGTAACCATGTAGACTCATAGAGACAAATGACCCAAATCAAGATCAGGGTTTAAAACAGCTTCATTCAAGCCATCTAACTACTTGTCTCACTTTCCTTTCTTTTTCTTAGTTGTATTTTCTTTTCCGTTGAAAGTCTCGATTCTAAGTTAAGTTTGCTGCAAAGTTCGTTTAAACGTCTCTCCTGCAACGCGCTTCGACCTGAAAACCTCTCATTCGCCTGCCAATCACACGTGACCGGCAGTTCAGAAACTTCCATCCAGGCACTTCAAAGACAACCAGTCGACGAAGCACCACAAAAAGGGAATTCCCTGGCCTAAGCTACGCAAAGACAAGCAAGTACTCCAGACTGTAACTGAACTGGTGTTTTTTTTAATGTAAATTGAATAACCTGTCTATGAAACGAAGGTTTAAATTAATGCTTGGTGGTTCGTTCATTGTCATGTCTTACAAAGTGCATCTCACTCTGAAAACTCACTCTTTCTCTCTCTTCCTCTGCGCCTTGTATGAATGTGTGTGTGTGATTGTGTTTAGACCTTAGTTTTATGTGTTTAGAATAGTTAATAAAGTCGTCCATATATTTGAAAAGATATTTGCCTTGTGTTGTGCTTGCACATTTAATGTCTTGTACTGTCGATCTAAAGTTACCTTGCTAATACATAGTGTTTCACTATAGATTGGATATTTATATCTGTTGCCAAGGTTATAATTACGGCCCGTTCAAATGAACTCTAAATGAGTCATTTGCTCGGTTCCATAGTGATTCGGTCAAGATTTATTGCAAATCGATGAATCATTCCCTTTGAGCTAAATTGGCCTTCCGGCCCCCTTAAATACATTTTATGTATATTATTATTGTGTGATTCGTTACACACTATAGTACCTTTTGTAATTGTTACTAGTAACTATTCTTATCTTACTAGTCACAACTGCTTTTTTACTAGTCTTATGTTATGACTAGTCAGAATGGCCACTGTAGAGTTCAATTAAAAATCTTACTAATAAAATAAAAAATCTTACTAGTAACATTTGGAATAAATACTAGTATCTAATAAATAGGTACTAGTATCTATTGAATAAGTAATAGTAGCTAATGAATAAGAACTAGTATCTAAGAAGAAAGCGAGACCTTCCGCTCGCAGAACAGTACTGGAAACATCTGGGGCCTCATTTATAAAACTTTGCGTAGGATTTGCGTCAGAAGTGGCGTACGGATGAAACATAGGACTTGCGTACGCACAGAAATATTCGGATTTATAAAAACCGTGCGCACGCACATTCTACGCAGTTTTCCCTTAATAAATCACAATCAATTCTAAATGTAGCACAGCTTTTGCGGCTTCATGTCACGCCCAGAGTTGCCCATAAATAGTCCGTGAAACGCCCATAGTTGCCCATAAATAGTCCGTGAAATGCCCACAATTTAATATTCATCGATTGCGAAATCATGGCAAATACAGAGGAAAAACCAGGAAACCTAACTTCACTCAATGTCAAGTAGAAATTATCATTGGCGACGTGGAAAAGAGGAGTAAAATGTTGTTTGGAGGGCACAGTGTGGGCATTACTAATGCCAAAAAGGCATTACGGCGTTGCAGACGCCGTTAATGCGGCAGCCTCGACCTCGGACCGTGGCCGAAATAAAAAAGAAATGGTCGGACATAAAAGTCGATGCAAAAAAAGCGTCTAGCGCTCCATTAGCCTACGTATTGTGATGGCATCATGGCATTTTATTACCATCCATTTGATTGCATCTGACAAGCTACAGATGTGTTATGAGGATGAATTGCATAACATGCCAATATTATGAAGAACATATTTCACTTTTCTTTTTGCAAATATGTGTTAATTTGCATTTCTGTTGTAATCTTCGTTTGATTTTGTTTGTTTTACACTGCAGATCGATCAAACGGGTGTTCGTGTAGTAGGCTGTTAATTGTAATACTTGCTTTGTGAAGTCTTCATGTTATTTATGAGTGGCAGTATTGCCATTTCTTTAACACAACGGTCTACACTTTCACACACTTTCACGTGTTTCTTCCATCTGCCGACGGTGTCGCGCATTTCTCATTTCACCCGTTTTTGTGCGTACGCCTGGGTCAGAGCTTGCGTGAAGGACCGCACATTTTCCCGTCAAGTTTGCTTTTTATAAATACCAATTATTGCGTAGAGAGCGGCGTACGCCTTCTTTTGTGCGTACGCAACGTTTATAAATGAGGCCCCTGGAGGTTACTGAGGTTTGTCTAAAAAGTCACTAGATTTGTTGCTAGTCGCTTTTTAGAAAAAATGCCGCTAAAGGGGTCTGAAAAGTCGCTAAAGATAGCGACAAAGGCGCTAAGTTGGCAACACTGGCGGCGTGAAAAATTGCAATCATCCAAATGATGAAAAATTTCGCCGTAAACAATGTTTTTTGTGACACCGTGATATAAACGATAGAGCATAATAAGAAACGATAGACTTTTTATATCGTCCATCCGATATATATCGTCAAGTCTAAATCAATTTAACTAATGCGAAAAAAAAAAATACCAGCATGTGGGAAATGCATTATAAAAATAAACTTGATAAAAAGATGATTTAAAAGAAAAACGTATGTTGATATGATATATTTCCGCAAATACATTTCTCCCTGAAAGAATATTTGAAATGACACAGCTGTGCCAACCACCAAACATGACTTACCGAGATGCTCGGATAGCTGTCGGCCCCTGTCAGAGGCCACCACCCTCTCATCCTCCATGTCACACTTGTTGCCCACTAGAAGCACCTGAGCGTTATCCCATGAGTATGTCTTAATCTGTGTGGACCTGCAGGAGAACAGTTACACATGATTAAATCTTTGATTACTAAACACAATTTCCTCTGTTATAGGCTATTTGAGGCAGAATGTTTCGCATGTTTAGTTAATTCACCAGTCTTGCACTGCGGCGAAAGACTCCTCGTTGGTAATGTCGTACATGAGGATGAAGCCCATGGCTCCGCGGTAGTAGGCAGTGGTGATGGTTCTGTAGCGTTCCTGTCCTGCTGTGTCCTGTAAAGGAATAGTCAGTAATTCACAAGATGAAATAGGAACAAATGCAAAACCTATTTTTTACATTTAAAATATTCAGAATATGCGTTTGTTGGCATCAGCCAAGCTCTTACGGTAAGAACATATTATATAGCCTATATATTTCTGTCAGGACCACTATCGTCAAATACGATTGACCATTAGCATATAGTTTGGATTGGCCATATGGTTCTGTTCAGAGCAAGAACTCCCTGCGCATCCATGCAGCCCAGCATGAATAAGAGCAGGAAGAGCACAATAACCCCCCTTAGGGTAAACCAGTGGTTCTCAAACATTTTTCATCACCGGTGTGGTGAAGAGATGAGTCCCACTGAAGAGATGGGTATCCTGTGAATTGGCATGCCTTGAGGATATGCATGTCATATCATGTAGTTCAGTTGATGTTTTAATATTTTAATTTGATTAATATATTTTAATAACATTTCTTTCAAAATGAACAGAAACCTTCATCTGACAGTGTTAAATACTGAGGGAGTTAACAAAGGTCCAACTGAGGTTACAACTTACAACAGCCGTTTGACAACAAATTAAAACAACTAACTAATTTTTAAGCTAATATTTAATTTAATACAACAATCCTTCCATTTGGTTTGTTATTCCTAATTTTGGGGGTACAGTACGTCTTATTCTGGGTCTCCAGTAGTTCACAGAATACAAGAAACTTATGTTTGGTTGAGTGTAATGGTAAGTAAGCATTATTATGTATATTTGCGACTTACAAATGAGAACAATAGAAGCAGTTAAACTATCAATAGGACAACAATATGCAAGTGCTATGACCCTTACCAGTTTAATCTAATGCAGTACATGTATTTTTTTTATAATATAAATAGAATAGAAGACAAAGTGTTAGTATTAATGGATCAAGTGTTGCCGAAAAAGATGCGTCGTAAGCCGCTTCGTGAAAATGGCAACGGACTCAGAAGCTCTGGTTGAGTTGGGCAGATCATTCCACCGGCAGGGAACAGTCAAGTTAAAGGTCCGAGAAAGAGATTTTGTGCCTCTTTGAGATGGCGCCACGAGATGACGTTCAGTTGCAGAGCGCATGTGTGAAGTAATGAGTTTAGGTAAAAGGGAGCAGAGCCAGTGGTTGTTCTGTAAACTGTAGCAGCCACAGAAATATTCCCAATGTGAATCCAAAGGAACTGTAAACCACATCAATTACGTACATTTTATTTGTGCCGACCTGCATGACTTAAGCAGTGGGAAACGTGCATGTTTGCTCTATATGAAGTCCATTACATCAAGGTTTACTATTGCTGTGATCTCATGTGAGTAAACGGTTGTAAAACAATTTGTGTACAAATGAATTATTTATAATAAGAACTGCAATATTCCATAAAAAATAAAAATCATCAATTTCAAATTCATGGTGACAATTAGATGTTATGTATACAGTATAAGGCATGTGAATCAGGCCAAATATATATGTAAATAAAATCATGAAACAACATTTAAATAATTCCTCATGCAAAAAAAATATATTAATATTGTCAGGGTTGGGTGCAGGTGACCGAAGACGAGGACACGGAATTTCAAAGATAATAGTTTTTAATAACAAAAATGAAACTTTCCAAAATGAAACAAGAACAAAACTCCAGGACTTTCAAGGTTTACACACAACCATACATAGACGACGATCGACAAACACTGGGAGAAAACACAGGGCTTAAATACACAAGGAATGATTGAATGATTAACTGAACACAGGTGATAAAACTGAACACAAACGAGGAGCGGGAAAACTTAACAGGGCTAAACCAAAAACCACAAAGACAGGGGAAACCAAGATCACAAAAACAGAACTCAAACACATTGAATTGTTACAGTACCTCCCCCCTCCCCGAAGGCGCGTCCTCGCGCCGTATAACACCCAAAGGGGTGGGAGGGTGGGCGCCCTGGAGGCTGACGAGGGCATGGTGCAGGTCCGGGAAGCCTCCAGGGCGGAGCAGGCTGTGGGCGTGGCCACGGCGGAGCAGACTGTGGGCGTGGCCACGGCGGAGCAGGCTGTGGGCGTGGCCAGGGCGGAGCAGACTGTGGGCGTGGCCAGGGCGGAGCAGACTGTGGGCGTGGCCACGACGGTGCAGGCTGTGGGCGTGGCCACGGCGGTGCAGGCTGTGGGCGTGGCCACGACGGTGCAGGCTGTGGGCGTGGCCATGACGGTGCAGGCTGTGGGCGTGGCCAAGGCGGAGCTGTGGGACCCTCGGGCGTCCAGGGCGGAGCTGTGGGACCTTCGGGCGTCCAGGGCGGAGCTGTGGGACCCTCGGGCGTCCAGGGCGGAGCTGTGGGACCCTCGCGCGTCCAGGGCGGAGCTGTGGGACCCTCGGGCGTCCAGGGCGGAGCTGTGGGACCCTCGGGCATCCAGGGCGGTGAAGACCCTTCAGGTGGCCACGGCGGTGAAGACCCTTCAGGTGGCCACGGCGGTGAAGACCCTTCAGGTGGCCACGGCGGTGAACACCCTTCAGGTGGCCACGGCGGTGAAGACCCTTCAGGTGGCCGTGGTGGTGAAGACCCTTCAGGTGGCCACGGCGGTGAAGACCCTTCAGGTGGCCATGGTGGTGTTATTTTTTCGGGCCTCCGTGGATCTTTGGCCGGCCTCCGTGGATCTTTGGCCGGCCACGGCGAAGGCGTATAGCCCCCCCCCCAAAATTTTCTTGGGGAGAAAGACAGGTTCAGGAACGGGAACAGACTTGACATCAACGGACGCTGGGTCAACGGGGTCTGGGTCAACGGGCTCTGGGTCTGGGTCAACGGGCTCTGGCGCTGGGTCAACGGGCTCTGGGTCAACGGGCTCTGGCTCTGGCGCTGGGTCAACGGGCTCTGGCTCTGGCTCTGGGTCAACGGGCTCTGGCTCTGGCGCTGGGTCAACGGGCTCTGGCTCTGGCGCTTCATGGGACTCGGAACTGGACGGGGCCAGCACATCATGGGACTCGGAACTGGACGGGGCCAGCACATCATGGGACTCGGAACTGGACGGGGCCAGTACATCAGGGAGCTTGGGGCTAGCTTCATACTCTGGTGGGCAGGCAACGGTCTCTGGCTGGACGGTCTCTGGCTGGACGGTCTCTGGCTGGACGGTCTCTGGCTGGACGGTCTCTGGCTGGACGGTCTCTGGCTGGACGCTGGACGGGACCAGCGGCGAAGGCTCAACTGGGCTGGACGGGACCAGCGGCGAAGGCTTGACTGGGCTGGACGGGACCAGCGGTGAAGGCTTGACTGGGCTGGACGGGAGCAGCGGTGAAGGCTTGATTGGGCTGGACGGGACCAGCGGTGAAGGCTTGACTGGACTGGACGGGACCAGCGGTGAAGGCTTGACTAGGCTGGACGGGACCAGCTGTGAAGGCTTGACTAGGCTGGACGGGACCAGCGGTGAAGGCTCTGGGGGAAGAAGCTCAGGTAGGTCGTCAAAAGGGTCAGGCTCTGACGGGCATGCCATGGGCTCAGGCTTTGGCGGGCATGCGATGGGCTCAGGCCATACTGGACTCGGGACCACCAGAACTCGATCACATCCCCTTCTACGACCTCCACGGGTCCCGCGAAATACGGCCATCCGGGTTCCCATGAAGGCCTGCTTCCAGCCTTCCATCTTTTGTTGTTGGTCGATCGTTCTGTCAGGGTTGGGTGCAGGTGACCGAAGACGAGGACACGGAATTTCAAAGATAATAGTTTTTAATAACAAAAATGAAACTTTCCAAAATGAAACAAGAACAAAACTCCAGGACTTTCAAGGTTTACACACAACCATACATAGACGACGATCGACAAACACTGGGAGAAAACACAGGGCTTAAATACACAAGGAATGATTGAATGATTAACTGAACACAGGTGATAAAACTGAACACAAACGAGGAGCGGGAAAACTTAACAGGGCTAAACCAAAAACCACAAAGACAGGGGAAACCAAGATCACAAAAACAGAACTCAAACACATTGAATTGTTACAAATATAGTTATTAGTTACATTGTACTTACTCAAATAAGTTCTGATCAATATTAATTAACTACATGCACTTACTATAGTAATGGTTAGGGTTTGGTTTAGGGTTAGTTACTTGTAATTATGCATAATTTAATGTTATTACTATAGTAAGTACATGTAATATATTATAATATATAGTATATATAAGTGTAATTATGCCACCTTAAAATGTGTTACCAAATATATAAAGATATTACGGTGGCCGAGAGAGAAGCTCACTGAACCGCTGCAACTGAAGAAAACATGCAAATATGAAAACACCCACAAATTAAGAAAACATCTTCATCAGTTTTACAACACATGTGAGCACCAAATGCTCACAACACAACCAAATACAGAAACATGCTGCAAAAGTTCACAACACAACCAAATACAGAAACGCTCTGCAAATAGAACAGAACACAATGGAGATGTGTCCAGGGGACCCCAATAAGTGACGAACCCAGCTGGGACGTGCTAATAGCTCAGTCTACTTTTTTAAAAAAAAATTATGTTTATACTTTTTTTAATTTTAAGCAAAACATACAGAGATTACATGTTTATGAGATATAACTTTGTATAGCATACAACATGTTCAATGTCATTAGAATACAAATGAGAAAAGAAGAGTTAACAATGAGCTGAAAACAAAACTAAAAAACTAAAAAAGATAGAGAAAAATAACATGAGGGTAAGATTTTAATCTATACATAAGTTACACAAATTGTGTCATGTTATGTTTAGATAAGTTTCATAATAATGTTAGGTAATGCAGGGTCCAAAGATGAGACGGCAGGTTTTAAAGTTGAGACACGTTGCTCCCTACACCAAGTGCGCTCCAAACGGCTACATAATGGCACTGTTCACTCCAAAGTCCCCACTTCAAGGGCTCTGCCGTGTGCCCTTCAAAGGGAGTAAGGCATAGGGATGTTCACGAGCAATAAGCACGTTCCAGCCGGGTTCGTCACTTATTGGGGTGCCCTGGAAACATGTTGTGTTCTTTTCTGTGTGCAGCGCGTTTCTGTATTTGGTGGTGTTGTGAACTTTTGCGGCATGTTTCCGACTGTATTTGGTTCAGTTGTGAACTTTTGCAGCGTGTTTGAGTATTTGGTGCACACACATGTATTGTAAAACTGATGAAGATGTTTTCTTAAAGGCACACTATGCAAGAATTGTACCTTAAAGGGATACTCCACCCAAAAGTGAAAATTCTATCATCATTTACTCACCCTCAAGTTGTTGCAAACTTGTATGAGTTTCATTCTTCTGCTGAACACAAAGGAAGATATTTTGAAGAACGATTGGAACTTTGGCACCATTGACTTCCATAATATTTTTTTTTTCTACTATGGAAGTCAATGGTGCCAAACAACTGTTTAGTTCCAATCGTTCTTCAAAATATCTTCCTTTGTGTTCAGCAGAAGAAAGAAACTCATGCAGGTTTGGAACTACTTGAGGGTGAGTAAGTGATGACAGAATTTTTATTTTTGGGTGGAATATCCCTTTAATATAACAGCTTCAAAGTCATTTCGGTGGTAAACAAATTCATAGTAGGGCGAATCATCCTGGTAGTAAAGCTTGTGGGGACGCAGCTGGAAAAACCAGCAATCCAAGTTTGAGAGGAGCGCCCCGACAAATCTCGCGAGAATCACGACATGCTTTACGGCAACGACGTCACACACATCAACAACAACATATGAAGCACGAAGACACTTGCGCGCATTTCAGATGTGATACTCGACGATGGAAAAAGCAAATAAAGCGCAGTCGGAAGAGACTAGGAAAAGGAAAAGAGAATCTGACTGCGTGAGGAACCGGGCAAGAGTCCCACTCGGTCGGGCTTTTCACTCGTTGGCGCGAGCTATAAAGCAGCACTGGATGCAAAAGTGATGCTGACCTGGTGATCTTGTTGATGGACTAGTAAGTAAATCTTTCTAAGTTTGTGTGCATTTTATTTTGTGATTTCACCGGCATGAATAGAGAGTCGGGGATAGATTGAAGAGCGCGTCCGAGTGAAGACTGCGCGCGCGCCTCCACAAGAGACACTATGTATCCATGACACTGATAGCAGCATACACGAGCGCTCAGGTTGAGTTCAAAAACACATTTTAGCGCTAGATCTATTATTTAAAGAGCTACAAAGGGGTATCAGGCCGTGAGTGCAGAGATGCTCTGCGTGAGTATTTACGACAGTAACATTAAATACAAGTACTCCACAGAGACTCTAGGGGACGCTGTTTGACAAAAACGGAATTCCTGCATAGTGTGCCTTTAATTTGCGGGTGTTTTTCTATTTGCATGTGTTTTCTTCAGTTGCAGCGCATTGAGCTCTCTCGGCCACCGTAAGATATACCACATTTTGTAGAGTTGAACAATTGACCGTTCGCAGGCCCCTCCCCCAAAACGGCCATTGTCCAATCACACATCATAGCAACCGTTTCTATGTGAGCAGCTCCGTCAAACATTGACTCCAAGCAAGCTGGTGAAGCGGTGCGCCCACTGCGTTTGTAAACCGGACACTAGATACTCCGAGAGATTGTCTGGAGGAGTTGTGTTCTTTTCGTTCCCAAAGCCGAAAACACAACGTGAACGGTGCCTACGATGGATAAAACAGTGTGGATGGCCCCACTCCCAGTTACATGTGTCGAACATGGTTCACTCGCGAACAGCGTGCATGAGACTGACACACTGAGATTAGTCAAAGAAACATGGAGAGAGCAGATCAAGAGGATCCACAAAGGAAGTACGTTTTCTAAAGGGTTGTTGTTAAAGGCACACTATGCAGCATTTGTGTTTTTGTCAAACAGCGACCCCTAGAGTCGCTGTGGAATACTTGCACTGTCGTAAATAGCAATATACCAGTGGCTATAGAACATGCTTTAGAAGCGTCAAGGGCATGAAACAGACACAGATACACTCCGAAGATATTGACCAGGTAATGTTTCACGATTTCATACAAATATTAGGTTACTGCATAGTTTACTGAACTACTGATGATGGTAATAGGATAATAATAACTATATGTGTCAAGTGTTAGACTAGCCTACTTTATAATAATAAAGTACTCTACTGCATTTGCTGTCTTATAACGTTTTACACGATTGCTGCTAAATCACAAGTAAATAGCCTATAGTCTAGGCCTACTGTATAATTTCATTTGTGTTTTTTGCTTGTAATGTAAACATTACAAAATGCCAGATGACATCAATAAAGTACGTCGCGTTATTTCATAACATTGGCCGTTATGATGTCATTAGACACGATTGCAATTTATCACACTACTTTGCAAATTGTGCTCGTTTACACTATTTACAACCTCTAGGCTTATATATGTCCTGATAATTATGTGAGACAACGGTCTTCATGATAATCGCAAACATGGATGAATGAACAGCATCGTAAAAAAATGACATAGGCTACTACAAGCAAGCGCAACATAATACAACATAGAACGCAAACAAGTTTACAAATAAGAGATGTACTTACTAGTTCATCAACAAGATCGCCAGGTCAGCATCACTGCATCACTCGCTTGACACGGGGCTCGACTCGCCTGACACGGGGCTGGACTCGCCTGACACGGGGCTCGACTCGCTTGACACGGGGCTGGACTCGCCTGACACGGGGCTGGACTCGCTTGACACGGGGCTGGACTCGCCTGACACGGGGCTGGACTCGCCTGAGACGGGGCTGGACTCGCTTGAGACGGGGCTCGACTCGCCTGACACGGGGCTGGACTCGCTTGACACGGGGCTCGACTCGCCTGACACCGGGCTCGACTCGCTTGGGACAGGGCTCGACTCGCATGACACGGGGCTCGACTCGCATGACACGGGGCTCGACTCGCATGACACGGGGCTCGACTCGCATGACACGGGGCTGGACTCGCTTGAGACGGGGCTCGACTCGCCTGACACGGGGCTCGACTCGCCTGACACGGGGCTGGACTCGCTTGAGACGGGGCTCGACTAGCCTGACACGGGGCTGGACTCGTTTGACACGGGGCTCGACTCGCCTGACACGGGGCTCGACTCGCCTGACACGGGGCTCGACTCGCCTGACACGGGGCTCGACTCGCTTGGGACAGGGCTCGACTCGCATGACACGGGGCTCGACTCGCATGACACGGGGCTCGACTCGCTTGGGACGGGGCTCGACTCGCTTGACACGGGGCTCGACTCGCTTGAGACGGGGCTCGACTCGCTTGACTCGGCGCTTTTGCACGCAGTGCTGCATGCTTTTTAGCTCGCGCCAACGAGTGAAAGCCCGACCGAGTGACTCTTATCCGGTTCCTCACACGGTCAGATTCTCTATTCCTTTTCCTAGTCTCTTCCGACCACGTTTTCTTTGCTTTTTCCATCGTCGAGTATCACGCATGGTATCACGTCTGAATTGCGCGCAACTGTCTTCGTGCTTCCTATGTTGTTGTTGTTGATGTGTGTGACGTCGTTGCCGTAAAGCATGTCGTGATTCTCGCGAGATTTGTCAGGGGCGCTCCTCTCAAACTTACATTGCAGGTTTATCCAGCGGCGTCCCCCCCGAGCTTTACTACCAGGATGATTCGCCCTACTATGAGTTTGTTTACCACCGAAATGACTTTGAAGCTGTTATATTAAGGTACAATTGTTGCATAGTGTGCCTTTAACGTGATATTTTCGGGGGGAAATGAGCAGCAGTCACTAGCAGTGCAGGACCTGTAGACTACAGTTTAGAAGAGTGCACGCTCGCAACGGGGAACGCATGAAGCTTACTTGACAACATCAGTTCATATAACGTAATCAATATCGTAATGAATAGAAATAACCTTAAATGTATGGTTATCTGCATCTTTCCGTCTCTTATGTATAGTTACTTTTTAAACACGAAAATCGGATTCAGCATGACACGCAAGCGGTTGCCGTGGTAATGAAAAACCTGCTTGTTAAAGCGAATGTATAATCCTGTATCTGAGGCAAAATTACTAAATATGCAGCGCGAATTATATATTTCTAACTCCAAACAATTAGCGACTGAACCAGCGTATTAAATCTTCTTCAAGGCTGTAATTTACTGGTTGCATTTGAGGTAGTGCTACAGGTCATGGGGTTTCTCAGATTTCGCTTGAGACCGGTACATTAGCCTCAATAGTAGTCATGTCTCCTTCATTGCGTATTTTTATATTTTGAATATATCCCTCCACTGTATACTGTAACCCATTTTGCCTCGATCTGGAGGATATCGCGGAGGTAATTGCTCGAAAAAAGGTCACTGACACGCACGGGTATACCTCTTCCATTCATGGCAATCTGTGGCGCTGGTCGTGTTTGACCATTTGTTTGACGGGCGTAGCAACAATAACTAGGGGGCGTGGCTTTTGCGAACGGTCAATTGTTTTCCTCAGTTGTAGCTGCATTATTAAACATAAAAAATGCCAAGATTTATCCCACAACTATTTACAGAAACTATTACACTGGGATGACGGAGTTGACATGTTAGGGTAAGCTATGACTGCAGGGACTTCAACATTGTTTGTATAAAACATAAAAAAAATATTAAAAACTTTCAGGACTATGTGTTCTACTGTGAGATCCACAATGAGCAGGAAATAGGAAAGGGGTCCTTAGAGTTAAAGATGACCATGACATTGCCTGATTTATTCAGAATTATTAAAAATCCTGAGGGAGTTGAAAAAGTGAGGACACATTTTTGATAAGCATTTTTTTAATTTTTTGTATTGTTTGATATATTACAGATCTCTGCCTGATATATTACAGATCTCTGCCTTTCAATTTAAATGTATATATATTAATTTGTTGCATTTTTAAACACTTTGTTTGGCAGTTTTACATGGTGACCTCATGCTGAGGACAGGTTCAATTACGTGTATTTTCCAAGTATAGAGCATGTATTTAAAATAATACTAAATAAATTATTCAAAAATAAAATAAATGAATGTCCTGAATATCCAGATTTCCTTTAGATGTAACTAAGTATTTATTTTTTGACATAAATAGGGCTTTTGTGTGTAGGATATGTTTTGTCCATATACAGTTGAAACCAGATATTTACATACACTTCAGAAATAAACACAAAAACTTTTATTTCTTTACTGTCATACATTAAATCAAATGAAACTTTTTCTGTTTTAGATCAATAAATATTAACATATTTTTTTGCATTTGTTAAATGTCAGAATCGAGCAAGGGATAATTTTTATCACTTTCATCAAAGTCAGAAGTATACATACACTAAGTTTATTGTGTCTGTAAACAAAAAGAAAACTCCAGATGATTCCATTCTGAACTTAAGAAGCTTCTGATAGGTTAATTGATTCCATTTGAGTTAATTGGTGGCACATATGGATGTGCATATGTGCCACATATGGTGGCACTGTGGATGCATATAAAGGCACACCTCAAACACAGAGCCTCTTTCTTTGACATCATGGGAAAATCAAGAGAAATCAACCAAGACGTCAGAAAAAGAATTGTGGACCTCCACAAGTGTGGCTCATCTTTAGGTGCAATTTCCAGATGCCTGAAGGTCCCACGTTCATCTGTTCAGACAATAATACGCAAGTATAAAAACATGGGAATGTACAACCATCATACCGCTCAGGAAGGAGACGGATTCTGAGTCCCAGAGAGGAACGTTTCTTGGTGCGAAATGTGCGAATCAATCCCAGGACAACAGCAAAAGACCTTGTGAAGATGGTAAGACAGTGTCAGTATCCACAGTAAAACGAGTCCTGTACCACCATGAGCTTAAGGTTACTCTGGGAGAAGAAAGCCATTACTTCAAAACCACCATAAAAAAGCCAGACTACAGTTTGCAACTGCACATGGAGACAAAAATCTCAATTTCTGGAGACATGTCCTGTGGTCTGATGAAACAAAAATTGAACTGTTCGGCCAAAATGATAAACGTTATATTTGGAGGAAAAAGGGCGAAGCTTTGAAGCCTCAGAACACCATCCCAACTGTGAAGTATGGGGGTGGTAGTATAATGCTGTGGGGCTGCTTTGCTGCAGAAGGGACTGGTGCACTTCACAAAATAGATGGCATCATGAGAAAAGAGAATGTTGTGGATATTTTGAAGCAACATCTGAAGACATCAGCCAGGAAGTTAAAGCTTGGGAGCAAATGGGTCTTCCAAATGGACAATGACCCCAAGCATACCTCCAAATTAGTTACAAAGTGGCTTAAGCACAACAAAGTCAAGGTATTGGAGTGGCCATCACAAAGCCCTGATCTCAATCCTATAGAAAATTTGTGGGCGGCACTGAAAAGGCGAGTGCGAGCAAGAAGGCCTACAAACCTGACCCAGTTACACCAGTTCTGTCAAGAGGAAATTCCAGCAAACTATTATAGGAAGCTTGTGGAAGGATACCCAAGACGTTTGGCCCAAGTGAAACAGTTTCGGGGCAATTCTACCAAATACTAAGGAAGTGTATGTATACTTCTGACTTTGATGAAAGTGATAAAAAAATTACATAAACATGATCCCCCGCTCGATTCTGACATTAAACAAATGCAAAAAATATGTTAATATTTATTGATCTAAAACAGAAAAAGTTTACTCTGATTTAATGTATGACAGTAAAGAAATAAAAGTTTTTGTGTTTATTTCTGAAGTGTATGTAAATATCTGGTTTCAACTGTACGTACATACATACATACATACATACATACATACATACATACATACATACATACTACTTACGAGTATTTTTGAAACGTAATCTAATTACAGGTACTTAATTTCTGGAATGTGATTAAGTTGTGTTTCGAAGATGAACTAAAGTCTTATGGGTTTGGCACAACATGAAGGTGGGTAAATGATAAACGAGTGTTCCTGTAGCTCAAACAGTAGAGCGTTGGCACTTGCAACGTCAAGGTCATGGGTTCGAATTCCCAGGGAAAGCAAGAACTGATAAGAATGTAAAATGTGTACCTTGAAATGTAAATGTAAAAAAACTCCAGTTGATTCAACTATCAAAGACTTTTTTAAGAGAAACATTAAGATGATAGAACAATGAGGACATCCGCCTAGTGTATCAAATCAATAGACTAAATCCTCACTGACAATGTAACCTCTCATTCCTATAGAGACTTCACGAGGTCAAAATGGAGTCTATTGAGCAGCACCATGGACCTATTAATAAACCAAAATATCTGAGACCGAAAGCCTATTTTTGACTCTGATACCACAGTAATACATCAGCATCTATTCAACAATATGCTGCAATCCAGCAAGTGTTTCTGTTTTATATTACACTGACCCTGAACCATTTACAGTACAGTACAGAGCATCAGGGCAAACACACACTGTTATCTGCCAATTAAATTCTGAATCTATCCATGCTAAGCAAAAACCAAATAGTATGCGGACTACAAAAGAGCACACAGCATGGTGTATAATGCGCTTGAATAGACTTTCCATTTCTAGTGTAACGAATTAACGGGATGCATGCATTAACTAACATGTCTTGGGACATAACTTGATCAGACATTCTTTTTAAATGAAAAATAACCCCCTATATTTCCAAGGTGACAACTGGTTGCCACTCTATGAATCATGCTTGAGGTCAAATGACAACAATGTAGCATAGTGTCTGAAATGTTTATCGTTGCATAATACTTTCAATAAATGAAGAAGGTTAAGCATATACAGTACATTTTGTGCAGTATTCAATAAATTGCAAGCAAGTATTCATTTCTGAATATAGCCAAAAGTCTTTTTAGACCATATACTGTATGCCACCCAACACTATGTTTTATCAATGTAAGATGGCGAGAGCAAGCTTTTCTCTGGCGTGTGTGAATCTGGTCAGGTCTTTGCTGCGGTCTGTGAGGTGGGGGAGGGTCGTCTTCACCAGAGGGAAATTTGAGGCATTGGGGGAGGGTCCTGATACATCATAAGCAATTCTGATTGGTTACCCATGTAGCGCATCAGCAAACCTCCCCAACCATTCTAGCTATGACCATCTCTCCTCTCTCTCTCTCCTCTCTCTCCTCTCTCCCCTCTCTCTCTCTCTCCTCTCTCTCTCTCTCTCTCTCTCTCTCTCTCTTCTCCTCTCTCTCTCTCTCTCTCTCTCTCTCTCTTCTCTCTCTCTCTCTCTCTCTCTCTCCGAATTGATTCGATCTGTTGATTTTACATATTTAGGTTTATGGCATTACTATCACAATTATATTTCATTTTTGTAATTTTGCGTCCTGTTAAATGCCTGTTTTCTGTGTTTTGTTTTGTTTTACACCTGCATATTAAACCACAGCTCTGTTCCAGAGATTTAAATAAGATTTTTGGGTCTGAAATAAAACAATCAATATCAATAAACAGTGACTTTAACCCCTGTTTAATAATGGATCACCTACAATGGACTTTCCAGTAAGAAAATAGCTAGAATGCAAAAATCTGCTATGATATTTATTGATTCATTATTCTTTTTTGAATTTAAAAAAACAACATCAATCCCTTTTCTTCCACAACAAGCCCTTAAACGGGCACAGGTGTTCCATGTATCTACATCAGGACCTAATCAAAACTCTCAGTGCTGATGGGAATCAATATCTCACCCAGATCTGCAGCTTTATCCTCTTGTCATTCCTGTAGATGGTCTTCACCTTGAAGTCGATGCCCACCGTGCTTACAAATGCTGGAGTGAAGGAGTCATCAGCATATCGAAACAGAAAGCTTGTCTTCCCAACGCTGCTGTTCCCGATGATCAGGATTTTGAACATGTAATCAAAGTTCTGGTCGGAAGACTCCTTTTGTCCATAACGATTATCTGTAGCTGAAGCCATCTATAGGATGTAGAAAAGAAAAAGAGGATATTTATACATTTGCGTAACGGCATTCAGGCTATAGCGGCATCATTATGTTAAGTTTCAAAACACAACAAACATTATGTTTTCAAATATTGAATACTGAGAGAAAAATGCAAATAGTTAGCATGTACACTTTGGGCATTGTAACATTCCAAATCATCAACGTTATGCTGCATCTATGATTCCTTCTTCTAGATTCTATTCAATCATAAAACAGCAAAGCTTGTATCCAGGGGCCAAAACTATTTTTGCCACACCTGCCAATGGTCAGTGACTTGAGAAAATGTCCTGCCCATGAAATTTTATTTGCTTTATTTAATTAAAAAACAAGCAGTTACTATTACTACTACTACTAGAATGATTTGGGGGAACAAATCTAGATGTGATTTTTCTAGTTAAAATTGTGATTGCAAGTTATAATTCATTTTTTAAAAGCACTCCAGGATCGTTGTGCTTGTGGGTCAGCACAGTTTAACCAGATTATTGTACTATAATATATATTTTTTTTTTTTACAAATCTAGTATTTCAAATGCACGTATAAGCGACCCAAACTCTCAGCAGAATTGACTGCTTACCGAGACATCCTGATATGCTGAAAAACCAAAGATCATGAGTTGCTCAGTTGTAAAAGAACACACCCTTTCACTCTGAAACACACAGGGCATCAGACTAAATATTATATAACCTAACCTGCCTTTGCAATTTGATAATTCAATTAGAATTCATAAAAGTTACCAACCAACAGGTGAGTGACACAATTTCATATACTCACCAACTGCAGTTTTTACAAGCATTTGGCGATTGGTAAGTGTTCATTTTATGCCCTGCTTGTATGTTTTGCGGAAATGGCAATCCCAGAACGCAATGCAATGAGATGCAAACCAAATGTTGATCATATAAATCATTCAATACTGAAACTTAATAATAAAAACAGTTTAATCTAATTAAAATGAGAGGTTCATGCAATATTTGTGTACTACTTTTATTTCTTTCACCGCCATTAACAGAATTTTCTGTCATTTATGAGACAACGCTTCTCTGCCATTGAAGGAATCTCGGCTTTCCATGTTTTTTTTTTAATACGGTAGGGGATTAGCTATTAGGCAACTTCTGAAAGAGTACAGAATCTCCGGATCAAAACAGGCAAAAGAGGTTTAGAAACAAGCGATAAAAGCACTGGTTTTGCACTTTTTGTTAAATATTAATAATAATAATTAATTACATTTATATAGCGCTTTTCTATTTCATTCTCTAATGAAATAATCATTCCCTCTGCACTCAAAGCGCTTCACATAGAAAGGGGGAATCTCCTCAACCACCACCAATGTCCAGCATCCCCCTGGATGATGCAACAACGGCAGCCATATTGCGCCAGAATGCTGTTTAAAGTAACACTATGTAGTTTTTCAACCTTCATAATATATTTCCAAGACCCTTGTGATGGTACATCGACTTAAAATAAGTTAAACGACACGTCTGCCATAGCCTGACGTGGTCTGTATCGCTTTTACTGGCACTTTGTAACTTCGGGTTTCGGGTAGGAACCCGTCCACAAAAAGAACTACAAAATTCGACTGCTTTACGTCAAGCGCTACAATAGTCATTATTTCGTTTTTCTTCGTTTCTGATGTCGCAATACATAATCCTTTCATGAAATCATGTAACATACTCTACCTTGTCTGTGGACATCGTTCATTCTAAAGCCGGTGCTGGATAAACAGCGAGCGTGCGTGCGACGGTAGGCTAAATTATTTACGACAGCGGCAATGGACAATTTTGTTTCTAACCAGTTGGGCGACCGAAAAGGAAAAGTTACTTGGTGTTACTTTAAAATTTCTTTTTTTTATGAAACTTAGTGTAACAACATTCAAATGTTAATAAAAACACAGTGGGTGGAAACGTGCAGCTTAAGGGGAGGTAATATTATAATAAGATCCTCTTCCTACGTCAGAAAGGGAGTGAAATCAGATCGCTTAATTTTTGATATGCTTGCAGAGAAAGGCTTACCAAAACAAAGTTACTGTTGTCACTTTTCACGTTTTTCAGGGTTGGTAGATGTACAGGGGACCCATATAGCACTTAAACACGGGAAAAGTCAGATTTTCATGATATGTCCCCTTTATAAATCAATCAAAGTTTTATCTTCTGTTTATTCCATAGACAGTAAAAGAAATTGACGCAGCGACCCCATAGATTTCAACGGAGAAAAGTGAAGCCCATTAGAGGCACTCACTTCCTGATGGCTGAGCGTACTGCGCATGCTCAAACTGAGCTCGACGACGGAGATGTGACGTGAGCAACCTAGTAGCTGTGCCACGAGAAATCTGAAACATTCCCTTCCGAATCTTGCAGAGCCGGAGATTGTGAGTATGAGCTGATCATGAGCTCGCAGCGGAAGCAACTTTATTTAATTCTCTATGGGCTTCTCCCTTGACTTTATTCCTCCACGTCCCCCCGATTGCCTGCGAGCTTCTCCTCCTGTCTATACGGTAATTCATCTAATGTGCGACAGAGAGTCCGTGTTATGACGCAATCGTTAGCCTATTTTTACAAAACGGCTTCTACGGGCCACAACGTTAGATACAAAGTATTGGAGCCTTTTATACTGTACATTGTCGTGTTTCTTTAGAAATAAATAATGGACAAATGGAGTCTTCGGGCGTCTCTGATGTAAAGTTATTTGCTGTCAAAGTGACGCCAAAATGAATGGGAGTCAATGGAATGCTAACAGCAGGTAAAGTTCTGCTACAATGGGAGGCTTCAGTATCCGGCTGATGGATTACCCCCTTGGTTTATTCAGCTACAGTGGTAGCTGTATAACTTCACCTGAAGTGATCAACAAGGTATAAATGTAAAACTATTGACTTGTAATTTGTTAAATGCCTTTGCAGAGAATATGCTTGAAATATAAAGGCAAATATTGTACAAACTTATCTTTTTGAAAACAGCATTTTAAAACATAGCGCTCAAGTTGAAAAAAGGTCAAGTCAGCTCAATTTTTTTCCCATACCACTTCACACGTCTCGTTTTTGTTTTTGTCAACGCAATAGAGTGGTGCAGGTAGGACGTCACTTTGTAGGCCAACCAGCAGTTAGCATCACACTGGTTCCCTTGACAAGTTTTTATCTAAAAACATTTATCCAGAACTTTTGAGTTAGAATAGTTTGTAAGGGCAATATTGAATTCGAATTAATCGAGAAAAAAAAAAAAAGAGTTCTGAAAAATCATCCAGCCCTGCTACTACTTGTCACAGTTTTTTCGTTTTGTAAAATTGTATTTAAGTGAAATATATTTTGTGTATATATTTTTCTCCATTCACAGAAGCGCTGCAGGCATGTAATGTGACGGTTTATGAATCCTCATGTTCTGTTGTTTATGCTGCCATTTGTGCATGTAAAACTGAACAAAACAAAATATTTTAATGGGTCACAGACACTTATCCATTCTAACTTAATAGTGGCCCCCTCATTTTAAGATGGGATCCCCAAAAATTTTCTGGCTATGCCACTGGTTCACCGGCAAATATCGCCCACCCCTGGTGTTTGGTATTATGCTGTTAGCTTAGCAACATGCAAACTGTTGCAAAAAAATGTATTACATAAGGAGGACTATATGATGCATGAACATGCGACATTTATACAGTTGCTCCCTATGAAGTTGAGCTGACAGAAAGGCAGCTAACAGTTTTGGAACAGAGCCAATGTGATTTAGTACATTTAGGAGCTTGCTAAAGACAGCAGAACAAGCAAAAGCTCAACTTCAAAATGACTTTATTTGGATTCACTATGGCTGAGTGAATCTTTGTCCTATCCACTGTCTGACACTCATCCCTTGAGACCTGTGACCAAACAGCAGCGGTACAGTCACCAACTACTGAAAATCAGTCAGGCAAGAATCCCAGGACAAAAAGAAATGTCTGAGCGGCTGCCAGGCCTTGGCATTAATCTGACATTTTCTTTTGGTGTCAGATCAATATTTGGCACAGGGCCTTCTGAATATAAAAGTCTGTTTAACACCTCCATCAGAATGTGACAAAGGCGACTCAATCTACTGTCCATCTGAGCTGCTGTAATGATGATGAATGATAATCTGTGATTGTATAACCTTATGGCTGTAAATGGCTTAAATATATATTAGGCCGCTAAATCATTATAATATCTTAATGAGAAAACTATAAATCAAATAAGAAAATTATAAGAAATCAACATCAAGTTGAATAAAAAGGTGATATATTTACATTACAGTTAATTATTCATAATTACAAGCAATTAACCCAAAACCAAACCCTAACTTTAGTAGTACTATAGTACTCTAATATTACTCAGTACTTTTTTGTCTAATTTCACTGTAACGTCGCCTTAAAATAAACTGTAATGGCATTAAACATGTTTAATTAATCATGTTAGCATGTTAACTTTGAACTATTAACTAATTACTCTTTTCTGTAAAACAAGTACCAGGATGGATATTGAAGGTGAGTAGACAAGAAAGTTAAAGAGGGCAAATGTAACGTGAGCTTAGCATGACTCAACAACGCTTGGAAGATCAGATTGGGATCAAGTGAAAAGCAATAATCAGATCTTATGGATGTCTGACAGACATATAAAAGAAAGAAAATGCTGAAGAGCTGAAACACTAGTCACAAGTCACAAGGACAGATGTTTTATTCTTATCAAGCTGTCTCTGGAAGATTTTACTTTAAATAAGGACTAATCAGCCATTCCACCATAACAATGTTTTACATTATTAAGTTAAGCTAATTCTGACATGGGGAAGAAAAATGTCAAGTTAGACTAATGTTCGTCTCAAGTCAGTCGTGCCACACACACACACACACACACACACACACACACACACACACACACACACACACACACACACACACACACACACACACACACACACACACACACACACACACACACACACACTGGAATATATTCGGAACAGCATATCACTACTATTTCTGCAGAATGTATAATGCGCAAGTATGCATATTTTGCAAATGCATTGAAAATGACCAACTGTATTTACAAACAATTGCAGTACACAATGAAACACACTGTGTACTTAACTGTATCAAATAAATACAATGCAAGTGACTTTCATTGTGATTAACTACAGATAATGTTAGATATGTTTGTGTCTTCAACCCTGATACATTATTTTATCATCTTTACAAGCCTTTAAGAATAGTAGATGGTTGAAAAGGATTGTGTCATGATTCCTGTCATGGTTTCCCCTGATCTTGAGTGGACTTATGTTATTTTCTGTTTTATGTCATGTTTTGTATTCCTTTGTAGTTTTTCTTGTTGATTAGTTCTTTAATTGT
Organism: Chrosomus eos; assembly: GCA_036326025.1. NCBI lineage: Eukaryota > Metazoa > Chordata > Actinopteri > Cypriniformes > Leuciscidae > Chrosomus > Chrosomus eos. The sequence continues at coordinate 27,843,336 of CM070839.1, forward strand.
TCCCAGGTGAGTCTTATTTGCCAATTACCCCTTGTGTATTTAAATTATTCTGTTTTCTGGTCTACATGTTGGATTGTGTTTATTCTGTCAATAAACTCCCTGCGTATGGATCCAGCTCTCCTTCGTTCCTGAAAACACCCTACGTTACAGATCGCATGCCCAAATCACAGATGTGCTGTTGTACTAAAAACATTGAATTTTATGCAAGCTACAGCTGTATACATGATTTCTATTTCTTTTTATTACATCCTCTATTCAACAAACTTGTCTGCAACCATTCAGGTGTACAGGCGATGTTTATTTATTGCTCTGAAACAGCTGCGTTGACAGCGAAGGAGAGTTTGTGTACAATATTAGCAATCTTGGCTTTGGATGGGCAGCTGAATGCTGTACATCAACAGAAACCTTCAAAATATAAACTTTAAATTAGCTACTAAAAAATGCCTGCTTTGTTATTTTTCTACGTTTAGTAGATTAGAGACACACATGTAAGCTTCGTCATTTAACTGTACAACTATAAATGTTAGGGCTGTTTGACTTAATATATGCAGAATGTTTTATTTTTATTGTTTTCCTTTTTCCTTTCTATAGTTTAGTGGAGATCTTTAGCCACACTACCTTTCAAAATTTAAGGGTTGGTAAGATTTTTTGTTATGCTCACTAAGGTTATATTATTAATTTGATCAAAAATACAGTAAAAACAGTAATATTGTGAAATATTATTACCAATTGAAAATAACTTTTCTATTTGTGAACAATTTTCAGAATCATTCCTCCAGTTTTCAGTGTCACCTGATCCTTCATAAATCATTCTAATATGCTGATTTGCTGCTCAAGTAACCTTTCTTTTTATGGTCATGTTAAACAGTTGTGCTGCTTAATATTTTTTTTGGAAACCGCGATAATTTATTTAATTCAGGATTCTATTATGAATAGAAAGTTCAAAATAATGTATTAGAATTAATAATCTTTTGTAACAGTATATGACTTTACTGTGTCCTTAATGTCCTTCCTTGCTGAATTTGATGTTTTATTCCAAGACGACACCGCTCATATGCAGTGTTATGAGGCCATGTGACAAAAAATGGCATACATTTGTCTGTATTCTGCAACCTTTACCATTGAATAATGTGTATTCCTTTAAAAAATAAGTAGTCCAGATATAAACAGATAAAAGTAGACAGTACATAGCATATTCCATTCACAATATAGCCTCTCTCTTAATTCAAATACGCTGAAAAAAAAGAGATTCAGGGCTGACATTTCACCTTAAAATATTTCATTAAAGGTGGGGTATGTGATTTTCTTTTCACATTCACATTTTTTTTCAAAATCACTTGAAATCCTATTCCTAACCCACTTCCAGCCACTGAGTTAGAAGCACTGAAATGAAAATTAAAAAATGTAATCATCTGTGGAACAGGCAGGACTCGAAAAACTCCAGCCAATCATTTTCAAGACCGTCTAGAATCATTGGACAGTCAGTGCGTCAATCAAACGGTCGTACCACACCCCCCTCTCCCATGCCCCTCTTCGAATGGGTGGAGTGGGTGGAGTCAGGGAAAGAAGGTAGGACCTTTTGAGTTATGTATTTTCAAAATCTGCCGGCTGTTTTGCAAATCACATACCCCACCTTTAAATAAACCCTGAATACATTTGTTCATCACATTGTTAAAGGCTTCCATCACAGACAGAGGCTAACTTCATACTACTGTACGCTAACTATGTCTACAGAATATAGAATGCATGCATACTGTGTACGGTATACAACAAAACAGACTATGTGTCTAAAATGGGGCACTATTTGAAGGGACAGTCATTTGGTGTCCGAAACCATCTTATTGAGTGCACTTATTTATTCCCACAATGCATTGCAATAACGAGTGTACAACCGATGTACGCTCAATGGCTAGAGAATACCCATAATGCACTGTGACGGTCGCACCGAACTAATTCCCGTGTCTGACCATCCATCCATCCATCCTTCCATCCTTTTTCTAAACCGCTGGTCCAATGTTGCTACAGCATAATATCATAAATGTATAAATTCCTTTTTAATTAATTATTAAATTGTTTAATAAAAGTTTATACATGGTAGTTTCCATGACAGAGTTCAAGATAAATCATTACTACTGGAGCTGCCAGTTTGCTATAAGTTTCAAATGATTATGTAGCAAGCAAAAACTATGCAAAAGCGGCAGCCCTTCCAGCGAACTCAGTGTCAGAATTCATTCACTCGTTTTCATTCACTCCTTTAAGTGAACTATTTTAGTGGACTAATGTGGGAATAGTGAATGATGGTATATGGGGCGATTTCGATTTCAGTCTATGTCCATTACTGTATCCCACAAATTCAATGCAAAGCACTTGACCTTATTATTTCCAGAGTGGAACAGAATTCAACAAGTCCTCAGTCATTATTGCAACAAGCCACTTAAAGAGTTAAAGTTAGAGTTTACCCAAAAATAAGAGTATTTTTTTCCTTTACTCACCTTCATATCATCGTCTGTGGAACGCAAAAGGAAAAGTTTTAAAGACTACAGGTTACTCATTTCTATGCAATTGCAATGAAACAGGAGTGCTCCATGGAAAAAGGTACCAAGTGTTGAAAAACATGAGGATGAGTAAATTATTATTTACTTTTACACAACATTTTAAAAAAAGCCTCATTTACGAATTACATTGGATTCAACTGCATTACTGGATGCTACTAATATTAGGTATCTATATAATAGTATATATATTATATAATATATATATATATATATTACCCTGCAATACTTTGTAACCAGTTATTCACTCTGAACAGAGACATTTGTAATACTGTGGCAAAAAGCTCATTGGGATTGGAGATTGGCATCATATTCCACTTCAGGGCAACATGATCTTTAGATAGAGAACTCAAGGGTGGTTAAAGAGAAAACGATGCTCCTTGACCTGTCAAAAACACCATAAAAACTCTAATACAAGTTTAATTATTTTCATGTTTAATGTTTAACCAGGATATATGTGTTCATCACAATCAAAAACATTTCCACCAGACACGGCACAAACTCAAAAAAAAAGGAACCAGGAAGTTGATCTGTGATTCAGCACTCCACGTCTGGGTGTCGGGAAGATTCAGCAGAACACCAAAGCATCCTATCAGCATCTCTCCTGATAACAGAGCGCTCGAGCAGACTAAAAATAGAGGCTAACTTTTAGATCTCAGATGCTCTTTCAGCCCAACAAAAGCAGACCGCCAGCTCATTTTTGTCGTTATATATTGTTGGGAAGAAAATTGTTTTCAACAGCAATTACACTACAGGAAATTTTCAGGCTCTGCTCCAGACTAGAGACTGCTTTTCTCTTCCTTTAGACTCAAATCCTCAATAATGCAACAGAAATTGAGACTGACAGCACTAGTGGACACTGTGAGGTTAGAGCTGCTCCGTCCAAGAACCATCAAACTGATCTGCTTCAAAATCATCATTTAAAATACTAGATAACACTGCTAAAGAAAAAGAAGAAGAAGATGATCTAAACCAGGCTAAAATGATTTGCTGGTTAAGCAGGTCTAGCTGGTGAGTGGTGACCAGCTGGAAAGTGCACAAAAACACCTCTGAACCAAAAGGCGCTTGGGTAGCATCTAGCATGTCGGTGACCATGAGTCAAAAACCTTTTTTTAAAGCAAAGAATAGGCCTAAACGAAGCAACCTAACACACTGCCAAATGTGAGACATTTGTCCAAAACAAAGACAAAACCACTAATAACTTTGGTTTTGCTGAATTATGGAGGTAAATATATCCTAGACTAGAGCCACAAAACACATGTGCATTTTCTTGAATGGTTCTATGAGACATGCCGGAATTGTATCAGTAGCCCAATGTTATACTAGAATAGGCTGCATAATAGCCTACAGTGTAGCCTATTATAAAGGATAGCCCTATATTATAAAAGGAAAATTATAACAAAAAATCCTTACATAATAGGAAACAGCACATGTATATGCAACACTGCTGCTGCGGAGGATATTTTCACCTGATTCACCATCTTCTGGGATGATGCTACAGAACACAACGATCATGGATTCATTATTGTCGTTTAGATATAAAAAACGAAAAGCAAACAATCATTCGAATCCGCGCAATGTAATGCCAACGCTTCAAAGAATATGTGGCAGATCTGTCTTTCACGGGGAGTATAAATAGAAGCATAGGATGCGCGATGTTCATGTCAAATGAAGGTTATTCTCCTTGCAACCAGCACATTTTTCGCCTTTCTCCAGTGACAAACACACACATAAACAAATATTACGGTATATTTAGCGTAAAATATTCCACACGCATATTACTGCCGTTCTCTTACCGTAAAAGCCGTTTTAAGCGTCACTTACGCCAATACTGCGCCTTTTCCAACACCTGCAGACAATTTGACGTCACTTGAAAGACGTGTGACGCCTAGAGGGGGCGGGGTCAGAGCTTTTGATTGACGGCCCCGAGAGCTAATAATAACAATGCAATCCCACCCACAGGACGTAAAATATTCAAGACTCTTTAAAACCTGGATCATTCATTATTTAGGAACTTGGCTTTGGCCTTTCAATAATTAATCAATTAAAATGGTCGTAGAAAACGAGCAGCTGACACAGGGATTTGTTTACATCAGCGGTGCAGGTCAGTGTCCTTTTCATCACACTAATATGTAACCAATGTTTGACTCTCATGTTGTAGTAACAATAACTGTGGTAACTATTCTATTTTGACCATAACAGTGGTTAGCATGGTCAAGCAATTTCTTGACAAAAGCATTAATATTCCCTCCTGAATGATAATATTATTACATAGCTATATGTAGGGCCTATTATGTTATAATAATAACAACATAATATAACTATAATAATATTATTCTATTATTGTGTTGTATTTATCAAATAATTTAGCGTTGTTTTAGCGCCATCCAGTGTTCAAATGCATGTTTACTCAAATTCTGAGACGTCTTTATGGAGCATATAGGACCCCATCAAATTAAAATGAGTTTTGTGGCATGCCAGTTCGCTTTGAGGTCATCTATATGCGAGTGTAATGATGAAGTCTATATGAAGTATACATTTAACACGTAAAATTGTACCTGCATTATTCATTTTCCACAAAAACAAAGCAAAACTATTAGTAACTCATCTTGCATTCAAGCGTGCATGCAATATTTTGGCCAATCAAATGCTTTTAGAATGAGAATCTTTCTCTCTAGTGCTTACCATCAGAGGACTATAACAGTACCGGGAGAGACCTATTAGCATTCCTGTTCATATCAATAGCTCTGAAATACACTGCCTGCATTATATTATATTATATTATATTATATTATATTATATTATATTATATTATATTATATTATATTATGTAGTCGATTTTGACACTTGATGTAGACACTTTATTTTACAGTGTCTGTGATAAACTGTAATTACTTAATTAATTACTTGGTAGAAGACATGTAATAACATGTAACAAAATGTAAGTAACATGTAACTAAGTTATGGAACAGCCTGTACTTACAGATTGTAATTACACTCATGTATTAGGCAGCTACTGTTACACATATGTAACAGGCCGAGTCAGTTACATATGTGTTACCGACTTGGTACAATGTAACAAGTACTTAAATATGTTACCGTACTAAGGTAAAAATCCTGCAGTTACACATGGTCATTTTGTACCTTAAAAAAGAAAGTGTATCAAGGTTGTACTTAAGTGCACTTCATGTGTATCTACATACCTTATCCATCTGAATTAACCTTCCAGTTTACAGCTTAAATACATGCAGTAACTTCTTAATTACATTCAATTTACAGAATATTACACAGGTATAAGCTACGTAAAATAAAGTGTATCAAGATTGTACTTAAGTGTACTTCATGTGTATCTACAAACCTTATCCATATGCACTTTAGTTTGAATTAGGCCTAACTCCCTATTTCACAGCTTAAATGCATGCGGTAGCTTCCTAATTACATTGCAATTACATAATATTACACAGAGATAAGCTACATAAAATAAAGTGTATCAAGATTGTACTTAAGTGTACTTCATGTGTATCTACATACCTTATACACATGAAGTACACTTAAGTACAATATTGATACACTATTTTAGAAGGTACAAAATGACCATGTGTAACTGCAGGCTTTTTTCACACCTTAGTAACATATTTAAAGGGATAGTTCACCCCAAAATGAAAATTCTGTCCGTAATTACTCATCCTCATGTCGTTCCAACCCCGTAAGACTTTTGTTCATCATCGGAACACAAATTAAGATATTTTTGATTAAATCTGAGAGCTGGATCACTCCTCCATAGGCATCTAAAGGATTGAAACTTGACAGCGCCGAAAATTTATTAAAGAAATCGTTAAAAGAGTCCAACTGACTACAGTGGCGAGATCTTAAGTTTATCGAGCTATGAGAATACTTTTTGAGCGCAAAAAAACAAACTAAAATAGGGACTTTATTCAAGTATTCTCTTTGGGTCTGGAGATTTCACGTAGTGTTATTGCGCAACGCTTCTGGTTGAACGTCACACGCATCACACACATGACCAGTGTTGGCCAATAGTGAGCCTACGTGTGACGTATAACACAGAAGCGCTGCGCTGTTACACTACGTCAACAGCTTAGGAGAAAGACATGGAAGAGAAGAGATGGTTGAATGAAGTCGTTATTTTAGTTTTTTTGCGCGCAAAAAATATTCTCGTCGTTTTATAAACTTAAGATTGAGCACTGTAGTCACTTGGACTTTTTTAACGATGTCTTTAATGACTTTTCGGGGCTGTCAGGTTTCAATCCCTTAGAAGCCCTGCAGGAGGAGTGATCCAGCTCTCAGATTTAATCACAAATATCTTCATTTGTGTTCCGAAGATGAACAAAAGTCTTACGGGGTTGGAAAAACATGAGGGTGAGTAATTACTGACAGAATTTTCATTTTTCTGTGAACTAACCCTTTAAATACTTGTTGTTACATTATGTAGTACAAAGTACTTTCATATATAATTACATTGTACCAAGTCGGTAACATGTATGTAACCGACTCAGCCTGTTACATATGTGTAATTACAATCTGTAAGTACAGGCTGTTCCATAACTTAGTTACATGTTAATTACATTTTGTTACATGTTATTACAATGTCTATTACTAAGTAATTCATTAAGTAATTACTCTGTATCACGGACACAGACACTTTAAAATAAAGTGTTACCGTCAAAGCTAACCAGTCGAATTGTACCATCTCTGGACTTTACATCTTGGCAGCTGTTTTATTTATAAATTATTATCACAGAACCACACAACAGAATAGTTGTTATATTTTTTGTTGTTGTTTTTATTGGCAATTCAGAACAATCTTAATTAAAAATGAAGTATTTTTTGGCTCTGCCAGTGGAGAACACAAACACACACTGTGATCACCTTTATCTGAAACATGTGACCTCAACCTGTAAACAAACTGAACAATACCAGATGACACATATAAACATAGCACATTATTACAGAGAAGAGGACACCGTTTAGTTAACACAACACTAAAAATGTTTCACAGTCACTGTTGTAATGGCACTGAAGCTAAAGGGATGTGCTTTTAGACTGATGCTTGGATTTCTACACTGGCTTTTCTGATCTCTGAGAATGAGTGTGTCCAAGGCTTCTGGGTGGCACTTTTAGCATTTAGTATCAATCTGGCAACAGCTTCTCTCCCAGCACACCTGACTACTTTTCTTTTTTAATCAAACAAAATCATTATGTATCACGGTTTCATATTCTTAACAAACTAAAGGTGAAATGTGTAATTCCTGGGCTACTATAAATAAAAACAAATCATTTTACAACAGGTTTCCTTAGCAGACCTATCTCCGATTGGTCAGAGGAATAGAGAGTTTTACCCCAATAAATAAAATATGTAATAAAATACTATCTATAAAATGTTCAAATATAATCTATAGATTATAGATTGACTATTGATTATAATCAAATCGTTTTGCTACTCAAACGGTAATTTCTGAGCAGTATTTAGAATGAAACAGTAATGTTACATTTTGTACATGTTGTAAATGTTTTTATTTCTTGATTTCACACAATTTTATCTGATCCTAGTTTGGTTTACCCTTTACATGGATATCAACATGCAAATGACTCACTTTTTGTTGAAAACTAGGAAACTATTTATATATTTAAATTGCACACTTTACCTTCGAAATTCATCTGTAATTTCATAGCATGTTTCTGATTGTATATGACCAGATATTTTGAGGCAAAAAGCTCTGAAAATGATGGCAATATCAGAGCAGGGTCTTAAGGATCATTTTGACAAAGCCCTTTATGTGAGGAGGACATGTTTGGCTAGAAGTAAGGGTTGTCTGCGCTGGTCTGGGATCAGATCTTACTGTTTAAATCCAACGGTTACCACGAAACATATCAGATCCACTTCAGCTCTCACTTCAGCCAGAGGCTATCTTCAGTTTGACAATGTCTAACATGGGCACACGCCGTAAAATACTGATTCACAGTGCGTTTAGATCTGCAAACATGAGAAGATCTGTCACCATTCGATATTCATTCATAAATCAGATAAAACATCAACCCTGTTTCTATTTATATAATCATTATGTCTACATTGTGCTAATGTTTAAGAGGTATACAGGTATTTCAGTACTAAGACACATGTAAAGGGATTCTCCATATGTTGGTCTTGAGCCCATACATCTGGCTTTTAGATTAAAAGTTTCTTTTTTTTTCTTATTTGTTCAAAATAAGTTTATAAACAGATTGTTTAGTGACTTCACTTTGGAGTCTTGCTACATTAAAATGAAATCAATATTATCCTGAGGTTGTTAGCAATCACAATCTTATCGCTGACCTGTTAAGGCAAGACACTTTCTTCCACTGATTTTCTTTCTGGCTACTGACAAAATTCTTTGGAATGATAAAAGATATCCAAAACTCCCTCTGTAAAAGCCTTTATCTCTAATGTGTCAACTAAATAAAATATTTCGAACCAATGTGATGACTGTTAGATGCAAATTAGTGCATATTGAATTAGATAATGCCTAATTTGAATATTTGCTTATCTTTATTTAGTAACACTTTATATTTGTGTCCTTGTTACACGTCACATGTAGTTACTATAGTTATTACTATAAATTGTGCATCATTACTTGCAACTAACCTAATTCTAACAACCCTGACCCAATTCATGTAGTTAATTACATTATTTTGATGTGTGTTACAGTGTATGTAATTATACATTTAAAGGAGTAGTTCACTTTTAAAAAACTTTTTGCTGATAATTTACTCACCCCCATGTCATCCAAGATGCCCATGTCGTTCTTTTAAAGAAATTAAGGTTTTTGATGAAAACATTCCAGGATTTTCTCCATATAATGGACTTCATTGGGAGCCAAACGGTTCAAGGTCCAAAAGACAGTTTCAGTGCAGCTTCAAAGGGCTTTAAACGACACCAGACGATTAATAAGGGTCTTATCTAGGACCCTTCGAGTCATGAATCGAAAAAAGATTTGTTAATTTTGATGAACGAGTTCGAACAGGACAGTCACAAACGCTCATCACAGAACAGAGAAAGGTGAGCATTTGTGCTTAAAAAACTTAAACTTTGTTATTTATTTTTTAAATGAGCGATGGTTTCGCTAGATAAGATCCTTATTCATCGTCTGGAGTCGTTTAAAGCCCTTTGAAGCTGCACTGAAACGGTCTTTTGGACCTTGAACCGTTTGGCTCCCAATGAAGTCCATTATGTGGAGAAAATCCTAGAATGTTTTCATCAAAAACCTTAATTTCTTTTCGACTGAAGAAAGAAAGACGTGGACATCTTGGATGACATGGGGGTGAGTAAATTATCAGCAAAAGTTTTTTTTAAAGTGAACTACTCCTTTAAGTACTGAGCAATAATAACTTATTATAGGGTAATAGGATAAGGGTTTGGTTTAAGGTTTGTTGCTTGTAATTCTGCATAATGTACTGCTGTTATTACAGCAAGTACATGTAACGTGTAACAGACACTGTAAAATAAAGTGTTCCAAAACTGTGTTTAATCAACTGGGGAATAATAGTGATATAGCCTATTAGTTAAAAACCCAATTCACCTGTGGTGTCTTGCCTTAAATATTTATCGCAACTGTCCCGTTTTATTTCAGTGGCAAATAACAAAACATTAATTTATCCATTATTTAAAAAGTGCAGGATATTAAATATACTACAGTCCAGTGAAAAAGTTCACATAATGAGTAAATCATCTTTCCTCTGCAATTGGCATGGACAGTCACTCAAGGGAAGACTCATGTTTCTCCATACGACATGAGACCACAAAAAACATTCATCTACAACTTCGGCCTCAGTCCTTTTGGAAAAGTTTGTGTCTGGGACACAAATATAGCTTTAAAATACAGGTTATTTGGTCAGAGAAACCTTGGGTGTAATGTCTTTTTAGTTTTTAGAGAATGGTTGTTCTATTCAACCCCAAACTAATAAGTGCAACTTAGAAACACAAATGAACAGTGCTGCGGTTGGTACTGGGTCATGTTAAGTTTCCAACTGCAGGATGGATGCGCTGGTCATTTCTTGGTCCAGTTCTCTGTCACTGCTGTCTAAAATGGGAGTGACTCGAAGGGGGGACATCTGTGGAATGCCTAGTGTCCGTCACAGTCCCTGATCGTTCTGAATCCATGTGCTCCTCTTCAGCCTCTAACTCTCCATCCTCTTCCTCCAGAGTCAGCTCGAACTGGAACTTGTCCCCGGCTGAGCCCATCGCGGCCCGTGAGTCCTGCTCTTCAGGGGTGGGCGACGGGCTGCGCGGGATCATGCTCTGGTACCATTCTCGATTGTCCTCTAATGTATCTAGAATGTCCTGAGCGTCTGGATGGACCAGATCAGCCCATGTCTCCCATAGAGGGTGGACAATGTAATCAATGAATCCCACCTTAAGAAACAATAATCAAACACAGTAATCATTAGTATAGTAGGACAGGGGGTTTCTAACTTGTTAATCCCCACATTTGATCATTTTTGCAAGTTGCCCTCTTCCTAAAATACAAAGACAGCTATATATATGTTTTATGTATAAAAATTAATTTATTAAGAGTCATTTTATAAAGACTTTAAAAAAAATAATTGGCTATGTTTTATTTACACATATTTTCTACTATTTATTTATTAACAAACAGTTAAAAATCATTAAAATCATGTTAAAATCATTATACTAAACATAATTTATTAATATCTCCAGAGCACAAATTAACTTTGACAGCCCTAAAAATAAATATTTTAACTCTCTCTTTTACTCTCTTTTCTTATGAACCCACTACTGTTTTTTTTAATCCGATTTTTACAGGATACCTGGGTTTTTTCCACAGAAGCCGTGAGTTTGTCACACATTGGGCTGATTTCTATCCCCTTGTCACGCTCACGGTCACCCTGACTGAAGAGCTCCACCATGATGCGATCTGTCCACAGTCGATAAAGCTCCAAGGGTTTTGTGGGATTGCTGAGGTCAGCACAATGCACCATGTTCTGGAGCACCTTTAGAAAGAATTAAGAAGTTTTATCTGACTAACAATTAAGCTGTGCAAATAACACTAAAAAGCCAGTAATAGCTAGGGGTGGATCAGGATGGTTGACTAGTTAACCCCCAAAAAAGACCTAAATAGTGTTGTTTACTCTCTTTGAATTATTATTTTTGTGGCTCTGGTGCTTTAAATGGGCTGAATTTAGTGATGCTATCAGGGGCCCCAAATTATACAGGGCCTCACATCCCCAATACTGGAATTGTACTTCTATTTGGTAGAGTAAGACCTGCAATACCTGTATACGGTCTGAGTAGTTGTCCAGCAGTAAGACTCCTAGACTGGTCACTTTTTTAGTTTCCACCATTGTCTTTAGGTCAGCCAGGAAATTCATGTGTTTGGACATATCAGTGGCTAATACCTGAAAAGACAACAAGAAATTTGGTATTATAAGCTTGAGTATTAAAAACAGTGTTTGAAATGTGACATCTTAAAAAAGGTTTGTCTTCGTGTTTCATTTGGGTTGGACATTTTGTAGTTTTTTATGTTATTCAGTTTAATTAACAGTCTGGATGAAATACATGTTGTAAAATAACAAACAGTCAGTAGTAGTGTGATACACAAATGAATGAATCTTTTGAACTGGTTCCTTTTTTTAAATGACTCAATGGCAAACTCATCGGTCTAAATCACTCATTACCTCTCTGAATCATTTGGAAAGGTTACTAAATCTGACTCACTCACTGAAACATCATTAATATCAGATAGATCTAGTTACGATATTTCACTGTTATGTTTTCCTTAAGGCCATAAAAGGTAAATGAGTGCAATTTGAATTGGTGTAGTTAAAGGTGCTATATGGAATTTTTCTACTAAAATGAATCCTTTTTTTATTGCCTGTGTGTGAAGGGATTGTAATCACACATTACAATGATCCACTTGTCGAGTTTTGCTATTACCTCTGAAGGCCAATATTTATATTTATATGTGAAGTCTCCGGGTCGGATTTGCCGCGAAATCCAACGGAAGAAATCCATGCGCGCTCCCGACCCTCTCTCCTTGTTTACAGTCTATGCGACCGACGGCACTTCAGCTATCAGCTAACGACATGGAGTCTGATAACACTCCAAAACGACCTGCCTCCAGCACAACACAGACTCCACAAATATATAAAAAACAAAAAAGAGTTTTATCTGCTGAAGCTCGTCAGGCCAAACGTGATTCTGATCGACTCAGGACGAAAACACGGATCAACATCGGCAGAGCTTTTGAATCATTAGTAAACTCTAATGAAATAGCAAGGTAAACTAGACATGACATGAATACAAAAGACTGTTCCAGGGTAACAAAAAGTAGCTAGGTGTAACTTATTTTATGTACTAGATCTACTGTCTACCGTTACTCATCCCACTATCATATTGTATATAATAAACATTTCCAGACACGTTCAGTACAGTAATGCTACTTCCTACTGTCTTACTGTTACACTGACATTGTTCAGTCTAGTTCACCGTTTTCGTTATCATATTACCGGTATACTACACTCACCTATGTTGACATTGCCGATTGTGAAAGATACACGAATAGTTAGTGAAATGCCTTTTGCTAGATAACATCACATGTCGGCTAAATGCAGTCAATGTAACGTTATCATACGAGCATGGAACATTAGTTCAACATCAAGCTGATAAAAGTAGCCTATTATTGTAACGTTGCAGTGGGAGTTTTCATGAGTTTCCAGCATGTCAGTGTTGCCAGGTCCGTATATGCCTGCACTGTTTCCGCAGGTTGTTTGTGTAGTGCACGGGTTGACGCGATTGTTTTACCCACTGGAACATGATTGTTATCGGGGAAACACCCGGGAACGCTATTTGACTATTTTTGGCCGTGATTGGGTTAGTTTTGATGAGCAATTGGGCTGGTTTTGTTGTGCAGACCTGGCAACCCTGTGTGTGACGCTTTCGCTGTTGCGTTGAAAGTCTCCGTGTGGCCGGTAGTGAATGCTCGCTCTTGAGATCGAGCACACACACGCACACGAGCACGAGCGCTCTTGTTGCAATCTGAAACATCACCGCTAGAGGCCGCTAATTGTTACATAGAGCACCTTTGATACACATAAAGAACAGAGTTTTGTTGGAATAATAGTACTTTAAACAATGGGACCAAAATAGCATCATGGTATAATTCATGATAAGTATTTTTGATTATAAAATAATTAACTAAAATATCAGTAATAGTATCTGATCAAATGTATGAAGGATCAGATATTACTATAACCATCAGTAGTCTGTATATATCTGTATAAGTGCTCATACATAATATATTAATGCTCCGGTATACTTCAAGCAAAATCAAAGACCAAACTGCTGTGATGTGATTTCGAACAAAATCAGGCAATTCGTTCTGGGAGTTCGATACAGCTTGCCAAAACATCATTGGCCAAACTTGGTTTTACTCCTAAGCGAAGAACGAAAAAGAACTTCGCTTTGAGTATATCGAGCCTTTACTCTTAACATTTAATGATGATATACACAATATCAGACAGACTCACCATATCTATAGTCAACTGCCGCAGGGACTGTTTTTGTTTTTTGCTGAGATTACAAAAGATATCACAGTTTTCCTCCTGTAGAAGCTTGAAGCCGACAGCCAAGTGATGATTCTCCAACACTGAGGCGTCATTATACATGAGAGCCAGTTCAGAGTCTGAAAGAATGAAGAGAAAAACAACATATAAGGTCCAGCTAGGTTTTTAGATAGTCTTTCATGTATTTGTGTTGGGGAGAGAGCCTAAGTGAATGAATTTGGGAGTCATTTGGTGTGTCAGAGTCATACTTGTGTTAATGAGGAACTGGTTGGACACTCCTGGATGATCCACATCATGAATAGCACTGGCAAACAGAGCAGCCATGATCTCAAGATCTGTGAACACATCCTGAAATAAAAAAAGACACAAACCATTGTCAATACCAGGATATGTTTGTTTTTGAGGTTAATTCCCATGAGCGCTGCACATGCATGCAGACCTCTAGAGCAGGTGTGGAGAGAAGAACGTGTGTAGACTGTACAACGTCTGCAGCGTGGATGTTGTTATGGTAGGCCACGTCTGCATGGTAGTGGTCTTCCAAAGTCATCAGAAAAGTTAAGAAGGTGTCCGATGGGATTTTAAAGGTTTTGAGCAAATCTCGCTCCTGAGAATTACAGAGAACATAAAGAGTCAAATCTGCAGTTAAAATCAACATTTAAAAAAAAAAAATGAAAAAAATGTCCAGTTAATGCTTCACACCAATGATCAAACCATGAGCTTTTTATTTTGGAAGTTTTCCCAACAATGGCTTTATCTACTGTATTTTCTTTTTTAAATCAACGCTATATGTATATTGTAGGAAATACAATAGCAAAGCAGCAAAACATTCAAAAACATTACCTGAAAAATGGTGTACATTATGACAGTCAGTGGCCGATTCCCAGAATACTCCGCTATCTTAAACATATCTATACCCCATTGATCCATGTCCTCAAGCCCCTGGAGTAAAAAAACAGGGTATTTTTCTCTCCAATGAATAGCACTAATAATAATATTACCAATAGACATAAAATGAAATGAATGATTACCTTGGCCAGGAGGCTTTCGTGTTGCGTGTTGACACCAAATCGTGGGATGCTTGTTGGTGGGAGACTCGGGCTCAGTTTTCTCACTCCACTTATCTGACACATTGGACGCCGTTTTTTCTCCTCCTTAGAAGTCGCTGACAAAATCTCCACATCATGCTGTTTTTCTGCAACACAAACACAAAAAAAGTATGTGAAAAGCCCTGAGCTACATTCAGACTGAAAGGAAGACACGGGTTAAAAATCGGAATTAAATCTTTCCCCGCCAGCATTAAAAAAAAAAAAAAAGTTGCCAGCCACCGCCAGTGTTTTTGATCATTTTCACAAAATGTCATGGCCCCCAGAATATTTTGTTGAATATCTGAACATGCAATACATCAAAAGAAAGAACATACCTTCTGCTTTAAAAAACAAAAACACGCATTAATTATTATTATTTTTTTTTATTTTTTTTACAAGTTGGGTAAGTTGCATAAAAATGCAACATTTTGAGTAAAAAGCTGACAAAACATTTTTGTCAAAGACTACATCTGGATCGGATTCAGAAGATGATTAAAACATGTATGGAGTAGATTGAGTCTATTAACACCCCTAAGGCTTCCACAGTCCTGTAACTCATCCTGGGTCGACATTTCATTCAGTAACATTAGGCAGTTTTGATTTCTATGCCGTTTAATTTTGATGATCGTGTTATTTTACATATGCATATGATTACATATGAGATTGTTAAGATTGCATCTTAAAGTAACACCAAGTAACTTTTCCTCTTCGGTCGCCCAACTGGTTGGAAACGAAATTGTCCATTGCCGCTGTCGTAAATAATTTAGCCTACCGTCGCACGCACGCTCGCAGTTTACCCAGCACTGGCTTTATAATGATAGATGTCCACAGACAAGGTAGAGTATGTTACATGATTTCATAAAAGGATGATGTATTGCGACATCAGAAACGAAGAAAAACGAAATAATGACTATTGCAGCGCTTGACGTAAAGCAGTCGAATTTTGTAGTTCTTTACCCGAAACCCGAAACCCGAAGTTACATAGTGCCAGTAAAAGCGATACAGACCCCGTCAGGCTATGGTAGACGTGTCATTTAACTTATTTTAAGTCGATGTACCATCACAAGGGTCTTGGAAATATATTATTAAGGTTGAAAAACTACATAGTGTTAATTTAAAGGTTTACTGCAGAACAACTCATTATGTGGGTGTGAAATAAACAGTTATGGAAATGTAGAAATCAAAGTTGAAGCTCCAATCTCCACCCGAAAATCCCCAAAAAAGTCAGCTGGTGCCTCAGTGACTACCTCGCTCAGTGAAGGTGTCGATCTCAGCTGTCAATCATGACGTCAAACCCGGTTTTTATAGCATCAATTAACTAACTAAAACCAAACTTATTTAAAAAACGAACACTTGAAATTTCATCAGCGTGATAAAAAACTTCCTAAATGACAGAAAGAGGTGTAATTTGATCATTTAGTTTGTCTCACGTTCCATTAGATTACATGGAGAGGGCGGGGTTTATGACCTATACTGCATCGAGCCACCGGGGGGGCGATCGAAACGTTTTACGTTTCACTTTTCAGGACTTATGTGGCACACTTGGGCTGCGTCCGAAATCGCACACTCTCTTGGGTAGGTACTTATTTTAAATTTGAGTAATTACTTCAAGGCTGCTAAAAAAGTATGGTATCATAAAAATTCTGTTTGGCGGGGAAAGAGTTAATAGTAAACACACCATGTTATTACAAATCCTGTCTCATAATTACATTTAAATGACATTAAGTAGTCACTCACGTAAAATTGCGCTTGCTATGAATTCCGACACCTGGTTTCCTGACCGGCTGGTCTCAGATAGCTGAGTTAGCTCCCTGTTGAGCATTCTTTTAAACTAAAAATAATACAACAAATAAAAGTGAAACATTATATTCTAATCACAAAACTGCATTTATTGCATTATGGAACTAATTTCAGTGTAACACTGACAGCAAATGATACAATAAATGTAACTGTGAACATGATATACACAGTCCGGAAGAAAACTAGTGATATGAACATTGCCACTGATCAGCCATCAGAACCCTACAGCACAATATTCAATAGTTACTATGGTAACTGAGTCCATACCAAAAGGCCAGTGAAAACACTCATTCAGACTCTACAGTGCATGGTAATTATGCATCAGAAAAATGATTTACAGCTCTGATTAAAACATAATAAACTGAATATGATGCATTGCCATAAAAGACCAAAATAGTTTTGCCAGAAAAACTAATTTCAAGCACTGAAGCATGAGCCTTTTGACGATATAGTACATGACAGTAAAGTCAAATATACAGTGTGTTTGATTGAAACCACTCCATTGCTTTCCTTACGTCCAAGTTTTTGTTCAGTATTGCACTGAAATGTGTTGGTTTTGTATTATCTTGTTGCTGACTTTATGCATGGCTCGGCATGGAACATGCACAACATCAAATGTGAATTAAATTCATGTTACTTAAATGTAATTATAATCAAAAAACCTTAATTAAAATGTACCTCCTTCTTGTACCCAAAACTATTAATAACCAAACGACTAAATTCTGATAACTAGTAAAATATCATAGTTCATATGACTCATGGACTATACACTCCAAGTCTTCTGAAGTCATAAGATTGCATTGTGTGCAGTGTTTATTTTAGTATTATTTATATACTATTATATAGCTTTTATTCATATATTTTTATGTTATATATGTATTTAAACATTAATGTATTTTTGTTTTAGTAATTTGAGTACTTCAATTAAAATGTATTTTGTTTCAGTTAGTTGCCAAGGCAACATTATTTTATTTCAGCTTTATTTCAAAAGTATCAATAATAGTTATTTACTAAATCCTTCCTTTTCACAATGCTTTGAAATGGCCATATTGTAGCTATAGCTGCAGAAGTATAATATTCTAATATAGTGTAAAGCTGTGCTGAATGGCCAGTTTTATCATCTTTTCATGTTTTAAGGAGAGTAAATTATTAGATTATTATTTTTTTTGTAGACGAAATATTGCTTTGAATACCTTATTGGAGGCCATTTCACTGACAGAGTGACGTGTTTGCAGGGTCTCCAGCTGGTCCAAACACCAGTCCAGCTCTTCAAGAGTCTCCACAGCGAGTTTTTGATACGATTCATCTAGAAAAACAAACCCTTAGATGTCAAAACAATCCTGGTTCTTTTAAATAATGTTAGAATTAAGCCTCAATTACATCATTTTCATTTCTGGTGACTACTCAGATGTTCAAACCTTTACGTCTAAATCTGCCTGAGGTTTACAGCAAGAAAAAAAATCCTCATCTTTGGCTAGACCAGCTCATGTTCTTCCACTCACCCGTCTGGTTTGTTTTACAGGCAGATTGAGGGTTAGTGCCTGACGGTCCCCTGTTATATATTTATAAAAAAAACAAGATTAAAGAGACCTCATGTGAAAATTGTTATAAATAATTTTCTTATTAATCATTCCATTCGCTGACTATCTGAAGATGTTTTGACTACAGACTCACTTGTTGTTGTTGCTTCTATCTTGCAAGTGGGTTAAAGCTGCAACGTTACCCCTCACTGTACGCAGACTGGCAAGAACCTATAGTACACACACACACACACACACACACACACACACACACCACACACACACACACACACACACACACACACACACAAATACTTTATCGATTAATTGACATGTAGATTTGACACACTCACACGTATACACAGTGAAGAGCTGTTACTCCATTTGTAAGACGTATGTGTAAGTGTTACCCATTCATCTGCACAATAGAATGCACAATTATTTGGAACATTTGTGAAATTACAAATATATATTACACATTTACCACATTTGCACCCAACTGACCTGTGCAAAAGGCGTTACAATCATGTCCTCGCCATGACTGCAAAAGAGAAGCCAACAGTCAATGATCAGATTAATTAATTGAATTAATATTTTTTTTTAAATCAATATTGACCAAATTTACTTTCTTAAAGCACTTGCCTAGTCTTATTGTAAATAATTGACCAATGCACATGTAATAATTCGCTCCGACTCTAAAACAACATTGCAGTGCCATTGATCAAAAATCCCCTTTAACCAATTTCCCTCCAATCAACAATAACATAATTTCCTGATGGATAAATATATGTAGGATTGGGAGTGCCATATTAATAAACACATTTTTCATTAAAATCATCAATAAATAAATACATAAATCACAACATGTGTCCGTAATTTAATATATACAGTATGTTTGCATCTAAGTCCAATGGAATATAATTTACATGTTATTTCTTAATGTTTTAACACATTTTATGATTTAGTATGGTTTTAACTAATTACATATAACTAATGTAAATTATTATTTTTTCATTGCCACTAGATTTTGGATTCCATTGGATTTTGATGTATGTAATAATATATCAGGGAAAGCATTTATACTTTGCTCAAACACTCACACTCTTTGTCTGGTCTCGTTGTTGTTTAAAAGACTGCTGAGACTCTTGTGTTGATCTTACCTGTTGGATATACTTACCGAGATTTCTCTATCGCCTCTGTTCTCCTTCGTTCTCTGTTGTCTGTCTACTCCTTCCTTTATCCGCTGTGATCACTCCCTCTGTCTTGTCTCCTTGTGTGCACATCTCATCTGACTAGAAAGTAGTGTTAAGCCTCGTACACACCGGGACGAATATTGGCTCGCGTTATTCGTCAGCGTTTTTCAACACGTTTTTTGTGTTCACACCCAAGCGATTTTCACTGACGATGAGCCGAGTGAACATGCAAATTCATTCCCTGACATTAGATGGCACTAAATACCCCGGTCCACAAAGTGCTTCTGACACTCGCTTGTCACTCAGAAGAAGAGAGCAAGTTTGTCGCGTTTGTCATATAGTTCTTTATTCTCGTTTGTGTCTCTTTATATAGACAACAACAAGACCAGCAGCTCTATTCATCTTGCCTTGCATCTTCCTCGTCTTATTTCCTCCCGGCAGAGTGTAGACGCTGTCATTCTCTGACGCTGTATATCTTCTTCGGCGTTACGTATGTGTGCTCGGCAAGACCGTTTTGTGTTTGAGCGCCCCCAAGTTGTGTTTTACTGTAACTTCAGAAGCTCCAGACACGTGAGCAAAAACGCCAATCTCATTGGTCGGATAGTTTTTGACGCGGCGCGTCAAACAAAAAAAACGAACCCGAGGCGTTTTAAAAAAAATGACGCTTTTACGCGTGGCGTTTTACGCGTCGGTGTGCACACTCCCATTGGCGCCCATTGTTTAGTCACGAGGCGTTAAACGTTGACGAATATCGCACGCGAAATTCGTCCCGGAGTGAACGGGCCTTTACTCTCAAGTTAAGTGCTGGTATTGTTTTCTCTATCATCAATATACTTACCGGCGTTACCTGTCATCCCAAAAAACATTCCATGACAGAAGACCAGACCAAACACACTTAACTTTCATTACTCCTGCATTCCGCCTCATTAGCCTCATCCAGGACCCTCAAGGAATTATGAGTATGATAAACTCATAATTTTCTTCAGAGTCAGCATTAACAAACCTCTCAGGTCACTGCTGCCTGCCAATGATCCATGAGGGATGATCTGCCAACTTCGGGATCTGGCCCTTCAATTGGATAAATCCCCCTTCAACCGTGGAAGAAGTGGATGAGGACCCTTAGCTACTCCAGTTTCTCCAGGGCCTCCACAGTCCACTGTAGTCATCTAAGAATTCCACTTAAGATTTCCCTCCTAGCTCCTACTGACCCCTCTAACCCTCCATTCTCCAGTCCGGGACACCCCATTGACCACAGTCCAGAGGAAGAGGTGAAGGAGGAGGAAGAAGTTTGTCTTTGAACACTCTGGAGAGCTCCCAAGTCTAGAGGCCCAGAGCTCTCTGGTCAAGTAGTCAGGGTGGTTCCAAGTCCAGTGTTTCCAAGTCAGGTTGTCGTAGGTTGTCCCAAGTCGGGTGGAAAGGTTATCCCAAGTCAGGTATTTTTATTGGTCTTTAGTCGGGTCACCGCTGTCACGGCCACTATCCTCACCCTTGTCTCAGCCATGAAGGCCACTGTCTGCTCCCTCATCTCGGCCACAGAGGTCACTCCCCACTCCCTCATCCTCATCTTCATCATCCAAAAAAACTGTGTTCCTCTCCTTCGTCATGGATAGTCCCTCATCTACCATAGTCCCTCATCCTTTGGTTTCATCTGCTCCACCTTAATCCTCATCCATGCTGATAACCTAAAGGTTGTCTATCTCTGCCAACTCCACCATGGTCCCCTGCTCGGCCGACTTGCCTAAGGCTTCCCGCTCTTCCGGCACTCCCAAGTCTTCCTCATCCCAGAGTTTCCCTGCTCAGCCAGGCATCACTGAGGTCTCCCACTTAGCCAACCTCCCTCAGGTCTTTTGCTCCGCCTTGGTGGATCCCGGCACTTTCTGCTCCACCTTGGTCCCCTACTCCACCTTGGGCCACGGCTACACCAAGCTTTCCCTCACTATCCTCAGTCAGAAACACACTCTGCTGGTCACCATTTAACTGCTCATCAACGACAGCATTTATACTCTGCTCACATGTACACACACTCTTTGTTTGGTTTTGTCATTGTTTACCAAAGACTGTTCAGACACTTGTGTTGGTCTTACCTGTTGGATATACTTACCTGGATTTCTCCATCATCTGTTCTCCATATTCTGTCTGCTACTTCATTGTTCCACTGTGTGGTCTCCACGTGGGCTCCTCTCACCTGCCTACAAAGTACTGATAATCCCAAGTCAAATGTTGTCCTTGTTTGATATATCATCCACACACACACACACACACACACACACACACACACACACACACACACACACACACACACACACACACACACACACACACACACACACACACACACACACACACACACACACACACACACACACACACACATTGTTGATTGACATTTTAATGAAAGGTTTATTTCTTAATTCTGCACTCCCAATCCCATCTAACATTTTTCTTTTTTAAGCATTTCTTGTTTTACTTATAAATACGTAGGTTGAGAATGGTTATTTCACACTGACTTTATATTTACACTATTACAACATCTATCCCACACTTTCATCAATCAATCAACCTCTTTATGTTTAAAGCACAGTTAAAGTGCTGTACAGAGTAAAAATGAAAAAAAAATAATGAAAAAAATCAACACGGACAAACAGGACAACTGCATCAACATTCATATTTTGTACGACAGATCAAATAAAAATGTTTTTAACCTAGCTTTTAAAATGGACAGAGTGGGCGCAGTTCTAATTTCAGTTGGCAGATTGTTCCAAAGTCTTTGGGCAGCAATGGAAAATGCTCGATCTCCTCTAGTCTTAAGCCTGGATCTAGGAGCCACTAATACCCCTTTTCCACCAAGGCAGAGCTGGTGCTGGTTCGGAGCCAGAGCCTAGTTTCAGATCGGTTCTTTGGTTTTCGACCACCAAAGCACCAGCTCCGAACCAGTAAAAGTGGTTCTTAAGTAGCACCGAATCATTGCTGGTCTAGAAGTAAGAACCGCTTACGTCAGCGGCTGGGGGCGGGGTTACCGTGGCCAACAAGACGAACAGAAACTTGTGACCGCCATTTTTGAATTAGCAGCTAATCGAGCTAATAGCAGCTCGATTGTAATCTCCGTTTATGCAAGTTACGGCGAGCTGCACGAACACTTTGTATTCGCCGTGTTTGGATGCCGATGTACTGTACGTTATGTTGGCAAAGCCATGAGCATCAATAACGCAACGGCCGCCATTGTTGATAGAAGGCTTGTTCGAGATGCATCGGAGCGGCGCGGACCGATCGGAGCTGCGGGAGTGTTTGGAGATCATATGACTCCTTGTGCTTTTGGATCGCTTTCGCAGTGCTTTGATGTCATGCGGCGATCGAAGCCGATGCATCTCGAACAAGCCTGGCGTGTTTGTGTTTGGCGCTACTGCACTAGCGTAGTAGCGTTGCTGGGCAACATGAGACGTATGCAGTGACGTAAGGTCTAGCTCTGTTGTGGCTCTCAAGCCGGTGGAAAGGCAAACCGGTTCTTAGTAAGCTTGTCAGTCGAACCAACTCCGAACCAGCTCTGGCTCTGGCTCTGAACCAGCACCCGGTTCTTGTTGGTGGAAAAGGGGTATAAGAGACCAAAGTTTGCAGACCTAAGAGCTCTTGCAGGTTGATGGACTGTCAGCAGATCGGAAAGGTAAAACGGTGCTAACCCATTTAAAGACTTATAAACTAATAGCAGAACTTTAAAGCAACACTATGTAACATTGTTTACCTTAAAATAATGTTTCCAAAATCTGTATCGCTTTTACTGGCACTATGTAACTTCGGGGTTCGGGTAGTAACCCGACCACAAAAAGAACTACAAAATTCGACTGCTTTTTGTAAAGCGCTACAATAGTCATTATTTCGTTTTTCTTCGTTTCTGATGTCGCAATACATCATCCTTTCATGAAATCATGTAACATACTCTACCTTGTCTGTGGACATTGTTCATTCTAAAGCCGGTGCTGGATAAACAGCGAGTGTGCGTGCGACGGTAGGCTAAATTATTTACGACAGCGGCAATGGACAATTTCGTTTCCAACCAGTAGGGCGACCGAAGAGGAAAAGTTACTTGGTGTTACTTTAAAATGTATCCTATAACGCACCGGCAGCCAATGAAGTGACTGGAGGACAGGAGTTATCCCTGTGTTCCTGTTTACAAACTCCAGTCAAAGCTCTGGTAGCAGCATTCTGAACTGTCTGAAGGCGAGATATGGAAGATTGAATAATCCCCAAATAAAGCGAATTGCAATACAGCTTTGTGGTGATAAAACCATGTATTACTTTTTCAAAATTTGAGAATGAAAGACTTTCAAAGACACTTGCTTCTAGAGCTACTCCCAAGAGCTACATGCCAAAAGATAAAGTAATAATTAAGCAAGAAATCATTTTGAACAGAAAATGAGTTTAGCCAGTTCAATGACAGAGTACTATGACATATTTTGCTTGAGTATGTGATAAAAGCTCACAGCTCGCTGGCAGTCGAGGAGTTTCTGGACATCGTCTTGGGCGAGATGTCGAAATCCGAGTCCGAGCGGTAAAGGAAAGACTCTCGCCTCTGGCTGTTTGCTTGGAGGACCAGACCAGAGCTTGGACTGGGGTCCAGTGGACTGCGTCCGATCGACAACCCATTTTCCACATCGAAACTGCAACAGACATACAGGTGAAAGGATATTAGTTATCTGAATAAAACATTTTGACAACTAGAAAGAAGAAACTGCCCAACATTTGATCCAAGGAGTACTGAGAATTGCAACATGGATGCAATTATCTTTAGTTTCAGAATAGACACTGGTATTCTAGCAACTCAGGTAAAACAGCAAGCACTAGTTTCATTTTTTATGTTTTGTCTGTTATGAAGACAGAAGACACAAGTTTATGTTCTGAATGTTTCATTCATGATCTCTAGTGAATGAAGACCTCTGGCCCACAAGCTCAAAAAGAGAAGTAACAGGCCTCGCTAGACTGTCTGTAGGTCTGAATTCAAGGACCCTCTGCTCTGATTCAGACTGACTTGAAGAGAAAGTGAGCCAAGGCTTCTGGTTTATTTATATCTGTGGTAAAGGTTCAGTGGCTGAGGGTCTATTTTAGTTTCTAAAGTAAAATATTGCCTCTCTCCATTCAGAAATATGAACACATTCTCATGAAAACAAAAAATCTTGTTACTCAGCACCCTTTATGAAAAGTATTAGTGTTTACTGGTGTTTCAAGTTATTATCATTATTACTATTGTTCGTTAGTTTAAGGGTTTGTTCAAATTTCCAATCTTAAGTAAAAAACGTAGCACATACTGGCACCTCAATTCATGCTATTATTTTTCTAGGTAATCAAACCTACAATTTTCTTTTTGTAGATTATAAAACAAATGAATCCCATAAACATACAGTGAAAGATGTACCTGAGCCATATCTAGAATCTAAAATAGAGATTTTTCGGCTTTTATGACTTGGGCCAGAATGTAACCCCCACACCCCCCCCCCCCCCCTCCCCCCGAAACCAACCAAATCACCTTATCAGCACCTAGTAATACCTTAGAAGACAAGTCAAATCACGTCACTTTTAATTTTATAGCGCTTTACACAATACAGATTGTTTCAAAGAAGCTTTGCAGTGATCAACAAGAAAATAATGATGCAAACAGTTTTCCTAAACTCTTAACACAGTTAGCACAACATCGTCTGTGTAGGCTATACAATTAACACATTTATTGTTGCTTTGACACAAAAAGCATACAGTAAACACAAATTTAAAATGCTTGAACTTTTTTTTACCCACAAGCCCAACCAAGACCAAAATAATGTATTTTTTCCAGCCAAATATACAAATGCTTTCACACTGTATGTCAGAACAGATAACGTCATGTTCTAAACGTATAGGTTAAAGTCAAACTGAACAGGTGTTCATATTGTGAACTGAAACACAAATATATCCCCTGTATTTTATTCCATTGCTACTGAGAAACAGCTGATTGAAGTTATGCAAATATGGGACAAACAGAAAGACATCACAGCTGAACACTGCCAGGGGTGGATAAGGCATGCCAAAAGATTCTTCCCAAGATGCTTAGCCAGAGAAGATATCAGGTGTGATGTGGCCATGGCCAAATGCAGAAGATTGAAAACATTGTCATAGCGGCTGTAAAGCAGCTTTACAAAGAAAAAAAGGTGTCATTGTTCAGCTGAAGTCAGTTCAGTTTTGATTCAGTTAAATTGGCTATCGACCGTACGCAAGTCGACTTATGCCAAAAGAGTAACACTTGACGATGTATATGACTAGGATGTAGATTAGCGTAAGCTTTGACGCCTCTCGCGGTTCAAACAAACAGGGCTGGGCAACCGCGTTCGTCATTACATCATGCGACAAGTTCTAGTGTTACTCTTTCGCCGTAAATCGATGTGTACGGCCGTCTGCCGGAAGCTAGTTATTTTAGTCGATAAAGTTTTAAATATGGATATTTTTCTTACACGAACACTTACGTTTCACTTCAGAAGGCCTTTATTAACCACCGGAGACGCGTGGAGCACTTTAATCAGGGATGGATGCACTTTGATGGACTTCCAAAGACATACTCAGATTCACTCCCATTATAAAGCTGGGAAGAGCCAGGACATTTTTTACAGTTTTTCTCGATTGCTTAAACACTATAACCAGGCTTTTGAACTAAAATTTCAAAACCATAATGCCATTTATCAAAAAGCACACCCATTTCACTGAACTATGAACACTATTCCCCTGTTTTGACACATTAGTCAGATTTGTTTAACTGTCACAGCAAAACTCTACACACAAATCCCTTCATTTCTCATTGCCTACACCACGTGGTCATTTAGAAAGCACTAGCATTCAAAATTGTTCACTCAAGTTAGCACAGCTTCAGCTCAGTTAGCACACAATTACCCAGGTGAAAACACTAAGAGTCAAAATTGAACACACATCAGTCAGATCCTTCCATAGATAGATAAAAGGTTATACAATCTTTTATAAAAGATAAAAATCAGTTTACTGAGTTTTGGAACAATGGATCCACAGATAAATTAAGCAATAGGGCGAGGAGGGAGTTCGCATGCTTTTGGTGTGACTTCCCCCCTACCTTCCTACTTTATTATTATTATTTTTTTAAGAAAAAACGTTTTTTTTTTTTTTTACACGACTTTACAGAATTGAACATTACCTTTACATTTAAGTAAGGAAGATTTCAAGAGATTTCTAGGGAAAACATCAGTTTTATCTTTTCAAGCTAGCCTTCCTCCTGATGTTTTGGATCGACTCAAGCAGCTGGCCTACACAAAGGCATTTATGAGAACCCCAGAATGGTGGTTTGGCACTGAGACACAGATGTTATCATTAAAGATCACTGTCCCTGGAACAACAGAGAGCTTCTCTGAAAATAAAGGCCAAACATGACCCCATTCTTTCTTTTATGTAGTGAAAAACAGGTTGTATACATTTGTCCTGGTGAGACTTGTAGCCTGACCTTGGCACTTTAGAGAAAGGGGGCCCAGATGAAAAACATGTGCCAGGAAAAAAATAAAAATATTAAAGTGTTATAAAGTGTTGGTTTGGGTGGTGCCTGCACAGATGACCCTTTAGAAAATAAGAAAAAGAACTACATTCTCTATAAACATAATTTTTTCATACATATAAATAAATAATTATTAGTATTTGTTCTAAAACGGCTAAAAAGGGTGGACTGTTTTTCAGTCACAGGAAAGTTAATTCAAAATATGTAATGGGAATGATAAAGGAAATAGAGTATAAATCTAGTTTTAAAAAGGTGATTTCCGCTGTTTGTCTACTAAATGAATCATTCTCCTGTTTAATTATAATAATTTTAAGTGGTGATGCAAATTCTGAATCAGAATTCTAAATTGATTCAGTGAAATTTAAACAGATCCTGGATTTTTCATTTTAAATGATTTACTTTAACACCATTGATGCTAAATTGAAGTTTAAACCATACTAAATAATCTCACATGAAATAGTTTTCATATATTCAAGTCTTAATTTTATCAGCAGCAAAATCATTGCAAATTTTGTGAACATTCTATACTGTATAATAAGATGCAGTCATAATTAATAAAATCAGCTTTTTACGCCTTTACATTAAAATCATTACAGTAAAGATACATTATTTAGTAATTGTGCAGATTTTTCCAGTAAACTGTAAACAAATAAATTCAAGATGTCTTGAAATAATCTAGTATTAATTAGTGTACAAACATCTATTAAAGATCTTATCAAAATGTTTGTTTATATTTGATCTAATAAGCATATGATCCACATAGATTCTAAATGATCAATGTCTCAACAAAATCTGCTGTTTTAAACACAAATACTCTAAAATGACATTTCCCAGACTAAAACACACAGATATCAAATCTTGTCAACATGCACATGTTATCAGAGAAACCAGAGGTAAAATTATGAAACAGGTAAAATGATGTGGATTTGGGGGGAAACTATGTATAATAGTGCAAAAATACTGACCACAATGTATATGACATGTCAGAATATAGTAGAATTACAGCCTACAGAATATGTTTTTTTCTTTCTCAGAATTCATGGTGTAGCAAACTCCATATATTTCAACAGAGAAGAAAAAGAGCAAAGTACAAATTACGAGTTCTGAAGAGCAGTCTGACAATACGCCTCAGTTTATATAATGTGGCAAATGTCAACAGTGAACTTACCACAATACGTGCTTTTCAGCAGATCTTGGTCTTGTCTGCAAGCAGATTGCCATTCTAACTCAAGACTTTTAGTAAGGAACCTTGGAGACAAATCCAATGCCAATCTTACTATATAACATATTTCTTACTTCTTATATTTGATTTACTAATTTGATTAGATATTTATTTTAAATATCTCGAATTACTTAAATCCAGAGATCAAAATCTGTAGACCTTTCATCTAAATACAGTGTTTTACCATAAATACATCCAGTCCTCTCCTTTTCTCTTGTATTCTGACCGCACACACACACACATAACTTCTCTCTGCCAACACACAAGTTGCAACACGCCAGCAGAGCTGACAGATTTGTAGAATACCACAATAACGCACGTCAGACAGCTTCAGGATCAGACACGCTTTAGAGAAAAAAGAAAAGAAATTGTACTTTGTAGAAAGAAAATAAAGCCGATTTTAGGAGTATTATGATTTTATATATATATATATATATATTATATATATATATATATATATATATATATATATATATATATATATATATATTCATAAAATGTAATACAATGAAATTCATTCTCACTTTTATTATTTAAAGTTATATGTAACATATGATTCATATCTTCGTAAATGCAAAATTATGTATTATTTAGTTTTATTGCAGATTCACAGGTCATAAATTATGAGTATCGTCGATAGTAAAGAGCAAGATTAGTGAGAATGATTACTGTCACAAGGAGAATGTTAGCACATGTTGTTTACTCAAGGTATAAAACAAACTGCTTGTACAAATATTGTACGTGGAAGTAAAATTAAGCAATATGCAGTGTCGATTCTCAGTCATCCAGAATGTCACAAATTTGAGTTATTCCAGTGAATTACATGTTTCACAATTCAACACTCATAGCGGATGTAGTTAGTTGGAAATCTTAACGCAAACAAGAAACAGATTTTATTAGAATTCAATTCAGGGTTGTGCACAAATTTAATTCCAATTCAATTACTGAATTTGAAGTGAGATATAGAACTGCAAGTCATTATACATTATACAGTTATTCAAACGTTTGGAAATATTACTATTTTTAATGTTTTTTTAATGAAAGAAGTATTTTATGCTCATCAAGCCTGCATTTATTTGATAAAAAACTGAAAAATGTATTTAAAATAATGTTTTCTATTTTTATATACTTTAATTCATTTTTGTGATGATGCACAGCTGAATTTTCATCAGCCATTAATCCAGTCTTCAGTGACTGGATAAATAAATCGATTTATTATTAATGTTGGAATAAAAGCCCCCCCAAGTCTTGTGTCCTGGCGTCGGGACTGTGTCGGTGTGATATTAGTAGAATATTGCTGGACTATTTTAATTAGAGAAATGTTTAATTTTAATTAGATGTTTGTTTAATTCATAATTTTATGCAACCCTTACTAAAGTACATTGTAAACTCCACTACACATTTAAAAATGTCATCACTCTTAAAGTCATCATTGTCCTGTTGTCCTGTTCATGTATGACCCTGGTGTCTCTGAACAGGCAAACATGGACACAGATTTGACCAATCCGTCCAGGTGCTCATGTAATGAGCGGGGATCTGGAATGGTGGGATCAATAAGCTCTTGGTGTGAAGAGCACGATGAGAGGTCTGCAGTAATAGAGGACAGTTCTTCTCCCACAATGCACTGGTGCCCTTGTTCACCTGCACCAGCTCCGACTCTATTCTCTCTGCTGGGTCCGATTAGGAATCGGTCTTAATTTGGAACATTGCTTCGATCGTGACACGACAGGACACATCAGTAACTGAGCAGAGGCAATTAAAGTGCACAGTGGCCAATCATATAAAGACTCAATGCATGATGGGCAAGAACAGCTTTGCAGAGAGAGATGGACCCTGATTAGAGGTGCAGATGTGGCTTAAATCAAAATCTTTCAATAAATGAGTAATCCAAGCATGGCTGATGCCACTTCCTGCTCAAATTAGGTAATAATCCCCCCCAAAAAAACTCCAGTCAGTTGTCTTGTTTATCTTACTTGACTGTTTATCTTATCATGATTTTGGTTATTGCTGCTCTCCCTGCTCTTATCCAGTGAGTTCTTGCCCAGAAAATACAAACTATATGCTAATGGTCAATCGTATTTGACGATAGTGGTCCTGAAGGAAGAAGGAAGGAAGGAAGGAAGGAAGGAAGAAGGAAGGAAGGAAGGAAGGAAGGAAGGAAGGAAGGAAGGAAGGGAGGGAGGGAGGGAGGGAGGGGAGGGAGGAAGGAAGGAAGGAAGGAAGGAAGGAAGGAAGGAAGGAAGGAAGGAAGGAAGGAAGGAAGGAAGGAAGGAAGGAAGGAAGGAAAGACAGACAGACAGGCAGGCAGGCAGCAGACAGACAGACAGACAGACAGACAGACAGACAGACAGACAGACAGACAGATAGATAGATAGATAGATAGATAGATAGATAGATAGATAGATAGATAGATAGATAGATAGATAGATAGATAGATAGATAGATAGATTACATTAAGATAACTGTTGATCTACTCTTTTTATAGTAATAGATAAATGCTGGGTTGTGTAGCTAAACATTTATATCACAACATTATACTTTTTTTCACATTTGGACAATATTCAAAAAAATATATAAATATTTTCTCTTTTTTTTTTTTTGTACAAGCATTTGCTATTAAAACATGTAAAAATATATATATTTTTGGCCCATATGAAAAAAGATATGATCTGGATATAACATCTATTGTTGCATACAAATACAAGTTTACTGCAAAATGAACCACTGGATCATTAAACTGTCAATAAAATATCATATGTTATGCCCCCCCCCCCCCCCCCCCCCATTCTCATTATTAATAGTGTTGTAGCCTATATACTGAAAAACTTACCATGCAAATAAAATATTAAAATTCTCTACATAATTAATGAACAATAAATGATAGCCATTGACCGATCAGAACTGAAGCTTTTATAATTTTTCGCACTGTTCATATTGGCCAAGAGGGGAAACCCCAGAAAACCCACTCACCCAAAGAAATACACGAAGAACAAAGAATGCTACAATGCTTGACATTGAAAATGCACATTGTTAACATGAACCTTTGACACACTTCACATATATTTATACTGTATATATACATAAAACCTTAGAAGCTTGAAGCTACTTTTATGGTGCTTTTTTTTGTCAACTGATAACCGGTGGCCATGGAATGCTTTCAGCAGTTTGGACAAGTTTATGTTTCACATTGCATGATGAGGATGAGTAGGGGATTACATTTTTTGGGGGGTGAACTATCTCTTTAAATTACCATTGAAACAAGACTTTATATTGTAGATTCAGAAATATTCCATGTGCACACACTAAATACACACTCACTTCTTTGCAGGTCAATAACAGAGGCTGATCACGGCAGACTGTGTTGCTGTGCACAGCCCTGAAATGATGTGAAATTTGCTCTGAGATAAAAGACAGGGTGGTTAATGTGTTTCAGAGCTGACCCTATACAAAACTGCATCATATTATATTTATATCTGCATTACAGCTCCAGCACAGGCTATGGCTTATGTTATTAAAACCCTAAGCTCATCTTTTAGTTTCTCTCTTCTTATTTCCAGTTTTCAGGGAAAAGCAGTAGGCAGTGACAATGTGGCCCTTCATACCTGGCCCTGGGACTTCACAAATCATATATATCACCGTACTAAATGATTATCATATTATCTCTTTCCCCGCCAGCGTTTTTGACAAGAAGTTCTCAACCAGACACACAACCACGCACATTACAGTATGTCACATTTGAGATAAATGTCACAGGTCGGGAGGGTCGACTGGGTCTACCCCCTCCCTTTAGAATGTACCACTGAGGAGCAGACCAGAAACCAGGCGGACAAGGAAAGTAAAATGTAACAGGCTTTATTGATTAAAAGAATTTGTATATCCTAATTAAAATTCCTCCTTCCTCCCCAGCATCCAGTGGCCGCCGGGACGTCGGCTGGACGACAGGCGGGGACTGGGTCCACTCAACCCCCTCGGACTCTTCGGGTGCCGAGGCTCTCGGCAATGGAGGGAACGCGGACCTGACCAGCAGGTAAGTGCTCTAAGCACGGCTTATCCTTCTCGGACTCTGAGCGGACTGTACTCTTCTCGACCTCCCAAGTACAGAAGTTTACAGCGGTGAAGAGGAGCGTCGACTGGACAGCCGGTAGGTACTCCTGGTACGGTAGGTTCTTTCCTATGCAGGGGATGCAGAAAGCTTACGGCTGTGAAAGGGGCGTCGACTAGACAGCAGGTGGGTACTTCGAACACGGTTGGTTCTTTCCTATACAGGGGATGCAGAAAGCTCACGGCTGTGAAAGGGGCGTCGACTAGACAGCAGGTGGGTACTTCGAGTCCGGTTGGTTCTTTCCTATACAGGGGATGCAGAAAACTCACGGCTGTGAAAGGGGCGTCGACTAGACAGCAGATAGGTACTTCGAGTCCGGTTGGTTCTTTCCTACACAGGGGATGCAGAAAGCTCACGGCTGTGAAAGGGGCGTCGACTAGACAGCAGGTGGATACCTCGAGTACGGTTGGTCCTTTCCTATACAAGGGATGCAGGAAACTTAGGGCTGTGGAAGGAGCTTCGACTAGACAGCAGGTGGGTACTTCGAGTACGGTTGGTCCTTTCCTATACAGGGGATGCGGAAAGCTTACGGCTGTGAAAGGGCGTCGACTAGACAGCAGGTGGATACCTCGAGTACGGTTGGTCCTTTCCTATACAAGGGATGCAGGAAACTTAGGGCTGTGGAAGGAGCGTCGACTAGACAGCAGGTAGGTACTTCGAGTCCGGTTGGTTCCTCCCTATACAGGGGATGCAGAAAGCTTACGACAGTGTTGATAACACAGAATGCACGTGGCGTTCGATGGGGGACACTCAGAACAGCAGATCACTGGACTTCCTCCGTTCTCCAGACAACATCAATGATGAATCAGAACACCGCAAGCTTTAAATTCCACCGTCGC
Organism: Chrosomus eos; assembly: GCA_036326025.1. Taxonomy (NCBI): domain Eukaryota; kingdom Metazoa; phylum Chordata; class Actinopteri; order Cypriniformes; family Leuciscidae; genus Chrosomus; species Chrosomus eos. Next base: position 27,876,754 of record CM070839.1, read on the forward strand.
TTAATCTCTTCTTCAGCGGCTCCAAACTGCAACACAGGGCAAGGCCGATGGGCACGTGACAGAATTCGGTATAGTAAGCCTGCAGTAGCTTCACTTCAAACACACACGGTGGCACAGCATCAACTCACGTCACTCTCAACCACTCTGTGAAATATAAGGCCACAGCCCACCTCCTTGTTCTGAACAGCAGGGACAGTAAGACGGAAGAATATATAGCAATCTCAATCGTGCATCATAACAGCTGTCTTCTCATTACGGTGTCTAGACTCCGGTTCCTAGATCGCTTCTCTTCATATACAGTGTCTTGGTGTATAAATCACGTATCATACGGCCAGTCAAAGGTTTGCACTTATCTCTACCCAGAAAGGGGACTTGATGTTTCCAAGGCAACTTCTCCTCTGCTTCTCTGTTCCACTCCACCCAATCTTTCGTAGCGGATTCCCTTCCGCGGATCGATCTCACCAGTCAATTTTGTCCCACAGAAACTCTCAGCCTTCCTCGACGGAACAAGGTCAGGACACAGCACCCGAAAACCGAACACAGAACACTGCACTGAACTACACGCTTGGTCTCCCAAAGCTTGGTCTTTATCTGTTTCAAGCCGCTGTGTGTCCCAATCACCAAACAGCCCCTTGATGCGCCGCACCTGCTGTCACTCTGTCATCAGCGGCTGCTGTTGCCATGGTAGCGACGCATATCAGGCTGACTGGGTGTTGCGTCGAAAGCGCTCCGGGCGAAAACATTCCTCCGTGGAATATATAGTTCCGCTGCTGGTTCGTCACCTTGTGACATACTCCCCCGCCAATCCGTTCTAGTCCCGAGAACGGGTTCCGCTCTCCCAGTCTCCATACCTCACCGGGGGTCGACCTCGGTTCTCCCTCTGGGACCGCCTCGGCGGGGACTCGGGTCTCACCGGTCCCGGTGCTGGGCCCAAGCCCCTGGGGACCACTCCCCATCCTACCAGTAACGGTCCTGGTGCTGCCACAACCGGGGGGGCTTCCTCTCTGGGATTTGGGTAGTTCGGGCAAGGGCGAATCAGATTCCGGTGGAGCACCCGTTCTGGGCCCGCTCTCCCCTCGGGTCGGATAGCATACAAGGGTTGATCTGGACGTGGTTGTCGTAAGACCACATAGGGCCGAGGCTCCCACCGATCGCTCAGCTTACCCTTCCCTTGGCGACGATTATCCCTCACCAAGACTCTCTCTCCTGGGAGCAGTGGGGCTTCCCGAGCTGTTCGGTCGTACAGTCTCTTGCTCTTTGCCCCCACCTGGTTAATCCGGTCCGAGACCCGGCCATACGCCCAGTGGAGTCGCTGGTGGTGCCTCGCCACCCAGTCTGACAAGCTCCCTTCCTCCCCTTGGGTAGCAGCCCCCGTTACTAAGTCGGCTGGTAGCCGCACGTGTCTTCCAAACATCAGATATGTTGGAGCATACCCAGTGGTGCTATGCACGCTGTTGTTATACGCTTGGATCAGTGCCGGAAGCGTATCCGCCCAATGGCCCTGCTGATCCATCTCCAACGTTCCCAATAGGCCCAGCAATGTTTGGTTAAACCTCTCGCATCCTCCATTCCCTTGGGGATGGTACGGTGTCGTGTGGGTCTTCCTACCCCCGTACAGCTGGCACAACTCATGGACCACCCTGGACTCAAAGTTCGGCCCCTGGTCTGAGTGGAATATTTCAGGGCACCCAAAAGGCTGAATCACAGCCCTCCACAAGGCATTTGCGGTGGTGGTAGCAGTTTGGTCCAAGGTGGGAATGGCCCAGGCATATTTGGTGAATAGGTCTGTCACCACCAAGATGTTCTGAATCCGGTCCACCGGCCTTCCCAGCGTCAGATAGTCCATGGCGACCATGTGCATGGGAGCCTTTGCCTGAATCGGGACCAATGGGGCTCGGATCTCCTTCCTGGTCTTAAACAGGGTGCACCGGGGGCATCCCTGAAGGTAGGCCTTGGTAATCCTCTCCATCCCAGGCCAATAGAACTGGCGTCGCAATAGCGAGATCGTCTTCTCCAGGCCCTGATGGCCCAACTGGGTGTGATAGGCCTGTAGCAGGGACCGATGTTGCCCCTCCGGAACTACTGTTTGCCAGATCTTCTCGCCCAGGTTAGGGTCCTGGATGGAGCGACAGAGCACCCCCTCCCTCAAAGCCAACCTTTCCCATTGTCCTAGCAACCCTCGGACTGCCTGAGTCTGAGCCCGGCGTTCTCTGGCCTCTGGCCATTTCCCAGTCTGGACCCACTCTCGTACCGTCCGCAACCCTTCATCCTCCGCTTGTCTCGACCTCCAACACTGTGGGTCCCAGCCCCACCCATTGGGGGCCTCTTCCTGCGATGATCCAGGCGCTTCCACGATCCCCACCATTGCTCCTTCCTCCTCCTCGGAGCTAGAGTTGGGCCCCTGAACTACTGGACCTGCCACCGGAAACCTCGACAGCACATCAGCATTCGTATGCTCTTTCCCTGGCCGATACTTCAGCTGGTAGTCGAAATTCGCCAGTTGTGCCACCCATCTCTGTTCGACAGCCCCCAGCCTTGCCGTCTGAAGATGTACCAGAGGGTTGTTGTCAGTTACCACCAGAACCTTGGTCCCCCACAGGTAGTCCTTGAACTTTTCGCTCATTGCCCACTTCATGGCCAACAACTCAAGTTTGAAGGAACTATAGTTAGCATCGTTCCTCTCTGCCGGGTGTAAGCTTCGGCTGGCGTATGCAATCACCCTCTCCTTCCCCTGCTGTTTTTGGGCTAGCACGGCACCTAGGCCGAGATGGCTGGCATCAGTGTACAAGATGAAAGGCTGGGAGAAGTCTGCATAGGCCAGAATCGGGGCCTGTAGTAGTTCCTGTTTAAGCCTCCGGAATGCAGCCTCACATGCCTGGTCCCACTGAACCGCGGGAGATCCCCGGCCCCTCGAACGTCCCGTGCCCCCGAGCAGCTGGTTAATGGGCTTGGCGATTTTGGAGAAGTCCTGAATGAACCGCCGGTAATATCCGACAAAACCCAGGAAGGATCTGACCTGTCGCACAGTCTTCGGCGCCTCCCACCCTTGCACAGCCGACACCTTCTCTGGGTCCACAGCGATCCCAGCTGCACTCACCACATGGCCCAGAAACTTCACCTCTTTCCGGAAAAGCTGACACTTGTCAGGTTGCAGTTTTAGCCCGTATTTGTCCAGGGCGCGGAAAGCTTGCTCCAGATGTTGGAGGTGAGTCTCAAAGTCCGGCGAATAGACAATGACGTCATCGAGGTAGACCAGCGTGGTTTCCGTCAACTGACCTCCCAGGCACCGCTGCATAAGCCGCTGGAACGTGGCTGGGGCGTTGCAAAGGCCAAACGGCATCCGTTCCCACTCGTATAGCCCGAAAGGGGTCGTGAAGGCTGTCTTCTCCCTGTCCCGCTCGTCCACCTGCACCTGCCAGTACCCACTGGCCAAGTCGAGAGTAGAATACCATGCAGACTGTGTAAGACTGGTGAGTGAATCCTCCACTCGGGGCAGGGGGAAAGCATCCCGCTTAGTCACCTGGTTCAGCTTACGGTAATCCACACAGAATCTCCAGGAACCATTTTTCTTACGCACCAGTACGATAGGGGCGGCCCAAGGGCTACTACTTTCCCGGATAATCCCCTTGTCCAACATTCCTCGCAGGAGGGTGCGGACCTCAGAATACAGGGTCGGTGGCACTGGTCGATAACGTTCTCTACTCGGGGCGGCGTCCCCGGTCGGAATCTGATGTTTTACAATGTCCGTCCGGCCATAGTCCTCGTCGTGAGTCGAGAACAAGTGCTGCCATTTGAGCAGGAAATCCTGGAGCCGCCCAGTCTGTTCCTCTCCCAGTCCTTCACCGCGTAGTGACCCTCCCTGGAGGTGATTTGGCAATTCCTCTCCCTCACTACCCACCGGCGGTCCAGTTCGGGTCAGGGCAACTTCCACTACGGAGGGGCTTACCCGGTTAAACTGCACTTCACCCGGCTCTCTCACTTGTTGCGGGCACACCCCTGTGACTCGGGCCAGACACTGATGTCGATGCAACAGGACGGGGAACGCATTCACGTTCCGTACTTTCACAGAAATCCTCCCCCGCCGTGCTGTGGCTAGCCCCCGAGCTACCTCAAGGTTTGGGCCGTCCAGATGGGGTTCCACCAATACCCACTCTCCCGGACCATAGAGTTGCGAGGGGAGCCTGGCCCACACCACAGCCTCACTCTGAGCGGGAATGGACAACGCGTATCGGCAAGCCGTCCTCCCAGTGCCCTCTCGATCTCCTCGCGTCTCGGCAAGGCGAACCCGCCGACAATCGGCCTTGATCCGGTCCCACTCTTGACTTTCCGAGGTCGAGGCCGTCTGCTTTAGTCCACCTCGGAACAGTTCCTCCCAACATTCTGCTATAACGTTCATGCCCAACAAGGCGCGATGGTTTCCCAGGCAGGCGTCGCGAACGATCACCACCCCCTTCTGGGGGACAACGACTCCATGGATCTTCAAGTCAGTCACCAGGTATCCCACGTATGGGATGTCCAGACCGTTGGCTCCCCGTAGCGTCAACCAGGGGGCTTCTGAGGTGGGGCAATCCTGGCCCTTAAATAGCTCTCGTGACAGGCTCTCAGAGAACAGAGTGACTTGTGACCCAGTGTCTAACAGGCACTGTACTTCCAAACCGTTGACCTGGGCCACTACAATGGGGCAATGCCCCACCAAACATGCTCTGGACTTCGTAATCAATAGGGGGTCTACCATGGGAGTCCCAGCTTCTTGACCCACAGTGGCCGGCAACTCTAAAAATCCTCCTGTGATCCCCGACGGGAGCGGCACTGGCGGAAGTAATGACCCGGCTCTCCACAACCATGACAAATGGGGCGTCCCTGTTCGTCCCACCTGAACCGCGGCCCCATTGGCCTAGCTGGGCGTCGCTCTGGGAATCGGCTCCCCGCTGAATAGGTCCGCTCTCGGAGCAATGGACTGGAACGTTCACGCCGGAGCTCTTCTCTGAAGGAATTGGATAGCTCGGCCAGCTGTTCCTGGACGTCCTTTTTCAACTCCTCTCGTAACGCACGTCTCCATTCCGCTTTGACCGGGCGTGGGGGGTCGACGGGTGCACTCGCAGCCATGCACGTTGAGGGCTCTACCGTGTGATCCCGTTCCAAGGCCAAAGCCTCTTGTCTCAGTTCGTCAAAAGACGAGTCCGGGTTCCGGCGGACCTGTATTCGCAGGCTTTGGCGTACGGGGCCTTCCCGTAGCCCCAGGAGGAATTGGTCTCGCAGCAGGCTCTTTTCACCCCCTAGACCATGGTCTTGCCTTCCTCTTAGCCTAGCGAACTGCTCTCTCAGCTGTAGCGTGAATGCCCGGATGGTCTGTCGCGGCCCTTGTTTGCAGTTGAAGAACTGTGTTCGCAGAACGGCTACGGGAGTGGTATCGCCGTATTGCCCCGAAAGGAAGTCAAAGATAGCTTGAGCCGTGGTACGGTTCGCTTCTGGCGCTGCTCGCACTTCCCTCAGTGCTTCTCCTTCCAAGGAATTCAAGATGAACTGTACTCCCTGAGGGGCATCCAGACCTTGGAGCCCGACTAAATATTCGACCTGGGCCCTCCATGTCGACAGACTCATCTCCGATCCCGGACCTTGGTATTTTTGGGCCCAAGGGGCTCCCATGAATATGGGCATGGCTTGTCTTCGTGCTCCCGGTGCCTCTTCATCTGCCATAACGGCTTCTGGTGGCTCAACTCAGTGGTAATCCTGCCGACTACGCCAATAATCTGTCACAGGTCGGGAGGGTCGACTGGGTCTACCCCCTCCCTTTAGAATGTACCACTGAGGAGCAGACCAGAAACCAGGCGGACAAGGAAAGTAAAATGTAACAGGCTTTATTGATTAAAAGAATTTGTATATCCTAATTAAAATTCCTCCTTCCTCCCCAGCATCCAGTGGCCGCCGGGACGTCGGCTGGACGACAGGCGGGGACTGGGTCCACTCAACCCCCTCGGACTCTTCGGGTGCCGAGGCTCTCGGCAATGGAGGGAACGCGGACCTGACCAGCAGGTAAGTGCTCTAAGCACGGCTTATCCTTCTCGGACTCTGAGCGGACTGTACTCTTCTCGACCTCCCAAGTACAGAAGTTTACAGCGGTGAAGAGGAGCGTCGACTGGACAGCCGGTAGGTACTCCTGGTACGGTAGGTTCTTTCCTATGCAGGGGATGCAGAAAGCTTACGGCTGTGAAAGGGGCGTCGACTAGACAGCAGGTGGGTACTTCGAACACGGTTGGTTCTTTCCTATACAGGGGATGCAGAAAGCTCACGGCTGTGAAAGGGGCGTCGACTAGACAGCAGGTGGGTACTTCGAGTCCGGTTGGTTCTTTCCTATACAGGGGATGCAGAAAACTCACGGCTGTGAAAGGGGCGTCGACTAGACAGCAGATAGGTACTTCGAGTCCGGTTGGTTCTTTCCTATACAGGGGATGCAGAAAGCTCACGGCTGTGAAAGGGGCGTCGACTAGACAGCAGGTGGATACCTCGAGTACGGTTGGTCCTTTCCTATACAAGGGATGCAGGAAACTTAGGGCTGTGGAAGGAGCGTCGACTAGACAGCAGGTGGGTACTTCGAGTACGGTTGGTCCTTTCCTATACAGGGGATGCGGAAAGCTTACGGCTGTGAAAGGGCGTCGACTAGACAGCAGGTGGATACCTCGAGTACGGTTGGTCCTTTCCTATACAAGGGATGCAGGAAACTTAGGGCTGTGGAAGGAGCGTCGACTAGACAGCAGGTAGGTACTTCGAGTCCGGTTGGTTCCTCCCTATACAGGGGATGCAGAAAGCTTACGACAGTGTTGATAACACAGAATGCACGTGGCGTTCGATGGGGGACACTCAGAACAGCAGATCACTGGACTTCCTCCGTACTCCAGACAACATCAATGATGAATCAGAACACCGCAAGCTTTAAATTCCACCGTCGCTTAATCTCTTCTTCAGCGGCTCCAAACTGCAACACAGGGCAAGGCCGATGGGCACGTGACAGAATTCGGTATAGTAAGCCTGCAGTAGCTTCACTTCAAACACACACGGTGGCACAGCATCAACTCACGTCACTCTCAACCACTCTGTGAAATATAAGGCCACAGCCCACCTCCTTGTTCTGAACAGCAGGGACAGTAAGACGGAAGAATATATAGCGATCTCAATCGTGCATCATAACAGCTGTCTTCTCATTACGGTGTCTAGACTCCGGTTCCTAGATCGCTTCTCTTCATATACAGTGTCTTGGTGTATAAATCACGTATCATACGGCCAGTCAAAGGTTTGCACTTATCTCTACCCAGGAAGGGGACTTGATGTTTCCAAGGCAACTTCTCCTCTGCTTCTCTGTTCCACTCCACCCAATCTTTCGTAGCGGATTCCCTTCCGCGGATCGATCTCACCAGTCAATTTTGTCCCACAGAAACTCTCAGCCTTCCTCGACGGAACAAGGTCAGGACACAGCACCCGAAAACCGAACACAGAACACTGCACTGAACTACACGCTTGGTCTCCCAAAGCTTGGTCTTTATCTGTTTCAAGCCGCTGTGTGTCCCAATCACCAAACAGCCCCTTGATGCGCCGCACCTGCTGTCACTCTGTCATCAGCGGCTGCTGTTGCCATGGTAGCGACGCATATCAGGCTGACTGGGTGTTGCGTCGAAAGCGCTCCGGGCGGAAACATTCCTCCGTGGAATATATAGTTCCGCTGCTGGTTCGTCACCTTGTGACATAAAAGTGTGCTTAAAGTGCCCCTGTTATAGCCTGGCATGCCAGACCTACATCAAGATGTTAGGTCTGGGAACTCTCCATTGACATACCTCAATCCGAGGGGCGGGATAAACGGTTGTCTTTCAAAATCCCTCTGCATGCAATAGGACAGCGCTAACCAACCAGAGCAACGAACGGCTGTGGCTGAGTGAGTCCCGTGCGTTTTCCCACTAGCGGAGCTAGTTGATATATTAAACTTTTGCCGTATCCGGTCGTCAAAACTCCGAACACATCTTCCTTTTTTTAAGAATGACTTAAGTGGCGTTCTCTTAACTCCAAGTCCTCCAGAGTCGCGGCCAAAGCCGATTCGAAAGACCGCTGCATCTTCATTGTTTTCAAGCAGCAGGGAAATCACCTATGGAAATCACGCGGAACGTCATGAACTGTGCCGTCATTGTGTTAAGCCCGCCCGCCGACTCTATACACGATGTGATTGGCCTGACCCGAAATTGGTTTTTCCAACTAAAAAGTCTCTTGAGAGTTGCTAGACCACACTGGCAGCGAAATGATTTTCGCGGCCGCTAGGGTGCGTCTAGATTTCTAGGCTACCCCTGTTATGCTTTTTCAGGTATTAACTTTCATGGTAGTGTTTGTGAATTTAAAAAGTCTGCAAAGTTTCAAAGGTCAAAGTGCACAAAAATAGGTTATGTCCCCCAAACGAAAGAACCAATTCTGAACTGTCTGAAATGGATCAGAAATTCCGATATGGTAATGGTTATACTCTGTAAGCGGTAGACCAATCACAACAGACTGTGCCATCTGACCAATCAGAGAAGAGTAGGCTCTCAGAAAAGACAGGTTTAGAGAGACAGAATCCTTTCACACGGTTTTAGACACTGTGAGAAAAGAGGTGATGCTTCAATGTATGATAATTTTTTTTTGCAAATATGACCTGGACATGTTTTTGTGAAATTCACTCCATCACTGTCATGAGAGAACTCTCACAGGGACTGCTAATGACAAAAACAAATTTCCTGAATGAACATCAGTGAAAGTTCATTTCTGTAATGTTTTCAGCATGTGTGGTTCAAGAATATCCGTTTAGTTCTTATTTGAGTCACACATATCTCAACACAGAAACTGACACCTACAAAACAACTTACCAAATGGAAAGACAATACTTTATACCTAAAACAATCTCAAAGCAATTCTTACCTCAATTTGCGGCTAATTCATATAACATTTGTATGATCTCATTTGTATCTTTTAGTACAATCTGTTTATACCCCAGTGATGTTTAGGGTTAAGGGTGCTTACTTTTTCACAAATCATATCGTACAAATCCATACAAAATTTTGTTAAATAGTTGTTTTCTAATTATTTAGCATTGGATGTTTCTTACGCTTATTTTCAGTAGACAGCTTTTTTATTGATCTGTATGCATTTCTGAATTAAATGCATCAAGTTGTGTGTCTATTTAATTACAATTTACAGGTTCCCATGAAGCACAACTAAAAAATAAGTCTTTATCTGAACTCAATTAATCTGAAGAAAGTTATCATAGTAGCCTACATATCTTTAAAATGTTTTTTTTTAATAAATTAAAAATCAGTTTCAGTTAACTTCAAGCAAGAAACTGCACAGTAAACATTCACATAACTCTTTCCATGCTGAGCTGCGTGAATGCCAGGGAGTTCTTGCCCAGAACAGATTCATACCGCCAATCTGTATGCTAATTGTCAATCGTATTTGACGATAGTGGTCCTGACAGAAATGCCAATATAAATAACTGTTCTCAGACATTTCTACTTTACCTGTCTGACCTTCAATAACAATAATTGGTTTCAAACAGGTTTTCCCAAACACACCTACCACCCCTTCAACCCCTACCCCGATCTTCTATTGGTCAGGCAAAAAAGTAGCCCCACCCCAAACATATGCTATTGGTTGAGCCATAAGTGGACAAGACAGACCGCTCAAACAAATATTTTGATAGCACCATTCTAGATAACTGATTCTAGACACAACATAAACAAAAGAAATTGAAATTCAATTACCGCCTGCGTTTCTGCACAATGTCAATTGGACAGTTGACAGCGCACGGAGAGCCGCAAAGACTGACGTTTCGAACTTTAAAAGTGCGGTCAGGTTGTGGAAGAAAGACACAGCTAGTTGGCAAACTCATATTTCCCTCTGTGTCTCTCGCTGGTGCTTTTTGCTGTTTCCCTCCAGAAATCAGCTCTTCCTTTTTTGTAGTCTGAAACACATGCTTCCCACCGCTGAGTTACTGTCGTAGAAGAGAGATGAACACATGGAGCCACGCTGACATGACAGACTTTGCCCAGACATCTTGCATTAGCCTAGTTGTCATCCATCAGTTTAAAATCCCATTGACTCCTTGTAATCCTCATAAAAAAAATGATAGTCTTGAATGCCGCTGTTAAATACAAGGATAATACCCAAACAAACAAACTTCCAGTGTCACCAAGCACCAAAGTAAACCTCCTCTCTCTCTCTCTCTCTCTCTCTCTCTCTCTCTCTCTCTCCTCTCTCTCTCTCTCTCTCTCTCTCTCTCTCTCTCTCTCTCTCCTCTCTCTCTCTCTCTCTCTCTCCTCTCTTCTCTCTCTCTCTCTCTCTCTCTCTCTCTCTCTCTCCTCTCTCTCTCTCTCTCCTCTCTCTCTCTCTCTCTCTCTCTCTCTCCCTGCAGCTCAGACAGCTGAACTCTGATATACATGAGTTTACACCAGCATGCTGGCCTCATATGGGGGGTGTGTGTGTATGCATTTGTGTTTATGTGTGTTTGTGGGACTGGCAGCTGAACAGTGAGTCACAGCCTATGGAGAGGGAGGAACCACCAGATGACTGTCTCAACATTAACCCTTCACTGGAGACTCCCCTTAAAGCGAGCAATAACGCAAGTGCATTTATAGTATGTCCCTGTACAATGATCTCATTCTTAAAAGGTATGAATGTCACTACATTAAAATATCAAAACAAGTGCCATGTTTTAAACAAAACATTACTTGTGATAAAGAAGTACACTTTAGCGAATTTAGTACACTTTAGCGAAAAGAATACTTATTAATGAAAATATGCTTAAAGGTGAACTACGCAGGTTTTTTACCTCAACCGATCAGGGGTGCGTTTCCCGAAAGCATCGTTAGCCAACTATGGTCGCAAGTTGGTCGCAATTTCCATTGAACTCTATTGGTAACGACGGAACTTGCGACCATAGTTGGCTAACGATGCTTTCGGGAAACGCACCCCAGCTTCTGTAACAATTCAATGTGTTTGAGTTCTGTTTTTGTGATCTTGGTTTCCCCTGTCTTTGTGGTTTTTGGTTTAGCCCTGTTAAGTTTTCCCGCTCCTCGTTTGTGTTCAGTTTTATCACCTGTGTTCAGTTAATCATTCAATCATTCCTTGTGTATTTAAGCCCTGTGTTTTCTCCCAGTGTTTGTCGATCGTCGTCTATGTATGGTTGTGTGTGAACCTTGAAGTCCTGGAGTTTTGTTCTTGTTTCATTTTGGAAAGTTTCATTTTGTTTATTAAATCTATTATCTTTGAAATTCCGTTCCCTCGTCTTCAGTCACCTGCACAGCAACCCTGACAGAACGATCGACCTACAACAAAAGATGGAAGGCTGGAAGCAGGCCTTCATGGGAACCCGGATGGCCGTATTTCGCGGGACCCGTGGAGGTCGTAGAAGGGGAAGTGATCGAGTTCTGGTGGTCCCGAGTCCAGTATGGCCTGAGCCCATCGCATGCCCGCCAAAGCCTGAGCCCATGGCATGCCCGTCAGAGCCCGACCCTTTCGACGACCTACCTGAGCTTCTTCCCCCAGAGCCTTCACAGCTGGTCCCGTCCAGCCTAGTCAAGCCTTCACCGCTGGTCCCGTCCAGTCCAGTCAAGCCTTCACCGCTGGTCCCGTCCAGCCCAATCAAGCCTTCACCGCTGGTCCCGTCCAGCCCAGTCAAGCCTTCACCGCTGGTCCCGTCCAGCCCAGTCAAGCCTTCACCGCTGGTCCCGTCCAGCCCAGTCAAGCCTTCGCCGCTGGTCCCGTCCAGCCCAGTTGAGCCTTCGCCGCTGGTCCCGTCCAGCGTCCAGCCAGAGACCGTCCAGCCAGAGACCGTCCAGCCAGAGACCGTCCAGCCAGAGACCGTCCAGCCAGAGACCGTCCAGCCAGAGACCGTTGCCTGCCCACCAGAGTATGAAGCTAGCCCCAAGCTCCCTGATGTACTGGCCCCGTCCAGTTCCGAGTCCTATGATGTGCTGGCCCCGTCCAGTTCCGAGTCCCATGATGTGCTGGCCCCGTCCAGTTCCGAGTCCCATGAAGCGCCAGAGCCCTTTGACCCAGAGCCAGAGCCCGTTGACCCAGCGCCAGAGCCAGAGCCCGTTGACCCAGCGCCAGAGCCAGAGCCCGTTGAGACCACCAGAGCAACCTACAGAGCCAGAGCCAGAGCCCGTTGACCCAGCGCCAGACGCCAGAGCCCGTTGACACGCCAGAGCCCGTTGACCCAGCGCCAGAGAGCCCGTTGACCCAGCGCCAGAGCAGAGCCCGTTGACCCCGCCCAGAGCCAGAGCCCGTTGACCCGAGCCAGAGCCAGAGCCCGTTGACCCAGAGCCAGAGCCGGACCACAGCCAGAGCCCGTTGACCCAGAGCCAGAGCCAGAGCCCGTTGACCCAGAGCCAGAGCCAGAGCCCGTTGACCCAGAGCCAGAGCCAGAGCCCGTTGACCCAGAGCCAGCGCCAGAGCCCGTTGACCCAGACCCAAGCCCTTGACCCAGACCCCGTTGACCCAGCCCGTTGATGTCAAGTCTGTTCCCGTTCCTGAACCTGTCCTTCTCCCCAAGAAAATTTGGGGGGGGGGGCTATACGCCTTCGAAAGATCCACGGAGGCCGGCCAAAGATCCACGGAGGCCCGGAAAAGTAACACCGCCATGGCCACCCGAAGGGTCCTCACCGCCATGGCCACCCGAAGGGTCCTCACCGCCATGGCCACCCGAAGGGTCCTCACCTCCACGGCCACCTGAAGGGTCTTCACCGCCGTGGCCACCTGAAGAACCTGCACCGCCATGGCCACCCGAGGGTCCCACAGCACCGCCCTGGACGCCCGAGGGTCCCACAGCTCCGCCCCGGACGCCCGAGGGTCCCACAGCTCCACCCTGGACGCCCGAGGGTCCCACAGCTCCGCCCTGGACGCCCGAGGGTCCCACAGCTCCGCCCTGGACGCCCGAGGGTCCCACAGCTCCGCCATGGCCACGCCCGCAGCCTGCTCCGCCATTGCCACGGCCGAAGCCTGCTCTGCCCTGGCCACGCCCACAGCCTGCTCCGCCCTGGCCACGCCCACAGCCTGCTCCGCCCTGGCCACGCCCACAGACTGCACCGTCGTGGCCACGCCCACAGCCTGCACCGCCCTGGCCACGCCCACAGCCTGCTCCGCCCTGGCCACGCCCACAGCCTGCACCGTCGTGGCCACGCCCACAGCCTGCACCGTCGTGGCCACGCCCACAGCCTGCTCCGCCGTGGCCACGCCCACAGCCTGCTCCGCCCTGGAGGCTTCCTGGACCTGCACCATGCCCTCGTCAGCCTCCAGGGCGCCCACCCTCCCACCCTCCCACCCCTTTGGATGTTATACGGCGCGAGGTCGCGCCTTCGGGGAGGGGGGAGGTACTGTAACAATTCAATGTGTTTGAGTTCTGTTTTTGTGATCTTGGTTTCCCCTGTCTTTGTGGTTTTTGGTTTAGCCCTGTTAAGTTTTCCCGCTCCTCGTTTGTGTTCAGTTTTATCACCTGTGTTCAGTTAATCATTCAATCATTCCTTGTGTATTTAAGCCCTGTGTTTTCTCCCAGTGTTTGTCGATCGTCGTCTATGTATGGTTGTGTGTGAACCTTGAAGTCCTGGAGTTTTGTTCTTGTTTCATTTTGGAAAGTTTCATTTTGTTTATTAAATCTATTATCTTTGAAATTCCGTTCCCACGTCTTCAGTCACCTGCACAGCAACCCTGACAGCTTCGGAGTCATGGGAATGGTTATATCACTTTTTTAGGGTTGAATGGTGGTCGTTTTGCACCCCCCTATCGCATATGAGCGGAAAAAATGCACTTGCAAATTTGAGCCGGCAGACCGCCGGCCGCAGCATCAGGAAGTGTCGCGTGATATCAGGTCTCGCGATGTAACGAATTGATTTACGGCAAAAAAGATCTGATAAAATTCTGCTAAAATGAGCATCAAACAGAAATAACCCGGCGCCGTATACATGTGGTGTTCGAGGCGCACATACAATACAGACTGCCGACAGTTAAACAGGGCGCGCGCAGCTCTTAAAGGGGCCACACCTTATTTCCACTCGTTCAGCTTCCATCCTACTGAACAGGTACCGGTGTACAGGGCAGGGTTCCAGACTGCGACCAAATTGGTCGCATATGCGACCGTTTTTTGAGAATGTGCGAGTTAAAATTTTATGTGGTCGCATTAGTGCGAGTGGACGCTCGCGCAACAATGTTGTTGCATCAGCAGCTGCAGTCTGCAACTTATGTTCAAAATGAACGAGTAGGCCTACATCATTAATCCATTTTCCAAACCGTGTTTTTGACTTATCCTGAATCACTACGGTACGCTTATAATAAGTGTTTATATTCTGACTATTTTATCCCGGGCTCGGCTTGGCTGCGGAATTGCCCAGTGCCTGCGTGACTCGCCATAGACATTAACGGAGAGAAGTAGCTCCGGCTACAATGTTCTTCTGCAAGACACGTGCAGTTTATTTATTGACGAACGTAGACGTCACGCGCATTGCACACTGATGGTGAAACGCGCCAATTACGAATTCAGGAATTAAGGCATATAACATGAAAAGGTCTCACGAAACACCGAGCCCCTTCCTACGTCTTTTCAGCAGTTAGATGAGAGTAATCACTCCACAGAGGAAAAGGAAATTATTATAAAATGCAGAAGGTAAGGAGTGTGAGATTTCTGATTTTTGTAACTGTACAAAAATCTATAGAATACTATAGATTTTTATAACTTTGATAACGAAAATCTGTATCAGCCTATTATAATAGCTACTCTAATCTTTTAAAATGTAACATACATTTAAATGTTTAATAATTTTTAAAAGATAGAAATATGATGCTGATAGAAAGATAACAGACAGACAGACAGACAGATAGACAGACAGACAGACAGACAGACAGACAGACAGACAGACAGACAGACAGACAGATAGAATATAATTCAAATGTAAATAGATAGATTGTATACACTTTAAACAATGCTGAGTTGTTTAAACTCAAATTTGGGCCAAATATGGACAAACCCAAATGTTTAAAATTTTAACCCAACTTCAACTTTCACTTTCAACTGTACATTTTTGTTATTACATTTTTAACCCAACATTTGGGTTTGTCCATATTACACCCAAATTTGGGTTGAAACAACCCAGCATTTTTTTAGAGTGATAATTCAAATGTAAAATGCTTAAAATTACAGATTAAAATTACTGTCCAAAATCCATGAAAATCCTGAAATTTGGCAATGATAATTACCATATATTACATGTGTTTTTTTTATTATATTACAGGTATTTATGCTGCAACCCAGAAAGCCTTTAGCCTCGGTCCATTAAAACCACTATTCATCAGCATGCATTGATTAATCCCATGGCATGTAGCAAAAAAAAAAAAAAAAAGGTGCGACCAAATCATATGCTGGTGCGACCAACTGAGAAAGTTGGTAGCACCAGTGCAACCAGTGGAAAAATTAGTCTGGAGCCCTGGTACAGGGGGAGGGGATCCGGCCGTGAGTGCAGAGCCATCTCTGCGTGACAGTACAAGTACTCCAACAGCGACTCTAGGGGTCACTGTTTGACAAAAACGGAATTCCTGCATAGTGCTGCTTTAAGTGTGATACACTGTGGTTATAGATAAATTTATATTAAATGCAATTAGCTTTAGTCTGTTTTTGACCCACTTAAGTAGGACTGAAGTATATGCTTATATAATTTTTTCATTATTATTTCTATTCACTTTGAAATGTGTTTTTTGTACTGTCATGTATACTGCATGGTAAGCTGAAATCTTTTTTTCTTTTTTTTTTGCTTATATGTCTATTAGGTTTTTAATTTGAAATGACAACAAATACACTTTTCAAAAGGAAGACAAATTTTAGTCACAGGCGATCCAAACTTCAATCCAGAAGAGCAGTGCGCTGTAATGCAATGCTGTTTGCTAACCACCACAACAGGTTAAAAATGAATTCATTTAACATTTAAAATTTAAATGTAACCTTATTAATCCTACCCGGTACTTAAACTTAACGACCATACTAATTAATAAGCGTTAATTAGGGGTTTATTGAGGCAAAAGTTATAGTTAATAGTTAGTTAATTGGACCCCAAACTAAAGTGAGACCATTTTGCACCGAACTCGAATCGAACCGTGACCCCAAAACCGAGATACGTACTGAACCGTGACTTCTGAGTACCATTACAGCTAATACTTTTTATTTGCCATTTACACTTAGTGTAAATGGCATGTCTGATAGCTATTTGCTAGCTATTTGAAGCTATCTGAAATGTCTGAAGCTATTTGCAGACATTGGGTCCCAATTGCAATGTCAATCTATGAAGTTAAATGGTTAGTTTACCCCTAAATTACCCCATGATTTACTCACTCTCAACCCATCCTAGATGTATATGACATTCTTCTTTCAGACGAATACAATCGGAGTTATATTAAAAAAATTGTCCTTGCTCTTCCAAGCTTTATAATGGCAGTGAATGGCCGTTCGTTTCGAAGCCCATAAAAGCGCATCTATTCATGATAAAAGTCCTCCACACAGCTCAGGGGGGTTAATAAAGGCCTTCTGAAGTAAAGCGATGCGTTTGTGTGAGGGGAAAATATCCATATTTAAAACTTTATCGACTAAAATAACTAGCTTCCGACAGATAGCCGTACACATCGATTTACGGCGAAAGAGTAACTTGTGACCAGTGCCGTCGCAGGTGGGGTGCGAGGCCCTGTGCGAACTTGAAATGCGAGGCCCCTCCCAGGCTCTGTCTGAACGTTATAATAATTGGCTGCGCAGCCTATTGTAAGCCTTGTCCGCTTAAATTAATTATAAACAAACATAAAAAAAAACGAATAGGCTATTTGCAATAGGCCTATATTAAATCGTTTTTGACCTAATTATTTGGCACTGAAATTACACACTCTGTATCACTCTGCATCACGTGCACCTGCGCAATATAGCCATGATTTCCGAAAATAGTACTATGTCAACTAGTGATATCAGCACAAGAACTGTTGAGGAATATGCAACATAATTTAGACAATTGTTTTTGTCATAATGTTATAATAACTGACAGACACTTTCAGTTCACCCGCTCTGTGCATGTCCTCGCACAGAGCGAGGCTGAAGATCAGCTTCGCGGCTGAGACACGAATAGATGTTTCAAATGTTTAAAAGGTATTACATTGAAATCTGTTGAATAGAGTGTAAATTTATTTCGTGGGTAGATTAAATAATGATAAGCAGATAATCACCCGTATGGAGATCATTATCTTTTAACATCATTTTTTTTTTTACTGGCTCAAAACAAATAGCCTACAACACAATTACGCAATACCGTCATTGCGCGGGTGCGCCTCCAGTTATAAAAACGATTATTACTAATTGGCATATTTCAATGCCGATTCTTATATGTTCATTCATATAGCCTCTTCAAAACAGACGGGGCAACCTAACGCAGACAAGTTAGCTCACCGTTTTTAGGTGATATGCCATGTTTGTAGTCGAGCTGTGATATGCAAACTGTTGCTTGCAAACTTTCGAATTTTTTTCCGTTATCTGTTTTTGTAAAATGCTGCCACACTGTTGATGTCTTTGACATGGTAAAGGAGGACTGACAGTAAATTAAACGCTCGCAATTAAATTAAAATTCAGCAAACCTCCATACCATTGCCTTCTAGTACTGTTTTCAATCTGTCTCCAGTGGGTTGGGCTAATCCAAAAAAGTGAAAACAAGGGGGGTGTTCTGAAGACAGGCTGTTACCTGTGAAACAGGGGTGCTCTGAAAACACCCCCATTAGCAATTAGTGCTTTCCACCTGATAAAATTTTGGTTGATCCAGAACGTATCGACCAATAAATTAGCTAATCGACTTGAAGATTACAGCCCGTGAAAAAAACCTGCTTAATTTTTTTAAAAAAAAAAAGAAGGAAAAAAAAACCCCAGCTGGATTGCGAGGCCCCCTGGTGGCGCGAGGCCCTGTGCGGTCGCACAATTCGCACAGCCCTTGCGACGGCTCTGCTTGTGACCCTAACGCACGACACATTGATGAAGCACCGAAGATAGAGCAAAACAAAACACCACTCAAGAACTAGAAGTCTAAAACGAGAATTTTTTGCAAAGAAATGTCGGAGGAGCTTGAGTTTGTTGCCCAGCCCTGTTTGTTTGAACCGCGAGAAGCATCAAAGCTTACGATACTCCTATATCCTATGTCATACATCCTCAAGTGTTACGTAAGTCGACTTGCGTAGGCCGTCTGCCAGCAGCTAGTTATTTTAGTCAAATTAAGTTTTCAATATGGATATTTTTCTTACACAAATGCATCGCTTCACTTCAGAAGGCCTTTATTAACACCCCAGAGCCGTGTGGATTAATGGCCATTCACGGCCATTGCAAAGCTGGGAAGAGCCAGGATATTTTTTAATATAACTCAAATTGTATTAGTCTGAATTTCAGGAATTTTCACCTAGAATGGCTTAAGGACGAGTTAATCATGGGGTTTATTTTTGGGTGAACTGTCCCTTTAAGGCCAGTTCATACCAAGGACAATAATTATGATGATAATGATAAGTATAAAGTTTTAATAATCATCCTAATTTTACGAGAACAGGGAGGTCAACTAGCCTGGGTTTCCCCATGCTGCCTTTTGTGCAGCGCGATTTTATTCACGCTGCTAGGCAGTCTGGATTCCATGGACCAGAATTTCGCCATAGCGAGGGGACCAATCACAGAACGGGGAGGGAGCAGCAAGACGTTTACGACGTCTATGCGACACACCGAAGCAGTTTGTTTACACCTATGGATCTAACATGGTAGCAGACGCAAAGTTACCTTTCGATGCAGCCTTTTACACGGCATCATGTACACATAAATCTCTGACCCATCGTCTTCTTTCTTGCTTGTCTAATTTCTGTCGTTCTACATACGTCATCTGGTATAATTGAAACGATTGGCTATGAGCTACATACAGGCACATTTGAAAGACATTCGTAGCCCCCAATAAATGGCTCTGGGCATTCGTAAACCACGCCTCAAATACGAGAAAATGAACATGTGGTTCCCAGACCCACATCTCAATGAGACGAGGTCTGATGTTAGCTAGGCTAGAGGTCAACACCACAACTATAACAATAACAACACAGAGGAACTACATTGTTGGAATCACTTTCAGAGAATTTTTTTTTTCCAGCTGATGAATGATTACAACATTGACAGCCAATCAGAATCCATCCTGTTTCAAAGAGCTCAAGCATTTAAAGTGGCAGATGACGTAAGTGGCAAAATTAAAACAGCTGTTTTACGATAGAAGTTTTAAACAACCGACATAAATAATCAGTTTGCAAAGACTGTATCAATCAAATCTCAGCTTCGGGAAGGGGATATTTACAGGTAAAGATAAAGAGACTGAGAGAAGAAGAACGAGAGAAGGAGATGGAGAAGAGCCTATTGCATACTGTGCCTAGAATGAGAATAACTTTATTGCAATGGATTCCTATTTAACACAGATATATATAGCCTACGTTCTTTGACAATGACAGTGAAAAAAATAATATGGACCCGAGCAAGATCACTTTTGGGACCTCTGTATTTATAAAACCCTGTGTACGGCTTTTGCACTGAATAGAAAATTATATTTTTGAAAAATACAATGAATTACAAGGCTGTACAGAAGAGTGCATAATTGCAGACTTATATACTGAGGTTTTAATTACATTATTTTAATATAGACAGTCGGGAACTAAAGTGGGCCGGTCTAAGACATGAAACTCCAGGGCTGAAAATGAGTCCCACTTCGGCCCTGAAACCTCTCACTTAAAGTGCAAACCTACACACCAAATCTACAAAACCATAAGCTATTTCTCAGCCTTTGACTCAGTTTTCAATTGCATAAAACACTTTTTCAAAACACTACATACAATTCTCTACCTAAAACACAAAAATCTAGCAGGAATTGACTTGCTTTCCTTTTCCAAACACAACCAATCGAAATGCTACACTTATTCACCAGGTCACACACACTCCTCATATGTGCAAACACTAATTGTTTTACTGAACACTAACCAATCACTGCTTTACTGTAGTATAAGCCTATAATAGGTCAAAGGTCATATTACTTGTTTTGAACAATGGATGCCAACACAGAGACAACTCAATTGTGTTCTTTACTGTATTCTAAAGAATATACTTTTGGTTTACATTATGGTATTGTTGTATGCTACTGTATACAACAGTAATGTTTTGCCTAATAAATATTTTCTGTTTCTACATTGCATTGGTGATTACAGTGTACTTGTTACCACTGTCAGCAGATTACTTTCACTGTAGAACATTGTATTGAAATGTAGATATAAGTGTAAGAATGACCAACTTTAGATTTAGAAAAACAATGTTTACAAGGTATATCCAAAAATGCACTATTATGAAATAAATGTTTGCCTTTTGATGCAAATGTTTCATTCTGACATGTGTTTATGACATTCTGTGTTTATGACATTTTTGAAGGAGATGTGAGGTATTTTGCATTTTGTGTGTGAAGTTTTGGGAATTGTGTGTAGAGTTTTGAAAAAATGTGACATAGTTGGTCAGTTACTATACACCACACCACCATGCTTACCCATTTATAGATTTTAGCCATTTAGAGCCAAATTGTTTGCCAGATTTTAATTAGCCTATCAAAAGTGATTGCCAATTTAAACGCTTTAATGACATTACGAAATAGCCTCGGCTAATTACCACCTTATTAGTTCTGATACCAAATAAAGTCAACTTCATAAATAGGCCTCACTGATTCTTGAAACTTTGGCAAAAACATGTCCCACTAAGAAAAGTGCTAATTCTGTTGGAAATCAATAACATTTTCATGAATAAAAAGAATCAATGTTATAATCAGGGGGTCCTTTGCACATATGTAAGGTTCTTTTAAAGGTTTATTTTTTATTTTTTTATTAATTTAATGATATGCTGGCCGGTTGCCTACAAAATCAGTTGTCCTTGGATAGGAGATAATCATTTTAACTTGATTAAAAAATTAAAAAGTAATAATTGAATTGAATAATATCTTTACCACATGAAAGAGTACATTGTAATATGTATTAAAAACTACAAACAGTGAGTTTTGAACAATATTTCATATTATTTCATGGTTGCTCAAAATGTGTCCCACATATTCGTCACCACCGTCAGATATTTATAAAAAGCAATAAAATCAAGCAACTAAAAGGTCAACTACACTCCTGAGGACCCCATTTTCAAACCTTCAGCTCTACTGCATGCTTCAAGATCCTCAAGCTCTCCTAAGTTTTCTATTTTCTCTTAAACTTGTTCATATTTTTGGACACTGCTACTGTCACAACCATAACATGTCAACACCGTCTCTTTTGTATAAAAAATATTAGATTAGATTATGACATAAATGTATACTTTTTAAGAAGAGGTCTGAAGTAGCTAGCAACAGAGGGTAAACAAGATGGCTAATGTGAACAACTCATGCATATCATGTGAAAGAGTAGCTTTTTGTCACCACCGTCAGACGTCACCACCGTCAGGTTTTCTGTCTGACGGTGGTGACGTACAGTCTGTTGGTGGTGACAAAAACCTCCAAATGGTCCTCAACAAAGGCTAGAATATAATTGTTGATCACAATAAATACCAATATGACCTGTAATGTGTCATTAACCTCTTTTATATTTTTATTTACATAATTCTACCTATATTTCTTCCATACATGCCTACACTGCATGCTACTATTAAGCAATATAGCGCGAGTGATAGTGAGGATATCCATGAGCATCCTCATGAACACGAGTGCTATATTGCTTTTATATAGCAGTTCAACTTGCATCTTAACACGTTTAAAGCAATTAAATTGTGTTTTCTAACGTTCATTTAGATTTTCGCCTGCACTAAAAATTAGCTCCAAACAACCAGCTTGGTTGCTCCGAACATTCCAAGTTCAAAGATAATGAAGTTGCGCATTGCGCAGTTTAAAGCGAAAGGTGGAGTGATTATCAGCTGTGAAGATTATGGTCGAGTGAGGATGTGCATGGATATCCTCACTCATTGGGGTACTTTTATTAATGATAGCCTATTGCTAATTGAACCCATATATTTCTTGTTGAATGTTTGCCACAGTGCTCACAATTGTTATCTGTTCTTTACGTCTAACAGTTTACAGTCCAGTTTTCAGAAGAACACTAGATGACAGTTTAATATTTTGTCAGTGATGCATTGTACATTATTCCTACTGGTAATGACTTTATTTTTTACTATGATGATTTAATTTTTGATGATATGGGGATGGGGTACTTTTAATAATGATATTGCTTAATTGTACTTGACAAACGTTTATCTCAGTGCTCAGGATTGTTATTTTTTGGACCAAATAGTTAAATAAAGTTGTTAAGCAAGAAGCCATTGACTTGAGTGGTATAAAGTTTGGAATTATATGTTGTAATGAGGCCACTGTCACCACCATCAGATTAGTGTCACCACCGTCAGTTCTAAAGTCACCACCGTCAGAGGGAGTTTTATTTGTTTAAAATGAATACGGTATGAATACAATATGTTTCTTTAGTGCTGTTGAGTTATTAAAGTAATAGCCTCTTTTAATACAAAAATATGTTTGTTAAATAAAAACATAACTTTTTGTCTTTAGGCTTAAAGTAAATGTTGTATGATGTTAGATCTTTTAAGGGAGTACACGTGAAACAGTATAAAAAAAATGAACAAAAGTGAATATTCAACATTTAACAGCATATATGTGTACTAAGAATGCCAGATAATGATTTTAAAACTCTAAATACATATTAGACCAAATAAATAAAAAATAATTAGCTTTTTATTGAGTCTGACGGTGTTGACAAAAACAAAGTAATAACTGAAAAAACTCCTAGTTTATAAAAAAAAATACAAAATGAGGAGGTTGCACCGGTACATTGCTGAACAGCCAAGACCTTGGTCTATAATGATATACCTTCAGATTTTGTAAATTAACTAACTTTTTATTTTCAAAATTAAAACCTGTTTTATCCAAATTCCCAAGAATCAGTGGCCTGTATCCATTGCGAACCTATTTTATTATTAGTCTTAAAATGTCCATAAAATATAAAATCATTGTTGAGACACAAAATTGTCAACATACCATAGTTTGACTTGTACTGCGCTGCGCTGATGTCTAAAGACTGCTGCACAGTGGCGGCGACTAGCATCTGAAGCTCAAACAACGCTAAGAGAGAGCTTACGAATGGTCCAGACCAACCTTAAGAAAGTGTGACTTACAAAAGATATACTTAGCATACGAACGTGTCGGGAATCGTGCCATAAGGTTAAGATTGCTCTTGGTGTGAATATACACAATTATTATTTATACACACTATTTATTGTTTTTTTTTAAATTAAAATTCTTTGACAATTTATTGCCATGAGAAAAGAGTATGTCTGTGGTGTCTGTCAGGAGTTAGTAAGCAGCAATAAAGCACACAAGACAGGAGTAGCGAACTTCATCCATCTTGTTTACTCAATCACACACATTAAGGAGGTCCATAACACTTATGAACACAACAAAGTCCATTTGTTTATAAAAAAAATAGCTCACCTCTCCTCCCATGATTTCAGATAACATTCAAGTCCAGAGCACAATCGGTGATGTATTCTGCATACTTCTTCTGATCTTATTTTTCTCAGATTAAACAAAACTCTCTTTTGAGGAAGCCAAAATAATAATAAAGATAAAAGTTTATCTTTCCACATGCAATCAATTCCCAAAAGAGTGCTGTTTCTGCAAGTATGCGTGTGTTTGCATGCTATTCTTTATGAGTTAATGGTGGCCAAAATTCTCAAAACAAATCATCAAGTCCAGGCAGTTCACAAAAAGCTAAATTTCACCTTTCAGCCAGATGGGGGCAGTCACAAACTGAAAACTGCTAGGAAAGTTATTTCCACCAGTTCACCAAAGAAACCTACACACAGAGCATGATCAGGAACATGACCAGTTATGTTAGCAACAGGACAATAAGGTTTGTGTGGAGAGTGAATCAGGATGAAAAGAGTTCTACAGGAGTCTTTTGAATATCATTCAGAAATATCCCTACTTCAACACCGATACCACAGAAATAAGTGTCCTGAGAATGTACACCTCTTTCTGTGACAATACTAGTTAGAGCTAACCGTTAGCATTCTCATTCATCTCGATGGCAACTGCTCAGCTGGCACACTTGAATTAAATTCTGCCATCTTTGCTGATGGATGATTATTCCTAGTACTTTTTTCCCCCCTTTTTTTCTTGACCCCAAGACAGAGTAGAAGCCCCCTTTTTTCCAACTTATTGGAAAAGAGCATTGTAGTCTCTAAACATGTGTTTGGTTATCTCTAAAGATTACCTGAATTTGTTTTTATTTAGCTGAATAGCGTCAGCTAAATGAATAAATGTAAATGTTTTAGATCATTATATATAACAATATGACCTAAAATCGTTACAGAACCTTCACATCATTTGATATTTATACGCTCTTTATCCAAAGCAACATACACTTTTTTTAAACAATAAAACAATATTAAACAATAGTATTGGTGCAGTATGTACTTTCTGTAACACTAGTAGAACCAAAAGAAAAATTTTCAGAATTTCAGGAAATCAGTTTCAGTCAGATCACTCTGCATAGCTTTTCTGTTTAAGTCCCTTTTTTATGCCATGTAAAACATAAACATGTCAGATGAAGAAAGGAACATGCTGAAAATCAGCTCGGAATTTGGCCCGAACCTAGAATACCTAAAAAGATGCAAAACAGACGTGGGACAGCAGCCAGGAAATGGTACAGACAACCCCCAAAAATTGCGGAGCGCAAGGCTGTTGGTGCAGCAGTTGTGGCAGGGGGTTGGTTGCTGGACGGGAGGGCTCTCGCATCATCGGACAGGAGTTCGATACTCACAGCTTCAGACATGTAAGCTCTGCCGGGCCAGAGTTGCTGAAGGCCAACTGCCACAGCCCAACGCTCGAAGAGGGCCCAGTCTTTTAAGGGACATGAGTCAGGGCCCTACGGGTCTTGTTCGCTTTATTAGTGCCTTGGAGGATGGAGTGGGTTTACGAGAAGGATTCATTGATCGTAAGAAGACATAAAACTGGGCTTTGTTCATTCACCTTGAGAAATCTGAGCTGATTATCGCCTGCTTCAAACATAACACTGTCCATTTCTCTATTGCAGATATTGTTGGATGGGCAGAGGTATAAGAGGACGCTGAAGAGGATGGTGGGTGTCTCGCTGGTGGAGGCGAGGGTAGGCCTCTACGTCTTGAGGTACGGGGAGCAGAACGGATGAGCTGACATTCGCGTGATGATGCCGGAGGCTCAGTTGTGGTGTCAGGTGAAGAACAGGTGCTCCTTGGGCTAATGGAATTATACAGGGAAAAGAGGGACTCGACATCAGATGGGAAGAGTTAAATCTTGAACATTGTGACAAATGGGCGGGACCAAATACAGAAAACTGTCGAGGAATATGTATATAGACCTCCTCTCGTGCTGATTGGATAGATCATTTGTGTTCCTCCCGAACTTTGTTAATAAAACTTCATATATCGTAAAGTGCATTAGATAAAATCTGCAGCCAACTGTGTAAATTAAAGGTGCTCTAAGCGATGTCACGCGTTTTTAAGGCCAAAACTTTTTTTTGTCACATACAGCAAACATCTCCTCACTATCCGCTAGCTGCTGTCCCCTGAACACACTGTAAAAAAAACGCAGTCTCTGCAGACACCCCAGGCTCCACAAACGGCTACAAAAACAAACTGTAGCGACCTGCGCTACGAAACATAACAAACTGTTCCAGCCAATAACCGACAAGAATGGTTTGGGGGTGGGTTTGAGGGGTTAGTGCGCGGATGAGGAGGAGGGAGGGTCTAGCTAGCCTCCGTTTTGTTTGACAATAGTTCGAACGTCAACAAGAAGTGATGTCACCCAGGATCGCTTAGAGAACCTTAAATTAAATTATAGAATTAAAGGTCCCCTGACATGGGGTTATTTTATTATTTAATAATGTTTCCTGGGTTGTTATAATTATGTTATAATGTTAGTATGTTTTTTAGATAAAAAATAGTTTTAAAAATTTATAATTTGTAATTTAAATTTATAATTTAGAAATAAAAGGCATTTTTCCTAGCCGGATTTTAGCCTCTGATTTGAACACTCTGTTTGAAGGGGCGTGTCTGCTGTGGGATTCAGTGTAACCGGCCACTGCTGTGATTGGCTGCTGTGGGTATTCAGTGTAACCGGCCACTGCTGTGATTGGCTGACATGCTTGCATATGAAATAGCTACGTATTACATGTGAAACTCTCTTGAATACTTTTACTACAGCTATTAAACGTTTTTACTAATACGACTATCGAGATTAACGAATCATGAGAAGTTTTTAAAGTATTTAGATCTATTTCCATCACATAAAATGTTGCCGTGATGAGCATTGAGCAGATGACAGTCTGTTGATCGCGAGACTGAAGATCTAATCATTGCAATGCAGTTTCTGCACTCTCTCTAATGCTTTCACCAATGCAAACACGATCATGTACATACAGTAAGAGCTTCGTTGTGCAGTGTAACAGCGTCATTGATTTCATAACGAGTTGTCCAGATAAACTCGCGCTGTGTGGAAACATCGGTGAAATGTTTGGACCATACAAAACTTTGGGAAGTTGTGTCGGCGCATTTCCAGAGAAAATAAAATTAAGCCATTGTTTCTTCAGAGGCTCGGATAAAGGAACAAAAAAAATACTTTTGTGTTCATTTGTACATCCGAACACTGATCAACTACCATGCTTCACTCGTTTGCAAGCCATTATCTCTCGAGGAAAAACTCAAATCGCGCTCGCGCGTTCGTACTTCCTAGCTCATTTTCTCATGGACGAGCCAAATTCTCTGGGTGGGCAAAGCAGAGAAAGGGGAGGTGACCTTTCCTCCTTATGACGTCATAAGGAGGAGATTCAAGATCAGCGCGTCTGAGGCTGAGCTCTCAGAAAGATAGCCAAAACTCAGTTTACACCGATTGAAAATTCTAGACACGAGGGGACCAAATACAGGCTAGGGGAACTAATATTAATGTTAAAAAACCTCAGATAGTGAAAATTTCATGTCTGGGGACCTTTAAAGCGTATATGCATTAGTAAAAACTTTTCTAAAATGTATGAATTTTATATAAAGCATGAACTAATATACTGTATATTGTGCTATATACATGTTTTCTTTTAAATTAGCTTCTTTTTTTATCAGGCTCCCTTAGGTTCAGTAATTTCACTTTAATGGCAATGAAAAGGTTTTTAGTCAGTTATTGAAATGTCTTCTTTTTAAAAGTCACTTTAGGAAATTAATTTATATTTATGTCTCTCATGCAATAAACCAATCAGAGTCTCATCTCCCATTCAATTTAGCTAGTTGCGCTCATGCCATGCTCGTCCGTGAGGTTAAAGCACGCAAGCAGACCATCTACGGGACAAGCCGGAAACCACCATATCTTTATGTACACAATAATAACCTTTTACATTGTAATCCTTTCATTTGTAATATTTGGCATGTTTGTGTGCTGCTGCGTGTGCCTGTGTGTGTAATAAGAAGAGTGCACACGCGTTTTGCACCTGCCCATAGGTGGAATATTACTAATGTGCCCTTTAAATAATAAAAAAAATACTGCGCCATTGACTTTAGACCAGATTTTTGTTTCAGTTGCCTCAAAATAGCAACGCGCCAACAATGCGCCTGAAAAAAACTGGCACTGCATTGGGCCCTATATGTTGCGCGGTGTGGTGAAGTTCTAAAGTTGAGGATCAATTGTGCATGGTTGTCCTCTCCTACAGCACATCATTTATGTCGTACGTGCTTATGCCAACACAACTGAAAACCTGAGAACATGGAATGGAGTTGTATGTGAACACAATACACATTAACACTGGAGTGACACAAGTGTGGTCGGATAGGGACAGCATGTGGTCAGATAATGAAAGCACTTTCAACAATAAAAAATATTTTTGTGCTGCTTTGTTTGTATGGTTACAAACTTTGGTTCGAACAGTTTCACTGATGTTTTTAGGATGTTTGAGAATTCTAATATGATATGACAACATTATTAAAACATGGCGTCCTCAAACACAGGCACGTGCATTGTGACGTCTGCACATCTGGAAGAAATGAAAGTTCACAGAGGAGACTCACTCCACCTAAAAATAGATTAGCGATCTGCTGTAGTTTAAGCAATAACTGGCCAAAGTCACATAATATCTTAAGGCGTTCAGTGCATTACAAATGTGAGTAGTCTGGTGTAAACCATGTCAATGTGATAAGTATAGACACCCAAATATTAATGCTGTTTATGCCAATTCATTTGTTTACCTGTTTCCAGCAGGACCACAAAGATCAAATTTGCATTTGTTTTGCATTGCATGCACCAACACTAAAATACAGACAAATATTTACAGAGATATTTGATACTCACATGTATGAAAATAATATCAAGTAGGCTAACCAATTTTGGGGAGTAACTACTGTAGGTAAAAGTAGTGATGCTACTAAATGAACTGAAAGTCGCTCAGTAGCTTCAAAATAGTGTAGCCTTTTCAGAAATATTTCAATATAATTAATATTTTTTTGTCATATATTATTGCACATATAGGATTAAAACCAACTAAACTGAGGTAATAATCGAATGCCTCTGTGGTAGTCCGATTCATTTTAGTTAATCAGTTCATTCGGATATATACTTATATTATTGAATTGATATCCTCATTGATAATGTGCCTAATAATATATTTATATTATTTGAACCTCTTAGCTGCTTTTTATTAGTAGCTTAACAGTAGTTAATCTGCTTTAAACTTTGAAACATAAACATTTTTAAACATGTTTCTCCAAAACAGGTCTTGACATGAGACAATCTGGACATGAGACATCCAAGGTGGAAAGTCTATACAGCTGTTGAGACTTTCCATCTCCTGTGAAGTGTGCCAAAGTCATAAATCTGAACTGCACTTAATGGAAGAACTCTTGTTTCACCCCTGCAGCGGCAAACGACTCTTAGTTATTCCATTCATACTGCAGTTGACCTGCCTGATCTGACTTCAGCAATCAAAATCAACGTAATGTACAGTAGATGTCCAAACATACCCAATGCAAGAGTGTCGTCTCCGAGTTGAGCCACAATTAAAGAGTGAATTCCTCCTGAGGATTCGAGGATCCCTGTGCGTCATTTCAAAAAGTCTTGGTCTTTTACCAGCACTCAGTAAAAAGAAACATCCTTAGAGTTTCAGTCTATTTTAAAGCTCAACCAAATGAGCAGACAGGTAAAACCATGTTCACAAAAGTGAAGATCGAAAGATCCTAGGCAAAAATCGGACACCTTAGTCCAGGACGTCTTGTCTCCATTTACAGAACCTCATCCTCAGGGTCTGCTGAACAAGAATGTGATGACTAGCTCATGTAGATCATCATCCAAAGCTGATAAATAACTTCTGAAACATGCCAAATAAGGTTCATCAGAAACTCTATCTTCTTTCAAAAACTTGCTTTCATAATTCAATCATAAAACTCTTTATTTAACTTAAGGGACTCCCTAGGGACACAGTTTAGAGGTTCAAGGTCTCGCTAAGTTTCCATATGAGTGTTTCTTTGGCTAAATGTTAGATGGGCGGGAAGAAGCAAGAGAAGAGAAAAGAAAGAGAGAGAGAGAGGGGGAGGTGCAGTACACTGAGCCTGGAGGGTGGTGTGCGGTCACACGCTGCAGTACTTCATATACATGTGTATTGTGAATTGTCTGCGATGGGTGGCTTCTGTTTGCCAACCAACATCATCAGAGTAAGATGCGAACACACACAGCATAAAGTAAAAACAACACACTCTTGCGGCGGGTGCTGTTCTGACATGCCTATGCTATTGTCTGCATACTTCATTTTCATTGCACACTCATTTCTTCCATTTAGCGAGAGAATGACCTGACCTAAACTTTTAGAACTTCAGCTTTGCAGAGCGTCCAATCAGAACTTAAGTTCGGTAGCGTGAACTTCAATTCAGTAATATCCAATCATTCATTTTGCTACAATGTTAGTCCAGTGCCATATCCAATCAGAAGTCAGTTTTGTCCGATCACAAATGCAGTCTAGTAATGTGTTCGATCTGTAGTTTGCTACAGTCTGATCTGAATTTCAGTCCAGTACTGTGTCTGAGGGTCCAATCAGAACTTATTTTGACAATGTGTTCGACTTTAGTGTTCAAGTCACCATTTTGAACTCCATTTTGGTCAGGTTAAAATTGTGTCTAATCAGAACTTCAGTCCAGTACTGGGTTTCATCACTACTTTCAGTTTGCTTCAATATCCTGTCCAATCACTTCCTTATTACAATATGTCTGATCTGGCAATCAGTTTTGTTATTGCCACAGTTATGTGTCATCAAGCATGCAGTGATTCCTGTAGGAACATGACTCCACTGCCTGGATTAGAGCCATCGAAGAGTCAGGCCTAAATCTGCCCACTTTTCTGATCTGGAATTTGTACAGATTGTTTTGAAGGGTTTGCAATGTAGTAATATCAAGCTTAATGATAACATCATTTATTTGATCATATAGCGACCCTTACGGAACAAAAATATACGTGAATATACTGCAAAATATAATGCAGAATATTACTTAATCCATATATGGGAAACTAGAGCCTATATTTTTGAATATACTGCAATATGCATGCATGTATGGCTATATATTAATGAATATAAAATATTTATAAATGAAGACAAAAATAGCATTACGTGTAATTTTCACAAAGTTTTTATCCTTTATTGTGTACATGTTCCCATATAAACGTGAATGTATATACATTACGATATATTAGTAAATATAGCCTATTGTTACATAGTTTTTCAATATATAAAAAGAGGCAATTCCTTATGTATTATTCAATATATTGTAATATATGAACACAATATATTATTCTGTATATTTTCAAATATACCGTTAAACCATTTAATATATTGATAATTCATCTAGGAAATATATATTTTTGTTCCGTAAGAGGAACCATCTATCCATCCATCTATGCATCTGCCCTATTAATTTTTCAAGCGGTTTGTTCTATGTAGAGTCACAGGAATGCTGGAGCCTATAGCGTCTCTGGCTGTAGGTTGGGAAAAACCCTGGATGGATGGTCTGGTGAGCAAAAGTCATTCAAATCCGTTCAGTTTTAAGAAGAAGAAAAATATCCATTTCTTCCAGTGACAGTTAAGAATGAACAACATAGATCTAAAAAAAAAAAAAAGAATGCAAATAATTACATTGCTTCATCAAACAGAATAATAAGCTCTGGAATAAGTTTTCTTCAGCTGGTCATGACCTTTAAATAGAAAATAGTCTGACGTCAGAATCCAGAAAGAATTTGTGCACTGTTTATTACATGAAAGTCAGAGTCACTAATATTTGCACAGCTCACTCATTCCAACAGTTGTTGTTCTGTGTCTGATGACTGACTATTTCCATGCATGTACTGCTTGATGAAAATAATCAGAATTCATTTTTAGAGGATGTCTCACATATGGATCCCAGAAGAAAAAAAGAAAAAAAAAAAACAAAGAATGAAAAAGAACAAACAAACCCTAGAAGAAAGAGATGGTTATGTTGTCTTTCAAAAAAGTCTCAGAGAACTGCCCTGGCCATGAGTAATAGGGTGCGAGACTCAGCACCTGAGGCAAAGAAGATCTAAACCAACAAAAGCCTCCTTTCAAAGCCTGGCTCTCTTCAGAACTGTGTTTTCTGCCATAGTTTATCTTTAAACCCTGGTTAACCTGAAGAAAACATCTGGAGGACTCCACGTGATCTCCTGAGGTGGATGATGCATATTTTAAGACAAACAATAATGTGACCATCAGCATAAAAAAAACATTGTACCTGTAACAGAGACAGTCTATGCAGAGGAAAGGCCAGGTGCTCTGATAAAAACCAAACACTGCCAGCGCACCGAGTAAAGCGTCCTCTCCAATATGATTTAAGGTGTTAAAGTATAAGAGTTTAGCACTGAATAAGAACGTTTTGGGATAAGACCCTTATTCATCGTCTGGTATCATTTAAAGCCCTTTGAAGCTGCACTGAAACTGTCTTTTGGACCTTGAACTGCTTGGCTCCCAATGAAGTCCATTATATGGAGAAAATCCTGGAATGTTTTCTTCAAAAACCTTAATTTCTTTTCGACTGAAGAAAGAAAGACGTGGACATCTTGGATGACATGGGGGTGAGTAAATTATCAGCGAAAGTTTTTTTAAAAGTGAACTACTCCTTTAAGTGCAAAACTTCCACATACTGTAACTCAAGCATACATTTGATTAATTATAACAATTCACCATCTTCCATACACTCAGGACAAAACATAAACATTGCAATTTTCCATCTCCACTGCTCAGTCTTTACATTTTCACACATTCACAATGCTCTGACAGATTCCCCTCACATGACACTTTGTATAAGATGCGCTGAATGATTAAGCATAGATATGTAGTTTAGTAAACCTATATTCTTATTTTTCAGTTTTAACCCTAACTTCATTTTAATCATTTGTAGCCTTTACATCATTTGACAGTGGCGGGAGTATTTGGCAAAAGTGCCTCGGTTATGACTATAACCTCAGTTTCCTGAAGAGTTAATGAGGCACTGCGTCATAAGTTTTATGACATTATGGCAAAGCCTCTGCATGATTGCGTCCTGAGGCACATGTGAAATCAGTCCAAATGTGTGATGGAGCATCATAGGCAGGGTGACATAAGGACTAGGTTGGTATAAAACACCCCTGAACCAAACAATGTCAGCTTCTGATAGACTGAAGCAAGGCGGTTACATGTGCGCCGGAAGTATGGCGGGGCGACGCAGCGTCTCGTTCCAATTCAGGGAACAGAGGTTAACCTTGTAACCTTTCAAGGGACTTTGAACTGCATCGTAAGTTTTATTACACTATGGGAAATTTACCCACTATGCCATGCTGACCAATGCCTGTCTAGAGTGAATCCTTTGAAGAAGCCCATGTCAAGGCCATAAAACCTGACAAATGTGTGTGGAGAGAACCATCCCGCCGCAGCACATACAGCTCAGAGAAGCCCCAAAAAGCAAGGCCATACTCCTAGTAGAATGGGCCCGGAAACCCAAAAGAGAAGGCTGACCGGCCGATTTATAAGCAAGAGAGATTCCTGGTCTGACGTTACGAAGGGGCAGAGGACAGAAGGCCTGCAACACTATAGATCTGGCCACATTAGTGGGGACCTTAGGAACATTACGCGGCCTAGGTTGTAGAAAACACAAAGGGAAAACCGAAAGGGCTTGTAAATCTCCAATTCTTTTGTGAGATATAATGGCCAACATATATAAAGCCTTCAAGTTCAGACTGGCCCGTCTAGTACTAAGGCCAAATCCAAAGCCGGAACCCTCATGTCTGAGCCTCAAAGTGCCATGGAGGAAACGAGATACCTATAGAGTGGTGCAGGTAATACATCACTTTGAAGGCCAAAACGCGGAAGCGAGTTAGCATTTTATCATTTCCGGTTCCAGGCGGTTGCTAACAAGTGGCTAAATGGGACTACAGAGGCTGTCGAGGAGATTAAACATCATCACGTTGAACAAGCTCCGCTTTTACAGCCTATTTAAGCTTAAAAGTGTGCTCTTAAACTAGACTATTCTAACTCAAACGTCTGGGAAAAGATAAAAACTGAAAAAGTTGTCGGAGGCTTAGTGATGGTGACGTTGAATTGGACCGTGGTGTACTTTGTTTATAGCCTACCTTTAGCTTTTTACTTCTGGCGACTACATTTAGGCTTCAAAATTCCTAAAAGCTGTGTTCTTCTGTAATAATTATTTGATGGACAAAACGTGCAAGTATCATCAACTTTTGTTGGTCACAGAGCTTGTTTATGATGTTTCATTAACAAAGTTTGGGAGGAGCACGTTCAGATAATTAAACCTAATTAAAAACCTGTGGAGCGCATTCAGTTAATCAAAGCTAATTAAACACGAGTGGAGCACATTCAGTTAATCAACACAATCAACGAATTAAGAGGTGTATATATACAGCATCCCTCCACCACCCCATCCCTCACTTCTAGTTCGAACTACTCTTACAACAACCGGAGGGAGTACTCTGGGTTCAGGCAAAAAATTCAGAGCTTGGAGCCCTCCCCCTGGACAGCACGCCAAATACGCAGAATCTTTACTCTGTTTAATTTGATGTAAGTGTGAACTCGTGAATTAGCGATAATCCGAAAGCCTATGGGAAAATCCTATTGGGTTTTTGTCAAGGGAACCACTGGGTCCCTCCCCTAAGATACACCACTGAAAGGATTGTGGTAAGCAACTATGGCCACCACATACACCTTTAACGTAGAAGGGGATAACCCTGCCGTTCTTGCAGAAACTCCAGCACTGTACCAACTGGGTGGTTAACTGGGTCTAACCCAAAAAAGTATACTTTATTGTATTTGAAATATATTCCCTTTTTCATTAGTACATTGCAAATATACTAACAAAAAGTGTACTTTAAAGGGTACATATCATGCTTTTAAATCGTTCCTTTTTTACATATAAATCATACATTTGTGGTCTATTTAAAGCAGAACTGCAATGCTTGGGTCTGAATTCCTCATTATTATAGCTCCACAGGCCACTTTTCTACCGCTTTTCTGATGTGCGTCTGAGATCAACTCGTTTTGGTGCGGTCTCTTTAAATACAAATGCGACACTTCATGCCCCGCCCCCTCCCCAGCTCGCAGAGGTGACACTCGGTTCAACTCCACCCCGTTCGGCAATTTTTGTAGTTTTATAGCAGAGATACGATTATCTAGTGCAGGGGTTCTCAAAGTCTATATTCAAAGGTCCAAATCAGAATTTTCGTCAATGTCAAAGGTCCGAAACTTTTGGGGGGGGTTGGGGGGTTGGGGGATCGGGGTTGTTGACTGGTCTAGTGACATTCCCCCACGGAAGAAAATTTTGAAAAATAACCCCTAAAATTCATACGTTTTATAGCACATTATAAATGCAACTTAGACTTATTAGGCTTATGTATAGCAAAGTAGGCTCAATCTATATACAAGACTTAACCACTCAGATATATAAAGGCTATCATGATCATTTTGCCAAAAATGAACCATGTATTTGTTTAGTTCATAATGCGTTTTATTTTTAACTTAAACAAATACGTATTATACGGAACGGTTGGCAACCCATGAGGCACACAAGCACAGATTTGCGCACACACATAAGGTCGCTCTCTCCCTCTCTGCCGGTTTGGAGCTCGCGAGCTCTAGATTGCAGGAGATTTGAACTAATTTGCGGGCATCAGGGAGCCGCTATCAATATGCGGGAGACTCCTGGAACTTCCGGGAGACTTGGGATATCTGTGAACGCATACCTCTCTGTCCAATCATCTTTGAAAACTCTTTCTTCATCAACTTTTCTTTTCCTGGACAATGACATCCTCCACACCCATTCAAACGCTTACTGCGGTGAAGTGTCGCGTACTCGCGTTCCGCCCCTTTTTTCAGTCTATGGTTGCGCCTGATTACGTCAAAAGTCATACGCTTACTGGATGTCATGGCAACTAAATCACGGAGGAAAACATTAAATATCTCGCCTTCGTTTTAATTTCGGACCATCTCAAAAAATAAACAAATGATTTTAACATGCGTTTATCAAAGTAGGAAATCCACACTTTTAATCCCTTACACACAATTAGTGCTCTTGAAATACGAAATGGAGGCGGGTCCGGATTGAATTCCCTCCGGGTCCGGATCCGGACCGGAGTCCGGACTTTGAGAAGTACTGATCTAGTGGTACAGACACTTTTGTTACAAAATGTCAACAACGGAAGACTTGTCCATCAAGCCGTTCGAGCCAGAGTCGGAGCGAGAACGACGAACCTGCAGAACAACGTCTTCATATGGATGTATCGCAATGGTGTAGGCCTACTGTATTTACAGTAAGTTCTCCATCCATGCCAACTACTACAATACTGCATGATTTACAACGACTATTTAATACTCACAAAACAAAATATAAGTTATATTATAAACAATTAAAGAAAAGTCGATTATTTCTCTTGTTAAAACAAGCACACTAACAAGACAACTGCTAAACCATGACCACCGTGTGTTTTAAGAATGTAACAGTTAGTACGTTATTTACAGCTTACCGAAGTGCTTTGTTCATCGTCTCCAAAGATAGAAGGAACTGACTCCTCAATCAGACGAAGTTTATCGGGAAATCCTTCTTTATACCGGCGGAGGTTGCTGAAGTGACGTCCATGAAGTGCTTCGCGCACACAAACATGACTTTACCCACAAATGTGGGTACATTTCCGTGAAAAATAAAACTCAAACAGGCAATTCAAAGAGGTTCTGATGCTGGCATACGGTGTAATGAAGCGTGTGGGTTGCTACATCCAACAACCGAACATTTTGACGTACCCTCCTCTCGTAACTTCTGCATCCTTGAACTTGGACTACAAAATTGCAGCGAGAAATAAAAATGGCGGATTGCTCAAAGTGTTTGGCCGGAAGTCGATGTACTTATTTGGCAGTTCCGCTGCAAATACTTTGACGTAATAGTTCACAAAACGTCATAGATTACAGAAAAATCTAAACCGGTTGAAAAATGTGACCAAAACAGAATATAAAGATATCAACGAAGTTCCCGAAGAGACTGATTTCAACTTTTATGTACTTATAAACACTCCAAATATACAACAAAAGGCATTTAAGGGCTAAAAAAAGTAGATTTAGCATGATATGTCCCCTTTAAATATATTAAAAGTTTATTAGCATCATGCTTTTAACCATTTTCACAACTTTTAACACACTTTAAAAAAATACTTTAGTATATCTTCTAAAAATATATGTATTTATTTGCACTTTTTTAAAACCATATTGTAGGTATATTTTAATGTGCTGGAAATGATCATTGTATGGATTGGATGCAATGGATTGAAAGTACTTTCATAATACATTATAGTGAGTATTTTGTACAAAGTATAGTTTAAAGTTAAAAGTATAAAGTTTCATTTGTCTAATAATGTACATTTGTTATTGAAGACAAAGTATGCAATTTGTAGTATTTGGATTTAATCAAATATATCACACCACGATAGCCTTGTGGGCACCTCACTTCCTGTCTATAGCTACTGTCCTATCCTGCGAAAACGCCCAAAAATAATTTATTTAAAAATATATATAAATACACTGATGGTATGTTTCGAAGACACTCGTAATGAATTTGTAATGTACTTGTAACACAAATAAAGTACACTTTAATATCACCAATCAAGCATGTAATTAGTCCCTACACAGGCATATACTTGAAGTTGGTCCAATTTAGTACACAAAAGTACACTAAATACTCTTAAAGTTATGCTTTGCTACAATTTAATTAAAAATAAAATATACTTAATACAAAATTATTTGTTTCAAAATAGCACACTTCAAGTTAACTAATCATTAACACACTTGAAGTATACTGATAATTAGTCTGGCTGCAAGTATACTTTGCTTCTTTTTTTTTTACCATGGAAATGATGAATCTCACACCATTTAAAGGCATAAAGTTTCCTCGTGGAAGGAGCATTGTAGTGAAGAATGGTCTCAACAACCTCAGTTGAAAGACCATCTTCTATAAGTTTGGCCCTTGCTATCTCGCGAGTTCCCTTGAAAGGGAACATTATTTTAAAACTATTTGTACATAAACTGATAACTCATTACATTCGAAAATATCTAATATTGTCATTCTTAAATACGTTTAATAACCATGGGATTTTAGCACTTTAAGAGTTTACTTATATGCAACACAATGTTTGTTTACACTGCAGTGCATTGTGGGAGAGTCTGTCAGAGCAAATATACTGTATTTCTAATTAACTAGCCCAACCACTTGTTGTCCCGAAAGAGTTAACATTAATGATTGCTGAACTGAGAGAAAGACATATACCTAATACTTTCAAATTACTTTAGTAAAAATTTAAATATGTTTATAAAATAAAAAGAATACTAGACAGCCATAGTTGAAAAGACATGGTTGAAAATGTTTTTGGAGATTATTCATGTATATAAATGACAACCGTTCATTTGTCAGCACAAACAACAGCATCTTTTCAATAAAAAATAAAAGTCAACCAGGTTTCAGTAGCCTGTCAGTGGTGTCAAAGAACAGTTTAAGCTGTTTTTTTTTTATGGAATAGAAAGATGGTGAACTGCAGAGATTATCTTGACCTCCATCCTCATTATAATCACCTTCACCATCAGCTTCATAACAGCTGGTGTTCAACACCATCCGTAGACCGCCATCTGTACACCATTAACTGTCACACTATTATTTTACAGCAAATACAACTCTCATATGCATAAACACAGCTGTTCTCACTAAATATCACCAGCAGATGGGGCTCACGGAGACCTTCACTGACTCCAGCCTTGCTCAGAGCTACTGTAGTGAGCTGTCTACATAAACCATTTTAAGGCAATGTCTCCCAACATTGTTCCTGGAGGCACACCAACCGTTTACATTTTGGATATCTCCCTTATCTGAACCATCTATTTCTGGTTTTGAGTTGAATCAGGTGTGTTTAATTAGGAAGAGTTTGAAAATGTGTACTGTTGGTGTGCCTCCAGAAACAGGGGTGGGAAACACGGTTTTAAAGGGATACTCTACTGGTTTTTCACATTAAACTGTTATTCCCTTTACTAAGACGAGTTGATACATACCTCTCTCGTCTCAGTGCGTGCACTAAATCGTTCTGTCTTGCGGCGAAACTTTGTTAGCACTTAGCTTAGCCCAGTTCATTCAATAGGGGCCAAGCAGAGAAGCGACCAGACACCTCCACGTTTTCCCTATTTAAATACAGTTACTAGCTCTTATGGACCGTGAGAGGGAAGAAAGATATGAACCAGAACAGACCGGAGCCGGCAAAAGAACACGGGCAATCAACAGTGTTTTTAGATTCTTGTTCAAAGCAGCTAAGCAAGCTCTCTGCTGTATGTGGTGAGTTGGAATTCTGTGAAACATGACGGCACTATATACATTCTATATTGTTATCACAACCCTTTACGATGCACGTTATAACCATGATTGTCCACAAACTATCTTCCTATAACCTGATACTTCGTCAACTCTGCTCAAACTACTACTACTGGTGCAGGTCACGTTGGTTCTATTGACGGAAATGAGAGGGAGGAGGAGAGGGAGCGGGGGCCGGTGAGAGGATTTTTCACGAGAGATGATATTACTGAGTCGAAGTGCTCCCAAGCACTTGCTGTGGTATTCCACCATACAATATAGTTATCCATTTTACACGCTTAGAAAAGCGCAACGTTTTATTTTGTGTCACCGTCCTAGGTCGAGTTACACTACTCGAGTAACTGTATTTAAATAGGGAAAACGTGGAAGTGTTTGGTCGCTTCTCTGCTTGGCCCCTATTGAATGAACTGGGCTAAGCTATGTGCTAACAAAGTTTTGCCGCAAGACAGAGCGATTTAGTGCACGCACTGACGAGAGAGGTATGTATCAACTTGTCTTAGTTAAGGGAATAACATAGTTTAATATGAAAAACCAGTGGAGTATCCCTTTAAGGCATCATCATGCTTCAGATGGGACTCCAGTTCCAAAATGTAGGCTGTGACCTTATGTGCCTTCTAAAGTAGGCTACCATTTACTTCTTGAAATTTTAAGGCAGCGTTGCACCGTGTATTTCAACAACTTCATATAGCATTCACATACTATGTGTGTGTGCATTCACATACAATGTGTGTGCATTTCATTAAAAAAATGTAAGTATTACTGTTTTGAAATAATTATTCAAATGTAAACTGCCCAATACTTATATGTGTGCTTGTTTATTGGATTATGTTGTTAGCTTAGCAACGTGCTAACATCAAAATATATTGGAATCAATGACTATGAGCATTCTATATCACTTCCTTGACTATTAAGAAACTGCTCACATTTCTAAGAAATCAGATGATGTTTGCCTGGTGGACGGTAACTTATATGAGCTGATAAATCCTATAGAAGACTACATAAGTCCTATTCACACCAAGATGAATATTTGGTGCGCTAAACATTTCAATTTGAGTTTATTAATGCATCTGTTAAGGCCGGCGCAAACATTAATGCAAAGGAGAGATGTTCAAATCACACTGCGAAGAAAGCTGCCCACATGCCCAGAGCGCTGCTCCTATATAAAACTACAAAAACTACAAAATCTCATGAACAGACTATTTTGCTAAGCGCCAGTGAATAGCAGAGTAAGAATCCCAAAACCGGTTCTCTCTGTAGTCTGTATTTTGTGTTGTTTAATAAACACCACAGTGAATACAAAATTCTTCTGCTAAATGAAAACTGGATGTCATAAGCAGAATGTTGTGGGTTAACTGGGGTATTTCTGCTTTTAAATATGCGCCACCTAACTGTCAGAGAGTGAATTTCCATTTTCATTCAGACTGCATATGAAAATCAAACCAAATTGTCATGCCGAATATTCATAGTGTGAACAAGAACAGTGCTATATCGGGAGTGGGCTCTTTTAAACAACAACCACATAGCCACACCACTATAGAAACCACCCACAAACACCCTTAGCATTGTGGTGGTCACAGATTATTACGAAAATGTAAACGTCTAGATTGTAACCCTGCTTTAGGTCACAGACAAGCCTCCGGAATTATGTCAGGACGTAACAAAGGACTTTTCTAGTCATACCCCACCTGAAAATGTTCCGTTCAAGGCCATCACCGTAGAAACACGTTCTTTTATCCTTCCCAGCATTCGATTCAGACACTCTAACAATAAATATGTGGTAAAAGCTAGTCCCAGACACTCTGCTGAAGAGATCTGTGAACATGTATATTTAGATATTTATCCTTTTTCTCACTTTGCTGTTATCATGGTCTATATTTTCTGTTGGGAAAGAGAAACTGATGATTTGTGCTTTGGAGAACAGGTGGACATTGCTTCTGTCATGGAGAAGTCCGGCTGGACCATTTGTTTTGTACCGTCAAGCCATCTGCTACCGTCGTGAGACACTGTGATGGCCCCATCCCCCTTCAGATAAAGCTGGATTTTGTCCCAGTGTGTATCTGATGACATCATGACCCTAACCAAGCAAATGCTATAAAAGCTTTTAACATCATTTCAATTAGCAGCCAGATTTAAGAAGAAAAGCTACATTTCCAGCACTGGTGTAGGCTCTGTAGACATGTATCACGTGACAACTTACATTACCATTCCTATATTACTTCCTCACCATAAATCCTTTCTGAGCAACAACTAATCTGACAAATTGTATTGAAGAAAATAACAAGAAGTTACAGACCCAGACCAAAAGAACCTCGATGACTAGCAATAATTAAATCAAAAGGTTGCTTCAACTTAATTTACCCCTATTGCCAGTGTATAATGTGTAACGTTGTTAACAAAACGCTGGCCTCTGGTGATATGGGAAAATAATGCACACAATGACAGCACATAGTGACTATGGTGCCCTTATGGTAAACTGTGCAAGAGTGGAAAGTGTTTGGTAAATTAAGAATGGAATACAGAGAAAGTTTTTTTGTTGATGATCATCTTTTTTTTTATGGTAGAACAAATTTATTTGCTGCAGTTTAAATGCAAAAAGCACATCTTTAGAGCCATTCCCATCTATTAAAAAGGGCCAAATTATTAATTTAGTTGGTTCTGGTAGAATAAAACCTAGTGATATAAGCTTGAATTGCTCAAGCTGATTGTTGGAACACAGTAGGTGGTTTGTTACTAGTCCAAAGCGGTCTATCAGCCGCTAAGGTAGTCTTCCACGTCAATGTCAGCCCCACCCACTAGTAGTCCAACTAATCAATATTATAGACCAGCTAATGATTATAAATTACTATATTGATCCAGCTAGACATGTAAAACCATCTCATCATAAGCTGGTTTTGGTTCTAGTTCTGATTTCACACAAACTCACAACTAAAGCCAAGGCATTTTTGAAAGAAATTGGGGGGTCTGTTTTGTAACACATTTTATATGTTTTAGTTGATGTATTGTATACACATCTCTGTCTTTATTGTATACACATCAGTTTTTTTTATTTAAAAAATCACAAACACTTCTCAAGAAACAAATTTTTTAAACTTCTTTTGAAAGAAGAAAATAAACTGGATATGAGAAAGAAATGGTCATCCCAGATGTACAACAATAATCACAAGTACAAAAACATCAGTCTCTAGTTTAAGAAACAGCTTCACTGAACAGCAGTTCCATCTGCAAAAGAAGACTGGATTGCTGTTGGCCGTTTAGGCAGAGTTTAAAAAAAGGTATGTCTGACATTAGGAAATTAGAAAAAAAAATGGAAGAATGGACAAAAGAACAAAGATTGGGAATTAGTTGATTAGTATGAATCATGTTTAATGTTTTGAGGTGTGTGAAGAGCTTTTTATTCGCGGCGGTCTGGCACTGTGAGCAAAGTTTTGATCCTCCTCACTCTCTCTGTTCATGAAAGGGGATCTGCACTAATGTAATACCCACTCGACGTAATCGTGGAACGTCCATTTAGGGCCGTCTTCCTACAAAGGGGACCAGATCTCAAAAGATCTGTGTGTGCTCCTCAAGGGACTGATTCCCCTGGGAGAGGAGGATGCTCTGATCTGCTGCTAGATCCATTGGTTCAGGTCAGATATACTGTAATGCTGGTGTTGAATAAAGAAGGAAATAAAATTGCTGGATCTATTTGCAAGCAGTTTTCTTTAATCAAAATAAACTCAGGATTACACTTAGGCTCTTATGAAACAAAACAGGATACACAGAACAACCACCAAAATTATGGCAGACTTGGCAACCCAGGATGAGGGAGAAGCTAGGGAAGAAATGACAGTGGGAGAAGCCAGGAAGTGAACGCAAAACAGTGCTAGCAGGTTGAAGGCCTATGGTGTTGTCAATGGAGGGAGGAGCCATGATGGAGCTTCGGTGGATAGGCCAGGCGGAACTAATGGGAGAACTGTCAGAGGCCGAGACAGTGGAGACCCAGGCGGACCGAAGAGACTAGTTGACACCAAAGATCCTGGAGTCCAAGGTGGAGCCGTAGTGAGGAGCAGCCAAGGAGGACCCATGGTGCCTGAAGACTGAGGCAGAGCCAGAGGGAAGGAGGAGCCCAACGGAGCCAAAGCGTTGAAAGAACAAGCCACAGCTGAAGGCCTTGAATACTGAACAAGTCACAGCTGAAGGCCTTGAAGACTGAACAAGTCACAGCTGAAGGCCTTGAAGACTGAACAAGCCACAGCTGAAGGCCTTGAAGACTGAACAAGCCACAGCTGAAGGTGTTGAAGACTGAACAAGCCACAGCTGAATGCCTTGAAGACTGAACAAGCCACAGCTGAAGGCCTTGAATACTGAACAAGTCACAGCTGAAGGCCTTGAAGACTGAACAAGCCACAGCTGAAGGCCTTGAAGACTGAACAAGTCACAGCTGAAGGCCTTGAAGACTGAACAAGCCACAGCTGAAGGCCTTGAAGACTGAACAAGTCACAG
Organism: Chrosomus eos; assembly: GCA_036326025.1. NCBI lineage: Eukaryota > Metazoa > Chordata > Actinopteri > Cypriniformes > Leuciscidae > Chrosomus > Chrosomus eos. The sequence goes on from CM070839.1 coordinate 27,920,291, forward strand.
CTGAAGGCCTTGAAGACTGAACAAGTCACAGCTGACGGCCTTGAAGACTGAACAAGTCACAGCTGAAGGCCTTGAATACTGAACAAGTCACAGCTGAAGGCCTTGAAGACTGAACAAGTCACAGCTGAAGGCCTTGAAGACTGAACAAGTCACAGCTGAAGGCCTTGAATACTGAACAAGTCACAGCTGAAGGCCTTGAAGACTGAACAAGGCGAAGCTGGAGGGACGAGGAAGCCCTGTGGAGCCAGAAGGATGACAGTCCCAGGCAGAACAGAGGGAGCGCGTAGCCAGGGCGAAGCCGAATGGTCGATTGGCCAAGGTGACATGACAGGCTTGGAAGAACCAGTGCTGTAGAAGATGATGAATCAGGTCTCTGCAAATACTTTTCCAATGTTATAGTGACTAAAGTAGTAATTAAAGTAGTACAGTAGGAAACTGCTATACCTATATTTTCATTTTCATATACGTTAGTAGTTTTTGAAGGGTTAGTTAAACTATAAATAAATCAATAAAACTCTCACTATTTACTCACCCTCATGTCAATTTAAATTTGTATGCAGTTATTCTTTGTACATTTTTAGTTGTGACACTTGCAAGAACCAATGACATTTGGTGTTGATGATGTAAACACTATTTTGAATGTCAGTGTGAATGAGATTGCAAAGTTTTGCCAACAACTTAAATTTCTGTTCATCATAAAAGATACAGAATCTTATGGCTTCAGAACACTTCATAAGGAATACATTTGTGATACATTTTTTTTACCTTGTCTTTGTATGGAAAAGAGCTGCATAAATATTCTTCAGAATTTCTCCTTTTGGTTTCCACTAAAAACAGCATCCAGGTTTGGAATGACATGAGAGTGAGTAAATAATGGCATTTTTCAATTTTTGAGTGAGCTATTGCTTTAAGATTTTTTCTTTTCCCCCCCCAACGGTTATTTGATATAGGATGAGTAACAATTCTTGATGGCATTGATTTGAAAAATAATCACCATCACAGCAGGTTTGTTTCTGAGGCTTCAGCATTACGTGCACACCTGAGCTCTGCTGAAAAAAATGAGAGGCATATGTGTGTGTAAATGAGAAGAACGCTGTCGAAAATATCCATGTCTGAGATCCACACAACATATGGCAGATTGGACTGAAAAATAGAGAGTGTGCTCATTATACAGACCACAAGATCGTATTATATAATTGGGACTGAGAAAAAAAAAGATAAAAACCTGTCTCTCTGAATTGTTAACCTAAAATCTGTCTCTGCTGACATCTCTGGGAGACGCCTGTGGATATTGAGAAAAACTTGTTTTTTCTTTGAAATGAACAAATTGAAATTACAGCATTTTCAACAATCCTTTGTGCACCTGAAAATATTTTAGGAAATGTATGTGATAGTGACCTAAAGGTTCGGGATCTGAGTTGCTAATGCAATGGCTGCATGTTCAGCTCCTTTTTGAGAGACCCAGAAAACAGTTACTGATCAAATCACTGATCCACCACCACTGAGCAAATGGGGAAACCAATAATCCTTGGGTGTAATTAGTGATTTTTGTATTAAATGGTATGTAACATTCAACTGTATGTAGTGTTAAGTATCTTCCAATCTAGATCTGTACACTATCTGAAGAACAAAGTGTACTTGCCTGTGCAAAGTTTGGAAGCACTTTAGAATAATGGTCTGTCATTAGGCAAAATACGCATGAAGTAATACTGGACAGATTAAAACATTAACACTTCAGCTTCTATTAATGAATGTGGAAACAGAATGAACTAATCAGAAAGTAATAGTACATTTAGGACTGAGATAGTGCATTATTAGGTAATCAATAATTACTGAATAAGATTAGTCTCATTAAGAGGCAGAGAGTAAAGAATTAACAATTACAATTAATTGCTAATCACAACATTAAAGTGTCCTGAGAGCAGAACCTGTGCAACATCTTTTTTGATCCTGGAACAACATTCAAATGCACGTCCAGATTTTCCTAAGTTAGATGTGTTCCTGGGTTAACAAATTTTGTTTTATCCTGTCCGAAAATTTATTCATAACCATATCTCTACCCCTAAACCGAACCCTACCCATAAGTTATTCCTTAATCAGAGGGAAATGATAGGTGACTCATCAGGAAATGCCATTCAAATCAACCAATCAGATATGAGGGACAAGTTTACAGTTTATTTAGGTTTACAACCAGGTTTAGGTGCTTCTACATCAGTGTTATTCGCCCTCTGATCATTTCCCTCTGATTTCAGGGATATCTTATGGATAGGATTAGGTTTAGGTTTAGGGGTAGGATAACATTTTCGAATAGGAATGTTGTTCCAGGATCAACAAACTCGGGAAAATCAGGATATGCTGTGTCTGAGGCATGAGTAACTGTATTTTTTACTCAGAACATGATCATAAAATGACTCACTAATTACTCAAGTGTTACCTTAAAGGGCTACTAGTAATCTGGGTGAGTTTCCCGAAACCTTCTTAACTCTACGTCGTTCTTAAATTACACCTTAAGCTGTACCTTATCGTTAATACGTGTTTCCCGAAACGTTCTTAGTTAAGTATACCTTCTGTAAGTCATACTTTCGGAAGGTTGGTCTGGACCACTCTTAGCTTTACCTTATCACTGTTAAATGTCTATATGAATATAATTCTGAAGTTTTAATACACCCAGACAGTGTTCAATTAAGCTAATTCAAGTGTTTTCATGCAAAGAATAAAATTGTCATTACACTGATTGTTGTTAGAATTTTAATTATATTATTATAAAGCCAATAATACAATTTTATAAATTTATTTTAATTAAAGAGCGCTTTTAAAGGCGGGTACTGTCAGTTAAGTCCTATTCGGACGCTAATATTGTTTATCATGGGCTCTTACGGTATTTAAAACATTTACAGGGGTAAATCGGTTATTTTAGTGCCGTCCGAATCCATAATATCAGTGTTTTTTCTCACTCAACCCGCGTAAAAATCTCTGTGCAAATTAGTACCTACTGATTTTTGACAAACAGGACGTGTGGTAATTTAATTGCCGTCTGAATCCACATCTCACAGTTTACAAGAAGAGATTCAAAATTCACTGTTTAAATCCTTTTTGATCACTACCGTGCACCGTAGCTATGACGTACACTTTTATTACTGAAATGCTTGAAAGTATTTACAAGAACAATATTTCATCGCAGCTCACCTCAAAAATGGGAAAAAACAAAAATGGGAAAGAGAAGAAAGCACATAAAAAATTTAAATGGTTATTATGGCAGCAATACATGATGCAATTTTAAAATATGGCAAGGCTATTATAGGCTGTTATAGTTTGGATAATTTTTTATAATATCCCATGAGTCCTTGTAAATGCAATTTCAACTATTTCTGAAGTGCTTCTTTTATAAAGAACAGCGCTTTCTCACATAAACAGCCCCCGCACGAGTGAATAATTGATTCTTGAGTCATCGATATCAACAGATTCAGCACCATCGCCACGGACAGCACCCGGTAATGTCGCACGTAAGAAGGTATATCTTAAGCAGCTTTCTAAGGTATAGTTCGGGGAACACGCCTAGAAATGGTATACCTTCAGTTAAGTTATACCTTATGAGTCTTCGTAGCGCGCTAAGAGACAACGGTATCGGGAAAACTCAGCCCTGGACCATTATTTTAAAGTAAAATAATACTTTAACTTTAAAATAATATCCCAGATCACTAGTAGAGAGGAATACTTAAAAATGATGATGCATTTTATGCATGTTTAAAGTAAAAAAAGACAATCTTCATGACCTACCAGTGACCCAGACCAATATCTTAAATAGAAAAAACCATGCTTTTCACTTTAAAATAATCCTTCAGATCACTAGTAGTTTTTGATGAGTGATTAGGTAACACATAAGTGATTAGCAATGCATTCATAACCATGTTCTGGGTAAACAAAACTGCTCACATCTCAGACACAAAAATGTTGTGATTAATAATTACTTGGTGATTCTTCATAATTGTGTCATCATTAATACTTTCTTAATAAGGCTAATCTCATTCGGTGAAGATTGATTACCTAATAAGGAACTATTAAATAAGATGTGCCTAAATTTGCTATTCATTACTGATTAGTTAATTTTGTTTCTATATGTGTTAATAGTATATAGCTGAAGTGTTAATGTAGTAGTAATAATTTGTCCTGCATTACTTCCTGCATAGTTACCAATTAATGTCGGACCATTATTCTATGTGTTATCCAAAATTCTTCATCGCAATGCTAGTGAGTTGTGGCTGGTTGCTAGGGTGTTACTATGCAATTGCGCAGGTGTTCTGAGTGCATTTGTGTGCATTTCTTGTATTTGTGTGTGCTTGCTAGGTGACTGCATACTCAAAAGACTAGATACGGTGTGTGGAAACCAGATGAAGTGTCTGGTCAACATCTGTCGGTGTAGTGTGAAATGGCCTACAAATGTGTCTCAGTAGAACAAATATAAATGTGTCTCTGCAGACGAATCTAAATGTGTCTCTGCAGAGCGAATCTAAATTTCATGATTCTAGTAGCAAAACACTTCAGACCATATGGCAATTAGTGTTCGTGTTTCGCGTCTGCCCCATACACTCTCTCTCACTCCTGATTGCTCGCTCATGTGTGGATTGTGGTTGCTTCCAAACTTCCATATGCTGTCGTTCTTATGTTGGAGGTTGAATAATGGAGTATGTGGCCTGAACAACCAGGAATGACCTCAAAGACAATCATAAATGTGTTCTGGAGGGCATTTACTGTACACTTGGTCTTTCAATGATTGGATGGCTATTCGATCAGTAAAAATGCAGGATGAATCTCATGAAAAAAATCAATAAAAGAAAAAAGAAAGAAATGTGTAAAGGAAATTAATTCAAGTCCATTAACATTTTTTTGTATAGTGACATTAACTTCTATACATCTAAACAGGGGTTCTTAATTCTTATAAATAAAATATAGAATTTGATTATTGGATAATTAGGAATTCGAACAATCCAAAAGTTCAATACCAGTATGACACCTATGTGTTGTGTATATATATATATATATATATATATTATATATATTTTTTTTTTTTTTTTTTGAGGTGACTCACTAAATACAATTGTGTTTCATATATAAAATACTGTGAGTGAAACATTATCGGTTCATCTCTTCATTAGATCGACAGTCAAGTGAATCTGCTTTCAGCCCAAAGAAATGTTCCCACACCCTAAACGTAATGCGTTTATAATGAAGGACTGAGAATTGTCCTGCTTCATGTCTGCTTTCATCACTTTATTTTTTCCACAAATGAAGTTGGAGCTCTAAGTTCCTGAAAGTATTACAATAATAGTCCTTATGAAACTGGATCGGACATTGCGTACAAGCTATTGATTTTTCCAGACAATTTTTCCTCCTTGTTTTTATGATCGGGACACAGACAGGTTTTGTGAGATTTATCTATTGTTTCGAGCCCCTAGTCATTTTTTCCCCCTATTTATTATTTTAGAAAAGGAATAGCACACCTCTCAATAAACCACTTGATTTTTTGGAAACATTTACATTAGGACCAATCGTCATGAGTTATGCACCAAAGAGGTTTAAGAGGTTTGTTTAAGCCTTTTATGTTTGCATTCGGTGTTACATTTTTGTTGCGGGTGGATTCAATACTATTCACGAAAAATCACACGATTAAAAACAAACAAACAAACAAACATGAGAACAAATTATTTTTAAAACTGTATTTACATTTTTTTTAATCATTGTTTTTGTATTGATTTTTTTATTATTATTTAAAAATTATTATTATTATTATTTTAACATTTTTTGTTTTAGTTTTGTGTGCTTTCGGGGAGCTCAAACAGCAGAGCATGATGCTAGCTATACGCAAAAATCATGTGTTTGATTCCCCGTGAAATTAACATTTTTGAACTGATAAAATGTATCCCTTCAACACAGTGTATATTTGGAAAGTGTCTGCCAAATGCATAAATGTAAATTTAAATAGGTCAGAAACTGACAAAAAAAATACATCTAATTTTTTTTTTTTTGGTCTGTGCAGCTGCGGGTAACAATGAAGTTATGGGTCAAACTGATCCACGAATATCAAAATCATAAGACATTTTGTACACACATTCCACAATTTTGCAGGCATGTTCAAGACCCTAAATGAAAAAATGTCACAAAAACAAAATATAATCCTAGGTCAAAAAGTATTTCCAACAACTCAATTTTGTGTTTCAAATATATTGCAAGTTGACCTGCAACATAATATATTGGTTAAATCACTAACCCTAAATAGGAACAAGAGTAATTGATCTTCTTGCCTTATCGGCCAGCACAAATAACTGATTAAGGTTTGGCATCTGGCATGGGTTAGTTAACAAACACTGTCCTGTTTGCTCAGAGAATTAGTTCTGATCTGGAAACAGCACCTTTTACCCAAGTCTGAACATTAATCATTATTAAAGCAAACAAAACCGCTTATAATCACAACACCATCGAAACTCTTAAGAGCACACGGTATCTTAGCAAACATTACCGCTGCGTTCAGAACAGGCATTATCAGATTGCAGTGGTTTTAAAAGAACTGTGGAGCCAAGTGCTCCTTCATAGAGAGAGTTTGGATGAGAAAGAAAAAAGGCAGTTCAGTCACCTATAAATGTTATTATGAGAAAACCTTGAAAATGGGGTTATGAAACAATACTCTATATCTGTCAAAAATGTTGAATAATTTATGTATTTGAAATAAGTGTTTTACTCAAAAAGACTAAATTCATTTGATCAAAAGTACAAACAGTAACATTGTGAAATATTATTAAAATTTAAAATATGGCAAAGATGAATTTTCTGCAGCCATTACTTTAGTCTTCAGTGTCTTCGTCCTATCATAATATGCTGATTTTGTGCTCTATTAATACAGTTTCTAATTATTATCAATGTTGAAAACCGTTTTTTTTGCTTCACATTTATATGGAAACTATGATACTTTTTCAGGATTCTTTGAAGAATAGAATGTTCCATAAAAAAATATTAAGCAGCGAAAACTGTTTTGTTGAGCATCAAATCAGCATATTAGAATAGTACCTGAACGATCATGTGACACTGAAGACTGGAGTAATGATGCTGAAAATTCAGCTTTGTCATCACAGCAATAAATTACATTTTAAAATATATTCAAACAGACGACAGTTCTTTTAGACTATAATAATATTTCACAATATGTATTTTTGGTCATATGAATTTATTCTTAATGCAGAACTCGTGAGCATCAGAGAACATCAAAAAAATCTTAATCTAATCCAAAATTGTGATGGGTAGTGTATGTCTAGAAGGCGGCAGGACACCGGACACGCTGATAAAAGACAGAACAGAGAGGAACATCAAAGCTTTGAAGAAATCCACAGGGGAAAAATGCCATGTTCAGTTGGACAGCAATGGGAGAGAGATTGCCAGTGAGTGTCTGCAATGAGAGGAAGGAAATACGAACAGAATTAATGATCTAATAACGATGAGTCGTAGCGGTGCTGTCGGGTCAGGTGAACCTCAGTGAGCAGATGTTGCTCGGAGATCTGCTCGTGACATGAGTTGGCCATTAGTTTCCTTGTGGCCTGTGGAGAGAAGTGTCTGGCAACAGCTCCCCATCCTAACCCCCCAAATGAGAAATGAGTTTAATTTCACAGATGAGACACCATGTGGTGGGTAGAGGGGGAGATCAGAGAGCAAAGCTGTGTTTGGGTTCGGGAGACGGCAGGCGGACACTCTGCGGAAGCATCCGTTGTCAATTAGAACCCACTTTGAAACAATTGAAATGGCCACAATTTGTATTTGAGTCATATGGATTTTACCCAATGGCATCATCTGCCTTCTTGATAAAATCGGGTAATCATAGTCCACTCATGTAAAACACTCTTCATTTCATTCAATTTGAAGACAAAGCCGTTTAAATAAAGCATGATGCATATGGCATGCTGTGTGAACTTTTACATGACTCAAAATAAATCTAAATGTCCCCTCCGCATCTCGATTCTTAGAAATAAAAGGGCAAAGCTGAGCATGAAGAAGTGGAAAGTGCTGTCTGAAGACAAAGAATGAATCTAGAATATTTACGAGACACAAGAAAATGATCCTGATCCAATTCTGCTACTTATACACTAATGGTTTCATGGTTGCACAGGATGAGGTAAGATCGCATGGTACATTTGCCACGTATGACGTAGCCATCCATTGAAGCGTTCTCTGCCTAACACAGACACAGTGGCCACAGTTATGTTGATAACTAAACTATTTCAGTTAAAATACCTAAAACAAAGTATTTAAGGGATAGTTCACCCAAAAATGAAAATTCTGTCAGTATTACGTTCCAACCCCGTAAGACCTTCGTTCATCTTCGAACACAAATTAAGATATTTGTGATTAAATCTGAGAGTTGGATAACTCCTCCATAGGCTTCTAAGGGATTGAAACTTGACAGCCCCAAAAAGTTATTAAAGAAATCGTTAAAATAGTCGAAGTGACTACAGTGGCTAGATCTTAAGTTTATCGAGCTACGAGAATACTTTTTGAGCGCAAAAAAACAAACAAAAATAGCGACTCTATTCAAGTATTCTCTTTGGGCCTGGAGATTTCACGTATTGTTATTGCGCAACGCTTCTGGTTGAACGTCACACACATCACACACATGACCAGCGTCAGCCAATAGTGAGCCTACGTGTCAGAAGCGCTGCGCTGTTACACTACGTCAACAGCTTAGGAGAAAGACATGGAAGAGAAGAGATGGTTGAATAAAGTCGTTATTTTTGTGTTTTTTTTGCACGCAAAAAGTATTATCGTCGTTTTATAAACTTAAGATTGAGCACTGTAGTCACTTGGACTCTTTTAACGATTTCTTTAATAACTTTTCGGGGCTGTCAAGTTTCAATCCTTTAGAAGCCTATGGAGGAGTGATCCAGCTCTCAGATTTAATCACAAATATCTTAATTTGTGTCCCGAAGATGAACAAAGGTCTTACGGGGTTGGAACGACATGAGGGTGAGTAATTACTGACAGAATTTTAATTTTTGGGTGAACTATCCCTTTAAGATCAAATGCTCGAGGTGAACATGAAAGTCATCAGTCTATGGGAGCATAACTATTAGGAAATATAAAGGGTTTGATCAATACTGATTTACATATCAGCCCAATCATAAAGTGAGGTCACACCTCTTTTTAAGAAATCATATAATTTGAGGCATTATTCTTAGTGACTTAAGTTTAACCTTGATGTTAGGGAGTTGTTGAAATCTCAATCCTGTAATATACTGTCTTACCTCCGCCTTGAAAATTAATAGTTATAATGCCCTGTTATGGACTTTTAGTGACTGTTGGTGTCTCTCTTCTAAACCAAAAGAGAGACACATGTGTGTGTATGTGTATGTGTATATTATTTAATTATTCATTCAGCAAGGAAACTATCAAAAGTTACGGTAAAGACTTTTAGTTTGTTACAAAAAAGTCCTTTACATTCAAGAATCCTTAAAAAATATATATATCAGGGTTTGTACTCAAAATATATAAAAATACAAAACAGTTTTATATTGCAATAATATTTCACAATATTACTTTTTTACTGTTTTTTTTATATATAAATGCAGCTTTGTTGAGCATAAGACTTCTTTCAAAAAACATACATTTTCACTTTTCATTTTGAATTTGAATTCATCATAATGAACGCGGGATTTGACGTTTACGGTCGCTGAAGATCGCTGGATAAAAGTTTCTTGCAAACATATGGATTCTAAAGATTTAGATTACATCGAGCATCCCGAGTCTTTTGTGAATTTATGTTGTGTTTTGGTGTATTTTATATTTCTACTGTCAACTATTGTTTTATAGGAGAAAACGCATTTTGTGTCTAACTAAATATTACAAAATGGTTAAACGATTAAAGAAATGCTATTCATTTTAATGTTTTGGTTTAACATCATGTTAAACATCATGTTAAACTCCAAAACGAGTTTGTAGCAGAAGTCACTAACAGAGTGAAATGTTAATATTTCAATAAAAAAGTCTGCAAATTTAATTGATAAGACAATTGAATACAATAGAGTCAAAACGATTTGAATATGCATACGTACAAATTTGTACGACGGTAAAGTTGTTAGTATGATAATTATTTACGTTTTAGTGCTGTCAATACAGAAATATTTCACGTTTTAGTTCTGTCAATATGTCAAGTTTTATATTTGTCTGTGTGTATAAAATAAGTAAATGTATACGTGTGGCTTTACGTCAAAATACACACGTATTCCCATGAGATCGCCTTGGTAATAATGGTGTTATTACAGGAAAGAGTTGGTTAAGGGATTTCGTTGAATTAGATTTTTTTTTTTGCGAAAAACCAATAAAAACTTTGAGAAGAAGAAATCTAGCCCTGAGGATGAACAATAGTAATAGCTGTTTTAGCAAGCACCATCATTAAATGAAAACCTCAGAGTGATGTCTGAGTAACACCACACAGCAAAGTGTGACATTTAAAGCTTCTCACTTTCTGCAGCAAGTCAGAGATAAAGCACATGAACACAGTCAGATCAGTTCTTATGGGTCCTCACAAATATACCTCAGGGAAGCGAGCCAGACAGATAATGACCCACTTTCAGATGGTCAGTCGCTCACAGATAAATGCATTTCTGCAGTTCCACTGCAAGCTGAACAGAGCTGAGAATATTAAGCATTCAGAAAAAGTACAGCTAGTAGAATTTAAATGACACAATCTCCAGTGATTCCAGCACAAAGATTACACTCTGAAATGAATGCTCTTCTATACATCATGTTCTATGATATAAATGGACAAATAGCACCCTGCTGGAAATCTATAGTTAGGAGAACAAAATGGCCTTTTTCAATAGGAGAGAAAACATTCAGTTCCTCTCTGCACACATAAAGGCACATAAACAGCTCTGTCTATTACAACAGGCTTGTCTTATTCATTTTATCTACTACTATACATTCATATTTTTAATGAAGTCAAAAGCTTTAAAGAGTTCTTCAGTTCTTCAGGGGTGGCATGTCGAAGCACGTCGTGTCTGATCCAGAACAGGAGGTATAATGTTTCCCTCTTCTCTGACCTATATACTCTATTTTTCCCCTGAGGGTGAAGCCTCAACATGGTATTGACCACAAAATGTGAAGAAATTAAAAGCAAAAAGGGACGTCTTATTTCACCAGACTTTAGATTGCATTTCTTACCAAATGACAAAAAAGCAGACTTGAAATGTGTCTGTGCTTGGGGACAAATTACAGTCGAAAGCAGCGCTTCATTAATAAGTGATGAAGTGTGAAGAATATTAATGGGAATATTGGTGGAAAAGAAATTAAGTATGGCTTAATATAATTGCATACAATGCAATTACAGTATCATCAGCCCTTTAGCCATTAAAAATTCACAATCACTTCAGCCTAGAAAGAGAAATGAAGCCACCAAGAAAACTGTATGTAATAAGTCAATTATGATAATATAATTATGATAACTGGAGGCAATAGTCAGGATCTGGAGTCATTTTATGGTGATTAGATATAAAGAGACGGAGCTTTGACAAGCTCTTTTGCAATCTTTCAGAATCTTTTCCTTCAGTTTTAGATTCCATGTATGGAAAGATGCACAGTTAAATCAAGAGCATTTCTCTTCTAAAATCTACATTTAAAAAAGACTCTAGGTTATTCTTTCAACACAAATGCTGATTTGAGACTATTCGGTAATGGAGCTATGTTGATTTGACCCAGTTTTGGTTAATAATCATTCATAATCAGTAACTCAACGCATGCACACCATGCAAGTTCTCTGAGTGTCAATACCACTTCAACTATTCGTGTTCACGGCACTTATGACAGAAATAGAATAAAATGAATCTAAGTGGAGAGAGAACTTTGAAACTGCCTGAAGTAAGGATCATTCTTTTAAAACTTTTTTTTTTATATATATATTGAGTTTTGTTGGAGTGTTTCCTCTCACTCGAGCTGTGAGCAGTGACCGATAAGCAGGATCTGAAAAAGCTGGAATGACGCTTGAGAGGAGTGATTATAAATGGTGGTTAATCCTGTCAATTCACTATAATAAACAGATTATTCCTGAGGTGTGTGTTTATTACAGGGTTTTAGTCTGTGTGTTTTTGGCAGTGTTTCTTGAGGCTTTGGCCATAGTGGGGCTATTTTCATTTATGCATCTGTGTGCGTATTTAATGTTTATAATGTGAGCCATGATGTGGATAAAGGCTTTTTAACTTTTTTGGACTGGAAGAAGTGCCTTTAGATCATTTTTTTCCCTAAAAATATGTTTGAAACCCAAACAAAGAGGACCTTCTGGGATTACTTCACAAGGTCCTTCCAGCATGTAGCGTTCCAAGAACGCGTTTTCCTTGATCAATGTGGGGACATTACGTATTTCTTTTTCTTCATTTGTGTCCTTTGTCTCAGGTATGGTGAAGGGTGTGTGATGATGTGGGGCTATTTTAATTCCAAAGGCCAGGGGGCCTTTATCAGGATGCATATTATCCTGGTTCCATGAAACAACTGGCCTTTAAAAATAAAAATCTGACTCTATGGGAATTTAACATAGGGGTGTCCTGACTTATGGACCCTGTATTTTAAGGAAAAACATTTATTTATTTAGGATACATTATTCATTCACAAATAAAATTAGTGTCCTTAAGGCTTGGATTTGTCCTATTTTTTTTATTAAGGCATTAAGATCAATTTCCAAAAGAGGATTTTTGTATTCCTCTTTTTTTGCATGGGAGTGTTCACTTATGCCAAGCACTGTATACCCCTGGTTCTTTCAGTTCAATGTTAAGGTTGGTTTGCTTTACTCCTGCATGGTTGTTTTTAGTTTTGTTTAACTTTTTTCCCACCATTGAAGATTCTTTCTGACAATCCATGTTTTTGGGCTGTGAGCTGGCTGTTATATGGCAGGTTCTTATTCTTCTGAAATAGTTGCATATTCATACAACAAAATATTCTAGAGGCAATGAAAGTTTTGTGAATATAATCAAAAATGCTAGTGCTGTTGGCAACTTTTTATGAAAAGACTGGGGGAAAGAGTTAATAAAGCATTTGGATTAATTTAGATCCATAAAGCATTTAGGTCACCTCAAATCTCCCCTTTGCCTGTATCAACCTGTGACCATGCTCTTGTGTTGGGCTTGGCGTAACAAAGCTCTTTATTTCAGGTAAGTCTTTAATTTAGGTAAATGGCTGTAAACGTTAACTTTAACTAATTTGCTCAGCAAGAATAAAACTTATACTTCACTCTGGCTGTGTCCGAAATCTCCCACTACTCACTATATAGTGGACTATATAGTGAGTTCGCCATTTTGTAGTGCTGTCCGAATGTATAGTGATGATTATTATACCCTATATAGTCCACTCAATGTATCCCAGAATGCATTTTGAAAAGTAGTGTACAACCGATGGTCACTAACCCAAGCCCTACATACCATCATGCAATTCGCTGATCGTAAAAAAGGCGGATGGACGTCAAGGAGAGCAGCGCGACAATACGAATTGCGACAGTAATGCCGTAATCAACGGCGCCGAGAGACGATGGAGTAGTGTCCGAAAGTGGTGTTTCTATTACGCTGGTGAGCTCACTATATAGTGCTCTACTCCCTACCCCATACATAGGGGTTAGGAAGTAGTGGTTTGAGTGGAGATTTCGGACACAGCCTATGACAGTAGTTGACTAGAAAGAAAAAACTTACCATAAAAAGACACAAATTCCAACCATAGCTACCCTATTTTAAGAACGTAATACATATTTGCGTTGGGTTATGAATGTGCTCTGTGTAGCAAGATGCGTTTGTGTTCACATACTTGCATACAGTATTACATGTTTCTGCCAAAAGGCGATATCCTAAATGGGATGGGATCTTATAACTGTATTTGTGACTCTTGATTCCAATACTGCTACCAACAAGATACTGAAATAAGCATACAATTCATAGTACATGCAAATACTGGGTAAAATAGTCCATGCTTAACTGGAAGGGTGATTGGGACTATTTATAATGGCTCTTAAAACTAAACATAAGCATCAACATTTCTCTCACTTTAGCCCTATTCGGATGGGACTAGTTTTCTAGACGTGGCCGTTACAGAAGATCATATGTATGACATATATGTCTTTTAATTCATTAAATTTTTAATATTATTTTAATTGATTATAAAACTCTATTTAAGTAAACTTTGCGAGTTTTTAGCCGTGGCTGTTTATAAAAAAACTTGCCTAAGTGAGCAGAGAAATGTAGACAAGTAGGTCTATTTCATGCCCTTTTACTACTACCTATAAAGTTGTTTACATGGAGGCCTCAGCAGGATTACTTTAAAAAGAGAGAAAGCCTGACACATGCTAGCTAGACTCACACCAGAGATTTATTGGACCGAGGTTTCCAAAAACATAAACACAGAGCTCAGGGAGCGACGGGTCTAGGAGCTGCTCAAGACATGAGGAAGAACCCCTTTCATGCTCTACCTACTAAGCTGTATGCATGGAGGCCTCAGCAGAATGACTCTCCTAAGGGAGAGGAGGCCTATCATACCCTTTAAAAAATCAGCCAGCGGAACTCTGGAGGATGGAGGCCTCAGCATGACAACTCTAGGAATAAGAGGAAGCCTATTACACCCTATGTGCATTTTAGAAATACGGCCACTGGAGAAGTACTCAGCATGACGACCCTAAACTTAAGGGGAGTACTGGAGTCTGCACTTGGGGTGGCCTGGTCGCATAAGGGAGGCGAACACTGGGAGCTTGTCACCCTAACACACCTGCCTACTGGGAGTATAGAGGCCCAAGCTTTGTGAGGGCCTGCTAGAACTCAACCAGAGGTGTACTTACTCGGCGCTATCTGAGAGATGGAGCACTCTAACAAAAACACTCTTGCTAACTAGGGAGTACAACGTCATCCTAAGAATAAAAAACACTCTTTCGAGCTCTAGAGAGCGGATGCCTCAGCAGAAAACTCTCTGGAGTGAGAGGAAGCCTAACCACACATCTGAGCCCACAGGGAGGGAACCTGCTACCTGTGATTATCACCACTGCAATACTAGCCGACTTCAGATCTGGCTGCCAGAAACTCAGTGAACAAAAAGTGACAAAGGCCCTGTAATAAACTCACCCCACCGTAAGGGGAACCCATCCTATCCAGGAGGGGACCGGAGGCCGAATAACCCAGTAAATGATCTTTACCATATATTATTATTATTTATTTATTTTAAATTTGGGAACAGCCTATTTACGTTCGTTTAACATAAGGAGGCACCTAGTGCCAACTCCTCTGATAGCGGCACTGTGGGGGTACAGGGGATGTTCTCAGCGGTTGGTCTTTGGTTGTTCACACAACAAAGTTCTAAGGCAGACCGTCAGAATAGATTATCATCATCGGTTAGGCTCTTTGGGACAGATGTTATGGACGAAGGGGGAAAGAGGAAAAGGAGGGTGTGCACAGGGAAGGAGGCGATTACCTGCCTCTGTTAATGCCAGGATGCTCACGTCTGGCCTGAGCTACTTCCCTGACACCCTGCTTCTTCCTCCTGGACTCGCGCCGCCTCGATGACCCACTCCTGGCAGGAGGAGGGGCAAGAGTGGGGACTGAGTCCCGCTGGCCCTGTCTACGATCCTCAGAATGAGACGGGCCAGGACCTCCAGGCTGTCTGGGTGTGGGTGTGGGTGTGGGTGTGGGCCTGGACCTGCGCGGTATACAGGATCTATATGCCGCTGAGTGCACCTTCGCTCCCTGAACTTCCCGACCACAGCCTCAACGGAGGTCCCGAAAAGCTCAGAGGGTGAAACCGGGTCATCGAGGAGAAAAGTTTTCTCCTTCTCCCCTATGCCTGCCAGGTTCACCCACAGATGCCTCTCTGTGGCCACCATGGGCGGCAACGATCGTCCAATCGCAGTGGCTGTCTGTTTGGTGGCCCGGAGAGCCAGGTATGTGGTGTGGCGCAACTCAGCCACCGCGTCTGGCGTTAGACCCTGCCCCTGGTCCAGGTCCCTCAGCAGGTCAGCCTGTTACGCCTGCAACACAGCCATTGTGTACAGCGCAGCACAAGCCTGACCTGCCGCCGCGAATGCCCTGCCATTCAGAGAGATAGCTCGCAAATGTCTCCTCAACGGGAGGCATCGACACATACCCGTGGTCTCGGAGTACAGGTTCTTCCATGCCTTCACAACATCCGCGTGGAGGTCGGGAAGGAATGGAAGGCTCACCGGGGCTGATGGGGTGTGACCAGAGAGAAAGCGCTCGTCAAGTCTTCCACGAGCGACTTCCCCTCTGACTTCCCCTCCAGCCCATGGCTGACGCCGGCCAACAAGGTTGTCGTGATTATACAGTGTTTCAGTCATCAGTGACGCTGAGGCGTTTTCCTAGTGCTTTGACTCAGTGTTCCCTTTCGAAAGGGAACTAGTCCTGTCTGAAGGGGTTTCGTCCACCATCTTGGATTTATATGTTTCCACTGAGCCTGTCACAATGTTTTCTGTTTTAACCATAAACATTATATGGATAGCTGCCTTTTTTACCCCCCCAAAAAATATGTATCAGGGTATCTAGCTTTTGGATTTGAAATGCTCTCTATAGCAGTTTTGGAGCGGAGTGCATCTCTATTATCATTTGTGATGGCAAGATTAACTCTGAGTCAAAAGCAACTAAAATCTGTCTTCAGAAACATCCTCACCATCAGCCCTCTGACAGCAGTATAATGTTGTTTAAATGTGTAAATGACTGCTTCATCCACATCTGCACATCTATAGACAGTGATACAACAAGAAATCCACGAGTTAGCGAAAAAAAATCTGTACTTTGTTGTATATAGAGTTAAAAACAAGTAAATATAATAACTGCTGAAGCTAAAGATGATTTTACAAAACTTTTATGACTCAAACCCATTAGCACCACAGACAGATAACTATTTTATCGACATTTTAGCCTATGATTTTCTAATCATGTGTCACCTAGAGGCCAAAGTGCAAACACATAGACACATTTTTTTTTAAATAAACCCCAGATTTCAACCGAGGGCCGACAGGTACAACCTGCACCGGGGTCCCCGTATACCTACTGTAAGCCTCGACACTGCCTGAAGCCATGCTTGTTTTTTTTTTTGTTTTTTTGCTGCTGCATATATTACTGGATATTGCTGAATAGTTAACTTGGTTAACAGTTATTATGAGTTTATGAGTCGTTATTATTATGAGTCATTATTTAATCAATGCTTTTGCATGCAGACTCAAAAATTATATCTATCATTGTCAAATTTCCCTAAATGCCACATACATTTAAATAAAGGCCCAAGAGTTATAAAGCTATAAACCATCTACTCATCCTTATTATACAAATCAAAATAATTGCTGCTTCAATTCTTTCACACTTGTTTGAATTATGGTAAGAAGACTTGCCAAAAAAGTGTGGACAACTGTTTACAGAACATTTAATGTTGATAACCATTGATGCAAGAACAGATGGAGAAAGACAAAATCACATAAATCTTGCACAACCTATCGACAGATTCCACAGCTAAATAAAATGACTATTAAACTTAATAAACTGGTTGCTGTTTTCAACTAATTAGAATGAAACAGGCATTCAAGCTTCAAAACAGGATGCATAACCAACATAAAAGTATTATAAAAGTAGTTAATAAGACTTGTGCGCTATATTCCGAGACTTCTGAATATGATGGCTTTGTGCACAGCACCAAAAATCACCAGAATTGTGCAATTGCACCATGATACATTATGAATCTTCAGTCTAAACACTTCCATCTATAAGAGAATCATCACAAGCAGATGATACCCTGAGGAATCAGAGTCTCCTGATAACACAAGGATGTAAAGCAGATCCATATACTTAGCAAAGTGTAATGTGGAGGACACGAATGTCGTAGAACTGCCAAAGCTTGATAGTATTAATATCTGGAAAAGTAAATGCATCAATAAACGAGTAAAAACAAAACTATGAGTCACTTTACACCTACTTCTGACTCTCTGTGATTCAGTGCTATTCAAAACTCAATGCCAAACAATCAGAGTTTACTGTCCATACGCTGCCTTTCTATCTGATATATTTAATGCAACATCTCATGGCCACGTTGTGCATAACTTGTGCTTTCATTTTAAGAAAATCACTGTGTGGGTGACTGGTGGAACTGTTGCTTAATCGAAAGGGGATTGAATGAAATGTACTGTTGTAATTTTGCATATATATATGTGTGTGTGTACAACATGCTGATTTCACTTTTTTGTGTGTTGGGGAGACCAGGGGCCTTTTATCACAATTTCCAGTGAATATTTATAATGGTTTATTTTAATCCATGAAAAAAATACATTAAACACGCACTGACAGTTCTGACGGGGCATGTAATCACACTTTATGGGGTGGGTTGACACATTGAGAACCTGTTGACACTGATTGGAGAATAAAACTTTGTTAGTTGAAAAAATTTAAATGACATCTAAAAAGCAATACTGTCTGTATTTGTAATATGCTTTTAGAATGCATTTTGTGCTAAATTAAAAACAGATCTGAAACATTTTAGTAAAAAAAAACCACATACAAAAAACAACCACTGCAAACAAAATAATTCAACCATAGTTTGGCTAACAAAATAGATATTAATGATTTATATACAATTACAATATTCTAAAGGTTTGTGACAACTTATCAATATCAATGTGTCATCTTGCCCCCACTGGACATCTGTGAGCAAACTCTAATCCTGAGAACAGTTCTTTCTGATTTAACTAAATGAATAATTAAATGAAAAAAATATTTAAAATATATGATAATGGAATTTCAACTTAATTCTGTTAAAAAGAATAGAATTCACACATGTAGGCTAATTAAATGTTTCATAACAAACATTTTTGTAATTAAATGTTTCATTGAAAACCTCACAGGCACTGAAATATTGACAACTATCACACGGGAAAGTTGTCATTGCACATGAGGAAGCTCTCCTAAAAGTGACATTTGATACATGTAAAGTAGGAATTACCGTTTGTTAAAGGAAGACGGCCAGGACATTCTCGGTTTTTTCAGCCCTGGGCGGTGCTGCTCAGTGGCTTTGTTACACAGGTACCGCTCGTTGTCGGAGTGGTACCGCTGTTTGATTCGGATGTGGGTTCGGGGCTGCCTCCACAGATGCTTAGGCGGTTTGGCCAAACCAGCACCTTCCCTGCTCAGCGCCGAGCACTCCATCAGTGCAGAAGTTCAGCTCCGTGTCTACTGTCCAAAGTCAGGAATTTTTAATTGTCGAAGTTTGCAGTCTCATATAGTTCCTCAACGTCAGAAGAGCTGTCCAGCGGTCAGTGGTGCTGAAACCGAGAACCGCTCGCCCGTTCAAGTTTATAAATTATACGGCAAATTAAACTCTCAGTATATTAAAACAGCGTGTTTGCAGAAGCAAAGCTCTTTCAAGTTTACACTCGCTCAGTCGTTCTCCGCATCGTTTCAGAAGCAATAAAGGTGGTACAGATGGAGACGGAGTGAAACTGAGACATATGGCCGTCTCACAGCAAACAAAAAAAAGCGAAACGTCCAGCGTCGCGGCACATATGCAGCTTGTATCCGGCTGAAGTGAATGAGAGAGAGAGAGCGCGCTGAGGCGGATATAAAGATCATGCAGAGCGACGACATACAGTGACGCCCAGTGTGCATTACATCACCAGGTGCTTTACACACTCCCAAACTGAGTACACACACTCCCAAACTGAGCACACACACACACACACACACACACGTGTGTGTTTACAGTTTACAAGTTTTACAAGTTTACAAAGACTTTAAGTAGCTTAAAATTATCAGAATTATACTAAAGAGAGATTAATTATTATTTTCCGGCTCAACAATTACGAAAATGAAATTATTGTGGGCTTATTGAAAATAAGGGTTGAATACAAGTTGTTGTGACACTTTGCAACACACTGATTTGTATTCATCTTTCTAATGTGACTGCATTTAATAATTGGGTTCTCATTTAATGTATGGTATTGTGTTGTACCTTCTAGGAGTTTTTCCATGGCTTTTAGCTGGGGGTCATTCACTGCTTCAAGATGATTAAGAGTATTGAACAGCCGGTGGGACCACAATCAACCTGATAGACCTTGATCGATCTGGTAGGAGCTGGTAGACTTTCCAGTAACAAACCAGCTGCTATGTTCCAAAAACAAGCTTGACCACCTTATAAGCTGATATGACATGTTGTTTTTTCCCCCAGCAGGAACAAAACGAATCTGACAAGCTGTGGCAGCACAAAAGCTTTATAAGGGGTTCCAATAAAAAATTAGGAAAAAAAATATGACTCCTTTGTTATTATGCTCACCAAAAAGTTAAATATATTATGTTAGTGTGTTCTTAAAGGGATAGTTCACTTTGAAATTAATTTTTGGTATGTTTTAGCTTACCTCAAGGGCATCCAAGATGTAGGTGTCTTTGTCTCCGCAGTAGTTTCAATTTTGATATTTTTAGGTCAAACTGTTCTTGTCTGTCAGTCATATAATGCAGGTCTATGGTTACCACCTCAAAGAGCATACACAGAGAAGTCCAAATTAAAAATGTAAGTACACATTGATGGCCTAAGACACGAAACGAGCGGTTTGTGTGAGAAAACGAACAGTATTTATATCGTTTTTACCTCTTGTAACCACAGACTGAAGCGCCCGCGCTCTCAGATCACTTGGACGTGGCTATGTTTACAAGAGGTCAAAACGATATAAATACTGTTCGTTTTCTCACACAAACCGCTCATTTCGTGTCTTAGGCCATCAATGTGTACTTACATTTACGAGTCATCAAATCATGTTTAATTTGGACTTCTCTGTTCATGCTCTTTGAGGTGGTAACCATAGACCTGCATTATATGACTGACAGACAAGAACGGTTTGACCTAAAAATATCAAAATTGAAAATCCTGTGGACACAAAGACACCTACATCTTGGATGCCCTTGAGGTAAGCTAAAACATACCAAAAATTAATTTCAAAGTGAACTATCCCTTTAATAACATGCTGAATGTCTTGAACTTCTGTCTCTGTGTTCATATGATCTCATTCCAAGTCATTGTGCCCTTTCACCAGATCAGTAAACAGAGTAGAAGCACCCGGGAGTTGTTCCCACCCTCTGCTCAAATCTCCATGACCTTTCTTTCATTTGCTTTCCCACGTCATTTTAACTAACAAGTGACTACATTAGATTGAGAAGAGGAAAGATATTAGAAGTAACAGTGCCACTTCAAAAAATCTGCCCATATTGTAGCTACATCCCTTCATGTCATGTAATACCTGTCAGATTAGATCTCTGTACGTTTTCAGGTGATTTAACACATACAGACTCACTGTGGTGCACACCATACTGGCTTAGAAATACAATAAGCATCATTTGCAACGCATTCTCACCCCAAGGCGTCATCTAACTGACAATTTTGACCATGCTTCAATATTCGACGCTAAAGGTACCCTTTAGCGTCAGTTAGTTGACGCGATCCCAGGGCGTCATCTAACTGACGCTAAGGGTAACGCGTCAGTTAGATGACGCGGGTAGGTTTAGGTCTGGGTAGAAGGGCGTCATCTAACTGACGCTAAGGGTAACGCGTCAGTTAGATGACGCCCTGGGATCGCGTCAACTAACTGACGCTAAAGGGTACCTTTAACGTCGAATATTGAAGCATGGTCAAACTGATTCCCAAGGCGTCAGTTAGATGACGCCTTGGGGTGAGAATGGGCTGTCATTATTGAAATGAGTCACATTTTGCTGATAGTGTCAGTAACTGCACACTCAGCGTCCATTATGGAAACCTCTCTATACGTGACAGCAGCAATCTGTGTTTGATTTCTGAGGATGTGATTCAATCAACGGAGTTCTATAGAAGAGTAGCTATGATCACATCAGATAGCATATTGCACACTTTTATCAGACACCTAAATCTACTTGGCTGACTCACTCTTTTTGGGCATCCGCGCAGGCCAGGGCTGATTTATAAAGCGCTTCAAGGTCCTTTAATTTCTTTGCATCCAGGGTTGAGTGTCTGCGGGCCATAGGGGGAAGCAGCATTGGTCCAGAGAACCTGCGGCGAATGGCAATGTTGGTTTTGGACTGAAGCTCCATTGGGTTGGAGACCAGGGAGTCTCTACGTCTCTGAGCAAAAAATAATCAATATTCAATAATCAATAAGTCAGCTAAGCAAAATGTTTTACAGTGTTAGATTGAAAAATATGCAAGAATACGACTGTTATGGAGATTTTTTTTTTTTGTCATTTACCTTGGTAAAAACACATACCATATTTTCCATGTCTACAGCTCACAGTAGGACAACTTCAGAACCACATCTTGATA
Organism: Chrosomus eos; assembly: GCA_036326025.1. Lineage (NCBI taxonomy): Eukaryota > Metazoa > Chordata > Actinopteri > Cypriniformes > Leuciscidae > Chrosomus > Chrosomus eos. The sequence goes on from CM070839.1 coordinate 27,942,619, forward strand.
ATACTTTTAAATATCCATGAGTGAACTGCCAACACAAATGTAAAAATAAATGAACAAGAATAAACAAGCACTTATTTTCCTTATGAAGTATAGCATATCTAAAAATCTATAATTCTGCCTGGCTGTGCTAAACTCACTGCCTCTACTCCAGGGTGTGGTGGGTGGTTGTCAGGGTATTGCTATGCAGTTGCTAAGGTTTTCTGAAAGTTTTTTTTTTTTAGCACAGCCATACTGCTTATATGGTTGCTGGGGTGTTCTGAGTGGTTGCTAAATGGACTGAATTGTTTTGTTTTTTTGTAAATTAAACTTTTCAGTATTCATCTACTATGGAATTACTGTTCAGTATTTAATACTTTTGTTGCACTTTCCAGGCAATATTATTTTTTATGTTCGGGGGGTTGAGGCTAGTTGTAGCTAAACTCTGCAGTACAGCGGCCCTCCAGGACCAAGTTTGACCAAGCACATGGCTACATCATAAATATTTCCGCCCCACTGTCAAGGTGCGAAAATGTTATTAAAATTATAATTTTAAAAATACATTACATTAAAAATCTTAATTTTAACTGCCATTTTTTTAAAGGTAGTAATAGCAAGCTTGCTTTGAAAGCATGAGATCTCACCCTCCCTTCAGAGCGCTTCAAGGCCACGCCTCTTTCAAAACACACAAACGCACACAGCAGAGTTTGCAAAGCTTCACGAGTCGAGAGGCGGCGTTAAACTACCTCATGTCTCAACGTCACAATAATAATGTATTTAAACAACTTCCAGAGCTCGCTCTTGTACCTGCAGAATAATTTCGGCATTGATAGTGTTGGCATAGAAATGCATAAATCCGAGTCTGAGGATGTGAACAGCTCCGGCTTGCCATCTGGTAATCCCGGTTATGACATGGTGTGAATGCAGCACTCATTGTTTTGGTTCGGGATTAGCTGTAAAAGACGGCTGCTGTCTGTTTTTGGCGCTTGGTGACTGTTTGTCTATAATTCTGGATACAGAATTCAGAGAACATGCTGATGATGTATGATGTCTGCGTGAGCAGGGTGCGTGGAGGTATGGAAATACACATGTTGACAAACAGTACAATTCGGACCGAATGCAATGATTGGATGAAAAAAATGTTTGGTTCCGAGACTTCCAAGATATATGTACATGTAATAATATTTAAGACCACTTCTATTATTGATTGCTATCAGGATGTGAAGAGAGATTCTTCAGAATAACAAAAACTGTCTAGTATCTGTATAACCGCATTTTTTCATCTTAAAAAATATATCTAAATTACGTCACATGCTCTCAATGAAAAATGCAGAACAATTAGTTCATGCGTTCATGACATCAAGGCTAGATTATTGCAATGCTTTTATGGGTGGTTGCCCTGCACGCTTAATAAACAAACTACAGCTGGTCCAAAAGCAGCAGCTAGAGTTCTTACCAGAACCAGGAAGTATGACCATATTAGCCCGGTTCTGTCAACACTGCATTCGCTCCAGTTGATAATACCTAGAATATCAAAATCGACTGCTGGCGGTAGATCCTTTCCCTATTTAGCACCAAAACTTTGGAACAATCTTCCTAACATTGTCCGGGAAGCAGATACAGTCTGTCAGTTTAAATCTAGACTAAAAACACATCTCTTTGCCCTAGCATACACATAACACATAACACATTATAGACTTTTATAATTCTATGTTAGGCTGCATAGTTTAGATCAGCCGGAAACAGGAACACTTCCCATAAATCCTGATGTATCATAAAGGAAGTATGCTTAGGGCCCAAAAATGGCTAGCAGCGGTACTGATAAGAAGGATGGCGTCTACGCTAATATCGCGCCTGGACGCGACGGCAACGCAGTCCTGAAGTGTCAATTGATCTCTCCCCTGTGAAGGCCTCCTTCCCTTTACCTCTGTACAGATAAAATGTTGTCACGTTTAAACGAGTTAAGGGTTTTTTATGTTAGAATGGTGTCTTGTTAGCAGCCCCTAAGTTAATAACTAGTGATCTTCGCAATGGAAGTGAATCAAAAAGTGTACTCATTCAATCTCACAATGAACCTCAAATAAAAGTAGGTTTATTAAAACAATGTAAAATACACTGTTCACTAATAATGTTGATCTTTGAGAACTTTTCATCTCTAATAAATTTTCTTCCTATGATCTGAAAGTTACTTTTTAGGTAATATACACTAAATACTTGACAGATTATTTAAGAGAGATTTAGTATTGAGTGTTGAATATTTTCTGCATTAAAAATCAAAATGAACACTATTTGTGTGTCTTTATTTATAAGGTTTTCTGAGTGCCTCAATGCGATACTCCACTGCTGCTTTGGTGGTTGCCAGGACCTTGTTAGGTGGTGGCTATCCTGTGCGGTTGTTTATAAGCCTAAATCGAAAGAGCCCAAGTCTTTATGATATTCTGGGATCTTGATATGACTCAGTTTCAGTCTTTTATGAAGTTTTTCACCTTTAAAAATCATCCACAAGGTGAAAATCACAAGTCTGATTGCTTAGAAATGTAATAGCACACCTTTCCTCTGCAAGTATCACTCATGTCTGTAGCAGAAATGGTGAAGGACTAGATACATTCTTAAAGTCTAAAATGTAATATTTAAGGGATAGTTCCCCCAAAAATTGTTTCATTACATACTCACACTCATGTCATTGCAAACCTGCAAGACTTTCGTTCCTCTTCAGAACACAAAAGAAGATCTTTTTGATGAAATCTGAGAGATTTCTGTCCCTCCATTGACGGCTACAAAACTACCACTTTGACTCTTCAAAACGTTCATAAAGAGATTGTATAACTAATCCATATGAATTTAATACTACTTTTTACCGTACTCGATATCTTTATATTATGTACAGACTGAATTTAGGCTTTTATTCACATATAAACATTCCTCAACTCAAAGTTCAATCAGTTGTGGTAAACGGAAATTTAAGCTTGACGTGCAAAAACCAATGAGGTTCATTCTCATGTTACGCAGCACATTTGAGCTTCAGCAAGAGCAATTTCATCTTTATGTGTGTTCTGAAGATGAACAAAAGTCTTGCGGGTTTGGATTGACATGAGGGTCAGTAATCAATGACAGAATTTTCATTTGTGGGTGAACTATCCTTTTAAGGGCTTGTTAAAACAGCGCAGTCTCATCCCAAGAAGTCATATATTGACGTCTTGGGATGTCTTTTGACCATACGTCAATATCCGCCTTTTTAGGGTACCCTTAAACGTCGGTTAGATGACGTTATCGGATCCTAACTCTACCCCAGACCTAAACCTAAACCTACCCCTAAACCTACCCCGTCACCTAACTGACGTTAAAGGTAAAGCGTCAGTTGTATGACGTCCCAGGATCATCATATAACAGACGTTTAAGGGTACCCTAAAAAGGCGGATATTGACGTATGGTCAAAAGACGTCCCAAGACGTCAATGTATGACTTCTTGGGATGAGACTGTGTTAGTTAAAATCCCTGATACTATAAGCAACAGCAACAGCAAAAGCAAAACTAACTATACAATAGGCCTATGTATAATATGTATAAAGTCACTAGTCACTAAAGCCAAAAGAATGAAGTCATAACACACTGAGGTGTAAGACCGTTACATAAGTGTGAAAATGAACTTGATCTCACAGCTCAGTTTTCACAGTTAAACAACACGACTTCTCAGAGCTTCTTAAAGATGTCATGAGGATTGTCCTATTATCAAGAATCAAGGTGTCATTGACCAGTCGTCTGTGAAGAGTACAAACATTGATCAGTCGTCTGTGAAGAGTACAAACAGGCCCTCATATCGACCAAGCAGTCTCTTCTCTAATGCTCCAGTTGAGCTGGAATCAGGTTTTATCCTCGAATCTGTTGCACTTGTGACAAAAAGTCAAGAGCTGCAGTGACTAATGTGAAGAGCAGTACGCCGTAGGACATCGGTTGACAAACTGGGCTTTGTGTGTTAATTGCTTCATGTAAGCTGTGAATCTGTGATAGCTACAATGACTCAGTCTCTGAACTACAGGGAAGCTCTCGAACATTCAATGTAATATCGGAAGATTGTCAGATCTCTCTCTGGCTGTTTGTATTGAGTACTTAAGTCAGCTGACTGGCCTCCCCATAGCGTTCTGCCCCTCTCAGCCTAACAATACGCCACATACAGATGATTTAAAGATGGAACATAATAAGATGCTTCATTGTGTTAACATGCTAAATCTGCTAAGCTAATAGGACCAAAATGTCCCACAATTTTACACACCATTAGTTTTTGACAATAGCACCATTTCAACCTGATAACAGAAATATGCCATTTTATTATTTTTTTTTGCTTGAATTTATGATATTGCATTATCAATCGCTAGGACCAATATCTCAATACTTGGGTCACTTTCAAAACTCTTCACACAGCAAGCTCAACTATGTGGGGTAAACTGTGGATCTTTTATCATTGGTTTGGCACGAAAGCCATTAAATGACAAAATGACATGAATTATTTTCTCACTCGAACACAACCACCACCAAAACTCCAAACCTGCAAGCCTATGTTCAAAATATATACTCTATTCAGTGGATGCTGCACACTGGTGCTGGTTGAGGAGAGAACCCCTGATATGATTTTAAAGCGCTTTGGGTGTACAGAAGTACATATGAAAGCGCTATATAAATGCCTCATTCATTCATATTCATCAAAACTGTTAACTTAAGTTCAAAACCTAACATAACACAAAACTGAAGAGGAAAGCAATACGCTACATTTCTACAGTAATACCATATTGCAATACATTCTCAATCTAAAAAAATTATATACTATCAAAAGAATCAGATGTAGCTGAACACCTACACAGCTGTTAGACTTTCAATTGTATCACCATCCAGGCAAAAAGGGGAAACTATTTTTTTTCTTGGAGAATAATGTTGTACTGGAATGTAAACATGGATAATGTAATTTAAACTGCAGTGAATTACGGTAAAAACAGTTGAGTGTGTCATTCTTGATTTGTAAAGAAATGTTTAAAAATAATTGGTGTGTAATGCTGAGATGCAGCACAAGAAGATCAGATCAGAAGAATGAAATGATAGAAGTTTATGAAATAAGTGTTTTTCTCCAATGCATGTTGGCCACAATTATTGGCACCCCTAGAAATGTTAATGAGTGAAATATCTCTGAAGTATATTTCCATTCATATTCCAATTCAATCAGTTTTAGCCCACAAGGGTGACCAGGAGCATGAAATTGTCCAGCCATCATTTCCTGTTTCACAGGAGTATAAATATGGGGAAACACAAAGGCCAAAATTCCTTAATCATTCACCACAATGAGTAAAACCAAAGAATATACAGGGGTTGGACAATGAAACTGAAACACCTCTCATTTTAGTGTGGGAGGTTTCATGGCTAAATTGGACCAGCCTGGTGGCCAATCTTCATTAATTGCACATTGAACCAATAAGAGCAGACTGTGAAGGTCCAATTAGCAGGGTAAGAGCACAGTTCTCTTACGAGAGTACTCTCGTGTTGCGTAAGCTAGCTTACGCTACGGGAAAACCCCTTTTCTCGAGAATACTGAAGCCAAAAAATTATCCTTTAATTTTCTCATATTTAAAACGCATGCTTGCACAGAGCAGACCTAGAATAGGCAGCTCGTGCGCCTATTGGCTGCTCTGTGGCAAGATGCTGCAACCTATCGGTGGACTAGGAGTGACGTCAGCACCAATAGCAGCGCGGGTGCTCGAGTGCGTCACGTCCCGCCAGAATAGGCGTGGCTTACCTCTATATAAGCCCGGTCCAGATAGGGTGTTCTTTGATTTTTCTCCACTTCAGCGAAGTATTCACATCGCTGACTCTCCAGAGAAGCCTGCGCCGTCGACTTCAGCATCTCAGCGGGACGAGCCCTCTGCACTGCAGTTGGAAGCCGCCTTCGCCGCTTCACCGCCGTACCTGCTGCGCTATCCGGCGCCCGTATCCTTTCACTTACTTCTCTCTAACATTCTAAAAGAGCAAGAGGCGTTGTTTCAAATGCCTCGTTTTTCCAAATGCGGCTCCTGCCGAGCCCCCCTCAGCGTCGGGGACCGCCACATCTTGTGCGTTTCCTGCCTGGGACGAAACCATGCGGACCACGCGCTTTACGTGGGCGGCTGCCCGGAATGCGACAACATGGCTGTGTCGACCCTGCGGGCTCGACTCGCCACCTTTAATGTGGATCCTGCACCTCCGCTCCTCTCTTCTGGGCCGCGCCGTAAAAAGCGCCGTTCACAGAGGATGCCTGAGGCTACCATCACGAGCGTCTGCACACCGGTGCTTTCCCCGTGTGCCTCGCTCTCCGACTCCCCCTGCTCGATCACAGCCGGTCAGCCTAACGCCCCCGTCGTGCATCCGGATTCCGAGGGGGACGACGCGGATGTAGACATCTGTTCGCTTGCCGCCTCGGGTAGCGAAGGGTGGTCGGGCCCCGAAACCGGCCCCGCCCCTTCCTTGCTTGAGCCCGGCGACGCGCGGACGAGTCTGGACGCTGAGCTTCTCTGCCTCACTACCAGGGCCGTAGGGGACCTCGGCCTCGAGTGGTCTTCACCCGAAGAGCCCGCACGCAGCCGGCTGGATGGCTGCTTCCTCACGGGCCGCCGCTCGTCTCCTATCGCTAGGCCCATCCCCTTTCTGCCGGAGCTCCACGAGGAGCTAGTGAAGAGCTGGAAGGCGCCTTTCTCTGCGAGGCTTCGCCCCTCCTCCTCCACGCTCTCCGTTGTCGACGGCGCGAAGGAAAGGGGCTATCTGTACATCCCGCCGGTCGAGGAAGCGGTGGCCACGCACCTCTGCCCACCGTCTGCTGGATGGCGGTCGAAGCCAGTACTGCCTTCGAAGCCCTGCAGGGTTACTTCGTCGCTGATCGGTCGCGCCTACGCCGCCGCCGGTCAAGCCGCGTCAGCACTGCACTGTATGGCCGTGCTGCAGGTGTTTCAAGCCAACCTTCTCCGCACCATGGACGAGGCGGGCTCGACGCCTGAGAACTTCAGAGACCTGAGAAGCGCTACGGATTTAGCCTTGCGAGCTACTAAGTCCGCCACCCAGGCCGTCGGTCGCAGCATGGCGTCTCTTACCGTGACCGAGAGACACTTGTGGCTCACTCTGTCCGATATGAAGGAGGCTGACAGAGCTGTTTTCCTCGACGCGCCAGTATCCTCTGACGGCCTCTTCGGCCCAGCAGTCAAGGGCTTCACTGAACGCTTCACAGAGGTACAGAAGACGTCACAAGCCATGCGACACTTCATCCCGAGGCGCTCTAGTTCCGCTGCAGGTCACCCGAAACAGCCGCCTGCACGAAGCTCAGCGCCGCCGCCTCCTCAGCCGCCAGCTTCTCAGCGTCGCCGCCCTGCAGACAGCCGTCAGCGCGCACGCTCTGGTAGCCGCCAGGGTCCGCCTCCCCCCAGGGGACCCCGACCAAAGATCGTGCTGAACCCCGAGCCTCCTAAGACTTCCTGACCGCGCTCAGGAAGCGACAATGCGCGAGTCTCGCCGCGGCCGGACCACCATTGAAAGCAGCACGCATCGCTCTCACAGCTCCCTCGACGGAGGCGGCTGGAGTAGTGTACTTCGCAGCCAACGAGCCTGTTACGTTACCCGCTCGCCTGCACACAAAAGCCGTTTTCACGGCTACCCAGATAAATCTCAAAGAGAGCATTATGTCTGTTTTTCCGGCTCACGCCGAAGGTGTTGTAAATGTAGGAAATGTGCCCACTTCTCAGTGCCCACCCCTACACATAAGCACGGCCCGTCCAGTGACACTCACTCATACACGGCCCACATCATTAAAGGCTCACGCCCCCCGTGTTTCAAAGGTAGTACATGTGCCCACCCCCCAGTGCTCACTTCTACCGTTAAACACTATTTGCCCCGCCGCACACACTTACTCAGAGGTGTCTCTAATAAACACAGACTGTGCTCTGTGTGTAGAGAGCGCGCGCGCGCCTCTATAAGCGCGCGCCCTCTGACCGGCGCTGCGAGATGTGTGTCACATACACGCACCGTTCAGAGCCCGGGCGTCATCCATCCTCTAGCTTTACGGCTAAAAGCGTGGGAAATGATTCCGAATGTGTCCAAATGGGTCCTAAACACCATAAAGCGGGGCTATTTACTGCAGTTCGTTCGCAAACCCCCGCGTTTCACAACCAGGGTCGAAACTACAGTACAAGGCGATGTTGCACATCTGCTGCGTGCCGAAATAGCGAAACTGCTGCAGAAAGGGGCTGTAGAAACCGTTCCTCTGAATCTCAGCCAGTCCGGGTTTTACAGCAGGTACTTCCTTGTCCGCAAAAAGGATGGCGGCCTCAGACCCATCCTAGATCTCAGGCGTTTAAACAAAGCGCTGATGAGGAGATCGTTCAGAATGCTCACGACCAGGCAGATCCTCGCGCAGATTCGCCCGGGGGACTGGTTTATTTCTCTGGATCTGAAAGATGCTTACTTTCAGATTCAAATAGCGCCCCGTCACAGGCCTTTATTACGATTCGCCTTCGAGGGTCAGAGCTATCAATACACCGTCCTGCCGTTCGGCCTGTCTCTAGCACCCCGTACTTTTACGAAGTGCATAGACGAGGCGCTCGCCCCCCTGAGATTACGGGGGATGCGCATACTGAACTATCTGGACGACTGGCTTATATTAGCCCAGTCAGAATCAGAACTAATAGCCCACCGGGCTTTATTACTCAGTCACTTGCAAGATTTGGGTCTCCAGATCAACTGGACCAAGAGCTCGCTGTCTCCCAGTCAGAAGATCTCCTTCCTGGGGACTTAGACTCCGTGTCTATGACAGCACGGCTGACGTCACAGCGCGCGCTGCAGATACAGCGCTCAGCGGCGTCCTTCAAAGTCGGCTGTATTTTTCCTCTGAAAGAATTCCAGAGGATGCTAGGGCTTATGGCCTCAGCCTCGGCAGTGCTTCGGTTGGGTCTGCTGCGCATGCGCCCCCTACAGCGCTGGTTGAAAACGCGAGCCCCGCGACGAGCATGGACTTCCGGTCGTTTTCGCGTCAGGGTGACCCAGGCTTGTGTCACAGCACTGGGACCTTGGAGGGTGTCAGACTGGTACCAGGCCGGCACCGTTCTGGGAACGACTTCGTCACGGAAGGTTATCTCGACAGACGCCTCCAACTCAGGTTGGGGCGCCCTGTACGAGGGCAGGCCGGTTTACGGCCTCTGGACGGCTCGGGAGGGCCGTCTCCACATAAACTGCCTAGAAATGATAGCAGTTGTGAACGCCCTAGAACATTTTCTCCCCTTGTTAAAGGGCCAGCACGTTCTAGTCCGTACGGACAACATGGCGGTGGTGTCCTACATAAATCGCCAGGGCGGTCTCAGATCGCGACGCTTGCACGCGCTGGCGGAACGCCTGCTGATTTGGTCCCATCTCAATTTAGGGTCCCTCGCAGCAGCGCATGTGCCGGGACTCCAGAACGTGGGCCCGGACAGGCTGTCAAGAGACAATGTTCCCCCAGGGGAATGGTCTCTGCACCCCCAAACAGTCCAGTTACTGTGGGATATGTTCGGCAGAGCGAAGGTCGATCTCTTTGCATCAGCAGAGAACGCGCACTGTCCAATATTCTTCACGAAGAGCACTGATGCGCTGGCCCGCGACTGGCCCAGCGGGCCTGCTGTATGCGTTTCCCCCGATTGCACTATTACCACAGGTAATCAAGCGAGTGAGGGAATGCAGGTGCTCTGTGCTCCTAGTGGCGCCGTTCTGGAGGAACCACGTTTGGTTCTCAGAACTGATGCAGCTCACGCCACAGCTCCGTGGCCGATCCCCATGAGGAAGGATCTCCTCTCTCAGGCCAGAGGCGCGATTTGGCACCCGCGCCCCGACTTGTGGGCACTGCATGTATGGGTGGTCAACGGATACCCACTGACCTCCCGGCCGGGGTGCTGAGTACAATTACACAAGCGAGAGCACCCTCTACGAGACGGCTCTATGCATCTAAGTGGTCAGTGTTTTCTGGCTGGTGTTCGGCCCGAAACCTAGACCCACCGCGCTGTAGCGTTGCGGAAGTTCTTTCCTTCCTCCAAGAGCTTTTGGATGAGGGCAGGTCCCCATCCACGCTTAAGGTGTATGTTGCAGCCATTACGGCGTTCTCAGAAACTCTGCATGGTCAGCCTCTGGGGAAAAACGACCTTATTGTTCGTTTTCTTAGAGGAGCTAGAGGTTGAACCCTCCGCGACCTCCCATGGTTCCGGCCTGGGACCTCTCCACGGTCCTGGAGGCCATGAAGGGTGGTCCCTTTGAGCCCCTGCAGTCTGTGGACTTGCGGTGTCTCTCGTTCAAGACCATTTTTCTCTTGGCTCTCGCTTCAGTGAAGCGAGTGGGCGACCTGCACGCGCTCTCTGTAAGTGTGTCGTGTTTGGAATTTGGGCCTAATGATTCTAAAGTTATGCTCAAACCGAGGCACGGTTATGTCCCCAAAGTGCTCTCTACTCCGTTTAGAGCGCAGGTCATTTCCCTGTCAGCTCTTCCGGGAACTGACAGTGATGGCGATGTAAACGTTCTTTGCCCGGTCAGGGCTTTAAGAGTTTACATTCAACGTACTGCTGCCTTCAGGCAGTCGGAGCAACTGTTTGTTTCGTTTGGTGGCCGCACTAAGGGGCTAGCTACCTCGAAACAGAGCATTTCCAGATGGATAGTTGATGCTATCGCCTTGGCTTACAGGTCTAAAGGCCTTCAATGCCCTTTAGGTGTTCGAGCCCATTCCACCAGAAGTATGGCTTCATCGTGGGCTTGGACTAGTGGGGTTTCACTCCATGATATTTGTAGAGCGGCAGGCTGGGCCTCTCCGTCTACATTTATAAGGTTTTATAACCTGGAGGTCCCTGATTTGCAGGCCAAAGTGTTGTCTGTATGAGCTGTCATACATGATGACTGTTATACTGTGTTAAGCACTTCCTTATACATATGAGGTGTCACCATATGATCAATACGTGTTAGGGTTCACTTTGTGTTGACCCACCTTTCTTCACCATTATGTGTTTCCCGGGCACTGCCCTCGGACTTAATGTGAATGGTCTCAGCATACACGGCGCTTTAAACTGGGTTCCCGTAGCGTAAGCTAGCTTACGCAACACGAGAGTACTCTCGTAAGAGAACGACACTCGGTTACTAACGTAACCTCGGTTCTCTCTAGAAGAGGGAACGAGTGTTGCGTAACCCGGCCGTGTTAATGCTGCGTTCTTATTTCGCTTCAGTGTGAAAAACCAAAGAACACCCTATCTGGACCGGGCTTATATAGAGGTAAGCCACGCCTATTCTGGCGGGACGTGACGCACTCGAGCACCCGTGCTGCTATTGGTGCTGACGTCACTCCTAGTCCACCGATAGGTTGCAGCATCTTGCCACAGAGCAACCAATAGGCGCACGAGCTGCCTATTCTAGGTCTGCTCTGTGCAAGCATGCGTTTTAAATATGAGAAAATTAAAGGATAATTTTTTGGCTTCAGTATTCTCGAGAAAAGGGGTTTTCCCGTAGCGTAAGCTAGCTTACGCAACACTCGTTCCCTCTTCTAGAGAGAACCGAGGTTACATTAGTAACCGAGTGTCGTTTTGTGCCGTGTATCAGGATGACAATGCACCAATACACACAGCAAGACTGGTGAAAGATTGGTTTGATGAACATGAAAGTGAAGTTGAACATCTCCCATGGCCTGCACAGTCACCAGATCTAAATATTATTGAGCCACTTTGGGGTGTTTTGGAGGAGCGAGTCAGGAAACATTTTCCTCCACCAGCATCACGTCGTGACCTGGCCACTATCCTGCAAGAAGAATGGCTTAAAATCCCTCTGACCACTGTGCAGGACTTGTATATGTCATTCCCAAGACGAATTGACGCTGGCCACAAATTGGTGGCCGCAAATTGACCGCAAAAGGAGGCCCTACACCATACTAATAAATCATTGTGGTCTAAAACCAGGTGTTTCGTTTCATTGTCCAACCCCTGTAGTTCTGATGTGCAGCAAAAGATTGTTGAACTTCACAAAATAGAAACTGGCTGTAAGAAAATAGCTAAAGCATTGAAAATCCTCGGTTTCTACCACCATTACAATAATCAAGAAGTTCCAATCAACTAAAGATGTTCTAAACTGCCTGGAAGAGGACATGTGTCTGTCCTAATGCACGGTGAGGAGGATAATTTGAGTGGCCAAAGACTCTCGAAGGACCACAGCTGTAGAATTGCAGAGATTAGTTGAGTCTTGGGGTCAGAAAGTCTAAAAAAAAATATCAAACAACCCCTACATCAATACATGTTGTTAGAGAGGGTTTCAAGAAAAATCCTCCTCGCTCATCCAAAAATGAGCATTTTCAGTTGTCAGACACGACTGGAGATTTTTGGTAACAAACCAACCAGATGGGTTTGGTACTAACAGGGATAAAAAGTACCCCATCCCCATGGTTAAATACACTGCTGGATCTTTAATGTTGTGGGCCTATTTGCTGGAATTCCTGGACACCTGGTTAAGATACATGGTATCATGGATTCTAGCAAATACCAACAGATAAAAAATCGAAACCTGACCACTTCTGCTAGAAATCTTATAACGGGCCATGGTTGGATCTTCCATCAGGACAATGTTCCAAAACAAACATCAAAATCAACACAAAAATGTGTCACTGAACACAAAATGAAGCTTCTGCCATGGCAGTCCCAGTTCCCTGACCTGAACCCTATAGAATATGAGTGGGCTGAACTGAAGAGAAGAAGCACCAACATGGATCTGGGAATCTGAAGGATCTGGAGAGATTCTGTATGGAGGAATAGTCTCTGATCTCTTGTCAAGTGTTCTCCAAACTCATCAGGCATTACAGAAGAACACTCAGAGCTGTTATCTTGGGGAAAGGATGTTGCAGTAATTGGGTGTCAATAATTGTGGCCAACGTGAACTAGATAAAAACAAACAAGTTTTCTTGCAGTATAAAACTACAAAACTAGTAGTTTACTGAGAGTATACTTCAAAGTGTACTTTCATTAACTAAAAAACAAAAAACTTAATTATTAACTAGTAGTAGTGTACTCAAAGTTTACTACTGTTACAATTAATGTATACTTAAAAGTATACTTTTATACAAAGTTGTATAGTCCCAAGTAGTATCAAGAACATTGATATTCGTATACTTCCTACATAAAGTATTAGCAACTACAAGTATATTACTTCAAGTATATTACTTAAAAATATACTTGAACTTGAAGTGTACTTATTTTTTGCAAGGGAAGCACAAAGATAATGAGGGTAATGAAGACGATAACATGCCGATTACCCCGCACTCATTTCCAGCGTGCGATATAGAAAGTGAACCACACTCTGACAGACTGACAGACAGTGTTACAAGATGAAGAAGATGAAGATGAAGGGTGAGATAATGAGATGATAACGAACAGGTGTGATGATTAGAAGAGTGTCCATGACAACTGATGACTGGCGGGAAACTAAGACAAAGAAACACATTGAAAATAACAAACCAAAGTCAGTGGAAACAGAAAATAAGAACAAACAAAACAGTGTATGTGTGACAGTTGGACCAAATGGTCGCAAAGATTCAACAACATTACTGCAATGAACATTAATGTTGGCACAATACTCAAGGCCCTTCCGTTGCATCTTGCTGGAGAAAAGGTACACAACATGACACACTTGCTGAAGCAACAGATCAATTTGCAAATGTAAAGACTAAAGGCCATTGCACACTGAGTCCGAAATTCGCATCCGAAATCTTCGCACGTTAAAAAAAAAATCGACCTCACGTTATGTCAATCACGCTTGCACACTGCCTCCGAAACTTTCGTCCGTCATAAAAAAATTCGGATCAGGTTCGATTTTCTGCGTTTTTCGCATCCACAGCCAGCATTTTGAGAGTTTTTTTGACTATTCAGACCCACCGTACAAGCGAACGACACAATCCAGAATGGCATCTGACAAGTTGATACACTTCGTCTCGCAGCACAAAGTAGGCCACTGTATGATAAACAAACCTGTATACCGCTGTTCTGTATGCCCAGCGTTTCTGCCGGCCGTGTGTGTGTGTCTTTTTTGGTGGTCTTCTTTTTAATATGTGGCTCCAGTATCGCTAGCAAAGCATCAAACTGTTCCTTGACATTCTGAGGTAAATTTTGAATCGCTCGGGATAATTGCGCAACTCCTTGATGAGCTGATCCCTCTCGGCACAAGATTGGATCATAGACTGTGGATTGGATGGACCCTCTTTTTCTCTTTTAAAGAAGAGAGAGGGCAACAAAATCATCCTCACTGCTTGACGAATCCATTTTGTATTTTTTGCGTTTTTTTCCGCAAAGGTTTAATAAATACGCATCGGACTCAGTGTGCAAGGTTTCTGTGCGTGACGAATTTTTAGGCTGATGAACACGAAAAAACGCATACGAAAAATTCGGACTCAGTGTGCAATGGCCTTAAGCTTATCAATTACTTTGCACCAAAGACAAACATGTAATATGAAGTGTATGTATTCCAGGAGAAAATCTAGACACATTCCACACAAGACTAAAGGCCATTGCACACAAAGTCCGAAATTCGCATCCGAAATTTTCGCACGTTAAAAAAAAAAATCGACCTCACGTTATGTAAAATCAGGCTTGCACACTGCCTCCGAAACTTTCGTCCGTCAAAAAAAATTCGGATCAGGTTCGATTTTCTGCGTTTTTCGCATCCACAGCCAGCATTTTGAGAGGTTTTTTGACTATTCAGACCCACCGACCGTACAAGCGAACGACACAATCCAGAATGGCATCATGATAAGTTGATACAGCTTCGTCTCGCAGCACAAAGTACTGTATGATAAACAAACCATACAGCTGTTCTGTATGCCCAGCGTTTCTGCCGGCCGTGTGTGTGTGTGTGTGTGTGTGTGTGTGTGTGTGTGTGTGTGTGTGTGTGTGTGTGTGTGTGTGTGTGTGTGTGTGTGTGTGTGTGTGTGTGTGTGTGTGTTTTTTTGTGTGGTCTTCTTTTTAATATGTGGCTCCAGTATCGCTAGCAAAGCATCAAACTGTTCCTTGACATTCTGAGGTAAATTTTGAATCGGGATAATTGCGCAACTCCTTGATGAGCTGAAACTCTCCTTCCTCTCGGCACAAGATTGGATGGAACCTCTTTTTCTCTTTTAAAGAAGAGAGAGGGCAACAACATCATCCTCACTGCTTGACGAATCCATTTAGATATTTTTTGCGTTTTTTTTACGCAAAGGTTTAATAAATACGCATCGGACTCAGTGTGCAAGGTTTCTGTGCGTGACGATTTTTTAGGCTGATGAACACGAAAAAACGCATACGAAAAATTCGGACTCAGTGTGCAATGGTCTTTAAGATGGTTGCTAAGAACTGTGAATTCACTCACTTCAACCGAGATATAAAAACAAATTGTTCAAGGCTGCACATCATCCACAGTCTTCCAAGTCCGTTTGTACATAAACTCTGATGTTCAACCAACATGCCAACCTCATCAGAAAGTGCCATTCCATTTAAGAAATAGTTGAAAATTAACTAAAAACACTGGAAGACAACGACATCATTGAAGCTGCCACTGACCCCAAACCATCGGTTTCACCCATAGTCACACCTCCAAAACCAAAAGACCCAGACAAAGTGAGAAATTGTGTCGACATGCGGCTAGCCAACATGGTCATCGTGCGTGAACGCCAATAATGGATGATGTTATACATGAGTTTAATGGTGCCACTGTATTTTCCAAGCTGGACCTTAAGGCAGGGTACCATCAGCTCAAGCTGCATCCTGACACCAGGTGTATATAATCACATTCTCAACACACTTTGGTTTGAAGAGATACAAGCATCTCAACTTTGCAATTTCATCTGCTGCCGAAGTATTTCAGAATGCAATCAGGCAAATTCGAGGCATTACTGGTGTCAAGAACTTTAGTGATGACCATGTGGACCATGACAGCAACCCGACTGCACTATTCCAATGACTCGAAGAAAAGGGTCTCACGCTCAATCACAGCAAATGTGAGTTCAACAAGTTTTTCGGATTTGTATGCTCAGCAAGACTTCAAAAAAGTGCAACATGCCAGCGCTCCAGCAAGTGTTACTGAAATGCGATGTCTGCATGGCAAACTATTGCTCACGTTTCTTTCCTGACTTTGCAACTGTAACAGAAATGAAGCTCTAGCATAAGTTCTGCCGGGAAGACTCAATTTTTACATCACTCATTACCTTATAATTATAATTATAATTCAGTACATGTATATAGCGCTTTTCTCAGCACTCAAAGCGCTTTACATAGAAGGGGGAATCTCCTCAACCACCACCAGTGTGCCGCATCCACCTGGATGATGCGACGGCAGCCATATTGCACCAGAACGCCCATCACACACCAGCTTACTGGTGGAGAGGAGACAGAGTGATGAAGCCAAATTGGTGTGTATATACATACATATATATATATATATACTATATATATATTATATATATATATAATATATATATATATATATATATATATATATATATATATATATATATATATATATATATATATATATACACTACCGTTCAAAAGTTTGGGGTCAATACGATTTTTTTATTTTTTTTAAAGAAATTAATACTTTTCTTCAGAAAGGATTAATTAAATTGATCAAAAGTGACAGTAAAGACATTTATAATAATGCAAAATATTTATTTTTTAATTGAATGCTTTTCTCTTGAACTTTCAAATAATCCTGAAAAAAATGAATCACGGTTTGCACAAAAATATGAAGCAGCAAAACTGTTTTCAACTGTGATAATAATCATAAATGTTTCTTGATCATCATATTATAGTGATTTCTGAAGGATCATGTGACACTGAAGACTGGAGTAATGATGCTGAAAATTCAGCTTTGATCACAGGAATAAATTACACTTTACTATATATTCACATAGAAAACAGCTGATTTACATTAGAATAATATTTCACAATATTACTGTTTTTTCTGTATTTTTAATCAAATAAACACAGCCTTGGTGAGCAGAAGAGACTTCTTTTAAACACATTAAAACTCTTACCGATACCAAACTTTTGAACGGTAGTGTATATATATATACGGGGATTATTAGAAGGCCATGATGGACAGAGGCCACTGGTCAAATTTGGCCAGGATGCCGGGGTTACACCCCTACTCTTTCGAAAGACATCCTGGGATTTTTTGTGACCACAGAGAGTCAGGGCCTCGGTTTAACATCTCATCCGAAGGACGGTGCTCTTTGACAGTATAGTGTCCCCATTACCATACTGGGGTGTTAGGACGCACACAGACCACAGGGTGAGGGCCCCCTGCTGGCCTCACTAACACCTCTTCCAGCAGCAACCTAGTTTTCTCAGAAGGTCTCCCATCCAGGCACTAACCAGGCTCAGCCCTGCTTAGCTTCAGTGGGCAACCAGTCTTTGGCTACAGGGTGATATGGCTGCTGGCCATAGATGACCTTCTTATCTATCCAATAGTGTTCTAATACTCATGGTATAAAAGATAAGTACTTACACATATCTGAGTTCACAGATGCTGACGCTTCCATTTACCTCCATCCTCACCACCACCACCAGGATGGTCCCTTCCCGTACCCCACAGGGGTTCGGCTGTGCCCCTGCCCTCGTCTTCAGGCAGGAAATTCAGAGTCCATACTCTCTGATTGCAAGCTACGGACGGGCCTACGCCAAAGAACTTATATCATAATATTGCTTGCTGGGCTGTTAACAGTATTCTTCTCCCGAGTCTTTCTGGTAGAACTGTTAAGAAGGCTCACAAGGAAAAGCACACTCTGGGAATAAGAGTCATTATCCAAGCACCTCAAAGAGAGCCTGACCAGTTACACAATGATGGCCTACTTGGATCATAGAAAAGACACTGAGCTCATAGTTGATGCTAGCCCTGTGGGTCTGGGTGTAATTCTTATTCAGAACCACAACGGACAGCAGTCTATCATTGCATACGCCAGCAAGGCTCTCACTGATTTTGAAAGACGGTACAGTCAAACAGAGGTTGAAGCACTCACAATTGTGAGTTGCAAACATTTTCCCCTTTACATTTATGGAAATCTGTTCACACTAATAACAGATCACAAAACCTTTGAGCTCACCTACTGTAGAACAATCCATGCTCCAAACCACCCGCTCGAATTGAGTGTTGGGAACTTAAACCTTATAACTTTAGAGTAAAGTACAGGAACGGCTCAGACAACCCGGCGTATTACATGTCTTATCACCCAGTTTCAACACCCCATAGCCCAGTTCTTCAAAGAGTGTGTTCACTCATTTGCACTAATTCCTGGGGTTCTAAACACTTCTAAAATATAAAAAATATAAAAGCATCAGCAGTTAACTCACTTCCCAGCCTAATGGCAATCCTCAGATTCTCTGGAATTGTCATTCCGCCTTCATTAGAGCACCAACTTCTTCAGTTGGCTCATGAATCCCATCTGGGCATCGTGAAAATAAAGAGACTCCTAATGGCGCTTTTCCACTGCATGGTATGGCTCGGTACGGCTCAGTACGGTTCGGCTCGGCGCGGCACGGTTCGGCTAGCTTGCTTTTCCACTGCGTGGTACGACTCGGCTCGTCACGGCATGGCTCGGCTCGCTTTAGCTTGGTTTGCTTTTCCACTGCAGTTAGTACCGCTTCAAATTGGGTTGGATTATAGACTGATCGTTATAGTTTATCCGCTCCTCGGCAACCAACGAGATGAACGTCTGCACTTCGTCCACTAGACATAATTCAGCTATTTCTTTTTTGGAAGTTTTTTTTCTTTATTTTTTCTTCAAGCAAGCAGTTTTAAAACAGGTGCTACAGCGGCAGCTGTTACTGGCTATTTAAATCCAGCGGGTTTGATGTCTCCCGCAAAATACAATGACACTGGTAGTGACGATTCTGTCTGACCAATCAGTGATCTGCAGTGTTTCACGTCACCTTTTAGTAGCCGTGAGCCGTACCGAGCCGAGCCGTACCGTACCATGCAGTGGAAAAGCGCCAAAGCGTGGCGTAGCATGCAGTGGAAAAGCGCCATAAGAGAGAAGGTGTTTCCTTGACATGGATAAAAAAGCCGAAAGTTATGGTAGCAAACTGTCTTGCCTGTCAAGTCAACACACCTGTGACACATTCTGAGCCATTGCAAATGTCTAGGCTTCCTGGAAATGCCTCTCAAGAAGTCAGTGCTGATTTCTATGGTCTGCTACAAACAGGTGAATACATGCTTGTCATCATAGATGAATATTCACGCTACCAGTGGTAGAGGTTCTTCAGTCCATCACAGGCAATGCTGTGATCCCTGAAATGGATCCAATTTTCTCAATGTTTGGCATCCCAAAGGTAGTGAAGATAGATAATGAACCTCCATTTAAAAGCAATCAGTTTAGCAAATGACGTTGTACCTTGGATTTCATCACCGTAAAATCCCACCATTCTTGCCACAGGTAATTGGTTCTGCTGAACGATTTACATGTATGCAACCCTTAGGCAAGGCTTTCTGAGCATCAATGTGGTTTCTAATGCACATGCGCGGTAAGCATACAGAGTACAAACGATACATGTCAACATTTCTGTTTGTTATGCAGAAAACGTAATGTAATTCAGTAAACAAAGACGTTAGTTCAAATCTACACCATGCGTGTCCGGATCTTCTTTAACAGTTCGCACATTAAAATCTACACCAAATAGCTGATGTTTCTCACCTCAGTGATTATTCAGTGGTAGATCCTCTTTTTTTACACCCTCAAAAATAGTGTGATTTTTTAAGTGTTAATTAAGTGTGTGTAAGGATGTGTTTCCTGCATCTTTTCACCCACACTCACAGTACATGCACTAAACACAGAATGACAGTTGTAATGTAATAAAAAGAAAAGAGTCATTGAGAGGATTGATAGTGTTGTTGTCAGCTGATGCAAATTCGAGAGATACCTTGAAAGACAGTATACACACTTAAAAAGAACCCCCGTTTGGAACCTTTATTTTTAAGTGTATGGTGATATTTAGAAATTGTGTTTTTTATATTAAAAATATATGGTCTATATAATATAATATAGTATATTATACATGTTTCTGCATGTAAGTTCTGCCATAAGATTTGAGATGTGTTTTTTTTTAACTCTCCACTTTGAGTATATGTTCTAGAAGCGGATGCATGTGGAATCTCTGCCACTACAATTTCCCATTACCTAATCCATAAAAAAAAGTAACATTCTTGCATATTTAAGGTATATTGTCAGGGTTTGTGCAGGTGCTGAAGACGAGGACACGAAAGCTTCAATATAAATGATTTAATAACAAAATGAAAACTTTCCAAACTTAAACAGGAACAGAACTCCAGGAAATCAGAAACACACAACCATACGAAGACGACGATCGACAAACACTGGGAGAAAACACAGGGCTTAAATACACATGAAATGATTGGATAATTAACAGAACACAGGTGATGAAACTGAACACAAACGATGAGCGGGAAAACTTAACAGGACTAAACCAAAAACCACAAAGACAGGGGAAACCAAGATACAAAACAGAACTCAAACACATCAAAGCGTGACAGTACCTCCCCCCTCCCCGAAGGCGCGTCCTCGCGCCGTATAACATCCAAAGGGGTGGGAGGGTGGGCGCCCTGGAGGCTGACGAGGGCATGGTGCAGGTCCAGGAAGCCTCCAGGGCGGAGCAGGCTGTGGGCGTGGCCACGGCGGTGCAGGCTGTGGGCGTGGCCACGACGGTGCAGGCTGTGGGCGTGGCCACGACGGTGCAGGCTGTGGGCGTGGCCATGACGGTGCTGTGAGACTCTCGGGCGTCCAGGGCGGAGCTGTGGGACCCTCGGGCGTCCAAGGCGGAGCTGTGGGACCCTCGGGCATCCAGGGCGGAGCTGTGGGACCCTCGGGCGTCCAGGGCGGAGCTGTGGGACCCTCGGGCGTCCAGGGCGGAGCTGTGGGACCCTCGGGCGTCCAGGGCGGAGCTGGCTCTTCAGGTGGCCACGGCGGTGAAGACCCTTCAGGTGGCCGTGGTGGTGAAGACCCTTCAGGTGGCCATGGCGGTGCAGACCCTTCAGGTGGCCATGGCGGTGCAGACCCTTCAGGTGGCCATGGCGGTGCAGACCCTTCAAGTGGCCATGGCGGTGCAGACCCTTCAGGTGGCCATGGCGGTGCAGACCCTTCAGGTGGCCATGGCGGTGCAGACCCTTCGGGTGGCCATGGCGGTGCAGACCCTTCAGGTGGCCATGGCGGTGCAGACCCTTCAGGTGGCCATGGCGGTGCAGACCCTTCAGGTGGCCATGGCGGTGTTATCTTTTCGGGCCTCCGTGGATCTTTGGCCGGCCACGGCGAAGGCGTATGGCGCCCCCCCAAAATTTTCTTGGGGAGGACAGGCTCATGATCGGGAACTGACTTGACATCAACGGGCTCTGGGTCTGGGTCAACGGCTCTGGGTCTGGTCTGGGTCTGGATCAGCGGGCTCTGGCTCTAGCGCTGGGTCAACGGGCTCTGGCTCTGGATCAACGGGCTCTGGCTCAACGGGCTCTGGCTCTGGCTCTGGGTCAACGGGCTCTGGCTCTGGGTCAACGGGCTCTGGGTCTGGGTCAACGGGCTCTGGCGCTGGGTCAACGGGCTCTGGCTCTGGGTCAACGGGCTCTGGCTCTGGGTCAACGGGCTCTGGCTCTGGGTCAACGGGCTCTGGCTCTGGGTCAACGGGCTCTGGCTCTGGGTCAACGGGCTCTGGCTCTGGATCAACGGGCTCTGGCTCTGGCTCTGGGTCAACGGGCTCTGGCTCTGGCTCTGGGTCAACGGGCTCTGGCTCTGGCTCTGGGTCAACGGGCTCTGGCTCTGGCTCTGCCGCTTCATGGGACTCGGAACTGGACGGGGCCAGCACATCGGGGAACTCGGAACTGGACGGGACCAGCACATCAGGGGACTCGGAACTGGACGGAACCAGCATTTCGGGGAGCTTGGGGCTGGGCTCAGGTTCTGGCGGGCAGGCGACAGGCTCAGGCTCTGGCGGGCAGGCGACGGGCTCAGGCTCTGGCGGGCAGGTGACGGTCAAAGGCTCAACTGGGCTGGACGGGACCAGCGGCGAAGGCTTGACTGGGCTGGACGGGACCAGCGGTGAAGGCTCTGGGGGAAGAAGCTCTGGGAGGTCGGCAAATGGGTCAGGCTCTGGCGTGCATGCAATGGGCTCAGGCCATACTGAGCTCGGGACCACCAGAACTCGGTCACATCCCCTATTACGACCTCCACGGGTCCCACGAAATATGGCCATCCGGGTTCCTATGAAGGCCTGCTTCCAGCTCTCCATTTTTTTTTTTGTTATGGTCGATCGTTCTGTCAGGGTTTGTGCAGGTGCTGAAGACGAGGACACGAAAGCTTCAATATAAATGATTTAATAACAAAATGAAAACTTTCCAAACTTAAACAGGAACAGAACTCCAGGAAATCAGAAACAACAACCATACGAAGACGACGATCGACAAACACTGGGAGAAAACACAGGGCTTAAATACACATGAAATGATTGGATAATTAACAGAACACAGGTGATGAAACTGAACACAAACGATGAGCGGGAAAACTTAACAGGACTAAACCAAAAACCACAAAGACAGGGGAAACCAAGATACAAAACAGAACTCAAACACATCAAAGCGTGACATATATGGGCTTTAGACTTGATTGTTTTAAAATAAATTATGCATGGTCATGGTCATTAGTAACATGCCCATGCCCCCAATCCCTACGGTCACGCAAAATAAATATGGTGAATGAACGGATATCTGGGCTGGATGTGGTGTGCCTGGCTGGGGAGCTAACCAGTGCACATCAGGGTCTAAGCCACAGATTACCAAAAAAAAAAAAAAAAAAAAAAAAGGGGCAACCAAACTTGACTTATGTCCTGTCAGGTCACAACCAGACTAAGTGAGCTTGGTCTGGAGGTGCCTGTTATGGTGCCCCATCTTACTCTGCGGAGGAAGCCTCATCCAAACATAGAGGCGTGACTGTTGTGGTTGGGTGTCGCTGACGGTGGGGGTGGGGGAGAGAGTCTATGTCGGGGAGGTCTGTTGGTTGTGCTCACCGGCAGTGGTAGAGTAGCTCCCAGGCCTAGAGAATAGTGTATATTCACAATAATTTTATTTACTGATCTATATGTATTATTATAATTACTATTATTATTATTATTATAGATACAGTACTACCACTACTCCTACTGCTCCTATTATTATCATGAATGCTGTTTGTTGCCACTGTTACCACTACTATCGCTACTATTTTTACCTTTGTTATAGTTATTATTATTAGTATGAATACTGCCTCTACTTCTACTACAATTCCATTACAATGACTATGAATTTCTCAATAATGCTTCTATCTAAATCTCTAAAATATCCCATTGCTTAAACTTACCAATGTACCTGCTTACATCACTAGATCGATATATTTATATTTAGCTCTTTTTTTTGGCGTGTTTTTTGTTTTGGTTCTCTTTCTTTTTTTTTGTTGTTTTTTTATTTATTTATTTTTTATTTTTTTTTTGTATGTGCCCCATGTACCGTTTTCTTTTGTATATGTATATAATTCACTGATCTTTTTGTATAAACTACAATGTCTTGTTAACTTGCAATAAAAAAAAATAAAAAAAAATAAAATAATAATAAATAAAAATAAAAATAATTAAAAAAAAAATTATGCAATAATTTCTCGATTTTCAATTCATATCGGTTCTTTTCTGGTGGTGCCATGTGGGGATGTTTTTTTTTTTTTCAAAATTATATTTTGCATCTTTATGCACATTTCAAAGTAGATTCAGAGTGAAATTTCTAGGGAGTCTAGGGAGAAAGATAATGCTTTCATACCACTTTATGATAACACAGGCTTGAATCCAAGAATCAAGATAAAAATTTTTTTTTAAATTTAAAAATATTTTTTTTTGAAAAACATGTGTCATCCAATTCTCTTTGAAAAAGATGATCATTACTCTCCAATGTTTTATTGATTCTTGTATCATTCAGTTACACGTGGCAGTTTATAAAGTAAATGGCATTCACCAAACCAAAGCTAACCGATAATTACAGCCATTTCAAACTTGAGGTAAAAATGTATTTGCTGAATCAACCACACCATTTTAGCTTTGCTTTGTGCTCATGAGTGTCACGACTCACGTTTCCAACACAAGCGTTTCATATTGTAAGTGCAATGCTGTACAAATGGCGAGATAAACAGAGCGGTTTGCAACATCACTAAACTGCAGCTGGTTATATGATGCAAAAGTTAAAATATATTAGTTTACAAATCAGACATTATGGTAAAAGTCTTTTAAAGTCATAACATACATTAGTATTGTGAAAAAATAAGTTTTTATGAATTGATGATCTGCTACTGTAATAATAATTACTGTAAAAAGAAATAAAAGTCATGGTGTTTTACTGCCACTGCACTGGAAACTGCAGTCAATTGTAGGTACTTTTATGGTGCTGCTTCAGTTCTTTTTGCCCTTTTTGGAGCTTGACATTTTCAGTCCCCCTCCATTTTAGTTCTATGGAAAAGATCAGCTTGAACAATAAGCAAAACATCTAACTTTGTTTCACAGAATTGTTTTTAAACTACTTAATGCAATTCAGTCCACAATTCATTTATGATTTGTAAAGGTGAGTTCAGTCAGATTACGCAAGTCTACAATCTGTGCTTTATTACTCCTTGAAATAAAAAAGCATTTCCTTTGAAAAAGTGTGACGCAGACTAACACTGTCCTGCGTAACAGTTGTTGGGATTGCAGCGGTGCTCACCTTCAAATGAGTAATCAAATGAGTTTATCTGTTTCAACAATAGGCCAAAAGTCCAGATCAAATCTATTGTTTGCTATTCAAGGACTGAAGATAATCTGTATTAGTCTAAATCAATAGTGTGTCAATGCAATAAGAGATGACTACAAACACAACAGGTGGCTTTGGAGGGACGCTCAAATGGCAAAATGCCTCTGAGAGACAGACGCTGAAATATGGCAGATGACAAACATATCTGCTGTTTCAGATCTGAGCAATGAGTTTCTTCATGACTGGATGCACAGAGAAAAAAAAAACATTTAATAAGTTCTGTGACAGATTAGTATAAAGCACTTTAATTAAAGAAACACTTTCATTAAATCATAAATCTCTTTCTTGTCCTGAACTAACATTTCAAGGCGCCACTGAAAGAGATAAACAATCGAGACAGAGAGCATCAAGCATTCTTACATTCATTTACACTAAGCGACTAAAATGTCACATAATTCGATCACATTATTTTAGTCACATCTTTATGAGACTGGAGGGGTAATCTGAGCTGATAGGCTATGTGGTTAAGAGTTCAAAATAGTTGAAAATTGTCTCATCTTTTTCTCATACTCATGCTGATTCATGATTTTTCTTTCTTCCTTGCAACAAAAGGCAATAAAATAGTTTCAGAGCCTGCTTTGTGGTAAAAGTAGTCTTACATGATAGTCTGTGTTACAGCAACACCTTTTAATCAGCACCTGTACGTCAGATTTACGTGTCACTGACGTCTATTTAGACCATTCTGCACACATGCAGATATCTCAACTGTGTTGAAATTAAACCAAATTCAGAAAAGGATCATCACACTATTTGAAAACAGGTAAAACAATGGAGAAATACTGGTTTTCTTGGGTTAGCTTAATCACAAGTGCAGTTACAATTTTATAGACTGATTTCTCTTTCATGGTTTTGCTAGATTTTGTGAGGCTCAAAAGTAATAAAGCAAGTTTGTTTTTCAGTATTTGGATTTAAAAAAAAAAGGTTTTTGATGGAAAACACCATAATAAATAAATTAGACATTGTTGATCTGAAATAATGAAAAACTCTAATTGTTGTTTATTATTTCAATTATTAAATTATAAATAATTTACAGTATATGAAATCCAAAGTGATGTATATGATTATTATTATTATTATTATTATTATTAGTAGTAGTAGTAGTAGTAGTAGTAGTAGTAGAAGAAGTTGTTGAAGTAGTAGTGTATTATATAACGCAGGGCCATAAACATGATGCAGCACACTGGCAAAAAATAATTAATTATACCTTTGATTTTATTCCATAGAGCTAAAAAATGGATGAAAACTCCTATAGACAACTTGATAAAGAACCTCACGCATATAGTTGTAAAACAATAACCATCTTTAAAATCAAATCTTAAAACACAATCATACGTCATGCTGACTTTGTAAGTGATTGGGTGCCAGTTCAAGTCTGAAGATAAAAAAACAAATTGGAGTATGTGATTGTGACCATCATACTTTCAGAGTCTGTCTGTTCAAGTTTGAATTCATCATAGCAGAAAGGCATGGACAGACAACACTTATATTATCTTTAAATAACTTTTAAAATCTAGTTATTTTACCATGACATTTCAGCATAATCTATTTCGAGGACAGTATAACCTTTAGAAAACCCAATGGCATATCCATAAATCCCGCAGGATCAGTTTCCCTCACAGGCTTTTAAATCTACCTAAAGTACCCTTGATGCAAATCTCATCCAAATTTCAGTGGCTTATCAGAGACAAAATACAGATAAACAACTCTTAAGGAGGAAATAACATTTCATAATCACTTAAACTATATGATCATATAGTAAGTAAGTAAGTAATATGTACATCATACATGCATTCAATTAAAATAGCATATCGGCAATACTTCAAAGCGTAATTTTGCTCTACACATTTGCCCCTGATTGATCATTAACACACACTCTTTCTCATTGGCTAATGCTTATGACTCATATTTCCATGCACTTTGTGCCTGTTTATTACACGCACCTAGAGAACATACTGCGTCTGAACCACACTATGAAACCAAACACTTGAGTGTTGTTTGCCTAAGCACTTTGACTGAATACTGTCATTCTGAGTGATTGCTGTTTTTGAAGCTGTCTAAACCCAATGCCCAGATTCTCTTCACAATGAAATAGATCTCCTGGACAAACTGTATTACTTGGTTCACAAACTGCAGGTGCAGCTTTACTGAAAATTGTTTAATTTGAGCAATAATAATATTTTTGGGGGGTGGGGTTGGGTGGGGGGTGAATAATTCGGCCTTTAGTCATCTCCTCATTAAAAAGAATGTTTTCATGCCATGTTGTAATTATTAAATGATAACCTAGATGTTCTATACTAGCTGTTCACGTCGTCTGACTCAGAATTATGCATTTCTATGGCAACACAGTTAAGACCAAAATGAATCGTGTAATTTAAATAATAAATAGACAAAACAACAGTCGTTATGCAAATGACTTGTAAATAAACTTTGAGACATTATGTAAGTGTAACCGAGGTCAACTAGTAAAGAGCTGTGCAGTTAAACCTCACTCCCCTGGCCTCAAGAGGCGCATTAGCGACTGACTTTCGAGGCTGTGGGCCCTATTTTAATGATCTAAGCACATGGTCTAAAGCGTATATGATAGGGCCCTGTGTCTTTACCGTCCTTTTTCCTGTGTCCACCTCCCATGCTGATGATGCTGGTTTGAACCCCACTCTGAGCGGTGTGTGAGTAATACGTTGGTGCCATGACCCGGATGGGAGGGAGGTTTAGGGGGGAGAGTGTAACAGCTACTGTAGTAAACAGGCCTCAAGAGACGCTCTAGCGACTGGCGTTAGAGACTGTGGTCTTTACCGTCAATTTTAAGAGGCGTGCCTCCCATGCCGGTGACACTTTCGGTGACAGGTTTCGAATCCTGCTCAGAGCGGTGCGAGTAGGACCAGTTACATAGGCCTAGTTATTAGGGCCCGAGCACCGATGGTGTGAGGACCCTCTTGGAATTGCTCTGTTTATTATTATTATTAGGGCCCGAGCACCGATGGTGTGAGGACCCTCTTGGAATTGCTCTGTTTATTATTATTATTATTATTATTCTTCTTCTTCTCCGCAATGAATCGCATTTTTGAGGGCCTAAACATGCACGAAAACTCACGAAAATTTGCACACGCGTCAGAACTGGCGAAAATTTACATCTGATATGCGTTTCAAAATTGGGCGGGGCAAAATGGCTCGATAGCGCCACCTATAAAGGTTCAACGGAGTGCGCCTCGCGTTACGTTTCACGTACGTGTACGAAATTCGGTACATACATGTAATGGCCCAATACCTACAAAAAAGTCTCTTGGAGCGTAGCCCTTAACACAACAGGAAGTCAGCCATTTTGAACTTCCTCTCAGATTTTTGTGCAGTTTTTGCCATTTTCAGGCCTCGTACTTTAACGAACTCCTCCTACAGTTTTAATCTGATCATCTTCAAATTTGCTGAGTGTAATCTTAAGGCCTTTGCGACGTTAAATTGCGAAGATCTTGAGTTTTCGTCGAAGGGCGTGTCCTCGGCGGCCTGACAAATTTTGATGTTTCGCCATGAAACAGGAAGTTGCTGTAACTCAGGCAAACAATGTCCAATCTGCCCCAAACTTCACACGTTTGATAAGAGTTCTGTCCTGAACACATGTGCATGCTGATATTCAGTTACAGTCATAGCGCCACCTGCTGGCAACAGGAAGTGACATGTTTAACACTGTTGTGGACTCCTGATAACATATAAAAAAGTGCCAGCAAGTGTTAAACATGCTAACAACATACTTGAAACATGCTAAAACATGCTAGCAAGCACTTAGCTAAGTGCTAAAGCATGTTATTACTGCAATTCAATAGGAATTTGCTGTAACTCAGGTATGGAATGTCCAATCTGCCCCAAACTTCACACGTTTGATAAGAGTTCTGTCCTGAACACATGTCCATGCACATAATCAGTTACAGTCACAGCGCCACCTGCTGGCAACCGGAAGTGACATGTTTAACACTGTTGTGGACTCCTAATAACATATAAAAAAGTGCCAGCAAGTGCTAAACATGCTATCAACATACTTGAAACATGCTAAAACATGCTAGCAAACACTTAGCTAAGTGCTAAAGCATGCTATTACTGCAATTAAATAGTAATTTGCTGTAACTCAGGCATGGAATGTCCAATCTGCCCCAAACTTCACACATGTGATAAGGGTCCTGCCCTGAACACATCTACATGAGAATATTCAGTTATAGTAATAGCGCCACCTACTGGCAACACGAAGTGACATGTTTAACACTGTGATGCAGTACTAGCAACATAGTAAATATGCCATTGAATTATAAACATGTTATAAACATGTTAAAACATGCTAGCAATTCTTAGCTAAGTGCTAAAGCATGCTAATGAAATGAAACAGGAAGTTGTTGTTACTTAAGAAGGCAATGTCCAATCTGCCCCAAACTTCACACATTTGATAAGAGTCCTGCCCTGAACACATCTACATGACAATATTCAGTTATAGTAATAGCGCCACCTACTGGCAACAGGAAGTGACATGTTTAACAGTGTGATGCAGTACTGGCAACATAGTAAATATGCCATTGAGTTATAAACATGTTATAAACATGTTAAAACATGCTAGCAATTCTTAGCTAAGTGCTAAAGCATGCTAATGAAATGAAACAGGAAGTTGTTGTTACTTAAGAAGGCAATGTCCAATCTGCCCCAAACTTCACACATTTGATAAGAGTCATGCCCTGAACACATCTACATGACAATATTCAGTTATAGTAATAGCGCCACCTACTGGCAACACGAAGTGACATGTTTAACACTGTGATGCAGTACTAGCAACATAGTAAATATGCCATTGAATTATAAACATGTTATAAACATGTTAAAACATGCTAGCAATTCTTAGCTAAGTGCTAAAGCATGCTAATGAAATGAAACAGGAAGTTGTTGTTACTTAAGAAGACAATGTCCAATCTGCCCCAAACTTCACACATTTGATAAGAGTCCTGCCCTGAACACATCTACATGACAATATTCAGTTATAGTAATAGCGCCACCTACTGGCAACAGGAAGTGACATGTTTAACAGTGTGATGCAGTACTGGCAACATAGTAAATATGCCATTGAGTTATAAACATGTTATAAACATGTTAAACATGCTAGCAATTCTTAGCTAAGTGCTAAAGCATGCTAATGCTATGAAACAGGAAGTTGTTTTTACTTAAGAAGGCAAAGTTCAATCTGCCCCAAACTTCACATGTTTGATAAGAGTTCTGTCCTGAACACATGTGCATGCTCATATTCAGTTACAGTCATAGCGCCACCTGCTGGCAACAGGAAGTGACATGTTTAACAGCATGCTATTATACCCATAATAAAGGACATTTTTGTAACTGACTTTGACATACTCCCACTATATTTATCTACTTAAATGCACATTGCCCACCGTGGTCTGTCTTCCTAAAGCCACCGGGTGGCGATGGCACGGGTGCGAGGGCCCTTTCAATGCTGCTTGCAGCTTTAATTATTATTATTCTTCTTCTTCTCCGCAATGAATCGCATTTTTGAGGGCCTAAACTATGGAGCTTATAATATGACAAAATGATTTGAATTTGAATTTGTACATTTGAATTATTTGCAAGTGTAATCTAACAAAACTGAATTTTAAATAGTTCTGAATTTGAATTTTTTTGGAATGAATATTGAACATCTGAAATTTAACAAACTGAAAGGTTTTTATGGCTGAATTTTATAGACATGTATTTTCAAACTGCTAGTTTTTGTGTTCTGAATTCAAATACTGCAAATATTCAGTTTAAAAAAATACAGATTCAAGTTTTCAAGATGCTGAAATTCGGAACTTTAAATTCAGTTTTCTAAAATTCAATGTCAAAAATTCAATGTCAAAAATTCAATGTCAAAAATTCAGGTCGTACAGAAAGTAGGTCACAGGGAAGAGTAGATGATCTCAGAAAAGTCGAACAGAGTATTTTGGCGAATTGGGGACTGCAGAAGTTTTCCAGCGAACGTGGTGGTGGTTCAAGAGGTTGCCACTCTCTGACAACGGTCTCTGGTGTTTGTTTTAAAGTATATTTTGTGTCATATTTTTGTTTTCAGTCTAGACCGGACGCGAGCGTTGCCACCAGGGTGCGACGCGACCCGTGAAA
Organism: Chrosomus eos; assembly: GCA_036326025.1. Classification (NCBI taxonomy): domain Eukaryota; kingdom Metazoa; phylum Chordata; class Actinopteri; order Cypriniformes; family Leuciscidae; genus Chrosomus; species Chrosomus eos. The sequence continues at coordinate 27,973,603 of CM070839.1, forward strand.
CCCCCAACAGCACACGGATCTAGTCCCAGCTCCTGGCAACAGCCGCTTTAAGCATTGTGTTTTAGAGCGCTCACGTCCGTAACATTGTTTTTTCCTCATATGCGAACTTAAATGAATATCAGTTCATGGTTTGTGTGCGGATGCTATAAGAGAGCAAGAGAAAATGGCAGTATTTCATTGAGACTTGAGATTAAATAAACTGCTTAAGTATTGATCTTGTAGGCAATTTTCACATGCAGTTACACATTGTCGATTAAAAACAAGAAAGTGGCTGGTAAAAACATTGAGTGGTAGTAGATTTTGAAATCCACCAGCCACAGTGGCCAGTGGACAAAAAAGTTCATTTCCATCCCTGGGTTGTAGCGTCGCGCCGCTCGCGTCCGGCCTAGGCTATAGTCTATTTTTATTTATTTATAAGTTTATTTGTATAGGGAGGGACAGTACAAAAAAAAAACATGATCCCAGTCAAAACTGGAAAATATGTATTGCACATAGAGAGTATAGCAAGAGCTAATGTGCATCTCAGGTCCCAGAAAGGCTTTTCTAATAAATAAATAAAATACAATAAAAAGAATTACTACTCATAGAATAAAACTACCACAATGTGTCACTCACAGACAATCAAATACCTACCTAAAATTATACATATCAGAAATGAGCTTTCAACTCAAGCATAAAACTTTAACGTCACAATACACTTTTATGTTACATTAAACTCTTACATTACAGTTTAATAAAATAAAATAAAACTTTTACATTACATTACACTTTTACATACTAAAATTATTACATTTAAATATGAGTGCAGTTCTGGTTTATTTTAAACCACCGTTTTAGCTTCAGTGTAAAGGACTTTATTTCAGATATTAGCATACCTTAAACTCATTTGGTAGCAGGTTCCAGAGTTTGGAGCCCTCTAGAAAAGGCTCTTTGCCCTTGTGTAGTCTTACGAAAATTAATCCTACAATTCCCACCTGCCGAACTCCTAGTGATTCTATTTGTATCATCCTGTCTCTTTATCAATTTACATAAGACTGATGGTGCCTTATTGTGCAAACATTTAAAGATCAATTTTATATATGACAGGTTCTTAAAACTTGCAAAACTTAGCATATTATTTTTTTTAAAACATTGCAGTGATGCCATTGATTTGGCTTTTTATCCATTATTTTTAGAGCTAGATTATATAACATTTCAATTTTTTTTATTAAGGAGTCACTTGTTTGAGTCCAAACTGTAATACAGTATAGAAATGCGGGACAAAATCATCGCATGCATAAACAAATGTGCTGCCTCAATTGAGATATAATTTCTAATAAGTCTGAAACTATTTAGATTAATCCTTACCATTTTTGAGAGCTTTTTTTATATGTTTACCAAATTTAAGTTGTGAGTCAAAAACAACACCTAAAAAATTAAACTCATCTACCTCCCTCCTCTATTTCTACACGGTGGCGTTCTAATCAATTTTACACAAAATATACTTTAAAACAAACACCAGAGACCACTTAGACAAATGTCTCACGTGCTGAGAACGTTAACCTTTAAACACAAAATCATTCATGTTTAAGAATCCTTAAATCACTTAAACTTAAGAATCACTAACAGTTCCCGATGGACAAAATCAAGTCCCGCCCTACAATTTTTTCACGTTTACAGACAGAGATGTAATTTTCATTAATTGCATACATCATGTTTTATTCATATCTGGCTCATTCACTGCACGATAAGCTAAACGAGCCCTGAACCGCAACGCAATAAATAAATAAAATTCTAGCATTTCGAGATTAAAGTCGAAACATTGCGATAATTAAGTCAAAACATTACGAGAGTCTTCGTTGAAGTTGCGTGTGTGCTTGCCGTTGTTTCAGTTTCACATGCATTCATAACGGTGCGCGTTCACTGGCGCAGAGCGAGTTTCCAATTCATTAGCCTACTCACGTGTGTGTGTGTGGGGGGGGGGGGGGGTATGGTTTATGAGGACTTATGGTTTATGAGGACATTTCAAAAGTCCTCATTAATCAAATGGCTTAAAAAAACATAAAATAAATGTTTTATTAAAAATTACAAATGCAGCATGTCTCAGTGATGGGTAGGTTTAGGGATAGGGGCAGTGTAGGGGGACAGAATAGGCTATGCAGTTTGTACAGTATAAAAAGCATTACGCCTATGGAGAGTCCTCATAATGCTGTTGCACCAACGTGCGTGCGTGCGTGCGTGTAAAGAAATGCGTCCGTGAAGTCGAACTGCCTCGGACATGGATCTACACAAAATAGTAGGATAGCTTTTTACTTTTATCTCGGCTTTCAACAAAAGGAAATTCAACAGGTGCTAATCTACCAGCATGCTTTACCATGCCGTTGCCTATCGTCTATATAGGCAACGCCATCTGGGCCGAGAATACTTAACATTAGTCTATACCGTAACCGTACTGTCTCCCTCTTCACAGTAAATAGGCTATACGTTCTGGATTTATTTTAAGTGCATCATTCTGTATCCAATTATTTGGCCGGATACCGTGATTTCCTCAGATATAATAGCCTATTATATATATATATCTCTCTGAGGAAAATCACGGTATATATATATATATCTGAGGAAAATCACGGTATATGGGTGTAAACATGAAACTGCCTCATTCATTGATTCAAAAAGATATCTTTACAGGTAAAGTCTCCGTCGCAGTATATTTTGTAACATCCTAAAAGAAATGGTAGGCTAATATGTCATAGCACCTATAATTTCCTTTTGTTGAAAGCAGCTACAAGTAAAACGTCCGAGGCAGTTCGACTTCACGAACGCATTTCTTTACACACATATAAAAACTCGCTCTGCGCCAGTGAACGCGCACCGTTATGAATGCATGTGAAACAACGGCAAGCACACACGCAACTTCAACGAAGACTGTATTCTCGTAATGTTTTGACTTAATTATCGTAATGTTTCGACTTTAATCTCAAAATGCTAGATTTATTTTTATCTTTTTGCGCTGCGTTGCGGTTCAGGGCTCGTTTAGCTTATCGTGCAGTGAATGAGCCAGATATGAATAAAACATGATGTATGCAATTAATGAAATTTACATCTCTGTCTGTAAACGTGAAAAAATTGTAGGGCGGGACTTGATTTTGTCCATCGGGAACTGTTAGTGATTCTTAAGTTTAAGTGATTTAAGGATTCTTAAACATGAATGATTTTGTGTTTAAAGTTTAACGTTCTCAGCACGTGAGACATTTGTCTAAGTGGTCTCTGGTGTTTGTTTTAAAGTATATTTTGTGTAAACAATGTTACGGACGTGAGCGCTCTAAAACACAATGCTTAAAGCGGCTGTTGCCAGGAGCTGGGACTAGATCCGTGTGCTGTTGGGGATTTCACGGGTCGCGTACGCACCCTGGTGGCAACGCTCGCGTCCGGTCTAGACTGAAAACAAAAATATGACACAAAATATACTTTAAAACAAACACCAGAGACCGTTTTCAGAGAGTGGCAACCTCTTTAACCACCACCACGTTCGCTGGAAAACTTCTGCAGTCCCCAATTCGCCAAAATACTCTGTTCGACTTTTCTGAGATCGTCTACTCTTCCCTGTGACCTACTTTCTGTAAGACCTGAATTTTTGACATTGAATTTTTGACATTGAATTTTAGAAAACTGAATTTAAAGTTCCGAATTTCTTCATCTTGAAAACTTGAATCTGTATTTTTTTAAACTGAATATTTGCAGTATTTGAATTCAGAACACAAAAACTAGCTGTTTGAAAATACATGTCTATAAAATTCAGCCATAAAAACCTTTCAGTTTGTTAAATTTCAGATGTTCAATATTCGTTCCAAAAAAATTCAAATTCAGAACTATTTAAAATTCAGTTTTGTTAGATTACACTTGCAAATAATTCAAATTTACACAATTCAAATTCAAATCATTTTGTCATATTATAAGCTCCATACTAAACATGCACGAAAACTCACGAAAATTTGCACACGCGTCAGAACTGGCGAAAATTTACATCTGATATGCGTTTCAAAATTGGGCGGGCCAAAATGGCTCGATAGCGCCACCTATAAAGGTTCAACGGAGTGCGCCTCGCGTTACGTTTCACGTACGTGTACGAAATTCGGTACATACATGTAATGGCCCAATACCTACAAAAAAGTCTCTTGGAGCGTAGCCCTAAACACAACAGGAAGTCAGCCATTTTGAACTTCCTCTCAGATTTTTGTGCAGTTTTTGCCATTTTCAGGCCTCGTACTTTAACGAACTCCTCCTACAGTTTTAATCTGATCATCTTCACATTTGGTGAGTGTAATCTTAAGGCCTTTGCGACGTTAAATTGCGAAGATCTTGAGTTTTCGTCGAAGGGCGTGTCCTCGGCGGCCTGACAAATTTTGATGTTTCGCCATGAAACAGGAAGTTGCTGTAACTCAGGCAAACAATGTCCAATCTGCCCCAAACTTCACATGTTTGATAAGAGTTCTGTCCTGAACACATGTGCATGCTGATATTCAGTTACAGTCATAGCGCCACCTGCTGGCAACAGGAAGTGACATGTTTAACACTGTTGTGGACTCCTGATAACATATAAAAAAGTGCCAGCAAGTGTTAAACATGCTAACAACATACTTGAAACATGCTAAAACATGCTAGCAAGCACTTAGCTAAGTGCTAAAGCATGCTATTACTGCAATTCAATAGGAATTTGCTGTAACTCAGGTATGGAATGTCCAATCTGCCCCAAACTTCACACATTTGATAAGAGTTCTGTCCTGAACACATGTCCATGCTCATATTCAGTTACAGTCATAGCGCCACCTGCTGGCAACAGGAAGTGACATGTTTAACACTTTTGTGGACTCCTAATAACATATAAAAAAGTGCCAGCAAGTGCTAAACATGCTATCAACATACTTGAAACATGCTAAAACATGCTAGCAAACACTTAGCTAAGTGCTAAAGCATGCTATTACTGCAGTTAAATAGTAATTTGCTGTAACTTCGAACCCGAAACCCCGAAACTTCACACATTTGATAAGAGTCCTGCCCTGAACACATCTACATGAGAATATTCAGTTATAGTAATAGCGCCACCTACTGGGAACAGGAAGTGACATGTTTAACACTGTGATGCAGTACTAGCAACATATTAAATATGCCATTGAATTATAAACATGTTATAAACATGTTAAAACATGCTAGTAATTCTTAGCTAAGTGCTAAAGCATGCTAATGAAATGAAACAGGAAGTTGTTGTTACTTAAGAAGACAATGTCCAAACTGCCCCAAACTTCACACATTTGATAAGAGTCCTGCCCTGAACACATCTACATTACAATTTTCAGCTATAGTAATAGCGCCACCTACTGGCAACAGGAAGTGACATGTTTAACAGTGTGATGCAGTACTGGCAACATAGTAAATATGCCATTGAGTTATAAACATGTTATAAACATGTTAAAACATGCTAGCAATTCTTAGCTAAGTGCTAAAGCATGTTAATGAAATGAAACAGGAAGTTGTTGTTACTTAAGAAGACAATGTCCAATCTGCCCCAAACTTCACACATTTGATAAGAGTCCTGCCCTGAACACATCTACATTACAATTTTCAGCTATAGTAATAGCGCCACCTACTGGCAACAGGAAGTGACATGTTTAACAGTGTGATGCAGTACTGGCAACATAGTAAATATGCCATTGAGTTATAAACATGTTAAACATGCTAGCAATTCTTAGCTAAGTGCTAAAGCATGCTAATGCTATGAAACAGGAAGTTGTTTTTACTTAAGAAGGCAAAGTTCAATCTGCCCCAAACTTCACATGTTTGATAAGAGTTCTGTCCTGAACACATGTGCATGCTCATATTCAGTTACAGTCATAGCGTCACCTGCTGGCAACAGGAAGTGAGATGTTTAATAGCATGCTATTATACCCATAATAAAGGACATTTTTGTAACTGACTTTGACATACTCCCACTATATTTATCTACTTAAATGCACATTGCCCACCGTGGTCTGTCTTCCTAAAGCCACCAGGTGGCGATGGCACGGGTGCGAGGGCCCTTTCAATGCTGCTTGCAGCTTTAATTGAATGTTATATTATTAAACTGTATTTTATGGTTTTTTTTCCAGATTATTCTTGCATTATTAAGATATTAACAATATAAACTAAGTATTGATCAAACATGTTACAAGATGCCACCATTTTGAGTATATCTGCATGAGAGTGAGGGGGTACAAGTTCAGAAAATTTAGAGTTTAACTACGGGTTCTATAAAGACGTGAATACTTTTTACAAGTCAAATCTCGTGATTACAGTAATTCTGACATGGCGAATATCATACTACCATAAAATCCTTGATGCATTATATACAGAAATGTGTATGTACATTTCACTACACTGTATGTGAATCTTTATTCATAAGCGCTTAGTTCTGGACACCAAAATAGTTTTTGTGCCACTGACAAGGAAAATTTCTGATACACATCTCCTATAATATCAGTATGTATGCTATTTTACAAAAATGTATTTAATCATAATACATGGCTAAATGTCATCAATGGCCCCAGAGTGGCATTTACTGCCAGCTAAAAATGTTCTGTGGCCCTATGAATCTTGTAGGGGGTCCCTAAATATTGATTATGGGAATGCTAAAAGATTTCGGCACCTTGAATAAAACATGTAACATGATGAGGTCATGTCAAAATAATGTCACATGCATACTACCGTATGAAACGTTTTTCTTTAAAAAAATAAATAGCATATAATATACAGTTCACACTGCACAGTATTTTAAGTAAAGTAGTATTACATGCCAAACATTACAGTGCTATGCTGACAAACATAAAAATTCATTGTTTGACTGCTCTGGGTTTATTAGATTTAGATCGGTGTTCGTGCATGGCAACTCTTTAATGAGAACTGAACTGAAACAAAAAGTTTTTAAAGAGTTTTTCTTTAAGGACTCCACTTAAACAAATTTTAACTTCATATGTGTAACTTTCTTATTTATAATTTATAATTATTTTACATTTACCTTGATTTTCTGAATACCAATTGAATCTTGTTCTCATATTAAATAACACATGTAAGAACTTTTCGTTGAATAAAGGTCATATATACCCTTGCAATCATAAAACGTTTTACAAGTGGCCCCTTGAGTCCTAATTTAGACAAACAGTTTCAAATCGTATAATAAACTGAAACTTTCATTGAGCCAGTGAAGTGAAATATTTCACTAAGACCCTGAACTTGGTAATAATATGTTAAATATACAATGAAAACGTCTGGGAATACAACATCTGTAAATGCAGCAGAAGACGACGTAAAGAAAGAAGAAAAGTCCTTACGTGTGGATTCCTGTGCAGTAGGAGGGGAGTGTCATACAGGTGTGTCTGTTCGGCAGTTCTGTTCACAATACTTCAGTTTATATTCGAGGTGAAAGGTTTTAGACTTCAAACTCTGAACCGCTCATTTCAGTGACGCTGAACCAGTCACATGGTAAGAAAGTCTTGATGTAAACAATAAGAGCATGCTCTCCTAAACAGCAAGGCTAGTTCACATGAGATGCCAAGATGTTACTGTACTTTAACATGTTTCTAATCTCTGTATGTATAGTTGCTACTACACAGAACTTTCAGTTATCACACCATAAGTGATCTAAAACAAACCTCTAAAAATGCTGAAAATTGAAAACGAAATGACTATTTAATTTGACTAAATTTTTGTTGAAAAAAAGTTAATGCCTATCTTATTTCAAATTCACATTTCTTAAGCCTCTTAGTTGTCAACATGAGCAAAACTTTGCTGAAAAAAACTGTTTTACATTATCTTTAGCAATGCTTTTAGTATATACTTTTAAAAATGTCCACTTTCAGGTTGTACATGCACATGTGTCTTGATCATTTATACATCAAAAACTGTTTTTGAAAAGTAACCATTGTTCAATAAAATTGCATCTTACTTTTTGGCCATATAAATGTAAATACAGTAACGACATCTGCAACAAATTGGATATTTTCATTCAGTTTTGTCCCCGAAATATATTTTAGATGTTTTTTCCCTCCTTGATGTTGAGCTCTATATAATCATGGCATATGGGCCATAAAAGCCTGATGTATCAAATATGATACAAAACATAAGCAAACTACAAACCTACATTGTCTAAAGGTTCAATAACCTATATATATATATATATATATATATATAATATATATATATATATATATATATATATATATATATATATATATATATATATATATATATATATATATATAAATTGATATAGATAATACTGTATTTTCCTATTTCAGGTTACAGGGTTAAATTGCTGGTAGTTGGTCCCCTGCCAATACTTCCATTAAAAGATATTTGTTTTTTGACTTGAAAAAAAAAAAAAAAACTCTCAGTTCTCAAATAATATTAAAAGATCAGGTCTTTATAACCACATTATACACAACAGCTTGCGAGCAATTTGGTCGCCATCTGGAGGACAAGCTGAAAATGTCACACTGCCATCATAGTGTCTGACAAATATTCAGAGTGCATTTATCCTTATGTACATTTTACATTAAAAATACATGTTTTCGCTTAGCAAAGGGCGTTTAATTAACAAAAAAAAAAATCAATAAAAAATCTAGGACATAACAGGTTGATTTCTTCATTTGACTAAAGGTTTGTTGTGGATTGTGGCATTTTAAGGAAAAAAATAAAGCACATCATTACCATATTCCCTAAATACACTGGGTATTGCACATCAAGTCATTTCATAGATTAAAAGGTTACATTTCATTTCTTAACAATCAAGAAAAACATTAGAGGCATAACTATGCAGTTTACTGAGAGAAACTGTCGTTCATTTTGGAGGGTAGTGGGCAAATGGTGCGTTCTCACTTATCTTGCCCTGTTAAAAGAAAAAGATAAAATCATTCAAGTCAAAATAAGTTACCGTATTATATCCTCCCAACATTAACATCTTTAAAGGTTTTTAAAGACATGAGGACATTTAATAGATATATGATGTAAATAGATATAAACTTTGAATGATAATTGTAATATGAAACTAAATTACTAAATTGTCATTTATTTATTGGTGCCAAACACACCAATGGGATGTACATTATAATGTCCAGTTTGTGAAGATTGTTTATAAGAAGATCTGAGCCCATTTTGCAGAAAGAGTTTTGATTCCAGACTATTTGGTTCAAAATTCATTGGCTAAAACATATATGAAAATGTGAATGATGGGTTTGACAGACTGACTCCAAATCATAGTATATTGAGAACTTTACATTAGTGTGATCATCCTATTACCATGGGCTGCCAAAAATTCACAGCCAGAAGAAAATGCAGAATAATAAGGAAACATTTGAGACTCACCATTGATACATCATCAAGCCTCTCAAAATCTGGCCTTCTGGAGCGAACTGCCTTCACTATCACAACCACAACAACTACAGCTATCACAATGCAGAAAATACACAGAACTGCAATGAGCCCTGGATTTACTGCCACATCTTGTCCTTCTCTGTTTCCCTGAACTATAAAAGACAGAGATAAATCAACCACATTAATATATAAATCTACAAACACAGAGGTATGCTTGAGCCGATAAGAAATCTGAAATGATGTGCTAATACAGCACAGCACTGGAAACTGTGCAAATGACCTTGATCTTGTGTTATTTCAGTCTATACAGTGTTTCTGTTGAATCTTACCTGTACCTGTGACTGTGATGTTTGATTTTTCTGAAAATGTTTCCGTTGAGGTGACGGTGGTGATCGCAGATTCGGACGTTGTCAGAAGAGATGTCTGGGGTATCAAAGTAGATTGGGAAGAGGTTGTCTGAGTGTTGTTTGTAACATCTGTTGTTGTTTGTTGAATTATGATTTGTTGGGTTGTAGTCAGTGTCTCAGAAGTAGCTCCAGAAGTAGCTCCAGAAGTCATGTCAGTGGGTGTCTGGGTTGTTGGACTGGTAGATTCTGATAGTATAAAAGTGTTAATAATACATATGAAGTTAATAATACATTGTACTGTGATATATAAATGTTTTTTTTTTTAAAGTGTTCTTAATGTCGGTGGAACTTTTTTTTTTTCTTTAAAGTCCACGTGAACCGGAATTTGCAACCAACTTTGTTGCGACATATATCCAAGTGAAACTGAATACTGAATACTGAATAGAGGCAGCGTTTTATTTTAGCGCACCTCCTCTCTATCCCTTGTTTAGATTACCACAACAAAATATTTTTTTGCACAGATTAATTGTTCACCACAAGACTAGTAATGTGCGCCAACAAAGTAAATAGGGTCAATGTGGATTTCATGACGACTTTAAGGTTATTGTGATGTTCCTGAAACATTCTTTCACCTTATTTTTTATATCACCTCAATGTTGATTTGTAACATTTCAAGAACATAAAAATGTCTATAGTTTCCTTAATGTGTAACAGTGTGTTTCCTTAGTTCCTTTATCCGGTATCGTCTATGTTAAAAGTGATTCTGTTTACTCCTATGATCTCATGAGTTTTCCATTGTGGATTTAAAAAAGACTGTATTTGTTGATTAGTTACTTCTAGTGCGCATTACTACAACCATTATCGACAGAATACCAGACCTAAAGTGGTTTGCTATTTTTTTTTTTCTTCTTCCCTCTCTCTCGCCTTCACTAATGGACCTATTTACAGTCCAACTACTATGCCTGGAGCAGAAGGACCGATCCCTGGAGGACCATTCAAGGGACATTTTTTAGATCTAGATTTTAGACCTAACACACTATCTGGACCACTCGCTCTTGTGTTTTTTTTTTTTTACCACACCAATCTCCAAGGCAAGGCATGCCTGCCAGTAAACAGTCCCAGAGAGGAATGGGTATGAGAATTTGTGGAATGGGTATTGGTGAAAAACAGATCGGCATTCACCATCTGCTCCGCTGAGGACGACATCACTAACCCCACCCCGGACCCTGAGCCCAGCCAACCATCACCCGGCTGCACAGACATTATGCTTGAGCCCACCGCAGACGGAGAGCCCGAGGCTGCCGTGATGCACGAGCCAGTGGCAGAAACAAGGACTGAGCAATACATCTCCTTGGAGTTCAACCCTCACAGTGAGTCTGACCAGGTGCGTTTTCGCCCAGCTCCAAGTCTCCTGTGTCTATAGAGTTTCCATTCAGCTTCCCGTCCTGCCTCCAGCCATCGATTCTGTCATTCCACCTGGAACCTTCAGTCTTACGGCTCTACTGGGCTCCTTTGTCCCTCCAGCTCCACCTTGGTCGGACGTTGCTCTGCCTGCACCTCAGACTTCCGCGCTCCGGCTCCACCTCAGCCCTCTGGCACCCCGGCTCCACCTCAGCCCTCTGGCACCCCGGCTCCACCTCAGCCCTCTGGCACCCCGGCTCCACCTCAGCCCTCTGCCACCCCGGCTCCACCTCAGCCCTCTGCCACCCCGGCTCCACCTCAGCCCTCTGGCACCCCGGCTCCACCTCAGCCCTCTGCCACCCCGGCTCCACCTCAGCCTTCTGCCACCCCGGCTCCACCTCAGCCCTCTGCCACCCCGGCTCCACCTCAGCCCTCTGCCACCCCGGCTCCACCTCAGCCCTCTGCCACCCCGGCTCCACCTCAGCCCTCTGCCACCCCGGCTCCACCTCAGCCTTCTGCCACCCCGGCTCCACCTCAGCCCTCTGCCACCCCGGCTCCACCTCAGCCTTCTGCCACCCCGGCTCCACCTCAGCCCTCTGCCACCCCGGCTCCACCTCAGCCTTCTGCCACCCCGGCTCCACCTCAGCCCTCTGGCACCCCGGCTCCACCTCAGCCCTCTGGCACCCCGGCTCCACCTCAGCCCTCTGGCACCCCGGCTCCACCTCAGCCCTCTGGCACCCCGGCTCCACCTCAGCCCTCTGGCACCCCGGCTCCACCTCAGCCCTCTGGCACCCCGGCTCCACCTCAGCCCTCTGGCACCCCGGCTCCACCTCAGCCCTCTGGCACCCCGGCTCCACCTCAGCCCTCTGCCACCCCGGCTCCACCTCAGCCCTCTGCCACCCCGGCTCCACCTCAGCCCTCTGGCAACCCGGCTCCACCTCAGACAGTCATCACTCTGGCTTCGTCTCGGCCTTCAGAAACATAATGTCGCCCAGTCTCGATAGCTCTTTGCCTGCGCCCAGGTCTTCATGTCTATCAGCTCCATCTCCGTCCGTCATCCCCCTGGTGTCGACAGCCTAGTCTCCGGCATGGCTTCTCCCTCCTTCAACTCTGGCGTGGGACATCATCCTTGCTGCCTTCTGGGACACCATCTGGCTACTCCTGCTCCTTGCTCCTCCCACCGCCATCATGGTTCATCCCTCCCTCTTCTTTTTGACTATCATCAGTGCGATGATGCGCCTTCCAGAAGGGGCGAGCTACTGTAACACTTATGTTCTGTTTTGTTCTGTGTTATTATCATGGAATTTTGGTTTCCCTGTTTGCCTGTCTGTCTGCCTGCCTGCCTGCCTGCATGCCTGTGTTGGCTAGTTAGTATCCTAGTTTGTTAATTAGTTCCACACACCTGTTTCTGCTTTGAGTACTCTCTTTGTGTGTTTTAATCCTTAGTTGGATTTAATAATGACTAGGTTTATTACTTATCTCTTTTGTCATGCATGTTACTGCAACCATTTGTGACATATTAATAGAACGTCACATGCCAATAAACTCTTGGCAAACGGCAGTCCGTGACGTCATACTTGTGAGTATAAAGGGGGCGCCTTAATATTTGTCAGCAATATTTTTGTCTGAAGGAGACATGCAGGCAGGTTCCCCTTCTCAGGGAACCATGGTTACAGTCATGGATTGGGGAACAAATAATCACTCTGCTATGCCGTGGGAATGCATAGAAGGGCGCATCCATAAAAAGACGTACATAAACCGTCGAGTGGTAGCATCCCCCAAGCCATTATCTCTCATACATATAGAAAGTATTCATGGTTATATGTCTTTGTAACTAGGGAAGTCCCGGCCTATTACAAACCGAGGTATACTAGAGCCTAAAATGAAACCTGAAACGATGCGCTAATACAGCACAGCACTGGAAACTGTGCAAATGACTTTGATCTTGAGTTATCACAGTCAATCCAATCCATTCAGAAGTATCTTCAGGGTCAATCATGTCAGTGGATATCTAGTTTTTCTCTGTCTCGGTATAAAGTATAAAGCTGCTCAGTGTATGTGTTAAGGCCTCTATAGAGAGGTACTAAACTAATCAAATAGCCAGATTCAGATTCAAGTTAATGGAATAGTTCACCCTAAAATGATAATTCAGTAGTTATTTACTCGCCCTAATGTTGTTCTAAAGACATTTTTTCCCAGTGGAATACAAAAGGAGACTTTGTTGAAGAATATTTGAACAGTAATTGACATAGAACAGTTCATAGTGACCACATTTGCCAAGTATAACACATTTAATTTGGAAACTGGATGTTCAATTTTGGTTTCTTTCTAACACAAAAGCTATCATATATAGCTTCAGGAGACTGGGAAGATAGTGTTCCATAATATGCTTATGAGATTTTGTGATATGTGTAACAATTCTTTTTTGTGTGTGTTCCATTATTCTATAGAATTGTGTAGGTAAACTATTCCTTGTATACAGTAAGTATGTGTGTTATCTAGGTTTTGTATAAGCCTGAAGGAGGCTTAATTTTATTCTTATCAAAACCAAGTATTGCAAAGAGCAGTGTAAATGCTTCTGTAAATAATATCTGAAAGTGCAGTAAAAACGATCTTGTACTATGTTTATATATTGAGGTTTTAAATGTCAAAAAACAACAATTTTTAAAAACAACTCTCAAAAATAGGCCTATTTTCAAGATTTATATATTTTAATTGCATATAAAGTTCCCACCCATTCCGATTAAGCAGTTTTAATATTAACTAATAAATTTAATGTGATGCATCTTTGTCAGTCATACATAAATTAAACAAGAATGAGATTTATGTACTAATACTAATACTGTAAACTGTATCTGTTATAATTACACAATATCCAGGTTTAAATATTAACCGTCAATAAATCCAATTTGTTATATGTAAACCAATAGATCTATCATACATTTTACCAACTTAAATATTGCTTGTTCCATTAGCCAAATTAAATTAAATGAAATTTATGTTTTCACAATTTAAAGATGTCTGTTGATTCTACAGAATTTGAATGCATGAATACATTTTTAATATATGATTATAAATAAACATTAATGCAAATATTTAATGATAAACTAATCCAAGTATGATTCTTTCTTTCTTTCTTCTCTTTCTTTCTTTCTTTCTTTCTTTCTTTCTTTCTTTCTTTCTTTCTTTCTTTCTTTCTTTCTTTCGTTTGAGTGTGTTCTTTAGTTGAATTGAATCATAAATTAATTTTTAAAATAATAATAAATAAACAAATGTAGGATTATCTGCAAGACACATGTGAATACAGAAACAAAAACATTCTATTCTTTTAGTAATACAAACTAATTAATTAATACATAGTCAAACACTTTTCTTATGTAAGCCTGTTATTTTGAATTGAATATCAAATTACAATATTAAGTTAAATCAACAGCAAAATCTTGAAAATTACAAGCTACATGCACTTTGTCTTACCTTGTGATGCCATGGCAGACATAAGCAAAAGAATAACTATTGAGAAGATCATTTTAGTGATGCTGTGAGGCATTAAAATAAAACACCACAGGTTTGAAGTACAGCTGAGCTCCCAGCGCAGACACACACCATATCCTGAGTAGCAGGATGTGGACGTGTGGCAGAGGGGGTGGTTTCTGTCAACCAATTGCTCAATTGTTTCAGAATTGTTTGCACTTGTATAGTATAAACCTGCCATGACGTCCTAAAAATACTGCCACAGCTTCATATTGCAAATGTCAAATATAATATTACATCTGCAAACAGTGGTGTTTGTTATTTGCACAAGGTGCACTGTAAAAATGTGTGTGCAGTGTTTTCCTGGTTAGGCCTAGTAACCGCAGTTCCCTTTCGTCCTGGGAACTCCGACGTGTCGTCGGGGGAGTTCCCTGACGAATTGGGATCACACTAGGGAGACCAATCGACTTCGAGTGAACTAAAACGAGCCAATGAATATTGGCATGCAAGATTTGCATTCCGCGACCCGCCTGCCAGTGCGGGTATAAAGGGCGGAAGCAAACGCATCCAAAATGCTTTTTGCTTCGGAGCCGACCAGTTGTGTCCTCTGAGTGGAATGAGCTTGTAGACTGCGAGTCTGCTGTTTCCTGAGAATCTCTCTGTGCTGGTGTGACGGCGCTTCAGCGGTCTTCGCGATCTCCCGTCTGCTGCCTGTTACTACACGCGCTGTGTTTACAAAGAGCTGTTTTAACAGCTGGTATTCGGTTGAGTGCACGCAGCGGGCTTGCAGTTTCCCCGCTGTGTTGCCGCGTTGATCCCTGTGTGCTTCAGCACAACTAGAGAGTATTTTTCTCTGAAAGAGCAACACGGGTGAAGATCGCGTCCTTTTCAGGATGACGTTTCACCTGTGTGTTTCTGGATGCGGTCGTTTCCTGTCCTCATTGACGGCCACGATCACTGTTTCACATGCCTGGGCTTAAGCGTGTTGAGACTGCGTTCGTGGGTGGTTCGTGTTCTCTCATGAGAACATGACCACGTCGGCGCGTTGTTCGTCTCCCCTTTCTCGTAAAGGCTTGAGCCGTTCAGCGTGCCGTGTGCCGTCGAGCCGCCGGCTGACAGCGCGGTTGTCACGGCAACCCAGCGCGCGTCATTCGGCGCTCTAGATGCGCGGTCAAGACTCAAGTGCCTCAAACGAGGTGGAGTCCCTTTGCATATT
The DNA here is from genome assembly GCA_036326025.1 of Chrosomus eos. Lineage (NCBI taxonomy): Eukaryota > Metazoa > Chordata > Actinopteri > Cypriniformes > Leuciscidae > Chrosomus > Chrosomus eos. The sequence continues at coordinate 27,989,419 of CM070839.1, forward strand.
CCCCGATCTAGTTCCTCTTCTGCACCAGAAGAGGGCTACTTTGGCTAATAGCATTGGTGATCTGAGGATGGTGGGGGTACCCCTCACTCCTCTAGCGCATCACAAACATGCTGAAACTGTGTTCGTGGGTGGTTTATGCTCTCTTATGAGAGCATGACCACGTCGGCGCGTTGTTTGTCTTGAAAGAGCTTTCAACGTGCCGTGTGTCATCAAGCTTGATGGCCACGTTCACTGTTTTGTGCATGCCTGGCAGCTTACGGATGGAATTACTGGTGGTTCTCATGAGGAACCAAGTGTTTCATTCTGGGCTCCAGGGGAGGATCAGATGTCGATCGCTGCATCGGAGAGAGGGCTGTTACACTCTGGATATGGTGATACTGAGTCCCACTGTAATGGTGTGTGCACTCATGCTAAATCAGGTCCAGACTTGACAGCCACACTTCCGGGCTACTCTGGGGGCGCAGTGCAACGCGTGTCGCCTTGCCCCGCCCCCGTGCTTGCCTGGATGTGTGTGAAAAACTTTTTGCAGTATGGAGGCATATTGGTGCCAAAATCTGTGAAAAATTTTCCTCTCTCACTACCCTTGATGGTGGTTTTGCTAATAGCAGACCACCTCTTCCCTGCATGTGATGGTCAGTGTAGACCAAAAAAACACACAGTGCACAAGGGTAGTTCTGAGTCGGGGTTGAGCTGTGCTTAGTGACTACCGTGATTTTAGTCACAGCACTGGCCCTCGGTCAGACGATGTCCACACTGTGGTCCAGAAGTTTCCCAGGGCTAACCTTGTAGACGTATGAGACATCGCCAAAGTTTTCTTTCTCGATGCTCCTATTTCTCAAGGTTTGCCCTGTTTCGGTGACACTGTTGGAGACTGTGCCCAGCGGCTCTCCACAGTTCAGAAGCAGGCTGAGGAAACTACGAGCTTGACTCGATGTGCTTCTGAGTCCCTCATGCTCCTCCTCGGACGGGGGGGAGTATCTTCATTCTGTTCGCCGCTGGCTCCCCGGAGTCCAGTGGTACCCTCATTTCTAGAGCAGTTCTTCCATCTCTGGGTCACGAGGGTGCGGACTGCAGTGAGCAACGCTCCCATGCCTTGCCACTCCTTTCCCCCTCTTCCATTTCTTAGATGTCAGTGACGCCGCCACGGCCTCGTCACTCTCATCTCCCGCTGGGCAAGGTGGTGCGAAAACCTGGACTCGACGCCCTCGGGCCTCGCTCCTCGTTTCCCCTCCTTTCTTCGCCTCGGGACAGCCCGCAGCCGAACGCCTCCGAGCCTTCCCTGCCGTCTGTTCCTCTGTGGAAGCAGGTAGGTGTTGCCCCGCACACCCAGACCTCTCTCTCGGCCGCAGTAATGCCTCCGGAGTCTGGTCCCTGCCTTCCACCTCGCTGCCCCTCCGCTGGTACGCCGGTGGTCCGGGTGGGTTCGTTGGTACGATTCTCGAAGCCTGGCTAGCGCTTCTGAGGCCTTCCCGCTGGCTCACCCGTACTATCCGGCTCGGCTATGCAATTCAGTTTGCCCGCCGGCCTCCCAGGTACAGAGGAGTCCACTTCACTCGAGTGCGGAGTGTCGATGCCCCTGTCCTGAGGAAGGAGATCGACGTCCTGCTGGCGAAGGACGCGGTCGAGCCGGTTCCTCCAGCCAAGATGAGGTCTGGGTTTTACAGCCCTTACTTCATTGTACCCAAGAAGGGTGGGGGGTTACGGCCAATCCTGGACCTGCGAGTTTTGAATCGGGCCCTGCACAAGCTCCCGTTCAAAATGCTCACGCAGATACGCATCTTCGAGTGCATCCGTCCCCAGGATTGGTTTGCAGCGATCGACCTGAAGGACACGTACTTTCATGTCTCGATTTTCCTTCGACACCGACCTTTTCTTTGGTTCGCGTTCGAAGGTCGAGTATACCAGTACAAGGTCTTACCCTTCGGCCTGGCCCTCTCGCCCCGTGTCTTCACGAAAGTCGCAGAGGCGGCCATTGTTCCCATGAGAGAACATGGCGTTCGCATTCTCAACTATCTCGACGACTGGCTCATAATAGCTCACTCGCGAGATCTGTTGTGCGAACACAGGGACCTGGTGCTTCAGCACCTCAGCCGCTTGGGTCTTCAGGTCAACTGGGACAAGAGCAAACTCTGCCCAGTGCAGAGGATCTCATATCTCGGTATGGAGTTGGATTCGGTCGCTCAGACTGCGCGCCTCACCGAGGAGCGCGTCCAGTCAGTGCTCAACTGCCTCAAGTCCTTTCAAGGCAGATCAGCGGTCCCACTGAAACAGTTTCAGAGGCTCCTGGGGCATATGGCAGCCGCAGCCGCAGTAACGCCGCTCGGCCTGCTTCATATGACACCGCTTTAGCGCTGGCTTCACGATCGAGTCCCGAGATGGGCGTGGCAGAGCGGCACGTTCCGGGTCATCATTACCCCGCACTGTCGCCAAACCTTCAGTCCTTGGTCAGACCCTGCGTTCTACGGGCCGGAGTGCCCTTAGTCCAGGTCTCCAGGCATGCTGTGGTTTTCACAGATGCCTCTGCCAACGGATGGGGGGCCACGTACAACGGGCATGTAGTTCAGGTCTGTGGACGGGGCCTCAACTGCATTGGCACATCAACTGCCTAGAGTTGCAAGCAGTACGCTTAGCCTTGTCTCGCCTCAAGGGGCTGCTTTTTCACAAGCACGTACTGGTCCGTACGGACAGCACTGCGACCGTTGCGTACATCAACCGTCAGGGTGGTCTACGCTCCCGTCGTATGTCGCGACTCGCCCGCCATCTCCTCCTGTGGAGTCAGAAGCATCTGAGGTCGCTTCGAGCCATTCACATCCCTGGTGTGCTCAACCGTACAGCCGACGAGCTTTCACGGCAGCCACCTTTTCCGGGAGAATGGCGACTCCACCCCCAGACGGTTCAGCTGATATGGGAAGTTTTCGGAGCCGCTCAGGTAGACCTGTTTGCCTCTCCGGACACGACTCATTGCCGGTTGTTTTACTCCCTGACCGAGGGTTCTCTCGGCACGGATGCACTGGCGCACAGCTGGCCCCTGGGTCTTCGCAAATATGCGTTTCCCCCAGTGAGCCTTCTTGCACAGATCTTGTGCAAAGTCAGGGAGGACGAGGAGCAGGTCCTGCTCGTTGCGCCGTATTGGCCCAACCGGACTTGGTTCACGGAACTCATGCTCCTCGCGACAGCCCCTCCTTGGCCGATTCCTCTGAGGAAGGACCTCCTTTCCCAGAGACGGGGCACCTTGTGGCACCCGCGTCCAGACCTCTGGAGACTCCATGTGTGGTCCCTGGATGGGACGCGGAGGTTGTAGGTGGCCTACCGCAGGGTGTGGTAGACACCATCACTTCCGCCAGAGCCCCCTCTACGAGGCGCCTCTATGCGTTGAAGTGGAACCTGTTCGTCGAGTGGTGTTCTTCCCACCGGGAAGACCCCCGAACTTGCCCGATCAGAGTCGTGCTTTCCTTCCTGCAAGATGGGCTGGAGCGAAGGCTGTCTCCCTCCACCCTCAAAGTGTATGTTGCCGCAATAGCCGCTCATCACAATGCAGTAGAAGGTAAGTCATTGGGAAAGCACGACCTGGTCATCAGATTCCTTAAGGGTGCCAGGAGACTAAATCCTCCTCGTAATATGCACCCCTTACCCTCTTGGGACTTAAATCTAGTGCTCAGTGCACTCCAGAGGCCCACTTTTGAACCCTTGCCTACGGTCGAGTTGAATATCCTGTCTGTGAAGACAGCTCTCCTGTTGGCTTTGGCTTCTTTTAAGAGGGTAGGGGATCTGCAGGCATTTTCGGTCGACGAATCGTGCCTAGAGTTCGGACCGGGCCTTTCTCACGCTGTGTTGAGACCCTGGCTCGGATACGTGCCCAAGGTTCCTACCACCCCGTTTGTGGATCAGGTAGTGAACCTGCAAGCGCTGCCCCTGGAGGAGGCAGACCCAGCCCTAGCTTTTCTCTGTCCCGTCCGCACCCTGCGCTGTTACGTGGACAGAACGCAAAGCTTCAGGACCTCAGATCAGCTCTTTCTTTGTTACGGGGGCCAGCAGAAGGGGAAGGCTGTCTCCAAGCAGAGGTTGTCCCACTGGCTAGTGGATGCTATCGCCCGGGCTTATAAGTCCCAGGGCGTGCCTTGCCCACCTAGGTTGACGGCACACTCTACTAGGAGTGTTGCCTCCTCCTGGGCTTTGGCGCAAGGCGCCTCACTGACAGAAATCTGTAGAGCTGCGGGCTGGGCGACACCTAACACGTTCGCTAGGTTTTATAGCCTCCGTGTTGAACCTGTTTCCTCCCGCGTACTCGCTACGGCCAGTAGAGCGAGGAATTAGGTTATGTCGGCTTGCTACGCCATTCCCGTCCCATGGGCCGGATACGTGCATCTTTTACTCCGTTGGTTCCCCAACATACGGCTAACCTCGTGAGTTCCTCCATCACCCCTTCGGCATCAGGCGAGGCGGATCGCCGGTGCCAAGGTCTATTACCTCGCGTAGGAGTTGCTATTAGACTGGGTGGCCTTAACAGTGGTCCCTTCGGCGACCCATTTTTTCCACGTTCCAGCTACCCTCCGGGTTAGCTCCGTGTCTTCCTCTCGACAGATCCCTCTGTCGTCCTTGCTGAGTACGCTCCTACCCCTCGGGCTGGGACTACCTCAAGGACTTCCGTATGTTTCACTACCCCACGGGTTAGTACATACGTGTATTCCAGTGCCTCCCTTCGGGCGGGCAGGGGCTCCGTAGCGTTCCCTCCTACGGGTTGGGCACGCTTTCCCAGTGTTATCCAAATCCACTGAGTGGGTCTTGCGGAACAGCAGTGTGATTTTCCCTAGCTAGCTCCCGCATCTTGTTCAAGAAACTGCTGCAGGGTAGCTTAGCTGGGCGCTGGAAGGGGTCAGCACCATGGCGTGTTTGTAGGGATCCCAATTCGTCAGGGAACTCCCCCGACGACACGTCGGAGTTCCCAGGACGAAAGGGAACGTTTCGGTTACATATGTAACCCTCGTTCCCTGAGTACAGGGAACGGAGACGTGTCGTCCCTTCGCCATGTTGCTGTACCTTCGCGGAGGACTGGACACTGTTCGGCTCCTCAGCGAAAAAGCATTTTGGATGCGTTTGCTTCCGCCCTTTATACCCGCACTGGCAGGCGGGTCGCGGAATGCAAATCTTGCATGCCAATATTCATTGGCTCGTTTTAGTTCACTCGAAGTCGATTGGTCTCCCTAGCGTGATCCCAATTCGTCAGGGAACTCCCCCGACGACACGTCTCCGTTCCCTGTACTCAGGGAACGAGGGTTACATATGTAACCGAGACGTTTTTACTGTAGTGAAGTCACGTCAATTTAGTTAACGCTTTTCACAATAGCCTACAGATTATTTCAATTGCCAGCTTTACAGAAATTCATGATATTAATATGTATAATACTTTAACGCCTAATTTTCCACATTTAGCAGTTAAAAGATGTGCAATAGTTATGGTGATCTAAACACAATATATAGTTGAGATTTGCTATAATATATAGCTTTGTGTGATTATATTGTTTGTAGGCGAATAAACCTGGATAGGGCCAACTGTAGTTGCAAGCTGGAGTTAATAATTCATTGTGTTGTGATATGGAAATCTGGTTTGAAAGGTATGAATCTGTAGGTAGTTCTACAGATTATGACTGATCTGTGAATGACTGATCTGTGCACTGTGACAAAACCGATGAATGTTATTGAAACATTGTAGGCCTACAGTAATCTAATATATGGTCACAAATTATAATTGTAGGCTATATTAGTCTGATGTCCATTCTGCTATGTAACAATGCTAGCATGTTAAAACATGTTAACACATGCTAGTATGCTAAAAACATGCTAGCAGCATTATTAAACATGCTAGCAACATAGAACAATGCAGTCACTGCGCTAAATTTGCCAACAATGTGCTAAAACATGTTAGGAACATTCTAGAAATGTACTAACAACCTGCTAAAACCATGCTATCAGCATACTGAAGCACATTGGGAACATGTTGAAAACATGCAAATCTAGCAAACATAAAACTGTAACATGTTAAAACATGTTGCCATCTAGCAAACATGCTAAATCATGCTGACAACACCAACTAACATTAACTAATTGTGGTCTATGAGGTCAAATGGGCACTAAAATGCTCTAATATGATCTATCAGAGATTATAAAACGGATAGGATTGTATTGGTTGAGCCCATAGACTGTAAAAAAAAAAAAAAAAAAAACACAGAAACTAACAATGAAATTGTATGTTCTCCCTGTAACACATGCAGTGCAACCAAAAATGTTCCTGGATGGGAAAATTTAATTAAGGTAAGCTCACAGACAAATAAACATTATTAACTAACTCTAATGGTGACTCCAAATAAAACAGCTATATAAACTTTAATCCCACAGTGCAGCACAGATTTTTTTTAAGTAATTTGTTATGTGTGATGTTTATTCTCAGTCACCACAAGGTGGAGTTCTTTCAGAGAAATTTAACAGGCTTGTGTTCTAGAGACTGAACTCCCACTTCACCCTGATTAACCTTATTTATGAGCACTCGAACAAAGTGTCAGTGTTGAGACAACAAAATGTGCAATAAATTGTTATTGCTAAGAGGGCTTTGAGTTGATTTTATTTGAGATAATGATTACCTGAATACGACTTCCTGTACCTGTATAATTATAGGGGAAAGTGGGTTGAAATGTATCGTTTGTGTGTGTGTGTGTGGGGGGGGGGGGGGGGGATGTCTTTTGTCAATAGCCTATGCCTAATATATATTTCAACATGATATTTAATATATATCAACTCAATAAATGTTTAATATTTAGAACATTATAATGTAATAAATATAGAGCTCAGGGTGAGCAGTCTAACTGCTGGCTTCTGTCCAGTATACAGTAAATAGAAATGCAAGTAAGTGGTAGAAATAGACTCAAGCTGCTGTTCAATAAACCTTTTATTTTGCTACATGTCCATTTTCCATGATTCATTAAAAATATCTTAAAAAACATATTCCTCCATTCTGAACAATATGTTTAGACCTGCAAACATAACATCTATAAAATAACGCTGATTCACAAAGAAGTGGTTTGATCAGTTGACACACTCACAGTAAGAATAAATGTCATTGGTATCTGACATTGTGTTTGACTGCTTTTTAAACTAGCCCCATGCAGTCCATCCAAATACCTGTTGCACAATATTTCAAAGGGGTCAGAAATTGATTTAAAGTTCACCTAAAAATTAAAATTGTGTCATCCTTCACTGACCCTCATGTTGTTCTAACCCGGTTTGAGTTTCTTTCAAAGATATTTCAAAGAATGTTGGTAACCAGACAATTGATCGCACCCATTGACTTCCATAGTAAGAAAAGAAAATACTATGGACGGCGTGAATAGGTGACGTCAACTGTCTTTTCATTTTTGGATGAGTTATCCCTTTAAAGCCTGCAACTCTGTATGCAACCTTCATATTTATCCATCATGCAAACAAAGGTTTTGTAATAGTCAGTACATTTCATTGTTGGGTCATTATTCTTTTAACATCTTAAAAGAAGAAAAAAAAAAGGGTTGTTTTGTTTCGTTGGCCCCTCTAAAGACGCCGAGTCAGTGTCAAGCCCCTGGCAAAATTCTGTAGATGAAGACGTGACACTGCAACATGCATGCTGACAGGAACACTAGAGGAAAACCCTTGTTTATGTCCATGTTTGATCCCTTGTGCACTGGTTACGTGTCAGCGTGACACAGCAGATCTCTGAGCCTCTAAATGGATTACATCTCTGGTTCACTCAGGGTCTGAACGAACAGCCTCAGGTTCGGCTGCAGCCCTCAACACATGTGCTGCATTATGCTGGTTTGTGCTGGTCTAGTGAACGTGCTCAGTCACAAGCCCTTCAATAGAAATTATCCAGCATGTTCATCTCAAGAACCTCTACTACTAATCTAATCTAATAAATTTTTATGACTAATATATAATGTAGCAAAACAACTTATTCCACCAGAATGCTTTACTTTTTTTTGGAATGGAGGTCAGAAATTGACTTTTTGACTGTTGTTTGTATTTACAACATATACCAGCTAATCTTTTTTAGTGTACCTACACTATGCACTTATTCTATGCACCATGTACTCAGTCGTCTGTAGTGTATTTGATAAGGTAATTTTGTCATCCAACATCGTAGTCAGATAGCCCTTCCCTTTCCAGTTTTAGAGATCCAACAGTTGAGTGCATTACGTGTCCAACATTCCACTTTTTTAGAATGCAGGGTAATTGAATGCGCACACACTGTTTACACTTGTCACATTGCATTCTGTTTAGTAATGTTTTAACCCTCTGATTATCTTCATTTAGGGTATACACTTGTTATCTTTGGGGTCTCCAGGGACCCCAGACTATAACATTGCATTTTGTAACAGTATAATAATTTTTTTTTTTTTTACAAATGTAATTTTACTCTGTTTATTAATGTTTTTACTCAACATTTGTGCAGTTTTTGGAGGATTTTTGATATCTTTAAAATTTCTAAAAATAAATAAATAAATATTTAAATAAATTGTTTTTTTTTTTACAAAAACAGCATTTTATGTAAAATTCACTTTATAAAAGACCCAGATTTCATTTATGGGGGTAAATGGATAATTGTACATGATTTAATGTAAGATTTTTGCCCTTTTTTTGGAAAATGCAGTTTTAAAATAAAAAAAAAATCACTTTAACCACTAGATGGCCATAGAGCTCCATGCTCCATTATATGCTATTTGCTGTTTGATTACGTAACCAAAATACATCTTCTCACAAGTTGGATTCAGTTGGATTGAGTTGGATTCATATATAAATATTTTAAAATCAAAATTATAAAAAAGAATTATATACTTTTTGTCAAAGTTTAGCATATTTTGTATTGAAAAACGTTTTTCAATAATGTTACTTTATGATTAGAATCAAACCTGAACAAGATGTTACAAAGAGATATGTTAGAGTCTTTAGATTTTAGATTAAATCAGATTAGGTTTAAAGATTGTGTGTGTGTGTGTGTTTGTGTGTGCATTTTAGTTGTGTCAGTGTCACCAATTTATATTTGTGGTGGTTCTGACCTTTATTTGACAAATTATAAGACTTTTTTATAGCCGTACAAATGTATTCCTGTGTGAGTTGTGTGTGTGTGTGTGTGTGTGTGTGTGTGTGTGTGTGTGTGTGTGTGTGTGTGTGTGTGTGTGTGTGTGTGTGTGTGTGTGTGTGTGTGTGTGTGTGTGTGTGTGTGTGTGTGTGTGTGTGTGTGTGTGTGTGTGTGTGTGTGTGTGTGTGTGTGTGTGTGTGTGTGTGTGTGGTGTGTGTGTGTGTGTGTGTGTGTGTGTGTGTGTGTGTGTGTGTATTTTTGTTGTGTCAGTGTCACCAATTATATTTGTGGTGGTTCTGCATTTTATTTGACAAATTATAAGACTTTTTTTTATAGCCTTACACATATGTATTCCTGTGTGTATGTGTATGTGTATGTGTGGTTGTGTATATGTGTGTGTGTGTGTGTGTGTGTGTGTGTGTGTGTGTGTGTGTGTGTGTGTGTGTGTGTGTGTGTGTGTGTGTGTGTGTGTGTGTGTGTGTGTGTGTGTGTGTGTGTTGTGTGTGTGTGTGGTGAGCATGATCATTTAGCATTGTGGATGCTTTTTACATCGTTGGAAGTGTGCCATTTCATTTCTGTCCATGTGATCTGCGTTGTTTCTGATTTTGATGATTATATGTTTACTATGCGGGGTCTCCAGGGACCCCGAAGACAACAAGTGTGACTATTTTTTTCACGCCAACATAATAACAGATATCGTTCCAATTTAATTTTTTTTTTGTAGATCTAGAAAGAGTCAAGAGCTGTAGAAAGTTTCAAACCATTTGGACAAAGAGAACATTTTTTTTAATTTGAGCAAAAGTCATTTGGGTACTAAAATACCCCAAAGATAACCAGGACTTTCAGGTTGTTGTCTTTGTTCAGATTCCCGCCTCTTATCTATCTCCTTGGTTACAGTCATTATTAGTTCATCTGTGTCAGCTGTGTTCTATTAATTATCCTCGTTTGTGTTTGCTTTATAAGTTCATCCCTCACTTTCATTCCCTGTTTGGTCTACGTTTCAAATTGTGTGTGTACCCTGCTGCCTGTTTAGACTCATATCTGTTGAGATTATTCTATTAAACTGTGTGTTTGGACTTTATTCATCCTTGCCTACAATCCTACAAAATGGCATAGAAGAGCATGAGTAGATACACAAACTGGGACGCAACTTATGATGTGATACGAGATGAGAAAATAGAAAGCATCCGCAACACTATTGTAAATGTACAATCCTCTATGGTGTCTTATGACTCGGCCTCAATTATGGCCCCTCTAGAACAACTACACCGCTTTACAACTATAGGACAGGAAGAACTAAAAAAACTTATCATTGCATCTAAACCAACAACATGTTTATTAGATCCAATACCCACTAAACTACTTAAAGAAGTGTTACCTGTAGTGGAAGAGCCTCTGCTCAATATTATTAACTCATCTTTATTTTTAGGTCATGTTCCAAAAATATTCAAGCTGGCAGTAATAAAACCTCTCATTTAGAAACCGCAATTAGATCCAAATAACCTAGCAAATTACAGACCCATCTCAAATCTTCCATTTATGTCTAAAATACTAGAAAAAAATTGTGTCCGCTCAATTGTGCTCTTTCTTGCAAGAAAATGATATCTATGAAAAATTTCAGTCGGGATTCAGACCGCATCATAGCACAGAAACTGCGCTAGTTAAAATTACAAATGATTTACTCTTAGCCTCTGACCAAGGCTGTATCTCAATACTAGTTCTACTTGATCTTAGTGCTGCGTTCGACACTATAGATCATAAAATACTCTTAGATCGACTACAAAACTACACTGGTGTTCAGGGACAGGCATTAAGCTGGTTTAGATCGTACTTATCAGACCGTTACCATTTCGTCTGTTTAAATGGGGAAAAATCAAAGATAACATCAGTAGACTATGGAGTGCCGCAAGGATCTGTCCTAGGCCCTCTGCTATTCTCAATATATATGCTGCCACTTGGTAATATTATAAGAAAACATGGAATTAATTTTCACTGTTATGCTGATGACACTCAATTATATATCTCATCACGACCAGATGAAAACACTAACTTATCTAACTTGACAGAGTGTCTAAAAGATATAAAATGCTGGATGACGTGTAATTTCCTGCTATTAAATTTAGATAAAACGGAGGTATTACTTATTGGTCTAAAAAACTACCCACAAAATCCCTTACAATACAACTTTAATTTAGAAGGATGTCCTGTTACTCTATCCACTACAGTAAAAGACCTGGGTGTTATGCTAGACCGCAACTTGACTTTCGAAAATCATATTTCATATGTTACAAGAACAGCCTTTTTCCACCTTAGAAACATTGCTAAGCTACGTAACATGCTATCTGTTTCAGATGCAGAAAAGTTAGTTCATGCATTCATGACCTCGAGACTAGATTACTGTAATGCTTTATTAGCTGGTTGTCCTGCATCCTCAATAAACAAGCTACAGTTAGTCCAAAATGCAGCCGCTAGAGTTCTTACTAGATCAAGAAAATATGATCATATAACACCAATTTTATCATCTCTACACTGGTTACCTATTAAGTTCCGTATCAATTACAAAGTATTACTACTGACTTATAAAGCTCTAAATAGTTTAGCTCCTGTGTATTTAACAGACCTTCTATCGCCCTACAATCCATCGCGCTCTTTAAGATCACACAATTCGAGGCTTCTGGTCGTTCCTAGGATATCTAAGTCTACTAAAGGAGGGAGAGCGTTCTCACATTTATCTCCTAAACTCTGGAATAGCCTTCCTGATATTGTTCGAGACTCAGACTTGCTGTCCCAGTTTAAAACTAGATTAAAGACGTTTCTCTTTAACCAAGCATTCACTTAATGCTTACCTTTTATACTACTTCTGAATCAGTTCGAATGCATTAATATTATGAACATCAGCTATGCTAATTATTTCCCATCTGTCTTTCTGCTGTTATCTCGGGACGCTAGTCCCGAGGTAAATAGCGTTCGTCAGCTCCAGTTTGTATCCAGCCTCTCACGGAGACTTCAGATGCCCCAACACCTGTGATGAGACGACTAAACGCCTGTGGAGAGACGACTCGACGCCTGTGAAGAGACGACTAAACACCGGCGATATGTTATGCCTAAATTTATACATGATTAACTAACTGTATTTTTCTTTGTACATTTCTGAAATGCACTTTCTGTAAAGCTGCTTTGAGACAATGTGTATTGTGAAAAGCGATATACAAATAAACTTGAATTGAATTGAATTGAATACGAGAGAGTAGAGTTTCAGTAAGATTTAGTAATATCTTTCCACTGAATTATGTGCCTTGGTGACATTTTTTGATATTACGTTGATTCTTGCATGTTTTGTGACATTCAAAGTGAAATGCCCAGTGACCCTAGAAGCATTTTCAGTTTTATTCAGCAGTTGGGAAATGAAATCTGGAGAGTGGCGCTAAAAGGCTGATGTGTTGCAATTGAAAATAACGTACCAACTACACTAAACCCTACTCTAAACCTAACTGATTTTGTTAAAGCAAACATGAGATTCAAATGCATTTTGTTGAAGCAACCATGTCTCCTCATCGCATGTACAATGCTGTACCTGCAGAGCTACTCAAAAGATGAACTATGTTGGAAAATCCATACAATAAAAAGGAATTTCATAAAAAGGAATTTTAGTGCCTCTAGTGTTCATATCAGTAATCTGCAGTGAACTGTAGGTGCACATGTCAAGTCAAGTCAAGTCACCTTTATTTATATAGCGCTTTTTACAATACAAATTGTTTCAAAGCAGCTTTACAGAGATAACAGGAAAACAATGTTGTAATAGTATTGTTCAATTGAAAATTAAATGTCCCCAACTAAGCAAGCCAAAAGGCGAAGGCAACAGTGGCAAGGAACCAAAACTCCATCAGGTGACAGAATGGAGAAAAAAACCTTGGGAGAACCCAGGCTCAGTCGGGGGGCCAGTCCTCCTTTGGCCAACGAATGAACAGTGTATGATTATGAGTTAGGCAGCATAATGTCAGGAGTCAGATGGGATCAGAACTTTCACGATATTATCCAGTTCATCTGGTTGGGTTGGGTCATCCCGCCGGTGAGGAGATGAGTGTGGTGAGGTGTCCATGGGCCTTCACAGCCCTGATAATGCGTGTCGTCGTCGTCGTGTCCATGTGATGGTCCTTCATCAGATCTGGATATGCCCTGGATCCGGCGGTCTGCGGTAAACCTCGGGATAAACAGAGAGACTAATATTAGCGTATAGACGCCATCCTTCTTATGATGTACAAAGTACATCAGGAATTATGGGAAGTGTTCCCGGTTCCGGCTGATCTAATCTATGCAGCCTAACATTGAATTATAGAAATCTATAATGTGTTATGTGTATGCTAAGCCAAAGAGATGTGTTTTTAGTCTAGATTTAAACTGACAGACTGTATCTGCTTCCCGGACCGTGTTAGGAAGATTGTTCCAAAGTTTTGGTGCTAAATAGGAAAAGGATCTACCGCCAGCAGTCGATTTTGATATTCTAGGTATTATCAACTGGCCAGAATTTTGAGATCGCAATAGACGTGAAGGACTATAATGCGTTAAGAGCTCGCTCAAGTACTGGGGAGCTAAACCATTTAGTGCTTTGTAAGTAATCAGCAATATTTTAAAATTTATACGATGTTTAATAGGCAGCCAATGCAGTGTTGACAGAACCGGGCTAATATGGTCATACTTCCTGGTTCTGGTAAGAACTCTAGCGGCTGCATTTTGAACTAGCTGTAGTTTGTTTAATAAGCGTGCAGGGCAACCACCCAGTAGAGCATTACAATAATCTAGCCTTGAGGTCATGAAAGCATGAACTAATTGTTCCACATTTGTCAGTGAGAGCATATGACGTAATTTAGATATATATTTTAAGATGGAAAAATGCGGTTTTACAGATACTAGACACGTGAATGTCATCTTTCAAATGAAAGATTGGTATCAAAGAGCACGCCCAGGTTCCTAACTGACGACGAAGACTTAACAGAGCAGCCATCAAGTGTTAGACAGTATTCTAGGTTATTAGGTGAGGAAGTTTTTTGTCCAATGATTAGAATCTCTGTTTTTTCAGAATTTAGTAATAGGAAATTACTGGTCATCCAATTTTTTATATCAGCTATGCATTCCGTTAATTTTGTGAATTGGTAAGTTTCGTTAGGTTTTGAAGAAATATACAGCTGAGTATCATCAGCATAACAGTGCTAATTCCATATTTCCTAATGATATCTCCTAATGGTAGCATGTAAAGAGTGAAGAGCAGCGGTCCTAGTACTGAGCCTTGTGGTACGCCATACTGAACTTGTGATCGATAAGACATCTCTTCATTTACTGATACAAACTGAAAACGGTCAGATAAGTATGATTTAAACCATGCTAGTGCAATTCCGCTAATGCCAACATAGTTTTCTAGTCTATTTAAAGAATGTTGTGGTCGATAGTATCAAATGCAGCACTAAGATCAAGTAACACTAATAGAGAGATACAACCACGATCGGATGATAAGAGCAAATCATTTGTGACTTTAATGAGAGCAGTCTCAGTACTATGGTACGGTCTAAATCCGGACTGAAAATCCTTGCAGATATTATTTCTTTCTAAAAAGGAACACAGTTGTGAGGATACTGCTTTTTCTAGTATCTTTGACAGAAAAGGCAGATTCGAGATTGGCCTGTAATTGACTAATTCTGTAGGATCAAGTTGCGGTTTTTTAACAAGCGGTTTAATCATAGCCAGCTTAAAGGTTTTTGGTACGTATCCTAGAAACAAAGACGAATTAATGATATTTAGAAGATGATCTATGACCTCTGGAAGCATCTCTTCCAGTAGCTTAGTCGGTATAGGGTCTAGCATACAAGTTGTCGATTTAGATGAATTAACAATTTTGCAAAATTCTTCCTCTCCTATAGCAACAAATGAATCAAAATGTTCCTCACAGAGACTACAATATACTCCCTGATGCGATACTGTAGTAGACGGTTGCATAGTTATAATTTTGTCCCTGATATTATCAATCTTATAAGTGAAGAAGTTCATAAAGTCATTACTGCTGTGTTTCTTATAAACTTCTGGGCTTGAAGCTTTCTTTTTCGTTAGTTTAGTCACTTGTTCAAATAAATACCTAGGATTATGTTTATTTTCTTCTAATAGGGTTGAAAAATAATTAGTTCTAGCATCTTTTAAGGCCTCTCTGTAAGCAATCGAGCTCTCCTTCCATGAAATCCGAAATACCTCTAGTTTTGTTTTCTTCCAGTTTCGCTCCATTTTTCTGGCTGCTCTCTTAAGGGCCCGGGTGTGCTCATTGTACCACGGCGTTGGACTATTTTCTTTAATCTTCTTTAAGCGCAGCGGAGCAACTGTGTCTAAAGTGCTGGAAAAGAGAGAGTTAAAAGTTTCTGTTGCAATATCAAGTTCTTCTAAGCTTTCTGGGATGCTGAGATTATGAAACTGATTTGGAAGATTATTGATAAAGCAATCTTTAGTGGCAGAAGTGATAGGTCTAACATATTTATAACACGGAGTCGGCTTTGCAGCCTTGGCTAAATGTAATTTACACGAGACTAGATAATGATCGGAGATGTCGTCGCTCTGCTGCAGAATTTCAACGCCATCAACATCTATTCCATGTGATAATATTAGATCAAGAGTATGATTACGACAATGAGTAGGTCCTGACACGTGTTGTCTCACTCCAATTGAGTTTATAATGTCTTTAAATGCCAATCCCAATGCATCTTTTTCATTATCTACATGTATATTAAAATCACCAACAATTAGGACTTTATCTGCAGCCAATATTAATTCTGATAGAAAGTCAGCAAATTCTTTGATAAAATCTTTATGGTGCCCTGGTGGCCTGTATACAGTAGCCAGCAGAATTCTCAAACGTGATTTATTGTTTACACTATAAATTTTTACATTAAGCACCAACACTTCAAAAGAAGTATATTTAAAACTAGATTTCTTAGTGGTTTTGAGAATATTACTATAAATTACAGCAACACCTCCCCCTTTGCCTTTCGGACGAGGCTCATGTTTATAACAGTAATCTTGCGGAGTGGACTCATTTAAAGTCATGTAATCGTTTGGTTTTAGCCAGGTTTCTGTCAAACACAGCACATCTAGGTTATAGTCTTTAATCTTATCATTAACTATGAGCGATTTTGAATTAAGGGATCGAATATTCAGCAACCCAAGCTTTATCGTTTGCTCATCTGTATTATATCTGTTTTTTATTTGTTGAACATCAATTAGATTTTTAACCTTAGAAAGGTTTGGCAGTTTTTTGGATTTCCAAATTCGGGGAACAGACACAGTCTCTATATGATGATATCTAGGTGAAAGAGTCACTATGTGATGGGATTTATCTGACCTTGGTGACGTGAGGCCGCTAGCAGACGGTCGGTTTAGCCAGTTTGTCTGCTTCCTGACCTGAGCCCCATGTATATAGATGCATGTGTGTCCTCTGAACCAAGGGTCCCTAACCCTAACATACTGTATGTCAGAGATCTCTGCCCCTAAACACCACATAGGAAAAATACAAACTGTGGTTCGTTTCTTTACATTGGCAGTCTGACTGCTCATTTTGTCTAAGCGGGAATTTCTACACCCGAACAAACTGCAGCATGATGGACCAGACCTCTCAAGCTCATGCCATTGGTAGTGAACCACCTCCAAGCTCTAAGAAGTGCGTTTCAGATTTGTTTTGCTATTTACCGATCTTAGTCTGGGCACCAATTTCAGTATATATTCGATGTATTTCATGAGTCTAATCAGATGTAATTATGCAGGATACAGGTTCTGCTGACCCTCTGGATCTTTCTTCTCCATACAGCCTCCCACTCCAGTATCTCTGTACAGCTTTATTGACTGAACCCACTTTGTGAACCAGATTTGTTGTTCGTCAGGACATGCCCCCTCTCCGTACTGAACTTTGTGTTATAGGTCTCTATGACTCAATTAGAAGCACATGGGACATAAGCTTTGAGTTTTTGCAGGGAACAAGTATTTTTTCAGCACTTTTCTGCTTAAATGTGAAGTGGGTCATTGTTTTTCAGTGTTAAAATACTTTCTTCTTTCCCAGTTTATTGTGTCTAAGTTGGCCATTTGTAGGTATATTTCAATATCAGGGCAAACACTTGTGGCACTTTGCTCAAAACATTGCTCTATTTGTTAGGCCAATTCAGCATAGCAACAAGGACTCAACCAATGAGTTTAGGGCAGGCTGTCTGTTTGTTGGAGATGAGAGAGGAAACTTTTTAAAAAGTAGTCATTTTTACAATATAGTGACACAAAAATGACACGCTGTGTAAATTATGAGGGTAAGAAAGACTAAGAGGGTAAGAAAATGGTCACACTTTATTTTAGTGTCCAATTCTCTCTATTAACTACAACTTCTGCCTCAATTAACTCCTACTGCATTATTAGTTTAGGTAGTGATGTAGAATATGGTCATGCAGAATAAGGCATTATGAGCTTTATAAGTGCTAATAAACAGCCAATATCCTAATAATATGCATGCTAATAAGAAACTAGTTAATAGTGAGAACTCATTGTGTAAATTCATTGTTATACTGCAGTTTTCTCTGTGCGCTGCAGGCTACATCACTGTTACATCACGGTTACATCACTGTTACATCACTGCTTATTTGTTCCATCCAAAGTTTAGTTACACAAAGCACTTAACAGTCTGTTTCTCATGACTCTTTCATATGTCAGTACTGATTATAAGACAACACCTGGAAGACAGGCTGTTTGTGCTCATTGGCTGGAATACTCGCTGTCCAGATGTATGATGTTGATAAAACAAAGGCTGTGAGAAGCCGCTTGTTCCTTTAGTCCCTGACACATCGAAAGACCACGTCATCTGAGCAAGGCTAGGCTGCAAGTAAAAAGAGTGAAAAGTAATAAAAACACTGGACGTGCAACATTACATGAAAGGAGACTTGGAGTGGTTATGTGGATTAGAAAAAAATATATAATTTTAATTCAGATATTTAAAACATGTCCATAGAAGTCATTGTTTAAATATCTGAACTACAATAATTTGTATATTTCTTATATAAATGATTTATATGTAATGTTTTTTTAAGGTACAGTAATACATCCCAGGTGAATATGATGAAAAAATTAACTAATACTAATAATTCTCACATGCATTCAAAGTGTGAGAAAACCATGGATACACCACTTGACATTTTAGAGCCATTATTAAAAAATTACAAAATCAACATGAAAATAAACAGAACTGACGAAGATCTTTATTAATCGAAACATTGCTGTTATATTTTACAAAGAACTGGTGAAGATACTTTGGATGTGCATATTTTTTCCTTATTTTTTAAATCAGCATGCAATACCAAGGTCACATGTGTGTGTGTGTGTGTGTGTGCGTGCGTGCGTGCGTGTTTGTGTGTGTGTGTGTGTGTGTGTGTGTGGTCTGACAATGGGGACAAAATGTCCCCACAAAGATAGCAATATCTTTGTCCTTGTGGGGACATTTTTTTGGTCCCCATGAGGAAAACAGCGTATAAATCATATTAAGTGATGTTTTTTGAAAATGTAAAAATGCAGAGGTTTCAAGGTTTCTGTGATGGGTAGGTTTAGGGGTAGGGTTAGTGTAAGAGGATAGAATATACAGTTTGTACAGTATAAAAATCATTATGCCTAAGAGTCCCCACAAAGATGTGTGCGCCTGTTTGTGTGTGTGTGTGTGTGTGTGTGTGTGTGTGTGTGTGTGTGTGTGTGTGTGTGTGTGTGTGTGTGTGTGTGTGTGTGTGTGTGTGTGTGTGTGTGTGTGTGTGTGTGTGTGTGGTGTGTGTGTGTGTGTGTGTGTGTGTGTGTGTGTGCTTGTTTTTGTGATATATGAGGACACAAATGTGTATAATGACATGGGTATTACAATGGTATTACAACTTACACGTGAAATATGAGGACATTGCATGCGTCCTCATATTTCAAACAGCTTAAAAAACATAAAAAACAATGTTTTTTTTTTAAATGTTAAAATCCAGCATGTCTCCTGTAAGGGGTAGGTTTAGGGACAGGGGCAGTGTAGGGGGATAGAATATATAGTTTGTCCAGTATAAAAACCATTACGCCTATGGAATGTCCTCATAAATCACAAAAACAAACGTACGTGTGTGTGTGTGTGTGTGTGTGTGTGTGTGTGTGTGTGTGTGTGTGTGTGTGTGTGTGTTGTGTGTGTGTGTGTGTGTGTGTGTGTGTGTGTGTGTGTGTGTGTGTGTGTGTGTGTGTGTGTGTGTGTGTGTGTGTGTGTGTGTGTTTATTATCTATAATTTGATTTGATTTGCCTGGAAATGGTGTTGCTCATTGCTCTTGGAAAAAAAGCCCTGAAGAATCCCATTAGGGGAAAGTTTAGAAAAAGACCCAAATATAGTCTATTCATTTGAATATTCATTATTTTTCTCATGTGAATAGGGTTAAAAAAATTACCTTTAGATATCACCATGAAAATTACTGTGTTGATTACTTACACTTACATGTTTGTTAACATGGACAAACGGTGCATAATCTAATTACATATGTGCTAATTTGCATAAATACCACAACATATCTAAACATTGGGTTATAGCAGGAGAACATGTCTTGTTGAATCTTGTTGACATATAACAGTAAAAGACTTAATGTTAAGGTCTGAATGGAACCCATTACCCATTAACATTAATACATAGATGCAGGAAGAAGTTCTTTAGAAACCAGTCTTTAATTATTAGATGGGGTTTGGGGCTGGGTCAGTGGGACTGTTTCTTGGGATAAATCTGAGGGAAGAACAGGAGACATGGATAAGGACTCGGAGAATGCAGAAGACAAAAGGTAGGTAAAATAAAAAGTGTCTTGATCCAAAAATCTAGTTACGTACACAATGCACTCAATGCCCAAACCCATCTCTGCAATAATAATAAGTAGGCTACTTCTTCCTGCCTCTATGTATTAATGTTTATGGGTAATGGATTCCATTCAGACCTTATTTTTTTTATTTTATTTTTATTTTTTTATTTATTTAGCACAAAAAAACAGATAGTTATTAAAAAAAAATACATGTGGATTATGCAGGAGAGGTAAGAAACCCGCAAGGGCTTATAGAACCTCCCCTCTGGATTATCAATTAATACCACACCAAATTATTATAATAAATAACAACAATCATCACAATAATGACAGACAATTAAAGACAACACATATACAAATAAAAGTGTTTTTTCATGCTTGACTTAAATACTGATAACGATGAGCTAGTTTTAATAAATAGTATTCCAAAACAGTCCTCTATATTTTAAGGAAAATTGACCTTAACATTCAGTCTTTTACTGTTATATGTCAACAAGATTCAACAAGACATTTTTAGCTTGTTGTTCATGTTGTGGTATTTATGCAAATTAGCACATAATAATTAGATTATGCACCGTTTGTCCATGTTAACAAACAATTTCAAAAAACTTGTAATACATTTTTTGTTTGTCTTGATGTAAGTAATCAACTCGGTAATTTTCATGGTGATATTTAAAGGTAAAAAAAAAAATGTACCCTATTCACGTGAGAAAAAATAATGAATATGCGAATGAATAGGCTATTTTTGTGTCTTTTTCTAAACTTTCCCCTAATGGGATTCTTCGGGGCTTTTTTTTTTCCTTACTCAGGACATATTGCAGATACAAAATCAGTTAAGTTTGCTTCAGTTGCAATTTGTTCAACCTTTTTTCATAAAATGACTGGACTTTTGGGTGATTCCGGGGAGTTAAAGCAGAATTTGAGGTAGCATTGTTTTGACCCTAATTACAAGTTTCCAGCAGCTTGTTGACCGGGTTGTCCACCCAGGTTGTGATCCTCAGACATTATAGATTTCATTTTTATATGACAACTTTTTACAGCAGCCTGCTAAACCCCCTTTGCCCCCTGGGTAATAATCAAATAAACTAATTAATTAATAATAAAGAAAATAAAAACACATTACAGGACATCAATACCAGAACAAAACAAAAACATAAAATAAAATAAAATAAAATATACATTGATACATCACAGTTCATAGCCTTTCATTCTGTAACTTTACAAGTTATGAAGTCAGGCTACAAGTTATTAGTTATTTTGCTGGAATACAACTGCACTATATACTGTACAAAAGAGGTGGGTTCAATGATGGTTAGTGCAAAAGGGAGTCCAAACATTGTAGTCCAGAGTATTTTAGTTTACCTTTAACTATGTCCGTTTTTCCAAGACAATGTTGCTGCTGGTCATTTCTTTAAACCATTGATGAGAGGGTAGGACACATTTACTTTAGTTAAGTTAATTGATTCTATTGCAAAGTTCCAATTTTAAATTTATGTTTGAAAGGTATTTTTTTTTCTCTGCAGATTTTTGTCATCTTTTGTCATCAGTAATGGCTGTGTATTATCTCAAATGTTTTCACTGAGGGGACAGACAACAAGAACTACATGACGTTGGACTCAAAAGTCAATCTGGAATGTTCAGCCCAGGCAGGAAAAATCTTTTGAACTTTCAATTCTTTTCCACACAACAATCCCCCTGGCTGGATCCAGGAAACTCCTCTATGCCTGCTGTGTGCTCCCCTCCTCACAGACATGAACTGATTTGGGCAAACAACCGTCAGACGGTGCGACCACAGGGAACCCCACCTGGAAACAGACGCTTCTGCAACCAGTCTGATTCCCTTTACATGTAGATTTTTGAAGATAATAGTGCAAATGTTTCCAACGACTTTGAAAACAATGGGTACATATGGAAAAAATAAACAGAACATTTCTATTTTAACAGCTGTAGGAGCCAATTTAGATTTTCTTGCACTTGCTATCAACCCCCAGCCCTATTTTTTAAAGTTCAACCTGTAACTCATAAATAATTCAAATCATTTGGCTTGTTGAGAAGAGATTTGTTATGAATTTTCTAAGCAGTCAAACTTTTTTAAACGATTCAAACGACAAAGTCAAACGATTGTACCTATAGCGGATGATTTTACAGTTGCAAAAATCCCTATGATTTTAATTGATGGAGGAACCAAAATCATATAGTGTCCTGATGACTTTTTTGAGGACTGTAAGAAATCACTTATAGAAAACCATAACAACCACATTGCAATGTGCTTAAAAGCACTCCAAAATCCATTAGCAACCAAACAGAAACGGTATCTCTCTATGTTGAAACTGATTTTCATTGATACAATTTTAAGGAAGCATTCTGACATAATTGTTCTGTCAAAAATAAAAAGATTTATTCTCAGTCATTTTAATAGCTCTACAACAAGCAAATGTAAACAAAACCTCTCCTTGGAGATGTAAATAGCACTCAAGTTTGGCTTTGATCCAGGGACATACTGCATATATACACACGCACTCAAAATTGATCTGATGTTGCATTCACATACCAAAAACATTCACACTGTGTACAGCGCGCCAGCTTCACATACCTTGAATATCTTTCTAGAACTCGTGCATTTTAATCAGGTGACAAAGCAGCTGATTGGCTGTGAGCGATAATCCTCTGATTGGCCATGTACAGTTGCTCTGGCACTGTGATTGGCTGAGACAAAGAGATCTGCGTATGGTCTGTACTGTTTGCCCGGCGATGCTGGAAGCTCAGGAGAATTCGGGAATGACGGTGCACCTTCAGTATACTCATTAAACATGTTCCTGGACTCAGTTCTTAGAATAGACCGAAGAAAAACAAAAACAGGAATAGAAACGCTATTGTGCCAGTGTGCACAAGCTCAGCTTTCTCTGCAGTGTGTGACTCGCTCAAAGCATGTGTCCTGTCTATTGCACTGAAGGAGAGGGAGGATGTCAGATTTAAAATACTATTCCAGATTAATTGTGTGTATAGTTTCGATTTAATGGACATAATCTTCCACAGAGAGTATATTTCTTTCAGTTATCAGTATTGCACTTACAATTGAAATCTATGGGCCAATTACAGTATAAACATTTAATACACTCTGTTTTGTAAGTATAGATATAAGATTTGTGATGAAATTATTCTAAAATTACAGTATCATTTTTCACCCCTGTCAAGGCCATTTGAAGTCTGCAAATCTTGTATGAGGAAAGTAGAAAAATTAGTAAATGGTGACAGAATCTTTATTTGTGTGTGTGAAACTTTCTTTAAATGTTTTTTTTTCTGCATTCTTTTGCGCTGCTTTTTAATTGTTTTTCTTATAAACATGCGTTAGACGTATGTGAGCAGTCTTTTCTTCCCTGTTCTGTTGTTTTTTACTATTGCTGTGATCTTGTGTGATTGACAGGTTGTCCCACCCTCATGGCAGTAAACACATCATCAGAGAAGAGAAGAGATACAATGAGGAAGTTATTTTGATTAAAGATTATGAGGGCACGTCATTTTTTACACACACCACACACAAAATAATAATGATGTCCACGGATAAATAATTTACAATGAAAACTGCAATATTCCATAAACAAATTATATTTTGATTCCATGGGGACTTTAAAAGCAGAAAACATTTACTTCTATACCTTGCAAGATTTTATTTTCTTCATTCCATTGCTTTGCGTCTCATGTTTCTAAGCGCAAAAATGCATTCTGTCTATTATGCATATTAAATATGGAATCTTTTAATACAAACTAGTTTATTATCATTTCCTGACAGAACATCTTAAAGGGATAGTTCACCCAAAAAATAACATTTTGTCATCATTTACTGTTACTATGGAAGTCAATGGGTTATAGATATTCAGAGATATTCTTAGAGGTCAACTGTCTGATTACCAACATTCTTTAAAATATATATTTTTTGTGTTCAACAGAAGAAACTCATATATGTTTGGAACAACTTGAGGGTCAGCAAGTAATGACAACATTTTCATTTTGGGGTGAACTATCCCTTTAAAAATCCTGAAAGGGTCCAGCATGAATCCTACACAACGTGTTAGCTTTAAGAACCACAGGAGGCGATACAAGACCAGTTTTCCGGCTGTTTCTGTGTCAGTGTTGTTTAGTCTGCTGTGCAGGGCAGACGGCCAGGAGTAGCTGAGGTAAATTCCTTAGCTGTTACATCAGGTCGCCAGCAGACTTTGACTCATCAAAGCGGTCTGAGATTTCCAGGGTCTCGTCTAGGAGCTTCTGCAGGAAACCGAGGGCTTGGACGTCCAGACGGCTGACTACTGTCTAGATTCCCACATCTGATGTGTCTGGCTATCCCCAAATCCGATAAATCATCACTGTTAGTAGAGGAGTTTTAGCAGGAGTCTGTTTGTATTACAGGCAGCAATATGGTATGTTAAGCAAGTGTACTTTCAGACTGTCTGCTGGTCTGTGGAGGTTTTGCTCACCATTGGTGCTGTAGCAAAGAAAGTTCACATAGCCTGTATATCAGACTGACAGTGTAGTTTTATCAGTTAAATTGTTCAACAACATAAAATACCTACTTGAAAACACCTATGATGTTTTTTTTTTTTCACTAGATATACTTAGAGGGCATAAACCCAGATGTCATACTCTCTTGATTTTTTACTTTTGTCGTTTGAGTGCCATTTAGTTCTTCCATGCTGGAAGAGAGCGTGTTTTTGCTTTGTCACTGTTACTCCTGACACTCTATCTCTGTGACTAAGCATTTCTTGTTTCCTTGAACTTACGCAGGGACTGCGTTGCATTTTCTACCTTGTGTTGAGAAACAACCCTCCAGTAGAAAACAGCACGAGGTCAAAAAACACACTCTAAAACAACAACCACGTTATCCCACTGCCTCCCCTCTCCCTTATATGAAAGTTAAAGCAAAGTGAGAACATGTTTTGATGCTTAACTTGTTTTGATAGCGTTGCAGCTGAGGTAGGAAGTTGTTCCTGTTTTGAACATGCTTACAGAGAGACCCCCTCCCACCCCATCACGTGTGGGCTTCTTAAAAAACAAATCGTCCAGCAGCGGCAGAAGGGAAGGGAGGGGGCTTGGATAAAGGGGGAAGAAATTTGGACTAACGCCAGAGATGTTTTGTTGGGGAGATGTTTTTCTGTGCACATGGAGGATTGCAGAAGAGTTGCCTCATGTGGTGCTTTCCCCACAAAAACTCACAATCTGTCACCTGTCACCTGCTCTCTGCTGCATATTGCTCTAGTTGGGCCAGCCCAGACCACAGGCCACGGTAAACACAGCCGCTCAGATGTTTGATTCTGTTGGCATTGTTCAATATTGAGCAGGACATAAACAGTCATGCCAACAAAAAAATCCGGATTGAAGTCGACATTTTACTTCCCCAATGAAATATTTCCTTCTGAAACAGGATATTCAAGGAGAAAAAATATGTCAGACAAAACTTAGTTTTACCCATTGTGAATTCAGTGGATTGTGGAAAGCCAGCATTGCATTCCGTTGTGAATACTTGCAGAGTGTTTCTGTATTTGGTTGTGTTGTGAGTATTGCAGTGTGTTCTGTATGTGTTTTTCTGTAATTCATGTGTTTCTGATTTGGTTGTGTGAGTATTTGCAGTGTGTTTCTGTATTTGGTTGTTTGTGAGTATTTGCAGTGTGTTTCTTTTTGGTTGTTTTGTGAGTATTTGCAGTGTGTTTCTGTATTTGGTTGTGTTGTGAGTATTTGCAGTGTGTTTCTGTATTTGGTTGTGTTGTGAGTATTTGCAGTGTGTTTCTGTATTTGGTTGTGTAGTGAGTATTTGCAGTGTGTTTCTGTATTTGGTTGTGTTGAGTATTTGCAATGTGTTTTTGTATTTGGTTGTGTAGTGAGTATTTGCAGTGTGTTTCTGTATTTGGTTGTTTTGTGAGTATTTGCAATGTGTTTTTGTATTTGGTTGTGTAGTGAGTATTTGCAGTGTGTTTCTGTATTTGGTTGTGTAGTGAGTATTTGCAGTGTGTTTCTGTATTTGGTTGTGTAGTGAGTATTTGCAGTGTGTTTCTGTATTTGGTTGTGTAGTGAGTATTTGCAGTGTGTTTCTGTATTTGGTTGTAGTGAGTATTTGCAGTGTGTTTCTGTATTTGGTTGTAGTGAGTATTTGCAGTGTGTTTCTGTATTTGTTTATGTAGTGAGTATTTGCAGTGTGTTTCTGTATTTGGTTGTGTTGTGAGTGTTTGCAGTGTGTTTCTGTATTTGGTTGTAGTGAGTATTTGCAGTGTGTTTCTGTATTTGGTTGTAGTGAGTATTTGCAGTGTGTTTCTGTATTTGTTTATGTAGTGAGTATTTGCAGTGTGTTAGTTTCTGTATTTGGTTGTAGTGAGTATTTGCAGTGTGTTTCTGTATTTGGTTGTGTAGTGAGTATTTGCAGTGTGTTTCTGTATTTGGTTGTGTTGTGAGTGTTTGCAGTGTGTTTCTGTATTTGGTTGTGTTGTGAGTATTTGCAGTGTGTTTCTGTATTTGGTTGTGTTGTGAGTATTTGCAGTGTGTTTCTGTATTTGGTTGTGTTGTGAGTATTTGCAGTGTGTTTCTGTATTTGGTTGTGTTGTGAGTATTTGCAGTGTGTTTCTGTATTTGGTTGTGTTATGAGTATTTGCAGCACGTGTTGACAAAAACTGATGAAGATGTTTGCTTAATTTGCCATTTTTTTCTTTTTGGATGTGTTTTTTTCAGTTGCAGCGCGTTCTCGATCACCGAATAAATCTATGTTAATTGATAAATATTGCATTTTTGGGGAGTCACACCCCATAACAACTATCCTTCTTAATCTATTTATTTGTTTATATTCATGTTTCTGTATGTTGGTTGGACCAAATGACTTTGGTTGTATCACCCTGGCGGTTTTTATGAACACACACACACACACACACACACACACACACACACACACACACACACACACACACACACACACACACACACACACACACACACACACACACACACACACACACACACACACACACACACACACACACACACACACACACACACACAAGAAATGTAAAATATAAATTAAAAACATGCTAAGACATGCTTCTTTTTGTTGCATGTTTTATTTATTTATTTATTTTTGATAAATTAATAAATAGGACAAAAAAGTCTTATCTCAACACTGATGCATTAAATTACTGCATTAACTGTTGGCTATATTTTAGAAAGGCTGCATTACGTATTATGGTCATGTCAGCTGAATAGGAAAATATATATTATAATTATTATTATTCATAAAAACTGCACTATGCACATTGAATGTGCATTTAGAAAGTTAAGACGTCCATTTTGTTCTCTTGTTAACTCTAAACGATACATTTGATTTCTCAGGTCCTCTTGTCATCTTTCTCGTCTGAGGGAGGAGTGATCTGTCTTCGCACTTTCTTTTTCACGTCTGCATCACAGTGTCTCGTACCCATGTGCTCCCCCTCCTACACTGCGACCCACGTGCGTGTGTGTCTGTGTGTGTGTGATGGATGTCTGTGGTCTAACCTTTAGCGAGGTCTCTGCTTCTACAAAGAAAACAGGGAGATTACTCGTTTAACCTTTCACTACTGACTGATGAATCATCATCTTGATGGGTTACTCTGAAGTTTCTCTGATCTCTTCATCTTGCCTCTTATTTAAAACAAAATCTTTCTTACAGAGGTCATATTTATCATGAAGTCACTATTACAGTAAAGCATAGAAATGTCATATTAGCATATCTGGAATAAGACCTAGAATCATAAGCCAGCTATATTTGGTTGAAAGGGTTGGTGGTTACTAAGTGGTACTGTATTTATATATAACTTTATACAATACAGTTTGTATTAAAACAGCTACAGTGATAAACATGATAATAATGATGAGGCTTGGTACATTTTTAATTTAAACACATGTATCCCCAATGGAATGAATGATGACCTGTCTTTAAGCTGTTTCCTGTAAACATATTACGAGTATTATGCTGTATCAAATATGTGTCTTTGTCTTTCATTAATGGACTCATTGAAACATTGGTAACATGTGTATTATTTTAAAATTATTGGTTGATGTGATTATGGGTGTCAACTGGTGTGGGTATATAAGATTGGGTAAAGTATGATTCTTTGCACACTGAAGAAGGCACACGCCGAAACGCATCTGTGTAAATTAAACTGTCTATGCAAAGTGCGGCCTCTTTTTTCTATATATGATAATAATGATTCAATGCTGCAAACAGAATTCAATTGTGCTGTAAAGCAGCTCTAAAAAGACAATAGGAAAAAGGTATTATTCAGTTAAAATCAGTTCAGTGTTGATTCAGTTCAGTTTTATAACTGTAAAATCAAGTATGAAATGAGTTCAATAAAGTGTTTCTGCAGAAAACAGTGATGTCATCATCCAGCTCAGTTCCGTTCACATCCAAGTGTCAGTGCAAATCAATATGTTGAATATTAAGGTTGCTAAGATATTCTGGATGATTGTTATTGGCCCAAGTCAAAAATTTCTTTATGATATTTATTTACTTATTTATTTATAAACATTTTATTCAAGGATCAGCCCCATGAGATGAAACATCTCGTTTTCATGGGGGTCCTCAGTAACATTTCCAAACAATAAAGAACAGTAAAACAACAGAATAGTTACAATATACAAGATACAAAACCTCAACACACACACACACATATAGTGATATCATGTTTCTACGTATTTGTTTAACTGGTAAAGGAAGGCACTAGCAACTCAAAAGTCATGGGTTTGATTCTCAAGAAACACATATGCTGATCAAATGTATAGCCTGAATGCACTGTAAGTCACTTTAGATGAAACATCTGCAAAATGCAAAGTAAAAATGAGCTTGGATCCCTCTTTCAGTGTAAATCTATAGGAAGTTTTCACTTTTCAATTGTCATTGGGCTAAAATTAGGGCTAAATTGGGCTAAAAAACAGTGGCACAACCTTCTTAATTCATCATGCCACACGATTTCAGGCATCATTCATGTCTGTAGCATAAACATGCGGGACAAGTTACACAGCAAAGTTAATTTTAAGCATCATTACTCCAGTCTTCAGTGTCAGAAATCATTCTAATATGCTGATTTAGTGCTCAAGATACATTTCTTATTATTAACTTTGAAAACAGTTTTAATCATTTTTGTGGAAACATTTATTTGAAAATCTTTTGTAACATTATACATGTCTTTACTGTCACTTTAGATCAATTTGATCTGTCCTGCTTATTTATTTTAACCTTTGAATGGTGATGGTAAAGTTAGCAAGCACTAATAATGTCCAGCTACACTTAGAAGATTCTCTTTTAAAACTTTTCATTCATTTTCATATTAAAACAATTTGTTTCGACCAGCTGTCTTCATAACAAATTCCAGTTACAGAACACACTGCTCTTCCTGACAAGTTACTGAACGCTCTGCTCTCCCTCCTCCGGCGTACACACCGGGTTATTGTTAGCTGTGGAAATGTAGACTAATAGTTTGAGAATGCAGCATCCTCCCTCAATAAATATGTGTGGAATGTGGAGAAATGCAGGAGAATATTTCCGTGAAATATTTATGGAATGAATGAAAAACATTCTGGCATGTTCCAGGGCTGATAAGAGTCCTGTGTTGGAAATTAAACTAGAAATTTAGTAGATTGGAATTTTTATGATCGGGGTCAGAGGGACTTTAAAAGATTTCAGTCTGGACTGTTTTAAGGAGAGAACGCCGGGAATGTAACAATCAGATGAAGCAGCAGAAAGGGAAACGACACTGAGACACATTGTCCGTACAATCTTGCACACTGGGTGGGATCCGTTCACATCTGCCCTACTCTAACCAGAAAAGGCTGGACTTGGATTTGTCTGTCTGCATTACGGTCTGCCCTGTTTCTCAAGAAAATGCTGCTTTCCCTGAATGATGAAGCAGAAACAAGGAAGTTTTGAATGGTGTTTGGTGAATTTGATGATTTTGTTTTTTTAACACTAGAAACTGGTGCTGGATCAGATTTAAAGGGAAAGCTGAGGCATTTATTTACTATATTTCTTTAAACTACTTGATAGTTCCCTATGTCGAGGGAAACTCGACAATGCATCGAGAAATCGATACTTTGGGGACGCTCCCTAAGCGTGCGCCTCTGAAGTAAAATGAAACTAGTCCAATCCTGATTGGTGTTGCGTCGTGACGTAACATGTGACGGCATACCCGGAAGTATAAAGGTCACGCTGATGCATAGCATGCCAGCTTTCGCTCTTCAGCAAGCGCTCTGTGTTTTGACTGTCTGTCTTATTTGGTGTTGTATTGTCTGATTCATCAGTTCTATATATATATATATATATATCTCATATTATGGCCGAGCAGTTCAAGAAGTGTGTGTACCCCTGCCCTCGTTTCATTACGGGTGGGGACACGCATGATTTGTGTGTGAACTGCTTGGGAGCGCAACACGCACAGGCGGCTCTCGAGGGAGCCGCTTGTGATCACTGTGAAGCACTGCCCATAAGAGTGTTGCGCTCCCGGGTGGCCTGCTTTGATGAGCACGGTCGGGCTCGCGCTCCCCGCGGTTTTGGTCCCGCGTCTGCTGAGGCAGCGCGACGGCTGAGATCGTGGGGATCGCAGCGGGATCTTGCAGATGAGAATGAGACTGCTGAGGCACTTTCTCATTCATCATCTGAGGATCCTGAGCCTACTGTTAGTGGTGCAGAAGCCCGCATCGCGGCTTCTTCTGCCCACGAACAGGTCCCAGTGCTGGAGTTATCTGCTTCTGAGGAAGTGGAAGCGCTCAGCACTGGTGACGACGACCGTGAGTTAAATATACCAGTTCACGGTCAGGCTTATGAGGAACTGGTTGAGGTTGTGACGCGTGCCGTGGCCAGACTGAATATTAACTGGCCACAAGATGAGCAGGGAACGCAAGTCAAAAGTAAGCTAGACGAGCGTTTCCTGCGGCACAGATCACAGCCTCAGCGCCGGGGCTTGCCGTTTTTTCCCGATCTCCATAAAGAGCTTTCGAGATCGTGGGATAAACCGCATTCGTCCCGTGTCTCCAGTCCCAGTGTGGTGGATTATAGCAATGTGGTGGGGGCACGGGATATGGGTTATGGGAAGATGCCTAGTGTGGAGGAAGCTTTAGCTGGATATTTATCTCCTGAACTGGCATCTTCCCTTAAAGCCCCGGCGCTGCCTAGTAAGCCCTGCAGAGATACATCTGCTTTAATAGGCAGGGCTTATATGGCGGCAGGTCGCGCCGGTTCATGTCTGCACACTATGGCGATCTTGCAGGCATACCAGGCGGATCTCCTGAAAGATTTGGATGAGGGGGAGGGGCCAACTCCTGAAGATATTGCGGAGTTGCGTAAGGCCACAGATTTGTCTCTCCGGGCCACTAAAGAGACGGCCCGCGCTATTGGCCGCTCTATGGCAGCTATGGTGGCCACGGAGAGACATCTGTGGCTGAATTTATCTGGTATAAAGGAGAAAGATAAATCTTTTCTTATTGACGCACCGCTCTCGCCTTCTGGCCTGTTTGGCGACGCCGTTACAACGGTCGTCGACAGGTTTCAGGAGGCGAAAAAAGCAATCGGCGGCGTTCCAGCAGTTCCTTCCCCGTAAATGTAAATCGAAATCGAGTAGGGTGGGGCAATCAGATCAGCCCCAGCCATCAGCCAGTTCCTCGCACCGTGCAGAGCAAAAGGAGAGTGTTTCCTCTAGAGCCCCTCCTCCGGGAGCTTGGCAACGGAGGAAACGCTCTCAGCAGAAGCCATCTAACCCGAGGGGCGATTTGAGAGACGTCCTTCAGGCCAGGAGGGCTTCTGGAAAGAGGTCCTAACCGAAGTAGTAGGACCTCTGAGGACTGCCCCCCCCGCTGCAGAGCAACCGAGGTTGTTCTCACAGCGGAGTCCTCACGAAATCGATGTAGGTTTCCCGCCGTCTCTGACGCTTCGGGCCACATTAATTTCCAGCGAACGCACATCATACCGTTCGAGTCAAAAAATAAAAAACGAGTGTCTGTTATGGTCACAAAAACCGTTTCGATTAAATCCTGCCGGTCTCTCGCTTCAGGAGGTCGAGAACAGTGCTCGAAAAACACCCGAGGCCAGCCTCGAGAGGCTGGTTCCCTTAGTAGATTTTGTAGAGGCATGGTATCATCTTCCCAACATATCTGCATGGGTCCTGCGTATAATAAAGTCAGGGTACAGACTGCAGTTCGGGCACCCCCCCCAAATTCGCGGGGGTGGTGCAGACTATAGTGGTTCCAGAGCAGGCTCAGGTGATGGAACAAGAAGTGCAAGCTCTGCTGCTAAAAGAGGCCATAGAACGTGTTCCTCTTTTAGACAGGGAGTCCGGGTTTTACAGCCGGTACTTTATAGTTCCAAAGAAGGATGGGGGATTAAGACCGATTTTAGATCTCAGGGTGTTGAACCGGTCTTTGAGAAGGTTCAGGTTCAAAATGCTTACAATTCCTGTTATCGTGAGTCAGATCAGATCCGAGGACTGGTTTGTCACGATAGATCTAAAAGACGCTTATTTTCACGTTTCCATCCTTCCATGTCACAGGAGGTTCCTGAGGTTCGCTTTCGGGGGCGAAGCTTACCAATATCGGGTTCTTCCGTTCGGCCTAGCACTCTCTCCCCGCACATTCACCAAATGTATGGATGCAGCTCTTGCTCCACTGAGACTTCAGGGCATCCGCATACTGAATTATATCGACGACTGGCTCATTCTGGCCCAGTCTCGAGATATGGCGGTTCGGCATCGAGATGTCGTCCTTGGCCACATTCGGAATTTGGGGTTGAGACTCAACACAAAGAAGAGTGTGTTAGAACCGTCCCAGTGCACAACATTTCTGGGCGTCGTGTGGAACTCGATTACGATGCAGGCACGCATGTCTCCCGCACGTATCGAGTCCATTCTGGGGATGGTGTCCAAGCTAAGACTAGGCCAGGCCATCACTGTAAAGCAATTTCAAAGAATGCTGGGCCTCATGGCAGCGGCTTCCAACATTATACCTCTGGGCCTTCTACATATGAGGCCCCTTCAGTGGTGGCTAAAAACCAAGGGGTTTTCCCCCAAGGGGAATCCATTTCGTATAATCAGAGTAACGCGCAGATGCCTTCGTTCTCTGCAAATATGGAAGAAACCTTGGTTCCTGTCCCAAGGGCCAGTGCTGGGAGCGTCATGTCGCCGGAAAAACCGTTTCGACAGACGCCTCCCTCACTGGCTGGGGCGCGGTCATGGACGGCCGCTTTGCCAGGGGTCTGTGGCAGGACCATCATCATTCATGGCACATAAACTGCCTAGAGATGTTGGCTGTGTTCAGGGCTCTGAGGAGCTTCCTTCCAGACATCAAAGGTTACCATGTCCTGATACGTTCGGACAATACATCAGTGGTAGCTTATCTGAACCGACAAGGGGGACTCAGATCGCGCCCTCTGTGCAGACTGGCGCATCAGATTATTCTTTGGTCCCAGGGGAAAATACTGTCTATCAGAGCAATGTATATTCCGGGGGTTCAGAACCAGGGAGCAGACATCCTGTCGAGGCAGGGGCTGAGGCCCGGGGAATGGAGACTTCATCCAGATGTGGTGAAGTTGATATGGGAGAGGTTTGGACGAATGGAAGTGGATTTATTTGCGTCTCGAGAGACGTCCCACTGCCCACTTTGGTTCTCCCTCTCACATCCAGCCCCACTGGGGCTGGATGCCATGGTGCAGGCCTGGCCGAGGCTTCGCCTGTACGCATTTCCCCCGATCGCTCTGCTTCCGGGGATCCTGGAGAGGGTCCGTCAAGAGGGCATCAGTCTACTTCTGGTTGCCCCAATGTGGCCGACCCGAGTGTGGTTTTCAGACATAGTTTCACTCCTAATAGCTCCGCCATGGCAGATTCCTCTGAGGAGGGATCTGTTGTCTCAGGCGGAGGGCACAATTTTCCACCCTCACCCAGAGCTGTGGAAACTGTGGGTATGGCCTCTGAGGGGGTTCAGTACTTAAATGCTGGTCTGTCAGCTGGGGTGGTGGAAACCATACTTAGCTCTAGGGCTCCGTCTACACGGAGATTATATGGCCTCAAGTGGAATGTGTTTGTCACTTGGTGTAGAGAACAGGAGTTAGATCCAGTCAACTGCCCGTTGGCTTCAGTTCTGGAGTTCCTTCAAGATCGTTTCTCTGCGGGTCTCTCCCCTTCCACGCTTAAGGTGTATGTGGCTGCCATTGCGGCTTTCCACGCACCATTAAGTGATGGGCCTCTGGGGAGGCACCCCCTGGTCATTCGTTTTCTCCGTGGTACCTGGAGGATGAGACCGACAACCAGGTCCAGGGTTCCTACCTGGGACCTGGCAGTGGTTCTCGAAGGGTTATCCTTGGCCCCCTTCGAACCCCTTCAGTCGGCTTCGCCTAGGGATCTTACGTTAAAAATGGTGTTTCTCTTAGCTATTACCTCTCTTAAGAGGGTGGGAGATCTCCAAGCCCTGGCAGTAACACCAGCTTGCTTGGAGTTTGCCCCTGGCAGAGTTAAAGCCTTTTTGCACCCGAGGCCGGGCTACATTCCTAAAGTTCCTATGAATACAGCTCGGTCCACGGTCCTTCAGGCATTTCATCCTCCGCCTCATGTGTCGGCTGAGGAAGAGAAGCTTCATTTGCTCTGTCCTGTCAGAGCTTTGAGCATGTACCTTGAGAGGTCCTCTTCCTGGAGGAGGTCGGAACAGTTATTAGTGTGTTTTGGGTCACCTAAAAAGGGGCTCCCTGCATCCAAGCAAACTATTAGTAATTGGATTGTTCAAACTATTACTTTAGCCTACAAGGTGCGCGACTTGCCTTCACCTTTAGCTGTTAGGGCTCATTCGACTAGAGGCATGGCTTCCTCTAGGGCCCTCCTTTCGGGAGTTCCCCTCCAGGAGATCTGTGAGGCAGCCGGGTGGGCTACCCCACACACTTTTATTAAATTCTACAGTTTACACCTCCCTAGTACACCTGGTGCACATGTCCTTTCGTCCTAGTTGGGTGCCTGAATCAGCTTCACTCCGGGACAGGCCTATTCAGTGCGTGGCCTAGTGGGCATTCGTTCCCCAAAGTATCGATTTCTCGATGCATTGTCGAGTTTCCCTCGACATAGGGAACGTCTCGGGTTATGACTATAACCCTTGTTCCCTGAGAGGGGAACGAGACAATGCATCGTTCTGCCACGCCCCTCCAGGCCTTAGAGCGTCTTGCTTCATCGCGAGGCTGGCATGCTATGCATCAGCGTGACCTTTATACTTCCGGGTATGCCGTCACATGTTACGTCACGACGCAACACCAATCAGGATTGGACTAGTTTCATTTTACTTCAGAGGCGCACGCTTAGGGAGCGTCCCCAAAGTATCGATTTCTCGATGCATTGTCTCGTTCCCCTCTCAGGGAACAAGGGTTATAGTCATAACCCGAGACGTTCTTTATACACCAGTTCCAGTGCTAGTGGCGTCAGAAATTACCACTTTTATTTAGCCTTCAAAATCGATCAAAAGTGACAATAAAGACTTTTACATTGTTAATTTTTTTTTTAAATAAATGCTGTTCTTTTTAAATGTATATTTATTAAAGTATCCTTACAAATGTATTACATTTTCCTAAAAAATATTCAGATTTTTGTGTGGGCAGGGGAGGAGGGGAATCCTGTATTTTCTGCATGTTGGTTGCAACACATTATTTAACAGACAAATGTTTTTCAAACGTTAATAAACAGTGAAACTATTTTAAATTATTTATTATAAGAAGTAATGATAAAAGATTATGACATTATATGAAGACTATTTCTTTAAGAATTTAATTCTATAATATTTTTATTTTCTTTCTTTAAAATCAGGACAGTTGTTTCACCCTGACATTTTAATTTATGGCCCCAGCAAAATAAAACAGAAATTAAAATAATTTAATAACTCATCATAGAAGAGGGGTATTCCCATCATTGTATGCATGAATTGCAATTTCAATGAATTTTGTTCGGTGGCCAAGAGAGTTCAATGCGCTGCAACTGAAGAAAACAGAAGCTAATAGAAAAAACCCCAGCAAATTAAGAAAACATTGTTATCAGTTTGACAACACATGTGCTGAAAATACTCACAATGCAACCAATTACAGAAACATGCTGCAAATACTCACAGCACAACCAAATACAGAAACACACAGCAAATACTCACAACACAACCAAATACAGAAACACACTGCAAATACTCACAGCACAACCAAATACAGAAACAGACGCAAATACTCACAACACAACCAAATATGTGCTGCAAATACTCACAGTGCAACCAAACACAAAAACAAAACACAAAAATACTCACAACACAACCAAATATAAAAACGTGCTGTAAATACTCACAATGCGACCAAATACAGAAACACACTGCAAATACTCATAGTGTAACACTTCCCAGTGTGCAATGAATAATTCACAAAGGGGGTTGCACATTTAAAGTGTTTTTATTCTGCAAAACAGGAATAAATCGCGTTTAGTTGCAGCTCTCATGGTTATCGGTTATCACACACCATCACTCACGGGAAAGTCTCGCTCTCAAACTCACGCGAGGCTTAACACACACTTTTTAAACCTAACATTGTAAACATGCAAATATTCTATAGTTCAGCACGAACTAATTAACAACATATCTGATATATTCTCTATAACAACACCCGTATAAATGACCATGTGAACTCATATTAACACACGTGCAAACTCACTAATCACCGCATAGCACGGTTAATATAACATATATATGATTCACACTCTATGCAAACACATCGGGAATATACACAAACATTAATACACAAGTCTCACAAACTTTACACCAGCTTACCTGCAAAACAGGAATAAATCGCGTTTAGTTGCAGCTCTCATGGTTATCGGTTATCACACACCATCACTCACGGGAAAGTCTCGCTCTCAAACTCACGCGAGGCTTAACACGTGAGCTCGGTTCCATAACCAACACCACGCAACATCGCCGCCACCTACTGGTGCACTATAAGACTGTAACATTTGTCAATATAATGACTGTAACACTAGACATTATATTCTTGAAGTGCAATACTCAGTTATTGCGCTACACTAAATTTAAAATGTTTATCACATTTAAGATTTGACTATAATTGATAATCAATTACTTTCGAAGCAAACACATTATAATAGTAGTAATGACTTAAATTTCAAACACTTGAAATACACTCTACAATAGGTCTAATTAACCATTGGTTGCATTGTCCATTGTCGCACAATGTTA
The DNA here is from genome assembly GCA_036326025.1 of Chrosomus eos. Classification (NCBI taxonomy): domain Eukaryota; kingdom Metazoa; phylum Chordata; class Actinopteri; order Cypriniformes; family Leuciscidae; genus Chrosomus; species Chrosomus eos. The sequence goes on from CM070839.1 coordinate 28,026,620, forward strand.
TATTCCCAGCAACAGTAAACACTTATCTCGCATACACGTTCTTTTGTAATAGACTCTTAAATTTCGGCCAGACAATCCTTTAGTCTACTCCCATTTTAGTTTACTTTGTAGAGTAAGTCAACAATGTCCTTAGTTGCCTATGTTCAGCAGTTGAAACAGATCAGTTTTTTTTCCTTTCCACATCTATCAGTCCATGAAACATTTGTTTCCACACAAGTCCTGATTAAATGTGGCTAATCAGAGTAAGTTTAGCTGGTAACCAACATTGTCCATGGTCGCCACAGTCCTTGGACAGCAGACTCTCTACTCACATTGAGTGTATCTATCGCAACTTCCACCACAGATGGCTGACCCAACGAGTCATAAGTCAAAGTCTTTGGACGGCGGCGTTCTCTCCTTGGATAAGAATTGAAAGGTATAGAGTCATCATCCTCGCTCTCAACTGATGCTTGTTCTTCCGATACCCCCGGCTGTCCCGCAGGCATTCCAAGATAGTCTTCCATCCGCTCCTCTGGCCCATCCTCTGCTATCTCCTCCTCTATCCTCTGTGACTCTTGCTCCCAGTGCTGTTCCACATTTGGCGTGAACGGTTCTACTTCCGGATTGAGACGAACAGACTTCCGGCACTGTCTCAAGGAAGTAGGAAACTGTAGCACTAGCTCATCATCTTGAAAATCCTCGTTCTCTGACATATCACTCTGACCTTCTTCCAAGCATTTTCTGTCTTTTCTGCTTACTTTTGTCTCTCTCACTGTCTCTGGTTGTGGTGTTGCCTCGGAGTTCTCCAATGGCAAACTATCACAAGGGAGAAGTAGATTCCGATGTAACACTCTCATTTTACCTCCTCCTTCCGGTACGACTTCATACACCGGACTCTCGTCACTCCTTCTTTTCACAATCACGTACACTCTGTTTTCCCAGTACGATCGGAGCTTACCGGGTCCTCCTCTCTCAGATAGGTTTCGGACCAGCACTCGTCCCCCAGGCTGAAGGTCAATTCCATGAATTCTCCTGTCATACCCCTGCTTACTCCTTGAGGTTTCCCTGTTAGCTGTTCTGGAGGCAATCTCATAAGCTTGACACATCCTCGTTTGCCAGTTCTTCACATACTCAGCATAATTCTCATTCCCTTCTGCTGGCCGTAGGTTGAAGAGCAGATCGATTGGCAGATGTGGGGAACGACCATAAAGCAAATAGAAAGGGGAAAAACCAGTGACCTCACAGCGAGTACAGTTATAAGCGTGAACCATCTTCTCCAGTGACTTTCTCCATTGTGTTTTATCTGCATCTGTAAGGGTGCGCAACATAGACAGTAAAGTTCTGTTGAAGCGCTCTACCTGTCCATTTCCTTGTGGGTGATAACAGGTAGTATGAGACGCTCGCACATCACAACACTTCTGCAGTTGGTACATCAACTGGTTCTCGAATTCTTTCCCCATATCATGGTGAATCTTTTCTGGGAATCCGAAACGTAAAACAAAATCATTAAAGATCTTGTCCACCACCGTCTTGGCTGATTTGTTTTTAGTGGCATAGGCTTGTGCAAAACGAGTATAATGGTCTATGAGAACCAGAATGTACTCGTACCCTCCCTTACAGGTTTCCAGATGTAAAAAGTCTATAGACACCAGCTCAAATGGTCGTGTAGTTACGATTGAAACAAGAGGAGCTCTTGTGGCCTTATGTGGTTTTTTCCGCATTAAACACTCACATACATTGGCAATGAAATGCTCTGTGTCACTATGCATACGAACCCAGTAAAACCGATCACGAATCAAATTCACTGTCCTCTCTACTCCTAAGTGTCCCATTTCTTTATGAAGCTCATTGAATACAGTCTGGTGATATTCTTTTGGCAAAACAAGCTGGTCTCTTCCACCGGCTTTTCTGTAAAGTATACCATGCTCATTGATGTACAATTTTTGCCACTGTCTCAGAAGCATTTTTACATCTGTCGGCTCTGTTTTGAATACTTGTCTTGATGGTCTCTGATCATTAACTTTATACTGCAGAACTCGACCGATTACAGGATCTTTCCTTTGACTTTCTAAGATCTGCTTCAGTGTGAACGGTTTGTCTGATGTAGACACAGCAGTATCACTCACCATCTGGAGGGTTTGTACTTGAGTTGCAGTAACCCATGCAAGCGGGGTGTCTCCCCCCACCAACACACCCTGAATAGACGCACTGATGACTTCTTGACTCACTCTTCCAGTGCACTGCTCCATGAATTGATCAATGGCTACTGGCATCCGGGACAGACCATCAGCATCTGCGTTGCTCTTGCCAGGACGGTACTTTATGGAGAAGTTGAAATCTGCCAGCTGAGCCACCCATCTATGGCCTGTGGAGTTGAGCTTGGCGGTGGAGAGAACATAAGTCAAAGGGTTGTTATCGGTATACACTGTAAAATGTGGAGCATGGTACAGGTAGTCCCTAAAACGTTCACATATTGCCCATTTCAATGCTAAGAATTCTAACTTCCCTGAGTGAAGGTGGTAGTTCTTCTCAGGTGTGGTTAGCGTTCTGGAAGCATAACCAATCACCACCAATTTACTGTTCTGCCTCTGGTACAACACGGCACCCAGCCCCTCTTGTGATGCATCACAGTGCAGAATGAACGGTTGGGTGAGATCTGGGTAGCCCAATATTGGTGGGGTGGTCAGTTTGTCAATGAGAAAGTTCAATATCTCTTGATGGCTTTGAGTCCACTGTATTGGTGTGTTTGATGGAAGACCACCTTTGTGTCGTCTGCTGATACATTTTCCTCTTACTCTTTTCTCCACAGGTGATGTTTCCTCAGGGGGTGATGACAATAGCTGATACAGGGGTTTCGCCAGTCTGGAAAAATCAGGTATGTATGCACGGTAATATGAGATAAATCCAAGCAGTTTTCTCAAATCACCTATAGTAGCAGGAACTCGATCTTTTAAGGCCTGCACAGCAGCCACTTCAGCAGGATCCATTGTATATCCATCTCCTGACACCAGGCGTCCCAGGAATCTCACCTTCCTCTGAAAGATCTCACATTTACGAGGGCTGAGCTTTACACCATGCTGCTGATATCTCTGTAAAACAGCTCTGAGGTGACTGACATGGTCTTCAAAACTAGAGCTATGGACAAGATTATCGTCAAGGTAGGGTTGACACACAACATCTCTCAGACCTACCAGACACTCCTCCATGCTCCGTTGGAATTCAGCTGGTGCTGAACTGAGGCCGAAAGGGATCCTCACCCAATGGTATAGTCCCCAGGGAGTTATGAAGGCAGTCAAGGGTCTACTTTTCTCATCCAGGAACCCCTGGTGATAGGCTTTTCCCTGATCCAACACTGAAAACCAGGAACTACCGATTAAAGAGTCCAGCATGTCCTGTATTCTTGGAATTGGATGTCGATCAGGTACCGATTTTCTGTTCAGTTCTCTGTAATCACAGCACAACCTCAATGTCCCATCTTTCTTTCTTACACAGACTATCGGTGATGCATAGGGTGACCTGGACTTTTCAATCCACCCACGATTCAGTAAGTCCTGTAAGTACTCTTTCACTTCCTGATGTAACGGTTTTGGAACTGACACGTAGGTTTTCTTCACCGGTGAGGTATCGTGAAGTGTAATATGCAGGTTCAATGACGGAATACAGCCGATGTCATCCTCATCAAAGCCGAAAGCATGACACTCCTCCCTCAACACTCGTCTCACTATCTCCTTCTGTGTTCCACTCAGATGATCCAGGGAGACAGGAGGATCCCATTGGCTAGGTTTTTGTCTCTGTGAATCACCTTTACTCACATTTTCCTTACTGTTACTATCATCAGTGTTGTTCTGGTCTTTGCTGGCTGTGGACTCGACCCTGTTTGTTTGTTCTGTAGCCACAGATAAAGCAGATTTTATTACTTGAAGATCACCCAGGACTGTTCGACGATCTAAGGCAACAGCATAGTTATTTGTGTTAGCAATCGGCACTGGTACAACTGCAAATTTGTCAGCGGGAACAGTAACTACCCCTTCTTCAATAACAACCCCTTCTGGCAGTGAAGGCTCTTTGCTTGGGACTAATAGTAGACTTTGACCTTTAGACTGAGACCCTGTATTGATCTTAACCAATGCAGTTGTGACTTGGTTAGCTGGTAAATGAATTAGTCTCCTTCCCGTCTGCACAATACCTGCTTCACTTCCAGAATCTGTAGACTGAATTAACTTGAGCACCATCTTTGCTGTTTTGAATGGCACACAGAAAGCTTTACTCACTTCGCCGATTGTATCTTTTTCTGACTTATAGCCCCTCCTCTGACTGAGAACAGCTTCAATTACGTTGAACCCAATGATAGGCTGTTCAGCTACCTGTGGGTCAGTGGATACTAATATTGGAACCAGTAACGGCGGAGTAGCACTTGAGTCTGTGCCTAAACTGAATTCAGCTTCAATCCAGCCCAGGAACGGTATTACAGTCTGATTTGCAGCTAACCCCACCACGGTACCGGACTCCAGCAGTTCATGGAGAGGTCTTACTGTTCTATGAGGTACGTTCTCTTTTCTCCATTCCTCATTGATAACACTTGCCTGTGCACCCGTGTCCCACAAAACTTCCACGGGTTCTCCCTCCAGCAAACATTGAACCAGACATTTTCTGCCAATGAGGTTTATCAGTTTCCCATTCTGGTAAAGAGGAATGTCATTAACAGTTTTTTTCAATTCATTCAGCTTCACTGTCTGCTTGGAGTAATCGAGGGGGGACTTTGTCTCAAGGGCTACTGAGGGTCCCGACGCAGCAGCCCTCTCCCATTTCCCTGCTGTTCTCTGGGTCGCCGGCAACCTCTGGAAAGATGGCCCTCCTGTCCACAACGAAAGCAATGTTCGCACTGCTCACCGACTCGAGCTTCCTGACAGGCTCTGCAACCTCGCAGTCTGCTGACATTTACAGGTGTTGATCGTTCCGTTCTGCCACGCAGCTTAGCTGTCTCCATCGTCTCATTCACCATCTTTTTCATTTCTAGGACTTCTGCTCTGAGCTGTTCAATCAGTTGGCTGGTGTTTGAATCTGCCTCCTCCCGCTTGACTTGACTCCTTCTGCTGTTGGTGGCTGAATCAGCTTTAACGGCAGGTATTCTGTCATCTCTCTTGGGTTCCATGCAACCTTGAGAATGTAGCTGGGACTCAAACGGACATATGTTGGTTTGTATTTCACTCAGTCTTGGCGACTTACTCATTACCGTCTTTTTCAGTTTCTGTTGTCGCTCTTGTTCTAGGTTTGCAGCTTCATTCACTCGCTCTATCAGCTCATCATCTTTGATTCTGGGGTTGCTAAGGTAGGGCTTAAGTTGCAGCTTCACCCCTTCACTTAGTAGGCCGGTCTCTATGGAGCGTAGAAACTTCCTTTGAATTAATTCTGGGCTAAACTGCTCACCTTCATCTTCCTCACTCAGCTTCCACAGCAACTTTTCTCTGAGCTCAATTCCTCTGAACAGAAAGTTCTGGACTGATTCTTTTGGGTCTTGTGACATGTTCATCAACTTTTGTAACAGGTCAGATGGTGGATCAACTTTGAAATGTCCTCTCAGGATTTTCTTCAGGGTCGGAAGAGTGAGATCTCGTTTTATTTCAAGCATATCTCTTAAATGGAGGCCTGGGCTCACCGCGCGTGTCACAGCTTCAATGATTTCTGTCTCTAAATGACCCTTTCTCAGTGCGGACTCAATCTGGTTCATGAGGCTGGTGTAGGACAGTTTCTCTCGCTGTCCTGGCTCCCCAATTTGTCCACAGATCCGGAACTCTCTCCTTAAAGTCACTTCAGACAGCGCAGGTGGTGTCACTGTGATAGCTCTTGTTTCCTCCCTCAGTCTTTGCTCCATTGCGACAATCTCCTCTTCGAATATTTGACGGGCTTGAGCTTGTTCAATCTGCAATCTGGAATATTTCTCTTTCAGCATGTCTAATTCATTTGGCTCATTTGGTGTAATGTTTAATGCAGCTTTGGTTGGCTGTATCAGAGAGTCTATTTGCAGCAACAGATCCTCCAGACACCGAATAAATACCTCATCATCCTCTATATCTTCCATGTCATCCAGCGTTTTCTCCACCAGTCTGATGAGGCCACGTCGTGTTTTGCTTTCAAATCCTCCGACAGGCTCATCACATTTTAGGCGTTGACACACTGGAACAAGATCAGAGCTGTTCAGCTTCCGTATTGCTAGACTGATCTGATCACGCAGCTCATCCATGCTTGCCATTTTACACTGCTTCACTGTCTAGATTCGTCTCTGGAGCTCACTCGTTGTAACTTGCAGCTCCTGGCTGGTTGGCTCGCCAAAATATGTAACACTTCCCAGTGTGCAATGAATAATTCACAAAGGGGGTTGCACATTTAAAGTGTTTTTATTCTGCAAAACAGGAATAAATCGCGTTTAGTTGCAGCTCTCATGGTTATCGGTTATCACACACCATCACTCACGGGAAAGTCTCGCTCTCAAACTCACGCGAGGCTTAACACACACTTTTTAAACCTAACATTGTAAACATGCAAATATTCTATAGTTCAGCACGAACTAATTAACAACATATCTGATATATTCTCTATAACAACACCCGTATAAATGACCATGTGAACTCATATTAACACACGTGCAAACTCACTAATCACCGCATAGCACGGTTAATATAACATATATATGATTCACACTCTATGCAAACACATCGGGAATATACACAAACATTAATACACAAGTCTCACAAACTTTACACCAGCTTACCTGCAAAACAGGAATAAATCGCGTTTAGTTGCAGCTCTCATGGTTATCGGTTATCACACACCATCACTCACGGGAAAGTCTCGCTCTCAAACTCACGCGAGGCTTAACACGTGAGCTCGGTTCCATAACCAACACCACGCAACATCGCCGCCACCTACTGGTGCACTATAAGACTGTAACATTTGTCAATATAATGACTGTAACACTAGACATTATATTCTTGAAGTGCAATACTCAGTTATTGCGCTACAATAGCACAACCAAATACAGAAACACACTGCAAATACTCACAACACAACCAAATACAGAAACATACTGCAAATACTCATAGCACAACCAAATACAGAAACACACTACAAATACTCATAGCACAACCAAATACAGAAACACACTACAAATACTCACAACACAACCAAATACAGAAACACACTGCAAATACTCATAGCACAACCAAATACAGAAACACACAGCAAATACCTATAGCACAACCAAATATGTGCTGCAAATACTCACAATGCAACCAAACACAAAAACAAAACACAAAAATACTCACAACACAACCAAATATAAAAACGTGCTGTAAATACTCACAATGCAACCAAATACAGAAACACACTGCAAATACTCATAGCACAACCAAATACAGAAACACACTGCAAATACTTATAGCACAACCAAATATGTGCTGCAAATACTCACAGTGCAACCAAACACAAAAATACTCACAATACAACCAAATACAGAAACACACTGCAAATCCTCACAATGCAACCAAATACAGAAACACACTGCAAATACTCATAGCACAACCAAATACAGAAACACACTGCAAATACTCACTACACAACCAAATACAGAAACACACAGCAAATACTTATTGCACAACCAAATGTGCTGCAAATACTCACAGTGCAACCAAACACAAAAACAAAACACAAAAATACTCACAACACAACCAAATATAAAAACGTGCTGTAAATACTCACAATGCAACCAAATACAGAAACACACTGCAAATAATCATAGCACAACCAAATAGAGAAACACACTGCAAATACTCACAACACAACCAAATACAGAAACACACTGCAAATACTCATAGCACAACCAAATACAGAAACACACAGCAAATACTTATAGCACAACCAAATATGTGCTGCAAATACTCACAGTGCAACCAAACACAAAAATACTCACAATACAACCAAATACAGAAACACGCTGCAAATACTCACAATACAACCAAATACAGAAACACGCTGTGAATTCTCACAACACAACCAAATACAGAAACACACTGCAAATACTCACAATGCAACCAAATACAGAAACACTCCGCAAATACTGACAACACAACCAAATACAGAAACACACTGCAAATACTCACAATGCAACTAAATACAGAAACACGCTGTGAATACTCACAACACAATGCAGAAACATGCTGCAAATACTCACAACACAACCAAATACAGAAACACACTGCAAATACTCACAATGCAACCAAATACAGAAACACACTGCAAATACTCATAGCACAACCAAATACAGAAACACACAGCAAATACTTATTGAACAACCAAATGTGCTGCAAATACTCACAGTGCAACCAAACAAAAAAACAAAACACAAAAATACTCACAACACAACCAAATATAAAAACGTGCTGTAAATACTCACAATGCAACCAAACACAAAAATACTCATAATACAACCAAATACAGAAACACGCTGCAAATACTCACAATACAACCAAATACAGAAACACGCTGTGAATTCTCACAACACAACCAAATACAGAAACACTCTGCAAATACTCACAATGCAACCAAATACAGAAACACACCGCAAATACTCACAACACAACCAAATACAGAAACACACTGCAAATACTCACAATACAACCAAATACAGAAACACGCTGTGAATACTCACAACACAACCAAATACAGAAACACACTGCAAATACTGACAACACAACCAAATACAGAAACACACCGCAAATACTGACAACACAACCAAATACAGAAACACACTGCAAATACTCACAACACAACCAAATACAGAAACACACTGCAAATACTGACAACACAACCAAATACAGAAACACACTGCAAATACTCACAATGGAACCAAATACAGAAACAAGCTGCAAATACTTAGCCTGGTTCTACCAGACTCTCGTACATTTCATTTGTACATAGAGTCTGGCACCGCTCCATTGACAAGCATTTACTTCCTTGTAGGCGGGAACTCTATTGAAGTCTAAAACTATTGGATCTGCCCAGAGTCACTCTATCTGCCATAACCAATCGCTAACGTTTGGTCGTGACATAACTATTTTCCCGAACCCCGTGGGTGGATGGCCATAAACACAAAACTAAGCAAAGATTGTTCTTGCTCCGGCTTTAACTTCTTGATATTCGGCCGCGTTGCCACAACGGACCGAATGGCTACGCTCGCATCTTTCTCCGCTGCCATTACTGAACTACAACTCAAAAGAACGCACAAGTCGACATCAACGTCATCGTTCTCAGCCACTCCCTCTGTTCGCTGATTGGCCCGGTAAAAAATTGATTTCTGGAAACCGAAGTCTACAGCACAATCCCAGACGTAGTACTGAAGGAAAATGAAATTGAGCGGAAGTGCGTAGGAGGGCGGAGCCAGGCTAGCAAATACTCACAATGCAAACAAATACAGAAACACACTGCAAATACTCACAACACAACCAAATACAGAAACACACTGCAAATACTCACAACACAACCAAATACAGAAACACACTGCAAATACTCACAACACAACCAAATACAGAAACACACTGCAAATACTCACAATGCAACCAAATACAGAATTGCACTGAAAATAGCACAGACTACAGCTGAAATGTTTCAAGGGGACCCCAACATGTGACAAATTTGGCTGGGAAATGCATATTGTTTAATGTCTACTCACTCGTCCATTGTGTTGTCGATGACCTGAATAGAGAGTTATTTTCTATTTTAAAATCCTGACCTCATGTGTCTTCACTGTGTTTTGAGTATTTGCAGTGTCAAACTGATGATGTTTTGCTGGTGTTTTTTTCTTTTTGCATGTCTTTTCTTCAGTTGCAGCACGTTGGGCTCTCTCGGCCACCGTTATTTTGTAATAAATAAATAAATCCGGACAAAAAAAAGCATCATCCTTCTGTGTATGTCACAGAAGATCCTTCAATACATTTTATTGACAACAGAAGATAAAACTTCCATTTGTGTTGAATGCAATTCAGTGATTACCCAGTAAGATGTTTTCACAGGAATTTCTCACATTACTAAGAATCAGCCCCATCACAGCAGGACATGATATTTATGAAACTGTTAGGCTTCTCCACTAGATCAGGTTCTTCTGAACACTAATGAATTCCAGATTACTCTGACTTGCAGGTGGATTGTCACTTATTAAAGGAAAGTTCCAAGTACAATACACATTAAGTTAAAGTTAATCAATAATATGTATGACGTTGTCTTACCACGGAAAATTATTTTGACTCATCCTACATTTGGATAGCCAAAAAATGCAGTAATTTTCTTCCTGAAAAGGGTGTGTTGTAACTGTCAGCAGATTACAACAAAAACAATAATTCGTTTGTAAAAAAAAAAAAAAAAAAAATGATTAATAAAAGAGCTTTAACAAGAAAAGAAGATTTCTGCCTTCCACTGCAAGTATAATGTACTTCTCTTTTTCATACTCCATTTCAAGTCCATAGAGTTTAGTTTGTATTGAATCAATAACACTTCTTCATTATCAATTTGACAACAAACGTGCAGGTCTTGTATAAAAAGGTCATGTGGACACTTCCAGTCAGCTAAAGCATTGGTCAGTTTTACTCATGTTTTGGATAACATTATCCTATTGCAAATTTTACAGTGATTAAGAATGAGATGTGTCATAATAGCAGAATGTTCCCCTCATCACCAGCAGGCATGTAAATCATATGCAAATCTAAACAGAACAAATTCCCGGGCCATTGTCCAGTTTCTCTCTCTCTCTCTCTCTCTCTCTCTCTCTCTCTCTCTCTCTCTCTCTCTCTCTCTCTCTCTCTCTCTCTCTCTCTCTCTCTCTCTCTCTCTCTCTCTCTCTCTCTCTCTCTCTCTCTCTCTCTCTCTCTCTCTCATAAACTGTGTCTCTTAACGGTATTTGTTCTCAGGCCGCCACTTTATTCCTGACCGCAGTCAGTGCAAACATTCCCACACTTCTCACTGAGCCTCTGTCACCTCTCCAAACTCTCAACCTCTAACTCCTGCTGTCTCTCAATTTAATTCAATATCAGAGGACTTTTTTGACATGATTGTTGATTGCACGATTGCATACTAACAGAGCATAAAAAAGTATTAATACCATTTAATAATATAATTAGGCTATATTAATAATGGGCAACGGACCTTTTAGCACACAGAATTTGATTAATGGACCTTTAATACATGGAGAGAGAAAAAACGGGACAAACAAAGAATTAAACTAAAAGAGCTATTCTGCAGAAACCACGTGATAAATCCACAAAATTGTTGAAAAAAAAAAGAAATATTTTACTCAAAAATTCTCAGTACACATCTCCTGCACCTTCATTGATCCAACTACACTGTAAAAATTTTTTTAGCAATTTAGTTATTTCAACTTATTTTTTTAACTAGATTGTCCAGACAACAAGAAATTTTAAGTTTTCTTGTCCTCAACTTATCGAAATAAGTTAGTTAAACTAAAAAAAACCCATGCAAAAAGATAACTCAAAATAATGAGTTAACTTTTTTTTACAGTGTATCCTGCATCCCAGAGACTCTCCCATGACCTGCAGTGGAGGTGTCAACACCTCAAAATCTGGACCCCCATGAGGAGGCTTCTTCCCCCTCAGACAGACTGATAGATCTAACACCCTTCCACACACGCCCACTGCCACCTTTAGCGCAGACCAATACACTTATCTGATCCCTGGCTGGCAGTAAGAGTGACAAGACGCGCTAGCTGAGGTGTGAACACTGTAATGACTTGAAGCCTCCTTCTACCATCTCTGAATGATGAGAATCCCTGCGGAGAGAGATAAAGAAACAACACATAGCCTATTACTTCCCACGTAGCATTAGGATTGTTCATACAACATTCTTATTTGCTGTTTTGTGTTAATCTGTAGCCTATGCTAACTGCTGTAGCTATTATCACAACACAATAAACATTTTCTGCATGAAAATGTAAAAAACAACTTTTATTAAGGACATTCAAGTTATCTTATTTGGAAGATAAATACTAGTTTCTCTATTAAAACATGTAGCTTTCTTTGCTAACATTTGCTTACCTGTTAGCGGTTCCTCACACAAAGCTGTTTATGACTTCAGAAGATTTAAAATAATACAGAGACATTTTGGACCACTTTTCTCGTTCTTTTTATGTCTTTTTTTAAACTTGACATCCTGAGGTCACTACACTGTCAGTGTATGAAAAAACTGCATGTGGCAATTCTGTGTGTGTGTGTGTGTGTGTGTGTGTGTGTGTGTGTGTGTGTTCTACAGAATTACATAAGTGTTTGGAGGTGAGTAAATAATGACAGATTTTTTTTATAAAGGTGATCTATTATACAAAAATATAGCATTCCTTTTTAAACAATATCTCAGCGCAATTAGTTAATCTCTGTCTTTGATACATTGATTTGAAAAATAATATTTGCTCTTCTATACTGTTTTTTTTTTTTTTGCTCTTATATGGCTTTTGACTGTTTGAATGGTGTGTGCAGTAGCCTATCTTGTTCTATTCAACAATGAAACTAAAAAGTTTATTGCTGTTGTGCTTTAACTGCTTGCACAACTTTCAATCTAACAGGGAGTGTTTCACATGTGTATCTCCCCTTGCAGTAACTCACACACATTTCTGCAGGGATGTGTATTGGTGCTACACCACAGAGCAATAACTGACATAAAAAAAAAACCCAGATCAGATCAGATTAAAGCTTAGCCTTAGCTTAGCTGCTAAGAATCCACTTAAGTGTTTAACCGCGGCCACTAAAAATAATCTCCTTTCACTGAAATAAGGTGTGGAATATCAAAGATGGACAGTTACTGGAACATGTTAAAAAACAGCTCAAATGCTCATTTTGCTGCATAACTTTTAGATAGGAATCTTATATAAACTCATTTGCATGACTTGTGAAGAATCCCAGTGAATGTGAAGCTGTTCCCTGCGAGCCAAGAGTAAACCAGTTTTCCAATTCAAAAACGCAGCCAGGATGCTAGGGGTTTGCTACATGGTTGCTAAGGTGTTATGAGTGGATTTGATTGTGTTGCTAGGGTGTTCTGGTTGTTTTTTAGGTGATTAGGTGAAGTCACCTCTTGAGTCTATTGGTTGGTACATATATGTTTCACCTGGTTTATAATCCATCAGATGAAAATCAAGAAATCAATCACTTAAAAATCAATAATAGGCTACACCTCTCCTTACAAGCTGCATGATTTACGGTTTCCATCATATCTGTAGCATATCAATTCATTCCATTCCATTCAAAAGCTTGGGTTCAGTAATATTTTTTAAAGAAATTAATTATTTTATTCAGCATAAATGCATGAAATTAAATTTAAGTGTAAAGACATTTATAATGTTACAAAAAGTTTAATATTAATTATTCTGTCCAAGATAATGTTATGAAATTTTGCATTTTACCAGCACGGTAATAAAAAGGCTTTACAGTACTTGCAGAACAAATAGAAACTCTTCCTCAGTACTGTTCGATGGAAAATAACATGCATAACACTCTTGATAAGTCATTCCAGCCTCCTTGCATGTGATCATCAGTCCACACATTTAAAAATACAAACACCAAATGGAGTGAAATCAAATATCATGTACTTAGTGACTTATTCAGGCTGAATTAACAGTCTGACAGGTGGAATCCAGGTGTCTCAGAGAAATATTTCATACTAAAGGCACATTTTAATGGGCAGAAGTGTCATGAGCCACAGTCAATGTGTAGCTGTGTGGAAATATACACCATCTGACCGTCTCAGTTAATCTCTTAATGTGAGAGGTGAGAGAAACGGCTCTCCTTTACAGGAGTCAGAGGTGAGATCATTCACAGCGAAGCCTCTGATGTTTTACTGACATCTCAGCTGGAATCATGATGACTGACACAGATTCTTTATGGTGTTGCTGTTAAATCCAAGTGTTTTGATCACCTTAATGAGATGCTAATGTTATATTTCCTTCTTCCTTTCTTCCTGTTGGAAGAAACACATTTAGAGCAATAGATTTCCAGCGTTTTGGAATGCATTAGAATCCCAAGCGACAGGTTATTAGGAACACGATGCAGATTAATATGCGATAAGACTGTGCAAATCTTGTTTGCTAAGATAGACATTACTGTGCACTGTGTTCTTGAATTTTAAAAACTTCCCAGTCTAATGGCATTTGTTATGACATCCGCTTCAAACATTACAATGCTCATGATAACTTTTACTAGCTCTACAATAAGTAAATCCACTTCACCCGCTAATTAGTCTTCGAAAGCGATGCACTAGAAATATACAGAGCTACTGCAAAAACTGAAGTTTAAAGATAATATTTTAAAGGTGGCTGTGTGCTTGTTTCTTTGGTGCATTAGGCCTATTGCATGGCTACTTAAATAAATCAGCATTAAAAATTGATTTGATAGTACTTTATTATATGGGAAGAAAGAAAGAAATGAAAGCACACACGACTATGTAGGAAAAAAGCTGTTTCATCATTACGCAACAACATTTGACCAATCAGAAGCTATATATTCAGGGGTCTTTTATTATATTTAAAATACATCAATATCTGATACATATCGGCTACAACAGAATTCCTCAGACCCATATTTCTGAATGACTTGACATGGATTCTTTAAATGTTTTCCGCCGTAGGGAGCGGAGCAGAGGTGAGAATGCGGGTCTGTTTTCTCCCAGGCTGGTATGAGGAGTCCTGCACCCTGGGAGAGGAGACTTCACACTTCTGCAGCTGAGTGACCTGGGGGGGCAAGAGGTCGAGAAGTGCTGTAATGACAGTCAAATAAACGTCTGATGGTGGGAGCGAGTTCCTTTAATCAAGAGACCATGAGAACTTACTGACCTGCTGAGCAGGACAATTGAGAGAGAAGCTGTGGCACTATTATTTCCTATAGGTCAATGGCGTAACTGTCGACAGTTTACTTAATACATAATAATACATACAAAAAAGGATCCTTATGTATTAATTAAAGGGATAGTTCCCCAAAAATGATAATTCTGTCATCATTTACTCACCTATGACTTACTTTCTTCTGACAAAACACAAAAGAAGATATTTTGAAGAATGTTGATAACCAAACACTTTTGGTTGCCATTGACTTTGTATGGACAAACCATACATAGTCCAAAAAAAAACAAGATACATGGTTTCCGAAGTAAAATAATTTCAAAGGGGTAAATTCAGAGCAAATAAATTCAGATAAATGTTTTTCAAAATAAAATATTTCAAATCCAAGTATTCACTGGCTGTTAAATTTCAAATAGTTATGTCTCTTATTTGCTTCCATAAGAACCCTTTATCTTTAAAAATGAAAGGAAAACAGCAAATTATATCATAAAGATTTTGAAGCATGAAAATATACACTCACAGGCCCTTTTATTAGGTTCACCTTGCCAGTAAACGGTTGGACCCCCTTTTTCCCTCAGAACTGCCTTTCATGACTGATTCAACAAGGTGCTGGAAATATTCACAAGTCGCATCAACTCACGTTCTCAGACACTCCCTCTGTTCGCTGATTGGCCCGGTAAAAAATTTATCAGAGAAAACCAAAGTCTACAGCAGAATCCAGGACGTAGTACTGAAGGAAAATGAAAATTGAGCAGAAGTACGTAGGGCGGAGTCAGGCTACATGATATAGCGTTACGCAGTAAGTGTTTTGTCGGCTGCACATCCATGATGAATCTCCTGTTCCACCACATCTCAAAGGTTCTCTATTGGATTGAGATCTGGTGAGGCCATTTGAGTTTCAGTAAACTAATTGCAGAAAATCGAGACTCATCAGACTCATCGTTTTTCCAATCTTCTATAGTCCAATTTTGGTGAGCCTGTGTGAATTGTAGCCTTAATTTCCTGTTAGCTGACAGGAGTGACACTGTGTCTTCTGCTGCTGTAGTCCATCTGCTTTAAGGTGCAACGAATTGTGTGTTCTGAGATGCTCTTCTGCAGACCTCGGTTGTTACGAGTGCTTATTTGAGTTACTGTTCCCTTTCTATCATGCATTCTCTTCTGACCTCTTGTATCAACAAGGCATTTTGGCCCACAGAACTTTCGCTCACTGGATATTTTCTCTTTTTCTGACAATTCTCAGCAAACCCTAGAGATGGTATGTATGAAAATCCCATTAGATGTGCAGGTTCTGAAATACTCAGACCAGCTCGTCTGGCACCAACAACCATACTATGTTCAAATTCACTTAAGGTGCTGTGTGTAACTTTTTCACTCTACTAAAGCATAAAAATACCATGATATGTTTGCAGATATTTAGGAAACATGCTGAGTTCATATACTCGTTTCTCTGAAAAATACTTCTACAACCAGTTATTTTACTTTGAAATGTGCATTCCGTGTTGGAATGTCTGTTTTTCTTTTAGTCTGTGTGATCTCGACACCCCGGGATGCCAGCTGGCCGGAAACACAGCGCATTGCAGCCAGCAAACAAACATGCGTCAGAGATCACAGACTCTACCCTAAAAAGCATTTCCATCCATCTAAAAATCTCTATGAACAAAAGCAAATTAAAACGCCGATAAATCAACTCATCAACTAAACGTTTGTAAGTCTCCTCGGCTTTCATTGTCAATTGTGCACGCGCACGTTCCTGTAGCGTGTTCTCAAACTGACAACCACCGTGAGCGTCGAATCTGAGCAGGAGAGGGTGGGGAAAACAGCGATCTCCGATATTTTGAATTTGGACTGCAGTACCTATGTCGACCACTAGCTGTCATTCTTACAGACTGCACCTTTAAATCACTTTTTCTTCTGATGCTCAATTTGAACTTCAGCAGATTGTCTTGACCATGCCTACATGCATTGAGTTGCTGCCATGTGATTGGCTGATTAGATACTAGCATTTACAAGCAGTTGAACGGGTGTAATTAAGTGTTTAAAATAAATAGATTTTAAAACTTTAAATTAAAACATAATTTATGATTAGGATGAGTTTATTTGCATGTATTCAAGCTGTAAGTAAAATATGTAATTACTTTTTACTTGATGGTCTACACACCACAAGACATCATGGACATTCTTGTTTGTCACAGGCTCAATTTGCATTTTACTTTAGCAAACACTCCTCATAGCCTCATAGAGATGAACTGCACCAAACCTGCAGGAGTGCATTTCAAATGCAACTATGTAACTCACTGCTTAACTACCATTATATGCTGCATTATTGGATAAATTAACTAGCTAATTGTGACTGTTTCCTAAAACAGTAGTAACGGTTGGACCTCCATCATTTGAACCACACTGGTTCAACAATATTGTTAATGTTCTTTATGACATTGCATTAGTCAATTCAAGAGTGTAATAATTCTCAGATTATCATATTTCATTTATGCAAAACAACAGAAAGCCATTAATTTTGTTTTTAAATCACGTTTACATGCTATGTATCTGCTAACTCCTGCAATGTGTATGCATTCAGTCAGCTTCACAACGTTATGCCATTGCAAAAAACATGGCATCTGAGGACTACTTCACTGTTTTTGATCCCCGTCGTATTGCTTTATTTGATGATCGGGGTTTCCTTATGCATTTACGTGCATGCACACTCTGCAAAAGAGCTGATTGTTGACATGCGACAATATATAAAAATAAATGTATATATATATATATTTAAATGTAATGAAAGATATAAAATGTACTGCATGTTAGCTTGCTTATATACCCAAGAGCCTGATCTATATAAGTTCACATGTCCTACTAGCAACGACAGGTCGAGTCGAGAGCTGTAGTTCCAACCACACAAGTTTGTGATGCTGTTTGGAAATTTTTGTTGGAACTATGGTTTCAGAATTTCTGAACTATATTAGTAATGGCGGAACCAGTCTGCAAACAATGCTTTTGGGAAACGTTCCCCATGTCCGACCCTGAGAAAGACCGAGAGATGTTGTATGGGCAGAGGGCATGTGGGAGGAAGTGTGTGAGTGTAAGCAGAGGCGTCAGTGGGCAGGTTGTATGTGTACAGTAACGAGGTGAAAACAATCCACTGATCTGCTTGTACACTCATCTCCATAGCTGCGGTCTCCAGGGTGACTCAACCGCATTTCACTCCGCCAGCCGGAGTGACACACTCGCATAACACCGCTAGCATGCGCTAACCCTGCACTATAAGCCCTCTTTTCTGCACCCACATGTACAAAAACACCACCCTTCTCCTCTACCACCTTCTTTCACTTTCACTAATTTCTTGCCCTCCATTTCTGATAAACAAGACCACTGTGGTGGTTCAGCAGCCAATCTGCACAAATAATATTCCAGGTTAAACAGCTAGCTCAGAATCTGAATATGGATATGAATGTCAATGGGCTCAGGGGAGGCAAGAGAGACGCGGCGTCCCGCTGTAACTGTACCCGCTGGTGTCACTGTTGGACAGTGGACACTGTTACTTTAGAAAAACGAGTGAATTATTCAATTTTAAAAACACATTTTGTAATATTTGCGTTTGTTTTATTTGTATAATATCAATTATTTTCTCATCCAATTTTTTTGAGGAGACTGCCTTTGCTTCCTCGGAGAAAACGCCCCTGATACTGACAAACTCCATGCATAGAAATTAGGTTGATGCAATGAATAATTTATGTATTAAAAACTATAAAATACTGCTTTAACATTTCATTGCAAGTGCATTGCAGTATGAGTCATAGTTTACTTTTGTGATAACTGACAGCATGCCACAGTTACTGTAGAAAGAAGATAGGTCATATTCAACTCATAAATTGCATTAAAATATTTTAATAATGCTGAATTGCTTTCGTTTTGCTTTATCTGTAGTCCCTGTATACTACAGAAGTTATGTTTGGTTAAGCACCTTGTTTTTCCCTGACATTCACCGGCCTAAAAACAGAGATGACATTTTCATTATTACAGGAAACTTGGGGTCCCCGGTCATTTGAAACGGCTCATATCAAGAGTAAATCTGAATGTATCACTGAATTCAGTGTCATTGAATTTTCAGTCTTACACATCAAAAAACCTGATGACAGAAAAATGTCCAATCTGTGCTGTGCTCAGGGGCTTTTCTTTATCGCAGAAGACTCTTATTTGAAGTCTAAACATCAGTCAATAGATTTGTAAAGGGAACTTCCATTCAGGGGGGAAGATTCAACTTCACTGATCTGCACTTGTATTTTACCTGTGCTGCAAATTCAAAGCACAGACAAGCCATTTATATTAAAGCATTCATAAAGAAAGCGGATGTAAAATGCACAGGTGCCGGTGATTGACACCTCTCGTTTCGGATTACGAAATCTTATTGGATGTCGCTTCATTCCACAGTTCAGGAATGACTTCAGGGTCAATACTTCAATGCCATCATCATTGGAAGTTCACAACAGGCACCTGTTCACAGTACAAACCCACTGACCCAGTGGCCCATATCTACAGCTGTGTATCGAAACACTTGACAGTTGGCATGTTTGCAGCACTTCTAAGTGTACAGTGTTTTATCTCCGGTTGCTATGTGCAGTCAAAGGGGCTAAATTTCAACATTTACACAGACGGATAATCTCTTGGTTTGCCTTGCAGGCAAACTGGTAATTTTCACTTTCTTCCTCATTGTTATTTTCCCCCACTCTTTCCCACCACCTGCCAACTCAGAATGGTTTAAGGCTAATCGAGTGAGTGCACCCCTCCTTCTGTCCATCTGTTTCCCTCTATTTTACTCGTTTTCCCTCCAAGACACAGTTCAGGTTACAGGACTTTAATATGTTTTTTTTTTCAAGATCTACAGGCTGTTTCCTTCAGAGTGATTTATCGGATTGGAAGATATCATTCAGAACTCTGTAACAGCAATATCAGTAAACTCAGTTTATCACAGCAGGTGCACTCAGTAGAACAGTTTCAGCGATGATTCAAGGTTATATTATTGCTAACTTTTAACTGGGAACTTTTATTCCCCCTCTATGACGTCTGATGATGCGGCTGATGATGAATAAGAGCAGTTCAGACCGACATTCACTGTAGGAATTAATAATGTTTATTGGTGATTTAATGTGCACTTATTTTCCCCATGTTTGTAATTTGCAGAGCTATTCATCTGAGTGATTATTTCAATTTGAATTTCATTTGCATATTTATGTCATAATGAGGCTGAAATGGCTTCCTGTGCGCTAGTAGCTCTCTTCACTGATACATTTTAAGGGATCGGGTTCTTCAGCTTTGATGTCGTGACAGAAAGTTAACATTATGTGTTTTCTGATGTGAATGTGATTCGGAGAGCCATATTTATGTACTTTGAAAAACAGTAATCTGACAGTATGTACTGATGCCATGCATTAATTAAATTAAACAACATGAAATTAAAATTCACAGATAACAAATTTCAGTTTCTCCTGACATCACCAATCCCTTCTTCTTAAGCTCCTTTCCATTAACAACATAGTAGATAACACCAACTTCTCTGGATCCAATCAGTTCCTGATGGATAAAGTGAGTCCCATCCTACTTTGTATATTGTTAACTCTATAAAATCTCTCATTTTAAACCATCAATATTCTTATGTTAATAACTTGCATTTACGTTTGTTGTTGGGAGTACAAGTGGTCTCACAGATGTGAGTCATACACCACGGGCGAACAATAAAACAGCACTCAAACTCAATCACACATGCAGTGATGACATCAGAGCTAGCCTGCTGACCTCATCAGTGCAGGTCTCATGAGCGTGTGTCAGGCTTTAAGATGGAGTGGTGGAGGGAGTATGACACCCCCTCCCACTCCCCCACCCTGAGGGTGTTATGAAGAGCTGCTTTGGAGAACGATGGGCTTCGTTTAAAGCGATAATGTCTAGAGTTTACATGCATAGGACCTTAAAGACAAATTGTTGATATGCTGTAGGCCTACATAGAAATGCTATTTAAATCTCAGGGTGTAAATGTAGGCTAGGTAGCACAGAACCCTGGTGCCAGACTAATTGCAGTGTTAACTCACAGAGTCATACTACTGACATTTATGCAAATTACACCAGTGAGCTCTGTAATGACTGGGACGTTTAGGTTTTCATTGGCATATGGGCCTCAGCCCACCAATTCTAACTCCTTTGATTTGCCACATTGGTAGTAAATGAGCTTTAATCAGTGTGTGTACTCCCATATCTTCTGAAGTTGTGAATCAGAAGCCAATATCGCGTACATGAATTTGGGCACTGGGACAGTAAAGACCCTTGCTAACTACACATTGGGACACTGATGACTCTATTTCCGGCGACATGACAACGTCTTTATTGTACATCATTACTATGGACAACAGCAGAACTGATATCTTTCTGACACTATTTTTTAATGTTATTTAAAGTACATTATGATAAATACTTTGCTTAAATATATGTGCAACATTTCAGCTGTAAAGAAATTATCAATGTTAGCTAGATTGTTCATTAGCTACCTGTCTAACGATGTATATGCTGAAATATAATTAAAGCTGAATTCCGTAACTTTATCCGAAATAAATTTTTGAGCAAGTACATAACCAGCCAGTATTCAAAACGATCAGCTTGCTTTAGCTCGATTGATATATCAAATAACTGTATTTTTGTTTTTTCTTTGGGGGGAGGGGGTTTAAATAAAAATTACATTGCATAACTAATAGAGATCGCACTGTCAGAGAGTTTGGGAATATTCACACATAATGTATGCACATAAAACATGATATCAGACTTTTAAAAGAAAACAATACATCACTGTTTTTTAAACCAATCAGCATTAAGCTGAGTCGTCAGCAAGTCGTTTCCCATCATGCTTTTCATCAGCGCAGTCGGTGGAGAGCAACTGCGCTCGATTGCAGAATCTGACCGTGCGCCTTGCGTTCGCCGGACACATTTCTAGCCGGCATGCATCTCACACTGATCACCGGTGATCGGTTATGCGCAGATCTCAAACAAGCCTAATAGTGCGCTTTGATGCACCCTGGTTTTCACAGTGAAATCTTTCATTTGAAAGTCACGTGTCTAGTATCTGTAAAACAGCATTTTTCCATCTTAAAAATATATCTAAATTATGTCATATGCTCTCACGGACAAATGCGGAACAATTAGTTCATGCGTTCATGACCTCAAGGCTAGATTATTGTAATGCTCTACTGGGTGGTTGCCCTGCACGCTTATTAAACAAACTACAGCTGGTCCAAAACGCAGCCGCTAGAGTTCTTACCAGAACCAGGAAGTATGACCATATTAGCCCGGTTCTGTCAACACTGTATTGGCTGCCTATTAAACATCGTATAAATTTTAAAATATTGCTGATTACTTACAAAGCACTAAATGGTTTAGCTCCCCAGTACTTGAGCGAGCTCTTAACGCATTATAGTCCTGCACGTCTACTACGATCTCAAAATTCTGGCCAGTTGATAATACCTAGAATATCTAAATCGACTGCTGGCGGTAGATCCTTTTCCTATTTAGCACCAAAACTTTGGAACAATCTTCCTACCATTGTCCGGGAAGCAGACACAGTCTGTCAGTTTAAAACTAGACTAAAAACACATCTCTTTGACCTAGCATTCACATAATACATTATAGACTTCGATAATTAATTGTTAGGCTGCATAGATTAGGCCAGCTGGAACCGGGAACACTTCCCTCAAATCCTGATGTACTTGTTACATCATAAGAAGAAGAAATGGCATCTACGCATAATTTAGTTGTTCCTTTGTTTATCTTGAGGTTTTCCTGAGCCTGACCGGATCAGGCCCGTTTTCATGTTTGTAGCGAATTACGAACCAGCGCACACATATATATCAAACGCACATAACTATAGAATCAATTCTTAACGCGCATGTGAACGCCATCAGCGTTTATCACAGGTTCGCGTTTAAAGTCTATTTGAGTGAACGCATCGTCTTAGCGGCCCCTAATTTAATAACAAATGATCATTTCGACGGAAGTGAATCAATCAAAACTAATTTTAGCTGGAAACAACATATTCAAGAACCGCTATAAAACCAAACCATTTTTGTTACCTTAAATTATATGTTTGTCTCTGTAAAGCTGCTTTGAAACAATCTACATTGTTAAAAGCGCTATATAAATGAGGATGACTTGACTTGACAGTGCATTATGGGACTTTTTAGAGAGCGAATGTTTCAGTACACTGGTATTATTGCGATTGAAACAGCCCTTAAAATGGCTGACTCCCTGATCAGTGCCCTGACTAGGCCTACTGAACTAGGGAGCTGATTGAGATGCAACCAGTATGTTAATGACTGAATTGTGGTAACAGCTTTAGGTTAAATTCTCACTTTTATGGAATAAAAACCAGTTTAAATACTTACATTTACTTTAGAAATTGTTGCAGTTCACCCTTCTGACAAGCATTTTCTAATGTAGGCTAATACTGTGTGTTTGCATAGTTTTAAACACAGTTTAACTGATCCTAAAAGTAGCCTTTACACACCGGAAGTAACTAGATATCCCAGCCAAATATAATTTTGTGCTTGATGACTTCGCTGGCTGTTTCAAATGGACGAACGCAAGATGATTTCTATAGATATAGCTAGGCTACACGACTATGGAATAATGCATATTGCGTATAGGCCCTGTGAATCGGATGCAGCTGAGCAGTGTGTGTCGTCTATGGTCGGTTCAGCCCACTGTGTGCGTAGCGGAGAATCTCGCTTGCGTCGAGTTGAGTTGAAGTGTGGGCGTAGCTGTGACAGTGTGATCATTTCTGAGGGGGATTGCCTCGTGAGGGGGCGGGAAACTGAGACCGCGAAAAAAGAGGCAGAGAAGCGCGCTCTGTAGCGGAACGTTCTCGTGCGGTTGCCATGACGCTGGGAGTGGGTGATTCCCGCCCTGTCGCGCGGTTCTGACCTCTGGCTTGGTATTTGTTTGAGGCAAACGGAGAGATTCCAGAGGTTTGTATGTCTCTGTTGTGGGTGCGGGGGTAGATGTGGTTTTAGAGTTGTTGTATCTCTTTATGTTGACGGTTGTGCTGTTCTCGTGCCATGTAGCCAACCTGACATATGCTGAAGACATTGGACATCACTTAAGATGATGCTATCAGTGATGGTCTTGTGTCTGTCATTAAAAACAACATTTGTGTAGCTTGATTTAAAGTCCCCATGAAATCAAAATTGACCATACTTACTTTGTTTTGCCTAAATTGATCGTTTTGTGGTGAACAATTCATCCATGCAAGTCAATCCACACAAAAAATTTTTTTGGCTTCGTAATCTTTAATCAAATTCTGAAAATGCCCCTCCCCTCTGCACTGGAGGACCTTGCCCGATGACGTACACTTGACGGTTTAGGTGTCTGCTTAACATCCGTAATCACGCCCCTCCAACTGATATTAGACAGGCACACAGCGTGTGAAAGGAGAGATGGCGAGGAGGTGCATTTTTCTAGATCCAATCAGGTGCTAGTTGAAAAAAAAAGCCACGCTCACTATTTTGCTCATTTAGTATTCCGTTCTCTCCCTGGAAATACAGCGAAGCATGGAGAAAAGTCGTTTGCAACTTCCCGTTCAAAAGGGACTTTAAACATGTTTCCCTGCTTAGCAAGATTCTCTTCAAAATATATGCAACACTACAAGGCTACAACACCAAAAGTATAAAGTCTACTTGTGCACATTAAATTGTGTTCTAAAAGAGGCATTTCTAACCTGTCATATTGAGGAACAGACCCCCTTCAAAAATGACACTAACATTTTTTTTAATGTAGGCATATCACAAGCTGCACCCATTGTGTGACTGAATTGTCAGAATAAATCAAGTGGAATTGCTAACAATTTCAGATCTTTCTGCAAACCCCTTTCAACAATTATATCAAAAGAGTTATTAATTCACAATCTGGCATCGCTATAGTTATGATTTTGAACAGCTGCTACAATAATACGGTATACAGAAAAAAATATTCAAGGGAAAACTATTCGGATTATCTGTAAAATTTTACTGCTGCACAGCATGGGTCCAAGGGTCTAAATCATTTCATAATTAAACAGTAAAAATGATTTCATAATAAAATTAAATGAATTTGAGCTAGCGCACAGAAGCTAAGCTTTTGTGAAGAGTATTTTTTTAGCCTAAATTCTCAATACAGGTCAGTTTATCCAAATTCATGCGTTTAATTTTGTTCCATAACTATTCTGCAATATATATATAATATATTGTAATGTAGTTGCAAGCATATTCAATCACAATTTCAAAGTGATTCCTCTACTTTTAGTGTGGTGTATTTGATTGCAGAATTCATACAACTTTTTAAAAACAAAATTTCACATATATTACCACAATACCCATCTAGTGAACTTGGCAAGCTGCGTTTGACCCTTCCTTAATGCTGTTAAATAAACAGACCTGTTTGAGAAAATATAACAACTTTACAGTATAAGTTTAATCTCAGAAACTTTTTTATTGCACCAGTCTCATTTACCAGAAAGTGTATTATAAACCTGCATGTGATTGCACTTGCTTGCACAATGTTTTTGCTGTAAATGCCAGTAATCGGATTACAGCATTTGTTAGCATAGAGATTGGAAGCGGACCTCATGTTACTCTTGCTTGCTTCACATTTGAACTGATCAATAAGTGCCCTAATGAAACAGTAAAGAGTGCAAGAGAAAAACAGCAGAAGGGAGGGGGGAGTGGAAGAGAGATATTTCGAGATTGTACTGGAAGTCATGTGGTATTTCCACTAGAGGACCCCCTACTTCCTGGTTTCCGTTGAAGCCCCGCCCATGCCCTAATATGGTCACTGTTGAGAGTAGCACTAATGTTGCGTCACTGCTGAAATTATGCAGCTCCTTCTTCCTCACCCCCGCCCCATATCCGCACTGTTTTTGTTCTCTGAGTTTGGCTGTCCTCTTATGGTACTGCCTTTACAAGCAACTGCTTGTTCTTTCATACTGGCCATTCTGCTCCTGCATATTACTTGGCAGTTTGAAAAGAGCTATTGTTATAAGAATACATATTGAACTTTTATCTGCTGCAATACAAAACAAAACAAATTGTGCAGATTGAATAATTTACTGCAGTAGTGTGAAGGGGAAGTTTTCTTTCTCAGCAGAAGTCACTAAAGTTTATCCCAAAGGACTGGTTTTAGTATTTGCATAAAAATAGAGAATCTTGTTGCAAATGAGGAAATTTATTCTCAGTAATGCAAATTAAATAAATGAATGCATTGATGCATGCATCAATCTGACAGTGAAAAATTCAGTGTATCATTTATGGAATTATATCAAACTGATTTTAACAACCATACTAATAGACAATCTTCAGTTGTAGTCCACCATAGGTTTAATTGTTCCCTCCAGTTACATTTGTGTATCTAGAATATTTTTAAGCGTTGAACATTGAACTATTACAAAATCTAAAAGAGAAAATATTTACTTCATAAATTATATTTATAGATTTTTATTAATATTGTAAAATAATATTTAGATTTCAGAGTTGCATATGGAGTAATTGGTTCCACTTTATAGGTGTTTTTATCTACTATTCATTGACATTTAAACAAATAATTTGATAGAATGCACTTATATATATATATATATACTTTAAATATGCATAGGCATAATTATGCATGTAATTACATTGTTGACCCTTCCCTTACACCTTAAACCTACCTACTGTATATACCACCAAACCTGTCGCTGTCACATCCTCAGTCTATCACTTCTGCACACTACATCTCCCACAATCCTACTTGGTTATTATCACCTGCACTCATTTCTCAAACGCCACACCTGTCTGTGATTACCCTCATCAGCACCTCTCATCTCACCCTTCATACGCAGTCACCTTCCACACCACGATTATCTGCTACCTGTTGATACCTGTGCAATCCTCTCGATGGTCTAACCTCTGTCCGGTTCGTGAATGAATCATTCTTTTGAACCAGTTCTTTTTAGTGAACCGATCGAACCAGTACACTAAATCGGACTGAATCGTTCGACACAACTACTCACTTTCGGACATGCCTTACAGTCCCTCTGACTCGAAATAAACCAATTTCCCTGAGAATATTTTACTCCAGTAAATCCAAGAGTTCACTGAACTGAGAAATGTTGTGCTGATGAGCACGAGCAGCTGATACTGAGGATGCGCATACTACAGAACCTACAGGTACAGCGGTTCTCAATCACCAGTACAGAACCGAGAACTGTTTCTTTCAGACATGTTCAACATACTGAGAGCTGATGAGCTGACCATGCGTGCAATCTTTTCAGAGGGACGAAATGCATGTTTCTAGCCTATTTTGTTGAGTCACCCACTTTTTGAGATCAAAAAGTGTAACGAAATAAAACATGTTGGAAACATGTTTATCACATAGTTACTGTCACTGTATTATTTTAAAGATTGGAAACAATTCTTTATTTTCAGGAACAGCTCATTTCATTTCTAAGTTGATTTTTGACGTAAAAACTTGCCAGGGTTTTAAGGGTGTTTAGGTTATATTCAGGTTTCAGCAGTTCTCAGCTCAGCACACGTATACTGCTACTCTCAGCAGTTCTCTGATCAGTACGGAACCAAGAACTGTTTCTTTCAGACACGTTCAACACAGAGAACCGATGATCTGGAGATACTGAGTATGCGTGATAGCACCGTCTCTAAACCAAACTTTCTTTTGGCCAAGCATGCTGTGCTGATACATGAGCACATGTGAACCGAGCACTTAAATGAGTGGCCGAATTCAGAGAAATGTAAGTTTATTTAATAACAAATAAAATAAAATTGATGAAGTTTGACTTTATAGTTCGTATATATCGTTTAGACATGTAGAACATCTGCGTTTGCATATCACCTTTACAGGGTTCATTGGCAAAACGTATCCAAGATGATTATGACGATTATTATTTAACTGACGTCATGATTACAAATGCCTTTATCTGAATGTATTTTTTATCCACCGAGTTTTTTGAACCGGTTCATTGAAACAAACTGTCCGAAAGAACTTCCCATCCCTACAACAGATAAGAACTGTCATAATATCACGTCAACTGTCTTCTCTCCAGTTACTCACCTGTTTGCATCATTCCAGTACTGTAATAAACTTTATCACCTTTTCTGCACTCTTCTGTTCTGTGACAGTCACTAACCTTACTACTATCCACCACAAGTGTTTTGCAATACAACATGAACACAATAAGTTCACTGTACTTATTTTTTTATGTAATTACATAGTACACTGTAAAAAATTCACCCGTATATTTACAGTAAAGAACTGGCAGCTGTGGTTCCAGCGCTTTACCGTAATTTTACAGTATCAACAATGCTGTAATTTTACAGTAAAGTACTGGCAGCTGTGGTTCCAGCCCTTTACCGTAATTTTACGGTTTCAACTATGCTGTAATTTCACAGTAAAGTACTGGCAGCTGTGGTTCCAGCCCTTTACCGTAATTTTACGGTTTCAACAATGCTGTAATTTCACAGTAAAGAACTGGCAGCTGTGGTTCCAGCCCTTTACCGTAAGTTTACAGTTTTTAATTTTACGGCTGTGCTGTAATTTCACAAAGTAAAAAATTGTCACTCAATGGAAAAAATAAAGACAAAATAGATTATGGTACAGTACATTGTTTGCCATTTATTTAAAACAGGTTACAGGTTTTAACAATACATTAACAGTATTTAAGGAAAAAAAGTCACAGAAAATACATTTTAAAATTCAATGAGAGAAACCAGTAGGCAAAAACAAAAACCTTACAAAGAGGCAAAAAAAAAAAAAAAAAAAAAAACGAACAAACAAAAAACCAAAACCAGCCAACATATCACATCGGCAACCAGGCCAGAGAGGAAGACTGGGTCTGAGAGGAAAACATTGAGAACCAATGGAAGAAAAATCCTTGATAGAGGCAAAAAAAAAAAAAACTGCCAAAACATCCCAAACCTGATTTTGAAAGATCTGGCCTGAGAGGAAGTCCGGATCTGCGAGGACATAATCACGAGAACCAATGGGTGAAAAAACGTAAGAAGAGGCAAAAAAAACAGCCAACACGTCCCACATCAGCTTTTGACACATCTGGTCTGAGAGGAAATCCAGGTCTGAGAGGAAAAAAAATCAAGAAAATATTAATAGTAAAATAAAGCAAACTAGTGATCACACTCTGTGAACACTTTTAAAAGAGACATAAAATTATCATGTTAAAGGGATAGTTCACCCAAAAATGAAAATTCTTTCATCATTTACTCACCCTCAATTTGTTCCAAACCTCTATGTGTTTATTTGTTCTGCTGAACACAAAGGATTTGGAAGAAAACAGATCTCAATCCCCACTGACTTCCATAGTAGGAAAAAATACATACTATGGTAGTCAATGGGGATTGAGATCTGTTTTCTTTCAAATATCTTCCTTTGTGTTCAGCAGAACAAATAAACACATAGAGGTTTGGAACAACTTGAGGGTAAGTAAACGATGATAGAATTTTCATTTTTGGGTGAACTATCCCTTTAATGTACTTAACTAATCTTAGTTAACTAATTCTTTTGACACTTAAAAAACAACACAACGACCCCAGTGGATGAATGAATGTCTTCTGAATCTGAAGCCAAACGATAGATCAGATGTGTGTAATAAAAATATTAATATTTTTAACTCATTTTATTTTTGTGTAAGAATAACAAAAACAAAATGTAAATACTAAATGAACTATAAATCATACTTCTGATCTACTGTCATAAGACTGTACACCAGGGAAATGGTAACGTGAGGCAAGTCAATTGTGAAGCTAATGCTAAGTGTCAGTGACCCTTGCTTCTGTTACTTCTGGAATAGCAATGCATTTACAAATGATAATGCATGATTTTGCACAAAGTTTGCAAGTATACATGGCGTGAAACTCACCAAAGATTAGGGCAAGCTGTCTCAGTAAAACATTTACATCAAGTGAATGATTCCTAGGACAAAAAGAAGAAAATAATTATTTCGTTATCTTTAATAAGCAAAGAAATTCGACGTCACAGCACGGAGAACAACATTGAATAGTGAAATGCCTCAGCTGTTGAGAACTGTCTGTCTGACTCTGCAAAAACGTGTTTCGCGCCGTCAAGAATATCCGTCTCGTTTTAAAAACTGATGTCAATTTTGCTTTGGGAATTTTAACAGCTTTACATTATTTGCATGGAAACTAAACAAATTGATCACTACATTTTAATTACTACAATGGATCTCGATATTTCGAGTAGTTTTGTAATTATTCTCCATCTTATGTGCATGATTTTATTCGAATTGATGCATCTGGTAAGATTCGCGTCGTGTAACTTAACGTTACTGAATCACAAATTCATGTAAATCGAGTTAAGGGTTAGGCTAGCCTACTACAAAAAGAAAGCCCAACTAATTTCTAAATGGTAACTTAACTTTAACCAAGCAAAGAAGTCGCAGTAATAATCGCATAGTAATCGGAGCTCAGAGAGCATTCACTAGCAGGCGAAAGTCCTCAACCGTTGAGAGCTCTGTCTCCAAAACGCGATTCGCGCTCAGTAACTTAAGCACATGCAGTCAAAAATACCTCGTGAAAAAGACGATTTTACAGGTTGGGATTAACATAATGGAATAACAGCAAAGAAATAAACTTACCTTGAACAGTGTCCTTTTTTAAAACAGCCCAGAGGAGTGTTGTGTTGTTGCGAAACAATTTTGCTGCTTTCTGTTCGAAAATAGACCGCGTTGAAGATGCCCCGCCCCCACGTGCTATTTTTTACAGTCCAAGACTGTTTTTTCCAGGAACAAACTGGTTTACACATAAATGCTGTAAATTTACGGCAAGTAATTAATTTATGGAACATATACAGTAAATTTACAGGATTAAACTGTTTATTGAAATAACAGTATTTTACTGTTGGAAATTGGCTCTATTTTTACAGCAATTTTTAACAGTGTAGTTAAAGATGCCTCATATAAAGTGAATTAGTGAACTAAAGTCATTAGTTGTGAGAAATTAATTTTTTAAAAATTACCTAGTGGTCTAAAAATGCATTCATGCTTAGGAATGAAAATTCAGTGCATTGATACATGTTGTTTTTAATTCAGATTGTTGATATCTGATTTCTGTAATCTCTCTCTGGTGTTTTCCACCAGCCGCTTTTCTCCATGGGGAGAAAGCTATTCTAGAAAACCACAAATGTAAATGTAGCCTATAGTTGTGACTGTGTCAGAGGGATCTGGACTGCCACGTCATAGTCATCTTATGCCGAGTTCACACTGCACGATTTTAAGTAGTCGGGTTACACACTCGAGAAGTGATAAGGAAATGACGCAAGATCACGTGTGCGTGAGACTGAAATTGTTATTAAAAATGATAGCCTGCAAGACGATTTGCAATCCAAATTGTCTGTGTGCTGATTTACAGCAAAAAGGAGAACAACAACAAAAAAAAACGATTATGCAGGAGGAAATGGTTGGGGAGACGAGTGGAGCAAGGATTGTGTGTTCTGCAAAGAGAGTTGGGGTTAAATAAAAAAATTTGCAATGTGCTGCTGGTCAAGCAAATGTTTGTGCTTTGTTTCTGTTTGATATAATTGTAAATATATCTATTAGAATACTGATATTCTGGTCTATAACTCCTCCCCCGAACATCCCGCTAACCTGTATCTTGCTCTCTCATTGGCTGTTGGTCAAATCATAGTCACATTCATTTATAGCACTTTTTACAATACAGATTGTTTTCAAAACCAGCTTTACAGAGATAACAGGAAAATAATGCAAGAAAGTTTGTCTCCAGAAGAAAAATAGTGTCACGGTCCAGCTTAAGTAAGTTCAGTGATGTTTCATTGTTGTTGTAAAAAAGTTATTAATTTAGTTCATTTATATATTTCGCCGCTCTTGAGAAAACTGCTCAGTTCAGTTCTCATATAATGGTGTCAATGCAGGCAGATCAATATTATTGTTGAATATTAAATTAAATGTTAAATTTAATGTCCCCAACTAAGCAAGCCAAAAGCCAATGGCAACAAAGGTAAAAAAAAAAAAAAAAGGTCATAGCCGATGTAGTTTTCAGTCAGAACACATTCACACAGCAGGATTGTGAATCGCTGACAGGTCCAGATATTTAGCATGCCAAATATCTCACGGGCATCGCCGTCTTATCTGCGATTCTCTCAGATCGCGTCTTTGATAATTCACACTGCTTGATGGTCACTCATGTGAACGAGCAGAGCACCGATTGCCTATGATTTCGGGCATTTGTCGGCGATCTCACCAAACCTGTCTGCGAGCGTAAAACAGGCCTAAAATCGTTCAGTGTGAACTCGGCATTACAGAGCTCCATTGTAAACCCTCCTCACCTACACTGCCCATCCGCATCGCCCACTTACTGAGTGGGCCTATGGCTTGCCTATTGCAAAGCAAACCCACATGCATACAAACACACATGCACAAACACTCCAATTTCAGACAGCTTATTTGCACAGCTAATGTTTGCTTTCTTATTCAAAATGAGAAACAAGGCATTGCGTGGACAAATATGAAAATGAGAAACAAGAGGAAGAGGTATTAATGTTGAATGAGGTTGTTTTGGTCTGTGTTAACTCTGTATTAACCACTGTCTTAGTGTCAGCCTGCAACCTCAGAGACGTAGAAAAGAGTGTATGCATGGATTATTATGGGCCTTAAATGTAACTTGCATCAACAGTGCATTGAACTCTAGTGGCAAGTTAATGTGTTACCCTGCCCTGGTGCTGCAGTGCACACATGGTCAAGCTGTCTAACAGTTCAAGTGTCATCTTTTACCCCATTTACTGACCTTTTAAAGTGCAGCCAGTGGTTACCCAACAGCTCACATGTTGTATCATCCATGCCTTCATGAAAATCTAAACAAGAGAGACTGATCGCCTGCGTACAACATCATAAAAACCAGCAAATCGATCATGACACTGAGAAAATATTAATCAAATTATTGGTGCAAATAGTAAAATGCTCTTCTCTAAGGTTTTTCATATGGAGGTTAAAACACTGTGATGCTTGTGCTGAGAAGTCTTTGGAAGTTGAAGTTCAACCTTTTAAAATTATTATTTTGCTATATATATCTCACCTCTTTCCATTCCACCTGTGCTGAGAATCTGGAGTCTGTCAGGAACCTTGGACACATGGCCGGGTCAACACTTTGCAATATATTCCAGACTCAATGTGTTCCCAGAGTGCAGCTCAGATAACTGCTGTCTATGGTAGATATGTCTGCATGAGCCTGTTTAAAGGATTAGATGTCCTCATGCACCAGAACTGAGGTCAGTTTTGATGCTTTGCAAAGATTTGCCTAGATCAGTCATAATGTGATTTAACTTAAAAACACTTTCACTGAACCTATCTGCTTTCCTTTCCAGAGAATTTTCCCAAGGAGGGAGAGTGTTTGGGCGTCTTTGTCCACAGTTCTGCACATGAAGCGCATATGCAAATTCACTGCACAAGGGAAATTTCTTCCTCAAGAAGTCACCAAAGTTCATTCCAAACGATAAATATTTGCATTAAAATGTGGGATTGGAATTTGCATAGAGAATCTTTTGGAGTTTAGAAGTGCACACAGGGAAATTTTGTTGTCTTAGTATTGCAAAAAAAAAAAGCACTGACTGATGCATCTCGCAGACTAATAATGGCTAATATATTTACAAATTAATTTCTTAAAATATCCTGAATTATGTTTTTACCTATTTGATTCATCCACATATTCGGTGAATGCAGCATAACACATGATATCTCTGTCCATTTAAAATCCTACTGGAATCTGTACCAGCATGTTCTTCTAGCCTCTGTTCTCACACTTTTGTGGAAGTATATTTTCACACAGTACGTTTTTTTCCCTCTCCATTGGGAACAAATCTTTCCCTGAATCCCAGCATTCCCTTTATAGGCGGGAACATGTAGTTTCTGCCTGCAGGCAAGAGTTCTTCATCAACCTGAGCTGTTTCTTTCTCTGCCAGGCCTGCTTGACCGTTTCTCCTGCTGGAGTCCTGGAGGAACTGGTTCTGGTTCCTGAGCATCGCACTTACAGTGAGGAGCTGGGGATGTGTACGTGTGTGTGGGAGAGAAAAAAAGAATGAATCTATTCCTTTTGTAACAGACGAAAATGCCATGTCTAATTAAACCGAGCAGGCCTGTTCTGTGACCCTACTTTACACAATACTATTGTCATTATGGATATTAATGCTCAGATATGCTTGGCATTTGGATCTCTTCCCATCACACAATGCCACAATGTACAATTCAGGTGGAGAGTTTCTGTAAATGTTGTCTTTTATGGAATGTTGTTTATGGAAAATGTGAGTGGTGCTTACCAGTGCAAAAGTTGCAACCACTAGGGTGTTGTGGATGCCAAGCTACCGATCTAAGTCAAAAGAGCCCCTCAAGTCTCTAAGATACTCTGATCCCTTAATATGGTTCCCTCCTTCAATGTCAAGTCCATGGGTTTTTTATAGTTGGGTAGGTGATGAAGGTGTGGTCACATGTGCAAAGTATTGCAGGCAGAAAAGTTTCCACTGTCTATTGTCATCAACAATCCACAAAGCACTGCTAAGACAAAGGACACTTTAAAACCAAACAGCTTTTTGTCATTAAACCTAATATGAATTATGTGTGGACATTTTTTTTTCACCTTCAATCAAAATGCCTGGTTGCACAAATTCCTATTGAAATTTTGAAATTTTGAAACAATGTAAAATGACTACACCTTACAAAAATAATCATACATCTTTCCATCTTTCGAAGCATAAACAAAGAAGTTGAATGGTTAGGCATAGAGGCTTGTTCTAATAGTAAAATAGTATTTTGAGCCTTAGGTTTATTCATGAGAGAGGTTTCCAACTTGCTTATTTCTTGTTACATGTTGTCTAAAGGTACGTTTACACGACAACAATATGCTTAAAACGTAGAAGTTTTTGCTTTGAGTTTTCCACGTATAGACGACACCATTGTCAAAACGATCTGCATCCATATGGATATGCGAAAATTACTAAAAACCCTATATTCTGCTGCCAGGCCATTAGATGGTGATGAAAAACTGTAGACTGAACACGTAATACGAATGTGCATAATGTCATCGTCTTCAGAGAGTCGTTTTTGTTTTTTACATTGAGACCGTTTTCAAAAATGGGCAATTTGAAGCCCGTTTTCAAAAGTTTGCATTTTCAGGCACCCAAAGCGCCATTGAAGTGTAAACCAACGGCCAAAGCGCATTAAAAAAGTTTTTAGTTTTTTAGTTCGTGTAAACAGCCCCTAAGATATGTGGTTCATGGTAAGTCTACCCTTTTTAATGAGGAAAGGCACTATAGACACATTATTGCTTTTTTAATATCAACAGCAAGTTCACTTCTTAGAAAATGTTTCCCTTTGAGGAATCAAAGCGCTGTGCTCAGTCCAAAATAGTCAAAAGAGATGAAAAATACTTATTTCTGGTTTAAGGTCGGTGCTGTCCAAGCTTCTTTTTTTCTGAATCATTCTCTTTCATCTGTGTTTCCTGTTTTGAGTAAGGCTGTGTTGCATTTGCAGGTGGTGGGAAATCTCACGCTCACACTCCTCACCCACTTTGTGCCCCTCAGAAAACACCGCAGAAGCAAAAACATCTGCTGTAGTCTGTGGGAGAACAATGAATAAAAGCTTAAATCCAGAGCCAAACGCAAATATACATGGTCAGGGTTTTTTTAGGGTCTTTCCTGGGTCTTTTGGTGCATGAGGCTGCTGTCAGCCACTCTGTGTGTGAAGACCGTGAGAGCTGAAATTATACAAGAGGTCACATGACTCAAGCTGTGAGAGCGCTGTAGGGAAACAAGCACCGGCCTGATATGACTGTGCTTCAGTACGATCTGTTCACCACCTTTTGGACCTTAATTGGGCCCATGCAAATTACAAACCCCTCAATAACAATAAACCAGGGGTTGTCAACCCTGCTCCTGGAGGGCTACCTTTCTGCAGAGTTCAGTTCCAAGCCTGCTTCAACAAACCTGCCTGTAATGTTCCAGTAATTCTGAACAGCTTGATTAGGTGTGTTTGATTAGAGCTAATCTCTGCCGGATGGTACAGTATCCCTCCAGGAGCAGGGTTGGCTACTCCCGCAGTAGACTGTCTCACATCTATTAACTTGTTTCTGAAATCTTGTCATTGAAATGAACTCGGACATTTCTCACAAACACTTCCTGTAGATTTAGCAAAACTTGGCATGGCGTATGCTGAGGAAAAGAAAATGATGATGATGAGGCATCAAAAACCTTGGACCAGAGCACATTTGTTGGGATGTGGATTCTCTGCTAAACCTCCACCTGGAGCTTACTGCTAAGACCATGAGAGCCTGCCCAAGAGTCAACAAGAAAAAAAACAAATTATTCATTGATCCCAGAGGCTGTGAAGAGTCTGTAGAGCTGTTAACTCAGCAGGAGTTGAGATATTGGGCAGTTAACATCCCCCTGCTGACAAACACATTTGTGTGCACCAACTCCCTTCATTTTTCAAATCCTTATATAAATTAAGCTAATGGCAAAGGGAACGATGGTTAGTGAGCTGCTAGCTTCTGAGGATCTTCAACAGAAGAGTGCAATTTGAAAGTCTTTATGTGATAAACCCGTCCTGAATGAGTAACCTCCTGCTCTTATTTGACAGCTTCCCTTGAACCAGCTTCATTGTCAACTAAGCCCGATTCCTGCTCTTCAGCCCTGGATTTCAACGTCTGATGTATCATCCACAGCACCTATTTATGACCTTAGTCATAGTGTGACCCAAAAAAAACAGCTCCAGGGGATTGAATGTAAGTCAAAAGTGTATTTTATTTCAGCCCCTTTCCTAACACTTGGGTACTGACCTTTGAGCCAGTACTCAACTGATTATTTTAACTGTAGCCTAGTTTGCCCTGAGAGTTTATGTAGTGGCCCAGTCCACCTGAATGTGTGTGTCCTGGCTCGACCCACCCTATTTAGCTTGCTCGAAATCTAAATCTCTTTAACACTGCTTTCAGTTACTAATAATCTCCACAGGAGCCTTGCTACACAACACAGTTTGATTTCAGGCAGAAATATATCCTTTCATTTCTTGGTCAGCTTTGATGTGGCAGCAATGTCCTTAGCTGACTCTTCTAGAGAAAGACAGAGTGCTTTTTTACTTAAAATGGGAATGGAATCTGTTTTATTTCATCAAATCATGCATCCGTTTCAGGACATAGATGTCCCTTCAGTTCCCATCACCATGCTGACTTAATTCCCAATGACTGCAATGTCCTCAGACACTCTTACGGGCATGCGAGGCTTCCATCACACCTTCAAATAAAAGTGCCAAACCCTTTTTAGTATTTCCTTTGGCTGGCACTTCACAAACTAAGGGTTTGCCATGTGCGTCCAGCTGAATCCCTACTGTTTGTTTTGAAGGAGAGTTGGTGTACTCGTACACAGATGAAATATCATCCAGGCTGTGCCTCTAATGACACAGCACTTCAGAGAGCTGTTATACGGTGACCTCACTATCATTGTGTAAGTGAGATGGAATATTAATGATGGTGCTGTACCACCTTTGTTTTCAACTCTTCTCCCACAGTACAGTGCTTGCGCAGGCCGCTGGCTATGTTTGTGTTTGATTTGTGACGTCTACTGAAGAGGTAACATGCCGAGGGTCTGTTGTGTAAACATTGCATTGAACATGACGTGCACAGAGCCCAGCATTGATGTCAAGAAGAAACTTGGAATCAAATACCAATCTCAAAAAAATCATGCATATGGATAATTGTGCAACTATGAGCGCTTTTAGGTGCACATTTTTCAAAGAATGTGTTCTCCTACTCTTTAGGTATTTTAAACCCACAAATTTCACCTTTTTTTCCTTTTGAAAAAAGGTCAGAGAAAATCAGCTTATTGTTGCTCCTGAGGAGCTACAAGCTGTTAGCATAAACTGTACCCTTTTTTGTCTCAAAATCCCTTGTATGTGATTTTGTGCAAAATAATTGTGTTGTGGTGTAGGGAATACATATTCTGAAACTTTTGAAGCAAAAGGGTTCAGTCTGCCGTCTGCGAAACAACATGTTGAATTGGCGTCGGGCCGTTGGTTAGAGAGAGAGCTCTGATTGGCTGTTCAGCTTAGTGAATGACTCAATGCACGAGAATAAAAGCGAAAGTGATCAAAACGAGCAAAAAAGTCAAGACAGTGCACAGAAGGCTGTTATAATTTTACAAAATTTTACCTGAGTATTCGAATACATGAATATTTTCATAATAACATGAGCTGACTGGAATGAATAAAGTGATCAGCGTGATTGATTTTCAAAATGTTAAGCAAATGCTGCTTTGTACGGTTTGTATATCTGCAGTCCAAGTTTCGGTTTCCCTTTTTAAATGACGAAAATAGACTATTGATACCTGCTGATATAGACAGATATTTACTTGCATGCAGGCACAGAATGCAAGTCGCCTTTAGTCTTTTTGGTGTGTTCAAGCGCAGCTTTTGAGGCTTTCTGACGTGATTTGGTTTGATACAAATTTGGCAACCTGCAACCACCTAGCAATGCCTTTGAAACCACCCAGAACCCTCTAGCAACCATATATCTCGGAAATCACCATGCTTTGTGGGGGAGAATTTTTCCTCAAAAGTTTCCTCAAAATGCCATATTTTAAAAAAAAAATCATATCACAACAGCCCATTATTTTAGCCTGTACAGATATTCCTGTTTTAAAACATTTAGTTTTCCCATAAAATGTCATCTTAAAAAAAGTCTTAAGAATTCTTGCACTTTTTCCAGTAAATGTTTGCATTTATTTATAATTCATATAGGCTTACTCCATCGCTGTCCTCCCATATGCAGATCGGATCAGCACATCACTGTCCACCAATCACAGGGGATCGTGTGATGCACTGAGCTCATGTGCTGACTCACCAATCACATGATTTAAAAGGAACTCCTCATCTGTTTTTCCCCCTCCCTTTCCTGCTTTTGCTTTTCTCCCTCCATTTCCAATAACATAGAGCCTGCTCTTTCGGGAAAGAGAGAGGGAGCAGAGATCTGAGGCCTGAGTGTGTGTGTATGCGCACTTCAGTTCCCTCTTTTTCCTCCATGAGGTCAGACTACATTTGTGTTGCTGATCTAAGCGCTGGAAAAGTTAGTGGCATGAGCCAACGGAGTCAAAGAGTGAGGGTGTGTATGTGTGTGTAGACCCCTGAAGTGACTTCATTGTCTGCTTCATTGGACTGCTGCTATTACACTTCATTGTCATACACTTGTTTTCCATGTATGGTCATTTGTTGTGCAGTTCTTTGTGAAAAGATTACAAATCAGCCCAAATGGAGGGGCTTTCCAGCACTAAACACAAAGACAAAGACACAAGGCAGTGTGACATCAGAGTTCAGAGGAGCTGGCCGAAGCTGATGCCATGTGATGCTGAGTCAAGATGAGAATGAGATCATGAAAATCGAAACACCTGACATGCATACTGTCTCTCTCCAGATGTTTGAACTTTATAGCCACATGATGGGCTTGCTGATCTATTCATCACATTTATGCTGATGTAATTTACAGGAAAGAGCTCTCAGATTCAATAACTAAGAGTTAGTAGTGTTTGCTAAAACCCTGTTCTCACTGACTGTAATCAAATCATTCGATGTTGCTCTGTGCTGATAGTGCAAGTAGTCATTCCTACTGAAATATCCCATCTCTGTTTCCTTGTTGATGCATCACATCACTGTTAATTTGCATAAATTTCAATATTTGTTCTCCATTGTTTTGTTTTATAATTCCGATTCTTTATGATTAGGATTTACATATGATAGTTATACTTATGGCAAAATAAAATAAACAGACAAATAGACTACAAAATAAAGAATATGCTAAACAGATTTATGGTGGAAAATGTACTGTACCAACAATGAATTGTGATTTTAAATCAAGCAGGGTCACAGAATGAAATGACTACATATCCTGCCAGGCCAAAAAAAGTCGTTGTAAAAGATGCTTAATGATTGGATCTCTTGATGCACATCTTGCTAATAACATTGTCACAGGTCGGGAGGGTCGACTGGGTCTACCCCCTCCCTTTAGAATGTACCACTGAGGAGCAGACCAGAAACCAGGCGGACAAGGAAAGTAAAATGTAACAGGCTTTATTGATTAAAAGAATTTGTATATCCTAATTAAAATTCCTCCTTCCTCCCCAGCATCCAGTGGCCGCCGGGACGTCGGCTGGACGACAGGCGGGGACTGGGTCCACTCAACCCCCTCGGACTCTTCGGGTGCCGAGGTTCTCGGCAATGGAGGGAACGCGGACCTGACCAGCAGGTAAGTGCTCTAAGCACGGCTTATCCTTCTCGGACTCTGAGCGGACTGTACTCTTCTCGACCTCCCAAGTACAGAAGTTTACAGCGGTGAAGGGGAGCGTCGACTAGCCAGCCGGTCGGTACTTCGAGTCCGGTTGGTTCTTTCCTATACAGGGGATGCAGAAAGCTCACGGCTGTGAAAGGGGCGTCGACTAGACAGCAGGTAGGTACTTCGAGTCCGGTTGGTTCTTTCCTATACAGGGGATGCAGAAAGCTCACGGCTGTGAAAGGGGCGTCGACTAGACAGCAGGTAGGTACTTCGAGTCCGGTTGGTTCCTTCCTATACAGGGGATGCAGGAAGCTCACGGCTGTGAAAGGGGCGTCGACTAGACAGCAGGTGGGTACTTCGAGTACGGTTGGTCCTTTCCTATACAGGGGATGCGGAAAGCTTACGGCTGTGGAAGGAGCGTCGACTAGACAGCAGGTGGGTACTTCGAGTACGGTTGGTCCTTTCCTATACAGGGGATGCAGAAAGCTCACGGCTGTGAAAGGGGCGTCGACTAGACAGCAGGTAGGTACTTCGAGTCCGGTTGGTTCTTTCCTATACAGGGGATGCAGGAAACTTAGGGCTGTGAGAGGGGCGTCGACTAGACAGCAGGTGGGTACTTCGAGTACGGTTGGTCCTTTCCTATACAGGGGATGCGGAAAGCTTACGGCTGTGGAAGGAGCGTCGACTAGACAGCAGGTGGATACTTCGAGTACGGTTGGTCCTTTCCTATACAGGGGATGCAGAAAGCTCACGGCTGTGAAAGGGGCGTCGACTAGACAGCAGGTAGGTACTTCGAGTCCGGTTGGTTCTTTCCTATACAGGGGATGCAGGAAGCTCACGGCTGTGAAAGGGGCGTCGACTAGACAGCAGGTGGGTACTTCGAGTACGGTTGGTCCTTTCCTATACAGGGGATGCGGAAAGCTTACGACAGTGTTGATAACACAGAATGCACATGGCGTTCGATGGAGGACACTCAGAACAGCAGATCACTGGACTTCCTCCGTTCTCCAGACAACATCAATGATGAATCAGAACATCGCAAGCTTTAAATTCCACCGTCGCTTAATCTCTTCTTCAGCGGCTCCAAACTGCAACACAGGGCAAGGCCGATGGGCACGTGACAGAATTCGGTATAGTAAGCATGCAGTAGCTTCACTTCAAACACACACGGTGGGCACAGCATCAACTCACGTCACTCTCAACCACTCTGTGAAATATAAGGCCACAGCCCACCTCCTTGTTCTGAACAGCAGGGGCAGTAAGACGGAAGAATATATAGCGATCTCACTCGTGCATCATAACAGCTGTCTTCTCATTACGGTGTCTAGACTCCGGTTCCTAGATCGCTTCTCTTCATATACAGTGTCTTGGTGTATAAATCACGTATCATACGGCCAGTAAAAGGTTTGCACTTATCTCTACCCAGGAAGGGGACTTGATGTTTCCAAGGCAACTTCTCCTCTGCTCCTCTGTTCCACTCCACCCAATCTTTCGTAGCGGATTCCCTTCCGCGGATCGATCTCACCAGTCAATTTTGTCCCACAGAAACTCTCAGCCTTCCTCGACGGAACAAGGTCAGGACACAGCACCCGAAACCGAACACAGATCACTGCACTGAACTACGCTCTTGGTCTCCCAAAGCTTGGTCTTTATCTGTTTCAAGCCGCTGTGTGTCCCAATCACCAAACAGCCCCTTGATGCGCCGCACCTGCTGTCACTCTGTCATCAGCGGCTGCTGTTGCCATGGTAGCGACGCATATCAGGCTGACTGGGTGTTGCGTCGAGAGCGCTCCGGGCGGAAACATTCCTCCGTGGAATATATAGTTCCGCTGCTGGTTCGTCACCTTGTGACATACTCCCCCGCCAATCCGTTCTAGTCCCGAGAACGGGTTCCGCTCTCCCAGTCTCCATACCTCACCGGGGGTCGACCTCGGTTCTCCCTCTGGGACCGCCTCGGCGGAGACTCGGGTCTCACCGGTCCCGGTGCTGGGCCCAAGCCCCTGGGGACCACTCCCCATCCTACCAGTAACGGTCCTGGTGCTGCCACAACCGGGGGGGCTTCCTCTCTGGGATTTGGGTAGTTCGGGCAAGGGCGAATCAGATTCCGGTGGAGCACCCGTTCTGGGCCCGCTCTCCCCTCGGGTCGGATAGCATACACGGGTTGATCTGGACGTGGTTGTCGTAAGACCACATAGGGCCGAGGCTCCCACCGATCGCTCAGCTTACCCTTCCCTTGGCGACGATTATCCCTCACCAAGACTCTCTCTCCTGGGAGCAGTGGGGCTTCCCGAGCTGTTCGGTCGTACAGTCTCTTGCTCTTTGCCCCCGCCTGGTTAATCCGGTCCGAGACCCGGCCATACGCCCAGTGGAGTCGCTGGTGGTGCCTCGCCACCCAGTCTGACAAGCTCCCTTCCTCCCCTTGGGTAGCAGCCCCCGTCACTAAGTCGGCTGGTAGCCGCACGTGTCTTCCAAACATCAGATATGTTGGAGCATACCCAG
Source organism: Chrosomus eos (assembly GCA_036326025.1). Taxonomy (NCBI): domain Eukaryota; kingdom Metazoa; phylum Chordata; class Actinopteri; order Cypriniformes; family Leuciscidae; genus Chrosomus; species Chrosomus eos. The sequence continues at coordinate 28,069,322 of CM070839.1, forward strand.
TGGTGCTATGCACGCTGTTGTTATACGCTTGGATCAGTGCCGGAAGCGTATCTGCCCAATGGCCCTGCTGATCCATCTCCAACGTTCCCAATAGACCCAGCAATGTTCGGTTAAACCTCTCGCATCCTCCATTCCCTTGGGGGTGGTACGGTGTCGTGTGGGTCTTCCTACCCCCGTACAGCTGGCACAACTCATGGACCACCCTGGACTCAAAGTTCGGCCCCTGGTCTGAGTGGAATATTTCAGGGCACCCAAAAGGCTGAATCACAGCCCTCCACAAGGCATTTGCGGTGGTGGTAGCAGTTTGGTCCAAGGTGGGAATGGCCCAGGCATATTTGGTGAATAGGTCTGTCACCACCAAGATGTTCTGAATCCGGTCCACCGGCCTTCCCAGCGTCAGATAGTCCATGGCGACCATGTGCATGGGAGCCTTTGCCCGAATCGGGACCAATGGGGCTCGGATCTCCTTCCTGGTCTTAAACAGGGTGCACCGGGGGCATCCCTGAAGGTAGGCCTTGGTAATCCTCTCCATCCCAGGCCAATAGAACTGGCGTCGCAATAGCGAGATCGTCTTCTCCAGGCCCTGATGGCCCAACTGGGTGTGATAGGCCTGGAGCAGGGACCGATGTTGCCCCTCCGGAACTACCGTTTGCCAGATCTTCTCGCCCAGGTTAGGGTCCTGGATGGAGCGACAGAGCACCCCCTCCCTCAAAGCCAACCTTTCCCATTGTCCTAGCAACCCTCGGACTGCCTGAGTCTGAGCCCGGCGTTCTCTGGCCTCTGGCCATTTCCCAGTCTGGACCCACTCTCGTACCGTCCGCAACCCTTCATCCTCCGCTTGTCTCGACCTCCAGCACTGTGGGTCCCAGCCCCACCCATTGGGGGCCTCTTCCTGCGATGATCCAGGCGCTTCCACGATCCCCACCATTGCTCCTTCCTCCTCCTCGGAGCTAGAGTTGGGCCCCTGAACTACTGGACCTGCCACCGGAAACCTCGACAGCACATCAGCATTCGTATGCTCTTTCCCTGGCCGATACTTCAGCTGGTAGTCGAAATTCGCCAGTTGTGCCACCCATCTCTGTTCGACAGCCCCAGCCTTGCCGTCTGAAGATGTACCAGAGGGTTGTTGTCCGTTACCACCAGAACCTTGGTCCCCCACAGGTAGTCCTTGAACTTTTCGCTCATTGCCCACTCCATGGCCAACAACTCAAGTTTGAAGGAACTATAGTTAGCATCGTTCCTCTCTGCCGGGTGTAAGCTTCGGCTGGCGTATGCAATCACCCTCTCCTTCCCCTGCTGTTTTTGGGCTAGCACGGCACCCAGGCCGAGATGGCTGGCATCAGTGTACAAGATGAAAGGCTGGGAGAAGTCTGCATAGGCCAGAATCGGGGCCTGTAGTAGTTCCTGTTTAAGCCTCCGGAATGCAGCCTCACATGCCTGGTCCCACTGAACCGCGGGAGATCCCCGGCCCCTCGAACGTCCCGTGCCCCCGAGCAGCTGGTTAATGGGCTTGGCGATTTTGGAGAAGTCCTGAATGAACCGCCGGTAATATCCGACAAAACCCAGGAAGGATCTGACCTGTCGCACAGTCTTCGGCGCCTCCCACCCTTGCACAGCCGACACCTTCTCTGGGTCCACAGCGATCCCAGCTGCACTCACCACATGGCCCAGAAACTTCACCTCTTTCCGGAAAAGCTGACACTTGTCAGGTTGTAGCTTTAGCCCGTATTTGTCCAGGGCGCGGAAAGCTTGCTCCAGATGTTGGAGGTGAGTCTCAAAGTCCGGCGAATAGACAATGACGTCATCGAGGTAGACCAGCGTGGTTTCCGTCAACTGACCTCCCAGGCACCGCTGCATAAGCCGCTGGAACGTGGCTGGGGCGTTGCAAAGGCCAAACGGCATCCGTTCCCACTCGTATAGCCCGAAAGGGGTCGTGAAGGCTGTCTTCTCCCTGTCCCGCTCGTCCACCTGTACCTGCCAGTACCCACTGGCCAAGTCGAGAGTAGAATACCATGCAGACTGTGTAAGACTGGTGAGTGAATCCTCTACTCGGGGCAGGGGGAAAGCATCCCGCTTAGTCACCTGGTTCAGCTTACGGTAATCCACACAGAATCTCCAGGAACCATTTTTCTTACGCACCAGTACGATAGGGGCGGCCCAAGGGCTACTACTTTCCCGGATAATCCCCTTGTCCAACATTCCTCGCAGGAGGGTGCGGACCTCAGAATACAGGGTCGGTGGCACTGGTCGATAACGTTCTCTACTCGGGGCGGCGTCCCGGTCGGAATCTGATGTTTTACAATGTCCGTCCGGCCATAGTCCTCGTCGTGAGTCGAGAACAAGTGCTGCCATTTGAGCAGGAAATCCTGGAGCCGCCCAGTCTGTTCCTCTCCCAGTCCTTCACCGCGTAGTGACCCTCCCTGGAGGTGATTAGGCAATTCCTCTCCCTCACTACCCACCGGCGGTCCAGTTCGGGTCAGGGCAACTTCCACTACGGAGGGGCTTACCCGGTTAAACTGCACTTCACCCGGCTCTCTCACTTGTTGCGGGCACACCCCTGTGACTCGGGCCAGACACTGATGTCGATGCAACAGGACGGGGAACGCATTCACGTTCCGTACTTTCACAGAAATCCTCCCCCGCCGTGCTGTGGCTAGCCCCCGAGCTACCTCAAGGTTTGGGCCGTCCAGATGGGGTTCCACCAATACCCACTCTCCCGGGCCATAGAGTTGCGAGGGGAGCCTGGCCCACACCACAGCCTCACTCTGAGCGGGAATGGACAACGCGTATCGGCACGCCGTCCTCCCAGTGCCCTCTCGATCTCCTCGCGTCTCGGCAAGGCGAACCCGCCGACAATCAACCTTGATCCGGTCCCACTCGTGACTTTCCGAGGTCGAGGCCGTCTGCTTTAGTCCACCTCGGAACAGTTCCTCCCAACATTCTGCTATAACGTTCATGCCCAACAAGGCGCGATGGTTTCCCAGGCAGGCGTCACGAACGATCACCACCCCCTTCTGGGGGACAACGACTCCATGGATCTTCAAGTCAGTCACCAGGTATCCCACGTATGGGATGTCCAGACCGTTGGCTCCCGTAGCGTCAACCAGGGGGCTTCTGAGGTGGGGCAATCCTGGCCCTTAAATAGCTCTCATGACAGGCTCTCAGAGAACAGAGTGACTTGTGACCCAGTGTCTAACAGGCACTGTACTTCCAAACCGTTGACCTGGGCCACTACAATGGGGCAATGCCCCACCAAACATGCTCTGGACTTCATAATCAATAGGGGGTCTACCATGGGAGTCCCAGCCACTTGACCCACAGTGGCCGGCAACTCTAAAAATCCTCCTGTGATCCCCGACGGGAGCGGCACTGGCGGAAGTAATGACCCGGCTCTCCACAACCATGACAAATGGGGCGTCCCTGTTCGTCCCACCTGAACCGCGGCCCCATTGGCCTAGCTGGGCGTCGCTCTGGGAATCGGCTCCCCGCTGAATAGGTCCGCTCTCGGAGCAATGGACTGGAACGTTCACGCCGGAGCTCTTCTCTGAAGGAGTTGGATAGCTCGGCCAGCTGTTCCTGGACGTCCTTTTTCAACTCCTCTCGTAACGCACGTCATCATTCCACTTCGACCGGGCGTGGGGGGTCGACGGGTGCACTCGCAGCCATGCACGTTGAGGGCTCTACCGTGTGATCCCGTTCCAAGGCCAAAGCCTCTTGTCTCAGTTCGTCAAAAGACGAGTCCGGGTTCCGGCGGACCTGTATTCGCAGGCTTTGGCGTACGGGGCCTTCCGTAGCCCCAGGAGGAATTGGTCTCGCAGCAGGCTCTCTTCACCCCCTAGACCATGGTCTTGCCTTCCTCTTAGCCTAGCGAACTGCTCTCTCAGCTGTAGCGTGAATGCCCGGATGGTCTGTCGCGGCCCTTGTTTGCAGTTGAAGAACTGTGTTCGCAGAACGGCTACGGGAGTGGTATCGCCGTATTGCCCCGAAAGGAAGTCAAAGATAGCTTGAGCCGTGGTACGGTTCGCTTCTGGCGCTGCTCGCACTTCCCTCAGTGCTTCTCCTTCCAAGGAATTCAAGATGAACTGCACTCCCTGAGGGGCATCCAGACCTTGGAGCCCGACTAAATATTCGACCTGGGCCCTCCATGTCGACAGACTCATCTCCGATCCCGGACCTTGGTACTTTTGGGCCCAAGGGGCTCCCATGAATATGGGCATGGCTTGTCTTCGTGCTCCCGGTGCCTCTTCATCTGCCATAACGGCTTCTGGTGGCTCAACTCAGTGGTAATCCTGCCGACTACGCCAATAATCTGTCACAGGTCGGGAGGGTCGACTGGGTCTACCCCCTCCCTTTAGAATGTACCACTGAGGAGCAGACCAGAAACCAGGCGGACAAGGAAAGTAAAATGTAACAGGCTTTATTGATTAAAAGAATTTGTATATCCTAATTAAAATTCCTCCTTCCTCCCAGCATCCAGTGGCCGCCGGGACGTCGGCTGGACGACAGGCGGGGACTGGGTCCACTCAACCCCCTCGGACTCTTCGGGTGCCGAGGTTCTCGGCAATGGAGGGAACGCGGACCTGACCAGCAGGTAAGTGCTCTAAGCACGGCTTATCCTTCTCGGACTCTGAGCGGACTGTACTCTTCTCGACCTCCCAAGTACAGAAGTTTACAGCGGTGAAGGGGAGCGTCGACTAGCCAGCCGGTCGGTACTTCGAGTCCGGTTGGTTCTTTCCTATACAGGGGATGCAGAAAGCTCACGGCTGTGAAAGGGGCGTCGACTAGACAGCAGGTAGGTACTTCGAGTCCGGTTGGTTCTTTCCTATACAGGGGATGCAGAAAGCTCACGGCTGTGAAAGGGGCGTCGACTAGACAGCAGGTAGGTACTTCGAGTCCGGTTGGTTCCTTCCTATACAGGGGATGCAGGAAGCTCACGGCTGTGAAAGGGGCGTCGACTAGACAGCAGGTGGGTACTTCGAGTACGGTTGGTCCTTTCCTATACAGGGGATGCGGAAAGCTTACGGCTGTGGAAGGAGCGTCGACTAGACAGCAGGTGGGTACTTCGAGTACGGTTGGTCCTTTCCTATACAGGGGATGCAGAAAGCTCACGGCTGTGAAAGGGGCGTCGACTAGACAGCAGGTAGGTACTTCGAGTCCGGTTGGTTCTTTCCTATACAGGGGATGCAGGAAACTTAGGGCTGTGAGAGGGGCGTCGACTAGACAGCAGGTGGGTACTTCGAGGACGGTTGGTCCTTTCCTATACAGGGGATGCGGAAAGCTTACGTCTGTGGAAGGAGCGTCGACTAGACAGCAGGTGGGTACTTCGAGTACGGTTGGTCCTTTCCTATACAGGGGATGCAGAAAGCTCACGGCTGTGAAAGGGGCGTCGACTAGACAGCAGGTAGGTACTTCGAGTCCGGTTGGTTCTTTCCTATACAGGGGATGCAGGAAGCTCACGGCTGTGAAAGGGGCGTCGACTAGACAGCAGGTGGGTACTTCGAGTACGGTTGGTCCTTTCCTATACAGGGGATGCGGAAAGCTTACGACAGTGTTGATAACACAGAATGCACATGGCGTTCGATGGAGGACACTCAGAACAGCAGATCACTGGACTTCCTCCGTTCTCCAGACAACATCAATGATGAATCAGAACATCGCAAGCTTTAAATTCCACCGTCGCTTAATCTCTTCTTCAGCGGCTCCAAACTGCAACACAGGGCAAGGCCGATGGGCACGTGACAGAATTCGGTATAGTAAGCATGCAGTAGCTTCACTTCAAACACACACGGTGGGCACAGCATCAACTCACGTCACTCTCAACCACTCTGTGAAATATAAGGCCACAGCCCACCTCCTTGTTCTGAACAGCAGGGGCAGTAAGACGGAAGAATATATAGCGATCTCACTCGTGCATCATAACAGCTGTCTTCTCATTACGGTGTCTAGACTCCGGTTCCTAGATCGCTTCTCTTCATATACAGTGTCTTGGTGTATAAATCACGTATCATACGGCCAGTAAAAGGTTTGCACTTATCTCTACCCAGGAAGGGGACTTGATGTTTCCAAGGCAACTTCTCCTCTGCTCCTCTGTTCCACTCCACCCAATCTTTCGTAGCGGATTCCCTTCCGCGGATCGATCTCACCAGTCAATTTTGTCCCACAGAAACTCTCAGCCTTCCTCGACGGAACAAGGTCAGGACACAGCACCCGAAACCGAACACAGAACACTGCACTGAACTACGCTCTTGGTCTCCCAAAGCTTGGTCTTTATCTGTTTCAAGCCGCTGTGTGTCCCAATCACCAAACAGCCCCTTGATGCGCCGCACCTGCTGTCACTCTGTCATCAGCGGCTGCTGTTGCCATGGTAGCGACGCATATCAGGCTGACTGGGTGTTGCGTCGAGAGCGCTCCGGGCGGAAACATTCCTCCGTGGAATATATAGTTCCGCTGCTGGTTCGTCACCTTGTGACAACATCATTGATAATATATTAATGGGATATAACATTTTTAAACCCTTTATCCATACCATACGTCCTGGCAACCACCTACAACACTGGTATTGTAGCAGAGGTTTTGCATGGGCTGATTATTTTTACAGTTCCGTTTGGTGCCACTAGTGGTGCACACATGCTTACTTTTATTATACTACAGAAATTACAGAACAACCACTGCAAACTGGTGATGAAATATCCTCTTTCTTTGAAATATGCTACTGCTATAGAAGACTGTGATTTCCCTAAGATGGACATGTGAAACCATAGACACACACACACACACACACACACACATTCACTGCTTCCTGTATTGGAAAGTAAGCCAGAGTCACAAGAGAGATGGTACTGGTCACGGTGACATTGCGAATCAAAGTCACAGTGAACACCATGTGTGCAGTGTCACTCTGCCCAGAGCGTCTGTGTGTGTGACAGTCACAAATCACATGCTCAAGCTGCAGTCCTGCGCCTGAATAATTGACTCTGTAGGGACAAACTGAGCACCTGTTGGTTAAACACATTTGAATAAATCCCGCCTCAGGAACATCCTTTCATGAATGAACTTAGAGATCCTAGTGTGATGTACAAAACACACTAGAATCAAGTAGAACCAGCTCCCACTGTGTTCTAGTGCAAAGGACTGACTGTAAATCTGCTGATTTGGTGATTCATTTTATAAGACGGGTTTAAATCTGAAAGTGACACATTACAGAAGCACATTCATATCAGTGGTCCCACATAGTCAAAGTGATTTATGCAGATTTTGATTCAGACTTTGAATACACCTTTTACTATTTTTTGTAATTTTGGTCATACCGAGCAACCATACTATCAGAGGCTGATTCAAAAATGTATTCAAGAAAATCGAATGGAAAAAAAGACAATCATCATCTGGCCATTTTTTTGTTCATCATACTACAAGGCCAGACAAAATTTTGTATAATTAAATGAATGTAATTTTCCTCTGATTTTACAAACCTGGTGATCTATAAAGGCTTTTGACTAAATGCTTGAAATTCATTTTAATATTCATGCATTCATTCTTCAAACTATTTATTTATTTATTTAACCCATAGATTATATAATCATGCAGCATATGGGAATTCCAATCATTTAATAAGTTAGTGTATGCATGTTTGACTGGTAATTTATTTTCCATAAATTATTATTTGGAATGTACTAATTGTAATCTTGCATTTATTTCATATGTATAGAATGCAAATTGTAACACAAACTGTGTTCATGCAAACCATTAATTATAAATGCAAATTTCATGAATAATTATACTCAGAATAATTGTTCAATTGAAAGCAATAATAGTTTTTGTTTAACTAAGATATCAAAAAGGGACTGTCCAGAACAAATAACAAAAAATATATATATTATTCTTCCACAACAACAGACTGTTATCAAATGTACCTACTTTTTCCAGGTGTTTTACCTACTTTAGTACTAAGTCCACATCAGGAATATGGGATAAGATTCTAGATAATGGAAAAATAAACATTTCATTGCAAAGACATTTTTTCCTTTGCAACCTTAAAAACTCCCCCACACTCACGCCCATGATATTTATTCTGTAGCTTTACGCCTGCAAGTGTACAGGTTTACTCGGAAAAGGAATCTTATCTTATCTGTGGTTACTGCTGTGGAGTTCCACCTTTTTCCATTTCCCAAGTGCTGGTTTTCTCAGCTTCTGGGTACAGAGACTCACTGGAAAGAGGGATTTGGTGGTGTACGCACTACGCAGCTAAACCCCATTGACAAACAGGTGTGGCTGAAACTGTCTGTGAACTGGGCCTCGGACTGTCTTCAACCACTTTGCCCCTAAAATTCTTCCTACGGTGTTCCTCACAACCCCCTCCACCCTCTTTATACACATATACACAAAATAAATGTGGGAGGGGACGTTCAATCAGGACAATCAAGGACAACAACGACAGCAGTACAACATTATCTGTACAGTTTGCACAACATGTACAGTTCTGATGCCAGTCCTGTTCAAGAACATTCCCTATAATCTGAAACAGAGGGTTGAACGCAGTGCATGTGCTTCCTTACGCAATGCTGGCTTTTTTCCAAACTTCCATTTGCTGGAGTTCATTAGGGCAGATGGAGTTTAGATATACACTTGTCTTGCAGTGTATGCATCTGTGTGAGGGAGTGCTTTATGGATGCGTGTGTGTTTATATGAGCGAATGAATGTTGATTCCTGATAGGGACGATTTCTAGGAATCAGTCTAGGAATACTGTGAACCATGTCACTGCACAGTTTCACCTGGAAAAGGTTTCTGTTGGAAAAGGCATGCCCAAACATGAAACATTGCACTTATTCATGAGGGCAGACCATTAGCCTAATCAAGAATTGTTATATGCCGATCCGAGACCAGTTTTGACACATTTCTCAAAGGAATATAGATAAAAGTCAGGTTTGCTTGACTGATCCGAGAACTGTTTTCTGCATCTGGCTGGCTGGTTATCTGGGCCAGGAGAGTTAATCTCTCCTGTCGGTTACTCTAATAATAGTCCCTGCTGTAAAAACTTCCAAAAAGAAAGGTCACCAACTCTCTGTATGATTCACTTTTAGCTGAAATGTTTACATTGTCATGACTATTGTTTCATAATGAAACAATGTTTCTAGTTCAGCTGGCAGAATATGGTGTTAACAACATCAGGCCATGAGTATTTTATTCCTTGCTTGTGTTGCAAGTCGCTTTGAATTAAAATAGGAATAAAATACATCACCTCTACCAAGCAACACTATTATTTCTACTGCTTATCTTTTATGCATTCTCTGGGATTTGAACCTACAACCTTGGTGTTTTTTTATTACTAGCACTATGCTCTACAGATTGAGCTTCAATAATGGTAAGTGTGATACTTCGACACGTAACTCAACCTCAAATTGTGTTGGTTATTGAGGAGAGGTGTACTAGACTTACACTGAAGAATGAACTTGAGCTCTTTAGAGGGAACAGAATATCATAAAGACTTGGTGGCAGCCTCTTTAGACCTGGGCTGTTTCTCAATTCCAAGAACGCAAAGAACAGACTTGCGTTTTCGTTGAGACCGGCCTTGCCAGGCGTCAGGCGACCTTAAAGAACGAACTCGGAAGGACACGAACACATATTGCTGCTTATCTGACCATCTCAGCAAATAAGGTCTTGATCACTTTATTAAAATTAAGTAAAAGAGACGGACAAATGTTTACTTTCACGTATTTTGAGTATGCAGCGGGAATCTCTTAAATAAGAACGAGAAGTTCTGGCAACATGACTAATATAGTGTACCTAAAAATCTTATACTTATTAAATTATGTAATATAAATATTTATAATATGCATATAATCAGTTGCATAACTGTCCAGTTCAGTCTGTTTTTATGCTATAAATGAAACATGAACAAGTGATTTTAAAGAAGAATTTATGTACAATACAATCACAATCAAAAAATGACATAGAACACATGCATATTTATTGTAACATTTCTCAAAAAAGCACTATTTACAAAGTTACAATGAACTTTTTTAAACACTGGATTATGTTTTTAATATTTAAAACACTCTGTATGTTGCCATTGTAGGCTACTATTCCCTAAACCATTTGGTCCTTTTTTTGCAACTATGTTGACATGTTTGCCATCAATGGCACCGATGCAGTTTGGAAAGATCCATTTAGACCAAAATTTGGAGGCGATGATTCTCCACATGTCTTCTGCTGCATGGCTTTGGAAACTGCGTTGCCATAATTTTCCTCTCAATTGTCCTGCAAGTCATACGCACACTCCCAGCACCAGTGCTTCCAAGACGATATTGAAGGGCAAGGCTGGTGAAGCTTTCCCAGTTCCTAGGAATCTGAGAAAAAAACAGACAAAAGTATGTAGTTATTAAAATGTTTTGTTTTTCTTTTCGCAACAGTAAATTGGTGTAAAAGGAGATGGAAGGTGCTAAGGGATGCCTTTTCAAGAAATAGGACGCAAAAAAAATTCCTAGTGGCTCTGCTGGTGAAGGCAGCAGATAATGGAAATATGAACAGGTTATGTCCTTTCTGCTTCCCCATATGCAGTCCAGAAGGCTAGCATGTTAAATTGGTGTTGTGAAATATGCTTTGATTTATGTATATTAATGAAGCTAAATTTGACTGTTGCAGAAGATGGTGTGGAGTCAGAATTAGCAGAACTAGGGCAAGTTCTCCAGTGTCACCTCAACAGAGATCTGCTACCCAAACACTCTCTACAATATCAAGATCTTACACCTCCACGCCACCACTGGCCAGTCCGAGGTCAAACACCCCCACACCCCATCCCAGAGTCCAAGCTCTACTTACTGAGACTCAGCCAACAAGACCGAAGAGGAGGAGGTCAAATGATCCAATTGCAACAGAGCAACAGCTTTTGGACATTTTAACACAACCAACCACAACCATATGTCAACATATATTCCCAAACCAGGAGACGAAATGTACTACGTCGCCCTTAGTTTATACCCAAACTTGCAAGACTACTTCCCAGAAACCAGACAAGGGCACAGGTACAGATACTGACTTACCGGTCAGAACTAGAAGCAGAAGAACAAACCATGCAACAAAGTCACACTACAACCCAAACATTCACATTCTTCGCCAGTATATCACCATTTTTAATATATTTAGTTTGTTTTTCAATATTTTATTCTGTCAGCAGCTTTGCAGTTTTACTACTTAGTTGTAAATATAATGTTTGCGACTCTAATTTAATATAATATTTTTTCTATTTTGATATTCTTTTAAAAACATTTTATAGTTTTCATGCTTCTTGTGATATTTATCCTATTTGTTTAGCGTTTCTGTGTTGCCTTTTCATTACAAGTTAATTAAAGACATTTTGGAAATAAATTCTTGCCTACATCATTGATTTATTAATTTACATTAAAAGCACATTTTAATAAAAAGCATTAAAAGCATGTTTTAAATTGTATTGTATTTTATTATAACATTACCGGAACATATGTACATCTGTTTAAAACAAATACAATCATATAATTCTATTGCAAACAAATCACCCAATGTGTCTGTTATTACCTCAGTGTAATTGCAAGTCGCTGTTTGGGTTCGATGGTTGCTCGATAATTCGTGGACTGTCTTGTGAGCTCAGGTCCAACAACAGAAAGAAGCTCGTCCATTTGCTCAGCACTCTTGCGAAAATACTTTAGATGAATGTGTGTATGTGAGTTTTGCACCCACCTATAGGCGTATATTACTAATGCAACCTTTAATTGACAAAAAAAAATACAATGGTCAATGGCGCTGTCTATTTCAGTTGTCTCAAAACAGCATTGTGCCATAAATTCCCCTGAACCTCGTTTTCAGACCAGCACACCCATGAGCGCACAAATAGGCGCAAATGCCTTTGCTAGTTAAACAACTTGGCACAGGATGTGAAAATGATAACTGCGTCGGGCTGAAACTAGCAAAAAGCTAGTTTGACCTGCATTGCACCAGGTGTATGATAGGGCCCAGAGTGTCTTGTGTTTCTCTCACTTCATGGTCGCTCTGAGTGGGTTTCTTTCACTAGTGAGGAACAGAAAAATCCTGAATGGCTCTCTGTCACTCCATTCCACTGACATACCTTGTTCCAGGCCATTTTATGTCTGTGTTTTTTGGCTTCTTCTTCCCCTTTATGAAAGAAAGTCGTTATTAAAAGTCATTATTTTTATACTATTTCCTTGTGTGGCTAATTGGGGGCTGGTGATTAGTTTCAATTACAGGTTCATTTAGGTCCATGACACAGTGTTTGGTACAGAGGTCTGGCTGCACTCAGGTTACATGCTTTTGTCTACCTGTAAATGAGGCCAGTCAAGTATTGGCCCAATTACATGCATTTAGCATAGACACAGACACACACACACAACCTCTATTACACTATCTTGCACTAAAACTACCCATCTGTCTGGCTAGTTTCACGCATGTACAGACATGCCTTGCAGTCCTGGGTTTCTTGAGATAAAATGAAGGCCTCAGATACTTTGGTCTTTTCAAAATCTACTCTCTGTTCATTCAACACTCGACCGGAAATCACCCGAAACACAGACGTATTCCTGCAGGATTTATGACTATGCATGCACTCCAGCTTTTGCACTCATCTAAGAGGGGATTTCAGGATCTGTATGTCTGCAGGCAGCACGCTGTCCTTTCTTCAGCTGTCCTCTCCTGCTCTCCTTACACTCTTGGGAAGAATATGAGAGGGTTTTTTACAGTGTGGGCTTTTAATTGGTAAGTACGCCCAGTACAGATAGAGCAGGGTGGGAGAGACTGTTTTCCAGGTACAGTATGTCAAAATGAGGACACGCTATACCATCATAACATGGAAGATAAAACAGAAGTATGCCTATTATTTAAATATACATAATGACCTTATAAGTTTTGGGTGTATGTATGTGTGCATATCACATCCCTTTGAGTATAATTGTAATAGGGATTTATTAAAATAGATTTGTACAGTCAGATCTTGGGGAAATTAACTTTCACACCCATAATCAGAATTCCCAACGCCCGTGTGCAAGTTCATCATGACTGGTTAAGTGCCCTCTGCCCTAACATATTTGCATTATATAAACCTCAAATGCAATATTTTAACAGTTTGCTCTTTTAATTTTGTTTTTTAAATGCTCTGAAGTGTGTCTGAGGGGACAGTTTCCACACGACCTGTATTTGTTGTTGTTTGTGGGTGACTCTGGGTTACTGGTTAAGGTAATTTCTCCTGTCTCGTGGTTTCCGGCATTAGGTGACACTGTTCTGCTGTTGTCTGAGTGTTATTTTACAGAGTACTGTGGACGTGCAGCTTAATGTGTGGGCCACAGTGGTTCCTATGGGATCAGTTTACTAAACACGTAAACTTTTTATTAAGAAAGACTGTAGGCCAAATTAAGCCTAAAATAAAGAGCATTTAAATAAAATATTACAAAAAATTACATACTGTTATTATTACATCTGTATAACATAAAAACCTAGAAGAATATATATATATATAAAATATATATATATTATATATATATATATATATATATATATATATATATATATATATATATATATATATATATAATATATATATATATATTATTTTACATTTGTTGATTTTTTTTAATGGTTTATGTTTTTAATTTATTTTTAATTATTTTTATTTTATTATAAGATGACCAATATATACTGTGGAATGAATAGTACCTGTGTGCTAAAGAAAAAATGAATCAGAAAATATACTTTAATAATAATTAGATTTTTTTTTTTCAAGAGAAAAAACTCAGGAGCAGGATTCAACATAATTAGCGGGGCTAATTAACACAGTAGTGTGTGTGTGTGTGTGTGTGTGTGTGTGTGTGTGTGTGTGTGTGTGTGTGTGTGTGTGTGTGTGTGTGTGTGTGTGTGTGTGTGTGTGTGGGGTGTGTGTGTGTGTGTGTGTGTGTGTGTGTGTGTGTGTGTGTGTGTGTGTGGTGTGTGTGAGAGAGAGAGAGTTGGTTTATGTGATTTATGAGGACACAAATTTGTATAATGACATGTGTATTACACTGATATTACAACTTATGGGTGGTTTATGAGGACATGTCAAAAGTCCTCAGAAATCAAATGGCTTAAAAAACATAAAAAACAATGTTTTATTAAAAAATTTAAAATGCAGCATGTCTTCTGTGATGGGTAGGTTTAGGGATAGGGGCAGTGTAGGGGATAGATTATATAGTTTGTACGGTATAAAAACCATTACGCCTAAGGAGAGTCCTCATAATGCTGTTTGCACCAACATAATGTGAGCTGCATGTATAGTTCTGTTGAGCAGAATAAAGTGACCCTGTCTCATGCTCTCATGATAATACTCTCATTAGTGTGTACATAAAAGTCACAGTGAGTGTCACACTGGAGCTTTGTGACCTCTGGAGATAAACACACTAGAGAGACACTGAGCGTTCTTCATCTGAAGAGCTGCTTAAGAGAGATCTCACACTTTTTATGAACAGTATCTTGTGGGCAACTAAAACAACGTACAGTACAGTACAGTACAGTGTACGACTCAAAATCAAACTCTTATCATCTCTTTCATGTTCTTTTCAGTCTGTTCTGATCATTGAAAATGGTAGATAGATGATAGACCTGGGCAACATACACCCTAGCAATGTTTTAGCAGTCAGCTTGAACACTTTAACCACATAAAAATCATGCTTAAAAGCCCTGCAGAAGTGTGTAACAATGCCCTGGCAACAACTAGAACACCATAGCGACATTCAACAGCCAGCTTGAGCATCTTAGGAGGCTCATATAAATGCCCTGGCAAAGACCACAATAGTAATGCCCTATCAAGCACCCAGAACACCCGTCCACAGCACTATGGTGTATAAAAAACATGCAGAACACCTTAAAAATGTGTAGCAACACCCTGGCAACAACCAAAGCACCCTAGCAATGACCTTGCAACCATCTTGAACACCCTAGAAAGCACATAGAAACATGCTACAAACCATAGACCACCTTAAAAATGTGTAGCAACAACCATAGCAACCTAGCAACCCGCTTGAACACCCTAAAACCACATAAAAACACAATAAAAACCATGCAGAACCCCTTAAAATGTATAGCAACCCCTTAGCAACAACCTAGCAACATTGTACTCTCGCAAGCTGACTCAATGCCCAAAACACCATAGTAAAATTTGCATGGGCAAATATTGTTTTTCAATTTTTTTTGCCATACTTGACCTAAATGATTTACTTTATTGGTAAATAATACGATTAAATGTATTCATTGATTACATAATTTCTATCAAAATGTCATGAACACCCCGTTGTTGACACTGGATTCAAATAGAAGGTTAAAAAAAGTTTCCATGGAAACCGTGTGTGTTCATCTTGGTTGTCATGTGACTTTCTGTTGAATGTGTGGTTTCTGTGGTTACTGGGCCAGTCAACAGTCTGTTGGTGAGACTGCAGTGGTCTGTCTTGGGGAAAGTGCTGACTCACAGTTTACAGTCCCGCTCACCCCAGAGTAAATGTGAATCCACTGCTGAAAATATGACCCATAATATCCTGCAGCCTGTGCTAAGAGGGAAGCCCACAGCTGTAAAACAAACCCAGTCAGGCTGAGCCAACCGCCCCCTCCTTCAGTCAACCATCCCCAAACAATACTGTTGCCAGGGCCCTCCCCCTTAGCAACCAGCAGAGTCTGGCTATCTGATAACAAACAGAGCTTGGAGTAGAAGAATAGGATAACTGAGTAACTATTTCCAAATTCCAATTTATGAAGTAAAAACAGGACATTCTCGTGATTATATTTCAATGGAGAAAGAAGCAAGAGTTCCTTCTTGCCGCTGCTGATCGACGACCCCACTAAGGATTGCACTAATTCCTTGGAAGGAACTTCCTTCAGTACAAGAATGTTCCAGTTAAGTTTGGTGTGTATTACATGTTCTAGAAAGATTACATAAATAAGTTTTTTTAAGAGACACCACCAGTGGCGGCGCCAGGGGGGAGCTAGGTGGTGCTGTAGCTCCCCCTATAATAGCCATAGCACCCGCCCAGCACCCCCAAGAAATGTCTGTGATTTTTTTATTTATATTTTAATGTCATGTTTGTATAGTATTTTTCATGTTGTTAAATATATATTTAGTCTAAAAAAACATGAGGCCCAAACAGGCGATCTTCTTTGGCCAATGGAAGCGGCGCCCGGTGAACGTTTGCACACATCCCAAGTCTCGCGTATATAGATAGCGGCTCCCTCATGGCCGCAAATTAGTTCAAATCTCCCGGAATCTAAGCTCCAAACGTGTAGCGCGCGCAAGACAGAGAGAGCGAGAGACATTGGCGTGTGCGTGTGTGTGTGTGTGTGTGTGTGTGTGTGTAAATGTGCGTGTGTGCGCAAGACAGAGAGAGCGAGAGACCTTGCGTGTGTGTGTGTGTGTGTGTAAATGTGCGCGTGTGCGCATGAAGCGCATGTAATGCCCCCCCCCCAAAGCCTAGGTACACATATATCTTGTATTTAAAGACTGATATTATACAGTGATATTATTATCCTACTAATAGTGATATTAAAACACATTTTAGACTTAATGTTAGGAAATGTGAATTGTACAATAAAGTACTCCAAATAAAGTTTAATTATAATATTTCAGTAAGTCTCAAGAGATATATCATTAAATATGCAATGGTTTGGTACTAGGTAAATGTATTTTAAAACATTTTGGTATATATATTTTTTTTCATTAGGGTATAAAGGTTTTATATTTTATTTATACATTGTACATTATATTTTAAAATGTGAATTTTTGGTAGCCATTGCTTCAGTCTTCAATCACATCAATTTAATCAGAATTGCGTGATAGAAAATCGCAATGGCAAGTTATAAAGTCAGATTTGCTTGATATAAAGTCGCAATTGCAAAATTATAAAGTCAGAATTGCGTGATATAAAGTCGCAGTCGCGAGAAAAAAAAGTCAGAATTGTGTGATATAAATGCAATTACGTGATATGAAGCCAGAATCGCATGATATAAAGTCACAATTGACCGTTCGCAGACCCTCCCCCAAAACGGCCATTGTCCAATCACACATCATAGCAACCGTTACTATGTGAGCAGGTCCGTCAAACATTGACTCCAAGCAAGCTGGTGAAGCGGTGCACCCACAGCGTTTGTAAATCAGACACTAGATACCCCGAGAGATTGTCTGGAGGAGTTGTGTTCTTTCCATTCCCAAAGCCGAAAACACAACGTGAGCGGTGCCTACAATGGATAAAACAGTGTGGACGGCACTGTGTCGAACATGGTTAACTCGCGTGCGTGAGACTGACACACTGAGATTAGTCAAAGAAACATGGAGAAAGCAGGTCAAGAGGATCCACAAAGGAAGTACGTTTTCTAAAGGGTTGTTGTTAACATGATATTTTCAGGGGGAAATGAGCAGCAGTCACTAGCAGTGCAGGACCTGTACAGTTTAGAGGAGTGCACGCTCGCAACGGGGAACGCATGAAGCTTACTTGACAACATCAGTTCACATATCAATATCGTAACGAATAGAAATAACCTTAAATAATGTATGATTATCTGCATCTTTCCGTCTCTTATGTATAGACCTTATTCGCAAACACCGGAAGTAGCTAACCGCGGCCATATTGTTGACATAACAACTGTCCTGCCCATAGCCGCACGCAGATTTGAGTTGAGGTGAGCAGTAGCCTAATGGCTTCATCTCGTCGGTATCAAGAGAAGATAAGCTTGATTTGTGTGGACCCATATCAAATAGACCCAATAGCCTTAAGTAAATATCCGTCCTTATTGCCAGCCGTAACTTATCCGGATATTTATAACGTTAACGTTCATACAGTATCCGCATAACGTTAGCTAAGCTTCGCAGGGCTCCTTTACGATCGTTGTAACAAAATAACACAGTATCACACAAGCACTAATTCCCTACCTAGTATCAATGAGGCATATAACGTTATCAATAGTCAAGTCACCTTTATTTATATAACAGTTAGCAGCTAGCGCTTTTTACAATACAAATTGTTTCAAAGCAGCTTCACAGAGATAACAGGAACATGTTATAATAGTATTGTTAAATTCAAAATTAAATGTTAAATGTCCCCAATAACGTTACTTGTGGTAAAATGATAGGAACAGACATTGCTGTGGGGAGTTGGCAGATTAGTCTGTTTATCCTAGCTAGCCACAAGTCTCTCCTGCGCTGGCTCAACTCCTCTGTCTCACTCCCTTCACGTTTTCTGACAGTCGGTATCGCATTAAAATTAACTCCGGGGTTCTTATTGCTGTTGTTAGAACAGCAGTGTATTACACAACACACCATCCCACTGTTTTAAAAAAAAAAATACAGCGATAATACCATGGATAATAGCGACGCTGCCTCGCTTGTCAATTGACTGACTGACAGTTGCCGTGGTTTCTATGTCAACAAAATGGCCGCCGCGAACATTGATGACGCAGATCGAATAAGGTCTATAGTTACTTTTTAAACACAAAAATCGTATTCAGCATGGCACGCAAGCGGTTGCCGTGGTAATGAACAAGCCGCTCGTTAAAGCGAATGTATAACCCTGTATCTGAGGCAAAATTACTAAATATGCAGCGTGAGTTATATATTTCTAACTCCAAACAATTACCCACTGAACCAGCTTATAAAATCTTCTTCAAGGCTGTGCTGGTTGCATTTGAGGTAACGTTACAGGTCGGGTTTCTCAGATTTCACTTGAGACCGGTAAGCATTAACGTTAGCCTCGATAGTAGTCGTGTCTCCTTCATTGCGTATTTTTATATTTTGAATATATCCCTCCACTGCATACTGTAACCCATTTTGCTTGGATCTGGAGGATATCGCGGAGGTATTGCTCCAAAAAAGGGTCACTGACACGCACGGGTATACCTCTTCCCGTCATGGCAATCTGTGGCGCTGGTCGTGTTTGACCATTTGTTTGACGGGCGTAGCAACAATAACTAGGGGGCGTGGCTTTTGCGAACGGTCAATTGTGTATTATAAATTCAGATTTGCAAGATATAAAGTCACAGTTGTGTGATATAAAGTCACAACTGAACGATACAAAGTAGTAATTGTGTGTTACTTCTTTTCTCACAATTGCGAGTTTATATCTCGCAGTTCTTTTAGTTTTCTTTGTAAAGATTTAATTTTGCGATTGAACAGTAAGCCAAGTGAGAGAGAGGGATGGGTTCGGGAAAGGTCAGCGAGCGAGGACTCGAACTCGGGGCGCCCGAACCGCAACGGCACTATACGTCTGTGCGCTGCCCACGAGGCCATTGCTGCCAACGTTTAGCTTTTATTTTGCACGACTTAAAAATTGCGACTTTTTATCTCACAATTCTGACTATATAACTCGCAATTGCGAGTTTATATTGCGAGAAAAAAGTTAGAATTGCTGGATGAAAATTCTCAATTACCTTTTTTAGTTTTTACTCTTTGGCGGAAACAAGCTTCCATAATTAAAAATAATAATAATAATAGAGTATTAAAAAATCGTACTGATCGGCAGTGTTCACATGAAACTCTTCAGAGAGGAGATTCAAAGAATAGTAGGAATGGCTGTTGATTGATCTTGGAATTGATATAGAGTTGGGAATGGCATTAGCTTTGAACAGCTGAGAGATTCACATGTTTACACAACTTCCCCTGCTAAAATAGTTCAAAAGATTAGACTACGCCAGAAAACAAACATCCAGCTGCATTCAGATATATTTAGCACTGTGTGAGAGGGAGTGTTTATGCACATGTGAGAAGTTCCATCGACAACAGGCTGTTTGAGCGGCAGCCAGTAGTACAGTTACAGTACAGTATGTCTTGCCATTAGGAAGTGGCTATAAATATCAAGCAATAGAAGAGCATAATGGCAAGAGAAGGGCTGCAGGCTATTCTAGAAAAGGGTGTGTTTGTTTTGATGTTGCTAGATGCTTCTGTTCTTTCTGGGCGTCCCTTGATGATTGTAATTGGTTTTATAATGCGTGACTTAGTATTTTCTCCAGTAAAGAATTCATTTATTGCATCCATTTCTGCTGCTTTAATTTTCCCAACATTTTCACGTCTAATGCCACTTGCATCCATGAATGTAGATCCCTAGAAAGTAGCTGTTCTAAAAAAAATAAAAGTGAGCTAAATACCACTTGCAGGCCAAATGTTAATGCAGCACTTGATCTTTTCTTTATAAAGAAGACAATCCCAGGTAACTTATAAACCATTAAATGGTTGTTAATTGGTATACAGTATGTTGTTATTGAAAACATCAGCTGGCATTGTTTTAAATCATTTAAAAAAACGTGTTTAACAGTGTATTTCCTGGTGGAAACTATAACCCATGATTCTGCCAAAACTCTCCACCAATCAGAGAATCGAAACAAGCACCGCGGTTTGCTTTCTTGGGAATCAATATTTTTTGGAACAAAAAGAGTTCACATTAACTGTCCTCAAAAACATAGATGTTGCAATTGACAGAAGTGACCTTTAAAGACCCTCTGAGTCAGAGCTCTGTCATCCTGCACTGTTTTAAGCGTCCTGGTGAACTGCTATGGATGCAGTTCAAAGAGACACTGAAATGTTTGTGCTGTGTTCCCTTCCAGTCTCAAAGAAACGTCCAACTTTGAACTACTGCACTAGATTGCCATTTGAAGTCTGACTTCCAACGTTTGCCACTTTAATCCAAAACGACATTGCATACAGCAAAACATTTGATCATTTTCATGCATTCCCTGGAAATCAAGCCCATGATCTTGCCATTGTTAGAACCATCTACTGTTTGAGCTCCAAGAAAATCCTACTCTTGTCAAACAAATTGCTTAGCATTGAATAGCATCATTTATCTGTGTCAATTTGTCTGAAACATTGAACGCCTGCAAAGAAAGCACTAGCATTGCCATTTCACTTTTTTTATGCATCACCTTCCAAGAAGCAACAGACAGTAAAACATCTTTATGGTCGTAGGTTGGACAACTTTGAACAGAATGCACCATTACATTCTATACACACATCAGACAGTGTTTCGCACACTCTGTCCGCTCGCCCCTGCCTTTGAACACATGCTTTGATACATGTGTACAGGACATCCAAGTTCACTGATAATCACAATGTCATAGTACACACCTGCAGGAAGACACCCACCACACCCTAAAACGTGAAATTATCAAGAATTCATATTGATGCCAAACATAGTTATGAGAGTGCCTGAAGCATGTTCTATTTAAGCAATAAAGCATGCTAAGAAAGCACTGAAACCGGAATGGAATGTCTCAAGTATCCTCTGCAGAGTACTATGATTACTTGAACCACAGAGCACAAAGAAGCACAGAGAGTACTTTGAAGATGTCTATCAGATGCATACTCGATTGCTACGGGCAGAAACACACTGTGTCCTGGTTTTTTTTCCATTCACATGCTTCAAAAACAAAGACCAATATGCTAAAGCATATCAGGGAGGGGGAAAATCGGAGAAATAACCGTTTCCAAACTTGTCCCCATATCTCTCTCTCTCTATCTCTCCCTCTTTTACTGGTGTTGTTTGCTCTGATATGTTACTGATATTTTCCTCATTGCTGTTGTGGACTCTGCACGCACACTAATGCTGTCAACATTATCTATTAATAGACTAAGCTCTGCATAAATGCAAGCACAAAAAAGTCATGCATTAATCCTGCTTATTGTAGGGTTGTTGTTTTTTTCACTTTATTTTGCAGTAACTAATGCAAGTGAAATCAACAACACATGACACAGTGACACACATAGCATCATGTACCAGCGCTGGTTTTCTCTGCAGGCAATGTTCTCTCGACAGTGTTGTGTGCACATGCTAATTAAGCTCCACCCAGAACACTTTGTAATGCCAAGTCTAAATTTCCTAGCATTTCTTAAAGGCGAAGTGAGTAATTTCTTTGCCATTTGGATCAGCAGAACTGCAAAAAACAATTCTAACTGGTTTACCATTGGTTGGACAAACAAATAGCCACGCCCAAAATGCGTGTGATTGGTTTTTGCTTGTATTTTGAAAACACTGAAGCCCTGGCCTGTGGCACTAACATCATTTAGGAAGTCAGTCTATAAATGGCTTTTTGTACAGTAAAAGTGCCTTCAAGGCAAGTCAGTTCACTATGCTGCCATCTTGGTCATGCCTCAGGCAGATATTTTCTGAAGGCAGTAGGCGTACTACTTGAATGGTAAAAGATAGAAATCTCCAAATCAGGGATTTGTATCGAGTGTCTTTAACTACTATGAAAAGAAATGTTATGCTAACTGATTGTGTGCAAAGATTGTGCATGCTATGCTTATAATTGACTATGCATTAACTGATCTGAATTATTATTAAATGCCAATCATTATTTATGTTGCAGTGGCCGATATTGTCACGGTTTGCCTTTTACTTTATACTGACACCTAGTGGCATGGATGTAGCATCATGTAAAATGTAAACTGCTAAAAACCAAGTAGTATTCATCTGGCCATATTGTGTTAATATGTCATCACTTATGTAAATAAATTAACTATTTTTTATGTGAGTGTATATGCTTTTAAAAATTCTCAAAGTTCCATTGAATAATTTCTTTGAGTAAAACTTTTTAATAAGTGAAAAGTTAGTTGAGTGCGCATTGTGAAAAATAATTTTAGCATATTTTTAAAAAGAGAAATAATATACTTTAAAAGGATATAATTAAGTGTGAACTGAATGTAATGTTTTTGGACACTTAATTGCATGGGATTTGCAATTAAATTAAATGCAATAAGTTGAATTTAAGAGTGCTATTTTTACCACCTTAATTAGGACTAAGTACATCTTTATATTTCATAATTATTTCTGTCCTCTTTGAAATGGTTAAAGTGTACTGCTGAATGCACTGGCACGCAATTAAATATATTTCAATGTCATTTTTATGAAACGTGTATTCAGATATATTTGTAATTACACATTTGTAAAGTTCCCAGTTTAACATTTATGATCAAGTAGTTTAAATGTGCTTTAGTATGTGATTCAACACATCAAAATAAGTGTTCATTTTTAAAATATGACAAAATATTATGAAAAATAATTATTTAAAATGTAAAATAAACATTTTAATTTGGCAATATTGCAACAAAAAGTGCACTTTTTAAGTCATTTAAAAAAAAAAAGATTTGAAGTGCAAAGGTGCAAAAAATTAAGTGCAATTCTTTTTCACAAGTGGCAGCTTTAAGTATTTTAGGTTAATGGAAATTGCAGGTGACTGCAAAAAAAAATCATGTGCATGCAAATATATGTATGCATGTGTGTCTGCATGTGCATAAACGTAAAAAAACATGAAGCGGTACAGTTCTCTCCCATTAAATACTCACACTTTCTTTCCTCTTAGGACATTTCACAATAGCTGTGGCCTATGCACAGACTAGGGTGGTCGGAAAGCCCTCCCTCCCCTGTTATTTTGGCTGATGCCTGCCGTGCTACTGGCTGGGACTGGCTAAACATAACCTCAAGCCTTAAAAGTGAACAGAGAGAGACGGGAAGAAGACAGAACGTTCCAGGGTGAACTTTGCTGGATTTAGGGGGTGGAAAGGCATGCAGGCACTAAGTTAAAGGACAGAGAGAGGGAACTGTTCGCAGGAGCGACGTGTTCTTTGGCAGCTTTGCAGACACACATCTGATGAAGTCTAACCAGTCAGGGTTTATCCAGATGATCTGGATGTTTTTCTGCACAGGCGCCAGACATACAGAGTGTTCTGCTCTTCACACTGACTCTGACATTTCCACATTCAGACCTAGACAATGTTTTCTTATAATTGCTTCCACACACCCTGGTTTAAAAACAGATTTATTGCCTATAATGCGGTAAGTTTTAGGTACGGTAAGTACACATACTGTGTGTTTTTATGCTAATCAGAAAAGGGGAGGGGCTTTGTGCAGTATGTTGGTCTGCTGATTGGTCAGCGTGATGCACAACATTCAAGTATGCGGAAGAAAAAATGTTCACTCTGACTTGTCACATCAAATGTCGAAGTATATATGGAAAATGAGTGTTCAAAGAAAATGCAAATATGTACTCAAGCATGGTATGGATAGATTCATCTGAGAGAAAAACAAACAAAAAGAAACAAGCATTTTTTGGTCACATTTTATATTAGGTGTCTATGTAATTACATCAAAAAGAAGTATATGTGCATATGCATGTTGTGTTAATGTTCCCATTGTACGTACTTATTATAGTAATTACAATAGCTGGGTAATAACTAGGTTCTAACCCTGAACCTACCCCTAAACCTAACCGTAACCCATGTAGTTACCTATATTACCCAGCACTTTCTTAGGTAAGTTCACTGTAAGTACGTGTACTGTAAAATAAAGTGCAACCAAAATCACGTGTGCTTCTATTGAGGTGGATACGGGTAAGGGTAGTGACAGGTTTGGTGGTATGGGTAGGTTTAAGGGGGTAAGAGAAGGGTCAACAGTAATTATAGATGTAATTACAGAAATTAATAACTACATGCAGAGGGACTTTTTTTAAAAATATAAGTACAATGTAAAAGCATGCATGTATAAGTGCATTGTATGAAATGATACATTTTTATATTAGTACATAGTAAAGACACTTTTTTTTATCACATGATGTGAAATTCTATGTGCATTTCCTGAAGGAAATGCCAGTGTTTGCAAGACCCTTGGAAGAATGTTAAAGAATACTGACATGCATCTTGTTGCCTGCACACAAAATCAACACAACGCAGTGTATGCTACGTCAAATGAAAATCAATACATCGCTGTTTTGCAAGTAATGTAATAATTAAAATAAAAACATTTGAGGAATGTACTTCATGCAAACGGCAGGCTCTTTCACTTACAGTCATCGTTACAGAATGTGCATGCTTTATTTATAACAGTACAGCGTGTTCGAATTTGAAAAGCCCTTGGAAAGCTTTAGCATACCAGGTCACTGCGACATTTAGGCTACTTAATTTGTTGCATGCATGTGCCTGAGAAATGTGTAAAGAGCTGTCTACCCTTTACTGTGTCGAGGACAGTGTGGGATTCAGTCCGGCTTGGTGTTTCCAGCACAGAATGCTGAAGTCAGCTGCCTGGCACTGGACTCTGGTCAGAATGAGATCACTCGCTCCAACAATCCTGCATTCCTCGTCTGCTCTGTCAGTGCATTCCACTGCTCTCATGACTGCCATACCTTTATCCTGACCTCAATAATGCAGAGATCAGGAGCACATCATCATCCTCAGAATAGAAACACAGAGAGTTTCCTCTAAACCCTGAGATGGCACACCATATTTGAACATGCTCTTATATGGAACATGATGCAACTAACTGGATCTGCTGCAATTAAAAAAATTCACACCATTTTAGGAATCTCACGAAAACATGTATTGGTCATATTGCAACCTAAAATCTGAAGAAAAAAATTAAAGGCTTTTTTAAATTATTATTTGTGACATTTGCATGACAACTGAGTACACACTTTCTTTCTTTCTTTCTTTTTTCTTTCTTTCTTTCTTTCTTTAATATTTCTTGCAGTAATGACAATAGGGTTTGCTTAATTGTCAGTATTTTTAAAATAAATGTATTCTTGTTGTTATTCGTGCACATTAATTAATTTCAGGCTTATATGTATATATAAATATTATAATTATAATATAATATAAATATAATAATATAAATAAATGAATAATAATATTATTAAAATAATGACAACAAATATAATAATTATTATTATTGTTTTTAACTTAACTTTTTCTCTTTTTTTGGGTGAACTATGACATAGGCATGTTAATATAGGCTAATGTGTATTAAAATATAAATAAATAAATAATGTTAGTAATATAAGGACAACAAACAAAAAATATTATTTTTGTTGCTTTTATTGTTAACTTATTCTATCTTTCTCATTTTTAATTTTAGGGTGAAATATGACTTTGACATTGCTGCCTTGGGCTCAGTGATGTTGAATTTAAATGACATGTAAAATAAAGACATGTTATGTTACTTTGGGGTGTAGCTAATTGTGTTTTCTGGAAGGGACTAAAGGACAAAGAATTTTATCAGCTGAAAGGCAGAATACAAATGTTTTTATTAAGTTAGATAAACATTAAATAACAGTTTCAGGTTATGTTTTAGTGTTGGTTACATGTCCCAGATTGTCCCACACAAACTAATCGTCCCACATTTGGTTTGTTTGATGGTGGTCGCCCTAGCAGCAGCAGGACGCGTTCAGCGTGAGAATAAGTCTCATGAGGTGACAGCAGCTGAAGCGGTGCATCATGGGAACGCAGCGGGATCATCCATCTGTCTGTCTGTCAGCGGCGTGGACCAGCGCGTTCACAAGCGCGTTCACAGCTGTTTAACCGAGAAAACACCAATGCGATGCGGGCAAAGAGCGTTGCTAATAATCCACGCCTAATCTCGACACAGTTCCCGAGGACCATCTTAATTAAAGCTCAGAATCATGCGAGCGCTACTGATAGTGTGTGTCATGTGAATTATATTCATGGTTGACCATTGCGCTTCCCTGCGGCTGGTCTGGGATCATCAGACAGACTCCACCCGACACACACACACACACACACACCACACACACACACACACACACACACACACACGACACACACACACACACAACACACACACACACCACATCGTGATGCGTCCTGCGAGTCTGACGGTATCTTCATTTCCCACATGTCCTCCTGAGCTACAGATAACACTCCTTAAAAGACTCTTAACTTAAGCTATTAATCATGCAGGTTTCATTTGTTTGTCTGGCAAAACCCTTAACGCGGAAACAAAATAAATAAATATTGCATTTTTAGCTATTTTTATGACCGTTTTTTGTGGTTAATAAAAGTTTATTTAAACTGTATACATGCCATAATAGTGTGCATGACTGGGTGCAAAGGATTATGTGTGTTCAGCTAGAGGTCACTTCTGCTTTTAGCATGTCATGTGCCAGCTTGATGTCAGAGCCACACTCTTCCAATTAGTACAGAGGTTGAAATTCTTTCTCTCTGTAAAGTCATGGCATGATACCAGCACTCGGTTATATAAGGCATGCTCTGGGTTTAAGAATAGCTCCACCTTAAAATCAAATTAAACTTTGTACATTGGATGTGAACCAGGCAATGAATTATTCTCTGTAGATCTGCAGAAGGCTACTCATTCCTGCCTTGCACCTCAGGCCATATCTCAGCCCCAAATAATAATACAAATTTTAAAAAAGATAAAAGATTGTGACATTATTAATTTCATGGCAGTTAAGCACATTTCACCCGAATGTTATTTTATGATAATTATCATTGACATATGACATATGATTATATAGCTTATATTCATGATTATATATATTTTTTGAAATATTATATAAATATTTTGAAATGAAGTAATCCTTTATTGCTTTAATTCTGATTCGAAACTAAACTCAAGGTCATTGACAAGGTCTTGTGGGGAGTTCACACCTCAAAGCTCCTTTATGCTCTGATATTTATGGCCGTCTGTCTTCAAGATCAGCTTCTGAGGGAGCACTATCTCTCCTTCCTCCCTCGTTTGTGTCTCTGAGAACAGCCAGTGCCTCTTTCCTGTAGGATGAGGAGATCATAATGAAGTGGAGAGAGGTTTGTGTGCTAGCCTTGGCCATGCCTCCGCTCCCCATTCTTTAACTTGCCTCTGTGGGTTCAGTGAGGCTCATTGTCATGCCGGTCAATGCTGAGTCCTGGACAGCCGGTTTGTTCTCAGGTCTTGCCCTCTGCTGTGGGCTCGCTGCTGGGACAATGTGCCTTTGTCATTTGAGCCATGTTCACTTCCTGTCCCGCAGCCTCACTGTAGGACGAGAGCAAAGACAAATGATTCCCATGTGAAAAATATAATGCAGCCTCCACTTAACAATGGTATTCAAATGGATCTGAAGTGCACACAGTGCATGGGGAGTTTTTTACTGTCTTTTTTAGTTGAACATGTGACATCATAGAGCGTTTTTCATAACCATTCACACACGCAATGATTTGCTGTGATAAAGTGATCGCAAGTCATGAGGAGAGTGAGTGCAGAAGAACAACATAGTTGAGAAACGTATGAATTTATGCAAATGTCAATGGGCTCTGCGCACATGCACAAATATTAGTCAAGTCATATCACCTTTATTTATATAGTGCAGATTGTTTAAAGCAGCTTTACAGTGAGTGATAACAGGAAAATGATGCATTTTGGCTGTTGTTCAGCTGAAGTCAGTTCAGTGTTGATTCAGTTTTATTGTAAAGATCATCAATTTTATATTTCTTCATTTAATAAAGCAGTTCTGCAACAATCAAACAAAATGATGTCATCATCCATCTCAGTTCAGTCAGATCAATAATATTTTTGAATATTAATTGTGACAGAAAGGAGAAAAAAAGCTTGTGAGAACTCAGTCGAGGGGTCAGTTCTCCTCTGGCCAACGAACGAACACGGTTAATAATAACAAATGTTGTGGAAAACTGTCAGAAATTGTCACGATTCTAAGCAAATTTGGTTCATGCAGTAATAATTTGATATTTTTGTTCATGATACGATATGCATTGCTAAAATATGAGAACACTTTTTCTGCCAAATGCGTTGTCGAGGTCCAAATATGATTACAGTATTAACAGTAATTACATATTTTTCTTTAATATACATGTACACATCTTAATAATTTTTTATTTTCAAAAAGTATTACATTTCAAGTTAAATGTTGTTGTTTTTTTTTTTTTTTTTTTTTTGCTTGTTTGCTTTTGAAAAACAAATATCCTGAATTAGGATAATTAATATTATTACATTTTTGGCAAGCCCATTATGACACAAGGACAAATAACATTTAACTTTTAAAACTATTAATTTTTGTCAGACAGAAAGCATAAAATAATTGTCGTGTCATTGATTCAGATTCAGTTCGCTCACAGAACCTGATTTCACCAAGTACAACATGTTCCTGGGTTAACATTTCTACAACATTCTAATCAACCCGTAAGATATGAGGGAAAGATTTACAGTTTATAACTACTGTCCGAGTTTGATGCTTCTACATCAGTGTTATTTACCATTTCCCTTTGATTTTAGGGATAAGTTGTGAGCAGGGTTAGGTTTAGGGGTAGAGTAGGGATATGGTTACGACTAAATTTTCGGACAGTAATGTTGTTTACGCGTCAGAATATGCTGACCCAGGAATGCCTCTAACTCTGCAAAATCAGGATGTGTGTTGCTGCTCACTTACAATAAAGTTCAATTCTGTTCACATCACTAATGCTCATGGCACCACAAATTTCCAAATTTCATTGCAAATGAATAACTGGCCATTCCGTCGCTGAAAATCCCTGTGTGAACACCAATCAGCCTGGTTTTCTTGACTCTGCAGCATTTTTCAAGTCTGTATTATTGTTCTTGCTACCAAGAAGCAATGGGGTCATCATCACTCATGCACTTTGACTTACTCTGGGACTGGGTCCACCAGAAAACTCCTACTGCATTACATTAATCTCCATCTAGGACCAGATCATGTTTCAAAGTAAGGTTTGGGGTTGGTTGGTTTATCTAAATGAACTCGAAGACCTTGTGCTGCTCTCATGTCCCTTCTCTACTTGTCCTCCAGGAAATCAGGGTCAGTTGGCACTTTGCTATTTAACCCAGAACACCGTGTTTAGAGAGAGACTGGGATCCTGTTTAGAGAAAGATAAGGGCATGTTTACAGCTCCTCATGACGGACACATGTGCTGATTTGACTAATCTAAGATCGTCCGAGCACATCTGGGAATGTCATTGCATGCAGGAGAACTACAAGACATCCCTTCAGTGGTTTTTAGCATTTTAATTTAGTATACTTCACAACATGTAAGTTTTAATATTTAGTAATGTGAACATGCAAGCAAATACTTTGGTTTCAACTTCAATAAATTGCATACTCTTGCATTATTTATTAACTTGTTAATTTCAGATTTGGCCTATACCACACTCTTTCTTTATTGGACCTTAAAGGGTTCTGTCGGGTGCTTCATTTAGAGAAGAACCTTTAGGGGTTCCCATCATGAGATCATTTTATGGATTTAGTTTTAATTAACTCATTTCTTTTAAATACATTTTTTTATTTTGATTACATTTTATGAATTAAACCGCTCGTAAAGATACCTAATCACTATAAAAAATCTAATATTTGTTAAACATGAAAGTATTTCAAGACATGTATCCTTATGTAGAATCTTTTTGGCATAAGAACAACAGGGTTTTAGAACCTTTTTTCCACATTTTTGTAGAATGTGCTTATCTTGATACATCTTCCATCATTCTTATACAAATAAGCAGCGCACATTGTTTTTACTACATTAGAAAGAATGTGGAACGTGTGAAGTGATATGGAGCTGTAAAACACTCAAAAATCCTGTGACTACTTCAAGTCAACCAATTAGAATCCAGACCTACGAATATACGAAATGATTCAGATAGAAAGTGGAGTGGCTTTTTGAATAATCATCTCTGTTATCTGATCTAAATTATTCGTTTTAATGTGGTATTAGTCAAAGACATTCATGAAGAGCTTCTCCTCCATGTCCTATAGCAATCTAGATAATTTCAGCTGAAGAAACATAATGGTTCTCTTGTTTAATAAAGACAGGGCGTTTTTATGCTCCTGAAAGCACTTTTGAGAATAGCTATCAAAGTCAAACATCAGATCTGGCCAATTTTCTGATGCACAGTTAGCACTCAGTACTGCCAAATCATCAAAGCAAGCAGGCATACTCAGCTTTTTACATGTGTGGGGTGTTGGTCAAGAGGGTGTAACTGTTTATAAGATATGCCCTTTAGTAAGTTCATTGCTGATGTGTCAGAACTCATCCGTGGGAATTGTTTTAAGATAGTGTTTGAACATCCCAACTCTGCTTGTCTCCCAACCAACACTGTGGGTTCACCGTCTGTAGGGTTGTGTGGGAAAAGTGTGGGGAATAAGGGCGTATGAGACATGAAAGGAAAAGAGTAGATGAGAATGAAGACAAAGAATGCAGGAGAAATATGTTTCGGGGACTTTGGATGGGGAGAGCTGCAGGCCTGAAAGGGAAGAGCGGACACAAACAAGCCCTTCTTAAAACCCAAGATTTCCACTGGGATTTTTCTAAACTCTGAGATCTGAGCTCTGTCTGCGTGCTTTAGAAAGCACAAATTGTCACGGTTTCTGAAGGAGAGAGTCCAGGAAGACGTAGAGCAGGTAATACAGTCTTTTAATTAGAAACAAGGCAAAGCCGCAATGGCCGTATAACAAAAGAATGTCCACAAAAATATTCTTGATACTCGAGAGATGCTCAAGCGACTGATCCAGAAGGCTTGTGTGAGATCAGCGCAGGATAGCTGGTGAGGAGACGATCCCTCTGCAACTCTCCACGGCACAGCACTGGACACAGCACAAATCAGGTAACGTACTGCACAAAATAATTAAAGGCACTGGACAGGACAGGACAAGACAAAGCTAATCATCTGTGGATGAAACACAAGCGTTTAGCAACATACGTGACGGTTAACAATAATCCGACAGAGAAGAGGTGAAAGAGACAGCTAGAAATAGAGAGATTAATGACAAGAGATTGAGAGCAGGTGAGGAGATGAGAGAACAAGGAGCAGGTGAAAGAGATGAGTGAGTAACTACGTGTGTGTGTGTGTGTGTGTGTGTGTATGAGAGCAACCAGCAGATGGAGAGAGAGAGAGAAAGAACCAGGATCATGACAGTACCCCCTCCTCAAAGTGCGCCCCCTGGCGCAACCAAGGAGGGGGACTGGCGGGAGCGATAAAAGTCGTCAATGAGCGAGCGGTCCAGGACGTCCCGGGCAGGGATCCAGCTTCTCTCCTCAGGACCATACCCCTCCCAGTCAACAAGAAACTGTCGGCCACGACCACGGGGACGAACATCGAGGAGTCTGCGGACTCGATAGACAGGAGAGCCCTCGACACGGACAGGAGTAGTTACAGGGCGAGAGGGAGGGCGGACTACGGGCTTAAGACAGGAGACATGAAACACGGGATGGACGCGACGAAGATTGGATGGCAACCTCAGTTCAACAGAGACTGGACTAAGAACTCTAACGACGCGGTAAGGGCCGATAAATTTGGGAGCCAGCTTTCGTGAAGAGAACTGGAGCGGGAGATTAAGAGTGGAAAGCCACACCTTCTGACCGCGGACATAGCGGGGGCTCTTGACACGGCGTTTATTAGCGGCTCGGCGAGTGATAGCGCGAGATTTACAAAGGGCAGATCTAACTGCTCTCCAAGTTCGTCTGCAACGTTGGATAAAAGTATTGACCGACGGAACATTAGACTCGGGATCTGAGGATGGAAAAAGGGGAGGTTGGTAACCCAGACAGCATTGAAACGGCGACAGCCCGGTGGCAGAAGAGGGGGCGGAATTATGAGCGTATTCTGCCCACGGGAGTTGCTCGGACCACGAAGAGGGGTTGCGGAAGACAAGGCTGCGTAAAATGCGTCCAATGGTCTGGTTAGCGCGCTCAGCTTGTCCATTGGTTTGAGGGTGGAAGCCGGAGGAGAGACTGACAGAGGCTCCGATGAGGCGACAAAACTCCTTCCAAAACAGGGAGGAGAATTGTGGACCTCTATCTGACACGACATTCTCGGGGAGACCGTGGATCTTAAAAATGTGATCAACGACAATTTGGGCGGTCTCCTTGGCGGAGGGCAGTTTGGGAAGCGGGATAAAACGAGCAGTCTTAGAAAAACGATCGACAACGGTGAGGATAACAGTATTCCCACCGGACGGAGGGAGCCCTGTAATAAAGTCGAGTGCTATCTGAGCCCAAGGACGCGACGGAATAGGTAAGGGTCGAAGAAGACCCGCAGGTGGTCTGTTACTAACCTTGGTTTGAGCGCAGACCGAGCAGGACGCAATAAAGCGACGAATATCTCGTTCCCGAGTGGGCCACCAGAACCTCTGGGAAACGGAGGCTATAGTACCCCTAACCCCTGGATGCGCGAACAGCTTCGAGGAGTGGCCCCACTGGAGGACGGCGCGACGAGCGGAGGGGGGTACAAATAGTAACCCCCTAGGGCAGAGACGAGGCGTGATTGAATGGGAGAGCGCGCGTTTAACAATGCGTTCAATTCCCCAGACGGCCGCACCCACCACTAATCCTTGAGGAAGAATCCCCTCATCAGTGGGTTTGGTCTCCGGGGAGGCAAACTGGCGAGAGAGGGCGTCAGGCTTCTGATTCTTAGAGCCGGGACGGTAGGAGATTGTGAAATCAAAACGCGCAAAGAAAAGTGACCAGCGAGCCTGACGAGCATTAAGTCTCTTAGCCGTGCGGATATACTCGAGATTACGATGGTCAGTCCAGACAACGAACGGAACTGACGACCCCTCCAGCCAGTGGCGCCACTCTCCTAACGCAAGACGGATGGCCAAAAGCTCACGGTTACCCACGTCGTAATTGCGCTCGGACGGAGACAGGCGGTGTGAAAAGAAAGCGCAGGGGTGGATTCTCTCATCAGCAGACGATCGCTGGGAGAGAATAGCCCCCACTCCCACCTCCGAGGCGTCAACCTCCACAATAAACTGTCTGGAGACGTCAGGAGAGATGAGAATGGGTGCGGACGAGAACAAGGATTTAAGACGATCAAAGGCCGCCTGCGCAGCGTCACTCCAAAGAAAACGGGTCTTGATAGAAGTTAGTGCAGTAAGAGGAGCTACCACCTGACTGAAATTCAGTATAAATCGTCGATAAAAATTTGCGAAACCTAGGAAGCGCTGGAGAGAGACCCGGGAGTCAGGTGTTGGCCAATCAGTGACAGCGCGGACCTTGGTAGGGTCCATACTAATACCCTGGGCTGAAATGACCGAACCGAGAAAGGTTACGGATTGAGCGTGGAACGTGCATTTCTCGGCCTTGACGAATAATTTATTCTCCAAAAGGCGTTGGAGAACCTGACGAACGTGTTGCACGTGAACTTGGAGAGACGGAGAAAAAATTAAAATATCATCGAGGTAAACGAAAACAAAAATGTTAAGCATGTCCCTAAGAACGTCGTTGACAAGGGCTTGAAAGACGGCGGGAGCGTTGACCAGCCCGAAAGGTAAAACCCGGTATTCAAAGTGACCGAGGGGGGTATTAAAGGCGGTTTTCCACTCGTCTCCTTCCTTAATGCGAACAAGGTGATAGGCATTGCGGAGATCCAGTTTTGTGAAGAACTTGGCTCCCTGCAGGATCTCAAAGGCAGATGACATAAGTGGTAAGGGATAGCGGTTCTTAACAGTTATGTCATTTAAGCCTCTGTAATCAATGCAGGGACGTAAAGAGCCATCCTTCTTCTTCACAAAAAAGAACCCCGCACCGGCAGGAGAGGAAGAGGAGACTATAGTACCTGCGTTCAATGACTCGGAGAGATACTTCTCAAGCGCCTCACGTTCGGGAATAGAGAGGGAATAAAGTCTTCCCCGGGGGGGGTGGAGCCCGGAAGAAGCTCGATGCTACAATCGTAGGGGCGGTGCGGAGGAAGAGAAGCGGCCCGGGATCGACTGAAGACCGCTCGCAGATCGAAGTACTCCTCGGGGACTCCTGACAAATCTCCTGGATCTTCCTGGAAAACAGAAACAGAGGACACGGGAGGAACAGCAGACATCAAACACTTAACATGACAAGAGAGATTCCACGAGAGAATGGAGTTTAGGGACCAGTTAATCTGGGGTTATGCTCAACAAGCCATGGATGGCCCAAAACAACAGGGGTATTGGGGGAGTGAAAAACTAAAAAAGAAATAGTCTCACGGTGGTTACCGGAAACGGTGAGACTTAAAGGAGCGGTGGCGCGGTGAACCCTGGCCAGAACCCGTCTATCCAAGGCAAAGACAGTGGTGGGGTCCTGAAGATCAACGAGAGGAATATGGTGTTCGAGGGCCCAAGTCTCATCCACAAAATTCCCCTCGGAACCAGAGTCTATCAAGGCTTGACCGGAGGCGGAAGAGTTGGACCAGTGTAGGTGAACCGGAAAAGTAGTCCGTGAAGGCAGCGGAGGGTGCAGAGAGGAAGCGCTCACCAGTAACCCTCTCTCTACTGGCGAGCGTTGGCTTTTAACTGACAGGTGGTTACAAAGTGACTGTCAGAACCACAGTAGAGACACAGCCGATTAATGATGCGGCGCTGGCGTTCAGCAGCTGAGATTCGAATCCCGCCCAGCTGCATCGGCTCTTGGTCTGCCACGGAGGCGGAGGAGGCGTTGGTCACTGAAGGAGGGAGAGGAGAAACCACAGTATTGCGAGTGCGTCGGCGTAGCTCGAAACGTTTCTCCACGCGGAGGGCCAGGTCGATAAGAGGGTCGAGATGAGAAGGAGCTTCACGCGCTAGAACCTCATCTCTGACTTCGGCGCTAAGACCCTCGATGAAACGCGCCACAAGCGCGGGTTCGTTCCACCCACAGGAGGTGGAGAGAGTGCGGAACTCAACGGAGAAGTCTGCAACCGAGCGTTTTCCCTGGCGAAGGGTGGATAACAGACGGGAGGCCTCCGGGCCATGCACTGATCGGTCGAAAACCTTTAACATCTCTCTTTAAATAGAGAATAGCGGTTTAAACAGTCTGCATCAGAGCCCCAAACAGCTGTTCCCCACTCACGAGCCCGTCCCTTGAGAAGCGAGATGATAAATGCGATGCGAGAGCGTTCCTTGGCATAGGTGAGAGGCTGTAGCGAGAAAACAACTTCACATTGGGTCAAGAAAGACATGCACTCGGTCGGCTCACCCGCATAGCAGGGGGGGTTGTTCACACGGGGCTCTGGGGCGTCTGAAGATCTAGAGGAGTCCATGCGGAAATAATGAAACTGCTTGGTAAGATCAGCCACCTGGGAAGCCAGTGTTTCCATAGCGTGACGAGCTCCGGAGAGTTCCTCTTCGTGCCTACCCAGCATAGCTCCCTGGATCTCCACAGCAGCTTGAATAGGATGCTCTTCCGTAGGATCCATGTTGGTCGGATTATTCTGTCACGGTTTCTGAAGGAGAGAGTCCAGGAAGACGTAGAGCAGGTAATACAGTCTTTTAATTAGAAACAAGGCAAAGCCGCAATGGCCGTATAACAAAAGAATGTCCACAAAATATTCTTGATACTCGAGAGATGCTCAAGCGACTGATCCAGAAGGCTTGTGTGAGATCAGCGCAGGATAGCTGGTGAGGAGACGATCCCTCTGCAACTCTCCACGGCACAGCACTGGACACAGCACAAATCAGGTAACGTACTGCACAAAATAATTAAAGGCACTGGACAGGACAGGACAAGACAAAGCTAATCATCTGTGGATGAAACACAAGCGTTTAGCAACATACGTGACGGTTAACAATAATCCGACAGAGAAGAGGTGAAAGAGACAGCTAGAAATAGAGAGATTAATGACAAGAGATTGAGAGCAGGTGAGGAGATGAGAGAACAAGGAGCAGGTGAAAGAGATGAGTGAGTAACTACGTGTGTGTGTGTGTGTGTGTGTGTGTGTGTATGAGAGCAACCAGCAGATGGAGAGAGAGAGAGAAAGAACCAGGATCATGACACAAATGCCAAAAAAACTAGCTGAATTGAAACTAAAAAAAATACCACAGATCTCTTTGGCTGTAAGCAGGCCCACGTGGTATATCCACCTGCAGAAAGTTCCACAGAAACTCAGCAGAACTTGTCCTCATAATTCCCAGTTATTTATGATGTTGTACATACTCCCCTTTCTTTATGTGTTTTGTTTTCTTATATGATTGTCCCTGTAAATAACAGTAAGAGTGCATTACTCTCAGCAGAATTCTACAGAATCTGGTGAAATAAAACAATGCTTTCAAGGAGCATTCCATAACATAAAATAGTTTCATTCTTTCGATTCTTTCATCTGTCTCATTGGATGTCATTGCAACCGTTTTTAAATTCTTCAAATATTTCCACTGATGAATCATGAAGTATTGTTGATGTGTATAAATCATTTCTATGGTAGCGGTATCCTATCACTTTGTTTCTACTAACGCCCTGTTTGTTTAAGGTAACACCAGTAATGCTAAGTGTCTGCCATTGATCTTCTACCTGCGTTAATGCACTAAGTTAGTCATCGCTCTCAGCCAATGTGGGCGGGACAAGGCATCATTTTGTGCACACTTCTTACGCTTTTAGGGAATCCCTCCCTTTTATTTTTAGCAGAAGGCCTGGCGCTGGCGTATTTGAGTGAATGTAAGACATGTAAAACATTTAAGGATCTTAAGCCACACAGTCAGAGTAGATAATTGTTCACCTGAACAACATTATAAACCACCAAGAACACCTTATTCTAGTAACCACCCGAGAACTCCCTAACACCCCGATCACTCAGCAAACATCTATGAAATCCCCTACCTAGAAGTCCTTAGCATCCACATGAACACCCTGGAAATAACCCAAAATGCCTTAGGAATGCCTTACTAGCGGCTGCATATCAATTAGCAAAAACCTCTTTGCAACCTGCATAGCCCTGGCAATCACCCACAACACTCTAAGCAAATGGAATCAATTATTTTCTGCAGAAAATCAAAAATTCTAGCGTATCTTATCAGCCTTGTATAATTTATTGTACCTTAGATTTCCCTCTATTGCTGCAAAGTGAGTGTATCCTGTATACCTCTTCTACCATACTTTCTCACGTGCCTGTTTGTGTGTCTTGTGGTTGTAGTTGGGTATAGTGATTTATATCAGCTGAGAGAGAAAAAAACTGCTGACAGCTCTGGGAAACCCTTCCTTTCTCGTCCTCTCTATTACCCTACTTGCAGCAGCTGGAAAAGTGTGTGTGAAACAGAGTGGGAGTCCTGTGTGTGTCTACTGAAATTAATGGCATACGCTGTGGGAAAGTGGATGATCTGTACATTTAGTACTCGCTGTTCACATAATGAAAACCCCTCTGTACAGATCATGCCGAACTCACTGCCCCGAGTGTACATAGATCAGCATGTGATACTCGTGAGGAAAGTATGTGCAGATTCCAGCCTCTCCCTACAGCATGCGACTCCCACACCCTGTAGTTTTTGCCCTATTGGAAAATGATTTTGTGTCTATTGTTACTCACACATTGTTGTATTGCATTGGGAATGTTGTGCTGTAATTGATATCGTTCTATGTCTCCTTGGCATGCCTTTGAACATTACTGTATTTCGCTCTTGTCTCAGGAGGTGGGTGGATGCTTTGACCTACACACCCTTGAAGTATAAATCTTCGTCATACTAGGAGGTTTTTCAGGTATCCTGATGCATTATCGACTGTAGCCCAGTTCTTTTGATTGTCCTCAAAGAAGTTGCTCGAATGGCTGGGATTTAGTCTGCAGCGCCTGCTGTCCTTAGATTTCTGCAATATGGTGAGAGTCTTCGGGGGTCAGGACGAGGTGAGCAGCTCTGCTCCGTGACCCTCGCAGGCCCCAGTGTCACCACTCTCTTCCTGTTCCTGCTCATTAAAGCACAGGACGTGGAGGAGAGTGCGAGTAGGAGGAGAACAGATCAGAGGAGAGAGAATCCAATTCCCCAGCTTAGTTCCTGTGTGTCTGTCCTTCCTGTCCCCTGGTTACACACACACACACACACAAACACACACACACCACACACACACACACACACACACACAACACACTGTTGTTGCTGCAGATACAGTGCATGTTAACTTGCTCTCAGCTCTCTACTGTTGTGTTGGAGCCAGTAGATCATGTTTGCACCAAAGAAAGGTTGGTTCTGGGTTGGGAAAACTCTGCACCACCCATATAAACTTCTGATCCCAGATAGGAACCTGTGTCAAAGGCTGAGAACCAGTGCTTGAACGGGGACCCCCTCTGGGACACTCGGTCAGAGTACCGGCAACATGTGAGAAGTGCCGGTGCGAAAGAAAAAGTGAGGGTACGGCCCGCTTCGAGCACTGTTG
This sequence comes from Chrosomus eos, assembly GCA_036326025.1. NCBI lineage: Eukaryota > Metazoa > Chordata > Actinopteri > Cypriniformes > Leuciscidae > Chrosomus > Chrosomus eos. The sequence continues at coordinate 28,108,183 of CM070839.1, forward strand.
AGAAACAAGGTAATATCCAACAACTTTTCAACTAGCTCTTAAGCTAATGATATCTAGCTTCATAGGCCCCATTTAAACCTGGAAATAATATCCATCCATCCTATCACAAATAAAACATTTGAAGGCTGCCTATCTCGCCTGACCACTTCTGAGAAATGTGTGTGCAGTGTGCAGACCCTCTGATCCGGATTGTACGATGTTAGAATGTTTGAGCTGAACTTAGCCTGTGAGTACTAAATGAGTCAGAGGATCTCTTGAAGTGTGCGAAAGGTGTTTACAGGTGGACTATTATTCATAAGACACCTGTGGGGGGATTGTTTGTTTAAACACATTGTGTTACTGCTGGCTCATCAGGCATATTAAAGGCTTTGGATCTAAACACAGATCGCACGCTCAGCATTCTTGGCAGATGACAGCACAGATCAGTTATAAATGAATGAGTGTGAAAGACGAACTCTTCTCTTTGTGCGTCCAGGTTTGGCCAATGTGTGCTCGGGATCTACCTAGAAATCCCACCCACAGGTGTACTAAGAGTGACTGATGACTCACATCTGTACCAGGATCCTGAAATTGTAAACAGGAATGTGCCTGTCTTTAAATGCAAAACAGGTTTCGGTGAAGCAATAGCCGTCATTTCACCGTCTCGGTTAACTATAGTCTGCTGTGAGTAACACACTTCTAGCCAAAATAACCTTGGATTTGGTTACATGCTGCTAACCCTACCCTAAAGGTAACGCTAAAGGTAAAGCGTCAGTTAGATGACGCCATAGGATCGCGTCAACTAACTGACGCTAAAGGGTGCCTAAAGCGTCGGATATTGAAGCATGGTCAAAATTGTCAGTTAGATGATGCTTGGGGTGAGAACGCGTTGAAATAACTTGTGAGATGTATGATATTCCATCATGTAAGCAAAGTCAACAGTGATTACAATGTGTTTGGTTTCATTTCTTTGACATGTTCTATGCATAGCCTGTGTGTCTATTCTTGGGCTGTTAGAAGTCTTTTAAATTTTCACTGATAGCCTAAATTTTGCCTTGTTTTAGCCTATACGTCAGGGCTGTGTTTGGCTATTAGATGTATTTTAAAGGCAACATTGCTTGCTGGGCTTTATCCTAAGAAATGTTCCCTAAGTCTTTGCTCTGCTCTTCTGCTGCAGTTGCTTTGCAAAGGAGATGACAGGAAACAACAGCTTTGTCTTCGTACTTTAGGGTGACCTTTCACCTTTCACCCTTTGTGACCAGCAGCTGTCCTTGAAAGTTTAGAATCTGCTGTGTGATTCTAAGGACAGGTTTGCTGAGAGAGAGCACTTTCATTCACCATTTCACAACATGAATATATCCACATACTTCTCTATTACTGCACACATTGTAGTAACACCACAAGAATTTTCTGGATTGTCTGGGCTTTGGGTGCCTCTATCTGTGTATGTTTCTGAATCTATCTCACCCAAACACTCCCTCCTACCACACCTGAATACCTCATGTCACAAATACAGAAATACTGGAACTGTAAAGGACAGCATGTGCTGCAGTTCTGCATCTTAGTTTGAACTTTAACACAAATAAATGAGACACTAGTCATAGCGACAAAATAACAGTTATTATTTTATAGTATTTATCTCAAATGAATTTGTAAAATGAATTTCGTTGTGTAAAATAAACTGTCTATGCAAAGTGCGGCCTCTTTTCTCTATATATGAATTTTACTTATTAGGCCAGCACTCTCAAAATTTAAGTGTAATTATTGAGTGAAGCCTGCTCCATCCTCCATTCATTCATAGTATTCATCTCAGTCACGTTTGAAATAATTGAACAGATAAAGATTACATAGTAGTGTTTGCTAAGCCAAGAAATACCAGTGACTAGGGCTGGGTGGTATGACGATGTATATCATTACCATGGTACTATAAAATGTCTATCGTTAGAGATTTTGCTATATCGCGGTATGTATAGCACTATTGACACTTCAGAGTGATGAAATGCGTGAATGAGAATATGTTAAAAAGAGTTAGAAGCGCAATATATCCTGAAAGAGAACTCGGTGCAGTGACTGGTGCACTACCAAAGGGTAGTACGCACAGAAAGCTGTCTCTCTCAGAAGGCAATCGCGAATTTTGGACGTGCTCGATGTTAAAAAGTGTTATTAAGCACAATAAGCAGTAAGAAGTAAGAAAGAACTCAATGCGGTGCACACGCTGACTGACACACAGCGCAAGCATCTCTCAGCATGCGATCGCAAAATCTGTTTTCTTTTACGTCTTATTGCGCTTGAATGGTCGAATACACATGCAAATATGTCAAAATGCCCATGGTGTGTATTCATGTACACACAGGCGGTTAAGTCTTAAAGTGGCAGCAGCCTAACATACTTCCCTGCTGCTCTGTGTCATTAATGTGAATCAGACAAAAGATTAAAAAAAACTTGCTGCTCTTAACTGAAAAACTTTTTTTACCCTTAAACCTAAATATTACATGTTGGCTTATGGGTGAGCCCTTTTGACTCGAGCAAGCAAGCAATCACTTAGCAATGCCCTAGCAAAAAAAAAAAAACAGAACAACGTAGCAACTGTATAGCAATGAAATGGCAAGCTAAAACACACTAGAACCCATGTAAAAATGCAGAACAAATTAACAACCATTTGGCAAAAACCTGGCAACCACCCAGAACACTGCACCACTTACATTTCCATGTCAGACTTGTGCAAAAGCTAAACTCTTTCATGTCTTGTATACAGTTATTCTGCCTTGATTTGACCAGCGAGACGTGTGAGTCGTGACTCCCACGTGACTCACACCTGGTGCTTACAGGAAGCCAGAGGGAAACTTACCGGGGTCTCCCTTTCATGCTTCTTTGAACATATTCTCTTCATGCACAAAGTCTCGCACACTGAATTACTCACACACCAGCTGCATTCTGTATTTTCACAAACATGACTCAGTGACAACTTCTATCTGACACTTCTTTAATTTCAAAGGGTTTCTGTGATCTGTACTTATGTACCTAACTGAGAATATGACTTTTTCTTTTCATTATTTTCCGACAAACCAGCCCATGCTGGTAAGTGTTTTGCAGAAGTGATTCATCTTTGAGGGTCCTGCGCATCAAGGCTGAATGTTACCAGCACACAGTCAGAATGAGTTTGATAAGAAGCTACGAGCCCCGTGTGTACTGCATTAGTCAGATCATTTCATAATTCAGATGATGGAAGGAGCAATTTTCTCAAGCTAATTCACTGACTAATTTATGAATTGCTATCTTAAGAAGCCTTGAGAGGGTTTGCAAGTTCTCACGGCTGTTTGTTGGTATCAGATCTATCACTTATGTTTGGAAAGAGGCTGTGGCAATGAACAAAGGCTTACATTTGGAACATCTTTGAGTTGGAGTGCGTTCACAGGAGGACATTTTTGTGAGCAGAATTCTGTTTATTACCGTAGAGTGCAAAGAAATAACCATGATAACTCATTTTTCACTTATCGCTTACAGATCATCAGAAAAGCTCGCAATGTCTCAGTGGAAGAGAGAGCTTTGATTGTTAATCACTCATTGGAGACCATGCTGTCACAAAGGCCATAGTGATGGATTGCAACCAATTAAATGTGTAGAGGACGCTTTTATCCAAGGCACAATGTTTGCTCAACCAGGGGACAACCATGAACCTCCCGCATAAGTCCTAACCTCAGACTACCTTGACCTTTACCACCTCACCAAATTGGATGGATGGATAGATGAAGATCCTCACAAATTAGAATCCTAAAAGAGTGAAGGAACATGCATGAAAATGGAATCAATTTATTTAAAAACATTCATACACATTTCCCTCCATCAAACATTTCCCAATCCATCATTTTCCATTAGGAAAAGATTAAATCACTGAGTGTCATGTGAGGATTGACTGTCTCATAACCCCTTTATGAAATCTTAAAGCTCCGAAGAAATCAGACTTTAGTTCACTTTGTGGTTGTGTAATATGTGAATAATTAAGGTTATAATTAGAACAGTCATTACAACCAATAAGCTTTTGAATTATCTCTCTTTCTTGTCCGCCATTTACCAGAGCATACGTGATCAACACTTCTATTCTTGGAGTGTGATGTGTATATAATATGGGATAGCAGCCAAAAGCATGCGTGTTTCTTTGATGAAAATAGCTCCAATAAAAGCTGATGAATCATTAGTCAGAGCAGAGCTGCTGAGCTGTTTGTGGGAGGTGATGAATTTCTCGTGATATGCAATATTTTCTCTGGTTCAGCCAGTTACCATACAAAATTACTGTACAAATTCCAGACTTTAGCTAGACAAGATCATCTTTACCCTAGGTGTTACCTAACAGAGGACTTCACAACAAATTAATTGTGGTCTCTAATAGAGCGATGTATTTGCACAGGCAATCTGTGTTGTTTTACCACTTCATTTGCTGAAAGAATTATGCAAATAAGATAATGGCAAACATTTCAAAAAAATGTTTCTCAAAACCCCTTTAAAACTCGACAGACCAACCTGACCAGGGAGAGATCTAAGACCTGCAAACCAGTTTAGGCTTTTTTCAGCATGTAAAAGCAAGAGAGCAGATCTGATGTCTGTAGCATAGGAAGTCATGTCTGAAAGTCATTAACAGTCTGTCTGTAGTGTTGAGACCATAAGGAAGAAAGATCAGACAGCCATTAGCATTAGCGCTAAACAAGGTCCTTTTTTTAACCAGGACAGTCTGTTTATATCATCTGGAAAGTCTTGCCCCTCAGTCGTCTTGGCACACAAGCCAGGGTTTTCCCTCAGTGAGTCACTGCTGACTGATAAACTTTCTCTCTCCCCTCTACCCTGCCACTTCTTTCACTTTTCTCTCACTCACTCCCTCACTCTCTCAGCAGACCGGGTGTGCCGACAAGGAAGACACAGAGACGTTGTGAGTCGTATAGGGCTGAGCTACAGTCTGAGAGACTGGGAGGAGACAGACAGAAAAAATTACACACAGGGCAGAGCTTCTCTCTGACTGTCTCACGCCGTGCAAACGCATGCAGATATTTTGCAAATGGCTTTTCTTGTGAATGCGACTTTTGCGGCTTATTCAAAACTGGTTAGCTTAGTCACAGGTTTAAAAGCTACATTGAGTTCCCTTAGATTTCAGTTAATCAGTTGAACATCTGAATACGTTTCACTCTTTATCATCATGCCTGGAACATCCTGCACACTTACACACACCCGTCTGGGTTTGCAGACCATGACTTACCTCCTAAGAAGTTTTTATATTTGTGGAGATGGTGTGAAAGCAGTCAGTGTTCCCAGTGTACTTCACAAATGCCTTACTGCATATGACCCTATTGAGCTAGAACAGAATGTTTGTACATCATTTAATGGGAATACTGTGTCTCTGATGAATATCTGCCTCGCCATAATGATTTAATTATGAGGAGATTTTCCTTGAATAGTTGATCTGTTATGAAATGTACTAGTGTAATCTGTAAGCTGATCCCACAGCAGAATACACTTTTTAGTTACACTGTATTTAAAGTGGAATCTGTATTTCACACTGCACTTTGCCCTAAAATGAGCTTGTTGAAAAAAAACAAAAAGTGAGCTGACTATCTGGTTAGTATTTTTAGGCATTATTGGCATGCTTTTGACATGAGCATGATTATCCTGCCTTCTAAGTTTCCTCATTTTGGTCAAAATCTAAGGCAGTGTCATGTAGCCTTCATAAAGATGTCAATCCCAGAATGCATTGCAACAACAATGTTGAAGTAAGAATATGGCTGTGTCTGAAATCTCCCACTACTCACTATATAGTGGACTATATAGTGAGCTTGCCATTTTGTAGTGCTGTCCGAATGTATAGTGATGATTATTATACCCTATATAGTCCACTCAATGTATCCCAGAATGCATTTTGAAAAGTAGTGTACAACCAATGGTCACTAACCCACCCAAGCCCTACATACCATCATGCAGTCACCAGTAATGCCGTAATCAACAGCGCCGAGAGACGATGGAGTAGTGTCCGAAAGTGGTGTTTCTATTATGCTGGTGAGCTCACTATATAGTGCTCTACTCCGTACCCCATACATAGGGGTTAGGGAGTAGTGGTTTGAGTGGAGAATTCGGACACAGCCTATGTGAATCTAATTAAAAATACATTAATAAATTAAAAATGTATTGTGTATTGTTATGCCAGCAATCACATCACTAGCTTGGCAACATGCTAATGTCAAACTGTATACATACTTTCGGTACAGCATACTAGTAAACCACTCTTACTCTTTCTGTCATATCTTATGGGACAAATAATAAGTACAGTTGAGTCTCCCATACTTCATGCAGAGCACTATTTGTGTGATAACTGAGCTGCAGAGCTGCATCCGAAACCCAAAGTGTTAAAAAATGGTGTATTTGTCAGGTTAGTCTGCAGTGATGGAGTGATGGTGACTGGCTCTTTTATTTAAAAGATCTTTAATAGAGCCATCATACTGGACATTGCAGTTTATCCTATTCATATAAGAATTCGAGTGAACTCTCCTGGTCAATACTGTTTTTGGTGGCACACAGAGCTGCTTATGTTGAATGTTTCAAATCTCTCTTGATGTTCAATTTCTTGTAGGCTTAGAATATCACAATATTACCGACATGCTAATAGACATGCTTTTCACTATTGTATGTTTTATGCTAATTAAATGACTATCACATTCATGTGATTCATTTCATGTTTTTTCACTAGATTATGTGTTTAATTAGCAACATGCTAATGTTTTTCACTACTGTTTTTATTCTTATCGTGTCACAGCATTAGCTTAGCAACATGCTAATATCAAGTCTCCCATATTTGTGCTTTATCTGAGAAGTACAATTTGTGTAGCATGGAGAGCTGCTACGTTTCAAAAATCTCATGATGTTTAGAATGTAGAAGGTAGTAGCTGCCTATGTAGACAGTAGACAACAACAACAAAAAAAAAAAAAACGAACTGTCTCTCCTATCAACATAACTGAAGTGTTCATATTAGAGCATTTTTAATCACAACATTAATCTGTGCATATCAAAGTCAGGACACATAGGCTATAAATACACATAAATGTAATTAATGCAGAACTCTGTCAGAAAGAGAAACTGAGTAGGCTAACTTTCTTTTCATAGTAGTCAATGACAGTTACTAAGTAAAATGTCACGGCATCATCATCAAACGTGTTTCCTGAAGTGACGCATGTTTTTGCAGCGGTAAATGTGCTGCAGGCTGTGAGAAAGCTGATGTCTGGTATCTGCTGACTTTCTGCTGACCTACACAGTGACATCAGTGTGTGTGTGTGTGTGTGTGTGTGTGTGTGTGTGTGTGTGTGTGTGTGTGTGTGTGTGTGTGTGTGTGTGTGTGTGTGTGTGTGTGTGTGTGTGTGTGTGTGTGTGTGTGTGTGTGTGTGTGTGTGTGTGTGTGTGTGTGTGTGTGTGTGTGTGTGTGTGTGTGTGTGTGTGTGGTCAGCAGCAGGTGTGTTCGCAGAGTGACGCTGTTAAATGACAACAGCTGCATGTCTTCTTTAAAATTGGGAGGTACCAGATTCAGTCACACCTGGTTGTCCTGTTTCTAACTAAACAGTTACTCATGACTTGACCTCTTTACCTCCTCATTTTTACTCAATACATCATCACAACTATGGATAGTGTTCGAATTATACAAAGACTTTCTAAGGGTCAACAATTTGTAATGATTTTCTATTGCTATTTTACCTTCTTTCTTTTTTTTTAAACAGTTTGGCTCACTCTATCAGGTTAATTTGGTGTATATATATTTTTTTAAATCCATAACATATCAATTGAAATGAAGAGTTGTATTTCATGTCGCCTTGCCAAAGGTTTTTCACCACATTTGTGTTATATATGAATCTGTATTAAAGTCATAAATAATGACAGTACTTATTTGTAGCAGATGTACTGATCCGCATGCAAAGCTAATGCAAGTTAAGCATTTGTCTGTGGAAAATGTCAAGTAATGTCATGAAAGCATTGCTTCTCATACAAGGCCACGCAGTCTCGTGAATTTATTATGACACACCAAATGAAATCCCTAAATTAAACATTTATGATGTACAGTTAAAATAAGGAGAACTGTCTTTCATCATGTGCACCACATATTTATCTGATAATGTGTTTTTGTTTCATGACCATTTCTAAGTTCTAACTTAGAACTTAGAAATATTAGTATAAATAGTATAGACCTGCTACAGATGTTTAGGACATTTATCTGTCTCAGTTCTGTTTTCTATTGAAGTCAAGAGAAACTGGTTAAAGAGAAAACGTACTGATTCTACAAAACAGATTTTGGTACTTTCGATTCGAAAGACATAATGTGGCGCATCTTTGTTCCCATCTTTGTGTAAACTTGACTTTTTCATTTTCAGAGAGTTTCATTTGCCTTGTACGGAAGCGTATTGCATTCACTTGAGAAAAAAAAATCGACTGTTTTTCTGAATTAACAGTTAATTATCTCAGAATTACGAGATAATTTTTTATGCAAAAAAAGTTTTTGCTCTGTTTTTCTGAATTAACGAGTTAATTATCTCAGAATTATGAGATAATTTTTCACAGAATTTTTTTTGCTCTGTTTTTCAAGAAAAAATTAGATAGAACGAGATAATTAACTCGTTAATTCAGTTAATTTTTTCATGAAAAAGTATCTCGTAATTCTGAGATAATTAACTTAAGTCAGAAAAACAGAGTCGATTTTTTTTCCTCAAGTGAATGCAATACGCTTCCGTAGCCTTGAACCCACAGCTGAGCTCAAAGGGCCTTTAAGAGTGCACAAAAAAGTAACTTTTCCCACTTTTAAATATATGCAAACACCTAAAAATAGACAAATCTGTTTAAAATGATACACGCACAAGATTGGCTACGCCGTCTAGAAATAGCAGTCTAGAAAAAGCGGAGTCCCACTCATGGTGCCAACCTGCCAAGTGCAACTCACTTTACCTCACTATTGGATGACTTGGTTGTGGAATAAATGAACCATTAGTGACAAATACAGAAGGAAGCAGAACCCATACATGTTTGCGTTTACATGATTCTTCATCCACACAAACAGTTGTCATATAAACTCCAAATTAAAACACTTAGAGCGCCTTTAAATTGATGTGTGAATAAAAATAAAGTAACAGCTTTCATTACTGTTTCTTTTTTGAGTTGTACACACTGCACCCTGTGCTGTTATGGCCAGAAATATCCCAGTTAACACAATATCAGAAGTGATTGTTTCAGTGTGCAGCTCAGCACTAATTTTAGAAGGCTGTGACATTTATGTGGGATCAGCGTTTAGGCATAGACATATTTTTTATATGGATAATGAGGGAGAAGCTATCTGGTCAGACTCATGCATGTTCCCGCATTCAGATCGGCGCCGTTCCGAGGAGAGTTTAATTGTGTATAGGCCAAATAGGCGTATTAGGGCGACTTGGGTTTAGCCAAAGTCTGTAGACAAACTAAATGATTTAAATACGGAGCTTCTCGCCACATTTCTCCATTTCAACCACTGAGAGGAGGGTTTGTTGTTGTGGTTATTCTACCAAAGCACCCATTTACATCTTAAGCCACTGTGTGTATGTGTGAAGTTTATTTAGTTCCAGTAGTTAGGTGGTTATTACTCCTATGATGGTCGGGTGGAAGCACTTTCTGTCCAGACGTTTTTCCCAGCCTGTGGCATGAGTGAGTCAGCCAGGGATCTTTCTGTGTGTGTCTGTCCATAAATAAGCAGATTAACATGTTTCCCAGTACGAAACCTGTCTGGAATGTTCTGGCCTTTCTATTTTGCACATTCTTCCTCACCTTTCAGAGAGCGACTCTCCATCGGGAGCCATTGGAAATGCTAAATATATCTCCTGAAAGGGATTCTGGTTTCTGGATGCCGGAGTTTCAGGCAGCAGCAATTGTGGGACAATTGAATGAGTCAACTTTCCAGTGCTACTCTTCCATACCCCCCATTCAAAACCATATACACACACCGCCCCTCCCATCTTCTTTTTGTTGGTCAGAAAATAGGGATAAAAAGAGGGTGTGTGTGCATGGCGATGGGGTAGTTTCTATTTTTAGTTTCGGTAAGTTGCATTGAGTCAGCCCTGCGCTTGAGGTCGGGGGCTCAATCTCTTTGATCGTAATTATAACTCTGGACACATAGCTACCAATTCTAAAGCAAAATATAAAATGTCTTTGGGGCAATTTTATCATCTTGACATTTTTAAGCCTATCCTGCATTTTGTGTTCCACTACTTTGCATATAACTAGTTAAGAAAAATATACAGAGCACATGAATCTAACTATTCGGGTTTTGTTAGGTAGAATGAGACAAACTTACAAGACTGTGTGCCTTTGTTGTGGTGTGAGAAAGTTGGCTATTTTGTGTTTGTAGTAACGCACTTTCCATGGAAGTCTATACACGCAGACATTGCAGAAGAATACATGTTAATGCATTCAAAAGTATACAAAACTTAACCATTTTATGACTAGTCTCATAAAATTGCTTACTTGTGCACAGTTAACGTCTCATTTCCTGTAATGACCATGTAAAGTTAGTAAACTTTGTCCTTTTTACGATGACCTCAAGCATAACAGAACATACAGTTTATGTAGAGACAAAGAATTCATAATGATTATGACACATAACAGTTCAGTGGCTAAAATAATGATTTAGTAACTCGGACTTGAATATAATGCCACAAAACGGTTTTTATTGTTTGAATGTCTTAAAATTACAAAATTTGAAAGCTGAGACTTTATTTCATACCAAAAGTAACCGGCTCTGTCTTGTCTGTTAGCACACAAAATACGCAATGTATTTTTCACTGTGTAAGAACATGATGTGTGGACAGGTATGTGAAAGGTCAATTTAAAATAATTTAAATCTTTCTGGACTCGGCAGGTCTCGACACGGACTCGGATGTTAAGGACTCGGACTCAAGTCCGACTCAGCCCCTAAACTCGGACTTGATTAACGGACTTGGACCAAACACTATTTTTGTATAACAGAAACAATGGTTACATTTTACAAAAAGTTCAATTTGCTAACATTAGTTAATGCATTATAAGTACCAAGATCAATGAACAACAATACTTTACAGCATTGTCAAAGTAGGTTCATGTTAATCTATACATACGCTATTGAACAATGTAATTCATGTTGGTCCGTAAGACATTAAATAATGTTATCATAATATGTATCATTTTAAATCGCTATGTTAAAATGCATGAAAATGTGAGCAGATTAGTAATGTTGATTAAATATAATGTTCATTATTATTTCATATAAGCTATTGCATTCATTTTAATGTATAGACCTCTATTATAAAGGGTTGCAGAATGAATACTAATAAGCGCTTCACAATCCTTCTGGAAGAGCTTGCCCCATAATCTTGTGTGAATGCATATCGAATTGAATTTTCCAATAAATGAAGCAAGAATCAATGCAAATAGTAACATTTATACAACTTCTTGTGGATAAAATGCATCAAACATCTTTTATCTTCCATTTTCCATTCAGTGAAGTTTAATCTCTCTTGTAGCCAAATTTTTTCCACTGGGATTACCTCTGTGACATTAAGAAGAATGGCTAACTGAAACGGTCTCCTGTGTCCTCCTCCCTTCACCCATTTCAGCAGTTTAACTTCAGTCACCACACCCTGCAACTCCCACTCTCGCTCTCTCCCCCCGTCCCACAGCCCACCCAACCCCTCCAACCACCTATCCACTGGGGCTGGGGCTCGGGACGGGTGAAGTTCAAATGGGTTGCACTTAAAGATTCCTTTTAACTCAGTGGGTCAGTCAGACCTGTTGGCGTGAGTGCAAACCTCACTCTGGAACGTCCACATCACATGAAGGTCTTGTGTCATTAAAGGCTTCCTGCCGCTTTTGCACGTACCTTTCAATTAACTGCCACCGCAAACAAAGACACATGCACATGAGGCCAAACAATGGCTCCTCTTGTGTCAGTGAAGCCTGAGGTGAAATTCCACTGTTGGTTAATTTGAGTTAACTTTGAAAGACCTCAGCAGACGACCGAACACAGAGGACGCTTTAAGTGCACAACGTTTGTGTCGTTTATGTGAAAGGCATGCTGTGCTTGCAAAGACTTCAAAAGGGAAAAAATCATATCTTTTACATTCAAAAAGTTCAAAATATTGCAACCCCGTAAAAGATGTGGTGCATTAAAAATAGAATGCAGACATTTTGCAAAAGACGACGAGTATGTGTCCTTTCTCAGCATATACAAAGCTCTTGCTAACACTTTAAAGTACAAACTATAGTAATATTGCAACCCCATACTGAATCAAGTACATGCATGAATTACATAAAAAACAGTAGCGCTTTCTTTTACAGTGTCCTTGTTATGTTACATGTACTTACCATAACAGTGAATTATGCATAATAACATGCAACTAACCCTCAACCAAATCCTAATCCTACCCTAACCCTATAGTAGCCTAAGTGCATGTAGTTCATTAATATTACTCAGTACTAAAATGTATAATTACATTGTAACAATGACACCTTAAAATAAAGTGTAACCAAAAAAACAGTATTCCAAGTTCTTGAAAGCTGTACATATTGCATGTGTTTGTTTTCTTGTCAGCATGAACAAAGCTCTTGTCTTGACTTGTAAATACATGAAGCTCAAACTACAACAAAGCCGCAACCCCTTAGTAAACATGAATAGTTTTTAACAGCATAAAAGCACTCAAAAACTCCCAAATATAGCAATGCTGCACCCTTTACTGAAGGAAATGCATGCGTGTAATGCATTCAAAACAGCATACAAATTTATTGCAAGGCGTGAAAAGTATAGTGCATGTGTTGTTGTCTGTCAGCATGGACAAAGCTCATCACTTGGAAATACATTAAAGCTGTATTATGTATACTACTGTATAGAAAACCCTTACTAAATGAAATGCATGCATGAAAACACTATATGCAAGCTGGAGAGTATGGTACATTCGCTGTTGTATTTGTCAGCATTGACAAAACCCATCAATTGGAAAGCTCTAAGTAACCAAATTTTTAAATGAAATGCATCCATGCACTGTTTGATAAACAGCATGCAGGATTATTAGGCAGCATAAAGAGTGTATTGTGTTTGTCAGCATTAATAAAAACCTATCACTTGCAAATACTTAAAAGCTGAAATTAGCAATACTGCAACCTCATACTGAATATTTAAGACTGGGTTAAGTGTAAAGTCATAAAAGGCATTTAAATTAACAGTAGAAAACCCTGCCATGTTGTGCTTGTTAAGGCTTTTAATAAAATCTCCACCAGGAGCGAGCAATTGCCCTTGATCTCCCCACTGTAAATGACTTTAAACAGTTTTTTTCTCGGGTAGAACTTGCCCATAACACTTAATGAGACCACCCATGATCCAAGGATCATTTAATTGTTACCATGACATCGCTCTCTGATTCACACTCGCATGCATGATTGTGCCAGACTTTACACTTACGACGTCTCTTCTGAATCGGCACATGCAGTTCTGACCGAGATCCAATTTAGTTTCTTATCTTATAAAATATCTCAGCTGGATGCAATTTCACTCTCTGAAAGTGATCTGGAAAAGGACATTTTAAACTATAGATCTTACGCAACACGTGTTGTCCTGATGCATCAGTGCGGATGTTCTGACACTTCAGTGAAGGCTATTGAGCTCTGGAGGAGGTCATGACTCATAAGAAGAATGGGCAGTGCTCGTAGTCAGAAGTCTCCCGATGCTTCTGGATCGGAGACCAAATTAGCAGCAGATCTCTCAAAAGCTAAGACATCAGACGTGCCGGCTTACAGTAACGGGCTTTACATAGCTTTCAATGCAAAAGAACAAAGATTATAGCTGGCCAGATTCAGCCAGGAGCATTGAGACCACAGCCAATAGAAATAGAGTGCAACATTAGAAGTGCTCACATCTCTGTTTTAAAATATGTTTTATAAATAAATGTTATATAGCAGGAAGTTCCGATTCTGGATGTGAACTGCCTTCTCATATTTTCGGCTAAGTGGAAGTTGCTATAGTGGCAAACAGGCAAACATTTACTTACAGAATATTAACCAGATAGATGTTTGTTTTCATTGGCAAAGAGTGTTAAACTTTCTTCTTTTTGCAATTTGCACTTTCTTCAGCCTGAGGCTTATTCATTTCACTTTTAGTGTGAAAGGGCCTTTCACGTTTGCCAACAATAGACATTTTTTATGTAAAAAGCAAACAAGCAATCCCGACCCAGGTGAAAAAAAGTAAAGTTAAAGTAATGCAACTTATTGTAAAAGTAACTTTCCCCAAAACTAGTTAAAGTCCCCATGAAATCAAAATTGACCATACTTACTTTGTTTGCCTAAATTGATCGTTTTGTGGTGAACAATTCATCCATGCAAGTCAATTTACACAAAAAAAATTTTTGGCTTCATAATCTTTAATCAAATTCTGAAAATGCCCCTCCCCTCCGCGTTGGAGGACCTTGCCCGATGACGTAGGCTTGATGGTTTGGGTGTCTGCTTAACATCCGTAACGCCCCTCCAACTGACATTAGACAGGCACACAGCGTGTGAAAGGAGAGATGGCGAGGGGGTGCATTTTTCTAGATCCAATCAGGTGCTAGTTGACGCTGTAAGCCACGCTCACTATTTGCCTCATTTAGTATTCCGTTTCTCTCGGAAATACGTCACAGCACTGGAGAAAATTCGTTTGCAACTTCCGGTTCACGGGGACTTTAATAACTGTGAAAATTAATCTTTAGTCTGTTATTTTTAAAATATATATATATATATTATATGCATTATTATTGAAAAAATAAACTTTAGATTAACATGCTCAGGTGTATTCAAGATAAAAGGAAAATATAATTTTTCTCTTTACTAAACCACATTAAACACTGAGACTTGGCACTATAACTTGGCTAGAGTTTTTGAAGATTTTTCTTTTCTGCTCATATTTGACTCTCTTATTTGTCCTTGACCCTAAAACATAGAGGTCATTGAAATAGGTGTGGTTTTATTTCATTAAAGACAAGTTTCATGGGGAATCACTGACATATGCGTTCATATGGTGAGCGTGTGTGGGGTGTGGATGGACCGGTTGGTTACAGTTCGAGGTAAATTACGTGGTAGGGGGGCTTAAAACAAGTCTATAATTATGGCTAAGATGCACGGCAACTGTGCGTCCCGACCACTCCTGCAACCGGCCAGCACTGCACACCATTTGAAAAAGAGAAGCTCTGTTGCGCTCTCAATCAAGGCAAAAAAAAGTTGCGGGCCAATTCAAGAGAACCACAGGAGGGGCAAGAGAATCTGTCTTGGGTTTTTTATGTCCAGGACTGAATCAAGAAGCCCCTTATTTTATCTCCAAGGCCACCACTCCCTGAGATATAAATATAGCTCTGTGCTAAAAATACCCCGGCAAGCCTTTCTATTAATAGCCTTGCCGCCTGAACTAAATACTGTCAGCAACTTTAAATCAGCATGGGCTTTTGCCAAGGAGAAGAAAAGGCTCTCTGTTTCTGTTACCGGCCCCCCTTTCCTGGCTTGACGTCAGCCCTCCCCAGCACTTTTGACTCCAGTCACCAGTCTGGTCTTTAAGCCACTCACGGGTGCTGCCATTGTGCTTCAGTGTGACGCCTCTAGGGCTGAGCACGCGTGCACACTTTTTCCAGCAGTCTGGAGAAGAACACACTGCTAGCTATTGTCTGGTCAGCTGCACAGCGAGAGTGCCGGACAATAGCACTTATTCTTAGAGCTCACCCACTCTTTGACTGCAACAAGTGACAGACTAGACCTTAAATTCACCGCTTAGCCAGTCATGAGCTGCACCAGACAGGCCTCAGAGAACCTCGGGATGGGTTTCATGAAAGCAGTGCCACATTACTAACATTTAATGACGAGAGAATGTTATTTTAGTATCACTCGTGATATTATATTTTTTGTTAATATTTTGATATTTGATATATATATATATTATGTTTTCACTTTAATTTTTAACTTTTAGTGACTTTAAAGATGTGAAGGTGAAGGTGAAATAACTGTTCTGAACTTGAAATGAAAAGGAATACAATGTTCAACTTAAGTTGTTCCAAACCTGTATGAGTTTCTTTCTTCTTCTGAACACAAAAGAAGATATTTTAAAGAATGTTGGTATTTAAACAGTTGATGGTAGACATTGACATCCATAGGGAAAACAATGACAATGGAAGTCAACGGCTACAGTCAACGGTTTAAATACCAACATTCTTATCTTAAAATATATTTTAAATGTTCTTTTGTGTTCAAAGAAGAAAGAAACTGCATTGGAACAACATGACAGTGAGTAAATTATGAAAATATTTTCATTTTTTGGTGAACTATCCCCTTAAGATGCTATTTTATATGCTATATATATACATACACTACCGTTCAAAAGTTTGAAAATTAATACTTTTCTTCAGAAAGGACGCATTAAATTGATCAAAAGTGACAGTAAAGACATTTATAATAATGCAAAATATTTCTTAAATGCTTTAAATGCTTTTCTCTTGAACTTTGAAAGAATCCTGAAAAAAAATGAATTACGGTTTGCACAAAAATATGAAGCATCACAACTGTTTTCAACTGTGATAATAATCATAAATGTTTCTTGAGCATCAAATAATCATATTATAATGATTTCTGAAGGATCATGTGACACTGAAGACTGGAGTAATGATGCTAAAAATTCAGCTTTGATCGCAAGAATAAATTACACGTTACTATATATTCACATAAAAAACAGCTGTTTTACATTGAAATAATATTTCACAATATTACTGGTTTTGTTTTGTATTTGTAATCAAATAAATCAGCCTTGGTGAGCAGAAGAGACTTCTTTTAAAAACATTAAAAATCTTACCGACCCCAAATTTTGAACAGCAGTGTATACATGAAAATATGTCATGCCATTGCATAAAGCCATTTTTTTATAATGCAAATGCAAAACCATAAAACTTCAAATAAAATCACACAAAGGATCCGTGTAAACCCTCATAACTGTGTGTAGTTCGGTAAGTTCGGTAAGAATGACAAATGGAACTCCAAATTTCATAAAATTTGTTAAAAAATACTTCTTAAAACTTTTAAATATTATTTTATTTTTAATAAATATTTAATTGTTCTATAACAAATTATATAATAAATATATAATAAATAAATAAATAAATAAAAAAATTATATATACATACACATTTGGTCATATTGGACACCCTTATTCGTCATTGATCTTAAGACAATAAGAGAGCTTTTAGCAGTTTGCTGCTGGTCCTTGTACGCTGGCGAGGCTAAGAGCCCCTCTCTCTGAAAAGAAAAGACTGTCAACATCTGCTGTAACCTATTTGGCAGTTTTAATTAAGCATGAGCAATGTGTTTATAGTGGCGAGATAAAATGCTGATTAAAGACTCTTACAGTGCAATGAAAATGTGAGCATTCACAAGCTATGATTTTATTGTCCATTTCATTTGGTCTGCTCTGCAGGATGGGCCATAAACTTGGCCAGAGTCACGTCTCTGGGTGTGAGTGGAAAGAAGCGAGTGTACCTGACGACCTCAGAGACCGAGTCAAACAGAAACAGACTGGGTGGCACAGAGTCATTACAGAGCGCACAGATCAAGGCTTTATGGGAAGGGAAAATTCAGCAGGGGCCCGCCGAGTTTCTGCCTATATGTGCTTTAAAAAACTGAAAACTGGTTTCCTGCCATTCTTTTTCGAGTCAGTTTGTGTAGGTGTATTCTGAACTGCCTTCATGCTTTTTATAAAAGGAGTTTTGAGATGAGTTTTGAGCATGTGATGTAACACAAATGTATATCAATGTATCTTTTTACTCATTGCAGTTTGCAGTGTTTTTGTTGTTTGTCTTTTTATTTTAATAGGACTTGATGACTGTATGGTCAAATACTGAGGCAAAAAGACATTGGTTTTATGTTATAAATTGAATTAAAACCTGTTCCCCGTTTTTGCTTTGCCTATGATTTGGTTTACCTTGCTTTAAATGATTGCTGATCATGTCAAAGATGTCAAACAAAAAGCTGTGGAAGATGTATGTTTAAAAACAATTTAATAGCCTTGCATTTCATATGTCAGAGATATAGGCTCTCCTCAAATCAGCGTCAGATTCCCATTGAGACACATAGTGTGACAACCTTCAATGAGCTGCATTTTTGTTCAGAAGCTTTTTGTATCCAAGTGTCTATACAAAAAACGGTTTACAAAAATAACCTAGAGAAATACTCGCTGGAGTGCGGTGACAATAAACTAAATTACCATCCGTTTTGGAGCAATGTGATATTGAAATGACTGTTTTCAATCTGGACTCTTTCCCGTGATCACGATAAGATTTTAAAAAACAAACAAAACAAAAAAATAAAACAAAAAAAACCACCCTGATTCATTCTCGCACCTTGTGGGAAACAGCTAATGCACTCACGCTGCCCTTCTATGCAAACAGAGCCGCTATTTCCGCATTCCTCACATACCGGCGGCAGAAGCGCTGGGCACGACTCACCCGGCGAGCAGTTAGGAGATGCCCTATCCAAACAAACACGAATATTCTGATACTTTAAACGCTGACAATTTGGATAGAATCTTTATATTTCGCTCTAGTGTTTGATAAGACTCATGCTTGGCGTTTTCAGATTTGCCCTTAAATGGTCAATGACGTTTCCGTGGTTCCACTGCGTAATCAGAGACTACGTCAGACGCACAATCTCTCAGGGAATGCCCGAGAAAAAATACTTGATGCCTTTTATCTCAAAGGAGACTAATTTTGGAAACTCTGATTCCTCAATTCTATTATTATCCCTTGATAAATCTATCTTTAATATCGAGTTCATTTTGACAGTGACTGTACAATACTAGTGCATTTGTTGCTACAGATTAGCATATGCCCAATATGAGAGCACGAAAAAGGATATCATAACAACAACGTGCGTGTGATTCTGAATAATCATAATACATATAGACATCATATCATCATATGAACAGCAGTACGAAGGTGTTTTGTTGGAAGAATCTCTCAGGATGCAGTGTTTGTTTTATCAGCAGGTGTTAGCATGTATGTTCTTCGTCTCTCTGAGTTCACAACATTGACCTGAAGCAACTGAGCTGGAAAAACAAAGCTCACAAAGAAGTGTGTGCCAGAGTTTTACAGAAAGGTGGTGGTGGTAACTTAATTCTTTGCACTAGTAACCCAGACTCAAGCCGTGAAAGGATAAAGCATGAACTAGCATTTCCATTGTACCCTTGAGGAAGACACGATCCCAGGATGCTGCTGTAATGTGTGAGGCGGCCTTTGCAATTCGGAGGCCATCATTCGGTCAAACGATTTGTTAAAAACGCATAACGAAATTCATTTAGTAACGAAACATCACTGTGTTGCTCAGAGACGTGCAACGGCTCTGGATTTGTTTGGAAATATTTGTTTGGGTAAAATAGTGCATTCTAAGACTAGTAACTAAACCTAACTGTTTTATGAAATCAATAGGCTATCACATTTGCAATCGTACCGATATTCGGGAAAACAGCACTCTATGGCCTGTAATAAATAATAAAAACAAGAGCTCATAAAGACATTTCTGACCCCTATATCTTGAATTTTGGTGGCATTTTTACCCCTTGCCCCCATTCATTTCTGTGATAACAGGGGGCTCTTTTTCAAGTGCAAGCGGAGACCCCTTCTGTTTTGAGGCCTGTTAAACATAGCAAAAGGCCGTTGTGTACTGTAACAAGTTCTCTGCTACACAACTATTACAGGTTGTTCCAGAAATAATAAGAAATGTAACCAGATACTTGTAATAACCTCTACCCAATGACTTACTGAAAAGTGCTTTTATAGATTATAGGTAAGCCCTGTGCAGTCTCTTTATAGAGTGGAGCTTGCGAAAGCAGACGGAACTCGGCATAAATAACTCAAATGTCTGCATTCATGTCAGCACAGTGTTGTAATTAACTGTGTCAGTAAGGATATGACGTTGATTCCAGGAAAAGAGGATACAAAGACTATCCTTTGGCAAACTATGCGATTTGTTTGCACGTCACTTAGGGCTCTTGTTCTTTCTTAACATTTCCACTGAATGCATTCACACCTCAGTGGGGTAAATCCCTCCCACTCCTTACTGTACAGTCCAGGCTAATTTTGGGAAGACACTGGGATTTGCAAGGAAGTTAACCAGGAAATTCTTTGTTATTTTAAACATTGACCAAGGTCAGTGAATCTGCATGGCCCATTTACAAGTATATAGCCTACTAGTGACACTATAAGAAACATAGAATTGTCTACCACCCGTAAACCCCACCAAAGTAAAGCATCAGACAGAGGAGTAAGTCTCAAACAATAATTTATTGAAACAATGTTGCATTTGACAAGAGAAGCAATGCATATATTACTCTGTTTAAATTACTGGAAATAACTTAACCTACAACAATTCATAGTATGTATGCAACTCAGCAGAATTCATGTTGT
Organism: Chrosomus eos; assembly: GCA_036326025.1. NCBI lineage: Eukaryota > Metazoa > Chordata > Actinopteri > Cypriniformes > Leuciscidae > Chrosomus > Chrosomus eos. The sequence goes on from CM070839.1 coordinate 28,128,634, forward strand.
TCCACAAACACGGTCCTTCTCAGTGCAGTCTAACAGAAGATTGCAGTCCACTTGTAGCTTGACAAATGCTACTGCAGTTCATAGTTAATCGTGTCCGGCTAAAACACAGATGATTCACTCAACATTTCAAAATGTTCGTCCCGCAGTCAGCGATAGTGACGTACACTCATCTCTTTCCAACCCATTGCACATATGAAGCCGGGGGCGCGCGCGCGCGCCCACGCCGCCTGCGTGCAAGTTCTCCAGCACAGCTTGTGCCGACAGGCAGTCTTTCACAGTTCATTTTCCCACAACTTGTTCCTCCGCTACCAAAACGACCACTTTTTCCTTTTCCCACGGAGGACACGACACGCTGGAGGGGCAGGGGGGAATCATGTACCGAGCGCACAGTTCCACGAGCCCCGCTTTCTCTCTCACAGCCGCTTCACATGACGCAGCAGAGCAGTCAACGGCGGCTAGTGCAGAGCCCTTTTGCTTTCATTCGCAGAGAATGACTCTTTCATCCTTTCCTTGCAGCAATAGCATCGCGACTCGTTCAACGTTCTTGCAGGGACAGATAAGGAATCCATTGGTTTTTGCAACGGCTCTCTTCACAGTAGTTGCCCACGTCCTTCAACGCCTGGCATTTGAGTGGTTGGCATTGAGAGTTCTGTGAAAAAGCATAAAATGCAACGTAAGTCGACGTCATATGATATTAAGATCCGAAATGATTTGCCAACGCTAAGCAGTGTGCGAATATAAGTGTACTTACAGTGACTAGGATGCAGTGGAAGTCTCTCGGCTCGCTGTTGTCCACGGCGGCCGGCTCGCCGAGCACCTGCGCGAGGCGCCTCAGACCAGACACCCGCAGGATGTTGATGTCGTTGTCGCAGCAGAACGCCTGAATGAGCGTGAAGTGAATCTGCAGCGCAATATCGTCCTGGTCCTCCTCATCGGTGGCCAGAACGCACAGTACGACACAATCTGGGTCTCTGTAAATCAAATCAAATGCAATTAGACTCCTGTTTGTGGTGATAACGCAATATAGCAATACCAGTAGAATTTGGAAAGTCGGATATAAGTATATACTTACACATTCATTAGTTTTGCAGACTCGTAAACGCCGACTGTTAGACAGTCTTGTCTCTGTGCTGCTACCAGCAGCTCTTCCAATGCTTGGTTCACTGTGTCCATTCTGTAAAAAAAAAAATGCGACTATGGTAAGCGACAGTCGGATAGTCCTCTATATAGAAAAACACTTATTGAGATTCGCAGTTGATATTCATGCATGCAATAAATAACTTACTTTTTATCAGTTATGTTGCATCCAACAAGTTCTTCCAGGGTCATTTTGCTTCAAATAATAGTAATCCACAAGTCTGCAGGAGATCTTAAAATCCAGTCAAAGTGTGCTGTCCAATAGTATAATCCAGATAGTCAATCACTTGGAGTTGTAGTATTCCTTTGCTTGTTTCGCTGTGTGTCTCAGAATTAGTTTCTGCCGACTTCAAGCGAAACGCGCGTGTATATATACCGCTTTCGAGTGGGCGCGGCTTAGCTAAACGCTCGTCTTTCTGATTGGTTAGAAATGTTCCACAAGCGTCTTGTGCTCGCGAAACCATTGGTTGTGGGGGAAACTCCTGCTTTCACCCCACGTGGGCTGATTCGCGGAACATCTCCCCAAACTACCAATACAACACGCACCTAGTAGCTTTCAATTTGTTTATACTGACTGAGACCGATGGAATTTCCTTATGGAAATGATGGAGTTTCCCTATTGCTTTCGATGTTGCAGTTTTTTGCATCATGTAGGCTACAAAATGTAATTAAGCCAGAATTTCATTTTTGAATTGCAAGTATATATGTGTGAAATGAATAGTCATTGTATCATATGTTTCTTAAATAACATTTTGCCACGTCCTGAAATTGCACGCGCTGGTTTGGCGAAACTCCCTTATATAGTCCTATGATGATGACTCATGACATCCTGTGCACAGTTAGGGACGAAAAAGATGCATCCAAATTGACGGCGTTTTTTATTCAGGCTATCTTTGCAGAAGACATTGTTTTGATTTGCAAAACACAAGTCGTCTGCACTGGCTCGAGGTAGTAGAGTTTCTGTCTCCTTGTTACCTGGAACTTTCATCACTCAAGCTGTTCCAGTTCCACCGGCTAATTATAGACGGTACAGTCACAGGATCAGAGCTGTTGATGTTATCATGGGACCTTGTTGTGCTCGAGTTACGAAACCCGCCGCCGGACTGCACAAACACTGGGGTCAACATCTTGCACTTCATTGTTTGATCGATTTCCATTCCTCGATAGAAATGCCTTCAGGGTCATAAAATAATATGATAATATCAACAGCGCATTGCGTGGATGTCCTTGCTGCAGCAATCACTTTCAGATGTTTTCCCCCAGCACGTTTCTGTGCTTCTAATGAATCTCAAGTGATTTTTCAAATCAAGCAATAACTGGATTCAATCAATTAGCCTAACTGTTCTAATGCGCCATCTGCTGTTAGATGATCATAAACTGATGTAGCCTAAATTATCACAATGTCACTTTTGGGAAACGACTTATTAACTGTAGCCTACTTTTGTATGACATAAATTGGAATTAACAGTAAAGAAATGCTATAATCTTAAATATGATAAAGAGTAGAACTGGTTCAAGCCAAGCATTTCAGCAATCATACTTCAGCTAAATTATTTTCTATCAACGAGTGTCCCCTGCTGGTTATGATATGTCACTACAAATTAATTGTAGCCTAATATGGCTCATAAACGGGTACATTCTCGTGTTACTTTTCTGTCCTCTGGGGTGATTTTAAAGTGAAATAAATTAAATGCTTTAAAACAATCAATCTAGTTTTATTTATTTTTTTCCCCTATTTTTTAATAGTGTTAAAATGTTAGATTTGCTAGATTCTGTTACCATGGAATTGAAAAGAATCAGGTGACCACTCTGTAAGTGTAAAGGCAATATAGTGACAGTGAAATCATAAATGTAACCAAGTTGTTTACATTGTGATATGGTGGGTTGTGGTAAGATGCTGCTGTTATTATTTAATTTGAATAATTATTGTAATTAATGGGGTTAATATTCAGTATTTCCATGAATTAGATTTCAGACATCTTTGCTTTTATTAAAACCTATAGGTTAGTTGAGTGAAATCGTTCAATTTGCATTAGTAGTGTTGCGACATATCTTCATTTAAAATATGGGCAATTAAATCTGTAATGACTGTATATAGAATATCATAGAATAGTTTAACCTTTAGATGAATCTATTTTACTGGTCGGCCTATTCTGCTTTGTCTGGCATGTTCTGAATTGCCAAATAAAATTTTAAATACAAAAGTTTATTTATTTTAGGCCTACATAATTGACACCTGGATCAAATGACACCTGGACACCACTTTTACAGAATGTTTAAATACATTTTATAATTAGGCTAATGTATTTATATATTCTGTAAAAGTGTATCCCAGGTAGCAGGACAACTTTTAATATTTGACAGTTTGTGTTATAACAATAAATATAGCATTATTTTTTTATTATTATTTCCTATAGGCTACATGATGCATCACATCATCCTGCACATGCTAATAATATTTAAATAGCTATGTTACAATTTAAAAGTAAATCTACATTGTTCAACTACTATAGCAAGCCCAAGACTTATCAATTTTTTTTCTCCATTAAGTGAGAAATCCCATTGCCACCACACATCATTTAGCCATATTATTGTACAAAATTATTCCTTCACACATGATATCTATATTTACCCATTTGGAGATTGATAAAAAATATCCCTATAACTGAAGAATCACCCTTATACATTTAAGTAGCTTAATCTTTTTGGTCAAATTATCTGATATATCGTTCAGAAAACGCGAAAATGTTTTTATGTGGTGATCGTGGCAAATTCCAGTCGCACGTTTACAAAAGCAACCGTTATGTAGGCTAATTATAATATGGTTAAGCTCACATTATCCTGAGTGTGTTTATTGACTGTGAATCGTGTTAGTTAATTAGCAGGACTTCAGACTGGGGGTCATCGTGCTCTTTGAAGAATGCCACAAAAGTGAGGAATAACCTGTCCGGGGATGTTTAACAGTTGTAATATACAGGAAGCCGAGGGAGGGGGTTGTCCGTTACTGTAGTCCTGACTCCTGCACGTAGGCTTCTACCGTCTCACGGATCCCCCGTGGCACCTATTCATGTGGAATACACTTAATCTTGACACCTCACCGCTCACAGTAGGCTACACACACCAGTCGGGTCCATGGTGGGTTTGCATAACGTCTACAGGGTCTCCAAAAGTCAATGGTTCGCAAAGTAACTAACACACCCATTAGTGAAGTCTTGGGAACAGAGGCTGCGTGTAATTGAGTAATTAACAGAGATTAAGTGTAAATAATTATGGCAGGGTCTACGAGAAAAAGATCAGGCAGAATTATTAATGCTTTGCGTTCATCCTTTTCCTAATGTTCATGATTATCACCAAAAAAAAAAAAAACATTTATTTAAAAAAGTCTAGAAGGTTAACAAACGCCTTTAAATTTTTTTAAATGAATTTGTACGCTCCCAGAGGATTTATTTGTGATTTGTCTATATCCTACCTACAGGACAAGCACGACGTCGCCCAATTGACGTTTTTTTTTTCAATTGTGACGTATGAACGTTTAAATCAGTATTCTAAAAAGGATCACCTGTTTGTGTTTTCAGGAGATGTGTGGCGGGAAACGGGGAAGCAGACAGGGAAGTCGTCAGGTAGGCTGTTTACAAGCAGTTTAACAACTAACGTTTAATTATATATTTAAATGTTTAATTTAGTAGCCTACATTTCAGCCTTTGTCAATGTAAAGTTTGTCAACAGCATGTCCTCACCTGGTTTTACTGACATCTTCCATTGTGAGGACACTCATCATCAGTCAAAGGGACCGTTCTCATACACCGATGATGGGCTAAATGATAGTTTGGACGGGTAAGACACTTGTTAGATAATTGATGCGTTGGGTCATTCCTGGGATTTGTTAATATTTCAGTGGTTCACCAAAATGAAACGTTAAAAGCTTTTCACAATATTCTGGAATGTCCATTTATAATAATAAAAAAAGAAAAAAAAAGTTATTTCACCTAAATGATTTTATCATAAAATCTCTTATTTCCATCATGCACTAGGCCTACGTATTTTGTCATGTCCCTATGGCACTTCACTGAATTTGTAGTTCTACTTAATATATATAGGCTATATATACTAAATGTGTGCAGTGTCTATAATTTGGCAATGTTGTAAGAATTTATTTACTTTCTTGTGAAAAATATTATTTATTATTTTTATTTAAGTACTATAAAGTTATGCCCCTTAGTCTAAACTCACTACTTCATGCCAACAAGTATCTGCCTATAATAATTTAAGCTCCAACCATGTGACATCATCTACCTTTCAGGTCTCTTTAACAGTGGTGCAGGAGATTAGTATCCTACTTTTTATTCATATTTCTGAGGTGTATTATAGTCAGGGGGTGGGTACTGTCAAGCTTAACAACTAAACCCCATAATCACATAAAATTATTTTTTTCTATTTTATTTTCATCCATAAGTATATACAATGTACTTATTTCATTGCTGCCATGTATGGTCAACTCTCCTACAAGAGCAGGGGCCATTTTGCACCAAAAAAAAAAAAAAAAGACAACTCAACCCTGTCACATATCTGTATATTTCTCATTGTTTCGGGGTTATAAACCTATGACAGGGTTGAGTTTTTCCACTTCATTTATGAATAATTATAATAATAAAAAATGAAGGTCAACTTTTTTTTATACTTTTGCAAGTACTGATAATGTGCGGGACTTTCCTTTGTTCTTGATTTGACTTTTTTTGGTCTTTTCTACTTTGCACCTATCTATTACCTGCATGTGTGCTGGGTAAGCATTAATTAATAAATATATAAAATAGACATGGTTTTGATAAAGATATACTTGCCAAAATCATAACTGTTCATAATTTTGTCAGTTTTTGCCACCTAGGTCAGAAATGGCAGCCACATCAGCAGCAGAAAGAGTTTATAATGCAGATATGTGGACCCAGAAAGAGAGGCACAATATCATGAGAGGGAGACCAAATTCAAAATATTTAAAAGTGAAGTCAATGTCCCTATTCAACCCTGTCACACTATTCTCAATTCTTTTGGGGGGGAAATGGGGAAGACGATAAAAAATGAAGGCATATATTGCTGATTACCACCTGATAATAAAATTGTCGTTTTAATTAAACATCTAAATACAAAATATTTTTTTACAAAAATGACAACACAGACTCACAATTTCTTTTCTTTTTTACTTCAGTCCTATTAAAAATGGGAAAATTCTCATAAATGTTACATTTGTAGTTATTGAATTAAGAGGGACAAGAGCAGTAGGTAGAAAGTTTTTGTGTAAAATCCTTTTTAAACCTATTCCATTTAGTCCATAACAGGGTTTAGAATACGTTATTTATGAAAAAAAAAAAAAAAAAAAAATCTGAAATTAAATGGTGGGAAAATTTGATTTGTTGGAGGTTTGATATGTGCCTAATGATGTGAAGTATTTAGAGAATTACTTGTATGTAGTTAAAAAAATGTAATGTATGTAGTTAGTTAGTAACCAAATCCCCAGAATGATCCAATTTAAATCTTTTTTTGTAATGGCTAATTCCAAATCCATTTTATTAAAGAAATAACTGTTTTTCAGGAGTTCGACTGAACTGATTGATGTTTTTGAAGAGGAATTCTGTGAGGATGAACTCTGGATTCCTCCGAACGACGATCTGACACAACAAATTGCAGCCCAGCTCGAGAACTACCTTTCAGATGAAAATCTCTCGGATGATGCTTTTCTGCTGAAACATGTCCAAAGAAACAAGATGGGTTACGTTAGTCTGAAGCTGCTGACATCTTTCAAAAAGGTGAGATCAAAAAACCCAACGTCCCGATCCGAGTAGAAGTGTCGTCATCAGGAAATGTTGTCTTCATTGTCTCGTCACAGATTCGAGACCTGACGCGTGACTGGCGCACCACACTGGCTGCTTCGAGAACCTCTCCGCAGCTCGAGGTCAATGAGATGGGGACCAAGGTGCGTCGACGCACTCCAGTTCCCGATTGGCTCCTGTGCATTCCCACTAGCAAGCTGCTTCTGGCCTGGAACTTCCTGGACGGTGTCGGCCCAGTCAAGGATGAGTTAAACGGGTCGCCGGGTGGGGAGCAGCTAGGCATCATGGAAGCCGCGATGCGGGTGTTTTCCCCCTACGGCACCATTTCATCTCTTCGCATTCTGCGGCCAGGAAAAGAGATCCCAGCAGAGTTGAAACGCTACACTAAGAAACACCTGGAAATGGGGCGCAAAGTGTGCGCCGTGGTGGAGTACGAGTATCTAGAGGGCGCGCGTAAGGCATACGACACCCTGAGGGCGGAAGGGCGGCAGCAGGGAGGAAGGGGCGTTTGTGTGGTCCTGCTGGGCAGCCGTGGGACTCGCAAGCCGGGATGGAGCCAAAACTGGTGGGGAAGAGTCGGAAGAAGGTATTGACAATGACGGTTTAAAGAAGCCCACCAGAAAAGCCAGGCGGTACCTTTACTCTTTGGAGGATTCGGCTGTTTGCAGCTCTTCAGAGTCCGATTTTGCCCCCGCCTCACCCCGGCCCAACCGCAGGGTGTCCCGCCCTCAGGCCCTCTACGGCAGTCCCCTCGCCCATCCCGCGGATATCCACTTTCCGCTCGGACCCTTACAGGAATCCTCTCGGCAGTCCCGTGGGAAGCCCCCTCCTGCCTCGCAAGCTTTTCCCTGGCAGTCATGTGACCTCTCCTCTGGCCACGCATCCGTTCAGCAGCACGCCCACTGGAGCCGGGACGTCCTCCTTCAGCAGGTACAAGGGCTCGGATGAGATCTCTCCGGATGACACGGGGTTCACTGGCAGCCCGTGGGTCCAGAGACGGAAAAATGCCGCCCAGGTAATTCAGCCCGAGATGGGAAGCTTGCTGTCACCCGATCAGATCGTGAGGTCTTCGGGGGTCCTGGTTGTGCGCCAGCCTGTCGGCCCGGACGGGACCAAGGGTTTTCACAACTGCATTGGTAGAGGGAAGGTGCCGTTGCTCCACTGATCCTGTCAAAGATTCATTATGAAGTCGTCTTTTTCACTGAGCACTGAAGTGCAGTGCAACAGAAGCACTTTTAATGCAACACAATTACTGACAACTTTATTTCTCCTATCAATGAAAATGGGGAAAATGTCATGTGAAAAAAAAAAAAAGTGTGTAATTAAATATTGAATAAAGATGAATTTGTATTCCAATTTTCCTGAATTTATTAATGTAATTGTATTATTTCTTGTATAACGCCGTGTTTCTGAGCAAGGACACAATTTACATATTCAGCACTCGAGAATAACAAAATAATTTATTAGAATTTTTCAGAATAAATAATCCCATTTAACAAGTAACCATGAGTCTTTTAGGCACTGTTTTACTTCCGAGCAAACACACTTCTGTACAGGGCACTAACAAGACAAATATGACATGCCCCAATATGTAAAATTACCATGCTGTAGTCCAGTACCACATGTAACTCTTAAAACGAACATGAAAATATTGTGTAACCATCACATCGTAACAGGACAAATGACACGCTGTACATGAATAATGCCCCGTCATCAATACACTCATTCATGTGGCTCCCCTCCATTAGGCTTCACACACAGATTGACTGAATAAATATGGCAAAATATAACAGGCTTGCATAGATTTCATTTTGCAAGGCCAAATTCAATGTTCAAGAATGACTAAATTAATTTGGAGAAAGGTCTATATGCATTAGCATCTGCACAACTGAAATGATAGCAAATATAAGGACAGTTGTAAAAGGTTATATTAGATATGAAAGCAAGTGCTTTTACACTCTTTCTCAAACATAAACCTGTAATTGTGTAAGCAACAGCTTTAGCCTGGTTAGAATTGCTCCGTTTATGTGGTGGTGCACTATTTTAAGTGCTAGCTGTTTTTTAAGAGAGGCTCTCAGAGAACAACTTCACTGCATAGATCTCTTAATTATATATAACACACCGTAAATACAGTGTATGTTTAGTGAAGGCAATGTTACGGCAAAGCACTCACTATCACAATGGTGGTAGGGTCTCTCAAAAACTGATGGTTCAATCCTGTTACTTAAGAGTTTCCAGCACATATCTTTAAATATGAAATAACCACTCACTAATTGGAGGGAAACATTTTCACAGTTGTTCAGTTAGCAGCATTATCCTAGGCAGCAGCTAACATAAAATAATGAACAATTCTTTTACAGGATTTATTACTGTTACTTCTAGCAAACTGTATATGTTTTCAGAAATTCTATAATTAACATGAACTAATAATTAACAGTATATATTTATAAATTAACATTAAGTGCTGTAAAAAATCCTTTTGAGTACATGATGCATACGTTAACTAATGTTAACAAAACTTATTGGAAACTATCATTGTACAAATACAAATTTGACGCGCAAGTGTAAACAGATAAAAAAGGAAGTTAAAGGGACAGTTCACCCAACCTAAAGTTTAAGATATTTAAAACCTTTTAATATACACAAGCTCAAAATTTAGATATTTAGCACTCAAGAATAAAATAATTTTTCAGAATAAATAATTCCATTAAAACAGGCAACCACGCGTCTTTTAGGAACTCTTCATATGCAGAGAAAAATAAAACAATGAAAAATTCTCCCTCTATTCCAAATCTGTAGGACACAAAAGATGGCTATTTTTTGTTCACTGTACCCAAACACTCCTCAAATATATGTTGTGTCCTGCAGAAGAAGAATCTGTCGTGACATGAAGGTGAGTAAACTGATGACAAAACATAAAATACTGGGTGAACTATTCCTTTAAGTTTGCTTTCCACAGCATACTTTGCAAATATTGTATTTCAATGTGAATTTGTGGCCAAGGGTCAGATTTATAATATAAAACTATGTCTATTTGTAAACAATGCATGGCATACAACCAATTACACTGAATCTAAGCCTCTGGTTACACCTGATATTAAGATGCGTTTTGGTCGATCGGATCACAAGTAGACGAGGGAGACTCTTACCCGTTTACACCTGGTGTTTTAATCCATCTCTTTTGTCCACTTTTAACCACTTCTGTCCTGATTTCTTCGTGGGAAGGGTCTATGGGCGGGTTCAATTTACATATGAACGCTTTCATTTCTGCTCTGACAGCCTCAAGACCAAAAGTGTGTGTTAGAAATCAGGAATGGTGAGAGAACATTGTGCTTGGGACGTTTTTCGTCTTCAAACCAGACTTTGGTTCTCCAGCTGACAGTTTAAATCCAGCCTGGCTAGCGCACTTCCCATGTTTAATGCATTAGGTCAGTAGGCGGAGAGTAGAAGGTCTTTAGTGGCTGTTTGAACACATTCAACCACATGAGCATCTACACTATGAAAGCAATACGATCGAATGCGTTTTAAACTACTTCTGGAAGTGGTTGAAAGTGGACAAGCTCAAGATGTTTCAGACCCTGTTTACAACTGTATTTAGCGTCATCAAAACGCATCTCAATACCAGGTGTAAACAGGGCCTAAATTCAACTACTAAGGCTCTATGAACATGTTAGTGGATAAATCAACAATCTTGCACATGACAGCAGATCTAACCTAAACCAGAATCCACCATCAGTGACTGTTGAAATTGTTCACTGAGAGGCTCCAACAAAACAGTATATTACATCAAGGTGATATCCAGTAATGGAGCAATATCAAAAACATTTTTAAACAGGACTGGATCACATTTAAAAAAATAAAACTTGCAGATGAACTGCATGTAACTGTAAACTGCAAGTAATTTGTACGTAATTTTAAAAAAAGTTCTACTCTGATATTAACGTGACCTAATAAATCCAGGTATAAATAGTTGAGCAAAATATCACAGTATATGAAAATTTGAACCTAACAAGTTAACAATCAAAAAAAAGAAAACCACAAGGTAGCCTATTTAAAACTGTGGAACTCCGCACGACTTGCGGAACAAAAAAAATTATATTGTGGCCACGAATTAAGAATTTATTCTCGTTTAAGTAAACGTGGCCACGTTAAACTAATTCGTTCCCTTGTTTTGAATTGATTTAACTAAAACAAGGAAGCAAATTATTACAATGTGGATACAATTTAGTAAATCGAGGGAACAAATTATTATATAGTGCGCACAATTTACTTAAAACGAGGTGAAATGTGCTGACGTAAGAATTCTTAAAGGATAATTCCGGTATTTAACACTTTGAGTCTATTTTCTAGTTTGTTTTGGATGAACTAGAGTGGTGGACTTAGAAATTTTGACAATGGGTCCTGCCTCGACTTTTTGACTATTTTAGGATCGCCTCTGAGGGCTTCAGAGTGGTTGTCTACGAGCATACTGAAACATGTCCTTAAAACAACACTTAACATTAGCTCTCAAAACTGTGCAACTCACCGAGTGGTTAGTGGTGTTTGTTGATGATGATCCAAAACAAGTAGCGTAGCGAAATACAGTTTCTGTCATGTTTTATTTGCCATTTTTTAAAATTCCATGGATATCTGTTGAAGGACTCAGTGCTCGTTGATATTACTGCGCTACCCGATACCGAAAGGGGTCTGTTTACATTTGGTTGTAGTCTTTTCGCTCGGTTCTCCGTCTCTCAGAAGGCTAGCGTGAGCAGAGCAACTGCGGCAAAGTGGTTGTCGCCATCAAGTGGTCGGGAGTGTGTGCTAACGCTTCAGACTCAAATATCGAGCGGAAGTTTATACGCGGTTGTGAGGTATCTGAAAATATAGTTCCACTATAGTAAATAACACGGATTGAAAGCATACATTGCGCCGATATATTTGTTTTTAATCATCAACGAACACCACTAACCACTCGGTGAGTTGCACAGTTTTGAGAGCTAATGTTAAGTGTTGTTTTAAGGACATATTTAAGTATGCAACCACTCTGAACCGCCCTGAGGCGATCCAAAAATAGTCAAAAAGTCGAGACAGGACCCATCGTCAAAATTTCTAAGTCCACCACTCTAGTTCATCCAAAACAAACTAGAAAATAGACTTAAAGTGTTAAATACCGGAATTATCCTTTAATTTGTGTCAACGATATGCATGTTTTTTTTTTTTTTTTATGCGGGATTGCATATTAACATGACCCTAATTAAAACTGGTCTGAGGGACAAATCAAAATGATAAGTGGCATACTATCACTATCTTATAGATTCAGCCAGAATTGACCAGGCATTCTTTCTTTACAGTGGAATCCCATTCACAATGCAGTAACCTGTATTACGATACAATGGCTATTTTATCAAATGATGACCAGACACTGAATCAACTGTAACCATCAAAACACACAGGCTGCTAAACCTGAGACGAGGACCAGTGTAAGCGAGGCTCTCATACAGTGGTCCCGAACACGACCCCGTCGAGTTCCTGATCGTCGGAGTCGTCCTCGCTGAGCGAGAAGTCTTTGTGGTTGGAGAGGCGGCTGGGACTGCAGTTGGACTCTCCGTCTGTGAGAGAGCTGTTGGTCGTGGGCTTCCCCAAATCTCGGACAGGCCCCATTCTCTCCGCCTCGGCCATCTGGGACAGCATGCTGTCCAGTAACGGGCGGCTTTTGCAAATGTTGTCCAGCAGCTGACATCGGTGTTGTAACTGTCCAATTAGAGAATCTTTTTCCTTAATGGTTTGGTTGAGTTTATGGATGGACTCCTCAGATTGACAAAGCTTCTCGTGGAGGAAGAAAATCTCTCTACGTGAAAAATAAAGATAACATTTTCAGTCAGCAAATCATCAATATCTGTTAGGACGCAATTTGCAAGCCACTAGTTTCACCGTTCAGAATAGTGCTGTTTAGTCATAACGTCAATGTGTAGGCCAACAGCTAATTTACTTAACGAATAATAATCTGGACCACAACATGCCCTAGATATTGACTGAAAATGTTTTGATTCTTTATTGTTCTGCCACACTTTATATTAAGGCTCGATTAGTTCATTCATATAGTTAAAATAAACAAATTTTTTTTCTAAAGCATTTATTAATCTTAGTTAATTTCAACATTTTTATAACACTATTAAAGTATCAAACGTTGTAAGTAACTGTATTATACTACGGGGCAGTTGAATGCTTGAATCTGATTGGTTGATGAATGTTCTTCTAAGTTGTGCAATTATTTTCAGGGAAACGCACGGCTAAAGTACTTCTAGGCAGCTTGACCGCATCACTTCACCAAATGATTTAAGTTATTTCAAAGGTCTTATGTTACAGACACTGACCCAGCAAATAAATATAGTAAACAATAGGACAAAAACAACAAATTATTTCCATGTTTTTTTTTTTGCCACAAAATTACGTTTTGTTATGTATGAAATGGAAAGCACATACTCTCTTTCTCCCACTCAAACACACACATACAGTACGGACACACACTCGCACAGCAACGTGTTGTCGGGGTTGTTATGTGTTATTAGTAAAATAGTTTAACAACTTAAAGTAACACCAGGTAAAATTTAACTTTTGCTCTCGGGGTCCCCCCCTACAGTTGGGAAACAGTATTGTCCTCTACTTACTGTCGTAAACCGTCATGAATGTAGCACATGCATTTGTTGACAACAACGATGATAGCCGTGAACACTGTATGGGGGAGGTCACATGCAGGTGTTCTGCTTGCGTCGCGTGTGAAATGTCTTCATCCCAGGTACAGTGGCATATATTTCAGCATGTCATATGAATATAACTTTATGTTTTTTTTTTTTCTAACGACAAATGATCGCGATGCTCACGTTTAAAGCCAGCATCATTATAGTAGCCTAGTCTAGCCTATTGGTTACCGTTTACTGAATCTATATGATACTTCAATGCAATGTTTGAGTGGTAGATATAACCATATATCGTCAGTATTATAATATCAAGCTATATTATTATATCAATAATGCCGCGCGCTAATGCGTGGGTACTCTAGCACACACACGCAAGGTCTCTCGCGCTCTCACTCCCTCTCTGTCCTGCGCGTATTCAATTTAATAAGTCGGGACACTAAAATTAGAGTTGAAATACGGGACTGTCCCGGGAAAAACGGGACGTCTGGTCAGGTCACCCTAGCTAGTATGCATGCAAGCAATATACTTACTAGTACAAAAGCATGACAGCCCGCATCGGTCAGGGCACCCCTCCTCCTCTCAGCTCACGCCATCGAGAAAATGCTGGCCCAATTTTGATCCTTGTTCTGCCTTTAACGCGATCACTTTCTCTTTTGCTTTGCTCCGATAAAACCTTTGCTTTCTTGTTTTTCTGTGCTGCTTCGGCCATGACTATAACATTTGGCTCGCACGTCCGATGTTAAGGAAGTGGGGGTGGTGGTGGAAGTGACGTATATGCCGTAAAGCAGTCAAATTTTGTAGTTCTCTTAGTTCGTCGGTTACTACCCGAAACCCGAAGTTTAAAAGTACGATTAAAAACGCTACAGACCCCGTCAGGCTATGGCAGACTGTCATTCAACCTATTGTAAGTCGATGTACCATCACAAGAGACATGGAAATATATTATGAAGGTTGAAAAGTTACCCGGTGCTGCTTTAAAGCTTATATGAATTTCTCACTAGCGAGGTAATAATGGTGCTGTTCTTGAAGCAGATAAACTTACAGTTACACTATTAGTAGAGACGCTGCTGCCGAACACTGTTGAGAGAGACACAGACTCGGGTAATTCATATACGCTTAATCTTTCTAAAAACTGCATTAATAACTGCTTTAGTCTGTTATCATTGGCTGAATCCTCCGATCTTAAACTGACAAACGTCTTGAGATAAAGATAAGTTGAGGTGGTTACCGCAGTCTAAGCGGAAATTTTTTTTTACTCCGGGCCATTGAATTACTGAACAATAATTCACACCCGAGGTGTTATAATTCAATGGCCCGGAGTAAATAAATGGACCTGAGCTAACATGAACAAACCCTTGTATTTCTTAACTAACATTAACAAAAAGTAATACATGCATTACCTAATGAGACCTTATTGTAGTGTTACCTATTGTTCTTTATAATTCTTTTGCACTTTAATCTATTTTAAACATTTGTTTAGCCTACATTCATACAATTGCTTTACTGTATTTAAATGTTCAAATCTTTTTGTTTTAAGAAAAAACCTGTTATAGTCAACTTATTTGAATATCGTGATAATACCGTACATACCGTGATAAAAGCTTCAGCAATTATCGCAGCATGAACATTTGCTACATGCCTAGCTGCAACATACAAAATACACGAAAATACAAAATAAGCTAAAGCAGCTTTGATGGAGCTTTTTGATTTAGCACAAATAGATTTTTACAAACGCATGGTTTTCGTGTCAAATAAAAAAAAAAACGATTCTGCGTCTACAAAACAACACGTTTGTGTTGAGGATGTAAATTCGTTCCCCTACTTGTCCTTGGCCTCCGTGATTTGTTGCGTGGCCGCTCTCAGTTGCTCGTCTTTGCGGATGAGACTCTCCGCCTGCTCCCGCACGGTGTTCTCCGCCTCCTCCAGCCTGTGCTCCAGCTCGGAGACCCGCCTGTGCAGCGCGGCCAGGTGCGCGTTCGCCTCGCGGATCTGCACTGGCGACGGGGACGACATGTCCCTGCCCGGACGTGCTGCTGCTGCTGCTGCTGCTCGGGATGCGGAAGACAAAAGCACCGGTCCGGTAACCTCTCTCACCCACGAGAACGCCACGCTGCCGGGCTGATCATCTTCTGTGGGTCTCGGACGGCTCCAGATGAACTATCTCTCCAGCATGCGTGATGCATACGCAGCGCCGTGCGCGTCTTCAGTCAATCTTGCGTCTATAACACAGTCGGCAATGCGCAGTTAAATGCAGCGCAGAGATTTATAACATTGTCCTATATAAGCAGGTATTGCAGTTTGTGTTTTCGTTTTTCCAGGCAGCTGACGTGTCATCTCCACCAACTTCATAGCAACCTGTAGCTGCTGACCCGGAAATGGTTTTAGAACCTCTAGCCAATCAGAGTAGCAGAAAATGAGAGACAACAATGATTATAAACTGCACGTTCCCTGCGAGGAACTACATAAACGGACTGGTTATCTTTTGGTACTGTGCAGTTATTAAAATATTATGTCAGACTGACACTTTGTTTTCTTGTTCAATTATTTTTGTAATATGCTCATAACTCATGTTTTAAATATATACCTAGGCTAATTAGGTAAAAACTCAATTTATTAGATATTTATATGATTGCACCAGTGATTAAAATACGTAAATAATTACTATCAGTGATTTTCCGCCAGCACTTACCTCATCAAATAAACCAGCAAGACTATGACATGAGTTGTTTGTTAGTCTTGTATTTATGAGTAAAAATACAGTCAGTGGTTCTCATTATTTAAAGCGATGTTTACATAAATTTACGTAGAGTTGTTGTGACTTTAAAGTTACTTGTAAAAAAATATATAAAAAACGTATTCGCTTTTCAAGATTTATTGGGGTAGATGACAATGCGATATAGTTAATTTTTATCACATCTAGATTTGAGATAACTATGTAGATTATAGTGTGTATTTTAGTTTGTTTGCTTTTTGGAGGGTGGCAGTTTTCAGGTATAGCTGGTTTTTTTCCTGTTTGTTTTATAAGTTGTTACAACTGAATCGCAAAACAAAGCCAGCAAATTGAACTTGTTTGTACTCAGGTTAGGTACTGTCTGTAGTTAGTTATGCATAACATGCTTTCTGTCAAGTAAATAAACAAACCAGCAAGGTATTACAGTTCCACACCACGCCGACATGGGGAGCAAAGAAGCATTTCTTGAACTAGACCACATCCATAACAGCGCAAGAAGAAGAGGTCGAAAAGAAACTCTCGCGATATTTCAGTGTGTCCTTGATGCAGAGACAGAAATGGGCTACTGGGATCTAGAAGAGGGCAAAGACTGCGTTTCCAAAACATGGATCACCACGAAAGTAGCCACAGCTATGGGTTAGTCTGATGGACGTCTGCTCTGTAGGGTCTCTAAAGGACCCTTGAGCGTAGTTTTAAAGCAGTGCATTCATTATGCGCCATAAAGGCTAAGCTGTTAGCATGTACACTCGGTAGTCCAGTAGCTAGTGAATACAAGCGACTATTGTCTCATATTCATATTTTTTCCGACAGTTGTTTATTTGTTTCATACATACTGAATTATTTTTTATGGCAATGTGTGGCTGTCAAAATGACTAGTAAAGTGGATATCGAGGTCACTAGGCTTGCCTGCTTTCTAACACAAAACCTAATGTCCTTTAAAACTGTTGTTCTGCAGGGCTGGTAATAATAATTTAATGTCCTTATGAAAACTGCTGATTTCTGCAGGGCCTGGTAATAATAATGTCCTTAAAACTGTTGTTCTGCAGGGCTGGTAGGGTCTGCCTTATCACATCGTGGCTTATCAGCCTGAGACCGCCGTCGAGGCTTTGACCAGAGCATCATCAGGCACTGCCACCATGGGTAAGACACACATAAGCCGTGCTCCGATTCATGCTGAGCAGAAGTGGGAACAACTGAGAGATTTCCTTGAATTATATCGAAATTATGCAAAGAAAATGAAGTGTACGAGTGTTGTGGTTCATAGCAGTTATCTACCTACTTACCCATTCTCATTATTTATATTTATAATAGATTATTTATACAGTACTGGTCAAAAGTTTACATTACTATGAAATGTTTTTGAGGAAGTCTCTTATGTTCATCAAGCCTGCATTTATTTGATTAAAAATACAGTAATATTGTGAAATAGTATTATAATTTCAAATATTGGTTTTCTATTTGAAGATACTTTGACATATTTAACATAAAAATGTAGCCATTACTCCAGTCTGCAGTGTCACATGATCATTCTAAGATGCTGGTTTATTATCAATGTTGGAAACAGTTGTGCTGCTTAATTTTTCTTTTCCCAGGATTCTTTGATGAATAAAAAGTTTAAAAAAATATATATATAAAAAAACAGCATTTATTTAAAATAGAATATTTTGTAACAGTGTACACCACTGTTACAAAATTTTGGGGTCAGGCTTTTTTTTATAAAGAAATGAATTTACTTTTATTCAGCAATGATGTGTAAATTGATAAAAAGTGATAGTAAAGGTTAGTTGTTAGAAAAGATTTCTGTTCTTTTGAACTTTTTATTCATCAGTGAATAGTTATTAAATGTTGCTTGTATGCTGTCAGAACAGTAGATTGAGTGAATCAGATGACAACACTTACACTTGCTGTAATAATTCATGTGCTTTCAGCTGCCATGGGTGCCATCTTTGGAATGGCCACTTGTCTAAGTGCACAGGCCAGAGATGCACCTGATGACCCAACTAACTATTTCATTGGTGGATGTGCTTCGGGCGTTTTCCTCGGGGCAAGGAGTAAGTACAGTATTCGCATGCTTTTTTAATATTATCCTTTTTGTGACGGAAGAATCTAACACTGTTTTGCTGGTGTTTTTCATGTTTAGCACACAGTGCTGTCACAGGTACGGCAGCGTGTTTGTGTCTGGGAACTGTGGCTATGCTCACCAAGGTTGGAAAAATGGAAGGCTGGAGAATAACAGGACCCCCAAAGCTGTGACCTGATATGTCCCCTAGTATTTGATGTGTTCATATTGTATATTGCTCTCATAAATGTATTAAGATTAAAAATAAAACAATCTCTGGATGTTGACACAGAGTATTTTCTGCTTTGACTGCATTACAATGTGTCTTAGGCCTGGTTTCTTAGATAAATCTAGGATTAGGCTTTAGTTCAATTAGGACATTTCAGTAGTTTTTATAAACATGCCTTTACTGGTGTGCATGTTGTTCAGACAAAATAATGACACTGACATATTTTAAGAAATGTGCTAGTTGCTTTCAGTTAAAAAAAAAGCTCAAACATGCATTCTAGTATGGGAATAGTCTTAAGCCTTGTCTGTGAAATCGGCCATTATTGTTTCAAAGTAGCCACATGAAACATTAAACATAAATAAAAAAACCATTGCAACATACATCAGTCTGCTGGTTATAGGGTGTAGTGACTGTTTTCACCAACAGGAGGCGCTGTGAGCAACGCTGAGTCTAAGAGCAGAGCAGAGCGCCATTATCCTCAAATATCAAAATAAACATCGTTATCGCTTCAAGGTATAGTAACACACTAACTTTTTATGTTAAATTAAATTAATACTGTCTGTATGTGCTTTATAACAAAGCCTCAACAGGGTGCGGGATTGTTTTGCACAATTAAACGTCTCCAACAGTTCGCAAAGTAAACAATTACACTTGCTACAAATACATTGCAGAACACACAGACTATACTTTCTTCTTAAAATAAACCTAAAAGAGGAAAATATC
This sequence comes from Chrosomus eos, assembly GCA_036326025.1. Lineage (NCBI taxonomy): Eukaryota > Metazoa > Chordata > Actinopteri > Cypriniformes > Leuciscidae > Chrosomus > Chrosomus eos. The sequence goes on from CM070839.1 coordinate 28,148,012, forward strand.
AAGCCAGATGAATGGCAGTAAGAGTAATTTTCAAGCACAAACCTAAGGTAGGCTATCATTTGAAGTTAAAAAAAAAATTAAATACAATTGTAAAATGTTAAAATAATTAAGTAGTTTTATTTATAAAATAGTTTGAACTGCTTGCTATTTACAATGGTTGCGCGAAGATAACTTTAAATTTTTTATATATATATATTCAACGCCTGTATGGGCCTACCTTGGAACCTTTTTGATGGTTTGCGTTCTCGAGACTAGAAGTGAATCAATCAAAACTAACTTTAGCTAGACAATAACTTATTCTAGAGCTGCTGTAAAGCCAAAACAATCTCTCTTTAATTTCCTATTATCACTGTAAAGCTGCTTTGAGTTTGAAACAGTCCTGTTTAAAGCGCTATAAATGAAGGTGACTTGACTATTAACTATTTTCATTGTTTGTATGTTTTTGTGGGATTGTCCGGGTATTTTGGTCCGGACCAAAAAACCTAATCAAACTAAATCATACACTGTAAAAAATAAAGTTACTGACTTAAATTTTTAGCCTATCAACTTGGAATTTTCAAGTCATGAATTACATTTAAAATTACTAAAAATTTAGTTGATTCTAGTTTTTACTTAAAAACAAAAATGCTTAACTTATTTGATGATATATTATATAATATATATAATATATATATATATATATATATATATATATATATATATATATATATATATATATATATATTATTATTATTATTATTTATTTTTTTTTTTTTTTTTTTTTAATTAATAGAATGATATTACAGTGATATTTTGACCACTAGGACATGGACATGTCCCCAGTTTCCATGTCAGAAATCTGGTCACCTTACTTCTAATTCAAAACCAAATATATAAAAAAAAAATATTAAAAAAAAATTTGTTAAGATTTAGTAACACAATCAAGTTCCCTAAACCCTATTACATGCTTTTTAAATGTCAAGTTCAATTGTGACAGCTTACTCTATAACAAGTAGGCTACTACATGTTCAGTATCAATGGTTGCTACATCGCAAACAATTAAAACGCTTTAGCAATTATTAAAGTTTATTCTTGATGTTCTGAAGAGTAGGCCTATTGGAAACTAGTGCTATATATAGTGCGAGATGTTTGTTGAAAGCACAAGTATAGCGCATGACGAGCGTTGTGGTGAGCTCTTATTGTAACCACAAGATGGCGGTGTTAAACCACTGCTCTATTTTTTTAAATAAGCCCAATAATTCAAATGACTCACGTCAAATGATTATGATTACATGAAACATTCACCATTTCAAATGCCAAAATTTATTCGTATTTTAGAAATCGTTTAAAAGGTATATTCCTGTAAATCTTAAAACTGGTCCCCAAGTTTAATTTGTTAAAGCAGTTGAGTTGATATTCTGGGCCTCAAATAGATTTGTTTTAGCAGTTTCCATTAGTTCTATTCAGGGAGAATATTTAATTACTGGTTTCTGGGGTGGTCTTGTCTGGCACAAAGTAGAGGTGTGTGTGTGGCAAACTCAAACGGTAGTGCCTGAGAGTCTCCTCGTGTATGTGTGTGTGTGTGTGTGTTAAAACCAACACAGCTCTATTATCACCAGAATGAAGACTGTTCCAAGGTGTTGGATTTTTATTAGAGACCCGTTGAGTTCACTGGAGCGTATTTACAGGTGATTAGCACAGCGTTACTGGGAGGCTTTTAAATAATTAATGAGATGTGAGAAACAGCTGTTTGCAGTTTATTTGGTCTCGGCAGCTGGAACAAGCAGGGAAAACACAAGAATCTGGGAGATTGATGTGTTTGCTTTGGCATTTACTCTGTTGACAACCACAGAAACAAAAAAGTGTCAATTATATCCATGAGGCTAACAGCCAAACGGTGTAATTAGCAGACACGTCCTCATCTGGACCTTCTCAATCTGCTAATAATTTGATCATGATATTGAAGTTGCAAAACAACATATTCTGTAAAGATGAGCTATGCAGGTTTTTATACGTTTCATCCATAATAATGCCCATTTGGAAACACTTAACACATTTTCTGAATTAAAAATGTGGGCGTTCTTAGTAATTTCCGATTCTGAAATATGGTGACAATAAATGAAAGCATGAATTAAATCCGACAGAGCTGAAAATAAAGAAAAAACACAAAAGAAAATGTTGAGAAGCCTGTCAAACCAGCCTCTCTCTATTAATGTCTCCACTCGTGGGACTAATTATGGTTGTTATGTGAAATTTGGCTCGTGGTGACATCGTGTGACTTTGTAATAATGAGTTCCATTTTTTATTTCACGGATTTGGCAGTGCCTTATTCAGAACTCATTGAAGTGGATTACAACAGTATCCGGATTTTAAAGGTGAAGTGTTCATGTTTTACATTAAAATAGCCTACTTACTCCCAAGATGCTTTTGAAGATTGTGTAGTTACAGCATCTACCAGGAGGGGTTTTTAAAACTGTTTGATGTCAAGTAACATAACAAAAGTATGATGATGATGATCCCCAAATATGATGATCCCTTGTGAGCTACACCTTTTCAACACACTCTCATTGCAGTTCATAACTATTTTAGCTACGAGTTGCAAATACGTATGAATTCATATGATTTCATTCATACGTTTTCGTAGAATCTGCTTATGCCCCAGTGATGTTTATGTTTAGGGGTGAGATTATGCTGCTTCTTTTCTTTTTTCAAAAATCTGAAGTTTTCGTATAAATTAAATTTGTTACCCAGGACCACAAAACCATTCACATGGGTAATTCTTTTTAAAACTGAGATTTATACATCATCTCAAAGCTGAATAAATAAGCTTTCCATTGATGTATGATGTTTGGATAGGGCAATATTTGGCCGAGATATAACTATTTGAAAATCTGGAATCTAAGGATGCAAAAAACCTTTAAAATTCTCCATTTATGTTCGCAATTGTGTTGCATTCACTCACAAAAATCAATGTTTTATATATTTATGGTAGGAAATTTACGAAATATCTTCATGGAACATGATCTTTACTTAATATCCTAATGTTTGGCCTAAAAGAAGTATCCCCGTGCTACTTGTGACTGGTTTTGTGGTCTTACCAATTCGTGAAAATGTGAAATTTAAATTAAATTAGGTTGATCTTTACTTAAAGCCTCACTGAAGTGCCTGATCCATATTGGTGGAAGTGAAAGACGTTTTGAAGCACACTACCAGACTAACATATTCATAGTAAAAGCCAAAACACTTCGATTTCATGGGGACTTTAAATATAAAGGCAGCTTTGAATATAGACCAATTTGAGGAAAAATAGTAAATGTGATAAAGTAATTACCATTTATATTCTTCCGCAGCTAAAACAGTGTATAATAAACAAATAATAATTAAGTATATTACAAATACATTTTTACAAAACTATATGAAGATATACACAATAAAGTGCTAGCAGATATTTTGTCAAATTTGTGGGTTTTTTCTCAAATTTTTCCGATAGCCCTAGCATCTCCTTGCGGGCCTCAGCCGAGGGTTCCTGGACCTCAGTTAGAAAAAACAGTGTACTAATACTATAATGAGAGTTAGCTGACATGTAGGTGCAACGTTAATCAACCGAATATCTAAAGGGGAACATCAAAATAAAGTTTTGATGACACGTTACAAAACGGGTGCACTAATAATCATTAATGCACAGATAATCATGAGTAATGTATGATTCATGGGTAACTAAACCATTCATTAATGATAACTGCATCAGCAACTAATAAAGAGTCTATCTGATTAATTTAATATATTAATTGATATTAATTAAATGTGTCATCATGTATTATTCCTTAACAACATATTATCCAGTAAATGAATGTGTTAATGACCACAGTGGGTCAAAGCTGTGGAATTCAACTTCTGGTTGTCTGCTTTAATTAATAATTAGCTAATGACAAGATATCATGTTTTATAAGTTTACTTTTGGGAATTTGTTGTATTGCATCACGCCACACACAGTGTAGACAGCATCACTGATTATAATGGGTACAAGAAGACACTGGATGTGCCATACAGTGGAATCCCGGTTGTAGACGGCTTGAAATTGAAATCCATGCTTTACCGCAAGCTTCCACCAACTGCAGAACGGCTGCGGATCGGCTCCGCTGCGTGTCGGATCCGTGCTCCGCCGTCCTTCAATACCTACCAGCAGGCACGGATTAACGCACGGGCCTACTGGGCACTTGCCCAGGGCACTGGGCCAGCAGGGGGCCCTGTAAAATTTACTGTCTATTCTTTTCAAATAATTATTTTTATTTTATTTTTATTTTCAGGAAAATTGCAGACATCCCAAGTCTCCCGGAAGTTCCGGGAGTCTCCCGCATATTGATAGCGTCTCCCTGATGCCCGCAAATTAGTTCAAATCTCCCGGAATCTATAACGCGCGTGCGAGACAGAACATACTGCGCGCATTACAAACATAGCGTTACAAACATAGCGCGCGCGCGCACGCACGACAGAAAGGGAGACACACCTTGCGAGTGTCTCTCGCGCGCTCTCGCTATGTATGGGCGCAGTATAGTCAACCAACAGGTCAGGACGTCTAAATTCACTGTCTTTAATGGCCATTGAATGCGATCTTGTGAGGGAGTTGGATTTTGATGATGTTGTGGAAGCGTTTTCTCTGAGGAAATCGAGAAAGATAGATACCCCTCAGCTAGGTAACTTTAAACCAACTTTTTTTGTTCTAAGCTAAATGCCTGTGGTGAACGGCAGTTAGCACTACACATGAAATGTAATGAAATGTCTGAAATAGAAATTTAAATTATTTATGGAATTTTCTCCTGTGATTTCTCCTGTGTCACATTTATTATGATGAGCCTATAAATCAACAATAAATCATTTCTCTTTATGGTTCCAGAGACACGCTCTTCTCTAGCACTGCGGGCAAAATATAATTTCCATGTTCTAATTTGATTTTAGAAAGTAGAATCTATTTTTTTCCATATTAATTTGCGAACATTTTAAATGTTTAATAAAGGCAAAAAGTCTTAAACAAAAATCTAAACGTCAATGTTATTTTTATTTTTTGTGCACAAACACTTAAATAATGGATATGCCTATGCGTCAAAATCTTGTGTGTATTTGTCATAATCTTAGCCCTGTATTATTATTGTCTAACCTGTATGACTGACATTTGACGAACTTTTTTTTTTTTTTTTTTTGATACAAGCGTCTTATATCTAAACATGTAGCCTAAATGTAATAATAATAGCCTAATTATTATTATTAGGCCTATTATTTGTGTTTATAACTATAAATGAGTTCACTTAAGACAGGAATATGTTATATAAATTATGAATGTTTTATTTTTATAGGCCTATAACCTTGTGTTTGTGTTATATTTATTTTTTTGTATGTGAAGTCCTTTTAAAAACAATGCAATGCATCCAGCATCTAAGCAGGAGGCCCGGCTGAATCATTCGGCACACTCTGGGGGACGCGCAACAAACCCGTGAGTACGGATTGCGAAAGCGAAAGCGTGGGCACGGTTTATGAATTTGTGGGTACAGATTGCAAAAACTGAAGGCACGGTTCACAAATCTGAGAGCACGGATTGGGAACTCGTGAATACGATTTATTAATCCGTGGGCACGAATTGTTACCGGTCCGAGGGAACAATTTAAGAATTCGTGAGTACAGTTTATAAACTGAGGGGACGGATTTGCAAAACCGTCGCCACAGATTGTTTTTTTTTGTTGTTGTTGTTTTTTTTCTCCACGTGACTTCCCGGGCTCCGTAATACTTTCAAGTTGTTTCCACTGTTGATAGGAAAGTGCAAGTGTTCGCGCCGATCTGCCATGCACTGCGCGCTTACACTCCGCAGTCCGCACATACACTTGGGATATGCAGTTATCTAGGTTAAAATTAGAGCGAGCTGCCATGCCAGATGGATAAGTCCTTTTCGTGTTTAACAAATCAAATCATGCATTTTCTACCTACCGCGATAAGCGCTGCACCAGTTTGAAAAAGGTAAAAGCATAACGAGCATAACGAGAGAGGGGGATAAGGGGGATGCAGAGATGTTGCTGTCTGTATATTAACATTTCTGATTGTTTAAATGATCAGCCCTCAGGGGTCCCCTTAAAATGCCTGGTTTGCCTGTCCAATTGCGGCGCCTGTGCATACAGGTGCGTGCAACACTGTTGTCCAAAAAAGTGGTGAAGGGGGCCTTTGAGACATCCGTGCCCAGGGCACATCATCGCCATAATCCGTCCCTGCCTACCAGATCCGGATTTGTTGCGGAACGGCTGCGGCATGCTGAAGTCACGATCGCGCAATATAAATGGATTTAGTTTCTATAAACAGAACCACAAAACCAGCAACCGTTTGTTTCCATCCAGATGAGTACAGGGGAAACAACTCTTGTGCTGACCTGCTGATCTCCTTTTTTTGTGGAAATTATTGTGATTCTATACAATATTTATAATTAAATATAATCAACTTACAACATGCTAAATGTTTATTTGGGTTCCTTTTTGAATGTATTGGGAAAGTAGTAGGCTGTGTAAATAAAATTAACTATTGTTCTTGTTGGAAAAAGGAAAACTATTTTTATTTTGGAAATTACCGGATGTTTTATTTAGTTTCTGTGCTCGACTTCCAGCGGCGCTCTCCGGCATCCGGCAAAAATAGAAACTCTGCGTAGGCCTATCTTCTCCGGAGGGCTGCGGTCGCCGGAGCTGGAACGGAGTCGGAACGCAGCCGTTCCGCAGTCAGTGAAAATACACACATTGACTTCAATGGAAACCTATTGACTCCGCCGCCGTTCCTGAGCGGATCCGCAGCCGTTCCGCAGTTGGTGGAAATTGGGGGTTAGTGTGCATGACAAAATCAAAATTACATATTAATTAATAATGAGTTAATAGTCATGTGCCTCAACATGTAAAGTCATGATCAGGGTATCCGCGGGGTCTTGAAAAGTATTAAAAGGTGATAAATCAATTTTGGGAAAATTAAGACCCTTAAAGTATTAAAAAGTCTTATCACGGGTTTATAAAGTCTTAAATTTTGAAAGTATTTTTTCTGAATTAGCTGTCCAACAGTTTGAGTCCCAAAAACATCGTAAAAGTGTGTGAATTTAGTTAATTTTATTAAAAAAACGAACAGGTACATAAAAAACTAGGCTATTTTGGGTGCGTTCGTAAATTTCCTCTCTGTCATGTCAATCACTGTACTGATTGCCTACACCACACACTGATCCCTAAACCTACCCGTCACTGTAACCTAAACCAATGAAATCGGTTGCAGGGCGGGATTTCCGCTGAAGTGGTTTGGGGGGGAAAATGACGCGTATTACAACGCACCGAAATGTTTTAAGAGAAGGTTGGTGAACGCATGAACAGAATGGGGAAGTGCATATTTGCAGCGTCCTGGCTGGAAATGCCAGACTTCAAAGAGTTTTAATAAACTTTGCTTTGATTTACTATCCCAGCCGATTTGATTTGTATCAGAGTGGTCTATAGTCTTTATCACAAACTAAAACTGTTAAGTTAAAAGTATCACTGATGTACCGGTGAGGTATTAAAAAATATTGAGAAGGTCTTGAAAAAGTCTTGAAAAGCTATTAAAATTAACTTCAAGATTCCTGCATATACCCTGATGATATAATGATATCTTTGTAAATCATTAGCTAATGATTAATTAAAGCCAGACTGATCTCATGAAATTGCGTATGTATGACACGCCAATTCGTATTTCCATTTTTGGCGTGCTATCAACACGCATAATCGCTTTTCAGCGTGTTTATGAACGCCGTTGACTTAACGTTACATTAATATATGACCTACCCCAACCCCGTCCCTAAACCTACCCGTCACTGGGGTTAATACCATTAATAAGTGTTCCCCTACCATCATAGGACAAAAAATATCGCTCGCCAGATGTAGATCTAGGTTTTTCTTCGTTTCGCTCTGACATTTAACGGCGTGTACATACACGCGCATTTAACGGCGTAGATATACACGCATACACGCGGAAAGCTCAAAATGCGTATAGATAACACGCCACTTGACTTGAAAGTGGGGTGTATGTTTACGCAAAAGTCATGATGTCATGTTGTTAAAGCAGACAACTGGGAGTTGAATTCCACAGCTTTGACCAATTGTGGTAATCAAAACATTCATTTACATTAGTTAATACTATATACTGTTAAAGGTGCAGTGTGTAACATTTTTGACTATTTATTAACAGAAATGCAATATGACATCCATAACTATGTGTTCAGTTGTGTATAAAGAACTTACTTAATAAACCGTAATGTTTTTATTACCTTAGAATTAGGCATTTATATCTACATAGGCGCGGGAATCCCCTTCTATGAAGGCCGCCATATTATGACGTCATATTTCTACCATAGCCGACAGCGAACAAACAGCGTTACAGAGCGCGTTTCGTCACTACCTTGAAAGAGAAGACGCAGAAAGCTAGAAGAAGCTAGTCATAAACACCGTGAGTGTTTTCCCTTGTCAGTGGTGTAAATATGTAGTTGGATTGTTTCATGTAACTTAATTCTTCTCCCTAGCTGTGTTATGGCTTTGCTATGTGGGGATAAATGTGCTGGTTACGTTCGTTAGACAGCTGTTTAGTAGGCTAATTACTCTTGTCATTGACCGGAAAACAGTTACAGGAATCACCAACCCGTCGATCTTGGAAGCATTTTAAGTCGATCGAGTTTCCAAAATCAGAGAAAAAAGGCTATTGTGTGTAATAAGTGGTGTCTATTGGGATGCGGAGGCACGCGCGCTGTTACAATCACATCATTTTTGCCGCACGCACCTTTGGGCTCATGCGGACGCGTCGAGTATAAACAAGGCAATATACCAGCTCAGCCACAGTAACAGCTCATATTAGCCAGCTAAACTTTTACTACCCTGTTAGAAAAAATCTATAGTTGCATAGTTTCATGTGGTTCTACTCCCTCGCTGTATTATGGGTTTGCTATGTGGGGAGAATGTGCTGGTTACGTTCGTGGGACAATCAGCTGATTACTATTATTTACAACAACTGTGACGAGATCTGTCGTGTCGACAGCTCAGACCAATATTACTATATTATGTATTAAGACCCTTGATCCTCACCTGACTATGGCTTTGTAAACTTTATCCATGATGTGGTTTATAATGGACTGTGGTACTCCATGTTAGCTGTGGCTTGTTTTACTCTGGCTCACTACGACGATGTTTGTCCCGTTTTAGCCACCGTAGCTTCTTCGAAAGGGAGGGGTGAGAACCGCTAGATGTCGCCAAAAAGCTACACACTGCACCTTTAAGGAATTAATACATGACACATCATTCTGATTGGTCAATCGCGCCATCCAGTGGTATGTTATTCCTTGATAACAACCGCTGAAAACAGATAACACAGGCTCATCCGGGTTACTGAAGTCAGCAGCGCTATACATTTGAAAGGAACAGTTTTTCTTTGTGGAAGTTTTGCTTTTGCTGAGCTAATAAAATAAACTCAGTCGAATCAATATTTTGTGTACAGTTATTTATACCATCCAGTATCGTGGCCTCGCTCTCTTGTTTCATACAAACGCAGCTGCTGCCATTTTGTGACTATTGTTTTGTACACTGTTGGATTATAAGATACAAACATACGATTTTAAAACAGTTTCATCCCAAATCAATATCTCTTATCTCCATAATGGTTTATGTGGCAAAATGCTGTGTAATAAGTGGTATGACTGTATACCGTATCTCTTAAATGTCCGTCTAGTTTGAACTTGCCGCACTAACTGCTCTCTCCGCGGAAGCTTTGAGTTTAAAGACCTAATAAAATATTTCAACTCAGATAAATATTTTGTGTCTAAGGCCCTGTTTACACGAGAACGATTCCGGGTTAAAACGTTAAAATATTTTATCGGATGTGCCTTTCGTTTACACGGCAACGGCGTTTTGGGGGCTTAAAAACGCGAAAAAGTGAAACCACCCTCCAGAGTGCAAATCTTTTAAAAATGCTCCACTGTCGCGTTCCCGTCTAAACGGTAAAAACCAAGCGGCAACATTCTAATCTTATAAATGAAGCCTACCCGGAAGTGCAAAAAACTGCAATACATCGAAAATCTGCTAGGGGCAGGTCCCAAAAGGGAGTAAATGTCCACAGACCCCCATGTTAAAATGTCCGTTTTCACAACATAAAATCATGGTTTTACAGGTTGGTCCCATGGACTTTTATTGTATTTTTCGATAGGTTCCGAGTGCCTGACAACTGTGAGGGGGGTGAATTTTTTTCTAACTCGTTAGTTTAGATCGTATTTATATATAAAATATATGACAAATAAGGGTGTGGTTAACTTTGATTGACAGCTGATAACGGGCTGCGCCGAGTGGAATTCCTGAAATTTGACGTCTCGGCCATGATCTGACCCAACACATCATACCACCTCTGTATCCTTTCTGAACATTTGTGAAATATCGTACATAAAATGGGTTGCTCTGCTATAAACTGCACTAACCGACACTGTAGGAGTAAGTTACTTCGCTCCATTTTTTCCGGTAAGTGACATTCCACTACTATTTCACGTAACATTGTGGTCAGTGGCACTGCAACAGTTAGCATTAAATCGCCTCAGATAAGTTAGCGTCCGAGGTACTTTTTACCTATGGTTATACGTTAACCAGTTATAACTGACGTTTGAAACACTGTAAATGCGTCTGCCAAATGAATAAATGTAAAGTTAACATAAGAATATCTCTGCCAGTCGATCTTGTAACGTTACAGATAGCTGAGTCTGCTTGACTGAAGAGGCGCGTACACCGGCCGGCTCAGTCTCACACAAAGCCCGCCCTTTTACCCATATATGGATTGGCCAGAAGGTGGGTGGGGTTAGGCTTTCCCAAGATTTTCAAAGATGGCGCCGCCCATACCCCCCATAAACGGCTTCAAAACCGTTATTCAGAAAGTCTATGGGTGACGTCACAGACGCTTTGTCCTTATTTTTTACAGTGTATGGTAAAAACGCAAATCTGCTCACGGTGGCTCTCGTCACGTACGCGTTTACGTCACAGGCATGCGCCAGTACAGGAAATTAACAACCAAAATGTCGGATTATTTCCATACGTCGGACCTTCAAGTTTCCCTAGCAGCTCTGATAAACAAACAAGAGTCTTTTCTGAAGTTGTACAAAATATTCTCAGATATTGGTGTTGTTGTGTGGCAGTGCTTCACATCGAAATATCGAAATACCTGGAGTGCATACTACATATATGCACGCGGATTTCCCCCCCCCCCCCCCATAACGCTCGTCTAAACGTAGAATAAAAAGTGATAACGCAACGCCACTTTTGCGTTTTCTCTTCAGGTCGTTTCCGTGTAAACATAGCCTAATTATTTACTTACGTGGCAAGTAGCCGTGTGATAAGCTGAATAATGTACATCCAGCCGGTTGTTAAATCCCAGGCAGGGTGATGAGGACCCCGACGTGAAGCGGAGGATAATTACCGGCTGGATGTACATTATCCCTTACTTATTAGTGCACTGCACCCGTATTGTAAAGTGTTACCAAATAAAGTGTTACCTAACATTTGGTAAAATTGCTCAAATTTTCCATAAGCCCTCCCCTTGCGGTCCTCAATGAGGGTTCCTGGACCCCAGTTGGAAAACTCGTGTGCTGACCAGGCAAACCCTGATCCCTAGGTCCCACTAAAGTTGTAGGAGTCTTTTGTAAGATATTTAAACAAGAAAAAAAAATGTTATGCAATTAAGTTTGGTCCTTAATGGCACAACAATGATCGGTTTAGCTCTAAAACAAGCAGAGGATTGTAATATGAAGTATCTGTCCTGCAGTTTCTTGTGGCCTCTTTCTTTCTAATGAGTTTGCTGGAAAAAGAAGCTGACATGAACTTTCTTTTGCCACTCTGCTTTTATTGATTAACTCGCTGGCTCGACTTCCTTACGATTGAATGCATAAGTCGGAATACAGGTTCATCTTTGTCAAAAGTGCTGAATTTCAAATCAAAATGCTTCTTGGTTTGGCAGATGAAAGAAAAAACTATTTCTAAATATGGTATCCATATCCTGGTGTGTTCACTGCATTAGGAGATTTGAGAGAGCAGCTTAGCATTTTAAATGTAGAAACGCCTCCGTCTCAGCGGAAGCCCAAAAACAGTTAGCATCGACCCAGAGCTCTTGTGCGTCAGGGGCATCATTCTTCCGTGTCAAGAGTCCGATTCTGCAGTTCCTGATGACAACAAACTACTCTGTGATAAATGTGCAGATCAGAAGAAAGAGAGTGGCCCCCATGGAGCTGTTTTCTTCATAAACCAGCTGACAATCTCTTCAACTCTGACCTGAGATATATGCAGCCGGCTTTAATGGATGTGATCTTTTAGAAATGTTTCTGATATCAGAGCATGTTAAAAGCCTCTCTCCATTATAGCTGGCAGTTCGATAAGCCGCTCAAGGGCCTGTAGGACAGCACATCCTTAGTTATAATGAAAGTGTCTGTGGGACTTTTATTCGGCTGGTTCTCCAAAGTCCAAGATGTGACATTAATGAAATCTGTGTTGATAAATAATGCAGATTTATAGCTGCTTATGTCTGCTGGTGATGGTTCAGAGTGGGTGTGTGATGGACAGCGCTATTGACGTCCTCTATCTACTTAACCTAATGGAAATTATGAACTAGATGCCCAATGAAATGATGTCCAGAGTATACATTTACTGAAACCATGAACTAATCGTTTTCATTTGTTTTACAGTCGGTAGGTAACGCATAACATAATTAAATATCGGAGTTTAAAATATATAAACAGTACTTTGTGTATAGTAATGTTATGTCCCTTTATGCTACTCTTGCTTGTATCATGTGAAAGTTTTTGGGTTTTTTTGGGGGGGGGGGGGTTGTGGGGGACTTGGGGAGTCCAGGTAGTGAATTTCAAGGGGGGATGGAGTTCCAGTACAAAATGTAGAGGATTTCTTCTGTAACCCACATAATAACCTCTAAACACTATGGAAATTTGCAACCCAATCTCATTCGAATTCGTACGATCTTTGCTAAATCGCACATATTTTATGAGTTGCCCAATTAATATGAATTCGTACGAATGACCTAACCCTGACCCCACCCCTAAACCTACCCATCAATAGGGTTAAGACAAATTAGATGAATTAGCCACCTTTTACTCAACCTAAATTCAACAAATTCGTACGAATTGGTCGTGACTCGTGAGATAGCGTTGGAAATTTCATAAATAAATATAGTGGGCTTTTCTGCATCCATGATTTAAAAATATAAAATACGGTATGTTCCTAACTAAGGTCCCTCCAGGGAATATCGGTCATTTCCACCACTGCTTATAACTACAATTTTCAAGTCTTGTATATGGATGTTTTTATTTGGGACAGAATAACTTAGACTTCCATTGTATAGTGTAATTACTGTAACATTTTGTTTGTTTTTACAAACTTAGTAACTAAAAAATATGTTTTGTGGTAATTAACAGCAAGTGCCCATAGAGTTTAAGAGTGTGTTCATACTTGTTGTTCAGTTCTCTTGGTTCTTATGGTCATAAAAGAAAATGATACATTTAGTCCTGGTTCGCGCTAAGCATTCACACTGTCATTTTAAACACCGAACACAGACCTTGTCAACATCCAAAACAATACTGTGTTCTGGAATAAATGTGATGGAGTTGACAACTTGTGAAGAGTTTATTAAATGTGTAAAGGAGTTAAAACAGCGGCAGGAATCTCTCCGTCACACACACGAACTAAGATCTGCTGCGAGGAGACACGTTCTGATGCCAATACCGAACTGTAACGGGCAACATCTCGACTATAGAAAAAACAGGTATGCTGTAACGCATATTGTGACATCATGTCCTGTTTTTGATTTGTGTACATGTCTTTGGTCCATGTTGTGTTCATATTTAATTCAGGTTGTAAAATGTCATGTGGTGCAACTTTACCACAAATTGATAAAAAAAGTATGTTTTACCTTAATTGAAAAGATTTTGACACTTGTTTTTGAAAATAAAATGAATATTTGTATACTCGCATATATTTGTCAGGGTTTTGTCTAAGTTTGTTGAGTTTCATTTTCCCTGTCTTGCTCAATGTTCCTGGTCATTATTAGTTCCCATAGTTCCTCACCTGTTCTTAGTTGATAACTCTGTCTGTCTATTTAAACCCTTAGTTTCCTCTGTTTATTGTTCAAAGTCATTTTAGTTAAATGTGGTTGTGTTATTCTGTTCTTGTATCCTCTTGGAATTATTATTAAAGGACTGTGTTTTTAATCGCTCATTACAGCCACACAGCGAAAGGTGTAAGGCAATTTTTTTTTTTTTTTGTGTATAATATAATATGTTAATATGCTTTTTGTTTGATTTTCAGATGCATTTGAAACCAACATAAATATAAAGATTTGGTTTCTAAGAACGTGACACATTTAAACTAATATTAATTTATTTATTATTTTCAGAATCGTGAACACTGTTGTGCCAATGACCCATATTTGTTGTAAGATTTAATTCTGACAAGAATTAAATCTTGTGAGGTGTTCTGAATGAGCAAGCTAAGATAAGAAAAGCAAGCTCTGTTAAGAAATGACCATTCTTTAAATTTAGATTGTGCTGTTGACTTTAATACAACCTCGGTTAGAAACCCAGTGATTCTGTTTAATGGAATTTCAGCCATTCGTGCCCAGAGTTTTCAAACTGTAGTAAACATTAGCATACTTGTGCATTTGTGGATTTAGCGTACAGCCTGTGTTGTCTTGTTTTACTTAGTTTTGGGTTTTAGTGTTATGCTACCATTGATTTATTCTGCTTTTAATTACACTATCTGTCTAAAGAACCAAAATCATCTCAGTATAAAAGATGAGTTTGTTTAGTGTGAGATAAACTCAGAGTGAGAAATATATGAAGTTGGTCTTTAGCTAATAAAAATCTAAACCAAGCCAGTCCCACAGCTGAATAATTTACTGTGTGCTGAGTGGAGGGAATCCAATACACTGAAACCAAACTTCTCAAATTTGACCACTCACAATCCCCACCCTCCTGAACACACATCCTCACACACACACAAACATCTGGGATGCAACGTCTGCAGAAAATGATGAGGCATAAGTCCACTACGGCTTTTTAAAGGGTCCTTTTCCGATCCCGGCACCGAAAACATGGGACATTTTGCAGATATTGAGTCCTGAAAGCGAACTACTTCTCCAAAACCCCTCGTATCAGTTTGTAATACCTGGAGAGTCACGCTATCTGTACTTTAAACTTTCTGCAAATTCAATTAAGCGAGCAAAATGCTTATTTAGATATTCCATGCAGGGAACTCACCTATTCAATCTGTAGGGTGGTTTTCTAGGCCAGTTTTATATAATTGGACTCTTTTGGCTGCTTGGCAGCATGAACTTGTGCTTACTTTGAAAATGCCAAGAGGAGCTTTTCTGTGTATGTAAATATTACTGTGAATGGAGAAACAAAGTATAAATCTCAGAATATTTGTCAATTAACAGGAGCGGGAATATGGTACAAAAAAAGCAGAAAGCAGAACAGATGTTCGATTTGAATTATTCTTTATCCTCGCTACATTGG
The DNA here is from genome assembly GCA_036326025.1 of Chrosomus eos. NCBI lineage: Eukaryota > Metazoa > Chordata > Actinopteri > Cypriniformes > Leuciscidae > Chrosomus > Chrosomus eos. The sequence continues at coordinate 28,163,568 of CM070839.1, forward strand.
TGTCCAAAAATGGTTTAAAAGATTCATTCGGTCTGAAGAAATGCCTTAATAAAACGGCTTGCGCTAAGATAATTATAAATCTGTCATCATATTCTCATGTGATAAAGCGATTCCACAATGATAGCAAAAACATCTGTTTCATGCTGTTCACAATAGGACTAACACAGACCATTTGACCCTTTGTGCAACACAATATCACTATCAATCTGACTTTATCTCTGAAGACGCCTCACGTCTGTTGAAGATAAATAGCTAAAGAACATCTTTAGATGTAATCAGGATTTCCCTAGAAAGTTCTCATGGTTTTGTATGATAAAGCACCAAGTGGTATATCATGTCCCACTTATTTGTTTTGGATATATATATATATATATATATATATATATATATATATATATATATATATATATATATATATATATATATATATATATATATATATATATATATATATATATACAGTGATGTTTCATTTTTGTTGTAAAAAAGTTAATAATTTAGTTAATATAATATATATAGCCATCATATTTGATCATATTAAAGTTTAAATTAAAATTAAAACATATATATACATTTCACTTTTCAATAATTAGAACATGAAATGTATGCATGTTTTAATTATTCAATATAATTAGGTTCAACACAGTTCCATTAGGTTCAAATTCAAACCAGTTTCTGCCTCAGAGTAAAAAAAAAAAATTGTGACTTTATATCTCAAAATGGCAACTGATATTTGTAATTGTGACTTTATGTTGTGTCTTTCACATAATTGTAACTTTATATCACATAATTTGATTTTATTTCTCATTGTTGTGACTTTATATCATTTTTAATTTGTATTGTAATCTAATTAAAAAAATACCTTTTTAGTTTTTACTTTACTCTTTAAAATAAAGGTTCTTTATTGACATTTATATGGTTCCATGAAGAATGTTTAACATCCATGGAAACATTCCACTGCACAAAAGGTTCTTCATAGTGGGAAAAAGAATGTTCCTTGCTGGGAAAACCTTTTGGAACCTTAATTTCTAAAAGTGTTGGATGCTTTCATATGTTCTATATGTCTCTTTGTGTGTGTGTGATATTTTATTCTTATGTTGTGCATTTTTTTTGTCATCATGACATGACGTTCAGAAACACACCATCATTTCACTCAGCGATAATATTTGATTAAGTATTTTATTTTACAATGATTTTCGTTTTAACTAAACCAAGAACAATGTGACCACTAAGCTCAGTGAACATTTATGGAGACATTTAAATAGGCAGTAAAATAACCTCCCAGTAACAAATGACACTTTAAGCAGAAAATTGCAGTCGTAAAGTAAATGAAAATGAGGGCTAATTAACTGGAAATTGTATAACACGCTCTTTTCCTTGTTATATAGAATTTTCTCACCATTTTTAAGGAAAGACATAAAAGTAAGTAATTGGATGTTTTGTTGACACAGAGATCCGACAACTTTTGTTGTGTTTCCAGCTAATGCTGGACGGAAGTCTGCATTACAGGCCCAGTGGTTCTCCTGTACACACATTCTGATGGTAGCGGTTATATCATTAGCCGGCTATTCGCACTCATGGCTCCAGCTAGTGTTCTGTTTTTCTGAGCGCAGATGTTAGCGCCCTGCACAGCTGTGAAGCCGCTCTCATGGTTTACTGTAGCGTTTACACCACTGCGACCCTCTTCATAGCCTCACCTGCTCCCTGTCCTCTGGCCAGCGCTCAATCTGACCTCCCATTAGAGAGAGGGAGGTCCGTCTCTTCATCTTAATAACGGATGATAAACTGACGGCGGTGATTAAGAGTGTTGGAATGCAATATCGCTCAGTACTGCTCAGGCCTCCAGCTACAGTGGCTATTTTATGGGTTTTGCTTTTCAAAGAACCAACAAAAAAGTTTGGCCTCTTGCATGTTTTGTTTTTCGAATCACTACATTTCCTAGAAACCCAAACACAGTGTGAGATGTATTTGGTGTCGCAGACCCATAGAAGTCGATAGGGTCAATACGAATGCCTTGGCTTGTTTGTTTTAGAGATTTTTAAAGTCATTTTTGGTCCAATTTTAAACGTTCTACCAGTAAAAGAAATATGTGCATCTCAAACTAAATAAAAACATTTTAAAATATTTTGGGTGTCTATTTAGAAACAGGGTTGACCATTTTACAATTTAATTTGACATTACAAGCCTTGTGCTTAAGATCATAAAAGTTCAAAGTGCTTATTGAAAAGAGAACGTAATGCTAATATTTAGAAAGAACTATTCAATATTGTGAATATCCAGTCTTCAGTGTCACATGATCCCCGAGAAGCATTTCTAATATGCTGATTGGTAGAGCCCCGCACATGACATACGGGGAAAAAATATAGTTTAAGAAATGTAAAAAATTCCCCCGACTTGTCAGCAGGTTTTACTAATCAGTTCCCTCATTTTAATTCAATCAGGCGCACTATATAGTAATGTGTTACCTCGCCTGGCTCCGCCCTCCTACGCACTTCCGCTCAATTTTCATTTTCCTTCAGTACTATGTCTGGGATTGTGCTGTAGACTTTGGTTTTCTCCGGTCAATATTTTACCGTGCCAATCAGCGAACAGAGGGAGTGGCTGAGAACGATGACGTAGATGTCATGCGTTATTTTAAGTTGTAGTTCAGTAATTGCAGCGGAGAATCACTGCACAGCGTTTGCGGCAGATCCGAACCGACCACAGTGGCGTATTGTTAATGATTAGACCCAGCTTCGACAGTTGACTGTATACATTATCACTGTCATTAGTGTCAAATATAAATTAGAATTTACAATTGTTCTGTTAATTCTTAAATTCGACGAACAAAACCTACAGCTCTCATTGATTTTCTTAAAGCAACACCAAGTAGCTTTTCCTCTTCGGTCGCCCTACTGGTTGGAAACAAAATTGTCCATTACCACTGTCGTAAATAATTTAGCCTACCGTCGCACGCACGCTCGCTGTTTACCCAGCACCGGCTTTAGAATGAACGACAGACAAGGTAGAGTATGTTACATGATTTCATGAAAGGATGATGTATTGCGACATCAGAAACAAAGAAAAGCGAAATAATGACTATTGTAGCGCTTGACGTAAAGCAGTCGAATTTTGTAGTTCTTTTTGTGCACGGGTTCCTACCCGAAACCCGAAGTTACAAAGTGCCAGTAAAAGCGACACAGACCCCGTCAGGCTATGGCAGAAGTGCCTTTCACCCTGTTACGACTTGATGAACCACTGATAAGATTTTGGAAACATTATTTTAAGGTAAAACATGTTACATAGTGTTGCTTTAACACACTCCTCTGATCAATCCAATGGGGGATGGTTGTTGTTTACAGCCTGTGCGGATACGGCGCATGACATACGTCACGACCAAACGTTAGCGATTGGTTATGGCAGATCCAGAGTGACTCTGGACAGATCCAATAGTTTTAGACTTCAATAGAGTACCCGCATGAATGAAGTTAACGCTTGTCAATGGAGCGGTGCCAGACTCTATGTACAAATGAAATGTACGAGAGTCTGGTGGGACCAGGCTACTAAATCGTGGCTACGTTTTAATAATTCGTTCCCTTGTTTTGATTGTGTTTTTATCAAAATGAGGGAACAAATTAGTTCAATGTGGCCAAGATTTACTAAAATTACGGAACAAATGAATAAGTCATGGGAAGGAATTCTTAACACACAGCCACGATTTAACTAAAACAAGTGAACAAGCTCTTAATCCATTGACAAGATATTGTCCACATGTCATGGCTCCATAGATTTATATGTTGGTTGCGAACAGGATTTTTACCTTAAAAGTTTCTGACAGGCATTTCATTTAGAAGTTATTTTATGGATTTAGATTTAATTCATACATTTTTTTTAATTCATTGTTAGTTTTAATAAAATTGTATGAATAAAACAGCTCGTAATCTGTTAAACATGACCGTATTATGCAATCATTTCAGACATTTCTCCTTGTAGAACCTTTTTGGCATAAAGGGTTTTTTCAAATTTAGTCAAAAACCCTATGATTTTAAACCCCATTGAACCTTTTTTTCTTAGATGCGCATGAACTAGCAAGGGCTAACTGCTAACATGCTAACCAGCCGAACTTTGGCTTTTTGAGTCGACCACACAAAAGGTCACCTTTGATTCAAATTGAGATTTAGTTTACCTAAATAATCCATATCTCTTTTATGCCACATTCCTAGTCTTTTTGTGAGGCACGGGTTTACATTTAAATGTCTATTTCCTGAAAATCTCATACGCTGCATGTACATTCAGATGGCACGCCAGGTTTGACGTCAGTGATCCGTGACCATCGCTGATGTCAAAACTGGTGCAACACGTCTTAACACGTGTACATTTCCATCTACTCCTCAACACAAAGCTATCATATGGCTTCAGAAGATTTGGAATATCGTCAAATCTTTATGGAGCCTGACAGCCACCCTAAGAAAATTAGATGTGTTTTACGCAACACAGGGGTGAGTAAACGATGGCAGAATTTGCATTAAGGGGTGGACTGTTCCTTTAATTCAGAGACTTATAAAATACAAAATTAAATTAGCTAAAGAGGGATTCTTTTGTAAGTAATTTAGTCTAAAAAATTCAAACATCTGTGGATTCTGGTGTGTGCGAGTCACATTGTGCTTTCAACTTTGATATCCATGAACAGGTCAGTGATGTTCCTGCACACACAGCACTCCCAGTACCACAACCATCCCATGACTTTAAAAGCATTTATGAATGGACGATCCTCACAATGGCCTGCATGTGTCTACTGAAATGGTTTAACGCCACTCCCCAGAGATCAGTCATCAGGCTAAATTAGTTTCTATGGGAACTGTAATAAACAGCCATCGCTTTCTGTATAGATTGTATCCGATAAATAATGACCTAAACATGTTGAATCAAGACTCGTCTGGGAGAGACAGCTGATTTAAGCCAGCTATATATACACCTCGTCTATAGTGTCTTATAGCATAGCTCTTAAGCATTTTAGGGCTTTGACTGTTCCTCTGTGTCAGTCATTCACTTTGACATCATGAGGTTTTCTTGTCGTCCTGCAGAACATTTGTGGCTTCAGAAAACTTAGAGCACATCCACAGAATTGCAACGCCCCTAATTTAGCCGTAGACATCCATAACTCCTTTGTGTGCTTGTGTGTTAAATCATTTTTTGTCATCATGCTTTCGTCTACTCTAATATAGTCGCTGTATTTAACACATTTTATCTCATGAGCACAGAAAAAATGTGGGGGAAAGTATGCAGATTGTTCCCATGCCATTAAGGCTTATATTAAAGAGTATTATTTGTCTAATTAAATTTTTTAAAAAGTACAGGTAAGATGTGACAAATGTGCTTTTTACTGCAAATCAAAGTCCACTAGTCAATAATTGTTAATAAACTCATCTTTGATCACCAAATTACCATATTTAAATGTTTTTTTTCTGTGAATTTTTTTCTTCATGCCTTAAAATAGCTTGAATGCAACTCTACACCCTTGCTTCATTTAGTATATGAATATGCTAATTAGCCCCGCCTCCAGTCACTCACTCCAGCTGATGCCGAGTTCACACTGCACGATTTTTAAGTAGTCGGGTCACTGTTCTTTTCACACTGCATGTTTATCTGGGATAGAATTCAGTTGCTGCTGTGTTCGCACTGCACGATGGATCGGCAACAGGGGTTTCACACTGCATGACTTTACAAAAGAAAGAATCGCCGAAAACTGTCTGGTCCGCAAACTACGTTCACAACCAAACACATGCGAGAAGTGATAGGGAATTAACGCAAGATCACGCTTGCGTTAGACCGGAGTTCTCGCAACGTCTGTGGAGAAAGGCATACAGTTCATCATAACATCGTATATCATCCGCCATATTGCTAAATCTACTTGATTTTTCATATCAACAGAAAAATATAACGGGATAATCTGGGTTCTCTCGAAAATCCCCTGCTAGTTCGCTATTAATGATATGCTGAAGCACGCCAACACATTGACGTGATTGGTTACAAGGTATTTTGTGACGTCAGAAACATCAGCGATTTCAAACTGAGACTGTCTTTAGATCATCGCAGTTTTAAAGAGAAAATAATCACCAATGGTGTTTACTTATGAATTTGCACATGGTTTGTCTTAAAGCACATTAAAAAAAAATAGACATATAAACGACATTTAAAAAAAATCCCCACAGAGGGAGTTTAAATCTGTGTAGACTATTTAAAATATTCTGTACTAAAGTTGACATTTTATTTTGGACCCTGCCATATTTACCTTATTTTTAACGTAAAAGTAGTTGAGGATGATTTTCACTTGAATGTGCAAGGCTTCCACTTCCAGTTATTTTACCTGTACAAAAACAGCAGGCGTTATGCTGCTTGATGTTGCACATTGGTATTTGTTATAGTATTATTTTAATTTAGTATCCTAAGCATAAACACACTGGTTTGTAGCGCAAATAGTTTTACCTTTTACTGCACTTAGTTATTCTTAGTAGCAGCCAATGAATCAGAAATCTTGCACATTCTCCTGAAATTTCTTCAGTGTTGAAAAAAAAGGTGGATACAAAACATGAAATATTATTCTCATGTGATCAATGAATTTAAACACTCATTTCCCGATAATGTATTGGAATGTATATAAAATGAGAAGTCTCTTTGGATAAAAATATGTGCTAACGAATAAGTGTGACCGTAAATGTGATGAATTGAAAATCCTGCTGAAAGAAATCATGTTTTAAACCTTGGTTTAAGCATGTAATATGACAAATGAAATGAGTCATTCATAGAGATTACATTTAAATTTCTAGCAAAAATAGACACATTGTGTGAATCATGCATTGCTCTTATAAAACCCTGTTCATTTTTTGGTTTCATGCTAGTAATCCAACAAGTCTCCATAACATTACCGTAAATATCTAATTTCAATATAATACCTAATAGTAACATTTTAGTTTCATTTTATTGAAGCTGTCTCACTTTGGAAGTGTTGAAATAAAATGCAAACAATCGATCATTTTTAAATTCTTAATATAATAATACAAAGTTTAAATAAAGTGTAAACTTGTACTCTCTCTAGTTTGCACGCTTGTTATAACAGTCATTGGGCACTATCATACATCTGGCGCAACGCAGCGCCGGGCGCGAAGTGTTTTTTGCTAGTTTCAGCCCAACGCAGTTATCATTTTCACGTCCTGCGCCACATTGTTTAAATAGCAAATGCATTTGCGCCCATTTGTGCACCCATGTGCGCTGGTCTGAAAACGAGGTGTGATCAGGCGCATTGTTGGCGCTTTGTTATTTTAAAGGCAAGTGAAATAAACTGCGCCATTGTCCAACACAGCCCAGTCTCATCCCAAGACGTCATATGTCTGACGCTTTTGACCATACGTCAACATCCAACGTTTTAGGGTACCCTTTAACGTCAGTATATGACGCTATCTAATCCTAACCCTACCCCAGACCTAAACCTACCCGCGTCATCTAACTGACGCTAAAGGTAAAGCGTCAGTCATATGACGCCCAGGGATCGTCATCTAACTGACGTTAAAGGGTACACTGTAAAAAAAGTTAACTCATTATTTTGAGTTATCTTTTTGCATGGGTTTTTTTTTAGTTTAACTAACTTATTTCGATAAGTTGAGGACAAGAAAACTTAAAATTTCTTGTTGTCTGGACAATCTAGTTAAAAAAATAAGTTGAAATAACTAAATTGCTAAAATATTTTTTACAGTGTACCCTAAAACGTCGGATGTTGATGTAGGGTAAAAAGCGTCAGTCATCTGACGTCTTGGGATGAGACTGTGTTATCCAACAATATTTTTTTTGTTATTTAAAGATTACGTTAGTAATAATTTGCACCTGTAGGCGGGTCCACAACGCACGTACACTTTGTCCCGTAGATGGTCTGCTTGCTTTAACCTCGCGCACGAGCAGATCCGTTTCCTCGCTAGAGAAGTGTTCAGTTTTTTCGCTTGCAAATTCTGCCATTTAAATAGCGAATCTGCCATGGCGCGAGTGCAACTATCTTTTAAAGAGAATGAGAGATGAGACTCTGATTGGTTTATTGCCCAAAACACACCCATTACTCATTAAGAGAATAAGGACAACCCTTTTAGACCATGTGCCGTGCGCGCCGACCATTTTTCTCTTCATTAAACTAGCAAAAGGGGATTCAGACATGTCCATAGTCCAATTTTCGACAGACCAAAACCAAAGACGATCAATTGCAATTGCCAAAAGACAACTTTAATTTTATATGTCTAAAAACGTCTAATGTTTACCAAAAAATAGTGTCACAATGTAATTTCGCAAGTATAGTTTGACTATACGGAAGTTAAATACTTATGGTTAGGGTTTAGAACAAACTCTAACCACAACACTGTGCCGCATTGCAGCCACTCTAATTAAGAAATAAACGAAATAGTACAATTTTGGCAGGACTTTGTTTACATCTGTAGTACTTTAACCAAGCTAAAGTAAATGTCCACAGTGGTAAGGGGGTGGAGCTCGTGTGTGGATATAAGGAGGGGGAGGTAACTTCATGCCAAACACCCTCCCTCTCCTCTAGTTTCTCCAGCAGTTCACCAATCTCATCTCTAATGCCAAAGTGCTGCTCCCACTGTCATCATCTCACGGTGGAGTGGAAATAAACACTGTGTCTGTTTAATGCAGTTGAGTTGTCAGGGCTGCTTCATTACGTGGCGCAGCAGGTAGCAGCTGCCAAAGGCTTCTAATCCTCTGGTGTGGAAAGGATCAGGGAGAAGGTGGCGTGTCCTCTCGGCGAGAGCACAGGACACGTTGGACAGGTACCTGACTCTGGGATCCTAATCTCCATCTGTAATGAGGCGTGGGGCCGATGTCAAGCATTTGAAAACTCAGCTTCGGGTGACAGCAGCGAAAGTGATGGAATACAGATTTGGACGTGTTCACGCAGAAGGACAGATCTGGCTTCATGGCAACATGTATGCGCCTCTCTCAGAGAGAGCGTGATGGGATTTTGGCTTCTGTAGGGACTTGCAGTCAGCGACTCACAGCTTTTCCTCGCATTTATGAATCATTACAGAGGAATCTGTTGGATAAACATCTGTTTGAAGCTGTTTTTCGAAGCGATTACTTCTTTCGAAGTTGTGTACATGAAGGATGTAAGACAAGAACCTGCACAGTAAACATTTAAAGAACCGCCCATGAACAGCTGCTTTTGTAAACAGGTGAACGAACGCTTTCAAATTCTTCAATATATATATATTATGTATGTTTTATGAGTAATAGTTTGCAGGTGTTTTGAGTGACAGATGGCTGGCATATCCTCGAATTACTGGTTTTTGTGTGGAAGTGTAATGTTGGCTGGGAGAGCAGCTAATGGGTTTCTATTCGCAGCGCTCATTATTTGAGGCTGGTTACTCATCACAGTACGGATTGGGAAGACATCCTTCCATATTTACTTATTTTTTTCCTCCCAATTTTTGCAAATAAGAAACTCATAAGTGATTTTTACAGGACATTGGCTTATATTGACCAAAAACACCGTTCATGAGTTGCACTAAAGCTGGTCACAGCACAGATTGTGAAGACATTTTCTTACTTTTTCCCATTTTGGCAAAAAGGTTTAATAGCTTAAAGCAGCATGAGGATATTCAGATATTTTTTACATTCTCGGCATCCCTGGATTTCTAGAGGATCCTGTAACTGAGGAATGCAGTGTGTGTCCTGGACGAGTTCACAATTTTTCCTAAACACTGCGCAGGATTCATCCACGTTACATAAAGAGAGAAACTAAAACACTCTTCTAAAGAGAAAGGGCTGGAATATTGATCAATGCCATTTTTACACAGAGGTCAGCTGAACAGGCACGCTGTGGAGTCTGGATAAGCCGGGCAGACGGTAAGAACACATCCTGTTCAGCTTAACTACAGCTTAACAACTCAGGTTTTCTCAAACACTCAAATTATGGACAAGCAACTTAAATGCTATGAAAAATGACAACACGTATTAGTCTGATGTGTGTGCGACAATTTGATAAGTACAATTAACTATTTAACACACAAAACCATAATCACTGTGAGTAGACAGCACAGAATACAATCCCACTTTATATCAGGTTTCTTTAACTATTATATACTTTAAAAAAAAAAAATAAGTACAGTGTATAACTGTGTTCATTTTGTGTTGCAAAAAAAATTAGCACTTTATTTTACAGTCCATATACTATGTACTAATTATAGTAACTGCAATAACTGTGTAATAACTAGGTTCTAACCCTGAACCTACCCCTAAACCTAACCGTAACCCATGTAGTTACCTTATATTACCCAGCACTAAGTACATACTGTAAAATAAAGTGCAACCAAATCACTTGTGCTTCTATTGAGGTTGATATGGGTAAGGTTAGTGTCTTTGTTATGGTTAAGTTTGGTGGTATGGGTAGGTTTAAGGGTGGGTTAAGGGGTAAGGGAAGGATAAATGGTGTAATTTTAGGTGTAATTACAGATGTAAATGCATCCTGGTATTTTTTTAATGTACACCACAGGTGCATTGTATCAAATGATTGATTTAAATGTTAGTGAATAGAAGTTAAAGACACCTAATATAAAGTGGAATGTAAAATACTTATGGATTTGGATGGAGTGCAATTTGATGGAATTGAACCAAGGGGTCTCAAAATGGTTTTCAAAAGTTACATTTTTTTAAGTTTGGATGTTTAACTTGACAAAGTATCTTTAAAAAAAAAGTGTTCATGGAAATAAAAGACACAGACCAACAATTAAAAAAAAAACATCAAACTGAAAATGCAATTGCAAAATAAATCACTGTTGGCCGTGGATCACTGATAAGCTTATGTTAATGATATAAAGACAAACAGTATTGATTATATATTATTGATATATAATTGATAATTTCTGTAATGCATTTTCAGTAACACTTTACAATAAGGTCTCATTTGTTAACATTACTCAATGCATAAAAACATATTTTGATATTAGAAATGTATCAGTAAATGTTGAGATTAACTAAGATTAATAAATGCTGTAGAAGTATTGTTCGTTATTAGTTCATGTTAACAAATAACTATATTCATCTGACACAGTGATGCCTTTGAAGTATGACTATAAATGTTTCAGTCAGGAATGTGTCTAGCGTCAGTCAGTAGTGTGCCTCTTAGATCAGAGGAGTGAGATTTACCAGCACGTCTTTCACTAGCTGGCCTTCATTACATCAGCACTACAATCAGAATGGAAAAATATGAAGCAGAAGCAGCCCATTTGACCCATCTCTCAGGTGCGGTTTACTCTAGGTATTAAAATTTGTCTCAAGGGATTATATCAGTGCCATATTTCTCCTAAATGTACTATCATTTTAATCTCACAAGAGTCACTTTAGGCAAGCGTTCCTGCATGTACTGCACGTTGATATCAGGCAAACTGAAGAAGTATCATGTGTGCATATGTATGTGCTTTTACAAATTTTTCGACTTCTGTTTTTTACAGTCTATGGTTTGAACCCAGCAAAGCTTAAACCTTTTGTTTTAAGTAATTGGTTGATATATCTGTCCTTAGTGTAGTTTGAAAGCATTCAGACACATAAGCATTCACACCACAACTGAAAGGTGTTTCAAACACCTCCAGATGGGGTTGAAGTGGACACATTTGAAATCGACCAATGCCGCATTGAGCAGCTAGTTCCCTTTTTAAAGAGCTTGAGGAAAGAGGCGATTTACAGTCTACCAGTTGCTGCTAACTGTGAACTTTTGATGTGCTTTGTTAAGATCTGATGTCTCAATTTCATTGTCTTTGGCTCTGTTCACTTACAGTTAAAGAGTTCAGCAGTCTTTTAACAGGTGTGACTCTATAATGAAGTATTCATTGTAACCATAGTGGTTACAGCTCTCTGCTTCTGCTCAGTTAACGTTCAAGTTTTATTTCTCAATGTCCAACCACACAATTCCTTGTATTCTGCCATTTTCATAACCCAAGACAAGCTGGCATAACATTTGTAAATATTAGCAAAGAATAACTTTTGTTGTGCATGCGTCATATTGGTCACTGTGACCAAACTTTTTTTTTTATCCTATAACAACATTCCTGTCCAAAAATTTAGTCTTGACCCAAAACCTATCCCTACCCGTAACTTATCCCTAAAATCAGAGGGAAATGATTGATGAATAACACTGATTTAGAAGCACCTAACCCTGGTTGTAAACCTAAACTTGACATAAACTGTAAACTTGTCCCTCAAATCTGATTGGTTGATTGGAATGTTGATCCAGGATCATGTGGTACTTGGTGAAATCACGATCACCGCCTCATATCATGTGTAAACTTGCCAAACTTGTGCTCAAAAATTGGTTGTGGCTCCTGAAAATTGTATCTTTATTTTGAATTATGAACACAACCTTATAGTTTGCATAGATTTTGTTAGTGAACCATGTAATGTGTGTGGGCTTCTGTGGTTTGAATTCAGGACCCATTCTCTTAATCGTTCACAGAAAAGCCCAATTGAGTCATTCATTACCTCAGCACATCGTATCCATAACTACAGTTATCACTATCTGGATAAAACAACATCTGTCCAGAGATGAAAAGTTCACCTGAAATTTAACAGTATTCTGCATTGACGTCCCCTTAGGACAGACACTTCTTCAAACTTCTTCAAGTTACTCTTCAAACTCGGATTCCATGTCTTTTGTGTGTAACAGTGTGCTTTTACATGCAATGCCAATACTTCACTCTACTAACTTCAGCTCAATGGAAAATGGCCATTTGTACAATCATTGAGAGTGAATTTAATGGCCATATGATCAATGAGAGTCTGCATTAATCCTGAATCAGAGTGATGGTGTTTTGATATAAGGCACATTTCAATTTGGCAGCCTGACATTAGCACAACCTAATAGATAAATGGGTATTTTTTTCTAATAAAATATCATTCGTTTATTATTTTGACATTTTTAATAAAATACTACATTACATCACTTAAGTTTAAACAAATTTTTACATTTCACATCAAATTTAAAATGAAATTCAATTATTTTAACATGTATTGATATTCGTTATTAAACTCAAATAATTTATAGTACCCACTTACTGGGAAGTCTGCTTTTAATCAGTTGATTGATGTGGACAGGGTGTGTTAAGGTCCGTCAACAGTTTTTAGAGTCTCCACATCTTCAGGATGTTTAAAAGCCTCTCAAGCTTCCCTTGGGAGCTTCTGAGATTCATTGTGCTAAAAAGTGCAGTATGAAACATCTTATTCATGCATGTCTCATGAATGTTTCATGCATTTGCAATTCATAAACACAAAGCTCTTATGTTACACTCCCATCCCTAACTGCAAAAATAAGCAATGTCCTGAAATCGAGCCATTCATAATATAGCTGATAAACATCAGGGTGGTTATGTTTAATTTAAGAGGCGTTTGTTCATTTTCTATGAGTTTTATTCGGTTGTTTAGTGTGTAGTGAACACGGCCACTAAACACAAGCCCAGAGCTGAGGTAACCTGAAACAGTTCTGCCCGTCAGAAGTAACAGAAGAAGACAAGCCAAGAGCCGCAGAGTGATTGATTTTGTCCTGCTTTTAGCACCTCAACTTCCTCTGAGTCTGCAGATAAAGAGAAACGTCCACTCTTTGTACAGTCATTTGAGTTGGATCTCACTGCATGATCACCTTGGGATGGAGGCAGAGCTTTATCAGTCAGAATAGCAGATTTCTCAAACTATGCACTAGAGTACATATTCATCTAAATGCTTCATTTGCACATGAGAGCTTTGGGCTGATCACAGTATTTAAAAGTAAGGTGTGTCATTTCTGCACAGCATAACTAAAAGCAATTGCAAAAATAATGAAAGTTTCCCAAACCAATGTGCCATTGGTCAAACAAAACTCACACCATTGGTTGCCGGTGTTTTTTGTGTTGACACCAATATTTTGCTGCTGTATAGTTGTATCTTCAAAGTAACGATGCTCAAAGTTCAAAGCAAAGGGAGATATTTTCTTTTACAGAAATTGCTCTTTAAAGACTACAAAAATGGCTGGTAGGGACTACAAATGAGCTTCTTCACGGGTTAGTGACATCACTAACCCTAAAATGTACATAAACCCCGCCCCCGGGAACACGATTATCATGACAGAATATGCTAATCAATGACTTGAAGATAGTTAACTCCACATCAGATACATAAATTCGTCAACTAACATTCAGAAATGTCCTGTTGCATTCTACATGTTGTCACTTCTTCTTGAGTCTCTCCATCTTCGCTCGACTCTGGTTTGAACATAAAAGGCTACGTTTTTGAAATTTTCAGTGTGTCTCTGTGTGAGGTAATCGATGATGTTTACACAGGAGCACTTGAAGCCCCGCCCTCTGTGCCGGGAGCAGCAGTAGATTATTTGCATTTAAAGGGACACATTCAAAAACAGCGCGTTTTTGCTCACCCTCAAAAAGAGACGATTTTAACATGCTATATAAGATTATCTGTGAGGTATTTTGACATCAGAGACTTATTTTACATCTTGTGAAAAGGGCATTATAGGACCCCCTTAAGTCCATGTATATTCACTTTGAAGTCATCTATATTTCTAGTGCACTCCTAAAAGCTAAACCTTAAGAAAGGTTGCGTAAAACGACATTTTTTAAATGTCGACACAATTAAATTAAAAACAAGAGGACTGGACATTCAATATCCCACCCATTTCTGCAAAATGATATTATGTTTCTTCTTGCATGTTTCGCAACTCTTTCAAAGTGAAATGTCTACACTTTTATTGTATGTTGGCTGTTTTTCGTATTGCAGCAGTTCGCCAAGGAAATGTTATGTTAACTCTATCACGTTTGAAAATAACATCCCACCTACACTAAAACTCTACTCTAAAGCTAACTAAGAGTATTAATAAAAACAAACATGAGATAAAAACACATTGCTGAAGCAGCCATGCCATTTTAGCTTGCGTCTACAAGTTTCTTTTATCATGAGTCATATTTCATGGGCTACTAAGCAAGTTTACTGTCACAAAGCCATGGCTTTTGATTATGTGACGCAAACGTGAACATTTACAAATCACATGAAGTTTACAGATCATGTGCTATGACAAGTATTTTGAAATCATAGCATAGTTTTGTGCAAGGAATCGTGTGAAAATAAGTTCTCATTAATCGATATCCTGCCCCTTTCATAATTTGTATGAAAAGGAATAAAAGTTGTTGGTGTAGCAACACGATGACATACATCACTCTTCCCAAGGTTGCTCTAGGAGGGCTGTGTTTAAAAATAGTGTACTGTAAGTTACTTTAGATAGAAAGCATCGCTGTGGTTTAAAGTAATGCTGAGGATCATGCCCTCTGCTTATGGGTAAAGTAGTAAATGTAGTGCATTAATACCTCCATGAGCTGATTCAACTTGTTTTGTTTTGATAAAACTAGCTTTAAAATATTTCCTAAGCTTAAACAAAGAACTATTCAGTACAAGAGTATTCCAACTGATAGCCTGTTTTTTCTGTTTTGATCTTGAAGTTTCTCACATGTTCAAATTAGGATGTAAATCTTTGATTTTAATGGTTTGTTTTTGACATCCATGAATGAACCGTTAAAATAAAAAATAAAACGGTAATAACTATGAATCAGTTTATTTTCTAGCCAAACCATAATCAGAGTTGTTAGCTACAATTCAAATAAAGCTGAAATTAAATGAAATATTAAAATTAGATAAAAAAATAAATTTAAAACTTCAATGAAAATTAGCAATGTTGCCTTGAAATAAATGGAATAATAAGTTTAGATAACTGAAATAAATAAGTTGAAGTTGTTGAAGCATTAAAATGACTAAAAGTGAAATAAAAGTATAAATATTTCTATTAACTAATTAAACTGAAAAAAATGCATAAAAAATGTATAAAACTAAAATTTTAAAAAAGAAAACTGAAAATTGCAACATAAAAGCTAATTTAATGCTATAGTATATAAATAATATTTAAACAATACTTACAATAGTATACCTCCAACTTCTTTGAAGTTGCATTTAAGGTAGTATGACAATTATGTCAGTTTCATGGCAGTTGCACATAACATCAACAGTTGCTTTAAATGTGCATAAAGTTTTTTGGTTTGTATATTGCTGGCTCAAGGTTTGGCCTGTTAGAATGAGCAGTTAGCCCCTGGAGGCACTATAAATACCCTAAAAATCTTTCTCAATTGATATAGATTCAAAAGAAACCATCTATTCTGAATGTTTTAAAAAATATAGAATATTTCATTATATTTATATATATCAAAACAGTATATGTTTTCCAATGTCCTAATGAGGGCCAACCCACCCAAGCAGATAAAAAATTATATATATATATAATTGTGTTTCATTGAAGACATGGAGGCTCGAGGAACACACAGAAGATCTGAGTGTGGACTGTCTAGATGACATCATCAGCAACAGACAGAGTCAGAATATCAGAAACACGTGATATTCGATTGCCTGTATTTCTATTTTCTCTGAAGCCTGAGAAACTTATTTTAGGAAAGCTTGCTCTTGGGATGCTATTGTAGCCATCTTGTAATTTTTGAGTGCCCACTTGACTAGACAATTTACTTTTTGAATGTTCCATAAACACAGATCTGCTCGAGTCCACTTCCCTTGAAAAGAATACACATTTAGAACAATCGTCTGTTTCCTAATAAGGAGACAGTGTGCTTAATAGTGTGATTTGTGTAGGGTGTATCCTGGCTGGACACTATCTGATGTCTGAGAAGAAAACAAAGAGGCAGTTTTTCTAGATTTCATTTTAGGGTTATTAGTTATGTTTTGTTTACACAAGACTGAAAGAATACTCTGTCTTTCATTTTGTCAATGAGTGTTCCTCTGTCCTTGCTGTGAGCAGCCTCATGAACCAGCATCCATTGAAGAAGAATCCAAATGAATCTCTGCCATTTACTTAAATAGTAAAAGAGTCCTGGGTTACACTTCATTTATGTGATCTTGTTGGAATAATTATGCATTAAGTACAGAGAATATTAATTAACTACATGTACTTACTATAGGGTTAGGGTTTGTTTTACTGTTAGCTGCATGTAAATATACATAATGTATAGTTATTACCACAGAAACATGTAACATGTGCAACAAGGACATTATTGTAAAATAAAGTGTTACCCAGTCCTTTCGCATTTACATACTGTGTACTTACTATAGTAATTCCAATAACTGGGTAATAATAGGTACTAGCTCTGAAACTACTCTTAAACCAAATTTTAACCCATGTTACATGTACTTTCTTGGATAAGTACACTGTAAGGGCATTGAAAGTCCACATACTGCAAATGTCACAGTCATGTATAGTTTCTGTCTTGTTTAGTTTAGTTGACTTAGGCTATGTTCGAAATTGCCCCGTTAACTATTCTCTACACTAGTCCACTAATATAGTTCACTTGAAAGAGTGAATGAAAACAAGTGAGTGAATTCTGACACTGAGTTTGCTGGAAGGGCTGCCGCTAGTTTGTGCTTGCTGTTTAATAATCTTTTGAAACTTAGCCAACTGGCAGCTCCAGTAGTAATGATTTATCTTGAACTCTGTCATGGAAACTATATGCATAAACCTTAATTAAACAATTTAATAATGAATTAAAAATGAATTTATTCCTGTATGATATTATTCTGTAGCCACATTGGACCAACGTCCGTTTTCTGGTGAGACGTGAGAATTCATTTGGCGTGCATTATGGGTATTCTCTAGTCGTTGAGCGTACATCGGTTGTACACTCGTTATTGCGGTGCATCGTGGGAATGAATGAGTGCACTCAATAACGTCCACTATGGTTTTGGACACCACAACAAATGGCTGGTCTCTCAAATAGTGCTTTATGTAAGGGTATAGGGGCGATTTTGGACACAGACGTAGTTTTCATTGTCACCATTCATTCGTTGTAATGGTTTCAAATTAGACCTGTTCCCTGTTCTGTTAATTACCTTTCTCTGTGTATTTAAGCATTCTGTTTTTCTCTGTTCTTTGTCAACATTGCATTGGTTGTATGTTAGTTTTGTCCTCAGTGTTTATTTAAAGTTTTGGTTAAAGCTGCAGTCCGTAGTTTTCTTTTTCGCCATCTCTGTTCCAAATCTGCTATTGCAGTTATTCGCGGAATTATCAACTGTACCACTGGAATTAAAAATATATTAAAAATGGAGATACGATGTTTTCTACCCGACAGCCATGATATATAATACCATTTAAAAGTTTGGGGTCAATAAGATGGATGGATTTTTTTGGGAAAGAAATTAATAGTACTTTTATTCAGCAAAAATGTATTTTTTTACTTTGTATTAATCAAATAATCCTTTAAAAATAATGTATCATGGTTTCCACAAAAATATTAAGCTGCACAACTGTTTTCAACATTGATAATAAAAATGTTTACTTCAGTATATCAGCATATTAGAGTGATTTCTGAAGGATCATGTGACACTGAAGACTGGAGTAATGATGCTGAAAATTATGCTTTGGTCACAGGAATAAATTACATTTTAAAATATATTCAAATAGAAAACAGTTCATTTAAATTGGAATAATATTTGTCTAAATTACTGTTTTTACTACATTTTTTAGACTTCTTTTAAAAACATCAAAAAAATCTCACGACCCCTAATGACGTGATTGAACGCGTTCTCCAGACAGGAGAGCTGATGTCAAAGCCGAGATGAACAGAGGTTATGAATCATCATTACTCACATTCAAATTCATCTTTACGCACGCACACACAAACTATAGCCTATACTTTTTTATGAAGACCTCCCATTAACTTCAGTTGTTCCTAAATTAAGTTAATTATAATCACTTTAGACTACTATCTTTATGGCAGAAATAGTACGAATATATGTTATTATGCTATTTTGTTTGTTGACTTTTTTATTCTGACATCAGCATCTGTAGACCAATGGGAATTAACGAGAGGCTGTCCCCTGTACTTTTGGAAATCCAGTTCACTGTTTGATATTAGACTGACCCGTCTCTTTCCACAGCTCAAAACTACACTTTAAAGTGTTTGCATTCACATACTAGAATTTTTTTTTGTACCTGCATTCATAAAACTAGATTTTACACCAAACAACGTATTTTAGAGTATACTAGACCTTATTTAGTCTTTTTTTCTGGACATTTTTCACACATAAGGATTGAAACAAGTTCACATTTACCTTCACACAAATGATTAGAATTCAAACAGGCTCTTAATTTATGTTCTGGCATGTTTGCTGTTACTACCATATGATATTTTGACGTATAAACAGCAAAGCTTTGGCAGGAAAATCATGGCACATCCACACAAAACCTTGTCATGTACCGCTCCATATCTTTCTCTTTCCATGTTCTTCTGGACCGGTACCAGAGTCTAGTATTGCCCAGTGCACTCGAATAACGTCTGGTGAAATGTTTAAGAGCGTGTGGTCTGGTTTAGTTCTTAGTCTCTGGAAGACACGCCGAGGCATTTCCTGATTTCAGCTGCTGAATTGTTTGGTACCCCATAGCTGCTTTTTTCAGTCTTACAGAATCTTACGGGAATGGGATCAATAACTATAATTCCAATTAGAATTCAGTGTTTTAACGGCAAGAAAAGCAAAGGCACATCCATTGGCACAATCTCTTACAAGCATATGGAAATAATGTTCTGTGTCTTGTGACAAGCAAAAGAGACATCTGTTTATTTATACAGAAAGAAAGACATTTCAACATCTCTATTTAATAATTAGAAAAACTATATAGTTACACATTTCTTTGTGTTAAAGGGGTGGTTGATTGCGATTTCACTTTTTTCATTTTACATAGTGTGTAATGTTGCTGTTGGTGCATGAACATTATCTGCAAAGTTGCAGCGCTGAGAGTTCAATGTAAGCAGAGATATCGTCTTTTAAAAATCAGGAAGTGTAAATGCCTACAAAAACGACTCGATTGGGACTACAGCTGGGTTTTAGACGTCACTAACCCATACATTTGCATCAACCCTACCTCCGGAATACGCAAAAATGGGCACGATCATATTTCTGCGGCTTTGCCGAAGAGGAAGAGTTACAGGGGAGAGCTAAACATGCCGTCAAAAGTGTGTTATTTTCATCCAGCTGTAGCTCTTCTGTGTTCGGGCTTCCTACAGACGCTTTAGTTCGTCAACAGTGGCTACAATTTATGTTTGATTATGTTTCTGACGATTACAATCGTAGTTTAGCTCTTTGTGCGGCACATTTCACTGACGACAGCTTCCTGAATCTCCAACAATTCAATGCCGGATTCCACAAGAAACTGTTGCTAAAACCTGAAGCTGTTCCAACGTTAAAACCAGAGGAAGCAGTTGTTGGGCCACAACCTGTAAGTAAGACTTAATAATTTTAAACGTATTTGTATAATTTTAGACGTGGTTTCGTTTTATCAAGGACGTAAACAAATGCCAGCGCTGGCTTTATAGTCACTTGGTTATGCTTTTTTGTGTTTCTATGGCAAACGCGTACAAACATTTTGGACCTGAATTTGTAATCATATAGATTTTGTAAATGTATTTGCCATGTATAGCTACTTTATGACGTAGTTTTTCGATTTGATCATGAATGTGTCAACAGTGTTTGTTTATAGTAGCCAGTTATATCGATGCTAAGAAAACGATACACAGAGTAAACTAAGTTTTGTTAATAGCTAAACGGTTGTTCATTATATCGATAAAACAATAACTTTAAAAAACTGTATTACTCATGTAATCATTTGTTTAAAATGTTTAATCAAGATAAAAACGTATCTCAAAAAGCTAACAAGCAGCAGTAGCATTTTCAATTATAACAGGCTATCAAACTTCTTATGTAATAATAGAAGAATAGAATAATAATAATAATTCAAAAACGTACCATTCAGAAACGTTTTGTAACAGCCCTGCTTGACACTACTCTTCATCGCCGCTTTCTGGGTCTGATTCTGGCTCAAACTGATACGACAGTATCGACTCCATTGTTTACATGGAGCACATGAGACTCACGCCCGTAAAGGCAAGGGGCGTGGCGGTTCCGGACAACGTGCGCTATGTAGTTTAGCCAATTACAACACACCGGCCCACACTAACCAATCTGAGCCCATTGCCTGTTTCTGAGGGAGTGGTTTCATAGAATCAGGAAGTCAACCGGTCGTTCAAATGACAGAGGAGAAAGCGGCTTACAATAAAGGTGAAATTTATGAAAAATAAGACTTTTAAAAAAAGAAAAACCATGAATACATGTTATATTGCACCCCATAAACACAATCATGCAAAGAAAAAAAGCAGTAAACCACCCCTTTAATGGAATCGGTCTAATATTTAAAGTAGGGGAATAACAATATCGAAAGTGTGTGTGTGTGTGTGTGTGTGTGTGTGTGTGTGTGTGTGTGTGTGTGTGTGTGTGTGTGTGTGTGTGTGTGTGTGTGTGTGTGTGTGTGTGTGTGTGTGTGTGTGTGTGTGTGTGTGTGTGCTTGTTTTTGTGATATATGAGGACACAAATGTGTATAATGACATGGGTATTACACTGGTATTACAACTTACACGTGAAATATGAGGACATTGCATGCGTCCTCATATTTCAAACAGCTTAAGAAACATAAAAAACAATGTTTTTTTAAAAATGTTAAAATCCAGCATGTCTCCTGTGATGGGTAGGTTTAGGGACAGGGGCAGTGTAGGGGGATAGAATATATAGTTTGTCCAGTATAAAAACCATTACGCCTATGGAATGTCCTCATAAGTCACAAAAACAAACATGTGTGTTTGTGTGTGTGTGTGTGTGTGTGTGTGTGTGTGTGTGTGTGTGTGTGTGTGTGTGTGTGTGTGTGTGTGTGTGTGTGTGTGTGTGTGTGTGTGTGGTTGTGTGTGTGTTATACAGCTGTAGTCATAAATTATTCAACCTCCTTTGCAAATCAGGTTTATTGGTAAAATGTATTGACTTTCGGCTGTCTGCAATGAAGAAATCGAACAAAAGTTATTGAAATAGCTCAACACAACAACTGTTTCAAGTGGTTTGGTTAGGTTTGTTGGGTGTCACGTTTGACTGCATGTTATACATATGGCTAAGACAAAAAAATGGTCCAAAAAGTTAAGAGAAGATACCATCGCCCTTCAAAAACAAGGAACAGGATACAAAAAGTTAGTGAAGGCACTGAATGTTTCTAGAGACACCATTGGAAACATAGATAGCAAGTTCAAAGTTAAAGCAACAGTGGTTACACTACCTAGATGGGGGGGGAAGCTATCAACAGCTGTAACCATGAACACTGCCTATAGTTCAGCATGGTGGGACTCGTGATGCTCTGCGGCTGCTTTACATCCTCTGCCACTGGAAACCAGCAGCGTGTGGAAGGAAAGATGGATTCATTTTATTCACAAGTATCAGGAAATTATAGGAGAAAACGTCATGTCGTCAGCAAGCTGAAGCTTGGGCGTCATTGGATCTTCCAACAAGGCTTGGTTGCAGAAGAAGTCCTGGAATATTCTACAGTGGCCATCACTGTCACCTGACTGACTGAACCCCATAGAAAATATCTGGTTGGATTTGAAGTAGACGGTTGCAGCACGCAAATCCAAGAATATTATGAACTGGAGGCCATTGCTCATGAGGAATGGGCTAAGTAAAGATGCTTGCCATGAAGGGGTTGAATAATTTTGAAACTGCAGAAGTCATTAAAAGTTGCATTTTCAGTTGAATTTGGGGGAACTACTTAAATCATTTGTTGTGTTGAGCTATTTCAATTACTTTTGTTTGATTTGTTCATTGCAAACAGCTAAAAGTCTGTAAAGTTGGAGGTTGAATAATTTCGATTACAACTATATACAGTTGTGGTCAGAATTATTGGCACCCCTGGTAAATATGATCAAAGATGGCTGTACAAATAAATCTATACATTGTATCCTTTTGATCTTTCATTAAAAAAAAATGGCAAAAATCTAACCTTTCATTGAAATACAAGAATTGAAAGTGGGGGGTGAATCACATCATGAAATAAATGCATTTCGCCAAAACGAACGCCAATATAAAAATCTATATTTTATTTTATTTCATTGCCAAAGCAAATAATTTTTAAAGAGTTGGAGCAAGTTATTTTTTCTTTCTTTTTTTCCGATAGAACAGACAAAATATTTTTGTGATGTCATCATTTGAAATTATTCTGTAGACTCAAAAAATAGTTTGTACAATGAACTTCACTTAAGGGCAACTTTTACACGCAACTATTTTTATGCCAATAAGATTAAAACAAGTTAATTTAAACAATTAATGTTTTGTTGAACCCACTTAATAGATTTAAGTTACTTAGTTAGTAATAACAAGTAAAGCTTGTTAGCGTGCTAAAGACAATCATGTTACATAATTATTATTATTATTATATGTAACATGTAATAAGCAAGTAAGAAGAAACTAGTCTCATATAAGCTTAGTAATTGCTAATTGTGTGAATACAATACTTCAATACAGCAATGCAGATCTTGGTTGTCATGTAGCCTCACACACACACACACACACACACACACACGCCTGGGCGTTGGGCGGACTGTATAAACATGATGGTTATTGTAGTCTTAGACTATAAATGTGAGCATGCATTTGCTCATCTCACTTGCAAAAAAACAGATTCAGTATACCTCAAAATGAATAAAAACAGACAAATGTAATATCAGAATATTACGACAAACCTGCAATAATGCAATATATTAAATAGCACAAATATACTTTATGTATTTAATCTCACTTTATTAACAAATGTCTTTGCTGCTGACCTTTGATTATCCAATTTAACCATAGCAATAAGCAAAAATGACTAGATAAACAACACACTTTTTTTCTTTACTGAAGTAAGAGTGTTGAGCTTTCTTCTCCTGGTTCATTCTTCAGTAATCCAGAACAGCAGCGCATCTGAAAGGTTTGTTTGAGCTGCGCCTCTACTGTACACGAGTCAATTTGCTTTGCCTTTTTTATTTGCACTTTTGGTTTGAAAGGGCCTTTACATTTGTCAAAAATAGTTTATTAAAAAAACAAACAAGCAAGCCCAGCCCAGATGAGAAAAAGTAACTCAAAAGTTACTAAGACATTACTTACGATAAAAAGTGATGATAACATGATTAGTTACTTTTTAGACAGTAACACAATATTGTACCGCACTACTTTTAAAAGTAACTTTCCCCAACACTGTGTGTGTATACTGATCACCATATCTTGGTATCGCCAGTTCTGTAACAATAAGCCCTCTGATCCTAAAAACATCTCACTCAGAAATAAACATACCTGGCAGATATGTGTCTTACAGAGCAAAAATGGAAAATAAATCTTTATGTGGATGCAGGGAAATCACTGAGGAAAACCTACTGATATACTTCTCATGTGTTTGTTGTGATGTTGCCAAAGGAGAAGCTTGTGATCAGAGTAACACTACGGCCCTGGAGTAAACGCAATCTGTTTTTCTTGGAACTCACCATTTTATCCCCATCTGATAGATTGAAAAAGTTAAACAATACACAAGAGCGCACTGGCAGCATGTGGCAGTTTTTGTATGTTCTGGATACAGACGATTTGGGCCACATGAAAACGATGGACAATCCACACCTGAGTGCGTTTCGAGACCTGCGACCGGAACGAGATCAACAGAGGAGCAGAAAAGTTACGGATGGCAAAACCACTTGTGCAAACATCTGTGAATGAAATCTTTGGAATAACAGCTTGCTTTGCACGAGGCTACTCATCTGTAGCTGAAAGATTTAGAATACACAATCTAAGATGTTTTAATTTGGTTTGGCGTTTGTTAGTGCAGCAGTTCTGTAATTGTTGGACTGCTGTCCTTGAACCATTTTTGAGAATAACAATAGTGTCAAACATCAATATCAATCATCGGTTGAGCCAAAAAAAGATGAATAAGTTATTGTTAATGTGGTTATTTGAACAATAAATGGAATTTAAGAAACATAATCCACCCAAGTATGAAATTAAAGGTATAGTTCACCCAAAAATGAAAATGCTGTTCAGTAATTACTCCCCTCATGTCGTTCCAATCCCGTAAGATCTTCGTTCATCTTCGGGACACAAATTAAGAGATTTGTGATTAAATCTGAGAGCTGGATCACTCCTCCATAGGCTTCTAAAGGATTGAAACTTGACAGCCCGAAAAGTTATTAAAGACATCATTAAAAGAGTCAAGTGACTACAGTGCTCAATCTTAAGTTTATAAAACGACGATAATACTTTTTGCGTGCAAAAAAAACACAAAAATAACGACTTTATTCAACCATCTCTTCTCTTCCATGTCTTTCTCCTAAGCTGTTGACGTAGTGTAACAGCGCAGCGCTTCTGTGTTATACTCACACGTAGGCTCACTATTGGCTGACACTGGTCATGTGTGTGATGCGTGTACGTTCAACCAGAAGTGTTGCGCAATAACACTACGTGAAATCTCCAGGCCAAAGAGAATACTTGAATAGAGTCGCTATTTTAGTATGTTTGCGCTCAAAAAGTATTCTCGTAGCCGATAAACTTAAGATCTAGCCATGTAGTCAGTTGGACTATTTTAACGATTTCTTTAATAACTTTTTGGGGCTGTCAAGTATCAATCCTTTAGAAGCCTATGGAGGAGTGATCCAGCTCTCAGATTTATTCAAAAACATCTTAATTTGTGTTCCGAAGATGAACGAAAGTCTTACGGGGTTGGAACGACATGAGGGTGAGTAATTACCGACAGAATTTTCATTTTTTGGTGAACTATACCTTTAAGCTTCATTGTTTTCCCCAAATGTGTCAACACATTGTATTTTCAGTGTTGCCACAAGGGGTGCTATAGGGGGCAGTTAGCATATTATGAGCCCTATTTTAACGATATAAGCGCATGGTCTAAAGCGCATGACGCAAGTGCACTTAGGGCATGTCCGAATTCACTTTTGCTAGTTTAATGACGGGAAAAATGGTCGGTGTGCGCAACGCATGGTCTAAAAGGGTTGTCCTAATTCTCTTAATGAGTAATGGGTGTGTTTTGGGTGTAACGTGCAAATGTTCCCATTCCCTTTAAAAGCCAGTTGTGCTCGCGCCATGGCGGATTCAATATTACATTTGCAATCGGAAAGACTGAACGCTTCTGAAGTTGGTACTTTTTGCCTACACTTTTATGAGTACTGTGAATTCGGACATACTTCTTTTGTCACATACTGTTTTTCGCCTATTAGTAGGGAAGTATGCGATTTCGAATGCAGCATTGACTGCCCAGTTTAACATTAGTTAAAGGTGCTCTAAGCGATTTCACACGTTTTTTAGGCCAACATTTTTTTCGTCACATACAGCAAACATCTCTTCGCTATCCGCTAGCTGCTGTCTCCTGAACACACTGTAAAAAGATGCGTGAGCACCCCAGGCTCCACAAACGGCAACAGAAACAAACTGGCCTAACCCGCACCATGAAACATAACAAACTGTTCCAGCCAATAACCGACAAGAAGGATTTGGGGGGTTAGTTTGTACGCGGATGAGGAGGAGGGATGGTCTAGCTAGCCACCTTTAAACTATTAAAATGCTTAGCTGGCCAGGGAGTTAGCATTTTGCTGGTTAGCTTTAACAGTTAGCATCTGCTAGTTAATCATTATTAGACCATTATGGGGATAAAAAAAAACATCTTTCTCCATGATGATCATACAGTAGTAGCGTATAATCTGACAAAATGAAAATTATGTCTAATGTTTTTGATGTGTGATGACAAATCAAGAAATTACAAAAAATAAAACAGTGTTTGTTTTACATTTTGAGTGATGGATGTTTGGTTGTTTTGCAGGGGCCCAATGCTTCTCCTCATTCTAAGATGAAGTTATGGAAGTTTGCTGCCATCGGCCTGATTCTCTGTGGTGCTGCACTCCCCCTGCTTGTCATTAAAACCACTTCCTCTTCCAGAGCCCCGCCCCCTCCTCCCCACCGCAGAGCTTCATCCTCATCGTTTTCACCACCATCATCTTCATTACACACCAGTAATCCGCCGCCTTCCATTGGGGTTGGTGGGCGGCAACGGAGGGTCAGATCAGCCGACGGAGGAAACTCTTTCGTCTCAGAATGTAAGATCATATCGCCTTTATGTTCTCTATTATAGTGCAACTTATATCGTTGTTTAAATCAGAGTGCATTTAGCATGCAGGCCACCCAGAATGGATTTAAGAAATATTATGAAATTATATTCAAATTATTCAGATATCAATAAACAGATAGCTCAGCCCCAGAACTCACGCTATTGGTTGAGACAGCAGGCGAAATGCTCAAACAGCAGGGCTGTTTGAAAAGGTGCGTTCACACCATGTCGAAATTTCCTTTGGCTTAGCCACACCCTAATGTAGATTGACCAATCACAGCGCAGCCAAGAACGAGCTCCCACAGAGGTCCGACACTTTTTCACAGCGCTCCATGGACTTTCAACACAGGCGTCTCATATTTTTGGTGTTACGTCGTAGTTTTATCAAAAATATGGTTTAAACGTTGTGCCTGGGGCATTTGTAACACATTACGCGTTTCCCAGAGAGATTGGAGGGGGGTGTCCGTTTTTTTCCTTTCCCAAAACCGAAGTCAAATCCTGACAAGTGTCGTCTTTGGATTAAACTGTGTGGACGTCTTCACAGTCAGCTAACGTTAAACCCCTCAAGGATCAACAAGCACATCTTTTTTGCTTTTTAACCTTACTGTGAAGTTATACTAGTTAGACAGTTTTATGCTGTTTTAGGTTATGATTTCGGTTCTCATACCGGTTGTTGATACGCTAGCACACGCTGCCAACAAATACAACATTATACTCACATAGTCCGTTTGCTTTGTAATAACGATTATAGAAGTGAATAGAGACCTACCCAGCTTTGCATGAACAGTGTTGCTCCTCGATATTGTTAGTCCCAGCCTCCGTCTCGATTAGGATATGCGGTGGTTCATTTTTTGACACTGACCGTTATGCTTTTGCCTCTATCTGGATGCCTTGTTTTTCCTTACGTTTCACCTTTATGTCTTGAATTTAGCCTTCGAACGCCCCTTTTATCTACTTCTATCGGACACTTTATTTGCTGCTTTATAAAAGTTTCATAAAATTTCAGCAGGAAGAGCTGTCACAGCATAAGCCATGTTGATACCAAACCAGAGCTCAGATGAAGTTTGTCGGAGGTAGCAACAGTAACTAAGGGGGGCGGGGCTTAGCCTAAGGTAAATTACCGTAATGATACTGAACTGTAAAAAGTCTTTATATGTCCTTAAGGCCTGTTCACACCGGGACGAATTTCGCGCGCGTTATTTGCCGACGTTTAACGCCTCGTGACTAAACAATGGGCGCCAATGTGAGTGTTCACACCGACGCGTAAAACGCCACGCGTAAAAGCGTAATTTTTAAAAAAACGCCTCGGGTTCGTTTTTTCAGTTTGACGCGCCGCATCAAAAACTTTCCGAGCAATGAGATTGGCACTTTTGCTCACGTGTCTGTAGCTTCTGAAGTTACAGTAAAACACAACTTGGGGGGCACTCAAACACAAAACGGTCTTGCCGAGCACACATACGTAATGGCGAAGAAGATATACAACGTCTACACTCTGCCGGGAAGAAATAAGACGAGGAAGATGCAAGGCAAGATGAATGTAGAGCTGCTGGTCTTGTTGGTGTCTATATAAAGAGACACAAATGAGAATAAAGAACTGTATGACAAACGCGACAAACTTGCTCTCTTCTTCTGAGTGACAAGCGAGTGTCAGAAGCACTTTGTGGACCGGGTATTTAGTGCCATCTAATGTCAGGGAATGAATTAGCATGTTCACTCGGCTCATCGTCAGCGAAAAAACGCTTGGGTGTGAACACAAAAAACGCGTTGAAAAACGCTGACGAATAACGCGAGCCTATATACGAGCCTTTACAGTGTGTAAATTCGTAATTTTCTGAGAGCTATGACTTGTGAGCTTTACCCACTGCAGATTTAAGGTGTTTTTGACTTGAAGTGGCGCTGTGCATACCGATCAGTGTATGACTTCAAAGTAACGCGATAACGATTTGAAAGCATACACAGTTTTAAATACGGTAATTACGACATGGCGTAAACGCAGCATAAGTAGATTGTAGAACCAGTGCCACCAATGTTCTCTAAAATCAACTTTGCTCACAATGATTTAGGAAACACAGCCCAGATTGTTTTAATAGTTAATCAGCCTATTGTCTTAGAACTGGCACTGAAAGTGATACACTTGATGTTTAATCTCTCTGAAACTCCAAAAAGTTATTTACAATTTTACATTAGCCACGGATCACATTTTCTATTTAATGGAAGGAATGACAATTTATGTAAACATCCACCCCAATTACATGTAAGGCTCTGTTTACACCTGGTATTAAGATGCGTTTTGGTTGATCGAATCACAAGTAGACGAGGGAGACACATTCCCGTTTACACCTGGTGTTTTAATCCGTCTCTTTTGTCCACTTTCAACCACTTCTGTCCTGATTTCTTCAACGGGAGGGTCTATAGGCGGGAAAATGTGTGTTTTTTCCGATCTGTCAATCTAATGGACGAAAAAAAGCTTGTGCAATTAAGATATGAACACGCCCGGAGACCACGGGAAAAGCAGCAGCTTTTTATTTTCAAGCTCTGACAGCCGCAAGACCACGCCGAAAGCGGTGAGTGTGTGTCGGGAATGGTGAGAGAACAAACCCATTTGGTTTTTATCTTCAAACCAGACTTGGGTCTTCAGCCAACAATGTTTAAATCCCATCTGGCTAGCGCACTTCCCATAATGTGTACGCGTTCGGTCAGTAGGCGGAGAGCAGACAGTGTTTTGTGGCCGTTCAAACACATATGACCACATGAGCGCCTACGAAAGCAATACGGTCAGATGCGTTTTCGACTACATCTGGGACTAATTTACTTATTTCCAGAAGACGGCACAATACTCCCCTAACATTCACATAAGCCACCTAACATTGTTTGAAGGGCGAGGGTCTCCACAAAATCCAATTACTTGCACAGCGTTGCATTGTGTTTATTCTATTTCAGCTGTAAAGTTTAGGTTATAAAGCTTTTGTCAAAAGTCTTGCCTCATAGACTTCCATTGAAAACGGAATAATATAGTTGAAACAATGCTAATGTTTATGTCATGCTAAATGCTAAATGAACCCTTTTTTTCTCAGTCATGGAGATGTTCCAGAGCTTTACAGAGGGCGAGCTTAAGCAGGTCATTGGGACACTATTGGAAAGGAAAGCCCGTAAAGATGCCCAGCAGAGCAAAAGGACTAAACGGGCTAAAAAGCGAGCGAAACCCTGCTCGCTGCGGGAGGTGGAGGTGACGGTCAGTCAGCTGGGGTTAGGCTACGTCAGTGACGAGACTATAGTCTTCCATTACTGCAGCGGGAAGTGCACCACTAGCCGCAAAAACTATGACCTGACGCTGGCGTTCATGAAGCGCTCGCGGCTGCTCACGAAGGACCAGAAGGACAAGGCTCGTCACAGCCCCTGCTGTCGGCCCACCGCGTACGAGGAGGACATCTCATTCCTCGATAACTTCAATCAATACCACACAATCCAAGAGTTTTCGGCTCAAGCATGTGGATGCGTCTGACTTTGAGGGGGTCAAAACTCCAGGAACTTTTAGGAACCATCAAATGTTTTAATCAGTCAAGACAAGTTCAAATGAAAAATATAGACCCCTAATTCCTAGAAGAACATCTTGGTCTTGGGCTTAAAGCATACGAGAGCGTAAGTCTTGCTTGCCTTTACGAAAAATACTTGGCTGACACATTCCCCTCAGTAACTTCTGCCAGTCCTGATGAAGAGAAACAGAAACCGTATCATGCAAACAGTAATTATTCCCATGTTAAGTCATTGCTAATGAGATGCTGCTTTATGTCTTGTTTATATTGCCTTCTTGGGTCTATTTCAAATAGCTTGAAATGCTGGTTGAAGGTTGAGCTCTGAGCTGAAATGCAGAACACCTCTAGAAAATTAATTCAGGGCTTCGGTAAACAAAGCAAAATACACAAAGGCACACCCAATGCTGAACAAAACGTCCTCATTGTGCTGAAAAAGGAAGGAACTGATATGTAAATGATCGCAGCAGTTCTGAAAGGTTTCAGTTCTGAGTCTCTAGTATTTCAAAGTCAAAACTTTCCCTTCATCAAGTTCATACGAACATATTAATTATACTAAACATCTACCTCAGCTTTGATATAGGCAACATGGCACTGTAAAAGAAAATTGGGAATCATGCACTTAACATCTGAGGAACGTACCAGACTTTCAAATCAACAAACTCAAGGAGACAAATAAAAACAATATCCCTGCATATGCCTAGTTCCCTAATATATAACCAGTTAATAACAGTAGGAGCAGTATGTCCAGTGCTAGACAATTTCTAGCCCAAAATCTCTCAAAAAAACGCCAAAAACAGAGTTAGATATATTTATAAAGAGCCTTCGAGTCATCTCTCACCACAGGTGTAATCCACGTTTTGAGAGTTGGGTCATTCTCCAATCTTTACTACAGATACAACTTACTGTAAATTATACAAGTTATTGCACTAAATACCCGACACTCATGAACGATCACGTCTCCCTGCTAATCGCTGATTGGCTAAAAGTGCGTACTCGTCGGCGACGTCAACTCCAAATTGACCCCAAACCATCCCAAATTTAGTCTACAAAGCTCATTACTTCCAGCCATTTCAGGAATCCCTCCAGAAACAGTTGCAGATACCAAAGGTTCCTCTCATTGTCAGAGGGTTTTTATTCCTTCGGATTCCTGTAAGTGTATTGGAATCGAAGATAACCTCTCAGCAGCAATCTGTGTATTCGTCTTCCCTTAGTTAACCTGACCAAATCCACTTAGTTTGTCTAAATCCTATAACACATGAGTCTAATCCACTTAGCTCCTGTCAAGGCTTGGACAAAAATACTGAGAACTAAAGTGGGAAGAACAATACCTGCAAAAACATCAAATGAGCCTAAATAAAAGCGTCATGATTTAAGCCCTGAACTCCACTGAAACAATCTCCTTTAATCAGGCATTAAAGCACAGATATTAGTTAAACTAACTCCTCGTTTCGACTTTCCGTAGTCAATCATGTCGGTTGGTTGACATAAAAATAATACTATTTAATAATATTATATAATACTATACTTAGTGGATTACAGCTGCAATAAGACACTTATGTACATGTGATGTCAATAGATTGCAGATGTGATAATCGCATGCATTTTTTCGGAGACTATAGGAAAAGAATTGGCGTATAAATGAAGTCGCTCACATTTACGATGAATCTAAATGAGAGCTGAAGTGGTTGCCTTGTGCTCAGGAAACAGATGAGTGTCTCTTTAAGCCACATGTAAGTCTGATGAGTTCATTAAAGCACTGATGTAATTACAGGAGAGGACTTAAGCCCTAACGCGCCCGGCCTTAAAACTCAACCAACCATGTGCTTACAGAGGTCTACAGACTGTGTTCTGCTGTAACAAACATTAATACAAATTGTTTTGATTTATTTTGTATATATTTTGTTTTTACATATATGGACAAATATATATATAAATATAAAACCAAATTGAAGATTTATGCAATACACTTGTGAAGTAATGTGCATGTATATGGTTGTACGAATCTTTTAGCATGCAGAACTAGAAAGAAATTGTTATGAAACCGAATCTGATTTCACCTCAGAATATCCTGTATCCACGTTCATAATATGCATTCGGAAACTTTTATTTGTTTGGTTCTTAAAAATGTTTAAGCAATATCATGCAATAGTGCTATATCGAATATTAACATGGTTTCTAGTATGATATTGCTTTTATGCAATGCAGTTAAAGAGATAGTTCACCCAAAAATCAAACCGATAATTTATTCCAAACCTGTGTGACCTTTTTTTCTTCTTCTGTGGAACACATGAGGAGATATTGTGAAGCATGTTGGTTACCAAACTGTTTTGGTGACCATTGACTTCCATTGTGTATCCAAAAAAATATAATAATAATAATAATGATGATTTCTCAAAATATCTTCTTTCATGATGACAAAATGAACCTTTTGAGTGAGCTACCCCTTTAACTGAGATTTCATACAAGCTATTTTGTTTACACTATAAAAAATAATCTAAATAAGTATTCACGTTAAAAAATAATTTGGCTGACTTGGCTACATTGTTACACCACACACACACACACACACACACACACACACCACACACACACACACACACACACACACACACACACACACACACACACACACACACACACACACACACACACACACACACACACCACACACACATCGTCACATAACGACAAACACACACACCACACACACGTGGTCAAGTAAAATAACATATTAACTGCACAGTTTCACTTTTTTAAATGGAAAATAATTCCATATTAACTGAGAAAAACAAATATCAGCACAATATCAAATGCTGTTGTATAATCCATGTATATCTTAATCTGTCACTCTGCGGTTAATCGTATTGGTTATATTACTTTCTTTGGAGTAACTGCAACAGAGTTTATCTGTCCATCCATATGGCCTCAGTCTTTTTCCACCTGCAGTGGGGCGTCCTGTTAACCCAGTGCGCGCACACCACACACACACACACACACACACACACACACACACACACACACACACCACACACACACACACACACACACCACACACACACACCACACACACACACACACACACACACACACACACACAGCCTTTCAGCTCGAGCATTGTTGGACCCTGTTGACCAACTGCAATAAACATTGATGCAATGCATCTATATAACAAATGATGTATATTTATTAAAGAGTAAGTTATGGTATGTTTATTTATTTAGATGTAGAATCACTGACTTAACGAGAACATATTATTTATGAATTATTTTTTGGTGCCAAAAAGATCTCATATGTATTACATCCGATATATAACATGTTTAATAAACTGTATCAGCTTTAAAACCAACCCTTTGTGATGTATTATACTGTCATGCTTTTACTTTTTTATTGAGATTGTTACTATTAAAATAATAAATATCAATGCACTTTGTAGAGTAGAACATTGTCTCAACCTCTGACAAAAAAATTAAAAACCTGTCAAATAGTTAGAAAAGCTGTACATTTTCATGTTTTTCATAATTTTATTTGTTTTGTTTTGAGTTTGGTGGTTATATTGTAACAGAAGGACAAGAGTTTGAACGCTTGTGTGCTACACTTGTCTAATCAATGTTATTAACGGCACAAATGTGAAAATAAGAACATCAGTCAGTGTCATTTATAGCGAAAGCTGTCAACAGAAAACAAGCATTCCAGCCGGAAACACAACTTTACGCATGACAAGAAAAGAAAATGTCCTTCCGTCTGCTGTAGGTCTCTGAATCTTGTATATTTTAAAGTGAGGTTTCACGAACTTCATTTCCATCCTCCTCTCGTCCTCACTGGTGGATGATAAATGTAAAGTCGAGAAAAATGAATCTCTTGAGGACAACATATTACCCATAATCCCCCCTGAGTCTCAGTTCTGGCCATTCCTGACACAGATGCATTACTGTCAGCAGCTCTTGGTGCACGTGAATAAATGCCAGTGTAAATATACATAACACACACTTGCAAACTCTGAGACTCAAAAGACTGAGAGAAACTGGTCCTTTAAAAATGACATGCATTTACAGTACATTACAGCATTTAAATTACACCGTTGTGGGATCATTCTTAGGAAACTATCATTTGCCATTGTGTCTTCACTGGGAGAATTCTACTGTCTAAAGCTGAAGGAATGTCACACATTATTTATCCAACTATATATCTTTGTGTTGACTTTAACAACTCTCTTACAAGTTCATATGGAAAAATAAGCTGGAACACATCACTAGAAAATCTTTGATAAAGCCATGAGGGAGGAATGTTTTAGACGTCGACATTGGCTAAATTTGAGCAGGAGTTTTGGATTTGGATGCCTAATTCTATTTTTTAGATGGAAATTAAAAGGATAGTTCACCCAAAACGGAAAATTCTGTCACCATTTACTGACCTCAAGTTGTTCCAAACCTGTGTGAGTTTCTTTCTTCTGCTGAACACAAAACCAGATATTTTGAAGAATGTCAGTAACCAGACCGTTGACAGCACCCATTGACTTTTATACTAGTTTATAGTCAATGCACATCAACGTTTTGGTTACTCATACTCTTCAAAATATAGATATTTTTTTATGTTCAGCAGAAAAAAGAAATTCACACAGGTTTGGAACAATTTGAGAATGAGTAAATGATGACAATTTTCCTTTTTAGGTGAACTAATCCTTTAAGAAGAAAGCATTCAAACTGGCTTTCGAATAAGCAAGCTTGAGTCACGGAAGTTGATCTTTAAACTTTTCACCTCATATAATTTGAAATAATCCATATACTGCATATTATCAGCTCATAAATCCACTTTTTAAAAATAAGTGCACTGTCTTTAAGTAAGCAACTTTGGGAAATTGTACAGAACAGTATGGGGTAAATGCATCTAAACAGAACTTTATTTTAGTTCTTAATTAAATCTTACACATTTTATAGCAATATGATTTGGAATATCATTCAACCATTTATACAAGGTGTAGCATTTTAGATATAAAATGGACAAATCAGTTTCTGAGAAATTGTATTACTGCTAATAATAACTCAATTACTAAAGCTTATTAGAAGTCTGTTTATAAATTAATCATCATTACTGGCATTGTAATAAAAGTTTATGGTCAACCAAAACATTTCGCCACTGTCTTCCTTTTGCCAAGAAGTGAAAGAATCTCTCTCACCTATTTTATTTTTATTCTTACACTACACATCTTTGTCTTCAAATATCAGCAACTTTATTTCTTATGTTTTATCAGGCTATCAACATTTTTGTCAAGGTTTTTTTCCCACCGTTTCCACAGTTTGTATGATGGATGGGGAAATACCACATTCACAAAGTAAGACATCTTAAAAGTTAAACCTAACTGTAAAGTAATTGCCTTAGATTTACATTTACTATAAACATCATTTAAAGGTACACTATGTAACTTTTGGCCATCTAGTGGTTAAAAGCAAAACTGAAGGCATTTTGCAGAACAACATTGTTTTGGATGTGCTTAAGCTCTGCGTGACAGTGCGGATGAATATGACCGTTCACAATATATAATGCTTTATAATGAAATCTGTTGAGCTAGTTGTCTTTCAAGCGAATTTTTCGAATGAAAGATCAAATGGATAAACAATACAGATTTATTTTTACAGCCATCTTTGATCATATTCACCAGGGGCGCCAATAATTATGACTACAACTGTATATGGCAATTCATCTGTTCAATAAAATGCCTTACTCACCTGTAGAGTAATAAAAACACCATCACTGCGTCGCTTTTATAACTTTTCAAATCCCTCGGTTCTCGCCATCTCAGACAAGCCAATCCGATGTTGATTCGTGTTTTATTACGAGCTCTGTCACATTCTCTTTTTGCCAACAGACTATGACATCATGACTTTTGCGTAACATACACGCCACTTTCAAGTCAAGTGGCGTGTTATTTATACGCATTTTGAGCTATCCGCGTGTATGCGTGTATATCTACGCCGTTATGTCCGAGTGATTCCGCGTGTATGTACACGCTGTTAAAAATCCGAGCGAAATAAAGCCAAATTTTGATATACATCTGGGGGAGCGATATTTTTCTTACTAGGATGGTAGGGAAAGACTCATAAATGGTTTTAACCAGTGACGGGTAGGTTTAGGGACGGGGTTGGGGTAGGTCATATATTTATATATACAGTAATGTAACGTTAAGTCAACGGCGTTCATAAACACGCTGAAAAGCGATTATGCGTGTTGATAGCACGCCAAAAATGGAAATACGAATTGGCGTGTCATACATACGCAGTTTCATGAGATCAGTCTGCTCCTGCTTTGTGTGTTTTTTTTTTTTTTTAAACAGCTGATTCCCCAGAGGTTTGAGATTTAGCTGCTCCGTGTCAACCTTTCTCACTTATTGTGACAGCTAACCTCTGTCACTCCATACATGCGTCAAAGCCGGAGCAACTTTTCTCCATTTACGAATATGACGAGACACGAACGGGCGAGTGACGCATGTACACAGTTTCCCACGATCCATCCAGAAGGGTCTAAAACTTGGACTTTGGACTTACCATAGTGAATCAGGGTAAGGCAAAAACACATTTTGGAGGAATTATCAAGATTGATGATGTATTGACTCATTTGAATTGTGTTAATTTTGAACAAAATAAAATCACAGTGTTTCTTTAAAAAAGCTCTAATAAAAGGTTTAATTGGAATATATCTTGTACTTTAAATTGTAAAAAAGTATATAATAATATTGAATTCCCAACAAATTACGACAAATTAGTGTTGGACACATCTGGGCCGCGTGGAATCCATGTGTACCAGATGTGGGCCGGATCTGGGCCGACACTATATTGCTGTCACAATAGTTGATAGATTTAACTTGGTTATGCATGTAATGCAAACCAAGTTTTAAAATAAGTTTACATTTATTCTACCTAAAATTAGCTTTTATTAGTGGTTTTAAGAGGTGGATTCCTAATGTCTATGAATGTTGATGGCCCAGTTACTTTGGGTCTGATGTGGGAAAATACATATTCTTGACAGATTCGCACTACCATTTCAAAAGAAACTAAGTTTTTCCCTATAATTTTTAGGCACAAACAGTGCCGTTTCCTGACAAATGCTTCAATAGGCAGAGAAGTCAGTAGTGACATTAAAGCCTGTAAGAGCCTTTCAAGACTCATTCATGACTTTTCTATTTTTATATTTCTTATCTAACCGTAAGAGATTTCTTTTTCCCCTTATGTGGTTCTTGCTGCGTGCTAAAAGAGTGTAAAGCAATGTAGCCTGTAATCTATAATATAAATTAAACAATCCAGGCTTTATTTCCAAACATTTCAAACACACGTTGAAATAGCCTACATAGAGAGTTGCTGTAATTGGTCATGTGCTGAGCGCCCTCTGCTGTCTATTGACTGAGAGAAGCACATAATAATAGACGGCCACAGGCTTGTTTGACTTTGAAATGAGAATGTATGTACACGAGAGATTCTGGCGAGCCTGCAGGGTGATCACACTAAGCAAATACTGCTCTGCTTTGAGGAATCGATCACTGTAATTTGGATGGTAAACTCCACTGACCCATGAGAGCGTTACGTTATCTCCTCAACACAAACATCATCTATCACTGCCATTCCCTTCTGTTTGCCTGGACTCTATTCTGTCATTATACAATGTCTGGATCTCACTGGCCATATGAGTGGGTCACTCGGGTGAACCCAGTCAGACTAAACATGTCGGGAGTCATTATTTCTGGTGACGAAGCTGGTCTCGATTACCTGAAATCAAGGCTTTGGGCTCAGTTTTCATGTTAAAGTGATCACTGGTTTGGTTGTCCGTGCATGAGAATGTTTTCAACCAGAACGCTCTCATTACGAGCTCTGATTGTCTAATTTTGTATCAAAAGGACTTCAGCGTGAAACTTATGTAACACTACTCAGAAAAGCATCGTTGGCCATGTTATTTTTTAAAGTCACAATGAAATCAAAATATGAGAATTCTTGTTTTTTAATGGAATATTGCAGTATGTATTGTAAATTATCCATGCACATTTTTTCCCCTGCTTCTTGCAGTGACATCTCTTCTCTGATGATGTTTAATGGCGTAAGGGCGGGACAACCTGTCAATCACATGAGATCACAGCCATTGCAAACCACAACCAACTGATTAATTCCCGAAGGACAAAATCTGCCCTACTATTATTATTTGTTCCTGAAGCCTTTTCATTCGGATATATCACAATAGGTATACTGTCGTCAGTTCTGTTTCATGCTGATTTTAAGCAGACAGTTTGTCTATTACAGAGCCCTAAAATACATCTATTACAGAGTCCCTAAGAGGACAAGTGACAGGAAAGAAAAGTGAGTAAAAAGTTATATTTTAATGCTTCTCCATTCTCCCAGAAAAATATTGCGTTCCCCCAAGTAACTTTGCAAAACATTTTGCTTTCTCTCGCAAAAGTATTTTAAAACCCCTTAGAAACTTTGCGTTCTCTCACAAAAGCACTGAAATATATTCAGATTACTAGTCAGACTCTCAAGGCCACGACTGTATTTCAATGCATTTGCTAGTAACAAAGTTGACATTCGCAAACCTTTAGATAACGCAAAAGCATTTAAATACAATTTTTACTCCCATCGCAGTCTGCAGGACACTGCCACTGCAGGACTGGAGTTGGAGCCCTGCCCTATGGGAACATGGTGATGGAAAAATATGAGATGGGAGGAAAAATTATATTTCAATGCTTTTGCCTTGCTCGCAAAAATGTTTGAGGTCCCTTGAGACACTGCAAAGAACGCAAAAACTGTCCATATGTCCATTTTATACTTTCAAAACTAGAATCAGGATCTGGTAAAACTCTACGGAGCCCCTATAAGGGACATGGTTTGGGAAGTAAAATTATATTCCAACAATTTGCATTCCGTTTTGTGTTCTTTGCAATTGCTTGCGCTTCCCTGACAAACTGCAGAGGAAAAACATTTTTTTTTTCTTAAAGGGACAGTTCACCCAAAAATTAAAAATCTGTCATCAATTACTCACCGCAAGTTGTTCCAAACCTGTATGAGTTTCTTTCTTCTGTTGAACACAAAATAATATATTTTAAACAATGTTGGAATTGACTTACTTAGAAGTCAATGGCTACCGTCAACTATCCGGTTACCAACATTCTTCAAAACATCATCTCGTGAGTTCAAGAGAAGAAAGAATTAAATTACACTGAACAAAATTAATAAACGCAACACTTTTTTTTTGCCGCAAATTCTTAAACGCCTGAACGGCTTATGGTAGGAATGAACTCCAAATTCTCGTGCAAACAGCCTGGGGACTTGCTGCTGTCAGCAACCAATCGCACGCATTTCCTCAAAAACCTTGCGACATTTGTGGCATTGTGCTGTGTGATAAAACTGCACATTTTACAGTGGCCTTTAATTGTGGCCAGCCTAAGGCACACCTGTGCAATAATCATGCTGTCTAATCAGCATCTTGATATGCCACACCGGTGAGGTGGATGGATTCTCTCGGCAAAGGAGAAGTGCTTACTAACACAGATTTAGACAGATTTGTGAACAATATTTCAGAGAAATAGGCCTTTTGTGTACATAGAAAAAGTCTTAGATCTTTGAGGTCAGCTCATGTGGAAAAGTATGGTATAAGTTTTGCTGTGGGAAGTACGTTACAGCAATAGAGCTGATTGTGTGGAAACGTGTCATACTCTGGACTTTTAAAGAGGACCGTTGACTGGCTAACATCTAATTGTTTGAGAAGTGATTTTAAACAAATTTAAACTTGCCTCAGAATTTAGTTTGGATCAAGCTCATTTAAATAAGAAAGCATTAAGGACATAGACAAATATTCAGGCACATATTTGCCCTTGTCTGCTAATAATTAACTGATTAAAAATGACTGTTTAGAATGTAATCAAAGATTAAATGATGGCTCAATGTTAGCAGTACAATTCCAAACGCTTTAACCAAATTAGCCAAATCTAAAAAAACAAAGACCTGAGAAAAATAGTGAGATTAGAGATTTATTTAAAATGTAGATTAAGATATATAAAAATATATTTAAGTTCTATGATTTAGTAGAGAGCAGTCGACATAATAGGAATCCAAAATTAATAAATATGTAAAAATTGAACGGATTGCACAGCTCCACCGCGAGCATGCTAATGGAGAGGGTAATTATCATCATCACTGTCGGTGATTCATCCAGGGAACATTTTCTGTGGTTGACCACATTTGTTTTGAAAGGGAACAGTGAGGAAACCCACAATCAGCGCTGAGAGACGCTGCACACGGACTCATTACACTCACGAGTATGACTATGTCCATGTATACAAACGTGCGTTTCAAACATCTGTATCCATAAACATTCGGACAGAAGCGAGATGTGGCACTGAGGCTTCCACCACCTTATTGTGTCTGGAAGAACGAAAAATAAGGTGCTAAAATTTTAGACTTGACAACGTCATTTGTTGCTGCACAAAAAAGAGGAATATTATAAAGGGTCATTTTTAATGTCAGCGGCACAGCAAAATCAATTAAAAAAATAACATGAAATAAACAAAAACTGTTAGCCTTGAACTTTAAAAAGAGAGAAGAGTGTCCACATGAATCATTCCCATTAAGAGACATGACTGGTATTATGGAGACTTTTCTAGAACTCATGTGTATTGTCCTAAAGCTGTTAGCATGAGACACTTATGACAGGTTTAGGGGAAAGTGTTCCTCACAGTTCATCTGAAATGCTGCGTTCACAGCCCCACGCATGCAAACACTTTCTCACCAAAGCTGACATATCACACCCTCACTGTTAAAATAAACTGAACTGAAGCTGTCCAGAATGAGTGACGAGTTGAAGAACTATGGAAAATTACAGAAATGCCCCAGTAGAGGAGAATCACAAAGATGTTTTCACATATCAAACCAAGCATTGAGGATAATTGCTCTTTGTGTACTTTCTTCTACTGTACATGCTTGCTTTCAGTCACTACATTGTTATGGTCCCTGTGATTTTGCCAAGTAAAACATGTTCCTGGGTCAACATATCCTGATGTAAGCCTAAACTTTACATAAACTGTAAACTTGTCCCTCAAATCTGATTGGTGATTGGAATGTTGTTCCACGACCAACAAAGATGATGATCGATCAACATGTTGCATTTGGTGAAAACACGTTCAACAGATTGATATAGTCAAAAATACTTCTTTATCCTGATAATATAATAATATATATATATATATATATTATATATATATATTATATATATATATATATATATATATATATATATATATGTTAATATATAATAAATATCAAACCAAGCTTGATCAAATCAAAGACTTGGGGTTCAGGAGTTTTTTTTAGTAAATGTTTGAAGTCAGTTTCACTCAAGTTCACTTAACCACAGGTGTAGTTCATTAAGTTCAATACAAGCACAAGCAAAAGACTTTTTAAAAACATAAAAATCTTAACCGATCCAAAACGTTTGAACGGCAGCTGCAAAAGTGGACCATTGAAATAGTGTAATCTGACATATTCCATTTTCTGTTTGTCCAAATCCCATTTTCGAACAGTTACAGTTGCCGCCTCTTTGCCTGACAGAATTAAACTGATCTTTTGTTTTAGTTCTGCGTTTAGTGCTTCAAATTTATTGTAATCAATGAGTTAAACAGCAGAGGATTTAAAATGACCAGATGTAACGTTACCTTGCAGTAAGCATGAAACCAAAAACTTTTCTTTTCTATTGTGACATAAACCTATACATAATCTATTGTGATTATCGTATACGACAAAA
Source organism: Chrosomus eos (assembly GCA_036326025.1). Classification (NCBI taxonomy): domain Eukaryota; kingdom Metazoa; phylum Chordata; class Actinopteri; order Cypriniformes; family Leuciscidae; genus Chrosomus; species Chrosomus eos. Next base: position 28,205,928 of record CM070839.1, read on the forward strand.
AAAATCAGAAATTGATTGGATTGTAGAAAGTGTTGTCGTTTGTTAACAGCTGCACTAGTTTCATGTGATTAACAGGTTGCTGGAGAAGAACAGTTGAAACTCGTCTGGATATTGGACAACCCAGCCCTCATGCCATGAAAATAACTTTTGTCCATTTTGTATGTGAGTCTATCAGTAAGTGGCAGATTGGAAGAAAATTGTTAATAGCTAATAGCAGTGGGCATGAACATTTAAATATCTTCACTTAACCTGTAGTTTGTCTAAATAACAGAATGCAGCCAATATCTGTTATGGCTATTTGTACATAAAGTCAACCGTTAGAGTTGCTGGTGTTCCTTAACCATGCAGTTATAATATAAATGAAGCTATAATTAGGTTACAAAAAAAGGTTCCAAACATCCATTAACAAAAATAACTTGCTCAAAATGGCCTTGACCTTTAAACCGTTTAAGTAAGAGAGAATGGAAGAAAACAGTGGATATCTTAAAGTACACAGACATCCACTGTGTAAGTGGATACACTCATCTGCAAAACCATGGCTTTGTCACACTAAAATCAAGTTCAAAAGTTTGTGGCTTTAAGTCTGTTCTTGAGAAACTGAGATCATCTATATGGTAGTGAACTTCTAAAGCTGACAAAAGATGTACACATTTATTACATGGCTCTCTGGAATACTCTATTTTAAAGTGCCCCCATTACGCTTTTTCAGATATTATCTTTTATGTAGTAGCGTCCGTTTCATGCTAAACCTCAAGACCAAGATCATTGCGGAGGAATATTGTTTTGGTGATTATGCGAGTTGGGCATTGGCTCAGCTTTTCAGGGATGAATATGATGTTCAGAGGCATACACAAATATTTGGTGAATCCTATATTTCAGTTTGCCATAAAATAAACCTGCATTGAAATTGTCAACTATGAGTAAGTCAAGTTGAAATTTTTATTTCCATGTACTTTCAGTTTGTATGTTCCTGTTTTCCTTGGTTTTAGTTCCTGATTCCTGTGTTCCCAATTCTAGTTTGTTTCCATTGTATGCTTTGCCCTGTGTTGTCTTTGTGTGAGTTGCAAAGCTGGTGATTTTGCTCCGTGTTGGATTGCCTTTGTTGCTGTAGCCGCTATTCAGACTGTCAGTCCAAATCCGATTGAAACCAGATCATATTTAGCAAGTGAGAACGCCGAAAACATCACATGAAATGCGATTTTTACAAATCCTTTTTGAGCTACATTCATGTGGTTTTTTTCCAAGGTTTTTTTCTCATTCTGTCACCTGATGGAGTTTTGGTTCTTGCCACTGTTGCCTTCGCCTTTTGGCTTGCTTAGTTGGGGACATTTAATTTTCAATTGAACAATACTATTACAACATTGTTTTCCTGTTATCTCTGTAAAGCTGCTTTGAAACAATTTGTATTGTAAAAAGCGCTATATAAATAAAGGTGACTTGACTTGACTTGACTTGGTTTGAAATCCAATTTAAATCACATTTCTGAAAATTTCTGATCAGATTTTGCGTGGATTTTACTGCACAACAAGACGACAACATCTGTATTGCAAGCCCCTCCACATTGCTGTTGTTGTAGGTTTTTTTTTTTTTTTTTTTTTTTTTATGTGCCTACCAACGCAATGTTATTGGTATAGAAACCATTCTGGAAAATGAAAGACAAAAGGACACAAATCGGATCTGAACAGTTGCGATTACCAAAGTGGACAGTCAATAATTTAGATCAGATATCGGATTTGGACTGACAGTGTGAACATAGCATATATATACTGTGTTGATACGGACTTCATTAACTGATGATAACGAAATGCTGGCACTAGATTGACTTTTTTTTATAAATAATTTTCTGTGTTTTGTAAACGGAGTGTAAGTGTGCATGAGCTAACAATGTGTACAATAGTTAATGTGGCCAGTCAACTATATTGTGAGAGAAAAAAAAATCACCTTTAAAAAACTAGAATGCTGCTTCTCATATCCTTTCAGGGTGCTTTTTATCTCCACAGGTTGACGTATTCCATAACATATCTTAAAATTATCTTTAAAGGGATACTCCACTTTTTTTGGAAATGGGCTAATTTTACAACTCCAGTAAGAAAGAAAAACCATACTCTCTAGTAGGACAATCTCATATATTTATTGTACCATGTCCACATGTGGACATGGTACAATAAATATATGAGATTGTCCTACTAGAGAGTGCGGTTTTTCATTCTTATTTGATTATATTTTATTACTCGCACCCATAAGCTGCTTTGGGAGTTGAGGGCGCCTGTTCTCTGCACTAATTTTACAACTCCCCCAGAGTTAAACAGTTGGGCTTTACCGTTTTCGAATCTATTCAGCTGATTTTCTGATATTTAGAAGAATATCAGTAACCAGACAGTTTCTGGTCTCATTGACTCCCATAGTATATTTTTTTCCTACTATGGAAGTCAATGAGACCAGAAACTGGTTACTGATTTTCTTCTAAATATCGGAAAAATCGGCTGAATAGATTCGAAAACGGTAAAACTCAACTGTTTAACTCTGGGGGAGTTGTAAAATGAGCCTATTTCCAAAAAAAAGTGGAGTATCCCTTTAAGGAAGACTTATTAATACTTCATTTTTATTTATTACTTCAATGAGCTCATTGTTTCTGCATTAAAGTATTTTTTTTTTTTTGCTAACTGTGATTTTGTACATGTACATTTCTCAAATATATAACTTAGTTACCTCTGATAACAGATCACTCTAAATTGTAATATGGACATTTTCTTTAAAGCTGCTTTGAAATTATGTGTATTGTGATAAACGCTATACAAATAAATGTTAATTGAATTGACTTACGAGAGTCTTTCCCAACTGGGAACTGGACAAATCATTAATGGCTCCTGATAGCAACATTTCTGACCAATCAAATTTCGTATGAAGAAAGCCTCCCTAACACCACCAGCCTTTGAATAGCAATTGTCAAGCAAGCTGTCACTGAGGTGTCCTTTACAGAAAACTGCAAAAAGACAGGAAAAATGTAGGAACAATCAGACAAGGTAGAGATTGCAGACAAAGAAAAAGACTTTATGGAACAAAGGCGGTACAGGTTTCCAAGTGGCAGAATAACGTGACTTAGAAGCAGCATCATATTTCATATGTAAAATCAGCAGATGTGTGTGTGGAAAAGTGAAATGGTCTGAATTATATTTAATTGCAAACATGTATACAATATAGAAAGAATACAATATATTCCATTAAAAAAGAAATACGATTGAGATGCTGGATGCATGATGGAGAATTAAAAAAGGAAGAGGAAAGAAAGACAAGATCATTTGCATTTTCTAGGTTAGGGTTTTTATAATGGTGCAACTTGTCACAAGGTCAATGGAAAAAAGAAATGTCTATAACCGACCAAATATATGCCCACATTATTACATGTTTCAAATTCGTGGTTAACAAAAAGACAAACTTTTTCCAGTGAAGCCAACAGATGTTTATTCCAATAGCAGCCTAGCCCTTCTAAATGATCTTTAAACGCTTCCCACAGAGTGAAATTGTATATTTAAACCACAAGACCAGTGTAGTTGAGTTGCTCTGGACCAGAAATAGCACCGGCATGTTCACAGTCTCTCTAAGGTCTATAAACAACCCAAAAAAGTGTGTCCTATACATCTGCTGCTTCTAACACACCGAATGTAAACATTTACAGACATTTACAGCAATCAAAGCAAACATCTGTTTTGTAAACCTTTAGCCCTGCTAGTTTACGTGCTTTCATATTAACGGGACAAATCTAACTGTATAGAAACACATTCATTCTGAAGCAGAGCAACAGAATGTAATGCTAAAAGCAAAGCAAGTACAACACAAATATGAACACAAAAATAAAACAGTTAAGTGCTGTAGTTGGTATAAACACTAAAACCTCTGCAAACAGGACAAAAATATTATTATTTAACTTTTAAACTGGCTAAATGTATAACAAAGGCCTAGTTAGCATTTTGAACAATGTATCTACATATCTCTCGTTTTTTACAATATTTTAATTAAAGCGTATTTGAAGAGTATCCTACTATAAAACTACAAAATGTAACTTGTTCTCATCTGAACACATTTAGGTGAAAAACAGAATGAAGGATGATTATTTTACTCTTTCTTTAGTCTTATCATCATATGCTACACACCCTGCTCTTCCTCTATGTGAATGGCAGGATGGAGCAATGGACGCACGTGTGTGGACAGAAACAGTCAGACAGTGTACCATACATTGTTGTCTATTGTAACATTTTGTGAATATGCTACAAGTGAGTACCGATCGCTGGCAGTGTATTAAGGATATTCAGCAGCAGAGTGGGAAAAGCCCTTCTTTGACTACATTGTGTGAGGCTTCTGTATGTTGTTTGGTAGTAATGCACCTTATGAGTGATGTCTGACCCACACTAGCTGACACACCTGCCTTCTAGAACTTAACATCAGGTTGTGCTTCTTCAAACTTTATAAAAGGGCAAAGCTTGCAAAAAATATCTAGGTCACATTCACCCTAAAATCAAAACAAAACAACAACAAAAAAGTTAGTATTACTTATTAAAATTATTGTTATACAACTGTATGTATAACTAACTACAATATACTATATTATAATACAATACGATACATCAATGCAGCCTAATTAGCATGTATATAATAATATAATATAATACAATACATCAATGAAGCCTAATTAAAGGCCATTCATATGTTTTGTATAATGGCATTATTTTGATAAGAGTTTTAAAAACACAAATTAAAGGTAGTATAACAAATACTATCATGATGTACATTTAAATTATATTGATTTTGCATTACAATAATGAGAATGCATTTTCTTTCATATTAAGTAGGCTGCTGAGAATTGAGGTTGGATGAATGTCATATAGAAAAATAAATGATTTGATTTTAGTGTGAATTACGACCCAGATATGTTCCTGTGAGATTCAACCCAACAGGCCGGTTCGAAACGCTCCGCAATCAAAAAAAAAGTGATTCCACTCTTTAAAAATAAAATAAAAAGAGTCCAAATGCCAAACTAATCACTATTTTTTAACAAAATTCCTGTTAAATGAGACATTTTTTCACTAATTTAAAGACAAAAACTCTTCAATAAACAAAATGTTATATATGAAAAACACTGTAAATAGTATTATTGTAGTAACAGACAGTACAGAACCAATTTTATGATAATGATTAATGTCATCGTTAATAAGACACTTTGCTATAAAACTTGCGATCCTAAACCATGTACAATACTAACTCTTGATATACAGGTAATTTTCATAAAAATATACTGTGTGAAAAGGTACTATTGCATTGAAACTGGAGGATAATTTACAGTAAGTATTTGTACAACTCTTCCTTTTGTTGGCGAGGTCAACCTCGGCGTGATGATTTTTAAAAGTTGAAACGTTTTACCCAAAAATGAAAACTGTCTTCGTTTTACACACCCTCATGTCATGCCAAAACCATATTCCGTGAATTTTCCAGAACTCTCAAAAACTTTGCCGCATATAGAGCTTTGAAATGACACGAGAAAAAACTGAATTTTTATTTATGGGTAAACTTTTCCTAAGTAAATAGACTAAACAAATGTAATATAATATGAATAATGTAATAAATGAGGTCCACTTAAAGCTGCATTGTGAATGTTTCTGATTCTGAAATGTTTATATAACTCTCTTATCAAAACTCGGTTTAGATAAGAGCAGTCTCATGAGTGCTCAGCTCTCTTTTAACATCGTACTGTTCTACAGCACTGTAAACGCTCTTACGCATCCCATGACTCATCTGAGATCTAAAGTGAGGAGTGAGGGAAGATTTAAATAGTGCGGCTGAAACTGAGATGCTTGGTCTCGGTGTGCACTGGATCCTGTTTCCACTTAAGAGGGGATGGAATAATTAAGTGTCACATAAACGAGTTATCACATTAAAGAAATCTTGATGCTTTACTAAAACACTAAGAGCCTCTCATTTTCATCAATATGATGACATTGAGTGTGTTACGTGTGCAGTCTTTTTTTGCGGTTAAAAATGCAATAAATAAAACCAGCTGAACACATGACTATAGTACACCTGAAGGAGTTTGGAGAAAAACACCTGCATAGTATTTGAGCTGATCAGAGGGCTGCAGTGAGGCATTGTGGGATAGAAATCAGCAGCAGGCTCAGCACTGCGTGTCACCTGTGGATGAACACACACCAGCCTCTGAGTTACCTGAAAATAATAGACAAAACCCGATTAAATTTGCAAAGCACAGATTTTATATTTTATATAGTTTATATCTCGCAATTCTGACTTTTGTAATTTCGCATTTGCGAGAAAAAAAAAGTAAGAATTGTGAGATAAAAGTCGCAATTACCTTTTTTATTTTTTTATTCTGTGGAGGAAAGGGAGAGATAAATGCTTCACTTAAAAATCTAGTTTAAAGTTTGTGAAAGCAGTCTCAATTCATGAACTTCAAATTTCCATTTAAGGACAGTACAATTTATTGCTTTTTTTGGCTTTTTGGTTGGACCAAATGACTTTGATTTGATCGACAAAAAAAACACATTATTATTATTATTATTACTATTATTACAATAAGAAATAAGGTTTTTAATTATTTCATTTTATTATTTGATGTAAGAGTTGTATTTTTTGTGTTTTAATTAATTAATGTGGACAAAAAAAGGATTGAATTTTTGCTGCTTATGGTAATCTATGAATACATTATGCTTGATTCTAAGGACGTTTTTGTATGATAAAAAAAATCATATAAATTTGTGTTGAGTTGTCCTTTGTAAAATCTGGGTCCTGAACCCAAATCAATTAGGAACACCTGCTTGTAAGTAGTTACTGAAATACCACGACCCACAAAAATCACATGAATACAATATTTATATATATTGTTTTATTTCTGCACCTTACCAGTTTGGAGTGTAAACATCTTTAGTGGCAGTTGCCAAAACCACAAGCTCATAGAATTTGACATGAAAGATTACCTGGATCAGGCGTAGCCACTTTGGGGGGCGTGCGGGACTCGTCGTCGTCACTGAAGTGGATGACCTCTCCGGCGGGGAGATCCGGCTGGCCGTCAGACTCCTGACCCCCAATGCTCCGCAGCGCCAGGATACGATGATGCAGGGCTGCAAAGAGCTGGGCAGCGTCCTTAGAGCTGGACTGAGAGATGAGATAAGACCACTTAACACTCACTGTTCACAGCCTCTCATTACGGCGATAGGCTTAATCATTCTTACAGATATGAGGAAGACTTTGACGCCCTGCTCGTCTGTGTCCATGGCTGTTATTCTGAGACTCTTCTCGCTGGCTTTATCCACCTGCATCTGAGGCCAAAGCTTAGTGTTGAGGATCACTCGAAGACTTCCTTGAGTCCGCATGACTGCAAACCACAAACAAACACCAGGATCAGCTTTCAGTAAACAGAAACACTACGCTGTGAATGATTTACACCTATGCTCCTTTTAAAACTTGTGTCTGACAAACATGTTTCAGGAAAATTTGTTGCAAATTTTTGTCAACCAAGAGTTTCACATTTATATTTCGGTCAGTATATAGGAAAGATCAATGAAATGGCCAGTATTTGGCCATTTTGAAACTACTGGCATCAGCCACTGACTTGAGCAACCATGGCGTATAAAATAGAAGTATTAGCTCCCCCTTGTGACACTTCCAAAATCTGCAGACTGCTTTGTATGTAATGAACATGAGCTGGTTTTGTACGGTGGACCAGTAGTGCACACAACGAAATTTAAAAAGCAAATGTTCCATTGTGTTGTAGATTCATTTTGTTGTGTTGTGAACTACTGGGCACGTATTTTTATGTTTAATGTATTTTGCATAAATATCGTGTAAAAGGAGCATACAATAAATTTCAGCTGTTTTGTGCATTTCATCTGCTCACTTTAAACTAATTTGAAATAATAGTTCAAATGTTTGGGGTCAGTATTTTATTTATTTTTTTAATTTAATTAATGATTTTATTCAGCAAGGACTACCAAACTGATCAAAGGTTTCTATTCATCACAGAATCCTGAAATAAAAAAGTATCATCATTTCCAAAAAACATTTAAGCAGCACAACTGTTTCTTGACCAGCAAATCAGCATAATAGAATGATATATATATATATACATATTCTGCGTTTAAACCTCCTTTTGTGGTTCAAGGAAGCAAAAATATCTTGGAATGACATGAGTACATGATGACAAAAACTTTCATTTTTGGGTAAAATATTTCTTTAAACGTCAGTCATTGGCCATTTTACTCTGGCACATGTCCACTTAAAAAAACAGCAAATTCACAGTTAAATGTAAAAGTGTGAAGGTGATTCGACCAAGGCCTTTTTACAACATCATTACCCAGTCTGGATTGTAAGGTGCCGTCATCCGCTGTCGCTGATGTCATGTCATTAAGCCTGAGCACTCCACATCCTCTCTCCACCCACGACTGCGACGTCATCTCAAACACAAACAACTTACACTGCATCTGAAAACACACAGGACAGTGCAGCGTCATCTTCTCGTGTGTTTTCATCAAGCCGTTTGTATGGATGAGATGTGAGAGCTGCTCTCACCTGAAGCACGTTGCTCTCAGACTCCTCTCCTGTCCTGACCTCCACCCGCTCTAATAAACACTTCTGAGGCTTGTGTGCTTCATGTCGCGCCGCCGACTCCTCCAGAGACTCTTTCATGATGTCACCTACAGCACATTAGAGAGTCACATTAATTAATTGTAATGATTTAATGCAGTGGTTCCTAAACTGTGGTGCAAGAAAATGTTAATGAAATGGTAGAAAATGTAACAGACTACCATACAAAAGTTTGGGGTCATTAAGATTATTTTGTTTTCGGAAAGAAAAAAATAATGTATTCAGCAGGGATGTGTTATATTGATCAACATCACATTGATCAATGTCACCAAAGATTTATATTTCAAATAAATGTGGTCCTTTTAATTATTTATTTTTGATGATAATAATAGATGTTTCTTAAGTACCAAATCAACATGTTATGGCGCTTTTCCACTGCATGGTACGGCACGGTTCGGTTCGGTACGGCACGCTTTGGCACTTTTCCACTGCATGGTACGGTACGGCTCGACTCAGTACTCTGTTGAGGTTCCAAGCGTACCGTACCGGTACTAAAATGCGACGTGCAACACTGCAGATCACTGATTGGTCTGACAGAATCGTCACTACAGTGTCATTGTATTTTCGTGCGAGACATCAAACCCGCTGGATTTAAATAGCTAGTAACAGCCACCGCTGTAGCACCTGTTTTAAAACTACTTGCTTGAAGAAAATATAAAGAAAAAAAAAATTCCAAAAAAGAAATGGCTGAATCGTGTTCAGTGGACGAAGTGCAGACGTTCATCTCGTTGGTTGCCGAGGAGCGGATAAACTATAACGATCAGTCTTAATCCCACCCACTTTGAAGCGGTACTAACTGCAGTGGAAAAGCAAGCGAGCCGAACCGTGCCGCGCCGAGCCGTACCATGCAGTGGAAAAGCGTCATGAAGGATCATGTGACGTAGATGACTGGAGTAATGATCTGAATATTTAGCTTAATCACAGGAATACATTTAAAAATGCATTAAAACATAAAACCATTATTTAAAAATTAATAAAATTGTACAAAATTACTGTTTTTACTGTATTTTGGATTATTTTCTATAATACTTATTTTTCATTTTTATATTTTTAGTGGCTGAGCTTTAATTAAAGGTGAACTATGCAGGTTTTTTACCTCAACCGAACAGCTTCGGAGTCATTGGAATGGTTATATTACTCTTTTCGGGTTGAATGGTGGTCGTTTCGCACTACCCTGTCGCATGTGAGCGGAAAAAACACACTTGAATCTTTGCGCCGGCAGACCGCCAGCCGCAGCATCAGGAAGTGTCGCGTGATATCAGGTCTCGTGATGTAACGAATTGCTTTACGGCAAAAAAGATCTGATAAAATTCTGATAAAATGAGCATCAAACAGAAATAACCCGGCGTCGTCTACATGTGGTTTTCGAGGCGCACATACAATACAGACTGCCGACAGTTAAACAGGGCGCGCGCAGCTCTTAAAGGGGCCACACCTTATCCACTCGTTCAGCTTCCATCCTACTGAACAGGTACCGGTGTACAGGTGGAGGGGATCCGGCCGTGAGTGCAGAGACATCTCTGTGTGAGTGCTATATACGACAGTGCAAGTACTCCACAGCGACTCTAGGGGTCACTGTTTGACAAACAGAATTCCTGCATAGTGCACCTTTAACATGCTCACTGCATGCTGTTATTCTATATTTTGAACGTCCTGCTACATTTGTTTTGAGGGATACAACCTTATATGAAAGTCTCAAGGCCCATGCTCAGTTTTATAATTTTGTGCTCCGTTGTTTTACAAAAGAACACATACCGCTCACGGCCATGTCAACCTGAAACCAGTCTATCAGTAAAAAAAAATGTGTCCTGCTTTATTTTGTTTGTTATTTTAATATGTTCCTTGAGGTTCACTTGTAAATGTTAAAGATTTTTTGCACAAAAAAACAAATGTATATACAAAGACAATATTTTTCAACCCTGATTCTGACCCTCTGTCTGAAATGATCCATTTTTAAGGGGCGGCTCGTTTAAGGCTTGTCAGTACAACATCATTGCATAGGAAACAGTATCAACTGTTGCACGCGAGTAAGTATTTTGAAAACATTATCATGTCATTACAGCTGGATGCTTCATCTTTTAACAACATTTTCTTTGCAAACTCTCCATTACACTGTGCCTCGCTGACGAAAACAAAATGCTCCGGACAAACGTATAATTCTCTGACCCGGGACGCCATTAAAATAAAATCCATTTGTTCCTGACACTGGGATCCTTCTGAAGTCTGTACAGAGACGCAAACGAGCTGTTTAAACAGAACGCGTCAAAACCAACTTTCTTTCCATTTGTCCCGTTGCCGACAGACTCAAGTGAGTGGAGTAGATTTAAAAACTGACTGTGCACCTGTATACTGTATCACAGTGGTTCTCAACCTTTTTTGGGCTAGCATTTTAATGGTAAAAAGACCATGGCAAAAGTCATGACCCCTTAAAATGACTAGTCACAGTTGATTTTGAAAATATGCATTTACGCACAATCCTAACATGCACTAAAAAAAACAGGTGAGCAATAATAATTTATAAAATAATGCATAATGAAATAATGAAAAATGCATTTATGAAAAATGTGATTATGCTTCTGACTTTATGCTTGCTTTTGTTGCGAACACCCTAAAATCTAGCTGTATAATAAAAATGAAATTAGTGTCACTTTACACAACATTTTGCTTTCAGTGTTTCAGAAAAGCTGTTTGACGTGGCAGTCTTCTCATTTTGGCCACAGTAACGATGAGCCATTAATCTCAAAACTCAAGATGATTTTGGTCAGGTCAGGTTTGTGATTGGGTCTGGAACACATACTCTTCTCCACAGTTGGATCTTGTGAGGTTGATAGCTGGCTGAACAGGCCCATCTCAGACTGAAACTCTCTGCTGCCCCCTGGTAGTTCTGTGCTGAGTTTCGGCAGCGCCTGAAAGCATGCAGTACAAGTGGGATTGAGTGATTTACAAGCCTTGATTCTCAGCAACTGTGATCTATGATAACTTGAGCGTGTCAAATTATGACAAATAGAAAGGAATTTATCACTTTACCAAGACCCGATCCAACATGTTCTGCCCAAAGACAAACTTCACACTGTTGGCATTGCTGTTGTCAGGTTTCTGTGTGCTAAAAGAAACAATATTGATGCCAAGAAAAGTTACAAGTTTCTGACTGAGGAGATCTGTAAAATGTCTAAAAAATGAACATGAACATTTAAACTGCAGTACCTAGAAGTGGTGCACTGCAAGAAGTAATTTGTTTCCTCTGAATTTTCTGGCAGAATACGGTCAGTATTCTGAGATTCCCAGCTGTTACCCACCTGCAGAAAATGCAAAACTTCAGTTTGTAACTTTTTTTAAATTCAAAATTGACAAAAATGACTTAATGAGCAAGTACATCATGAATTAATTTTCCAAACTGTGTTTTTGTCTCAATCTGAATCACTACGGGTACACCTATAGTAAGTGTTTATATTCAGACTATTCAGACTGGTTCGGGTGGGCAGAGCCCAGTACCTGCGTGACTCGTCATAAACAGAGAGATGTAGCTCCGGCTACAATGTTCTTCCACAAGACGCATGCAGATTTGTTTTCTAACAGTAACCAATAATAAAAAAATCAAACTGTATTCAAATCTACTATACTGCAAGTAGAAAAAATTTAAAAAACTAAAACTAAAACCTTATCAAATCTAGTATAAAAAAAACAACAAAGGGATGTTCTCCCCAACTGTTATTCTTTTTGTTTTTATATATCAATACATCTAATTATTTACATGTATGTGTGACAATATAACAGATTAATAACAGCATTATTATCAACATACACTACCGTTCAACAGTTTGGGGTTGGTAAGATTTTTTTAATGATTTGTAAGTCTCTCTTCTGCTCTACATGCAGCTTTTTTGCCCCGACGTAGGCAACGCGAAGCGACAAAACACTCGGCTTTCATCAGCGCTAGTTCTTTGGCGTCGGTTTGGTTTGTCCCTACCTTAAATTCTAAATCATATTATGTGCTGGCTCCTATGATGTTGACTGATGTTTGCAAGCGAAACACTGAATAAGAAGCATGTTCAATCAGTTCATTGAACTGTTTGAACTGATTAACTAAATTAATTGAAATGTTTTTCTACTGAAGTTTAAATAAGATATACTATTTAAACATCAGTCTAAATGCATTCATACTCAAGTGAGGGAAGGATATGGAAACGAAATCAATAAAAAGCCAATTAAATCCTTGTAATATTCCAAATGTTGCTTCATTTTTATATTGACAGCTAAATCACTGTACTGTAAATATTCAATATATAACCCAGTTCAAATAGGAATGAAACAAAATCACAGAGAGAACATCAGTATCGGATGAATCAAACCTTTGCTCTGTCCCTCATATTCTGTCCAAATACAAAACTGGCCTCAACCGGGGCATCGTGTCCTTCAGGTTTGTCATCTGCTTTTCCCCCAGAGTACTGTTGTTCTGTACCTTAAAATAAATAGCAAAAAGTCATTTTAAGTTTAAAAGTGTGACCAAATGACACATGTTCACTTGGCTGTACTCACGCATCAAATATTTAATTAAAAATACTGGGTCAGCCCCCCAAAAAAAAAAAAAAAATAATAATAATAATAATAAATATATATATATATATATATATGATGTTTAGCACAAGATGACAAACTATTTTCTGGAAACCAAAACTAAATGCGTCTGTCTTTTGGACCGTAGCCCATGCTGTGTTCAAACATGCTTCCTTTGTAGAATATGAAAAACACAGTTTAAACATTTCAGTGGCATTTCAGGCTAAATATATGTGGACAATTAAAGCCTCGCTTCAAAATATATAAATTCCTTTGTGTTATATAACAAAATGGGATTTTATATAGCACAAATACATATTTGAAGCAAATAAATTCACAAAAAGAAGTCTTGTATGCTTAATGGTTTAAAACTAATACAAAAAGTATTTTGACACTGATTGTCAAATCATTATACTGCCATTAAAATGATCTATTTTTGTGAAGATTCATTTTAAAGTTCCTGTATTATGCTTTTTCTAACATTACCTTTAATACGGTCTGTAATATGGTTGTTTGTGAATATAAAAGGTCTTTTTAAGTGAATGATAAAGTTATTGTCTTATAAAAGAAAAATCAATTCAGAAATTCAGTGTCATCAGCAATTCCAGTCTTATTTCCAGTTACATACCTACGTAACAATGTAACAAATTTGCATAATACCAGCCTATGCTCTTCATTGGCTGCTCACAAACAATGTCAACTTTGACCTGGCATTAAACATTGTAGTTGTAGCTAAGACTGGAAGAGTTTGGTTTGAGTTGTCGACATGTAGAGAAGAGGCTGTTTTCAGCTCTGCAAATCCACTTCCAAACGATGAGAACTCAGAAGGCTGGAATTGATGCGGTAAAACCGGCGGTTCGAGTCATGTCTTACCAATGCCACGTCATGTTCCTGTGTGCCAGCAGCAGACATCTCTGAGTTACGTTCACATTCTGTTCCTCCATCTGAGAGGTTTCTCACTCCGTTTGAACTGCTGTTGCTCGTGTCTGGTGAAACAACAGACATGTTACATGTTGTAGTTCTACTTGAGCTGATATTCGTCATGTACTCACTGTTCTGAGGGGGGGTTCGGGCCGGAGGGGGCTGCAGCACTGGAGGTCGCAGAATGCTGCGCTGGGCTTCTTTGGGTTTGGGGCTAGGGACACCTGAAACGAATCAATCAAATGATGATTGCTGTGAACTCATCATCCCTCAAGCTGTCAGGCCCTCTGAGGGGCTCTGGTACTGAAAGTTCAAATGGTGATTATCTGTGGAATCATGTAAATAAACAATCTTATGAAAGCACCACAACTGGACAATAATCAACAGACTGTTCAAAACAGCAGATGCTTGAACACTGACTCACCAGTGCTCGGTGCCTGACCATGGATCAGAGTCGGGGGTTTCATGCGAAACCCCACAGTCTTCTCTTCTGGTGAAAAGAAAAGAAAAAAAACAATTGAGAAAATGAGATCTGTCTACATGAAGCTAAAACTGACACTTTCTTCCTTTCTCCAAATGCAAATGTATTGTGCAAATATTTGTCTTTAGAAACTTTGAAAGCTCCATTTCTGAAACAACTTTCCTTTTTATGTCGGTCAAATACGGACCACTTTTGATCAATTCCTAATGGATAAAATCAACTCTTGAGTCGTTTATTTCTCACTGAATATCCTGCTGCACTCATAAATGTCACACAATGAACATAAACAGGCTGCCATTTCATGCTGACTTACAATGTGTGATTTGGTATAAGTTTGTAGCACACTGTAGCAAGCCTCACCAGGTTCTGAGTCGGAGTTTCCGGTTGGTGACTGACAGAAACTGGATGGCATGAAAACATTATTCTTAGAAACTGTGAAAAGGAAAAGAAAGTGTGTCAAAGAAACCAGGCTAAAGATCTGTTGTTATTTTCCAGGTGTAAATCTCTGGATTACCGGAATGAGTTGGTGGGAATTGAGTAAATGGTGATGTTCTTCCTCTTTTGGCAGCAGGACTGTATCTGCCATCTTCTTTATCAGAGTCTGGGGGAGAAAAGGAGTCCAGAAAAGACGCATGCATAAATCAGTTCTTCAGACAGAACTCAATGGATGAAGCACATTTTCAAGATATTTTCCACCCCAAAATCAAAAGGAATTACATTTTTCAAAAAGAAAATGAAGACTTTTTTAGGATCTTTTTTTTCACTGTAATAATATTTTTGACATTTAAGCATCCTTATTTAAATTGCAGTTATATAGCACAAAATAATTTAATTTATTTCTCAATTTAATTTTAGCAACTAATTAATTGAACCATCAAAGGGTTGCTCGATTAGGGCAAATTATTTTGGTCAATATTGTAATCACAATTATTTCACATGATTTGCACCATATGAGCTAAACCTTATACGAGTAGTTTATTCAAAGGGTTAGTTTCTTCAAAAATGAAAATTCTGTCTTTGATTACTCACCCTCATGTCCTTCTAAACCTGTAAGACTTCCGTTCATCTTCAGAACACAAATGAAGATCTGAGAGGTTTCTGTCCCTCCATTGACAGCCTAAGTAACTACCACTTTGACGCTTCAAAAAGTTCAAAAAGAGATCGTAAAACTAATCCATATGAATTGGGTGGTTTAGTCCAAATTTTCTGAAGAGACGAGATCGCTTTATATGATGAACAGATTCAATTTATTCACATACAATCTCTTTATGAACTTTTTGCAACATCAAAGTGCCAGTTGTGTAGCTGTCAATGGAGGGACAGAAAGCTCTCAGATTTAATCAAAAAGATCTTCATTTGTGTTCTGAAGATGAACAACAGTCTTACGGGTTTGGGACGACATGAGGGTCAGTAATTATTGACAGAATTCTCATTTGTGGGTTAACTATCCTTTTAACGATAGCTATATATTTCAAGTATGTATTTGTTGAAAATTTCCTATGATTTCTACATTTTAGATACCGGCCAAATTTAAAGTTAAAATTAAAGTTAAAAAGTTACAATTATTTAAAATAAGTAAACAGTCAGTAATACAATAAAAAAGCAAATTACAAACAATAGGACAAATACAATAGGAAAAAGATAATAATAAAACAAACAGTGCTTTAAGTTTTTCAGTCAAGTATATAAGTATTAAGCTAAAAGCCTACTACAAAAAATCAATAATAAAATGTACAACCCCCATCTAATTAGCCTATTAAAGATATGTTTCTTTGTGAAATTCAGCGTTTTAATAATATCCATTGCTGACTGTAAAAAGACTAAACTCACCTTCTCCATCCTCTGTGCTGGATCCGTCTGCTGACCTCTGGGGACAGAATCAGTGTCTTAAAGCCAGTTTTGGACAGGTGTGAGCAGAGTCAGTAAGAACTGGTGCTGGTCTTACCTTTTGTGTTTTATCCTTCTGAAACACAAACACTGGAGGAGCAACAGCAGGTTTCTCTGCAAGATGAAAAACAAGATGTCTGAGTCTGTGCGAGTGGATGAGATTCAATCACTCGGTACCAAAATCAAGTGCTTTCTGTTTTACAACATTGTACAAGAGATACAATGAAGTGTGAGAAATGTTGATTATAAATGAATTTTATTGTACACATTTAGGCACTCTCCACACTAATGCGTTTTCGTTTGAAAAGGCATCTTTTTCTCTCCGTTTTGGCTGTCCCCCCACTCTGAGACGGCGCTTTTGCCCTGCAAAAACTGAGCTTTTTAAGCTTTTTTATGCATTCGCAAGTCGATAATTTTGAAAATACAGTTTTCACGTTGTAGTATGGACTGTGAAAAAGGAGGTATTTGTTACGCATATTGAACCGATAGTTTGTCCCTCTAATTGTGGCATTCACTTTTACACTGTTTCTAAAGATATATTACTTTGTACAATCTTCATATCGCAGTACTGCAAGGATGACAGAAAAGTTACTCACAATTGTTGTCCTGCAGGAAAAACAGCAGTTGCGTTTTAGACCAAACATATAATGGTGACCTGAACGCATCAGTGATATTTCGCTAAATAAAATGGTCCTGTCAGAAGAATAAAATGGGAACTTTATGATGTCTGTTCTGTCTGTATCATCTTTTATACGGTTTTAAGCATGAAGAGCATTTTGAAACAAAAAAGCATTTTTCAAATGTATCCGGATTAATGTAGGCGTAGCTTTAGATAGAGTGTATTATAATAAATAAATATATTACAATTCACTAAAAACTGAAAAGTATCAATTTTTTTTGAATTATTAAAAACAGACTATTGTACACAAAACTATATGTATGGCTGTAAGTTAAGCCTGTAGACCAGTGATAGACTTTTGAAGCTACTTTTTGGAATGTCTACTCAATTAAAATGTAATTTCTTTGAATCATCATTTTCATATGGAATATTATCCAAATGGTTTGTTAATCAATTGACAGCCCAATTATTCATTTACTTTTAGTACTGCATTGAATCTCCTGTACGCTTTGCATATAGGCCTATAGCACTTACTAGTTACTGCCTGAAGACTGTTCCAAATCTGTCACATGGGTTTTTTTTATTTCAGTTAAGATGCTGAATGTAGGTTATATAACTATATGGAAATATAATATGCTAACTTTTGAAGCCCCCTTTTGATACTATTAAATTATTTTGCAAAATAAATTAGATCAGTTTGATTCAATTTCATGTTAATAATCAATAGATTGCCTTAATATTCATTATTAGAGTACTAGAGTCTGGCAGAGTCTCATGTAGAATATAAATATATAAATAGAGAAAGAGGGAGAGATTATATAAGGATTATACAAGAACAATAAGAGATTTTTCTACCTAATGATCCTTTTGGGTGTCAATCTAATAAAACCAAATCAGATTGCACAGTCTAATAGGGAGCATATTTTTCCTAGATGTTTGTTTAACCCTGTAGAATATGAAATATGTGTTTTTGTTGGGTATCATAACTGATACAACGGGCTTTTATTACAGTAAGAATTTGGAGCTCACACTCAAGGATGAAAATATCAGTTAATATCAGCAGCTGCACCAGATAGCATATTTTTGCTTTTTGCAAAACATATAATAATAATGTAGGAAATGGTGTTTGGATAATCAAGTAAATCTAAGGTGCTTCAGTCCAGTATGAGTTCAAAAGGGTTTATTACACAGCTCTGTGGAATACTTGATTCTGATTGGTCAATCGCGCCATCCAGTGGTGTGTTATTCCTCGATAACAACCGCTGAAAACAGATAACACAGGCTCATCCGGGTTACTGAAGTCAGCAGCGCTATACATTTGCAAGTTTTGCGTTTAGTGAGCTAATAAAATATTAAAAGTCAAATCAATATTTTGTGTACAGTTATTTATACCATCTAGTATCGTGGACTCGCTCTCTCTTGTTTCATACAAACGCAGCTGCTGCCATTTTGTGACTATTGTTTTGTACACTGTTGGATTAGAAACAAACAGGTACGATTTTAAAACAGTTTCATCCCAAATCAATATCTCTTATCTCCATAATGATTTATGTGGCAAAATGCTGTGTAATAAGTGGCATGACTGTATACCGTATCTCTTAAATGTCCATCTAGTTTGAAATTGCCGCGCTAGCAACTGCTCTCTCCGCGGAAGCTTTGAGTTTAAAGACCTAATAAAATATTTCAACTCGTAAGAAAAATGGACCTTCATGGCTACTTGCTACAGATCAATATTTTGTGTCTGAAATATTGATCGTGGCAAGTAGCCATGAAGGTCCTTATTCTGAGATAACAACCAGCTGGATGTACATTATCCCTTACATAAATTATCAATCAGACGACAGAAGGCATAATGTAGATTGTGTACAACAGGATTTCCGGCAAAGTTTTGATTACGTTGATAATTTAGAGGCCTTAAATTAAGTCTTTATAGGGTTAATATCTTAGAATTATAAAGTCTCTGTCCTGTCACATTCTTTGGCTGATCTTTATTAATACAAGAGCACAAATACACACAGATCAAACAAAGGCCAGAAACAGAGCAGAACAACTCATGAGGGCAATGGAAAAAGCTTTAATGGAAAAAAACCCTTTAGAAACAGATGGGACTAAAAAACTGAAAACTCAAAGAAAACATTTTTGGCTTCAATTGTTTCTGTTTATTTTTGTTACCATGGACTTGCAGAGATAATGTCCTATAACACATCTACTGGTTACCGGCTCTGATGCAGTGCACTGACCCAGTTAAAGCCTCAGTCCATTATCACTGAATGAATGATTCTGAGAGTGCAAATCAGACTGTTCAAAATCTACTGAACAAACTGCAATGACTGTCCCAATAATACCACAAAAGAACTGCAGGAGAGATCATCTCTTTATCCGTTTGCCAACACAACTCACCGTTGTCATCTGCCATGCTGCTGTCTGATCCCTCCTCAGGATGAAGTTAAGCTCTTCTGTTTCCAACCATCAGAGAGAAAACACTAAATAAAATATGGTGGCAAAAGCATAAGAGTTTGATTAAATAAATAAAAAATGACAAGAATAAAATAGCAGAACAGAGCAAGGTAAGCATTTGTGCTTATAAAATAAACTTTTTTATTTAATTTTGAAATGACCGATCGTTTCGCTAGATAAGACCCTTATTCATCATCTGGTATCGTTTAAAGCCCTTTGAAGCTGCAGTGAAACTGTCATTTGGACCTTGAACCGTTTCTCCATTATATGGAGAAAAATCCTGCAATGTTTTCATCAAAAACCTTAATTTCTTTTCGACTGAAGAAAGAAAGACATGGACCATGACAAGACATGGACATGGATCTTGGATGACATGTGGGTGAGTAAATTATCAGCAAAGGTTTTTTTAAAAGTGAACTAATCCTTTAAAGAAGATAGTCCAACGCCATCAGGGCTCGCGAAATCACTAGCCCGACGTCCCGGGGGCCGGGGCTATTGTGTTTTCCAGTCTGGCTACCAAAATGCATAACCGCCCTGCCTGGCATGACGGGCTATCTGTGTAATCAAATTCCTCCCTTTATTCATATTATAGACTAGTTATTTTAAGGAAAAATATGAGCGCGCAATTTTTTGATCATGATGATTTATTTGAATCCATGTGCTAACACACCCTCACTGTAAAGCAGCTTTGAAACAAAAATATCTATATTGTAAAAAGCGCTACATAAATAAAGGTGACTTGCCATCATATATCCTGCTTTATAAACAGCATAAAATAATTAGAGCACCATCTACTTGCCTCAAGAATGTATGCTATTATTATTATTATTTATTATTACACTTCAATATGTGAATTATTCCATCAGAAATTTTTTAGCATTGTCAGGCTTTAAAACAAACCTGCGAGCTCTGGTTTATGGCTGCTATAAATTTGACATGCCACAAAGGTGACACTGTTTTCAAAACTCCTGATGCTTGGAATATTAACGGAACAATCAGAGAAAAGTGTCAAAGCTTCAAAGAGTCATTATTTCTCCATCCCTCCTGCATCCAACTGCAAGTTCTGACATTTGGGGAAGACAACTGGTGCTTCCACCCCTTGTAAAGCAGTGCCGTTCTCACTTGTGACAGATTGTGTGCGCAGTGGAGAACATTGCGAACATTGTGTGTGCGTGTGAGACAATGTCACATTTAAGGCAGTATTTTAGTTTTACTCTATCAAAAGTTCAGTATGGTGTACCACAAAGCTCAGTACTAGGACCGTTGCTGTTCACACTTTGTACATGCTACCCTTAGGAGATATCATTAGGAAGCGTGGCATTAGTTTTCTCTGTTATGCTGATGATACTCAGCTCTATATTTCTTCACGCCCTGACGAAACTTACCAATTCACAAAATTAAAGGAAATGCATATCTGATAAAAAAAAAACTGGATGACTAGTAATTTCCTACTACTTAATTCTGAAAAAACAGATTCTAATTATTGGACAAAAAACTTCCTCAGAAATAACCAAAAATACTGTCTAACACTTGATGGCTGCTCTGTCAAGTCCTCGTCGTCCGTTAGGAACCTGGGTGTGATCTTTAAATACCAGTCTTTCATTTGAAAGTCACTGTCTAGTATCTGTAAATTCAATTTTTTCATCTCAAAAATATATCTAAATTAGGGTAAATGACGGTGGCAGTTTTTTACCACCACGGTGGTAATGGACCAATCACCGGTTATGGCACGGTGGTTGGGGGGGGGGGGGGGGTGTTATATATATATATATATATATATATATATATATATATACACACACACACACACACATCAATTAAATATATTTTGAAATAAAAAAATTATAATAAACGAGGCTCAAACATCCATTTCGTAACGGACATGCGTGTCTATTTGCGCACTTCTGTCAATGAAACATCACACTAAAGCCTGTAAAGCATTGAAATAAATATCAGTAAATAATATAAACTTAAATAATATAATAAAGTTAAATATTTAAAAAAACATTTGTTTTATATTTATAGCTTTGAGAGGGATGTGGGACACGAGGAGGACAGACCATCTCTTTTCTAAAATCTTCAGGTTTTTTACTTGTTGTAAAAGGTCTGAAGAATGAATTTTATCTTCCACAAGGGCAAGACATGCAAGTTATGTTTGATTTTGCACTGCCAGAGAAAGCGAAACTAAAAATCACCCGTGCGTGTGAAACGCGGTTTACAAATAAATTTGACGTGCCTTAAGGCCTCATTATGCTTCTGCGTCAACTACACGGCGTAGCTACGTCGTCACTCCAACGGCGTCGTTGCCGTTTTATGGTTCTGCGTCAGGTTGCGTTGCATCAGGGTGCATCTGACCAATCACAGCCCTTGCGGTCTGCGTCACCTCGACGCGTAGTTACAATTTTTTGGAGGTGCACGTCGAGCTACGGCGTAGGGGTCGGAGAGGGGTTTGCGGCGATGCAGAGGGCTCTGCGGGGGTACGCCGTCGATTCGACGCAGAAGCATAAAACAGGCTTTAGGCCTACCAAGTATAATAACAGGCACAAACTGTGTTAAAAAGAATTTGACGTCCAAGTAAATAATACGAATATAATAGGCCTACTTAAAAACTAACCAAAGGAAGACATTTTTAATCCCCTGCGAAAATGGGCGAGACGAGACGTGAGTGAAGATTTGGGAAATGAAACAAGAGATTCCATGTCCAGTGGAATAACTAGGCCTAATGGAATATTGTTAAATTCGCTGATAATCGGGTGACCAGATCGCAAAACAGAATGCAAAGCCGACAAAGCTTAAATTTAAACTCTCTCTTTCGCAGGGAACTACACTAACCATTTCCACTGGTGGCACTTGCGCTACTAACTTTTTCAGTTACTGGCGCAAAACATGATTTGGTCGCACAAATTATTTATAGTAAGCCGCTCTCTGGATAATAATGAACAATAATGAAACTGTACTGCATTAGGGGTGGAACGGTACACAGAAGTCACGGTTGGAATCATACCTTGGTTCAGACATCACGGTTCGGTACAATGGAGTGAAAAGCAAAACAAAAATGCAGAAGGCATTGAAACATTTGTCATTTTTCCTTGACAAAATAAATATCTGAATAGAAAAATATTTCTTCAGCAGTTTGCAGTGCAGGCTACAATATTCAAATTACATGTTTTGTCTCGGAAATGCACATCTGACAGTGAGTTGACAGTAAATCTGCATCCTAACTCAAGCTAATACTACCATGATAAATTTATGTTCATTAACAAAAACAGTAACATGTTTTTTTTAATGTAACGACCACATTTTTATTTGGTAAAATGTAATATTCGGACTGTTTGAGTTTTATTAAAATGAACCATTGGTCATCCAGTATCATGCATTTGATTTAGATCATGAAATCCACAGATAAAACCAGGCATAGATAGCCTATAACTTAGCACCTCCTATCATGGCAAAATATAACTAGGCTATAGCTTCTATGGTATTTGTATGAAAAACAGTAGCCTAACAGTTAAATACATTTTTAAATACTGTAATTATATTCCATTAGACATTTAATACATTGTCTACATTAATAATATAATACAATTCAATATGTATATTCCACATTTCATGGTGCAGTTAATATTACTAGGCTTACGTTACAGTAAATCCATGGTAGATGGATTCAGTATCAGTTCAGATTCTGACTGTATCGTTGCTCACAGTGTTTCTCCTGTTTGTCAGCGCTGTTTTATCTGCCTTTAAACTGGACATGTGTGTTCTTTGCTGAATTCAAGCGCATCTCACTGGATCTCGAGTCGTGAGTGAGGCCGATCAGAGTAAACGCGTCTGCTCTAGTGAACTCGCGCTGCCGTTTGGACTTTGAGCCGAGCGGATAACGCGCGGTTCAAATGAGTTTTGTTCCGCTTTTGGAGCATAAACATTATCGAACATTTATCGACCTCTTGATATCGTTTTATTGAGAAAAATTATAGCGTTTAAAAATTTAATTTAAAAATTAAATTAACCTATCTCTCTCACACACAATAGTCAGTGATACATTTGCGACCCATTAAAAATTAGGGTCGCAATGACATTTCAAAAGGTCGCATATGGGTTGGGTTGTAGTTGGTGCTGAGGGCACGCAAGGTCTCTCGCTCTCTGCCGCGCGCTGCACGGTTTGGAGCACATACAGTATGTTCTGTCTCGCACGCGAGATTTGAACAGGCCGGTGACACACTGGCTGCGTGGCGTGCGCGTCTCAGCTGCGTGGCGTGCGCGTCTCAGCTGCGTGGCGTGTCCGTTTTTATTTCGACTCCCATGTTAACAGGTGAGCTTGCACACTGCCTGCGTGACACGCGCGTCTCATGCTAGAAATAGAACCGACGCCTATTTTTCACGCGACATGCAAGCGTGTGGGAAACGTTTCCAGGCAAAATACAATAGGAAAATATGTTTCTATGTTATTTTGTACACGAATACATATTAATAAATTACATTTTTGACAAATTCAGATATAAATATAGGCCTCATTTAAAAATAAATAAATAAATAAATAGGCCTAATTATCAATTTTCAAATATTGCACCTGTCAAGACAGAACGAAATATTCTGTAGTCTATTTTGCTGTCAATACTGCTGTGCTGACATTGTCTTTATCAGTAGGCTTTATGCTTAACACAAAGTATAGGGCTTCCACAACTTTCTCCCATATGTTGAACAAGGGTGATGCGTGTCAGCAGCGCCGCGTCAGACACGCTTCTGATGTGCAAAGACACAGAAAACGCGACAGAAACGCCACGATCACGCCACGCAGCCAGTGTGTCACCGGCCTAATTTAGGGGAATCAGAGAGCCGCTATCATTATGCGGGCTTTTTATAGGTTAATTTTTTTCAACAATTCAGCGCAACTCCAAAAAGGAGGACAAATGAGTGTCCGGCTTGAGGCTGCGCCGGACGCCGGACAGGGGGCTTAAAATCCGGACTGTCCGACCAAAATCCGGACGTATGGCCACCCTAGTTCAGGCATTGCTCAGAGTAGCATAAGCCGGGGAGGATTAAAGGATAAGGAAAGGGTTTTTTTTTTTTTTTTTTTTTTTTTTTTTTTTTGAGTGCTCACGGAAGAGATGAGTTTTCAGTTGTCTTTTAAATGTTGTCAGGGATTCCGCATTCCAGACAAGGGTGGGAAGATCATTCCACCAGCATTGGAACCCGTGAATGAGAATGTTCTGGAGAGTGGTTTTGTGGAAGCGTTCATATTCATGTAAAACAGCATTCATGTACAAAACAAATGTCTTGGCGGACCACCGCCAGTGCTACTCAGCCACCGCGGTGGTGCGGTTGCCAAGTTTACCGGCACAGCCCTAATCTAAATTACATGATATGCTCTCAATGACAAATACGGAACAATTAGGCTAGTTCATGCATTCATGACCTCAAGACTAGATTATTGTAATGCTATTATGGGTGGTTGCCCTGCACGCTTAATAAACAAACTACAGCTGGTCCAAAACGCAGCCGCTAGAGTTCTTACCAGAACCAGGAAGTATGACCATATTAGCCCGGTTCTGTCAACACTGCATTGGCTGCCTATTAACATTGTATAAATTTTAAAATATTGCTGATTACTTACAAAGCACTAAATGGTTTAGCTCCCGAGTACTTGAGCGAGCTCTTAACGCATTATAGTCCTTCACGTCTATTGCAATCTCAAGATTCCGGCCAGTTTATAATACCTAGAGTATCTAAATCGACTGCTTTTCCTATTTAGCACCTAAACTTTAGAATAGGGATGCACGATATATCGACCACATATCGTTATCGGCCGATAAATGGTCTTTTTTGATGTTATCGTTATCGATCCGATAAGAAAATTGGGCCGATATATCAAAGCCGATAACTAATAGATTATTTACTTCAGTTGAGAGATGCGCGCCGTTCGCCATGATGGTTCTGAATGATTGGATTCACTTCGAAAAGGAAGATACAGTTCAGTGCAACATGTGCAGCACAAATCTGTCACATAGGCTTCATAACATTATAATAAGAGCACGACTGTAAAAGCATGTTGTGAATTCTTCTTCGCCAGTGTTTCAACGCGACGAGCGCGTTGAGGCGGAAAGAGCGCGTCTATGGAGTTAAGCCTTCATGACGAGCACAGTCAAGTTCTCTGGCAGCATTCTGTGCCATAGTAAGTCGTAATATGTTTATTTTGTGTATATAGGCCTATATATATATGATTAATCTAATATAGGATGCGTTTGGTTGAGTTAATGAACGACGTGCGCAGGCGCAGCGCTTCATTGTTCGGGTGATCATCTTTATAGCGTGCGCAGCTCAAACAACAATGCACTTTTATAACTGTAATTGGGACTATCATATGTATGCCATTATAATGAGAACACTATTGTAATAAAACGTGAATTCTCTGGTTAGTTGCCGTCAGCGCGTTGTTGTGGGAATAGCGCGTCCAGAACAGCCTGGGATTAGCAACACATTGACCAGCACAAGTTCGATTGTGCATTCACGTCCTTTTGTGCAGATAAGTCGTAATATAAAGCTGATGTAATATAAATATCTGATTAATCTCACATATCATGCGTTTCGTGGGTTTAAACAACCTAGAAAAGTTTCCCGGTGCTCGTTCTCTTCAGCTTCAGCTCGCACAGATTAACCAACAATGCAAAACATTAACAGCTATGTTTTACACTGTCATATAATTATATTCACCATTGTAATAAATTAGTAAATTCTTTGGGTTTGCATTCTTCAGCAACCGTTGAGTTGATTAACCTTCTAGCAAAGCGATTCAGTTCCACGCTCGTTCTCTTCAGCTTCAGCTCGCGCTCACACAGCAATGTCATTTAAACAGTAATGCTATTAAAGATGTTTACTATTAGGCTATTAAAATAGTTAATTTTTTTTTTTTTAAAAGATTGCGTTATAATTATTAATAACTAACATTATTTTGTTCTCGTATTATTTTCATCAACGATATGGTTTGATTAAAATAATTTCCTTATTGTCGATTCCATTTTATTGATCCATGGCACAAGCATTTTGTTTCTTTATATGCAGCCCAATGTTAGCCTATCTAATAACTTGTTTGCAATATTTAGGTATTTTATTTTTGTTAGGCAATAGATTTTTTGATAACACTAAGGTCTCATTTGTTAATGCATTAAGTAACAGAGAGCAATAGCCTTAATTGTTAGTTAATAAAATATGTGTGTTCATGTTAGTTCACAGTGCATTGACTAATGTTAGATAAAACTTTCTTAAAATGTCTTATAAAATTGTTGGTTCATGCTAACTAATGCTAACAAAATTAAACCTTATTATAAAGTGTTACCATTTTTTAATAAAGAAAGTTGCCCAGTGTAAAATTAATTAAAAAAGTTAAGGAATCTTACACTGGTTCAAAAGGCTATACTTGTATACTAGGGACAAGGTTTTTAATTGTGAGCCTTCTGTTTATGTATACAGGCTATCAAAGTATATAAAAAAATGTATTTAGATTTATCGGCCAATATATCGGTTATCGGCTTTCAAATGTAAAGAATTATCGGTTATCGGTATCGGCCAAAATGTTCATATCGGTGCATCCCTACTTTAGAACTAACATTGTCCTGGAAGCAGACACACTCTGTCAGATCAAATCTAGACTAAAAACACATATCTTTGACCTAGCATACATATAACACATTATAAACTTCTATAATTCAATGTTAGGCTGCATAGATTAGATCAGCCGGAACCGGGAAAACTTCCCATAAATCCTGATGTACCTGTTACATCATAAGAAGGATGGAGTCTACGCTAATATTAGTCTCTCTGTTTATCCCGAGGTTTACCGCAGTCCACCGGATCCAGGCCGTATCCGGGTCTGATGAAGGACCTGCGTCTGGACACGACGACAACGCAGTCCTGAAGCGTCAACTAGTCTCTCCCTTGTGAAGGCCTCCTTCCCTTCACCTCTGTACAGATAAAACTTTGTCAAAATAATTCCAGTTCACATGGCTATGCGGAAGCTATAAATAATTCTGTATTACACATTTATAAGGCCAGACAAGTAATTTGTTGAGGTCAATTTGTAAAGAAAAACTACACGTCTGCGCACATATTCAAACACCCATACCTATAGACTAAACATGTAATACGCATGTGCACGCGTCTGCGTTTTCACAGGTTTGCGTTTTTGAAGTTTGCGCAGAGATAATCTTTCTTTTCAAAATTTTGACTTGCACCTTGGAACCTATTTCAAGGTTTGCGCTCTCAAGCCACCAGGCACTGTTTTGTGTAAATGAGCGGGCCGGAGCGCGTTAAGGGTTTTCTGATAGAAAGGTGTTGTTAGCTAATAACTGATGATCTTTGCAATGGAAGTGAAGTGAATCAATCAAAACTAACTTTAGCTAGGCAATAACTTTATTCTAGAGCTGCTGTAAAGCCAAAACAATCTCTGTTACTTTAATTTCCTATTATCACTGTGAAGCTGCTTTGTAACAATCCATATTGTTAAAACCGCTATATAAATGAAGGTGACCTGACTTGACTGTGTACATGCATATTTAATGACCCGTTAAAGTCAGTATGAAATAGAAGTTACGATAGTCTTTTCTTCCCTATTGTGACGTATATTCCAAATGAAATGGCTTCTCAAACAAGAAAAAATGTAGAGCGTAACTTATTTTTTCCATGGAGAATTAATTGGTCGCTATAGCTACAACTGTGTTGTTTTTAAAATATAAAAAATGCTACATTAATATACTAGTTTCAGATAAACTTTAATTAAAAATATATACATCAGTGCACTAACCCCCAAACCCCACCCCCAAATCCTTCTTGTCGGTTATTGGCTGGAACAGTTCGTTATGTTTCATGGTGTGGGTTAGCCCAGTTGGTTTTTGTTGCCGTTTGTGGAGCCTGGGGTGTCTGCAGAGACCGCGTTTTTTACAGTGTGTTCAGGAGACAGCAGCTAGCGGATAGTGAGGAGATGTTTGCTGTATGTGACCAAAAAAAATGTGTTGGCCCAAAAAACGCGTAACATCGCTTAGAGCACCTTTAATAGAAGAATAGATACAAATAAAAATTGTATTTGCTGTACTGGCATCCGAAACGGCACCTAAACTCACTACACATATCACCGTTGACTTTCTAGGCTGGAAAAAGAGCACACCGTAATTCCTCTTACTCAAACGACGTTCATTTAAAACGTGTCGAAACTGATACATCTAACGTTACGTTACTACAGCCACAAACCCGCAGATACAAATAACTGCAATACACGCATTTGCAGCGACAACCCATATACGATTGATGGAAATAGCAGAAGTTACATGCCCACATATAAACAGAAACAAATGTACAGTACTTGTAATTAAAACTATTCTGTAAGAAAATATGAATAAACACAAATGTATGTAAACATTAGTTCTGTCTCTTACTGAGGCCGGTGCGTTTAAATGCTACGATATCATTGCGTAATTAAACCAACAACAATAAGCAAGCACTCGGTCTCTCAACTCCAAACAGTCTAAGACATCACAACATGATTTATTATAATTAATAAACGGGTATGGAAAAGAAAAACGGGTATTTAAGACACAAATACCTCTTACCCTCGTCTGTCACCTCCGCCATCTTACTTCCGGCTGTCTAACCATAATCCCTTGCGCTCAACAGTGACGCAGAGAGCGTGAGCTCATGTCTGTCGCGAGCTTGTAGAGTGATATTAGCCATATTAAACATATAATTATGTTTTATTTTATTTTATTTTACTTTAACCTGTTAACTGTCACTAAGCTTTTTTAGCGTCGATCTTAATAGTTCATGAATGCTTTTTGGAATACAGACCTAAAGTTGTTCTCTTTTTAGAGAAGACCCTCAGATGAATCACTTCAAAAGTTTTACGTTACTGTAAACCAAATATACTGAACTAAAAAAAAAAATGTGTTTTACAAAATATTATCAGTCTATTTACTTGAAAAATGAAAACCATTTGTTTAAAGGGTAAATTCGCCAAAAAAAAAAAAAATCTGTTTTTGATTACTGGCCCTCTTGTCTACAACCCGTAAGACTTTCGTTCATCTTCAGAACATAAAGATCTTTTTGATGAAATATGAGCTTTCTGTCCCTCCATTGACAGCTACACAACTACCACTTTGAAGTTGCTAAAAGTTCAAGAGATTGTAAAAATAATCCATAAGAATTGAACGGTTTAGTCCACACTTTCTGAAGAGACTTGATCACTTTAAAAGATGAACAGATTTAATTTTGGCATTTATTCACATTTAAGCATTGATCAGCGAACATAAACAGAAGCTCATTGGTTCTCGCATGTCAAGCGAACATGCTTGAGCTTCCGTTTATCATGATTATTGATGAATATAGTGAATAGCCTAAATTCAATCTGTTCAGAAGATTTGGACTAAACCACTCAATACATTAGAACTTTTGTAAGGGTCAAAGTGGAAATCACTCAATTTTATGTTAATCACTCAAAAATATGTTAATTTGTGTTCGGAAGATGATTGAAGGTCTTGCGGGATTGGAACGACATGAGGGTTTGTAATTAATGACAATTTTTATTTTTGGTGAACTATCCCTTTAACCAAGTTGTGTCTTAAATTTGAAGTTGATGATATCACAAAAATTAAGTCTTTAATGTACAGTAGCCTGTTAACTATAGTCTGCTACCTGGACACACAATTAACAGAAAATATGAGAGAAGAAC
The DNA here is from genome assembly GCA_036326025.1 of Chrosomus eos. Classification (NCBI taxonomy): domain Eukaryota; kingdom Metazoa; phylum Chordata; class Actinopteri; order Cypriniformes; family Leuciscidae; genus Chrosomus; species Chrosomus eos. The sequence continues at coordinate 28,236,204 of CM070839.1, forward strand.
TAGGCTAAACTTTAGTAACATCATAGTCAGAATGCAGTACTGAAGATTCGTCTCATGTAGTTTATCTTACTGCCACCAGATGACAGTGTGAAACATGAAATATAGACAACAACCAACACAAGCCTGCTTATTATATATTTTGTGTATATTATATATATTATGTCACATTCATTGCATTACAGTACCAGTTCAAATAGTTTACCTGAGCATCAATTTATTGGAATAAGAAAAATGATTTATAAATATATAGACTAAACCATATGAAACAAGTGATGTTTTGCTTTCAAGACACATTTTGGAGTAAGATACACATTCCCTTTAATAGATGGTTCACACTTAAGATTAGTATAAAAATCCATATAAAATCTTCATGCTATCGCCATGTTCCCAATCATGTTTTAACATCAGTTTGGTGATCATTCTGAGCATCTAAATCATGATACAGTGGCTCTCTGTTTCTATACAGACAATAATGCTGTATTATGAAAATTACGTCAAAGAATATGGAGAACACGCCCAGTCCAAACTTTGTGGGGTCTCCAAATATAAACTTCCATTTATCTGTCAAGGAAACATAAATTAAAACAATTATTTGAGTGCATGCAAACTTCACTGAAGTATTTTGTATAGGAAATGAAAGTGTTTGTGTGGTCTCACCGTTGTTATAGGCCTGAAGGAACATCTGAATCAAACTGAAACTGCCCCCCGTGAGGTCCAACAGCACATTCCCGATGCTCCATCCCTTTGTGCTCTGCCTGCAGTAGTTCATGTAAGCCTGAAAAGTCATTCACATTTAAGTATATGTTATGTCAAATATTTGAACCTGTTTTTAATAAAGAATATGCTAAAAAAATATATATATTTTTGAATAATTGAACCAGGCTTTGTGGAAAGTTGTCAAGTTTTGTTTTAATTTATCCATATTTGAATACCGTATATGATATATTTCATCTCAATACAGGCAATATTTTAGGCAATAGCCCTCCATTAATGTTGGCATAAAACAGCTTCATGCAAGGTCCGAAATGCCACCTTAAAAGAGAAGGTGTTTTTTGAGTGTGTGTGTTTATAACCTAATATAATAGGCATCACATGATCAAGAGTGGTCTTTTCCCAAATATCAGTATGATTGCAAAACTGATTTTATACAACAGTTAAAAATCAATAACTTAATTATATTAACTGGCCATTTTAGACTATTAGTAAGATGGATTTTGTTGATAATGGCTTCATTTGATTAGTAGCAGTGTTAATTATTAAAAGATCAACAGTATTTAACTTTGCTTCCTGTAAATAAATAATAAATAATAAATAAATAAATAAATAAATAAATATATATATATATTATATATATATGTATTTATTTATTATTTATAGGAGGCAAAGTTACATAATGTTGATCTTTTAATATACTGTGTGTATGTATATATATATATATATATATATATATATATATATATATATATATATATATATATATATATATATATATATATATATATATATATATATATATTATATATATACAGTATATATAAAATATTAATTTTGGGTCAAATTTGATTCATAGGGGGAAAAAGTATATATTATAATAATTAATTTCCTATTAATCAAATTTGATCCAAAAATTTTTTATTGACCCAAAAATTTAGACTTAAAACAAATTATGTTACTACAATGTACAATCAAATTCTATCAAAATCAAAGTTTCTACACTTCAGGACACAGATAGCTACACTTTCTTAAGACATTAGAACGGTTACTTGTATTCTGATTTTTGGAAACTCTTTCTCAATCTAATGTTACAAGCCACAAGTACAAACAAGTGTACAATTCTGTTAAAACAAAGGGGAAGTGTGAAATCTATGTTTAGCATTGCAGTGAACTGCATCACAATCTACTGCACAGGTCTAAAAGTAGCCAGCATTTACAAAGGAATAGTTCACTCATTCTGTCCTCATTTACCCACACATATGACATTACAAATTGATATTTTACTAAATACAAATCTCAAATTTCTTTCACGCATGTGAATATTCAAACATGATGTCATTGCCAGGTTTGATTCTCATGACCGAACAAAACACTGAATGTTTCCAACTGAATGAGATTTGACAGCTACTTTACAATGGAGGATGAAGATTTTGAAGTGTTGAAATGTTGTTTTTGGAGTTTGACAGCCCCAGTTCTCATGCACTTTTATTTGTTAGAACAAAATAAACATAATGATATATACACCTCCTTTGTATTTCATTAAAAAATTAACACAGTCATTTTTTGCAAGACAGTGAGTAAATGATGACAGAATGTTAATTTGTGGGTGTAGCTTTAAGGCATGTTTGTGCTGTTGTGGTGTGAGAGAGGAGAGTTGTACCTGAGGGATGTACTTGACGAGTGTGACACCCAGTTTAATGTAAGAGAAATAGTACAGATAATCCAGCCAGGAGATCTTGTGTGCCACAGCAACAAACAGGGAGACGAGCGCAAAGGTCCAGCCAATCACTAATAACCCAATGGCCACTTTGGAAACCTTTTGCCCACCTCTCTAAATAAAAAAGAAAAAGTTTAAGAACAGTGCAATGCAATTTCAGTCTCTTAACTTTTTTTTTTGGTATTTTTTTACAATACAAAAAATATATACTTTTTTATTTAAAAACTAATCATATGACTAATCATTACTTGCCATAAATGTATTACTATACCATTTAAAAGTTTGGAGTCAGTATTAAGATATTTTAATGTTTTAGAAAGAAGACTGCATTTATTTGATTTAAGAAATACTGCAAAAACAATAATATTGTGAAATATTTTTAGATTATTATAACAACTTTTCTTTTTTAATATGCTTTAAAATGTAATTTATTCCTTCCTGTTGAATTTTCAGATCATTACTCCAGTCTTCAGTGTCACATGATCCTTCAGAAATTGACTGATCTGCTGCTCAAGAAACATTTATTATTATTATCAATGTTGAAAACATATGTGCTTCCATATCATTTTTTGTGGAAAATGTGACAACAGTGAATCCTTGCTAAATAAAATAATTACCTTTTTGAAAAAAAGACTGACCCCAAACTTTTAAGCTATAGATAGATAGATAGATAGATAGATAGATAGATAGATAGATAGATAGATAGATAGATAGATAGATAGATAGATAGATAGAACATAGTCAAAACTATATATTTACATATACTGTATGTATGTACATAGGTTTGCGGTCTGTCTAAAATGTTGTGACCGAAATAGCGAGCGAGATGCAGCAAGAGCATGCGTGCAAAAATAAATAAATAAATAATTATACAAAACTGTTTTGCGTGTGTGCTCTCGCACATTCTTTTGGTCAGAACCCAGCAGACGGCAAGCAAAACACAACATGGAAGATGTCCAAGTGTTTTCCCGTTATAGTCAACACTGAGCGAACTTTGTTTTGACGTTCGGGATTCAGATTAAAGCCTGTGCAGACCTCTAATGTATATATGTGTGTGTGTGTGTGTGTGTGTGTGTGTGTGTGTGTGTGTGTGTGTGTGTGTGTGTGTGTGTGTGTGTGTGTGTGTGTGTGTGTGTGTGTGTGTGTGTGTGTGTGTGTGTGTGTAAAATAATATTTTGTTCATATTTTCACATTAGTGTTTCAATGTTTACCTCATAGATGGCACACTGGCAAATATAGACGAGAGTGAGAACTACTGCATGGAGACTGAAGAAGACGTCATTGGCATCGACAGGAATGACTCCATTCGGATCTTTCTTCAAGAACTCCTCCTGTAGATGCACCATTTATCATCTCCGTTAAAAACTGCTAGTAAACAATCAGACAAAAGCTAAAGACAGTAAACTGCTTTAGTACAACTAGCACTATTAGACTAATTAGACCTTTAAACATTAAGTGTGTTATTTAAATTTGACAACCTGAAAGCTGTCAATTGCATGCACCTGTATATAAGTCACCCAGAATAGGCCAACGTTGAACACACTGTAAGCAATGAATCCAGTCAAGTTGAGAGCGAGGTAATCAAAATTGAGGCCTACCACACTATGAAACAAAACACACACGTTATTCATCATATTTTCATTCCGTCTAAATCCTTAAATCTCAAAGAAAATGTTGTTGTACCTTCGTCGTTTCCAGTTCTCAAACACCTGTGGGTAGAACGACACGGACCAGGCCAGGAAGTAGATCCAGCCAATGATTTGGTTGATGATGAAAAGGACGTTGCTTCTGACAATCAAGAATCTGATTCGTGTTTCAAAGCTGGAAAAAGAGAAACCCCCGCCAGCTTAGTTATTTTCATATATCCCATATTACCGGTAAATCCCATATTATTCTTTTGCAGATATTTCCTTTCATGTAGTGTGTATTGTAGCTGTTTGTAAATGCAAAAGGTCTGCAAAGTCTTAAAGATCAAATGGAGTTATGCAGTCGTGCTCTTCCAAAAGATTTGATATGGTAAAACTAAGGCCATCGTTAGTGTTGTATCACGGTGTGCATTTAGTTCCCTTTCAAGGCTACGGAACTTCGACATTACGGATGTCGTATATGGGAACTCTCTCTCATCCTTCACTTCGCTGAAATCTTATTGGCTAACTCCAGCAGAGCTGGCCAATTGACGCAAATCATGCAAATACTGAAACCCCGTTGCAGTAATATGCGAGTGCAGCGTCAATTCCTCTTCAGAATCTCTCTCTTCACGCTCAAATCGTGTGCTAGAAAGCTGATACTACTCTACATTGTATATTGCTATTGTTGAAGGTGCACCGGAGATACCTGAACTGTCTCCAGCATCCGATGGCGACCGTCTGCAATTTATGCTCGGGCCCCATAGTGCCCCCTGACATGCACCTGTTCTGCATCGCGTGCATGGGGCTGGCCCATGCGGAGTCAGCCCTCAGGGATGAAGGGTCCTGCGAATTCTGCGCGGACATGTCCCTCCGAGCCCTCAAGGCCAGGCGGGACGAAGCCCGCGCTGCTGCGGGGATTGGGCCTGTTGCCGCCTCCGAGCCACTGGCAGGCCCCCCCAACCGCGAAGTCGAGGCTCGACCCCCGGTGAGCTTCCCGGACCCGTCCTTTCGACCTCCTCGCGACGTCGCGGACTTCGTGTCTTTCGGGGTGAGTGAGGAGGAAGACTCTATGTCCTTGTCGGCCTCCCGAGAACGACTGGGGCGCGGAGCAGGCCGCTCCGCTGGCTTCTACAAAGGAGCACGAGACCCCGGCGGATCTGCAGGAAGAGCTATTCCGCATCCTCTCTAAGGCCGTCGAGGAACTGGATTTATCCTGGAAGGCTCCCGACGAGCCTTCTAAGAGCAAGTTGGACGCGTGGTTCCCCCAATCAAGCCGCCGTCAGGCCGCTTCGAAAAGGGGAACCCCGTTCTTTCCTGACGTGCATGAGCACGTGGTGAAGTCGTGGGTGGCCCCGCAGTCGGCGCGCACCCTCACTTCAACCCAGGCCATGTTCCCCCCCGTGGACGAGACGGAGGACCACAGCTATCTTCGCATCCCCCCTGTCGAGGAGACCGTCGCTGCACACCTTTGCCCGTCGGCTCCCGCCCTGGGCTCGGACCGCACCCTGCCGTCCCGAGCTTGCAGGTTTACGGCTCACCAGGCTAACAAGGCCTACGGCGCCGCGGGGGAGGCGGTCTCTGCACTACACGCTATGGCCGTTCTTCAAGTGCTGCAGGCCAAGCAGTTGAAGTCTCTGGATGGCGCCGCCTCTGTCGACGCTGACGCCATCCGAGACCTCCGTTCGGCAACGGACCTCGCGCTCCTGGCCACGAAGCGCTCGGCCCAGGCGATTGGCCGTTCGATGGGGTATCTGGTGGTCCTCCACAGACACCTGTGGCTTACCCTGTCGGACGTGCAGGAGGCGGACAGGAAGACGCTGCTAAACGCACCGATCTCCCCTGATGGCCTGTTCGGAGACGCCGTGGAGAAGGTAACCGAGCGGTACTCCGAGACGCAGAAGAAAGCGAAGGCAATGAGCCACGTGATCCCTCGGCGGGCGCCGCCGCCACCCCCGCCGCAGCACTCTCGCTCCCGCTCGTCTTCCTTTTTTTTTCTTTTTTTCTTTTTTCTCCTCTTGCACCTCACACTGTGTTACCCGCCCTGCCTTCGAGCAGCGCAGAGTCACGGTCATTAACTATAAAGGCACCTCGCGGGAAGCGCGAAGTGTCTATCCCCAGCCCTCACATAGCGGCGATGACCGCAGGGTCGTTTCCTGACAGCGTGGGAAGCCATTCCGGGCATCTCGCCGTGGGTATTGAATGTAATTCGACACGGGTACACACTTCAGTTCAAACGCAGACCACCCCGCTTCCGCGGCGTAATCCAGTCATTAACTTTGCCCCAAAACGCTCAGGTGCTGAGGCAGGAAGTGTGCAGCTTGCTCGGAAAGAGGGCGATAGAACCGGTTCCCCCGAGCGAGCGGGAGAGCGGGTTCTACAGCCGCTACTTTGTAGTGCCGAAGAAGGGAGGGGGTCTCCGCCCCATACTGGACCTGAGACCCGTCAACAGAGCGCTCCACAAGCGCGCTTTCAGAATGACTACACTGAAACAGATCCTGGCGCAAATTCGCCCCGGGGATTGGTTCGCTTCAGCGGATTTAGAGGACGCTTATTTTCACATCCAGATAGCGAAGCGTCACAGGCGTGGACGCCCTCCTTCGCCACTTGAAAATGCTGGGTTTGAGGGTAAACGTCCAGAAAAGTGTGCTCACACCGAGCCAAACTATCACATTCCTGGGAGTATGCTTGGACTCGGTGAGAATGAATGCGCGCCTCTCCCCCGAGCGAGCGGAGGCTCTGAGTTCTTCTCTCTGTCTCTTCAGACCTGGCAGACTCGTCCCACTGAAGGAGTTTCTGAGGCTACTGGGACGGATGGCAGCGGCTTCGTCAGTGTGTCATCTGGGGCTGCTGCATATGAGACCACTTCAGCACTGGCTGAAACCGCGCGTCCACCCGGGAGCGTGGCATTCTCGGCCGCAAGCGCATTATGGTCAGCCGTGTATGCGCCCACACCCTGGCCCCGTGGAAGAACCCGGATCTCTACAGTTCAGGGGTCCCCATGGGTATAGTGACGCGACGCGTGGAGGTCCTGACGGACGCTTCGTCCACCGGGTGGGGAGCAGTCTGCTTGAGCAAGCCCGCCTCTGGTCGGTGGTCAGAGAGGCAGATGGAGTGGCACATAAATCGCTTGGAACTGGAAGCGGTCTCTTAGCCCTAAAAGTCTTCCGGCCTCGGCTGGAACAACGGCACGTGTTGATTCGGACCGACAACACTTCCGTGGTCTCTTACATCAATCGCCAAGGCGGTTTGCATTCCAGGGACCTTTTCAAGCAGGCGGAATCCCTCCTGCTGTGGGCGGACCGGTTCTTTCTCTCAGTAAGAGCGGCGCACATCCCCGGCGTTTTGAATCGCGGGGCGGATATGCTCTCGAGGAGCGGGATTCCTCAAGGGGAATGGAGGCTTCACCCCGGGACGGTTCAACTGATATGGGAACGTTTCGGCAGAGCGGAGATCAACCTCTTCGCGACGAGCGAGAACGCGCATTGTCGGAGGTTTTTCTCGCTGTCCCGTTCCTGTACACTCTGAAGTGGGGTGTTTTCTCTAAATGGTGTCAGGATATCGGTTTAGACCCAGCGAACTGCTCTGTGTCGGATATTCTACGCTTCCTTCAGTACAGAATGGACGAAGGGAGCCTGCCATCTACCCTGAAGGTATACGTGGCTGCTATTGCGCCGTTTCACCCCCCGATTGACGGACAGTCTATCGGTAGACATGTGTCGGTGACACGGTTCCTTAAAGAAGCTAGGAGATTATGCCCTGCACGACCGCCCTCTGTGCCGCCGTGGGATTTGACTTTGGTCTTGGAGGCTTTGTCACGACCGCCCTTCGAGCCCTTAGTGTCGATTGCAGTTAAGGAGCTTTCGATTAAAACGGCGCTGCTTCTCGCTCTCGCTTCGGCGAAGCGGGTTGGGGATTTACAGGCTTTCTCTGTCAGCGATGATTGTATTCGTTTTGGACCCGGAGACTGTCAGACCGAGGCCGGGTTATGTCCCGAAATCGCTCAATACCCCGTTCAGGGCGCAGATTGTTTCTTTGCCTGCCCTATCTGTTGAGCCATCAACCTCACTAGGTCTGGATGCTCAAAGTGCTATTTGCCCAGTCAGAGCGCTCGGGGAATACATTTCTCGCTCGGCCGCTTTTCGAAGTTCGGACCAGCTGTTTGTGTGCTTTGGTGGGTGTAATAAGGGACGTGGAGTCTCTAAACAGAGGCTTGCTCACTGGATTGTGGACGCTATTGTTTTGGCTTATGATTGCATGGGGCAGGAATGCCCCCTCAGCGTTAAGGCCCATTCGACTAGGGCGATCGCCTCTTCGTGGGCCTGGACTAAGGGTATGTCTATTCAGGATTTATGTCTTGCGGCTGGCTGGTCTTCTCAGAACACATTTGCCAGGTTTTATAAGTTGGATTTACCCTCTGTGGCGTCTCGAGTGCTTTCGGTGAGTTGAATACATACACAGCATTGTTAGAGCTGCTCTGCGCTTTGCTCATGAGCTGTTCTGTGTGCTTATGTGTGTTTTTACTGTTGTCACCACTATGCGTTGGCTTCTCTACTGTTGTTGTTGCCCTGTTGGTCGACAGTGCAGCCTTCCCCCGGTTAAACTGCACGGGATATGCAAATTCTGGCAGTGTTTTGTGAGCTTGTGATTCGTCCCTTTGGGCCTATCAGAGGTTGGAGGCTCACTATTGGCCAGTCTCGTCCAATCAGTTGCTTGCATTCTGGGGAAGCGGGGATGGTCGTGTATTGGGTTCTGTTGTCTGTGCCGGTTGTTATGCTACCACGGCGAGATTCTATACGGTTCCCATATACGACATCTGTAATGTCGAAGTTCCGTAGCCTTGAAAGGGAACGTCTCCGGTTACTTTCGTAACCTCGGTTGCCTGAAAGGCAAGGAACGAGACATTACACTCGCCGCCGTGTTCGCTATTGATTTGGCGTTCTGTTCGATTCTGAAGAGGAATTGATGCTGCACTCGCATATTACAGCAACGGGGTTTCAGTATTTGCATGATTTGCGTCAATTGGCCAGCTCTGCTGGCGTTAGCCAATAAGATTTCAGCGGAAGTGAAGGATGAGAGAGAGTTCCCATATACGACCTTCGTAATGTCTCGTTCCTTGCCTTTCAGGGAACCGAGGTTACGAAAGTAACCGGAGACGTTTTCAACATACACTGTAAGCAGTAGACCAATCACAACAAACTGACCCGACGTCTGGCCAATCAGAGCAGAATAGGCTCTCAGAAAGGAGTTTAAAGAGACTGAACGTATTGTAGGAGACTTCCAAAACAAAATTAGGAATTTTTTTTTTTTTGCTGTTTAGAATTAGAATATTATAGAAACTTTTTCAATTCAATGTAAATTTATTTGTATAGCTCTAGTGTTGATTTGATTAACGAAATCTGTTTGTCGATGAACTTTTTTTCTATGACAGAGACGATGACGAGACGACACTAATGTCAATAAATGATAGCTGTGACGATATCAACAGGGAATATAATTGACGAAAAAAATGACACTAAAATGTGATAAAATAAAAACCTTACCAAAATCTCTTTGTTTTTGTACAAAACTAAATATTACAGACTGTTTAGCTGTTGTTGTTTTTTTATAGAAAACATTAATGTCCCCTGTGGTGAAAATCAAGTTTTTAATGTTGTTTATATGTCTATGTGGTGTTTTTAATATGCTTAAAGACACACTATGTACAAATTCATAAGTCAACACCATTACTGAGTATTTTCTCTTTAAAACTGCAGTGAACCAAAGACAGTCTCAAAAACACGGTTTGAAATCGCTGGTGTTTCTGATGTCAAAAACGATCTCTGAGCTGGTGTGAGTAAGTGGAGGTGGAGCTAATTTGCATATTCATAGAACTGCATACTAAATGAGGCAAGGGTGTAGAGGTACATTCAAGCTATTTTAATGCATGAAAAAAAATCAAGGAATTTAAATATGTAATTTTGGTGACAATTATTGACTACAGGGGGACTTTAATGTAATTCAGAATTACTTTTAGGAATTTCACCGTTTTGTTTTTTGAGAGAAATGTCTAGTTTTGCCTGTTTTTATAATGTAGAGAGTGTGTTAATTCATATGTGACCCTGGACTACAAAACCACATGGGTCAAATTTTTGACATTGAGATTTAAACATCATCTGAAAGCTGATTAAATATGATTTCCATTGATGTATGATTTGTTATGATAGGACGATATTTTGTCGAGATACAACTATTTGGTATCTGGAATCTGAGGGTGCAAAAAAATTTTAAAAATTAATAAAATCGCCTTTAAAGTTGTCCATTTATGTTCGCGATTGTGCTGCATTCACTCACAAAAATACATGTTTTATATATTTATGGTAGGAAATGTACAAAATATCTTCATGGAACATGATCTTTACTTAATATCCTAATGATGTTTGGCATCATTTTGACCCATATAATGTATTGTTGGCCATTGCCACAAATATGCCCGTGCGACATGTGATTGGTTTTGTGATCCAGGGTCACAAATGATAAATAGCCTACAATACATCAGGAAACTACTAGATTAGGTCAAATAACCCATGCGTATGAGTCGACATTCTCTTGATTTGTGCTTATAGATTTAATCATTTTGATGAAATGTAAAAATAAATTTCTCAAATGACAACAATCGTTGTGATTAAAAATGAGCAAAATAAGTAGTCGATTAAAACTTGACTAAACAAAAACAGGACTAGGTTCACTAAATATGAGAAAAACGAAGTACATTCAGCACAGGAATAAGAGACTTAGACTAAATTTAAAAATAGCTGACAAAATTAACACAGCATAGCACTTTAAACACTAAATACAGTTCAACTATTACCCAATGGCACACACACACCATTCTGAAATGCCCTGAATTAAGGAACTAAATAAATAAATAGAACTGGTTTAGGTGCTGATGCAACGGTCTCTAAATCTGGTTATAATTCATCCACTCGTGTTGCTTCATACCGTAACTGACAGCAAAAAATAACAGTATTGGAAGAATTAAAACTTTATAAAGAATGCCCATGTGTTGAACAAAATGTAGGCTGAAGAGTTCTTGAGAAACCAATATGAAGCTGTAGGAGAAGATCACTTGTTTCATTTTCATCCAGTGCTATGTTAAATTGGTGACAGATTAAGAGAATTTAGCTTACAACACACCTTTTTATGCGAGTGTCATTGCTGTAAAGGTAAGCGGTCAACTGACCAACTCCTATTGTCTGCACTTCAAAAGATACAGACGTGTTTCCTGCTGGCACAACAACCTGTGACAGAGGACAAACATAGATTCAATTGTTGTAGTTAATGTGATTATTCATGTAAAAATCAGCTAGAAAAATACAGGATTATTATATTATGATTAAATGGTAGATTGGATATGGGGAAGGCATAGACAACGAGATTTGTATACTGAAAATTACTTTATGTTATGACATATATGATGCCTTATAATATAAATTTAAAGATGTAATAAAAAAGCTCCAATCCAGAATTTAACATATTCCGTATAAAAGCAGGCGTCACAATATAAAATGCAGTAGAAAACCAACTTTACTATTTTCATAAATTGGCACAAAAACTTTGGAAGCTCGTTTCTGCCATGGAATAAACTTTTTATCTCACAATTCTGATTTTTTTAAAACTAATTTTAGAATTGTAAGATATAAACTTGTAATTGTGAGTTACAGTCTAATTTTGAGGAGAAAATGTCGTCTCACAATTAACTGCGAGTTTATATCTTGCAATTTTGAGCAAAAAGTTCAGAATATCAAGATAAAAATGTCGCAATTATCTTTTTAATTTTTTTTATTCAGTGATGGAAACAGGCTTCCATAGAAAACGGTATATTGCTTGAACATGGACAAAAATAATGATTAACTAAAATAATTTACTAGTTCCTACAATCTTTGTATTCAACAGCAAATTTTGAATATGATTAAAACAGAAGGGTGATTTGTATTAAAATATGATAGAAAAAAGTGCACATACCTCATCAGGCAGTTGAATTATTGAAGAGACATTATTTGATGAATATGTGATATTGAAATAAATAGTTACAGATGTGTTTAACGATGAACTGTAAATGCAAACACATGAGAAGCCAAATTGAAATTATTTCCCAAAACACATATTTTCTCAGTGATATTAGGGTGAATACACAAATCATACCTTAGTGTTATGTTGATGTTTTCAGAGGATTTTTCCTGTAGATTCACTATTGCTGGCGCTTTGATGGTCACTTCTGCATCTGTAAATAAAGTGATAATAACTTCTTTGTTCTCCCTTGTGTAATATCTTATTTTTGTATTTGAAACATTATACTCACCATCGAACCCCGTATGCGCACAGACAGAAAGCGTTAGGAGAAAAAATAATACAGTGTGTATCATCTTGACATTGCTTTTATAATCTTACCAGAGTATAATTATTACTGTTCAGTCATGCGCTATCATTAAATGTAAAGCGTACAAAATTTAGTACGTCTAGTAGTGTTTGAAAGACACAACTCAGATTAACTACACATCATCAACCGTCAGTCAGTCGATGAGTTAGTCATACAGTAGTACATATAAAACAATGAGCGCAAACTCAACCACAGGAGGAAACTGTTTATCAGTCTGTAGTTCCGCGTTGGATCACATGACTCGGGTCAGCTGACTGTGGGTCGCCTCGTCACTTGTATCCAGGTTTTCCACAGTTTGTTTGGATAAATAGGATCTCTTTATTTTCGGTTCTTGAGGTTGAGGTTGAGGTTGAGGTTAATGAAAGTCATTTTGCGTAGAGGAGCCGGAACAACTTTATGTGTTTTTTTTTTTTCTCAAAGATTTTGTAGAGATTTTAGTTTCCTCTTGAACATATGTTGATAAACCTGAAAATGTCAATTACTTTTTGTGCATTTTATTTTGAACAATGTGATTTTATTTGCTACATTTCATGTGCATAAAAACAAATTTAGCAAACAATTATTTGTGGCAAATTATACTTTTATATGATTTGTTATTTAAAGTTCCCCAATACTTTTTAAAATATTACCTTTCATGCACTGTGTCATGTAGCTGTTTGTGAATGTAAACGATTTGTGAAGTTGTGAAGCCGAAAGTGCACGATAAATAAAATGAATGTCTCCCAAAAGAAGGAATCGACTGAACCACCTAAACTAATTGAATTGGAATCCCACTTCCGTTACGGCTACACGTCACTGGGTAACACATTCGCCTATTCGTCTACGGTCTTTATTGTCTCCTGGCGAACAACATCTACTTTGACCCGTCCTCAAACGTTTTAGCTACTGGTTCATGTTGAGGACATGAGGAGAAGACGCTGTTTTCTGCTCTGCAAAAGCAAATTCTCTTTGTAAACGTGGTTAAAATGATCACAGCGATACAACAGCAGTACAACCTTTTGACAATTGCTTCTCAAATCTCTGAGGTCTAAATGGTATTTACAAACTTTTATCCATTAAAGATGGAACAGTACTTTATTTGGACCAACTTCTTAGAATCACAACCTGTAAGTATGATTAATTATTGATGTTATACCAGGTGTTCAAAATACGTAGTTTTGTGTTTTATATTTTGTAGGTCTCCAGCTAACCGGCTAACTCAAATTATTACTCTTACTGAAATACATGTACTTCTGCAAATCAGCTATGGGCCACTATTACCAAAAATTGTGCTCATTAATGCAGATTGTCTTTTATTCCCTTTCGAAAGGGAACTCGCGCTGCAAAGGGCACTATGGGGAATGCCCTTGGCGTGACGGTGTCTGAAGCATGTGTCAAACACAACAATGAACTTGACATTGGCAGGCGGCAGCCTATGACGCCACCACTGGTGCGACCGTGAGTATAAAAGGGCACCTGTGAAATACGTCATCCTCTTTCTTGTCTTCAGGAGACTGTTTTTTGTACATGAGTGAGGAGCACGTGCGTTTAGCCTAGATACCGTGGTGAATGTTTCAATTAATGAGATGCTAAATATAATTTTGGTTTTTACTAAGATTTTCCCAATAAATAAGCAAGAATAATCTTGGTGTCCCCCATGATTCCTGGTCTTTCAGACAATAAAGCCCTTAAATGTGACAAGCTCGTAATCACGACTTCAGAAGTGGGAAGTAGGAAATTTCCAATAGCATGTGAAGGCAGCATCAAATCTGCAGTGGTCCTCTGGTACAGGTTGTAGCTCTCACAAGTTTTTGTAATTACAAGTTTTAGAAACACATGAAGGCTTTTTGCATATCAGAATTATTACGGTTATTATGACATGGCGTAAACACACTTTTGTTTACACTTTTACACTTATTCAACCCCCATTGCAAATCAGGTTTATTGGCAAAATGTACAAATCAAACAAAAGTAATTAAAATAGCTCAACACAAGAAATGTGTTCAACTGAAAAAAAAACTTTTAATGACTTAAAAATACTCAAAAGTATTCTACCCCCTGAATAGAATCCCTCACAACTGCAAAACAGGTGTTATCTCAAGCACACCTGATGCAACTAATCAAGGGCTTCATTGGTTGTACCAGGTGTGCTTGAGCTAAAACACATGAAATATCTGAACTGGCTAAATTTCTTGAGTGTCACGTTTGACTGCATGTTAGAAATATGGCTAAATCAAAACAATGGTCCAAAAAGTTAAAGGTGCCCTAGAATGTGAAATTGAATTTATGTTGGCATAGTTAAATAGAGTTCAGTACATGGACATGACATACAGTGAGTCTCAAACACCATTGTTTTCTACTTCTTATTTAAATCTCGTTTTTAAAAAACACCCCTGAAAAACAGGCGAATCTCCACATAATACTGACTGTGATGCAACAGTCGGGATCATTAATATGTATGCCTCCAAAGATTTGCATATGCCAGCCCTCAATGACAAGCACTGCGCAGCCGAGTCATCGAAACAAGCGAGGATCAGAGGGAAAATGGCAGATCGTGGAAATAAATGATATGTTCCAGGCTGTGCAGGGGATGTGAGGACTTTTCATATCCTTCCCACAGAAAAGGAAAGTCAACAGGCGTGGTTGATGTTTATCTATAATCGGATACCGCAACAGTTTAATTCGAAGTTGTTAGTTTGCTCTGGCCATTTCACCACGGACTTCTTTTCTAACCTGGGACGATATCAAGAAGGCTTCTCTCAGTGAATAAATTATATACAGAAAGCGATCAAAGAACAATCTTTCCACACAGCGCGAGTTTATCTGGACACTTGCCAAACTCATTATGAAATCAATTATGTACATCATCGTGTTCGCATTGGTGAAAGCATTAGAGAGTGCAACTGCGTTGCTATGATAAGATCTTCATTCTCGCGATCAACAGACTGTCGCTTGATGGCAATACATTTAAATACTTTATAAACATCTCACGATTTGTTAATCTCGATAGTTGTGATAGTAAAAACGTATAAAATATCTGTAGTAAAGTGTTCGAGAGTGTGACATGTAATATGTAGCTATTTCATATGCAAGCATGTCAGCCAATCACAGCAGTGGCCGCTGTTACACTGAATCCCACAGCAGACACGCCCCTTCAATCAGAGTGTTCAAATGAGAGGCTAAAATCAGGCTAGGAAAAATGCTTTTTATTTCTAAATGATGACTATTTTTGATCTAAAAAAATACTAACATTATAAGGGCAACCCAGACAACATTATAAAATAATAAAATAACCCCATTCTAGGGCAAGAAGCGGCAATAATAATTTGTCACAAGCAATGACGCGTCACCATGGAAAGATGGATTCATTGAGGTATCAGGAAATCCTGGGAGAAAACGTCATGTCATCAGTGAGGAAGCTGAAGCTTGTGCGTCATTGGACCTTCCAACAAGGCTTTGTTGCAGAAGAAGTCCTCGAATATTCTACAGTGGCCATCACAGTCACCTGACTTGAACCCCATAAAATATCTGGTGGGATTTAAAGAAGACGAATATTACTGAACTGGAGGCCATTGCTCATGATGGGCTAAGATTCCTCAGAAACGCTGCAGAAGCTGGTTTATACATATTATACATCTTGTTTGCTGCAGGTCATAACAGCAAAAGTATGTTCCTCTAAGTAAAGATCTAAAGATGCTTGCCATGAAGGGGTTGAATATTTTTGAGACTGCAGAAGATTTGTATTGAATTTGGGGAAACCACTTGAAACATGTTGTATCGAGCTATTTCAATTACTTTTGTTTGATTTGTTCATTGCAAACAGCTGTAAATTCTAAAGTCTGTAAATTTTGCTAATAAACCTGATTTGCAATTGAGGTTCATTTTTATTACTGTATGTACCCTACATATGCTTAGCCTAATTCATTGACTGTATTTCATTCTTGAAGAATTAGGCATGCAGAGGACTAAAGAGTCCAAGAACAGAAATCGAACAAGTTTGAATAAGCCAATATAAATTATATAAGAGTAGGCTATACGTTTCTGCATTACTTCCACTCTCAGCGATGCAAAAATAATATGGAATGTTCACAGCTGTGTGGGAGAGTGGAGTAAGATGTTTAAGTCATATAAATTCTGCAAGCCTCAGAAAAATGAAATCAAGAACATCTGTAACATAGGGCTAAAGAAATATGACTTCATAAAAACGTGGTTAGGGGGAAGGTGCCATGTCATAAATAAATAAAATCCTTTTTTTCAGTGTAGTATAATAGCATATGCTTATGCAGAGATATTGTCAGAATGTTCTTGTGACAAAACAACAAAAATGTTTACAAAAAGTTTTACAAGACTAAATCAATCAAAACAACAGTTCTCCATATGGGACTAATTAACATTCCAGCCATCATCAGTGTTGCCGGAGGTCCCCAAAGAGGCTGAAGTGTCTTCTCAGTTTGAGGGGAACAAAAACTCTATATTCTCATATTCAGATCGCTGACCCTCACTTTATAACCCTCAAGACTTGGTGAAGTGGAACTCACAGAATTTCTGGTTTAATCAAAGGTCATACAACAGTCTCTAAACCTCTGTAACAAAGAAGCACCAATTCAAAGATGAGATTCTCATGGTTAAATGTTTAAGTTATTTATTAGCAACTGGAATTAAGTGGTTTATTAATAACAAATGGAATTCCCCAAAAGCAGCAGGGAGATTTTGGCACACTATGAATTATTGTCAGTCTTACTGGCAAAGACCTGCACAATATCACTGGCTTTTATGTGTCTGTCAATCTCCTTTAAGAAACACAAGTCTGCAGTATATCAGATTACAGGGCCAAGATGCACCAAGATAGTGATTGGGGATCATTGTTGAGACACACATGAGGGAGGAAGAGATAATGTGACAGACACACAATATCCACTGCTGGACATTTTCAAAAACATGATCAATTTAGGCGAATCTTGTTGCACAATATTGTTTTATTGGCACACAGACCACAGAAAGTTCTAAAGCAGATGTTTAAGGGGGAAATTATTTGGCAAAGATGTTATATTGTGCAATAATGGCAGGGGGAGAAATGTGGGCTGTAAAAAAAGCTCCAGACTCCCAGCGGTTCCATCCCTCACATTAAACATCTCCCTACAGACCAAATATAGAGGTTCAAGATATTAGAGATATAGCTTCAGGTATCCTGTTTATGAGGAACTCTTAAGTCAATTGCGATTTGTTAAAACAATGCCAAATGTCAATCAACAGGATCCACTTTTTGAACAGCGTCTATGCAGTAAAATCTAGGCAAAATGTGACAGGGGGCGTGGCTAAGGATCAGGTTTAGTTGCTATAAAAAGTGTTAACTAAACGGAGGAGGAGATAAAAGCAGCTTTATCCGTGAAGAAAATCATCATTCTTCTTAGAACCTCTGAGGTAAAGATGAGACATGCGGTCTAACTATTATTCAGCACATTAGAGCCTCATGTTATTTATTACATTGATGAAATGAAAACTGCTTACCAAACATTTTCTTGTCTTTTCTTGCAGCATTCAACCATGAAGTTTCAAATCCTGATTTTTCTCCTGCTGTTGGCTTGCATGTATCCCAGTGTGGCACAAGGTAAGAATTTATTAATTATGCATTGATAATGTGATATTAATTTAGTAATATTAAATATGCAGTTAAATATATAGCTGCTCAGTTTCTAAAACATTTCAGCTTTTTTATACAAGGGTTTAACATGAAATATAAAATGATAAATGAAGAAAGAGTGAAGTGTGCTTTTTCATAAAAATAGTTACACTGAAAAAATTTTTTATGGTAACAGAATTAACTGGTTTTATAAGCCAAGAATATTATTTAGAATCACAGAATCAAACTTAATGCAAACTTAACTTAATATAGATATATCTTTATTCTCAGGTTCCTATGAAAACTGCTGTTTGAAGTACATTGTAGGGGTGAGGAAGAACATGAGAAGACATATAGAGAGTTACAGAGTGCAGGAAACAGATGGAGGATGTAACATTCCTGCTATTGTGTGAGTATTATAAATCAAGCACATAAAACACAAACACTTGGAAAGCTGGAATTCATAGTACCAGTAACACTGGTTGTCTTATGCAGCTAATGCACACCAATTTAACAGGCACGGTTAAAGAGATATGTATGTCTTTTTGATTTTTCTTTATCTGGTCTCCAAACAGTTTAAAGCTGAAAAGAAAGACGCTCTGTGCTGATCCAAAACAACACTGGGTGAAACAACTCATGCTGAAAATAGATGAGAAAAAAAAAGGCACTATGTAGTGTACGAGTTTCTGAGACAGATTTGATCACGCCACTGCAGACGAAATGTTGTATTTTTAACCACAAAAAAAAAATGTGTATTAGACCGATACATTATAATGTGTAGTTTATAACACCATCACTCCTGCTGATTCATATATTTTCTACATCAGACTGAATTATATCTTCATGCCGAGGTTCATAATGAACTGTATTAGTTTGCTTCTGTTCATTGTATTAGAACAATATGAATGCACAAACTGTGAATTGTTTCCATTCTCCACAATGAATCCTTTTATACTTTGTATATAATTTACTTTGTATATAATTTTTTCTCTTTTTTGATGTTTTAGTCGAATATACATGTAACCTGTGAACTGCATAACCTTACATCTGTATCTCTCTCTCTCTGTGTGTGTGCGTGTGTGTGTGTGTGGTGTGCTTGGGTGGGTAAGAGGGCATTCAGTATATAATAAAGTGTTACATTTGTACATTTAAATTGCCATGTCTTTTTATTTCTTGTGCAATATTCTGTAATATTTCTATAACAATAATCTAGCATCTAATATCAATAATAAATTATATGAATATATATATATTTTTTTATTTTATTAGGTTATTTTGAACAACCAAAAATTGAGACACTGCTTAATTTAGCCTTAAAATTAAATATTAATTTCTCAATGAGAAAAGCTTGCTAATAAAGTAGTTTGCCTTTCAGGGTCTCAGCCTTTCTAAGAAAATGCTCTTATTTTCCAGTTGGTTCCATGCCACTGAGCACGTGTTTGTTCTTGCTTATGATCTTTGTGATTGATTTAGGCCATGTTTATCTCTGTATCTCTCAAGTATCACTTTGAGGTGTGACAGGTGATGCCTAAACTTGCTGAGTTTCTCAGTTTCATGCCAAATAGCTGCGATTTAAATACTCTGGATCTAAACCTGTCATCTTAATCTTGCTGTGTGGGCAAAAGCCTGATTTGTTCAAACAAAATTAATTTCATCTTTGTTCAAGGATACTACACTCTGAAAAATAATGGTTCTGTATGTTTTAATCGATGGTTGAACCTTTCATTTGTACAAAAGATTATTTGTAATGGAGAAAAAAAGTTCTTCACAATGGAAAAAAAAACATTTTAAGATCTGATCACTGAAAGGTTCTTTGAAGAGCCCAAATGGGTTCTTCTATAGAATTGCTGTGACAACGAGCCTAGCTTTTTTGAAAAAAGTTGCCACAAAAGTTTTCATGGCCCCCAGAAGATTTTGCTGTATAAATCTGAAATTGCAATATATTAAAAGTAAGAACAGAGCATCTCCCTGCTTTTAAATAAACAAACAAAGGTTGAATTCTAGATTTATGCTTTCTTACTTTTTATCAACATTTGAATTTGGGTAAGTTTTTGACAAGTCTGGATCGGATTCAGAACGATGTTCATACATAAATCTCATGATCATACGCCCAGCCGTATCAATCTATTATTATGCTGTTAAATTATTGTAGCTTTTCACTAACTTATTATTTTTTATATTATTCTGTAATTGATATTTCATATTCTATTGCTATTATTATAGTATTATACATAAACTATATGCTGTTATCAATATATTATTATTATATTATTGTACTTATGATATTATATAATTATACTATTCATTACCATTTTATTTGCTGCTGTTTGTTTATTTTATTGACTATACACTAAAGTATTTACTATTACTTCTCACTTTATCTTATATTTACTATTTGCATTGCACTGTAGTATTACCATAAAGGATCCATCAGTTATATTTGTTATTGTATATATCTATCTGTAAATATCTATCATTTTAGTGCTATAAAAATACAGAAAGCAGCCTACCAGTGTGATTTGTATTTGCCAACTTGTTTTATTTTCTCAATGGCGGTCAATTCTAAGCACAAGAAAAGCTTAAATCAGGTTAAATACAGAACATGCTTTTTCCACAATAAGAAAACTTTATTTCATTTAATGTGGAAATTAAATTATATCTTAGTATGGGAGTCTTCACAATTCTTATCCAAGAATAAAAAGCCAAATACAAGACAAGCCTGAGCTTTGACAATTCCTTATTAAAAGAATATTTTATAAGTCGAACTATTGAGTTTTTAAATAACTGGAGATGGAACTTTTTGTACACCACGTACAAACCACTGAAATCGGTTGATAAATGTTTCAAAAAAAGCTCACCCGTTTACTGCATTTGTTTACAGCGCAGTCTTGCCCAGCAATATGGCGGACCTGTTGAAGTATCGCAGTCAAGGGGGTAATCCGCCAAGGGGGTAATTCATCAACCGGAAACTGAAGCCTCTCCGGGCGCCGCCATTGTAGCTGACTATCACCTGCTGTTAACATTCCACTGACTCCCATTCATTTTGGCGTCACTTTGACAGCGAATAACTTTACATCGGAGACGTCCAAAGACTCCATTATTTATTTCTAAAGAAACACGACAATGTATAGAAGGATCCATTACTGTGTATCTTATGTTATGGCCGATTTAGAAGCCGTTTTTGTAAATATAGGCTAACGACTGCGTCATAACCCCGCGACTCTCTGTCGCACACAAGATCAATGACGGTATAGACAGAAGTAGAAGCTCCCGGGCAATCGGGGGGACGTGGCTGGAGGCATAAAGTCAAGGGAGAAGCCCATAGATAATCATAAAGATGCTCCTGCTGCGAGCTCATGAACAGCTAATACTTACAATCTCCGGCTCTGCAAGATTCAGAAGGGAATGATTAAGATTTCGGCTGGCGCAGCTACTAGGTTGCTCACGTCACATCTCCGTCGTCAAGCTCTGTTTGAGCATGCGCAGAACGCTTGGCTATCAGGAAGTGAGTGCTTCTAAAGGGCTTCAGTTTTCTCCGTTGAAATCTACAGTATGGGGTCGCTGTGTCCATTTCTTTTACTGTCTATGATCGCAGCAACGTTCCAAAGCGGCCAATAGGGCGCGCGTATTTATTATGTCTATGTTCAGGATCACTTGAAAATTAAAGGCAGGTGTGTTTGATTGGGTTGGAGATGAACTGTGCAGGACAGTCGATCGGCAGGAGCAGGATTGGGCACCCCTGAGCCTATTGTAACCTGTCACTGTAATTTTCACCCCTGTCTGCTTGGTGGCTAATGCGCTCTTGCTGACTTTTCTGAGTTAGGCCTACATCCATTGTCGTGCCAAAAGCGGGCGTGCTAGTGCGTGCCAGGGCCAGTCGCGTTTCCACTGTCACTTCCGTGGCTTGTTCGGGCCTCGCCAAGGGGCCAACTAAGCGGGTCAACTCGAGCTTGAGCCTGATGATTCCATGTACTACCAGCTAACATCAGCGTTAAGACTTTTTTAAATTATTTACCTTAAAACTCACTTTCATGTTTGAATGCTTTTTGTTTGTGATCCAGTGTGGATTCTGATCACTGTATAAGGTAGAAATATTTATACGTGATGCAAAAGAATATGCACACTAACCATTACCATAGTAAACATGGTAAATATGAACGCTTGAAGAAATCAGACAAATCATAAAGGCTATCACAATCATGTTTTTATTTTATCTGTCAGTAGCATACGTCTGGTCTCTTTATACCGGACTATCGTACATTAAAGTAACTATTTTTTCGGGAGCTTCCTCTGTTTCTCTGACTGAAAATATAACTGTAGCCTACTGGGAGAGAGTGCTAAAGCTCATCAGGTCGTATTTGTGGTGGCATATTTGTAGAAATTATCATTCTTTCTAAATGTGATGTAGCCTAAATATGTCAAATAAACAGAAACAGCCTCGACTGAATAGGTAGGCTAAGTGTGGCCTCTTTCTTTTGTGATAGACCTAACGGTAAACCACTTTATTTCTGTGTGGGTAATGTCATTATGATCAATGTATTACTTTTTATTGTAAACCTGTGGTAAAACATTGATGCTTGGGTTTTAAATATTCAAACAACTAAACTGCCAACAAGCGATCGCTTTTTATCATGTTTGTTTTGTGATCATGGTGTTTCCAGTGATTTCTTTCTAGTTTTCTGATAAAACTTTAATCTGTTGGTGAAATGATGGGTTAGTGTGACGTTGTTCCAGAGAGGCGTGTTACGGCGTATTTTAGTAAAGCGCTGCAGAGCTTCTGGCCCGACAGTGGAAATGTAGCAGATTTTGGGCCCGTGCTATTAACCTGGCACGGCCCATTTAAAGCAAAGGCCTGACAGTGGAAACTTCTCGGTTACTAACGTAACCTCAGTTCCCTGAGAGAAGGTCTCTCGTATTGCATAAGTAGTTTACGCTATGGGAAAACTCCTTTTCTCGAGAATATTGAAGGCAAATTTTTTAAAATGTAGTGCAGCTGTACAGCAGACACTGAGCGTCTAGAGCGGTCATTGGCTGTGCTGTGGCAACTGCACGAACCTATGACGAGGCGGCTCATGAGCGCAAACCAATCAGGTAACTTCACGCCCTGGCGCGTCATAGCCCGCCAGAATGGGTGTGGCTTATGTTATATAAGGCCCCATTCTCCGCCATACAACCAGGTTAAATTGACTGAAGCAATCCCCCGATCTAAGCACAGTAGCACAGTGGGTTACGCAATACTCGTTCCCTTGTCCCCGAGGTTACGTTTGTAACCGAGACGTTCCCTTTCGAGCGGTCTCTCATATTGCGTAAGTAGCTTACTCTATGGGAACCCCATTTAATACACCGTGCATACTTAAATCTTCCCTCCTCACTATATCCCAGGGGAGAAGTCCCGAAACTCATAAAATAATAAAGTTATGAGTCCTAATAGAGGCCAAACCCATGTTGAGCCTATATGGAACCAAGGAATCAAGGTTCAAACCAAACAAGGAATCAAACCAAGGGCCAATCTTTATAATATGTATGAACTAGGACCAGATATATGCATTGGCCTTATAGTTGTGTGCTTAACACTTATTATATTGAAAGAACCTTTTCTTGCAAAGGAGGAACTTCCAGGTTATAATATCTCATAAATGTGACGGCGAGGCCCAGCCGGCTGCCGCACAGATATCTTCAATTGGTATTCCACTCGACCATGCCCAAGATGAGGCCTTGCTGGATGAGCTCTGACGCCTATGGGACACTGAAGGACCTTAGACTCATGAGCCAGCGAGATGGCATCCACTATCCAGCATGATAATCTCTGTTTTGTGACCTCGAGTCCTTTGGAGCGGCCGCCAAAACATACAAAGCCCCTGAACGGGTCAGAACGCTCCAAATAGACTCTGAGAGCCCTGACAGGGCTTTTTGTGTTTTATTTGGGTCTTGCAGATGTGCATGTTTTAAAACACTCGTTTACTGCAGTAAATACATTTCCAGCCACCTGAAAAGGGGGATGTGCAAAAGCTTTCTTGGAGTTGGTCTGGCCGCAGCGGGACTCAAACACTCTCTTTTCCTCCGTGCCGTTGTGGCTAGCAAAGGCTTTCGATGCTCGGGATCCAACACAATCCTGGGTCGGGGGTTTCGCTTCGCTGAGCGAAAGCGTTGACGTACCTGACCCCCAATTTCCACCAACTACGGAGCGGCTGCGGATCCGTCCCGGAACGGCGGTGGAGTCAATAGGTTTCCATTAAAGTCAATGTGTGTATTTTCACTGGCTGCGGAACGGCTGCGTTCCGACTCCGTCCCAGCTCCGGCAACCGCAGCCCTCCGGAGCAGATACGCAAAGTTTCTATTTTTGCCGGATCCCGGTGAGCGCCGCAGGAAGTCGAGCACAGAAACAAAATAAAACATCCGGTAATTTTCAAAATAAAAATATACTTTTTCCTTTTCTAACATGAACAACAGTTAACTTTATTTACACAGCCTACTGCTTTCCCAATTCTTTCAAAAAGGAACCCAAAATAAACATTTAGCATTTTATAAGTTGATTATATAATTATAAATATTGTACTAGAATCACAATAATCTCCACAAAAAAAGGAGATCAGCAGGTCAGCACAGTTGTTTCCCCTGTACTCATCTGGATGGAAACAAACTGTTGCTGGTTTTGTGGTTCTGTTTATAGAAACTAAATCCTGTTATATCGCGCGATCAAATGTAAATTCGCGAGATATCGTATGTCCTCGTGACTTCAGCTGTCAGTCATGGCTGCAGCCATTCTGCAACAAATCCGGATCTCGTAGGTATTGAAGGACGGCGGAGCACGGATCCGACACGCAGCGGAGCCGATCCACAGCCGTTCTGCAGTTGGTGGAAATCTGGGGTCAGTGAGTACCTCAGGAGCATTTAGGGAGAAGTAACGCATAGCCTGCGACGCTTTCTGAGCCTCGTGTAACGTTCCGCGAAACCCTTGACTGCTGGCCTGAACAGACTGGTGGTGGAAATAGGGGAGTCGAGAAAAGCTGCCCTATCCACATCCTTCATCTCTGTTAAGTGTAACCAGAGATGACATTCAAGCAGTCAAGTTCCCCATGCTCCTGCCAATCGCCTGTGCGGTTGTGCTCGCAGAGCTAGGTCAGTAGCGCTGCGCAGGTCTCTAAAAGCCTCCGGTTCAGGTCCAGACTCGTCCATTGAGCGGAGAAGTTTACCCTGAAAAACTTGGAGGACAGCCATGGTGTGAAGCAGAGAAGCAGCTTGGCCAGCGGGGAGTATGCACGGCTGGCGAGAGCTGAAGTGACGCGGCAAGGCTTGGACGGGTGAGTCGTTTTAGCTTTTCATCCCGTGGCGGTGGGCGGGCAGAGGTGAGCGGCCACCGTTTCTTCGAGTGGAGGAATCGCCTCGTAACCTTTTTCCACAGCACTGTCGACAGTGGAGAGCGCTGAGGAAAATGAAGGCTTTAGGCGAGCTGAATGTGGCGCTTCCCGTGACTTCATTAGCTCGTCGTGTACCTCTGGGAAGAAAGGTGCAGGCCTCCGCTGAGGGGCATGTCGGCGCCCCTGCAGGAACCATTTGTCCAACTTGCTACACGCGGGCTCCTCGGCCTTAGTCTTCAACAGCCTTAGTCAACACGAAGAGAAGCTCTGCGTTAAGTCTGGATCTCACGTCACTCATGCTAGCTTGCGTTAACATAATTTGGAATGATGAGACTTTATCAAAGTTTCTTATCAAAAGTAACAAAGCACAAAGCTTATTGCGATTTATTGGACATGCGGAATTGTGATGAAACCTGAAAAGTGACCCACAATCTCTGTTCAACTTTCTTTTCATAAGTAAATTGCATAATCTATCCTATATGCTTGTCCTTTAAGGATGTGAACCAAACTGAGCCTATTAAATGACTTATCATTAAAATATGAAAATTAAAATGATGGGTAATTATAGATTATGACAGAATTTAAACGACCCTGTCTGTCATGGACAATGCGGAAGTCTAAACGTGACCTCTGGGGTGAACTAACCCTTTAAAAGTATTTATTTTTGTACTGTACTTGCAGATTGATAATATATTAAAAGTGTAGGCTACTTAAAGCTGCTGTCCGTAACATTTTTAAGTTAAAAATAATCCAAATTAATTATTTTAAAAAAACATCTTCAGCCAGTGTTCAAAACTATCTGCTTGCCATAGCTAGATTCAAAACGGTTAGCTTGTAATAATGATTTTAATTCCAGTGGTACTGGTGGGTTTTCGCGGGAAATTCGAGCATGTCTTTGCGTCATTACGTCACATCCGTACACATAAAGAAGGAGTTTCGGCTAGCCGGCTATACTGCGCGAGAGGAGATGTAGAGATGGGCTTTTCTCGCAGCACTTTACATGATTAAACTTATGGCGGATCCAGAAAGATCCAAACAACAATCATCAGTGTCAACTGGAGATTAACCAGTTATAAAACCCAAAAGACTTCGTACTTCGGATTTAAAGGGTCATGAAACCCCAAACCAAATTTTCTGAGATTTTAACAGAGGTATGTGTGTTGAACACCATTGAAGACAATGTTAGCATCTGTTTGATTTAATAATAGGGTTAAAATGGTTAAATTTTAGTTTTTTTTCCGTTTTTTTCGTCTTCCGGGTTTAAAATCTTCATCGTCGTGCACTGTGAGTGCTTGATGACTCATCGGTGTCTCATAATTATTAATGAGACTGAGTTCATATCCTATGAGAAGACAATGTCTCTTAATTATTCATGACACCACGTGGATCTTTCCAATGACAGACATGTCAAACTGTGATATTGCGTAGTAGCCTATAGATGAGAGAGACAATCATGGGACGCAACAAGTGTTTGTTTTCGTGGTGCAAAAGTCCAAGTGGGTTGAATATGTTTCCCCGCGATGCTGCCAGGGCTGGACTCTGGCTCCGGGCGGCTGGTTTGATCAACCACGGACACATCTAAACTATAGTGTGTGCCGCAAACATTTTTCTCGAGAGAGAAATGGTGGACTTCGCCTTGTTGACGACCAATGCAGGTTGCGTCTTGCGAGTGATGCGGTAACGTTACCAAGTCCCGAGGACTTTTCTATCCCTTCAGAGGTATGTGTGTGTGTGTGTGTGTCTAAAATGAGAAGTCCTCCACCTCCACAGAGCCATCTTTATCATGGGAGTTCAGCGGGCGCGTAGATCTAGGCTATGCACGGAACGTTTTTTTTTAAGTGGAAAATTAATTATTTTCAAATATATGCATTTAGTGTCTATATAAACAACTATATATTTTATAATGACATTATAATTATACATGTAGCCTACATTAATATGTTTTAAATAGAATTACGATTACTGTAGGCTAATATATTTAGCAGGGCATTCAGTTACTTTTGAAAGGACAATAATAAAGTGTCAGTGTATTTCATTAGACTTTAACTTTGCCAGCTATAAACAAAATCTAGCATTTCCTCACGTTTTACCACTGCTTTTTAGTGACAGTCGATATGCATGGGCCACTGGCGATGTGATGGCCAAACCACACCCACTCCCTCCCTTCTCACAGCATCCACGCCCATTTAAGTTGCATTTTTCAAAAAGATTGTGAGCTAGACTTGAGCTGAAAGAGGGGGGTTTCATGACCCTTTAAGGTGGAAAAAGAAAGGAACCGTCTCATGCAAACACAAGGATACACATCGGTGGGGCTTTTGAAAGGTGCGTGTTTTGAAGAGGTTCGAAACGGAAGAAGAGACAGCTTTATTCTGCTGAACAAGAAAGACATTTCAATAGTTTAATCGTGTAACAGTACGTTTTCTTAATTCACACAGTTATGGAGTTTCCTTTGTTGTGCCTTTCTCGTAGAGTTGGGTCCGAGTCCACCTTTGTCGAGTACGAGTCAAGTCCAAGTCCTTAACAATCGAGTCTGAGTCCAAGTCCGAGTCCAAAGAGGGCCGAGTCGGACTTGAGTCCGAGTCCTTAACATCCGAGTCCGAGTCGAGTCCGGCCGAGTCCACAAAGATTTAAATGATTTGAAATTGACCTTTCACAAAGACCCGGCCCTCTTTGTTGCTGTTGCTACGTCCGATAAGCCATTCCGCTCTCACTTCACATGTTCTCACACAGTGAAAAATATATTGCGGAGCAAAGAGGACACTGACAATGCGCCAACATACAAGACAGAGCAGCCTACTTTTGGTATGAAATAAAAGTTAAATTATTTTTAAAAAAAATTTAAAATAATTATGAAATTCAAACAATACTGTTTTGTGGTGCTTTAATGTGTAGGCCTTAGTTCAAGCAGCACATTAACTGATAATCTCTTCTAGTTATAGCACGAATTAAACATGAATGAAAATCAGAACTGCAAAAATAAATCAATACACACCATTTTTCAAGTTCAAGTCCACTGACTTCAATCTACTAACTGGTTTGGTTTGTCGGACAAAAATGGCGGGTTTCTGCATTATAATTGGTCAGATCGGTCAGAACTAAAATTTTGCAGATTCACCCTCACATTTATATGCATTTATCACTCTTTATAATTTACTGTGTGAACGTAACCACTGGTCCTCTAGAAGCACGAAAAACAAAACTATTATTTAGATTGTCAATAGCGCTCCCTTTAAGCCAGCACTTACTTACCGCGTTCTGCACTCTCACTAAAACTCTCGTCATAAACACTGAAGTTGTCTGCACTACACAGTGAATCTCTCATTTATATCGCGTCTAGACTTTGTTGATTATGAGGGGATTTGCGAAAGGATAAAGCTCGTGCTGATTCTGAACATACATTTTGAGCGAATTCTCCGCATGTTGACTAAAACGCCTCTGATTTGCCACTGTGTTCATGCGCTTAATATATGTCTCTGATTGGCTACAATGCTCAACACGGAAACAACACAAGTAGTTTCGTTTCGTTTTTGAATAATATCGTGTCCTCCAGTGCCCGGACTCGACTGGACTTGGACATTTTTCCGAGTCTAAAATGTCAGAGTCCGTGTCAAGTCCGAGTACAAATTCATCCAAGTGCGTGAAAAGTCCGAGTTCATTCAAAATTCGAGTCCTAGTTCGAGTACCCCAACTCTACTTTCTCGTTTAGCTATTATGGAGAATATGAATTCTGAACTACACAGGTAATCATAAAACTCATTAAATAACGTTAGTCACGCAATGCTGATGTTGTTAACATGAACAATTTGAGAACAAAGTAGGCTATGATTTGCACGGTTGCTGTAAATCGCGCTGATTAAGGCAAGGCAAGGCAAGGCAAGGCAAGGCAAGGCAAGTTTATTTATATAGCACATTTCATACACAATGGTAATTCAAAGTGCTTTACATAGGAGAAAAATAAAATAATCAAAACAAATAAGAATAATTAAAACAGTTTAGAATAAAAAATAAAATAAAGTACAGTAAAAACAGTCGGACGAACAGTGGCACAGTGCTCATTCAGTAAATGCATAGCTAAACAGAAGTGTTTTGAGTCTGGATTTGAATGTGACTACTGTAGGAGCACATCTGATCTCTTCTGGAAGCTGGTTCCAGCTGCGGCTGGCATAGTAGCTAAAAGCAGACTCTCCTTGCTTAGAGTGAACCCTTGGTATTTCTAACTGATGTGATCTTAATGATCTGAGTGATCTGTTGGGTTTATATTCAGTGAGCATATCTGCAATATATTGAGGTCCTAGCCCATTGAATGATTTATATACCAGTAATAATACTTTAAAATCAATCCGAAATGTAACTGGGAGCCAGTGTAAAGACCTGAGGACTGGTGTGATATGTTCATATTTTCTGGTTCTGCTCAGAATCCTGGCAGCAGCGTTCTGTATGAGCTGCAACTGTCTTATGGTCTTTTTAGGAAGGCCAGTGAGGAGTCCATTACAATAATCCACCCTGCTGGTGATGAAAGCATGCACAAGTTTCTCTAAGTCTTGACTGGAAACAAAGCATCTAATTCTTGCAATATTTTTCAAATGATAGTATGCTGATTTAGTTATTGCTTTGACATGACTACTGAAACTAAGGTCTGACTCTAGAGACACACCAAGATTCCTGACTTGATTTTTAGTTGTTAGACCTCTAGAGTGAAGGTATGCATTCACCTTGAGAACTTCATCTTTGTTTCCAAACGCAATGACTTCAGTTTTGTCTTTGTTTAACTGAAGAAAGTTTTGGCACATCCAACCATTTACTTCATCAATGCATTGGCACAGGGAGTCAATGGGGCTGTAATCGTTAGGCGATAGGGCTAAGTAGAGCTGTGTGTCGTCTGCATAGCTGTGGTAAGAGATTTGGTTCTTTCTCATTATTTGGCTCATTGGGAGCATATACAGGTTGAATAGGAGTGGCGCAAGAATTGAGCCCTGGGGGACTCCACATGTCATGGATGTCCACTCAGACTTATGGTCTCCTATACTCACATAATAACCTCTCCCTTCTAAGTAAGACCTGAACCATTTTAGGACTATCCCAGAAAGCCCCACCCAGTTTTCCAGCCTGTCAATAAGTATGTTGTGATCGACAGTGTCAAATGCAGCACTGAGGTCGAGTAGTACCAGCACTGATAATTTGCCTGTATCAGTATTTAAGCGAATATCATTTATTATCTTTATGAGCGCTGTCTCTGTACTGTGATGCGATCGGAAACCAGATTGAAAATTGTCAAAGTAACCATTCAAGCTTAAGAATTTGTTCAGCTGATTGAAGACAACTTTTTCAATGATCTTGCCTATGAAGGGAAGATTTGAGATCGGTCTATAATGGCTTAATATGGTCTTATCTAGATTGCTCTTTTTCAGGAGGGGCTTGACAACTGCAGTTTTCAGGGAGTTTGGAAAACTCCCAGAGAGAAGTGAGGCATTTACCACTTCTAGGAGATCTGCTTCTAAGCTGTTTAACACACTTTTGAAAAAAGATGTGGGAAGTGTGTCGAGGGCACAGGTTGATGTTTTAAGGTGCTGTACGGTTTCTTCCAAAATTTTGCCATCAATTTCTTCGAAAACAGACATAGTAACTACTTTCTCAGGTAGTGGTCGGATCTGTTTGACCCCAGCGCAACTCAAGGATGTGCTGATCACCTTTCTGATATTATTGATTTTCTCAGAGAAGAAAGAGGCAAACTCACTGCACTTGCTGTCTGAGAGCATTTCACTGGGAATCTGGCTTGGGGGGTTTGTCAGTCTCTCTACAGTAGCAAAAAGAGTGCGTGTGTTGTTTAAGTTGCTGTTTATAATATTTGAGAAGAAAGTCTGTCTAGCTTTGCCTAGTTCCATATTAAAAGCATGGATGCTGTCTTTGTAGATGTTATAATGGACTACAAGTTTTGTCTTCCGCCACATGCGCTCTGCTCTTCTGCATTGTCTTTTCATGTTTTGCACTGCTGTTGAGTTTCTCCAAGGTGCTTTTTGTCTACCACTATTCTTCCTGACTTTCACAGGAGCAATATGATCAATTACACTTTTAATTTTTGAGTTAAAAGATTCAAGGAGAAAATCAACAGAGTCAGCAGATATGCTTGGTTTTAAAGATATAGCCTTCATAAATAGCACACTAGTGTTCTCATTTAGGCATCTCTTCTTGACAGACACAGATCTAGCTTCAATGGCAGGAGAGATCAAAATATCAAAGAAAATACAGAAATGATCAGACAGTGCTACATCCTTAATAACAATCGATGAGATGTTTAGACCCTTACTGATAAGTAGATCTAGAGTGTGTCCACGATTATGTGTGGGTCCATTTACATGCTGTGTCAGATCAAACGTTTTTAAAACAGTTTTTGATTTCTTTTGCCATATTGGTTTCTGCATTATCTATGTGAATGTTAAAATCTCCAGCAATGGCAAAACAGTCAAACTCTGAGGAAATTGTTGATAACAGTTCTGTAAAGTCCTCAGCAAAGGCTGGAGAGTATTTTGGAGGCCTGTAAACAATGATAAGTAAAATACGTGGAGCACCTTTTACCACAATACCCAGATATTCAAAAGATGGGTAATTCCCAAGTGATATTTGCTTACATTGATAGACATCTTTAAAAAGAGCAGCTAAGCCCCCGCCTCTCTTACCCGCTCTGCAAACACTCATAAAAGTAAAGTTAGGAGGGGATGTTTCATTGAGGACTGTTGCACTGCAGCTGTCTTCTAGCCAAGTTTCATTTAGAAGCATAAAGTCCAGGTTGTATGTGGTTATTAAGTCGTTGACTAGAAGTGATTTATTTTTAAGTGAGCGGATGTTTAAAAGTGCTAACTTAACAGTCTTACTTTTTGTCCCCACAGCGATCTTAGTTTGGCGTGTAATAGGCACCAGATTAGATGGGTTTGCTGTACGGCTTTTGAAGGCCTTAGATTTTCTATCATGTAATTGAACAGCAATAGAGAGAGATTCAGGCACACTGGGTTCCCGCTTGTTTTGTAAACATTTAAGAAAGTTACTGTTATCATAGCGGGGACCCGACACATATCACTTAGAGCTGGTATCAGTTGTTTTTGGTTCACCGCGAGCCGCTGGAGGAGGGTGTGAGCCCTGGCGCTGTGGCAGAGGCCGAAGAGCTCTCACAGGAGGAGGAGGGGGAGGGCGAGCTGGGCCCGCAGGCTTTGGTGGTTGTGGGGCCTGC
Organism: Chrosomus eos; assembly: GCA_036326025.1. Lineage (NCBI taxonomy): Eukaryota > Metazoa > Chordata > Actinopteri > Cypriniformes > Leuciscidae > Chrosomus > Chrosomus eos. Next base: position 28,268,858 of record CM070839.1, read on the forward strand.
CGTTTTTTGGTTGACATCTGGGGGCTTGCAAAAGAGTGAGATAGTCTGGTTCCAGCATACACCAGTTGTTCCATTTTCTCTGAAAAGCACAGAAGTGGAGATGCTGGAGAGAGGGATAACGTGTCTGGTGTTTGCTGTTGCTCTGGTGTAATCGGAGGCTGTAATATACTGTCCTGGATTCCCTGACTGTTTTCCCCCAAGTCGTCCTTGGGTGCTGAATCTTCTAGCAGTTCTAGTATGTCACAGTCTGTCTGTGGTGAGCTCTGTGGGCAGGGCTCAGCTGAGATTGTGTCCGTGAGCAGAGGTTGTTGTGGCTGAGTGATGTTATCATTGTCCTTGTGTGATGTGTCAAACACATGTCCATTCAGGTGCTGAAGTGAAGTCCTGTGGTCATTCATACTGTGTCCAGGTGTGTGTGTGCCATTCAGGTTGAGTGGATTGGCACACACTGCAGAAGGATGATGGATTGAAAAGAAGATATTGTCCTTTAGCACTCTTGAGCCAAGTTTGTTTGGGTGGAGCCCATCCTGTTGAAACAGTTGCCTCTGATTCCAGAAAAGATTGAAGTTGTCAATGAAGTTCAGTCCTTTTATATTGCAGGTTTTTTGCAGCCATGTGTTAAGCCCAAGCAACCGTGAAAACCTGTTTGTTCCTCTTGCTGGGAGTGGTCCACTGATGAATGTCTGAACTTTCAGTCTTTTAAGTGTTTCAAAAAGTTCATTGAAATCCTTCTTAAGGAGTTCTGACTGCCCTTTATGAATATCATTCTTCCCCACATGAACAATGAGTCGATTTGCAGTCTTATGTTTCATCAGAATGTTCTGAAGTTCCCTGTTTACATCAGAAGTTGTTGCTTGTGGAAGGCAGCATGTTGTTGTGTCCCTGCTACTAATGTTTCTGATTATGGAGTCACCCACTATCAGAGTCCTGGGCTCGGCTGCGCTCTGAGCTGAGTGCCGCTGTCTGCTCGACCTTGAGCGCCCGTTAGCAGTGTTAGCTACTGGCTGATTCAGTCTGTGTTCGATCACATTCATCACATTCAGGGATTCCTCATTCATTAATACTGCAAATCTGTTCTCAAGATGTATAGGCGGTGGTAGGAGACCAGTGTTTGCAATCCTTGTCAGAGCCGTATCTGGGGTAGAGGATGCTACTGCAGCAATGTGTGATGCTCGTGACAATCTGATGTCTCGAGTGCCTTTAGGTCTCGCTCCCTGTTTCTGCCATCGATTTGTAAGTCGATCGGCTTGTTTCTCTACACTCAGTATGGCCTGTATTGGAGCACTAGATTCATGGGACTCACCGGCTGTATGCTGAGGGCGTCCATGATGAAGCTCTGTTGTGTGTTCCGTCTGGTTTGGTGGTCCCATAAGTAACTTTGTTTCAAGAACTGCAATCCTTTGTAAAAGTCTCTGGCAGTTTGTGCAGCAAGTAGATTCCAGAAGAGGCATTTTCTCTTATCCTTATGAATGTAGGCAGTTGTGTTTTCTCTTCCCCGGAATGTAAGCTTTCAGTGGGAGGCTGGTCGGAGAAAAGTATTCCGCTTTTTTCTAGTAATCAAGCGTTTGAGCACTGTGCTGATTTGCTGAAGTTAAAATTAGGTGATAAAAGGAAATAAAATATGAAAATATAAACACGATAGAGCAATAAAAAAATAAAAGCGATAGAGCAAAGCGCGGAGCAGTAAGCAAGAGCGTCCGAACAGTAGCTGAGCAGGAAGTGTCAAAAATCTAACAGGCAAGTGATTAAATCTAACGATCGCTTGTAATGTCGAATGCTTTTCCCCCCTTAGTTGATCAGAACAAAAATGGATGTTACTTACTTGTTCAGAAGAAATTTTCCGGTGAAAATTCTTATGTTGGTCAAGCTTTCAAAAAGTGAATCTGTGATTCTGAATGACAGTATCCACACAGCGCGGTGATTGACAGCAGCACTCGCCTCAAAACACTGTGTTCATCCGCGCTGTTTCATGCCGATTTACAACCCACGTAAAGATTATAATTCTGCGAATCACTGCAGTTACAGATTTCGAACAGAGATGGCGACAAAAAGGGAAAATGCTACGGACTGCAGCTTTAACTCTTTCCCCTCCAGCGTTTTTTTCAAAAGTTGCCAGTCACCGCCAGCATTTTTTAAAAATTATTTTCACAAAAATGTCATGGCCCCCTATTTTATTCTAGATTCATGCATTCTTTATTTATCAACAACCCCTTCTGCTCTGTCTGGTTCTGCCTTTCTTCTGGCTCCACCTCGGTCCTCCGGCACCTTGGCTCCACCTCGGATGCTTGTCACTACCGTCTCCGCCTCAGCCTCCAGGACCATGTGTGCTGCCCGGTCCTATCTGCTCTCAGTCTTCGCCTTGGGCTCTACCTCCATTGACTTCATCTCCATCCATCATCCTCCTGGAGTGGACAGCCAAGCCTCCACCATGGCTCCTCCCTCCCGAGTCCTCTGTGGGCCATCATCCTGGCTGCATTCTGGGTTCCCGCCTGGCTCCTCTTGGCTCATACAGGTTGCACTTATGTATATTTTTCCATATAAAGCACGCCTTTAAAATCTATGCTAAACTATACTTTTCACATGGAACATTCTGTCATTTACTCATCCAAATAGTTTGATATCCACATGTTTTTCTTTTTTTTTGTTGGACACAAAAGGAAAAGTTTAACTAAATGTTAACTCTTACATCTCTTTTCTACAGTGGCCGAGAAAGCTCAACGTGCTGCAACCTAAAGAAGACCCATGCAAATAGAAAAAAACACATGCAAATAGGAAAAACACATGCAAATAGAAAAAAAAACGCATGCAAATAGAAAAAAACACCCGCAAATTAGGAAAACATCTTTATCAGTTTCACAACACACGTGTGCTCCAAATACTCACAACACAACCAAATACAGAAATAGCGGTGGCTGTTTTTTTCTATTTGCATGTGTTTTTTTCTATTTGCATGCGTTTTTTTCTATTTGCATGTGCCTTCTTTAGGTTGCAGCACGTTGAGCTCTCTCGGCCACCGTACTTTTCCATACGCAAAAAAAAAAAAAAACTCACCGTAAGCTTTCAATTCTCAAAAAAGGAAAGAAACACCCTAAACATAGTCCATACAAATTGTGAATTGTATTCCAAGTTGTAACGGGTGCATGCAGACCGCAAGACATAGTCACAGAAGATGAAGATTCAAACGGGTAATTACTTATAATAATAATCCGACAGGTAGCAATCAATACAAAGATTACTAACACACACAATAGTGTTAATGAGGCCTGACAAAGAGTGCAGGATAAGGTGACCTATATATACACAAACTCAAACAAGATGATTAAACTAACACAGCTGGATGGATGAACCAAGGATAAACTTATAAAGACATTAACAAAGGATACTGATGAGTGATGTTAATCAGAACAAAGACACATGACTAATGAAAACAAACTGAAAGTCCATGAAAACTAAACTAAACTGAATATAATGGTGACGCAAGTCTTATAATAATAAAATCTAAACGCAAAGCACACTTTTTCCCACTTATTATTTCAAGTGTCTTTAAGTGTTTCGTCACAATAGTCATGTCGTTAAGAAACCAGTCCACATTTTTGCAAAATCCCCTTGCACTAATGTTGGCAACGAGATTGATTTTGCCTGGAAATGAAAGAAGAAAATAAATGAAACCAGTCAAAGCATCTTGAATCACTCGTGGTTCAAAAGAGAGTGCAAAAGAGATCATGGAGTGTCATTACAGCCATAAAGAAAAGACATAAAGAAACTGATAAATAATTTTGTAGTTCCAAACTTGTATGAGGATTTTTATTCTGTTGAACACAAAAGAAGAATGAACAAACAACATTGGATCCCATTGACTTTCATTAAAAAAAACATTGTTCGATCACTATCATTACAACTTTTTTATCTGCTTTCCTCACTTTTATTTGTGCTCTCTCTCATACACACACATAAATACTGTATGTAATAATTGTTGTGCCTCTGTTGGTTCTTCATATTTGATGCCCCATAACATGTATAGAGATCAACCAAATAGACAATTTATCAGCCATCCATGAGCATGTCACACTCAGTGATCCAAGGCTGCCCTAGGACAAAATAAATATTTTATAATCCCTAAAATTAGTTTCAGATGGCATAATTGCATAATAAATATAAGTCTGTTCTTCACATAAAGCTATTGTATGGCTTCAGGGGACTTGTAATATAGAGTATGCAGTGTAGTGTAATATACAGTTCAAGTGGACTTTTATGGTCCTTTAATGGGCTTTTAATGTCTTTTTTTAATGAAGGTTTAGATTACCTTACTTTTTTCAAAATTGTGATACTTGATATCTTTTCTCCATAGAAAAGGTAAGTCATGTAGTGTTGTGAACAGCATGAGGGTGATCGATATAATTAAAAAATACTGATAAATAAACAGCAATTCCAAGTGGGATTTTGCTGGGGACAGAAAGGCTGGTTGAGTGCGGGCCCGGAGGCATTTCAAACCATCCAAATAGAGATCATTGGTGCTGAAGAAAGGGAAGGTTGAAAACTATTTTAAATTCCACATTGCAGACAGAGTCATTCCAACTATCTCAGAAAAAGAGCAAGGTGTTTGACAATTCTATGAGGAACACAAGATCTGTCCAGGCCACCTGCATAGAGCTGAATTGCTAGCTGAAATCAGAATATAAGTCTGGGGTATCTGGGAAGTTCAAAGCGTGCATGTACGTATACAGTACGGCATTCTCCCTAGAATCCTGTGACCCCTTCTTGTAAATGCAGAACCGATTTCAACTAATTTTAAACTTAGCAACTACCTCAGGGGATGGCTAGGGCTGCCAAAGAGTCGAGCAGCTTTGCCATTTATGGACATCACAACAAGCTGCAATCACCCTTCAAATCACTGGAGGAGGAATTTAAAATAACAAGAACTAGAGTACAATCAAGAGATTTGAATAGGGATGTAACTATTCACTCAATACGATTTTTTCACTTCTTTTTTTTTTTTTTTTTTTTTTACTAATTAAGATTTAAAACAAATTATAAATGAAAAAGTGTCCTTTTATTTCTCAGACCAAATGCTGCACATTTCTTTATAAACTTTAAATATATTTGATGTAATAATAACAATAAAGTGACATTTTAAAACAAATCCCAAAAAAGTCCCTCCAAGGAATGGTGTTTTCTCAGGAGGAGGTTGTTTCAGGAGGATGGACACTGAAACCTTCTACTACACCCTTCACCCCGCACAGCGGAATAGCAGAAATAAAATGTAAGTACCGGTACAACAGTGACAGGGGTTTCAGATTGTTAAAAAGACAAGACTTTAATATTATTGTATTACTTATGAAAAAATTAGAACACATTTAGAAAAATATGGCATAATAATCAACAAATTATTTAAAAAATCCATGTATCGGTAGACATTTTGAGAAAGAGATAAATACAACACCTGGTTCTGCAACAGCACAGCTTTCTCCTTCAGTCTGTGGAATACATCCTCATGCTGGTCTTTCTCTTGGTGAGCCTGGAATGCATTTATTACAACAGAAAATAGCCTCGTATCTTTTGCCATTAAAACACAGAGGCATCTTTTAAACTCTGTGGCTCTCACACTCGTCGCCGCGAGTGGGGCTGTAAATCCGCCTGTCAGTGTGGTTTGGCCTATCAATATTTTTTTACATGCAGGCAGAGGTGCATGTATTTGAATGATTAAACGATGCATCGATTTGAATGAGTAAACGTCAACATCTACGCGCCTGCTGTCGCCATGTTTGCTTCTGTTTGAAGTTGTGTGCACACTGGCGCGGAGCAGAGCGAGCATTTCAATTCCTTCCTGTGGAAGTTTGTGAGCGCGCGTGAGCATGAAGCTTAACTTCCGTAGGAATGAATTGAAAATACTCGCTATCTGGAAGACTGAATCACACTGAGTCACCAGCATGCAATACTGTACAAGCATGGCACCCTGGAGTATATCCTTGGCTGCTGTCCAGAGGATAGTGCAGATAGAGACATGATCAAGTCCTGCAGACTATTGCTGAAGCTATCAGTGCATGAGTTGAGAGGACAAAGCCGTCCCGACCTTCCAAGCAGAGAATTGCTTTTGTCAGATCTAGGGAGCCACCAACATTGGCTAAAAGAAGATCTGCAGGCTCTCTGCAAGCTCTCCAAGTATGCAGGACTGGTCAGCGGATGGCAGGATGGAGAGCGAGGCGTGTCCCATTGGAGGTTGGACGTAGGGGATTTGCCAGAGCCCACAGAAAGTTGGGTATTAAAGGAAAATAGTAAGAGAACAGCCAACCGCAGTACCACTGAAGTGGCAGAGAGGGCCTTGAGGTGGCAATGGCTCAAAGGGGGGGACCATGAGTGTTAAATAGCCAGCCAGCTGAACACAAGTTGGGGTCTGATCAACCCCAGCTGGGTCACCTGTATGTGTATGATGTTGAAAGACCTGAAACTCCAGTATTCGTGATCAGTGAGGGCGGTCAGGGTACCGGCAACATGTGAGAAGTGCTGGTATGCAAGAAAAAGTAAGGCTATGCAAATTAAAATATAGAAGTGTCAGCACTGTGTACAAGTGTGTTCAGGCCCACTTCAAGCACTGGATGTATGTGCAACAGAATAAAAAATAAATAAATTGTGAATTACCAGAAATAATTATACACTTTTGCTAAAACATTTATTTTTTCAGCAGCTTTAGTTACAGACTTATTTTCCTATAGGGATTTTAAAAAGTAATTAAAGGCCCACTGGAGTGCCTTGAAACACGCAGCGTTTTTTATGATGTGTTGACATCATTTCCACTGAAACAGGAAGCTAAGGTGGGACATATTGAATGGCTCCTCCCCCTTTTCAAATAGCCAAAAGAGTTTAATTTACCTCACAGACTGCAAGTCGTACTTGACAGCACCATGGAAGTGAATCCGAGCGCTGGTGATACGCTGGATTCAATAGTAGAGGTGGGAATAAATTCTAGTCATTTCATTCCTAACCAATGTACAGTTGGGAATAAAAAAACGGAATAAAACTCGAGCAAACGAACACACATCTCCATCCAGTAGCGTAATTTTGTTTTAGAAAGTGGGTAGGACAGGTGTGTGGAGTGTGGGGAGAGTTTGCTATAGAATGCTAAGATAAATGTACAATATATGTGTACAATAAAAAAATAAAAAAAAAATCGAAAAAAAAATTACATTACGATGTCTAGAAATCAATTTAAATAGTAGGGGAGAGCCGGGACGATTGAAACGCGGGACGGATGAAACATTGAGATTTCCTTGAAAACCACTCACGTCATGTACGTCAAATTTTGTCAGCACGTACAGCACGCAATTGCCTACCAGACTCCCGAAAACATTTTTTCTTTACGTCATGCCGTTTTAAAGTTAGAGCCAGAAAGCTGTTTTTGAGTGCGGTTAGTGAATTCTTTCGTGCAGTACTTTTTTTGACTGACAAGTTGTATTTATAGTTTCATGTGCCATTATAATGATAATACTGAAGGTGTATTAGTACTACAACATACCCTTAAGTGTGTAATATCAGAGTCTTTTAGTTTAAGGGCAAAACAGGTTTAACTGTCAGGAGGCGCTGTCGGGACGGTTGAAACAAGTATTCAATCTTCAATAAATTTAATTTATCGTCTTCTGGTTGACAATTTTCTTCATAATAACAGGCTATTCAACCAGCAAACACTCAATATGACTCGAGGAAGAAATTTAAGAAAACGGATTTGTCTTTATTCATCAAAATAGCTTATTAGAAAGATTATGCAAAACGCGCATATATTGCCTATTGTTTATTGGGCGACAGAAACATGTTTTCAATATGAACCTTTAAATTAAAATAAATGACAAAATATGTTTGTAACAATATGTATATAAGTTACTTGTCAGGTATTGTTCATAAAAACAAGCATTAGATGAATAGTTACCGTTTATGTTTCATCCGTCCCACCCCTGTGTTGCAATCGTCCCGCTCAGGCGGGACGATTGAAACAAAGCACTACTACCGTTCAAAGTAAATTTTTACTTAAATCATTCTATATTTGTACCGAATAACAAATGATGCTAAGAGAACACATATGTGAGTTGTTGATCACACACACACAAAATATCTATCTGTAACCTTATCTTAGAAAACGACGTTTATCTGAAAAGTGTTTCAACCGTCCCGGCTCTCCCCTAGGTTTTAATTTGCCATTTAATGAAATACTGAAATGTAACGTGTGCTTTCATGGGCTAGTGGTAATAATTTTGCCAGGCGTGTCAGAGGTTCTGGGTTCTAATCGCAATCTTATAGTTTTTTTTAGTTTTTTTAACCGAATATGTTTATAAGTGTTTGTCAAGCAGGAGCATGTTTGTGTGTATTTGTGTGCACATGCTCAGCAGCTTGATTAAATATATATATATATTTTTTTTCAGTGCTAAAACGACTCTTATTTGACAAACGAACAACATGAATGCCCTGCTAGTTAACTGGAGATATTTTATTTATTTGTATAATGTACATTTCCATGCCGCGAGCTGTTCCAAATAGTGGTCGGGAGAATATCGACCCTAGCAAAAACACATATTTCTCCGCCACTTATCAGTGTCAACGACCGGTCGCTTTGGCCTGGTGGTTTATAGCATAGGGGGCGGGACGCTTTACATTCTAGAGAGCATTTGATTGGACAGAAGATGTTTTTTTTTTTTTTTTTTGCTGATTAGACAGAAGATGTGATGAGAAGCTGAAGTCCAATGTGACGTCATAAAAATCTGTGATCCATTTTAGCCGAAGTGAGGGATTGTAAGTTTTGAATGCTTATATCTCTTAAATGCAGTTGCCGTGTAAATTACTAAAAATGGAAAACTTCTTGTGTTTTGGCCATTCATTTACACGACAGCTGCGTTTTAGGGGCCTAAAAACACAAACTTTTGAAAACAGGTTTCAAAGTGTAAGTTATCGTCTCTATAGTTGCGTAGTGTTTATTTACAAAGTGACATGGCCAACTACTGGCCTGGCATGCATAATACCACGTTTTTAGCCATTTTCGCGGATCTGTGTTCGAATGGGCATCGTTTTGACAATGCTGTCGTCTGTATGTAAAGAAAAAAAACATTTCCATTTTTAGTACATCGTTGTCACCCTCAGTTGGACTCTTGTTAAAGATTATCTGGTCTTTAATGATGTTTTAAGAACATAGATAATTTAATAAACAGATAATCTTTAACAAACATTAAAGGGATAGTTCACCCAAAAATGAAAATTCTGTCAGTAATTACTCACCCTCATGTCGTTCCAACCCCGTAAGACCTTCGTTCATCATCAGGACACAAATTAAAATATTTTTGATTAAATCTGAGAGCTGGATCACTCCTCCATAGGCTTCTAAGGGATTGAAACTTGACAGCCCCGAAAAGTTATTACAGAAATCGTTAAAAGAGTCCAAGTGACTACAGTGGCTAGATCTTAAGTTTATAAAACGATGAGAATACTTTTTGCGCGGGAAAAAAAAACAAAAAATAACAACTTTATTCAACCATTTCTTCTCTTCCGTGTCTTTCTCCTAAGCTGTTGACGTAGTGTAACAGCGCAGCGCTTCTGTGTTATACGTCACACTTACGCTCACTAATGGCTGACGCTGGTCATGTGTGTGATGCGTGTGACGTTCAACCAGAAGCGTTGCGCAATAACACTATGTGAAATCTCCAGGCCCAAAGAAAATACTTGAATAAAGTCGCTATTTTTGTTTGTTTTTTGCGCTCAAAAAGTATTCTCGTAGCTCGATAAACTTAAGATCTAGCCACTGTAGTCACTTTGACTATTTTAACGATTTCTTTAATAACTTTTCGGGGCCGGCAAGTTTCAATCTTGAAGATCGAACGAAGGTCTTACGGGGTTGGAACGACATGCACTCAAAAAAATGATGTGTTGGCTTTACTTAACTTTTTTTTGTAAACAGGCACCACCGGTTCCACATAACTATGTTTCGTTAAATAAACATAATATGTTCATGTAACTTCAACATCATGGAATTTGGTCATTTTAAGCGACCCAATTAAACTCTGAGCTAATGAGTTAATTAAGTGAATAATTGAGTGATGATTGAGCATTATTGAAGACACCTGATGTTAACAAGCAGAATCTCTGACAGAGAAAACCAGAATTTTTAAGTCACCATTATGGAGGTAAGTATTTGTTTTAGTTGGGCTCTTGACCATTAACTTATTAACTTTAGATTTTGTTGGTTGCTGCACATGAGTTATAACAGCCGGAGGAACAATAAACAAAGGTCATCTGATGGTGTTGGTTGTGTTTTAACATAATCATTATTTCACAATCATTTGACCTGAGTCACTGAACTTATATTAAACCGAATTTCTGAGTGAACTTCACCTTACGGATAATAACAGCACTGTCATTGTAGAGCATACTATTTTTAGACTTCATGAAATTCAAATGATCAAATCAATAAATAAAAAAGAAACTTCCTAAAAAATATTTTGAGTAGGCACACACAGACATCAAGAATCAGCCTATGAGTCTCAACAATGGTGACAATTATAAAGCATGTTGCAGTGCATTCTGGGTGCCACCAATCAAAACTCATTCATGGCTCCCATCATGCATTGCTGCATGAATAAATAATGAGCTTATGATCTGTTTGTCACCATTGCTGAGATTCATATGTTGATTCCTGATGTCTGTGTGTGCCTACTCAATTTATTTTTTATTTCTTGATTTGGTCATTTGAATTTCATTGAAAAGGCTAAAAATAGTATGCTCTACAATGACAGTAAAGTAAACTTAACTCAGAAATTGGGTTCAATATGAGTTCAGTGATTGAGGTCAAATGATTGTGAAATACTGATTACGTTAAAACTAGTGCTGGGCCGTTATCGGCGTTAACGTGCTGCGTTAACGTGAGACTCTTATCGCGCGATAAAAAAAATATCGCCGTTAATCTAAGTTGGGTTGGGATCATAAATAGCATTTTCGAATATCGTTATTTTCGCGCAATTCTAGTGTGTAGTATGACATACATACTTGATGCCGCGCCTACTGTCACAGATCGCGCAGCAGGGTATTTTCCTGTCAGGGACACAACAAGGTGTAGGCTACTTTCACTTTGTTACGTTGGGCGACGTTCCTCTCGTTACTTTATGTTAATGCAATACGTTGTTAAATGAGTTCATTCCAAGTGCGCTGTATGTATCCTTTGTATGGGCATGAGCGATGCTCATTTACAAATGAATCACTCTTTTGAGTCGATTCTGTTCAAAGACTTCATCAAACAAGTTGTCAGATTTGTTAAATCGGTTCATGAATCATTTGATTTGTTCAGTTCCTCACGCACTGAATCGTCTGATCTCAGAAGCGCTTTCAATTCACACTCGAGGAGTCGTAAGTAACAGGAAGATTTAAGAACATCAAGAGCGTTGGATGAACCGATGAAGTGGCCGTGGATCTACAGTCTAGTGAAAGCAAATCTGCAAATGCATCATATCTTTGCCAGCGATGAAGATCTTTATTAGTTGAACATCTTCGTAAACTGTCCGTGGATGAATGATTCCACAGGACGATAGATTCGAGTTCATTTCATTCAGGTAATACATTTTACAACCAAACAGATTATTACGCCACGATAGCACTACTAAAAAGTATGACATTATCCGGTTTTTGGACATAACAGTTACATTAATTTATAGGCTACAAAAAAAACGCTTCAGAGCGTCGGCGCACTGGTTAACAGGTTTAAATAAGCTACCATTGTCCACAGTTTATGAAATGAACACCCGCCATCCCGCGGTAATGTGTGTGTATTGCGCAGTGGCATAATCACATGAATAGTTTACATTGATTGAAACTAATTTGTTTAAAAAGGAGGCTATTGCAGTAACAAGGCAGGTTCACATAAAATCATTATGACATATGATGACATTATTTTTTGATCTAACGAGCATTGGCGATGCAAAAACGGACTGTCGTGCGGATTGTTTTTTTTTCTTCCAATTACTATGTTAAAAAACCCCGAAGAAAACATGTTACTTGTTCAATTAATAAACAGTTTGTTTGATGACAAATCGCTAAAGATGAAATTGGCCTCCCTTTCTGTCATTGCGTTTTTTTTTTTTTTTTTTTTTACGATATTCGACTTTTGCTCCTCGATTGTCAAATGGCATTTTTGGCAGAAATGCACATCCCTATGCGAGATGAACTATTCTCAAAGACTTACTTTTAGTCATTATTAGGGTAGCACACATATTATAAATGCCTTCGGGAGAATTCAAATGAGCCATTTTAATCTAGATTAATTTTAAAATTAATCTAGATTAATCTAGATTAAAAAAATTAATCTATGCCCACCTCTAGTTAAAACACAACCAACACCATCAGATCTACTTAGTTAATTGTTCATCCGGCTGTTATAACTCATGTACAGCAACCAAACAAATTCTAAAGTTAATAAGTTAATGGTCAAGAGCCCAACTAAAACAAATACTTATCTCCATAATGGTGACTTAAAAATTCTGGTTTTCTCCTTCAGAGATTCTGCTTGCTAACATCAGGTGTCTTCAATAATGCTCAATCATCACTCAGTTATTCACTTAATTAACTCATTAACTCATAGTTTAATTGGGTCGCATAAAATGACCAAATTCTATGATGTTGAAGTTACATGAACATATTATGGTTGTTTAACGAAACATAGTTATGTGAAACCGGTGGTGCCTGTTTACAAAAAAAAGTTAAGTAAAGCCAACACATCATTTTTTTGAGTGTGAAGGCCTGTTCACACCGGGACGAATTTCGCTCGCGTTATTCGCCGACGTTTAACGCCTCGTGACTAAACAAAGGGCGCCAATGTGAGTGTTCACACCGACGCGTAAAACGCCACGCGTAAAAGCGTCATTTTTAAAAAAACGCCTCGGGTTCGTTTTTTTAGTTTGACGCGCCGCGTCAAAAACTATCCGACCAATGAGATTGGCGCTTTTGCTCACGTGTCTGGAGCTTCTGAAGTTACAGTAAAACACAACTTGGGGGCGCTCAAACACAAAACAGTCTTGGCGAGCACACATACGTAATGGCAAAGAAGATACACAGCGTCCGTCTACTACTACACTCTGCCTGGAAGAAATAAGACGAGGAAGATGCAAGGTCAGATGAATGTAGAGCTGCTGGTCTTGTTGGTGTCAATATAAAGAGACACAAATGAGAATAAAGAACTGTATGACAAACGCGACAAACTTGCTCTCTTCTTCTGAGTGACAAGCGAGTGTCAGAAGCACTTTGTGGACCGGGGTATTTCTGTACATTAAGCGCCATCTAATGTCAGGGAATGAATTTGCATGTTCACTCGGCTCATCGTCAGCGAAAAACGCTTGGGTGTGAACACAAAAAACGCGTTGAAAAACGCTGACGAATAACGCGAGCCGATATTCGTCCCGGTGTGTACGAGCCTTGAGGGTGAGTAATTACTGACAGAATTTTCATTTTTGGGTGAACTTAAGGCCTGTTCACACCGGGACGAATTTCGCGCGCGTTATTCGCCGACGTTTAACGCCTCGTGACTAAACAAAGGGCGCCAATGTGAGTGTTCACACCCACGCGTAAAACGCCACGCGTAAAAGCGTCATTTTTAAAAAAAACGCCTCGGGTTCGTTTTTTTTGTTTGACGCGCCGCGTCAAAAACTATCCGACCAATGAGATTGGCGCTTTTGCTCACGTGTCTGGAGCTTCTGAAGTTACAGTAAAACACAACTTGGGGGCGCTCAAACACAAAACGGTCTTGGCGAGCACACATACGTAATGGCGAAGAAGATACACAGCGTCCGTCTACTACACTCTGCCGGGAAGAAATAAGACGAGGAAGATGCAAGTTCAGATGAATGTAGAGCTGCTGGTCTTGTTGTTGTCAATATAAAGAGACACAAATGAGAATAAAGAACTGTATGACAAACGCGACAAACTTGCTCTCTTCTTCTGAGTGACAAGCGAGTGTCAGAAGCACTTTGTGGACCGGGGTATTTCTGTACATTAGGCGCCATCTAATGTCAGGGAATGAATTTGCATGTTCACTCGGCTCATCGTCAGCGAAAAACGCTTGGGTGTGAACACAAAAAACGCGTTGAAAAACGCTGACGAATAACGCGAGCCGATATTCGTCCCGGTGTGTACGAGCCTTAACCCTTTAACGTTAAATGTTGAACGTTTTCAGGACAATATATCATCAATGTGTGCTTGTTTCACCAACAACTCTAAACTTGTTATTTGCCTCTTTCATGACTAAGACAAAAAAGCGGGTTCTGTTGGCTTATAGCCATGAGAACTTTTGCAATTGCTTGTAAATGAATATAGCGTCGTCAGCCAATTGCATGGACTATTTCACATGCTCATAGCCTGTCTGAAATTCTGATAACAACAGAACCTGTGGTCTCTCAAACAGATTTAAACATTCACCCATTCACCCTGGGGTAATTTATCATACAGGGAATATTATATTTTATGAGTAATGATGGGTACATTTTCTTTCGTTTTGCAGATTAGGTCATCCAAAAGACACACTGAGGATAAACAATCTCTCATTTATAAACTGAACTTTCCTATCAGAAAAACATCTGACTGAATAAGAACCACTGAGATATTTATTAAGAACACAATTCCATTAGGGGCAATCCAAAATCACAGGCAAAGCAGCAATGGCGATGATCAAATGTTATTGGTAACATTTTTGACAGGACATTATTACAAAATTCACTTTGTACATGCTACCATTAGGAGATATCATTAGGAAACATGGAATTAGCTTTCACTGTTATGCTGATGATACTCAGCTGTATATTTCTTCAAAACCTAACGAAACTTACCAATTCACAAAATTAACGGAATGCATAGCTGATATAAAAAATTGGATGACTAGTAATTTCCTACTACTAAATTCTGAAAAAATCAGAGATTCTAATTATTGGACAAAAACCTAAAAACCTTCCTCACCTAATAACCTAGAATACTGTTTAACACTTGATGGCTGCTCTGTTAAGTCTTCGTCGTCAGTTAGGAACCTGAATGTGCTCTTTGATACCAATCTTTCATTTGAAAGTCACGTGTCTATTATCTGTGAAACAGCATTTTTCCATCTTAAAAATGTATCTAAATTACGTCATTTGCTCTCACGGACAAATGCGGAACAATTAGTTAATGCGTTCATGACCTCAAGGCTAGATTACTGTAATGCTCTACTGGGTGGTTGCCCTGCAAGCTTAATAAACAAACTACAGCTGGTCCAAAACGCAGCCGCTAGAGTTCTTACCAGAACCAGGAAGTATGACCATATTAGCCCGGTTCTGTCAACACTGTATTGGCTGCCTATTACACATCGTATAAATTTTAAAATATTGCTGATTACTTACAAAGCACTAAATGGTTTAGCTCCCCAGTACTTGAGCGAGCTCTTAACGCATTATAGTCCTGCACGTCTACTACGATCTCAAAATTCTGGCCAGTTGATAATACCTAGAATATCTAAATCGACTGCTGGCGGTAGATCCTTTTCCTATTTAGCACCAAAACTTTGGAACAATCTTCCTAACACGGTCCGGGAAGCAGACACAGTCTGTCAGTTTAAAACTAAACTAAAAACACATCTCTTTGACCTAGCATTCACATAATACATTATAGACTTCGATAATTAATTGTTAGGCTGCATAGATTAGGCCAGCCGGAACCGGGAACACTTCCCTCAAATCCTGATGTACTTGTTACATCATAAGAAGAATGGCATCTACGCTAATTTAGTGTCTTTGTTTATCCCGAGGTTTTCCTGCAGCTTTAAAGTCTATTTACAGAGAACGGCGTCGTCTTAGCGGCCCCTAATTTAATAACAAATGATCATTTCGACGGAAGTGAATCAATCAAAACTAACTTTAGCTGGAAACAACATATTCAAGAACCGCTATAAAACCAAACCATTCTTTGTTACCTTAAATTATATGTTTGTCTCTGTAAAGCTGCTTTGAAACAATCTACATTGTTAAAAGCGCTATATAAATGAGGATGACTTGACTTGACTTGACTTTGTCCCCAGGTCTCTCAGATCTTCCAGCCAAGGTCTCATCCATGTCCCACGGTCCCGGTTTAAGCAAAAAGGAGATAGAGCCTTTTCTATTGCTGGCCTTCAGCTGTGGAACCAACTGCCATCTGACATTAGAAATGCCTCATCAATCACAATTTTCAAAACCAGGCTCAAAACTCACCAATTTACATTGGCCTTCTCTGTGTTTCAACTGTCTTACTTTGTTATGTCTGTAATTAACTGATTTTCTCTTGATGTCGTCTTAGTTTAAATTACTGATTTGTAAGTGTATTTATTTTATTTTATTTTATTTCATTATTTTGTGGCTATTGCGCTATGTACAGCACTTTGGTCAGCGTGAGCTTGTTTTAAATGTGACATAAAAATATTTTTTACTTACTTTTACTTACTTTGATAACAAACAAAAGACCACTCAAGTGTACTTCATGAAAGTATACTTTCATGACAATGTTTCTTGGCACACTTAATATTTAAAAGGTACAGTAAATTGCATGGACCATAATATATATAGGCCTACCTTTAAAATACCTTTAAAATTTGAAATAGTCAAGTCAGCTTTATACAATGTAGATTGTTTCAACAGGAAAATAATGATCAATGATGCGAACAGAATAAAATTTAGCTGTAAAGCAGCTCTAAAAAGATAATAGGGTTATTATTCAGCTGAAGTCAGTTAAATGTCCGTTAAATAAAGTTTGGTTCAATACCTGTGTAAAGTTCATAATTTGGCCTACTAAAATACTTTAATTCAGCTAAGACATCTCTGCAGAAAATAGTAATGCATCATCCAGCTCTGTTCAGTTCTAATCCAATAGTGTCAGTGCAGTCAAATATTACTGAGTCAATAAAATTACTGATATTAAAGGGGGGAAATTAGCTTTCAATAAAACTTGGCATTCTATACAGTAGAAAGGCGATTTAAAAACATATACTATATATAGTGCTACCTGTCTGTAGAAAAAAGAGAAAAAAAGGCTGTTTAGTGGTCTTCCCTTCCCTTCTTGATTTTCAGTTTTGTTCAAGCTATAGCAACAGTTTTTCAATTAAAGTATTTGGGGTAATAGGCGCCCTGCTGTTGGGGTGAAAGGCACAATAGTTAACATTAGGGATGCACCGATACCAATATCGGCATCGGGCCCCACGCTGCACTCGTTTACTCGTACTCATAAAAATACTCCAATACCAACAACCTGTCACAAACTGCTCCGAATGCGCTTGGAAATGCAGACACACAGTACAACAAGACTTCGCGGTGAGTGAATGAATGAACATGATATAAATAGACTGAGACTAGCAGGACGACAAGACACAGGTGAATGCAATCAGTGACAATGAGGTACAGGTGAATGTGATCAGTGTGAATGAGTCCAGGCAGTGAGTATGGGAAATGTAGTTTGTGAGGAAGTGATCATAGTTATTTGTGGAGCGCCCTCTGGTGGCTCTCGAGGGCACTCCAGCTGGTGATCGTTACATAGCCCCCACCCAATGAGCGGCTTCCAGACGCTCCAAAGGTGTCCAGGTGGGTGGTGGCATGGAGGCGGATCGTGTCACGTATAACACAGAAGCGCTACGCAATTACACTATGTGAATATCTCAAGGCCAACAGAGAAGGAAGTGAATACTTGAAGAAAGTCGTTATTTTTGTTTGTTTTTTGCGCTCAAAAAGTATTCTCGTCGCTTGATAAACTTAAGTCAAGTCAAGTCAAGTCACCTTTATTTATATAGCGCTTTTTACAATACAAATTGTTTCAAAGCAGCTTTACAGAGATAACAGGAAAACAATGTTGTAATAGTATTGTTCAATTCAAAATTAAATTAAGATCGAGTCACTATAGTCACTTGGACTATTTTAACGATGTCTTTAATGACTTTTCGGGGCTGTCAAGTTTCATTCCCTTAGAAGCCTATGGAGGAGTGTCCCAGCTCTCAGATTTAATCAAAAATATCTTAATTTGTGTTCCGAAGATGAACGAAGGTCTTACGGGGTTGGTACAGCATGGGGGTGAGTAATTAATGACTTAATTTTCATTTTGGGGTGAACTAACCCTTTAATACATTGCAGATATGCTCACTGAATATAAACCCAACAGATCACTCAGATCATTAGGATCATATCAGATTAAAATACCAAGGGTTCACTCTAGGCATGGCGAGTCTGCTTTCAGCTACTATGTCAGCCACAGCTGAAACCAGCTTCCAGAAGAGATCAGATGTGCTCCTACAGTAGTCACATTCAAATCCAGATCTCAAAACACTTCTGTTTAGCTGTGCATTTACTGAATGAGTACTGTGCCACTGTTCGTCCGACTGTTTGTACTGTATTTTATTTGATTTTTTTTATTCTAAACTGTTTTAATTCATCTTATTTCTTTTAAATATTTTAATTAATTCTATGTAAAGCACTTTGAATTACCATTGTGTGTGTATGAAATGTGCTATATAAATAAACTTGCCTTGCCTTATATCCGTAAAACAACACTGTAATAAAGTGACCGCTCTCGCTTTCATTACCGTCGTGACCAGTATCCATCCGGAGACTTTAAGCTGGATCACGAACAGTTGGTACTGATCCTGTCACAGTTCGGTTAGTTTGGACTTTTTGTTTTTCATCACCCTCTGCCTGAGTTAGTTGTTTGTTGTCTTTCACTGGACCAGGCTCTGTGGAGTGAGAGGAGATGGGATGGTGAGGCTTGAACATTGAGACATGGAAAGTAGGGTAAATACGGTAATGTGAGAAAAGTTGCAACTGATTCTTGACCAGAGTAACCAGAAATGGTGAAGGGACCAATGTAGTTAAGAGTTATACCTTCTGCCCAGGGCTGGTGTGTGGGCATCTTCAGGCATCAGCATGATAGCTCATTGCTGCTGCTGATGGTGATGTGCAACGTCCCAGACCCTCTTGCTCACTCAGAACCAATTATCTACTGCCAGACTGAAAAGGGGTCAAACCAGTGGCTGGCTGGCAGAGAGTTTTGAGCATACTCTGCCCATGCTAAGAGTTATGGTGGCCATGACAGAAGGTTCTCAGTAAGCAACCAATCTCTTTAATCTTCCTTTACATTAGGGTGACCAGATGAGATTTGCTGAAATTCAGGACCCAGGGGGGTGTTTATGGGTAGGCCTACTATGAAATTAGACTACATAGCCTATAATAAAAGATAATGAATTTCAAACCTGAACCAAACATATTTTTTTTCAAAGATCAACAGTCTGTCATTAGTCTTTAGTCTGCCACTAAAAAACGGCGTGTTGTGGTTCCGGTACACCAGCCATGTCAACGAAACTAATTCATGAAAATGTGCTTATCAATGTATATCTAAATTCGCGCCTACATCTTTGTAGAACTTCAATAAAAGAAACAGAAAAGGTGCTGCAGCCAATGAGCCGCCGATGGGGGCCGACTCAACCTCCACGACAGTTTTTAATATTTTATCAGACAATAACTACTCAAGATTTTGCTTAAGTACAATTTTCGGGACAATTAGGGCCGGGTTCGGGATTCGGGACAACAGCTTAGATTTCGGGACTGTCCCGCATTTTTCGGGACGTCTGGTCACCCTACTCTACATCTGCCCACCCATCTGCTCGGATGGACTAACCAGAGGAGAGGCTTTTAAGATCACACCTAACTTTCCATACTCCATACAGGTCACACCTAGCTTTCCATACTCTGGTGATAAACTCTATCTGAAACTATGTCCTCAAGTAGTCCAAAGTTTCTGAACACATAGTTTAAAGGTAATACTGCCAGCTCCATGGCAGTTGGGACACCTTTGAGTGGGACCAGACAACAGGCATTGGAGTGCACTACTAAAAGGTGAACACAGGTGAAGCTGACGAGGAGGAAAGGTCCGTGATGAAGTCAACTAGGTCTGACCAAGGGCAACATGGAACAGGTAGCAGGAGGAGTTTGCTGGA
Source organism: Chrosomus eos (assembly GCA_036326025.1). Lineage (NCBI taxonomy): Eukaryota > Metazoa > Chordata > Actinopteri > Cypriniformes > Leuciscidae > Chrosomus > Chrosomus eos. Next base: position 28,288,839 of record CM070839.1, read on the forward strand.
TGGAAGTTTGTCGAGATGTTTTAGCCATGGCACATCCCTGACATCCTAAGACAAACCTTCTGGCATTGATGGTCATCTGGGGCCACCAGACAGATTCCTAGAGGGTTGGATTGATCCCTGGGTAACCAGTGCCCAATGAACAATAAGTTGACTCCTTAAGTGGGACTCTTTGGGGGGTGGGTATGCCAAAGTTTCTGCCCAAACTGGGCACTCAGGCAGAGCAGGCTCAGTGGTGGCAGCCTCACCGATCTTTCTAGGGCTCACTGGATAGAACTTATTGCAATTTCTAATGAGAGAATGGTTTCAGGGTCCTCTAGGGTTTTGTCATTGAGGTGGTGGAACTGCAGGTTCTGAATCCTATTTTAAGTTTTGAGGTATCCTAGAAAGGCAGCTTAACAGTATAAATATCTACCACATATAAGTAGGTTGCACACTGAAAACTACTTTAACTATATCAAAATGGGAAATGAAAGACAGTTTGGCTGTTAATATTGTGAAATATAGCATTTGGTATCAAATATACATCAGTGATCTTGTGTGATCTTCACAAGTCATTGATTGTACATTTTGGTGCTGAATCATGTGTGAACAAGTCTGGAATTATGGGGCCAAGTAGAGTATTGCAAAATCCATATCAGTTTGTAAACTGCCAATCCAGAAACCATAAACTCTGCAAGCACAAACTAGTAGAGCACGGGAAGAGCACAAGTATTGTGAAATTGTGGCCAAATGAATTCACAAGGGAATGAAAAGAAACAGTTCGTTCTGAGGACAGTAAATCTCTGCCATGCTTTGCACATCTAAGAAGGATTTGATAGGATGTTTTCTCAAGCGTTCTGTTGCTGAATATTCGGAAGATAGCTGTTATAAGAGATGTTTATGTGAAGCAAGTCTAAACCTTATGTGCTTAGCTAAGCAGGAAAATATTCAAAAATACAGTATGTCTGTACTGGTTGACTATGTCAATATATTGGTTGGCTTGATAAATCTTAGGGCAGTTAATGCCGTCCCACATTAGTTTACACTGGATATCTTATTCAAATTGAGCAATTCTCGGGCTCCAGTATACAAAAATAAACTTCTTTAATCTGTCATTTAACTGGATTCTCCTTTGTCAAATGAATCACTAATGTACATATTTTTTATTCATTTTGTCTGATTTCACAATTTATCAGAACAAGATGTACTGGATTACATAAGAAAATAAAAGATTTTTTTGATCCAATGTTGAAATAAATAAAAAAATCACACGGGTCTTCATGTGGTTGTGTAATCTTCACAGCACTTATTCGAAAGCACATTGGTTTTTATCATATACCTGTTTTTTAATGCATTATACAGATGAACAATGTGTAGCTTCTTTTATTAAAGCTTACACTCTTCAAAAATCCAGGTCACATTTCACATCAAAATTTATGACAATAAGACACACATTTACCTAAATTCTCATTATCATAATGCAAAATTTTATTTTTGATTTTTTTTCTCTGCTATTCTCAATTGTAATCCTATATTTCTATATTCCTACATAACAAATAATACACTGATGTATAATTATTCATTAATAATATATATTTTTTAGGATGAGAATGTTTTTTTGCATTACAGTAATGAGAATTTGGGATGAAAATGTACTTAATTTTCATGAAAATATACAAAAACACAATACAATGTATTTTTCATGTAGCATCTGTAATTCCTGTGACATAACATTACATGAAATGTTATGAATCATATTAGCGAAATACAATTTATTTGTCATGGATATGAGCTTCAACACAAAGCTGTTAATATTAACATGCAATCATGTAACAAAAAAATCATGCAATGCTTGACTGTAAGTCGATAATTAAAGCTGCAAATGATGCAGAATAACAATTTCACATATATGTCATGCCAATGAGTAATATAAGCAATTAGCAATATGAAAAGTATCTCTAAATATTATTTAAAAGCTCAAAGGCATATGTGTTCAACTACAAAATGATTCCTGTAAAAACAGCGTCTTGGCAGATCTCTTCCATTCCTGATAAGAATGTGCCAAGGCTTGTTTCCCTTATAAGGGAAAATTAAAGTGATTAATTCTATAGAATACAATGTAATCGCTGATACCACAAGCTTTTTATAAAGCACCACTCTAATTTGGCTTAACAGCTGATCAGCTATTAATCCTTTACGTCATACTTTCGGTGTAAACCCTGTCTGAGTAGCAATTCAGCTCATTTAGACAGATAGCAGTCGAGTCCATCAAATCTATCAGGCTTTTGTAAAGCTACATGAGAACTTTGTTACATAAGGCCAAAACAGCCAGTAACCAGTTTATTGCAAACATTTACTGTGTGACACTCAGCCCAAAGCTGTGGTTATAAAACAACATTCTCAAACATTCAACCATTCAGTGATACAAAAATGTATCAAATGTTTGCCTAACCACTCAGTATTGGCCATGTTTCCATATTTAAATTGGCAAAATGACCACTTATGCTTCGATTGCAAAACAATGTTTCTTGCTAATTGTTCTGCTTATATGTGTGCGAGTTGTTAAATGTAAAGCACAAAGTCAATGAGGCCTAAAAGTCTGAGACCTCTTTGAAAAGGAGTATATTATTGTTAATCAAGTGGCATAAAACTTCATATAAAAATGTTTAAAAGAATGTGAAACTGAAGCATTTTCACTAGTCTCAGACCTTTAGACCCCATAGATTTCATAAAATAGAATTTAAACAAAAAAACTGGGAAATACAACTGATTCTTTTGAGTAGATTCCATTATAATGATTCAATCCAGTTTTTAAACTATTCAATAAAAGATGTCATTTGTTTCGGGAATCGAGCTATGCTGCTTGCACTGTGTTATTGATGTGCTAAAAAACAGCATCAAAGGGCATCAAAAACCCATTCGTTTAAAGAATCAGGCTACTTTTGTCGTGCTGTATATATTTGATTCACTAGAAATGGTTCGTAAGAGTCATTCGTTTCATCAAACAGGCTACACCAATCACACTATGTTTTTGATTCGCTAAAACTTTAAAGAACCGACTCTTAAGAGTAATTCGTTTTGAGAATCGATCTGGTCACTCTGCATGTTATTGATCCACTAAAAAGAATTTATTCATAAGAGTCATTTGTTTGCATCTTTCATAAATCATTAAATTCAGATTTAGCACAGATGAGTACCAAAACACTGATAAAGGGACTCTTCTAACTTGGTATATTATGAAAATATTAATAAAAGTAAAAGCTTAATCTTGGGATCAATGCTACGTTGCTAGGTTTGCAATGAATTTCATATACATGTAAATTCATTACTTCCTGAAACATGGCATCAGACGTATTATCCACACCTGGACCATTCAAATATGATTTCGATTGTCTTCATAGGACAGTACACACTGCAGAGGCGTTGTGCTTAGCAGTTGCGCTGTTGGCCCAGTATTTCCTGGTACCAAAATCCTCCGGGTACAGGGCGGAGTATCCCACCGCCTCCACGGACCTCCTCTTCTGGATGCGGTGGAGCAGGATACGGTAAGTTCCTGTTATTGGGCTGCGACAGTCAGTGCAGGTGTTATTCTGCAGATGTGTGGCACTGATACCCAGCTCACTCATGGCTGACTTTACTTCCCGTTCCTCCACGCACAGGCTCTTCGCAGGGTCAGCTAGGTAATTGGGCGTCATGCTGAAAGCGGGATAGGGTTTGGGGTATTCGATGCCCTTCATCCAGGAGCATATCATCAGCTGTGACACCGTGGTGCGGTCCACGGGTACGGGTCTCAGCATGCCTTTGATAGCCAGTTGGCAGGGGTCAGGGACGTATGGTGGGATGCTGTACGCCCCCTGCAGGATGCAGCGTTTCAGTCGGCCTAGGTTGTCTGCGTAGAAAGGCATGGTGGCGGTCACCATGAAGTAGAGCAGGACGCCCAGCGCCCAGATGTCCACATAACGGCCCACATAGCTTTTGTCTCTGAAGAGCTCAGGCGCCGCATACGGCGGAGAGCCGCAAAACGTGGTCAGAGTTTCCGGCGGCTCGCTGACGGTGCTGAAACCGAAGTCGCCCACTTTGATGCAGTAGCATGTGGTGTAAAAAATGTTTTCTGCTTTCAGGTCGCGATGGATAATGTTATTTTCATGCTGAAAAATGAAGAAATAAATAGATCCGTTATTTCTGAGTCACACCAAATGAAATTAAAAAAGTTTATATAAATTATAAACAAACTACTAAATTACCACTGACAAAAAAATATATTATCTCAACCAATTCACATAATTCACTGTGAAAATCGCTGATCAGTATTAATTAATAACATTTGTCACAAGGGGTTTCAATCTGTCAGTAGAAATTCAGTTCTTTTTTTATTTATACATACAGTTTAAGATACAAATTTGAATATATATTTGGGGGGGGGAATTATTCCTGTGATGGCATAGCTGTATTCTCAGCATCATCATTACTCCAGTCCTCAGTGTCACATGATCCTTCAGAAATCTTTCTATTTTACTGAGATCAAGAAACAAGAAACATTTCTTTTAATCCGTGTTTAAAACAGTTGTGCTGCTTAATATTTTTGAGGAAACCTTTTTTTGTTAGGATTCTTTGACAAATAGAAATTTCACAAGAGCAGCATTTATTTGAAAAGCATTTAAAATGTCTGTACTGTCGATGTAATGCATAAAAGCATTTTCAAAATAAATCTTACTGACCCCATACTTTTGAACGGTTGTGTATTTTTTGTTAAATTTTAGTTAAAATACAGTAACAAATCTCAATTTAAAAGAAAAAACTCTGACCAATAATATTGGAATTAAATATTGAAAATAATTATGAATTTCAGCAAAATAACCTAATTTAACTGAATAAATTACCCAATTTCATATTTGGAGACATTAGAATTCAAAAGTTCAAAAGATTGCAATTATTTTAATATGCTAGAGTGTTCTGGGTTGTTGCTAGGGCGTTGCTATGTAGTTGCTATAGGTTTACAAGTTCAAGTAAAAAGAATCCCAATTCTTGATAATATTCTGGTCAGGCTATGTCTCTGAGTCTATATCTAGGCTATAGGATTTTTAACAAATGTAATTAAAATCATAAGTTTATTGTTTAGAAAAATAATATAACACCTCCCTTCAACAAACAATTCACAATTTTAGGTAAGAAGATATTTTGAAGAATTGTGAGGCACCATTGACTTCCTTAGTATTTTTTTTTCCATACTATGGAAGTCAATGGGTCCCATCAACTGTTTGGTTACCCATATTTTTCAAAATATCTTCTTTTGTGTTCAGCAGAAGAAAGAAATGTATACAGGTTTGAAACAACTTGAGGGTGAGTAAATGATGAGTAAACTATCCCTTTAAGATTAGGGTGTTGATAAAATTCCTAACTCTAAGTATGAGCAATATCAAAAGTGATTCTTGCTGTTGTCAGGTCAGATGAGGACACAGGTCCTGCTGTTCTCACCATGTATTTCATGGCTGAGACGATCTGGGCAAATATGAGCTTGCTTTCCAGGTCTGACAGGCGTCCTCTGGTGGAGATCCGTGAGAACAGGTCTCCTCCACTGCCATACTCCATAGCGATGTACAGATGCTTACTGGTCTCAAGCACCTCGTACAGACGCACAATGTTTGGATGGCTGAGTTTTTCCATACAGATGATCTCTGAGGCAAATACATTCTGTGACTTCTTGTCGAGACGCGCCTTGTTAAGAATCTTGACTGCAACACGCTCTGTGTGTGAGAAAGAGATTTGTGTTAAATCAAAGTGATTATATTTTGGAAAATCCATGTTATACAAACTTAGTAGGGGTGCAAGTAAAATATTCAAGTGACCTTGTTATCTTAACCCTATAAGGCATATGTATCATATTTAATGCGCAAATTTCTAAGGCCTCTAAATTCAAAACTACTCTGAGAAACCTGTTGTAGACAATCTACTGTACTACAGTACATGCCTTCTGTAGTCTGATTAATATTTTATACTTTTTTATAAAGGAAAAAATACCTTTTAGTATAATTCGAAAACCCACTTCAGGTCGTGAGACTCGTGACACATGTTTTTTTTGCTGTGAAATCTGTAATGATTTTTATAAAGTAAACGTTAGAATAACTTTTATATTGTTACTAATACTTCTAGATGAACACTTACTGGACTGAAGCTATCTAGGTTTATTGTTTTTGTTTTTTTTATTAGAAAAAATCATGTTAAAAGCAGGGGCGATTTGTTATGCTGGCTGAAAGTCTCTTCACATCCTGATAGCAATCACTAAGTTAAGTGGTCTAAATGTATTTATATGTATATTTTCTGTGGAATATTTTCTTAGGACCATAAAACGTTCGTCCAATCATTGCATTCGGTCCGAATGCAATGGTATGATGTCCAACCTGCTTGTCAACATGTATTTCCATACCTCCACGCACCTGCTCGCGCAGACATCACACGTCATCAGTGTGTTTCATGCTATGCAGAGTTAGACAGACGTCAGTCACAGAGCAGCGCAACCGAAACTGAACCAAAACAACGAGCTTATGCTGCGTTTACGCCATAACTACTGTAATTTGTAAGAGATAAAAACCTGTGACGTTATATTCGGAGCGTTTTGTGACTCGACTTTATGCGTTTCAATGGCAACACTATCAATGCCGAATGAATCTGCATTAGTCAGGTGGTACAGGTTGGTGCTCTTTAAGTTATAATTGTAATATTATGTGCTTGGGTTGTTTAACCTCTTGTCTCGTGATGCTTTGCAAACTCTGCTGTGTGTGTTCATGTGTTTTGAATGAGGCGTTGCTTTGGAGATGCTCTGAAGGGAGGGTGGTTGGATCTCATGCTTTCAAAGCTAACTTGAATCTATGATTTTTTTTAAACATATTTTGTCTAATGTTTCAATATCAAACTATCCCATAACAAATGTTTTTTTTTTTTTACTATTATTTCATATTTCAGGCTTCTTTTTTTTAAATATGTGGCAAAATTCTTGAGAGGCCTCCCTGCTGTGTTGTTTGTCAAGAGGCATCTCACCAATCCTCTCAAAAATATTAAAGAGATTCACAGAGGGGGTGCTGCAAATCTGATGAGATTATATGAGCGGATCAACTCGTGGTCACTGACATGAACAGACCCTGTTAAACTGTGCTGCCTTTTCTTCAATACTGTTGTGTACATTAGAGTCCAACAGATTCTCGCAAAAGAAAGCTTGGTTCTATTCATTGGTTGTAATTGGATTTTGAGATGTGGGCAGATTAATGCGAGCGTGGGTTTAAATGACTCAATGATTGGAGAAATCAGGAAAACGTCACCAGAGAGAAGATTTAGTCAAAAAGGTAAAAAAGAAAAACATATGCAGATGAATCATTCGCAATAAGATCAATAACATATTTAGAAAATAGAACGGGTGAATTGAACGGCGCAGTCTCATGGCAATTTGTAACTATTTTGTTTTGGCAAATTAGTGGCTAATTGATTCGTGTAAATTGTACAATCTCATTCTTACGTTTTTTATTCGCAAAAATCACGTTTTTGTATGAATCAAATCATTCAATACGGAATCGGTACCTCGTTAGTTTTCTCATCTCGTACCTCGTTGGAGTTTTCATTTCATGCTGACTTTAAATGTCTAGTTTGAAATATTTTATATTGTAAGAAATGTAAAAAAAATATATATATTATATATTATAAATTAAATAACCTGACTTTTGCATGCAGTGACCCCAAAGCATTTGGACATTTAAAATATCCTTAAAATTAGAGATGCACAATATAGGTATCTGTATTATATAATTTATAAATAATTCAATAATTCATAATTAAAATATATTTATAAATGAGAATTTTTTTTTAGCAAATCTCAAAATTAATCTTATTTTTCATACTCTAAAATATAATGTGATGCCTAAATTCACTTGTAGCATATAAATGATTAGCTAATTGTTAATAATTTATAAGTCCTATAGGACATTATTTATTAATATAAATAATTAATCGGTATCAGACTAAACTTTTCACTAAAAAATGTTTAGGTTAGCCTGAGAACAGGTACTTGTTTCCTTTTTGAGTTTATAATATTTCCATTCAGACAATGTGGCATAAGTGTCCAAATACTTTTTGGGGGCCACTCCATGTACAGTTCTCCAAAGCCTTCTTAAACTTAAAGTATCCCTATTATGCTTTTTCAAATATTACCTTTCATGTAGTGTGTAATATAGCTGTTTGTGAATGTAAAAAGTATGCAAAGTTTAAAGACCAAAGTGCACAATAAATGGAGTTATTGTCTCCCAAGAGAAAGAACTGATTCTGTACTGCCTGAAACGAGTCATAATCCCAGTCTTACTTCCTGCAAACATACGTAGGTAAAGCCGACCGCATCGTTGCTGTTCGTATCAAGTGCTGAGGAAGCCTCTGGTAATGAGTGTTTAATTTCTGACATGAGCTGTTATTGTTTGACCAATCACAACAGACTGGGCCATCTGATCAATCAGAGCAGAGTAGGCTCGCGGAAAAGACGGGAAACTGAATCTTTTGAATCAGTTCAGACCATAGACATCATATAGAGCTAGATGCCCTATTGGCCGCTGGGCACAGAGAAATACGGCCGCCATCTTGAACCGGTCGTACTCCTAGTTGCGGTGCAGTAGATGTCGGTCCTAGCAGCAGTAGATGTCGAGCACTGTGCAGCATATTCCTGCTCAAATCGGCGGACAATCGCAAATAGGGCTCGGGAGATTACTTTTCACAAGTAAAATATAACATTACCGTACTATTGGTTGTATTTTGTGAATAGAATATTACCAGAGAGTGAAGGAGCAGCAAGGATCTTTGATATTACTGTACTGAAAGCGTGGCCAGCTAGCTAGGCTATGTTTACTGCACCGGCCGGTGTTCACTCGGCTATGAACTGAGACTTAATAAGTCATTCCATAACACTGACTTAGATTACAACTACAGTAACACAATAATGCTATTGTAGAAATAAAACAAATATTACTGCGAATTTTACACAAGTGGCACAGACTGTATTATCAGTGTTGGGCAGTCACTACTTAGCTTAATTAGTAACGTTAATTTAGTATTTTGGTGGTAGCTTCACTATTTCGTGTGTGTGTGTGTGTGTGTGTGTGTGTGTGTGTGTGTGTGTGTGTGTGTGTGTGTGTGTGTGTGTGTGTGTGTGTGTGTGTGTGTGTGTGTGTGTGTGTGTGTGTGTGTGTGTGTTGGGACTCGGGAGGCGGGCTGCTAAATGTCAAGGGCTGGGAAGAGATGGATGCAGAAGAACGCGGTTGTGTGTGTGTAATCATATATTGTTTATTCAACTTATTAAAATATCTGACTTTACTGCCACTATCTCTTTCTGCTTCTCTATCATATTTATAGTGTGTGATTTGCAAAATACCTAGTTATTGTCATAGCCTACATCACATATCAGAATATTCTATTATTAATAAGCCTACTATGAATATTAAAATACGCCGAACCATGTGTCCTGTATCGTAGCTACCTGTACGACCGTTGCAGAAAAAACCCGCGTGAAAATCAGTTCGGTATTCAGTGAGATATGATTAATTAAATGCGCTGACAGCTCATTGCACCAGCCAGACAGATTACACTGAGCGGAGCGGGTGACCGGTTTAAGATGGCGGCCCCACGGCTCGTCCACGCCAAAAGGGAGTAGCGGTCGATAGGGCGTCTATCTATATGATGTCTATGGTTCAGACAATGTGAGAAAACCTGAGGTGCAATGTATATTGTAAGACAATGTGGTGGTGTTTTTTTTTTTTACTTTGGATGCATTATGAACCCAGTATGGGTTATATTTGTGGGTTGTCTGTTTTTCCTTGTTTGGTTTGCAGGATTGAGTTAGGGTGAGTGATGTCATTGATGACTGAGGAGTTACAGCTGATGCCGGCAACTAAAGCAGTTCCCTTCAGCTGTGACGGCGTGCTCACTAATCCTCGTGCCGTCTGCGTACTTAATTCAGTTGTTTTGTATTGTCTCGTCTTTTTCCCATTTTAACTATTCTTACTTTAATAAATGTTATTCCTTTTGATCATTATCCAATGTGTTGTCTCTTCATGTAAACCTATTGTAGGAGACCTCCAAACAAAACTATAGGAACCTTTCAAATAGCATAATAGGTGCACTTTAAGTAATTAACACACTGAAAAAAATCACCGATTGTCTCACCTTTAGTCAAAGCGTGAACGGCCAGTTTGACCTGGGAGAAATTTCCTGTGCCTATTTCCCCTCTGAGTTCATAGAAGGCAATCCTGCGGCCCAGCATAACGTCATCGATGATCCGGTCATTGTGGGACATGTCATAGAGGACCCTCTCGAAGGCTGTCTGCTTCGCTCGTTGTTCAGGTGTTAACGAAACCTTGCGTTTTTCTGGTTCTGTCTGTGCAGGTTGGGCCGCTGGCTCATTCTTTCCTTTTTTCCCGTGTCGCTTCACCAAGACATTTAGTATTTTGGTACCTTAAATGGGACAAAAAGATTCACGATGACTGAAAATGACAGCAAAATTAAATTACTCAAATTAATAATAAAAAAAGGGTGGATAAAAACAAATTTATAGACCATCTATGAAGAGTGTTTTAGGGTCATTTGGCACTCAATGACTTTACACTGAAAAAGTAACATCTAAATCAACTGGTTTTATTAAAGTCAAAACTATTATTTATCACAGAATTGTCACATCTGGTTGAAGCAGAGATAAATAAAAAAAATGCATGATTTAAACAAAGCAGTCTTCTCTTTATTGAACAAAATACTCAAACTCAAAATCACAGGAACAGAAGAACAACCAAACATATAAGACAAGACCAAGAACTAAACAAGAAACAGGGCTTAAATACACAGAACAAACCAAAGAACAACAGGTATGCAAATTAAACCACGAAAAACCGTGGAGACAAACTGAAACCTATAGGTCAGAGATCTAAAACATGTGACACAACCCAACCTACACAGAAATAAACAGACTATCCAAAACAAGAATCAACTTAAACATTTGAAACGAATTTATATGGGTTAAACCAGGTAAAATGGCTCTTAAGTGTAATAATTACAGGTTTTTACATACAATAGTTGCAGGAGCCTTCCTTTTAACTGTTTTAGATCAAGTATAAGTCTTTAAATCAAGATATAATGTCATGAGAAATATAAATCAACTGTCTCCTAAAGTTTGTAAAACTCTTGAAATGTAAAAGCAATGGCCGTGTCAGTCTCCACAGACAGAGACACTTCCTCTTGATGACCTTCCACGTTGGAAGAAAGGTTTACAGAGGCTTAACCTTACAAAGATGGGGTGAACAGGGATCATGACAGCATAGGGAATCTGCCCGTAATAGTCTACTAGAGAATCGAACAAGAGGCCAATACAATATAGTCATTTTTATGCCATACAAAAACTCTTATTATAGCTGCAAAGTCTCATTATATATTCTTTAAAAAAAATGATTGAGTATCGCTATTATCTTTGAGACCTACAAGTGATAATGGCCAAAAAAAGTGATAATTGACATCTTCATCCTTCATTCAAAAATGATTACAAATGTGTTAAAGATTTTGCGTAGAAATTGCGGCCTTTTTGAATGAAGGATGAAGATGTCAATTATCACTCTGACATCTCTCTCCATATTAAAACTACTAAAAAAACAAACTATTTTCCTCTTATTTTGATGGTTTAAGGGGTCATTAAAAACAAATATACCCACCTGACATCTCTTTTGGCCACTACTGTACGAGTGGTTGGTTAAATTTTAAAAATGACTGACATTACCCTATACTGTATATAAGTTAGACTTTAAATTCATTAAAGTCTAACTTAAAATAATATGTGCATGACACCAGCATATTCAAGTTACATGTCCCTTTTGAAATATCACAAAATGTAAATGTTATTTTTGAAGAGAAATTGTTCTGATCACAAATTTAACTTGACATATTTAGAGTCGCATGTCTCTAGATGTTCTTGTATAATCCTAATCCATGACTGCATGTCCTTTCTATTTTAGCTCAAATGTCCAGTGTGTCTACGCTGGAGGCAAGATCAGCCATGTGCGTCTGAATAGAAAAGTCTTTAAGTAGGGTGGATTAGGAGTTTTTTTAAGACCATGCATCACAGGTTGCAGACTCGACATGCTTCTAAAAATACACGGAATATCCACTGAATTACTTTCAACAATAGTAATACCAAAACTACAGGAAGAAAACAAACAGTTGGGAATAAATAAGACTTAATTGAATTACACTACTTTTCATGGTTACACTTTATTTTAATGTGTCCCTGTTACAATGTAATTATACATTAAAGTACTGAGTAATATTAATGAACTACATGTACTCACTGTAGGATTAGAGTTTGGTTTAGAGTTAGTTGCATTGTGCCTAATTTGTTATTACTATACAAGTAACATGTGTAACAAGGACACAATGAAATAAAGTGTTACCCTTTTCATTAAAGGCTGTGGCCATTCTTAATATCATGTTATTACATTGTAATAACAAAAAAAAAATCTAAATCAGTGCTATAAATTTATTTTAAACTAAATTACAACGTTTTTTTCTTCTTGTCCACCAAATAATATTACATCTTAATGTTTATTATTGGACTCACTGTACTGTAACAAACCAATATCTGCAGATCAAAACTGTGTTTAGTGTTGAAATTAAAAGATTTTATATTTAACAAGTTATACTTCAACAAAATTACATCTCAAGCCCATGCACTGTATGCAAATAACAGAGGATCACATTTGCCTTGAAAGAAAAAAAACTTTCATTATCTTTTTTTCAGTTGTTATATTGTTCATAATCCATGCAACCTGTCCTGACATGTGTACTACTGCACATAAAACATGTCTAACGTGTCAGAGAATAATTAAAACAGTGTAGCCCTATAAGATAATGCCTTTCAAAAGAACATTTGAAATGGTCAATTTGATTCATTGAATAAGATCTTATATTTGCACTCCCTTACTGTTTGATTGAAAACTCTCCATACTCTATTCCATGAGTAAAAACACTTTACCTGGTAGCTGTGGATCCTTCATGCTGGTGTCTGTATGAATGGATATAGAGAACAGCTCTATAACCTCTCACTCTACAGTCTTTAATCCTCCACCCATCGCCAGTGCTCAATCCAATTAGAAGAATGTAATAATCCAAACTGCAACACACCTCAATGAAGCTGTGCAAATGCTGCATGCAAATATCCTACTCATACAAAAAGTAATAATTGTGATGGTAATATTCCAATATAGTCATATAAAAGTCTGGTTAGGGCAGGTTGTGGCTTGAAGAAAGTCTTATCCATTGTATTATATGTTGAATATATATATATATATATATATTACAGTTTAATTTTAGCTGAAAAGCACATAGACTGAAGAGACTGTTTAATGGCAGCTTCCCATTTTGTGACAATTTATACTCCATAAATGTATCTTATTTCCTGGGTAATAATGGTGGAAAAGTTTTACTTAAAGCTGCAGTCCGTAGCAATTTCCCTTTTTGTCGCCATCTCTGTTCGAAATCTGTAACTGCAGTGATTCGCGGAATTATAATCTTTACGTGGGTTGTAAATCGGCATGAAACAGCGCGGATGAACACAGTGTTTTGAGTCGAGTGCTGATGTCAATCACCGCGCTGTGTGGATACTGTCATTCAGAATCACAGATTCACTTTTTGAAAGCTTGACCAACATACGAATTTTCACCGGAAAATGTCTTCTGAATCCGTGTATCATTCGTTCAGTCGATTTTTAATTTAATATTGAAATTAGAAAAATTAGAAAACGGTTCGTTTTTCGTTTTTTCATTTTTACCCAAAAAACGAAAAAACAAGATTTCAGCTTGATTTTTCATTTTTCGTTCTGGGGTAGAACAATGAATAAACAGCTGGAATATTCGATTTCCACACATGGGCGGGAATGAAACGACCCTTTCCTCTGATTTGTCATCAGTTCTTCCTCAGTTCCGCACTGCAGAATAAGAGTCCTCCGCTGCTGCAGCTGATGTGCGGATTCTTAACGTGTTTATTGCAACTATATTTCATCTTTTCCTCATCAAACAACCAGGGGTTTCCCGATAACGATGTAGCTTAGCTCTTAAGAGCGCTCTCTACGTGCAAGGTTACGAACGCTCGTCGCAATTCCACGCGCGTTTCCCAAAAATGCACTTAACATGAACGCGCGAGAACGCGCTCTACGTGCTACTTAAGCATCGCTGTCCATTCGCGAAGTGCTGAAATATAACCTTATATGGAATCGTATTCTGAACATTTAACCTAATAATCGTCATTTGTTGTGGATTAGAAATCAAGACAAGTCTATATGTATATAAAACACCTATACAGGCTGACAAAATGCTGAACAAAAACAAAAAAACAAGAGAAGATACCTTTCAAAAAGATAAAATTAATGTCCTTCTAGAGGAGATGGGAAACAAAGATTTTATTTTTAACAGATTTAAAGGACATACAAATAAGGAAAAACAAAACATCTGGAAGGACATTGTCACATTGCAAACTAACTGCATCCGTATTCAAAGATCAGGGAAGGAGGTCTGCAAGAAATGCCCATGGCTGGTTGTCGTGCACGTCAGCAAGTCATTGACAGATTTTTTTTTTTAATTCATCCCAATTTTGCCCGGTCTTTAAAGCATATTTCCCAGATTACTTATTTTATGATTTTTTTCCCATTTAATTTAGATGTGTATTTCTATTTTTTCTTCCTTTTTTAATTATTTAATTTATTCATTTAAACAAAGTGTACAATAGAGTACAATCAAAACTTATATATTATACTCACGTTGCAGTGTAATCTGGTAAATCTAGATAAAAAGTGTAATCTGCGGGTTGTCCTGCAGGTGACCTCATAACTCTGTCTTCTTATGATGCACTTGGGGATGAACGATTACTCCAGAGCACTCGTAGTTCTACGAAGATTTTTAAGTGCTACTTAAGTTACTATGCTTTTAAGAAACAGACCATAACATTAAGATCAGTCGTACGATCGTTTTTACGATCAATTTAGGCTTACGATGCTTTTGGGAAACGCAGCCCAGGAGTTCTCAAGTGCCAGGGTCCGTGAAATAATTTGTATTGTTCCTATTTTCCGGACTGTAAAGTCACGTATTTTTTTTATCATGAAGCACGATGTGATTTATTCATAAGTGACATATATATATATATATATAGCCTATATATATATATATATATATATTATATATATATATATATATATATATATATATAATGTATTTTACTTCAAATATTCTAAATATTGAATTATTTAGACAAGAAGGCTATTCGCTGTAGATGTTCAGGAGACGGAGACGCACTAAAGCTGCGCATCATGTTGTTTTCTTTATTTTTCAAAGGCATGACAATTTGTAGTCATTTTGAATGTACACAAAAAAATATATATATATATATATATATAATGTTACTGTTTCGAGTGACAGAGTATTAAACAACAGAGTAAGTTATTTCCAGTAGGGGTTCAATCTTCAGCTGGCTGGCAGGAGCCGCCACTGACAGACAGGTCACGTGACCTGTCAGTGGCTGGCTGGCAGCTGCCAGTCTGAGCCTGGAATGTCACATGACCTGTCAGTGGCTGGCTTTTCAGGGCTTTTCAGAAACCATTGATTTTTGACAGTTATTGTGTTTTGTGTTCCTCCCTTTCTAGCTCATTTATTATGCATATGTTGATATGATTATGTTCTTTAGTATGATTGATGTTTTGGGGACTGTTATCCCAATATAACCAGTCAAATGGCCGTGACCCGACTGGCAGCGTACAGACACTTGCTGTCGCTCATCCAGTCAGCCGCGGCTGATACTGCGAGTATAACGCGTTGCCTGACACTCACGCTGCAAGGAAATAATTTGTTTTTTTTATTATGAATAGAATGTCATGCCTTTATTCTTGTGTATAATTGATGTTTTGGGCACTGTTATCCCAATATAACCAGTCAAATGGCCGTGATCCGACTGGCAGCGTACAGACACTTGCTGGACGATCATCCAGTCAGCCGCGGCTAATACTGCGAGTATAACGCGTTGCCTGACACTCTCGCTGCAAGGAAATAATTTGTTTTTTTATTATGAATAGAATGTCATGCCTTTATTCTTGTGTATAATTGATGTTTTGGGGAATGTTATCCCAATATAACCAGTCAAATGGCTGTGATCCGACTGGCAGCGTACAGACACTTGCTGGACGCTGTATCCATCTATTCACAGAATATAGCCTAGGCCTAACAGTGAGTGAATCTTTCTCTATTGTTCCCTAATGGTTAAACACTTTCACTAATTGACCCTTCGCGTGGAGCTTGATTGACAGGTGTTCTAACCAATCATACTTCGCCATCCGCCATTTTGTCCGAAAAAGCAGCCAGTAGAGTTAGGAGGATTTTAACTTGGTAAAATGAATATACTGACGCCTTTCCGCGGTTAAAACAAACATTACTTCTTATGTTCGTTCATGTTTATTTGATGCTATAAATGAACTAGAAGGAAGAGATGATCGGATCACGAGCAGCTTTGACGGATGCTCTACAGCGATCTGTCACGGCACATTAAAGAGCCACAAAACGGTATTTATTGTTTAAATTTCTTTCAAAAAATGACCACATTTGAAAGCTGAGACTTTGTTTAATATGTTTAATATCAAAAGTAACCGAAAAGTAACCTGGTCTGTCCTGTCTGTCCGCGTGTTGTCAGTCTCCTCTCTGCTCCGCGATGTATTTTTCACTGCGTGAGAACATGTTGAGAACATGAGAGCGGCGTAGCTTGTCGTAACATAGCGACAGTAACTAAGGAGGGCGGGTCTTTGCGAAGGGTCAATTATATAAAT
Source organism: Chrosomus eos (assembly GCA_036326025.1). Taxonomy (NCBI): domain Eukaryota; kingdom Metazoa; phylum Chordata; class Actinopteri; order Cypriniformes; family Leuciscidae; genus Chrosomus; species Chrosomus eos. The sequence continues at coordinate 28,305,682 of CM070839.1, forward strand.
ATATTCAATAACTATATTGTGAACTACATATGTATTTTAACAATGAATTGAACTATATATTTAGATAAACTTGTTTGTAACGTTATTTGTAAATAGTCTTTGTAAATTTGAAAATAGTGATACAGTCTGTGCTAAGTGATTTTACCGTTAAAGTTGGCATTCTTTTGTTGAATTATTAAAAAGCTTTCTTTTATCGAATGACAAAAATTCATGTTATTGGGATTAATTCACTTTTTTATAGGCTACTCTGCATCTACATTATTACACAACTTTTTCACAAGGATCAAAATCGTCACAACTAAGGCAGTATTCGCAAATTAGATTTATTTCCTTAGAATGAGAGGCAGGCAACAGTTCTAAGCAACCAGTCATGATCAGGGCCATTTGATTGCTTTAATTGTGATAAAATTCTCTAAAACATCAATTATACACAAGAATAAAGGCATGACATTCTATTCATAATAAGAAAACAATTTATTTCTCTGCACCGAGAGTGTCAGGCAACGCGTTATAGCCTACTCGCAGTATTAGCCGCGGCTGACTGGATGATCGTCCAGCAAGTGTCTATACGCTGCCATTCGGATCACGGCCATTTGACTGGTTATATTGGGATAACATTCCCCAAAACATCAATTATACACAAGAATAAAGGCATGACATTTTATTCATAATAAAAAAAAACCTAATTATTTCCTTGCAGCGAGAGTGTCAGGCAACGCGTTATACTCGCAGTATCAGCCGCGGCTGACTGGCTGACAGCAAGTGTCTGTACGCTGCCAGTCGGATCACGGCCATTTGACTGGTTATATTGGGATAACAGTGCCCAAAACATCAATTATACACAAGAATAAAGGCATGACATTCTATTCATAATAAGAAAACAATTTATTTCCTTGCAGCGAGAGTGTCAGGCAACGCGTTATACTCGCAGTATCAGCCGCGGCTGACTGGATGAGCGTCCAGCAAGTGTCTGTACGCTGCCAGTCGGATCACGGCCATTTGACTGGTTATATTGGGATAACAGTCCCCAAAACATCAATCATACTAAAGAACATAATCATATCAACATATGCATAATAAATGAGCTAGAAAGGGAGGAACACAAAACACAATAACTGTCAAAAATCAATGGTTTCTGAAAAGCCAGCCACTGACAGGTCACGTGACATTCCAGGCTCAGACTGGCAGCTGCCAGCCAGCCACTGACAGGTCACGTGACCTGTCAGTGGCGGCTCCTGCCAGCCAGCTGAAGATTGAACCCCCTCTCGTTATTTCCCCTGCTGAGCAATAAATCCAAGTGATGGCATCGGCGCATCGCTCGCTCACACAACATATTATGAGTTCACTTCTGGCATTGCTAACTTGACATCGCAGCCTGTTCATTATTTAGATAAAACAGTCAACCAAACATATACAAAGTTATTCTGCTTAATTTAATTGGTCTGTTGTGTAGTAGGCTGTATAGGCTTACACAATAAAGGCAGCTGTCAGTCACTGACTTGCTGTTATTCCAAACTCATCGCCCTTGCTGTGAAAAATGCTGATTTAGCATACGTGTATATTGGGACTCGACTGAAGTAGCCTACGAAGCCTTCTTTACATCAATAGCATCCAAATGTTACATTACAAATATGGAAACTTTGGACCGAATGAGAGATGCACAAAACCAACGTCGGTACAGTTTCAGTTTCGATTCAAATAAATTCGTTTAGGTTTGGCGCTTAAAATAGGCTAAACTTTCATTTTTATTATACGTGCCGTGGATACTTTTTCAGTCTGGTTGTTTTCTGAATACCATTCTTTTAGGGATTTGACATTACAGCAAGGGGAAGTAACATACGCATACATGTTAATTTTGTATTTTATTTACCGGTCTTTTACACTATTTCTAAATAGGCTACTGATAAAATGCGTTTTTTTTTTACAGCGATGTGACGTGTTACAACGTGTTTCCCTCTCAACATGACCGGTCGCACACAAGCGCGCATCCTTGAGATATTGTAGTTTAATAAAACACAAGACCCATAAAACTCATAGATAGTCATACTGAATGACAGTTAATATAGGCCTATTATATAGTCAATGTATTATTCTTTTCTTTTTGCATTAGTGTTAGTGTTTTTTACTGGACGAGGGTGCAGGCTAGCAGCCGTCATTTACCCTGGTCCCTGCGTACCGAGCTGATGTAGGTGAATTTATATCTACACAGAAGAAAGCTCTTTCTAGCTATTCCCCTGTACGGGTTGTGTCAAGCCATTAGTCTGGTTGTTTAATGAGAAAAAGATTAAATGTAGTTGCAATAAACGCAATAAGAATCCGCACATCAGCTGCAGCAGCGGAGGACTCTTATTCTGCAGTGCGGAACTGAGGAAGAACTGATGACAAATCAGAGGAAAGGGGCGTTTCATTCCCGCCCCATGTTCCCGCCCATGTGTGGAAATCGAATATTCCAGCTGTTTATTCATTTTTCTACCCCAGAACGAAAAACGAAAAATCAAGCTGAAATCTTGTTTTTTCGTTTTTTGGTAAAAATGAAAAAACGAAAAAGGAACCGTTTTCTAATTTCTAATATTTTTCTAATTTCAATATTAAATTAAAAAACGACTGAACGAATGATACACGGATTCTTCTGAACAAGTAAGTAACATCCATTTTTGTTCTGATCAACTAAGGGTGAAAAAGCATTCGACATGACAAGCGATCGTTAGATTTAATCAGCGCGATTTACAGCAACCGTGCAAATCATAGCCTACTTTGTTCTCAAATTGTTCATGTTAACAACATCAGCATTGCGTGACTAACGTTATTTAATGTGTTTTATTATTACCTGTGTAGTTCAGAAATCATATTCTCCATAATAGCTAAACGAGAAAGGCACAACAAAGGAAACTCCATAACTGTGTGAATTAAGAAAACGTACTGTTACACGATTGAACTATTGAAATGTCTTACTTGTTCAGCAGAGAAAGCTGTCTCTTCTTCCGTTTCGAAACCCTTCGGGAGTTCACGCACCTTTCAAAAGCCCCACCGATGTGTATCCTTGTGTTCGCATGAGACGGTTCCTTTCTCTTTCCACCTTAAATCCGAAGTACGAAGTCTTTTGGGTTTTATAACTGGTTAATCTCCAGTTGACACTGATGGTTGTTGTTTGGATCTTTCTGGATCCGCCATAAGTTTAATCATTTAAAGTGCTGCGAGAAAAGCCCATCTCTACATCTCCTCACGCGCAGTATAGCCGGCTAGCCGAAACTCCTTCTTTATGTGTACGGATGTGACGTAATGACGCAAAGACATGCTCGAATTTCCCGCGAAAACCCACCAGTACCACTGGAATTAAAATCATTATTACAAGCTAACCGTTTTGAATCTAGCTATGGCAAGCAGATAGTTTTGAACACTGGCTGAAGATGTTTTTTTTTTAAATAATTAATTTGGATTATTTTTAACTTAAAAATGTTACGGACAGCAGCTTTAAGAATGGAGGCTGTGGTTTTTGAAAATATTTTATCAATGAAAGTATTCTTTTTTTATTATTATTTATACATAAATTCCTCAAAAAACTTGTTACTTGGTTATATGGAAAACGTCTCCGGTTACTTACGTAACCTCGGTTCCCTGAAAGGCAAGGAACGAGACATTACGGATGTCGTATATGGGAACTCTCTCTCATCCTTCACTTCCGCTGAAATCTTATTGGCTAACGCCAGCAACGCTGGCCAATTGACGCAAATATGCAAATACTGAAACCCCGTTGCAGTATAATGTAAGTGCAGCGTCAATTCCTCCTCAGAATCGAACAGAACGCCAAATCAATAGCGAACACGGCGGCGAGCGTAATGTCTCGTTCCTTGCCTTTCAGGGAACCGAGGTTACGTAAGTAACCGGAGACGTTCCCTTTCAAGGCTACGGAACTTCGACATTACGGATGTCGTATATGGGAACTGTATAGAATCCCGCCGTGGAAGCAAGCAAACCACAGAACAGAACCCAATACAAAACCCCGACACCGCCCCCCCAGAATGCCAGCATTGTGATAGGACGAGACTGGCCAATAGCGAGCCTCTAACTTCTGATAGGTCCAAGGGGACGAATCACAAACTCACAAAACACTGCCAGAATTTGCATATCCCGAACAGTATAACCGGGGGGAAGTCTGCACTGTAGACCAACAGGGCAACAACAACAGTAAAATAAGGCCAACGCATAGCGGTGACAACAGTCTTAATACACATAAGCACACAGAACAACTCATGAGCAAAGCGCAGAGAGCTCTAAATGCTGTGCAAGAATTCAACTCACCGAAAGCACTTGAGACGCCACAGAGGGTAAATCCAACTTGTAAAACCTGGCGAACGTATTCTGAGAAGACCAGCCAGCCGCAAGACATAAATCCTGAATAGACATACCCTTAGTCCAGGCCCACGAAGAGGCGATCGCCCTGGTCGAATGGGCCTTAACATTGAGGGGGCATTCCTGTCCCATACAGTCATAAGCCAAAACAATAGCGTCCACAATCCAGTGAGCAAGCCTCTGTTTAGAGACTCCCCGTCCCTTATTGCATCCACCAAAGCACACAAATAGCTGGTCCGAGCTTCGGAAAGCAGCCGAGCGAGAGATGTACTCCCGGAGCGCTCTGACTGGGCAGATAGCACTTTGAGCATCCGAACCTAGAGAGGTCGATGGCTCAACAGACAGGGCAGGCAAAGAAACAATCTGCACCCTGAACGGGGTATTGAGCGATTTAGGGACATAACCCGGCCTCGGTCTGAGAGTCACGTTACAGTTTCCGGGTCCAAAGCGAATACAATCTTCGCTGACAGAGAAAGCCTGTAAATCCCCAACCCGCTTCGCCGAAGCGAGAGCGAGAAGCAGCGCCGTTTTAATCGAAAGCTCCTTAACTGCAATCGACACTAAGGGTTCAAAGGGCGGCCGTGACAAAGCTTCCAAGACCAAAGTCAAATCCCAAGGCGGCACGGACGGCGGCCGTGCAGGGCATAATCTCTTAGCTCCTTTAAGGAACCGAGTCACCAACGCATGTCTACCGATAGACTGTCCATCAACAGGCGGGTGAAACGCAGCAATAGCAGCTACGTATACCTTCAGGGTGGATGGCAGGCTCCCTTCGTCCATTCTGTACTGAAGGAAGCGTAGAATATCCGACACCGAGCAGTTCGCTGGGTCTAAACCGATATCCTGACACCATTTAGAGAAAACACCCCACTTCAGAGCGTACAGGCGCCGGGTAGACGGGGCTCGCGCTTCCGCGATGGTATTTTGAACCCGCGAATGAAGCACATCGATCCCGCTCAGCGTCCCTGCAGCGGCCACACATGGAGCCTCCACAGCCCGGGGCTGGGATGCCAAATCGATCCGCTCGCCTGAGACAGTAGGTCCTTCCTGAGCGGAATTTCCCACGGTTGCTCCGTTAGTAACTCCACCAAGTCCGCGAACCAGGGCTGATTCGGCCAGTACGGGGCCACTAGAGTCACCGCCGCCTTTTCCTCCCTGACTTTGCACAACACCATGGGCAAAATTTTCACCGGAGGAAAGGCATAGAGACGGGCTTTCGGCCATCGCGCAGTTAGCGCGTCCATCTCCCGGGGGGAACGGGACAGCGAGAAAAACATCCGACAATGCGCGTTCTCGCTCGTCGCGAAGAGGTCGATCTCCGCTCTGCCGAAACGATCCCATATCAGTTGAACCGTCCCGGGGTGAAGCCTCCATTCCCCTTGAGGAATCCCGTTCCTCGAGAGCATATCCGCCCCCCGATCTAGAACACCGGGGATGTGTGTCGCTCTCACCGAGAGAAAAAACCGATCCGCCCACAGCAGGAGAGATTCCGCCTGCTTGAATAGGTCCCTGGAATGCAAACCGCCTTGGCGATTGATGTAAGAGACCACAGAAGTGTTGTCGGTTCGAATCAACACATGCCGCTGTTCCAGTCGAGACCGGAAAACTTTTAGGGCTAGAGAGACCGCTTCCAGTTCCAAGCGATTTATGTGCCACTCCATCTGCCTCTCCGACCACCGACCGGAGGCGGGCTTGCCCAGGCAGACCGCTCCCCACCCGGTGGACGAAGCGTCCGTCAGGACCTCCACGCGTCGCGTCACTATACCCATAGGGACACCTGAACTGTAGAGATCCGGGTTCTTCCACGGGGCCAGGGCACGGTCGCACACACGGTTGACCATAATGCGCTTGCGGCCGGAGTGCCACGCGCTCGGGTTGACGCGCGCTTTCAGCCAGTGCTGAAGCGGTCTCATATGTAGCAGTCCCAGATGACACACTGACGAAGCGGCTGCCATCCGCCCCAATAGCCTCTGAAATTTTTTCAGAGGGACGAGTCTGCCCGGTCTGAAGAGACCTAGCGCAGAAGTCTGAGCCTCCGCTCGTTCGGGGGAGAGACGCGCTTTCATACTCACTGAGTCCAAGCATACTCCCAGGAATGTGGTAGTTTGGCTCGGTTTGAGCACACTTTTTTGGACGTTTACCCTCAAACCAAGCGTTTTCAAATGGCGAAGTAGGGCTTCCACATGGCCGACCAATGTCTCCCTCGACTGCGCGAGAATCAGCCAGTCGTCCAGATAGTTCAAGACGCGCATCCCGCTCGACCTGAGGGGTGAAAGTGCCGCGTCTACACATTTCGAAAAGGTGCGGGGGGCGAGGGCTAGCCCGAACGGGAGTACCGTGTATTGGTACGCCGCATTCTCGAACGCAAACCTCAGGAATCGCCTGTGGCGCTTCGCTATCTGGACGTGAAAATAAGCGTCCTCTAGATCCACTGAAGCGAACCAATCCCCGGGGCGAATTTGCGCTAGGATCTGTTTCAGTGTAGTCATCCTGAAAGCGCGCTTGTGAAGCGCTCTGTTGACGGGTCTCAGGTCCAGTATGGGGCGGAGACCCCCTCCCTTCTTCGGCACTACAAAGTAGCGGCTGTAGAATCCGCTTCCCCGCTCGCTCGGGGGAACCGGCTCTATCGCTCCCTTGTCGAGTAAACTGCACACTTCCTGCCTCAGTACATGAGCATTTTGGGGCAAAGTTAACGACTGGATTACGCCGCGGAAGGATAATGACCGTGACTCTGCGCTGCTCGAAGACAGGGCGGGTAACACAGTGTGAAGTGCAAGAGGAGAAAAAAGCTCTGTTTGTGAAGAAGTAATTTGCTTTATTGAACAACACACAACATTCACAACATGACTGCACGCGTCGCTCGCCGAACGCAGAGGGACCGCGTGCTCTAGAGCGCGCCGCTTGGAAGCGGGGCCATCCGTGCGCTCTCCTCTCCTCTTGCCCGAGCGGTCAGGACGACTGCTTGGGCCTCGCTGGGGACGCGGCGGGTTTTCTGCGCGGGCTCCTCTGAGCCTGTCTCTTGTTTCCCGCTCCCTGCCACTGCCCGTGTCGGCCCTTACGGGCATCCGGTCCCGGGCGGGAGGCTGGCTGATGTCTGGCCGCAGCCTGGGACTGGCGCCCCGAGGCGGAAGACGAGCGAGAGCGAGGGCGCTGCGGTGGGGGCGGTGGCGGCGCTCGCCGAGGGATCACATGGCTCATCGCCTTCGCCTTCTTCTGAGTCTCGGAGTACCGCTCGGTGACCTTCTCCACGGCATCTCCGAACAGGCCATCAGGGGAGATCGGTGCGTTTAGCAGCGTCTTCCTGTCCGCCTCCTGCACGTCCGATAGGGTGAGCCACAGGTGTCTGTGGAGGACCACCAAATACCCCATCGAACGGCCAATCGCCTGGGCCGAGCGCTTCGTGGCCAGGAGCGCGAGGTCCGTTGCAGAACGGAGGTCTCGGATGGCGTCAGCGTCGACAGAGGCGGCGCCATCCAGAGATTTCAATCGCTTGGCCTGCAGCACTTGAAGAACGGCCATAGCGTGTAGTGCAGAAACCGCCTCCCCCGCGGCGCCGTAGGCCTTGTTAGCCTGGTGAGCCGTAAACCTGCAGGCTCGGGACGGCAGGTTGCGGTCCGAGCCCAGGGCGGGAGCTGACGGGCAAAGATGTGCAGCGACGGTCTCTTCGACAGGAGGGATGCGGAGGTAGCCGTGGTCCCCCGCCTCGTCCACGGGGGGGAACATGGCCTGGGTCGAAGTGAGGGTGCGCGCCGATTGCGGGGCCACCCACGACTTCACCACGTGCTCGTGCACATCAGGAAAGAACGGGGTTCCCCTTTTCGAAGCGGCCTGACGGCGGCTCGATTGGAGGAACCACGCGTCCAACTTGCTCTTTGAGGGCTCGTCGGGAGCCTTCCAGGATAAATCCAGTTCCTCGACGGCCTTCGAGAGGATACGGAAGAGCTCTTCCTGCAGATCCGCGGGGGTCTCTTCCGTGGGTGCCAGAGGGGCGGCCTGCTCCGCACCGTAGTCGTTCTCGGAGGCCGACAAGGACATAGAGTCGTCCTCCTCACTCACCCCGAAGGACACGAAGTCCGCAACGTCGCGGGGAGGATGAAACGAAGGGTCCGGAAAACTCACCGGGGGTCGAACCTCGACTCCGCGGTTGGGGGGGCCTGCCAGCGGCTCGGTGGCGGCAGCAGGCCCAATCCCCGCAGCAGCGCGAGCTTCGTCTCGCCTGGCCTTGAGGGCTCGGAGGGGCATGTCCGCACAGAAGTCGCAGGACCCTTCATCCCTGAGGGCCGACTCCGCGTGGGCCAGCCCCATGCACGCGATGCAGAACAGGTGCATGTCGGGGGCACTATGGGGCCCGAGCATAAATTGCAGACGGTCGCCATCGGATGCTGGAGACAGTTCAGGTATCTCCGGTGCACCTTCAACGATAGCAAAAATCCAAGTAGTAGTAGTATCAGCTTTCTAGCACACGATTTGAGCGTGAAGAGAGAGATTCTGAGGAGGAATTGACGCTGCACTTACATTATACTGCAACGGGGTTTCAGTATTTGCATATTTGCGTCAATTGGCCAGCGTTGCTGGCGTTAGCCAATAAGATTTCAGCGGAAGTGAAGGATGAGAGAGAGTTCCCATATACGACATCCGTAATGTCGAAGTTCCGTAGCCTTGAAAGGGAACAAAATGTTTTTTGTAGGCTACCCCAGGAAAGAATGCATATAATGGGGATCAAACTGACCCATTATTGTTAAGGAAAGTGGACAAATAAACATGTTTGATTAAAATATCTGTGTATTATTTTAATTATTTAATTATATGACACCCTTTTTTTTTAAAGAAAATCATTCATTCCAATTTCAGTAGGTCTTTTGGGTTAGCCAAGATCTATGCACAAACTGGTTTTCAAAAATAAACCCACTGTACCAAACAAAACATTCACTGGCCTATCTCCCATTTACCATGGTATACCATATATTAATCAAATAAAAAAATAATTAAAAGAATACCACAGTATTCTTTCATGGTACCATGATAGCAAATTATGATGACAAAGCAATTAGAATGAATTCTGACGTACGAGGCGAAATTATAGCCTATTTTTTAAACATTTAATTTAAGAATTAAACCAATTATTTACTTAGAGATTTAAATTTTATTTAGAAAGTTCCTCACCAAATCCCAATTTTTCCCTATTTTTTCTTCTACGCGCATCAACTGAGGTATGAATGGATGTAGTTTACACAATGTTCTGTAACTTCCTCAGTTGTTTCAAGAGTATGATGACTAATCACTCTTCGTGAATTGGGGAAATAACATGTCATCTGTGATTAATTCAAAATCAACCTTTCTTAAAATAAAGTGCCGTTCGTTAATGGACTTTAACTGGATGTTGACCCTCTAAAATGACGTTGCGCTGTGACGTCTGTTCCGCCGCCCGCCTCGAGGTTGTGTTTACAGTCAGATTTGGCGGGAGAAGATTCGGCTATCCGCTTTCGGTTTACAGCGCGTTCTATTAAGCGCCGCGTGCGTCAATGGCGGCGACTGTGTCGGCAGCTCCCGTGGAGTCGGATTTGGACCGCAGCGGAGCTGAAGACGAGCCCCGGGGCACCGAGCCGGAGGAGGACGGAGGGAATGGGCAAACTGGGCCCACCGCGGGCGCGCAGCAGAACCGCCTCGCCAAGTTACCGCTTTCCCGCATCAAAACACTGATGAAAGCAGACCCGGATGTGAGTCTGGCGAGTCAAGAGTCCGTGTTCATCATAGCTAAAGCCACGGTGAGACACACACTCACACTCACTCACTCACTCTGTCTGAATTAATATCCAACTCCTTTCTTCTGGCTCTCTATCTATCTGTCTAACATGTTAATTTTAGCTTCATTTGTATGTCTGTGGTGTGGTGTCACTTTATGTTCTGTGTGTCTTTCTGCCTGCCTGTCTGCTATCTATCTATCTATCTATCTATCTATCTATCTATCTATCTATCTATCTATCTATCTATCTATCTATCTATCTATCTATCTATCTATCTATCTATCTATCTATCTATCTATCTATCTATCGTTTAAGTTCTATTCGTCACTCTGTCTACAGAGTTAAGAATTTATTTTCTGTCAGGCCATGTCATGTTTTTATTGGCCCTGCCAACATTTTCACTGGCCTTCGTTCTATACATGCTTGCATATACAGTTCTGGTCAAAATTTTGAAAACATTACTATTTTGTAATGCATTTGAAAAAAGTCTCTTACGCTCATCAAGCCTGTATTTATTTGATCAAAAATACAGAAGAAAGTAATATTGTAGCTATTATTGCAATTTAAAATAGTTTATTTTATTTTACTTTACTTTAAAATATAATTTATTTCTGTGATGAAAAGATGAATTTTCATCAGCCTTTTCTCCACTCTTCAGTGTCACATGATCATTTAGAAATCATTCTAATATTTGATTCTCAATGTTGGAAACAGTTGTGTTGCTTATATGCGTGTGTGTATGCATGTGTGTGTGTATACATATACATATACACATGCATACACACACGCATAAAATATATATATATATATATATATATATATATATATATATATATATATATATATATATATATATATATATATTACACGCACCCACGTGGGTTGGACAATGAAACCAAAACACTGGCCAATTTTATGTAAACATCTTTTTTGTATGTAACCCAAAACGCTGAAAATTAAGCAGCCATAATGCAACTCCATAAATTCATCAACACTTTACTGATTGGTTTGTAGTTTGTACTTTCTTATTGATGCATTAATGACAATCAAGTCATTTTTGTAATTTCAATAAAACCATTTGAATGTTAGCCAGCTAGATAATATGATCTTGGTGAAAATATAATACATCACAGAAAACCAAACAGTTTAGTGTTCAAGGCATTAAAATGGTTGTACAAGATCAGTGAATTTTAGATCTATCAATCAATTTATCTGTCAATTTCATATCTATCTGCCTAGTACACACTATATGTTTTTGCCAGGGTTTTCTTGTCTGTAGTCTGCAGATTGTGTGTAAAATTTTATCCGTAAGACACAAAATATAGTAAGACGGTCTCAGATCACATTTAAGCATTATCCCATGAGCAAATGTAATATAACTAAGCAGTTATATTATGCCATAATAGTGGCAGTTTATGCTCAGTTAAAAGCCCATTACTGTAATTGCCTTGCATGGCAGAGTTGTTGAAGATGAAGTTCTCATAGTGTCAAAAAAATGTTCACAGTCCTGCTGTGTGACTGTTCCTATGACATAGCAGCTGTGTGAAAGAGGAGAGATGATCTGTTAAAAATATTTTAATACTAGTTCGTCTATGGGCCATTATAACATTACATTCACGGATACAATGCGTGTCTGTCTGGATATTCTGAATTCAAACTAGGGTATATTCTTTGATATGTGTTTGAATTCACAGGGCCCAGGACAACTTTTATGGATGGCTCCCACCTATACACTTGGTTGGTTAAAGACATATCTCAAATCTGAGTTAACAAAATTGTTTTTCTGCCTGCAGGAGCTTTTTGTTGAAATGATTGCAAAGGACGCTCTTGTTTATGCCCAACAGGGAAAGAGAAAAACTCTTCAGCGCAAAGACTTGGGTAAGTTAAAACGTTCAATTTTAAAATGGTTTAAATAGAATTTTTAACTCTGAACATCAGTGGTATTGATTAAGTAATGTTGTGTGCTTTTTCTCTTGGCAGATAATGCTATTGAAGCAATAGATGAATTTGCATTTTTGGAAGGTAAGGGAGACATAATTTAATGTTATTTCCTGCTGGCAATGGTTTAAAGTAGTGAGGGAGAGTTTTATGGATCATTCTGATTGCCTATATTTCTTTCCTCCCTTCAAACCTCATTTTCCAAGAATGGCAGAACTAAAACCAAACAATCTTGGTGCCTTGGTGTCAGATTAAATGTGACTGCGCAGACCTTTGAGGAGGCCTATATATATATTTATACATTATATACGCAGTCGAAACGCCTATGTTCCTCGACAGTTTTCAGTATCCCTCCACCACCCTGACTCCTCACTCTTGGCTGGTTTCCTAACACAGCCAGGAATTCGGGGCGAGTACTCTGTGTGCGGGCAAAAATACTGAGCTCAGAGCCCTCACCTCGGACAGCACGCCAAATACGCATGCTCTTTACTCTATGTGGTTATTTGTAAATGTGAACTCGTGAAATGCGGTCTGTCCTTAATCATTAGTTACAATAGGGGCTTTCGTATCAGAGGAACGTTTCCATAGTTCAATAATCATAATCAGTGGTGTAACTTTGTTTTAAAAAGTGTGTGTGGGGGGGCAGATATATGTACAATAACATTACGATGTCCAAACAATTTAAATAATGGGTTTAATTTGTCGTTTAATGAGATCCGCAAATTTAGCTTGAGTACTTTCATGATCAAGTGGTAGTAATTTGCCAAGCGTGTCAGAGGTTCCGGGTTCTAATCCGCACTCGTATAGTTGTTGTTTTTTTTTTTCAAGCACGAATATGTTCATCAGTGTTTGTATATTAAAGGGCACCTATTATGGCATTTAAAATGTTCCTAATATTGTTCTGGGAGTCCCCAAGAACAGTGAAATGACAAAAAACACTTTTGCTGTCTTATAATATGCATTTATTTTTACCTGATTTGCTCACTGACTCCCATATGAATCGTTTAGCGAGTCATTTTTCCAAACCCCGCCTTTGCGTGACGCTAATCTGCGGTGATATGTTAGCGACCATAGCCCAAAGGAGTGACACCGAGCCGACAGGGTGTCATTGGTTGTTGCGTGAAATCTTACCCAGATACAATAGTGCTATTTTCTGATTGGCTAACAACACCAGACGAACAACACCAGAGGAGACGCGCTTGATTCCTGCCAGTTCCACAGTGAGAGCGGCTCGGCCAGAGTTTTGGGCGCTGCGGCATATTAAATATATTACAAATAGTTTTTCAGCGTGAGAAATACAATGTGTGGCGGGAGAGCGTGACAAAAGACCGAAATTAGTGACTGTCACGCTCAATGCGTCACACTTGAGAGCCCTGCACTTTACATATTTCAATACAATTGACATTGAAGACCTAGAAGCTGCGCTGTGCGTACACAACACACAAAATAATTGAGCATGATACATAAAACATAAAAGCAACAATTCATATTAGTAATACTTACAGGTTGTGATTCGGAGAAGGAAGCTGATCCAAATAAACTCGGTACGGCACCTTCCTTCAGTATCAGCCGACTCGCAAATCCATAACGTTACTTTATAGCATTTAGGTTTGTGAAGCAATCATCTTCAAAATGACGTGAACACAGAACAAGGTTCGGCTATACTTCTGTGGTATAGTTGTATATATGAACTGTAGCCACTTAGTTTTCAAATGCTCCTCACTGGGCAGATGAAAAAAGTTTGCTTTTGCGTCGCACTTCAAAACACAGCGTCTCGTCGACATGATGTTAGTTGTCCCTGGCGTCTCCGAACGCAATGAGTGGGCGTATCTTATTCAAATAACTTGTACAGGTGACGTACAAGGTGATTTGAGGTGATTCAAAAAGCATCGTTCGTCTATCGATTCATATCAGCGACTCTACTTTTGAGAGACAATAACTTTGTATACGGTGAACTTTCATGTTTAAAACTTTGCAGGATGTTTTCGTTCACTTAGATCGATGTTACACACTACATGAAGGGCAATTTTCAAAAATCCATAATAGGTACCCTTTAAACAGGAACACATTTGTGTGCATTTTGTTTTGTGTTTTCACCGGAACGAATAGTCTTCACAACCAGGCACGTGCACAGGTAGGGCTCAACCTATGCAGAGCACATGCCCTTTTTGCTCTTACACTCTTAAGTGCCCTTTTTTTTTTGTGGCGTTTTTTTTTTTTTTTTTTTTTTTTTTAAATAAATGCTATTGGTCACCCTTTACGCCTGTCTGTTTTAAAAATATTTAGCCAATGAAAATTCTTAAAAAGAGCTTGTGTAAATCTTGTTCGATCCTCAAACTGTCAGTAAACCTGATAACTCCGCCCCATCATCTGTCGTCGTGACTGAATGAACTGAAGCTCCGCAGCAGCCGCACAGCAGACAGCAGCTGAGGGAAGTTTTGCAAGGGTAAACAAAGATCTTGTTGTTTGAATAAGTACTAAACACTTTGTCTATAAAAGCTCATATTTTATTTATTTGATGTCTGACTGAGACATGTTGTGGGACCTGAGAGAGAGGTCTAGGGTTAGCATTGCCATGTAACGTTAGTTATAGTCAATAGCTACATAGCCTACACTTAAATAGCCTGTGCATACAGTAGCATTTTAGTTTTTATTGTGCGATTTTGGCCAAATGTATTTTACAACAGGAAAAACTGAGCGCCTAACAAACTAATCCGTTGATGAAAATGTAATGTGATGCCACCGGCGCCGTTTTAATGACGGACAAAATGCACATGTGCACACATTCGCAGGTCAAAAACCCCGTAACTGTATTTGAGTTTGACTTTTGTAAAATGTTAACAATATATTCATAATTATTCATAATACAACAACATATACTTTGTTTTTACCATTGGAAAATCATAAGCACAGGCGTGCCCCCGCGCTGTTTTGTACTGAAACTACACAAAGCGACAAGTGATCCTAAGTGACATATATTTCTAGGAAATTTTCTTCTTTGATTTATGATTGCTGATACACTTAATTTATTAACATTTCATCTTGTTATGGTAATATTAAATTATGGTTAATTCAAGGCTGTTGATATGCACATATTTGCTATATATTTTTTTTAATCTACTATAATCTTTTTAATCTTATACTCTCCGCTCGTCCTCACATGTATAATTGTAAAACATGGTTTTACTCCAGTAATGTTGTAGTGGTAAAAAAAATAAAAAATATAGAAGATCACTGTGAAATCTTTATATTTTATCATGCAGAATGTAATTCATTATTTAATTCATTTCAATGTTTAATTTATTTGATTCAAAATACAGCAAAAACAATAATAGCCTATTGTAAACTATTTTTACAATCTAAAATAACTGTTTACTATTTAAATATTTTAAAAAGTAATTTATATCTGTGACCAAAGCTGAATTTTCAGCATCATTACTCCAGTTCAGTACTCCTTTTCACTGCAACTGTACTTTTCACATTGTTTTATTTATTTATTTTCGTTGCTGGCTTATTTTAGGGAAAGTGTAGTGAACAAGGGACCTTCAAGAGACTAACATTCCTGGTCCTCCACAGTATCAAGTTTTTGCCAGGTAGGCAGATACATGTTGGATATGCTATAGTAATGGCATGGCTATAGTTTATTATAATCTGGAATTGAGTTGGACATAATTATTTAAATTAAATTTCAAAATAGTTTGTCAAAAATACTTGACTCATGTGTGACATTGAGAAGAGGGGAAGGTAGAGCAATTTTAACCTAATAATACAAATTAGCTTATGAAACCAAACAGAATAGCTAAAAAATATTTTATTGAACTTTGTGTGCAGAGCAGAGAATTTTATATATATATATATATATATATATATATATGTTTATATATATATATATATATATATGTTTATATATATATATATATATATATATATATATATATATATATATACACACACATATACATATTTTATAACTATAACATTTATAAAAATAATTATTACTAAAATAAAATAAAAATTGTACTTATATGAATTTTGATTACTTGGTGGGAAAAAAAAGGAGGGGGGTGCCCTTTTTCAGTTTCAGCACATGCCCCTCAAAATGTCTGTGCACGGCCCTGTTCACAACGGCGTTAAGCAATAAATTAAAGCTTGCATCCGTGTGAAGACTGCGTGAGCCACAAGAGAACGCTGTATCCATGCCACTGATAGCAGCTGCAACGAACAATCAGCTGCTTGATTTTTTTTTTTTTTTTTTTTAAACATTTCAGCGCTAGAACGCCTCTTATTTCTCAAACGAAATGAATGCTTTGATAGTTAACTAGAGATGTTTTATTTTTGTATTCGGTAGGCCTACATCCTTGCTGCGATATGTTTAAGTGGTGGGCATAATATCGACCCTGGCAAAAAGTGGTGGGGACGCGTCCCACCCGCAAATTACGCCTATGCATATAACTATTGGCGGAAGTACCCGCTCTTTGGTGTGTTCGCACCGCAGGAACTGGGAACGATTTTAGGTATAGGAACATCTTTTAGTAGTAGTAGCCCTTTACATGTAGGTGGACTAAATTAGCTCCTACCTCAGAGTAGGGTTTATTCCAGCACAATAGGAACTACCAGGGATGTAAGTGTACATTGATTGGTGGAACACATGCCATACGAAACACCGGCACCTGCCATTTTTAAAAAGCAGTGTAAACACACAGTTTACAATACATACCCCACGAACATGAAAGACCGCAATAAGACATAACATACAGAAAGCTAATATTAACATCATTTGTCTGTCGCCTTTGTCTGCGACGTTGGGATCTTTCCTTAGCCTCGATATGTAGCACTGCAAGTTGGAGATTTCTCTTAGCCCTCCTATTTTCGCATTACTTGTATGTCTACATTCCATCTCCATTTTCACTGAACCCACAGCACACAACAAAACGCAGCTCCGATCGCCGCATTCTCCATCCTCCAGTTGTTGAATGCTGCAATTAAAAGACATTGCTGTTAGCTGGCTTATGTAATTTCAGAGTTCCTACTGGCGGTGCGATTACAATCTGGAAAATGGCCCTAGGGGAAAATATTGTTCTAGCAGGACCTCCCAGGTGGCTAGTTCCTAGAACTAAGCCCCAAATGGTAAACGGTTGCAACTAGTACTTACAGAGTCACTTAGGTCAATGATGCAAACTTCCTAAGTTTCGGAACAAAAAGTGCAATGGAACAAAAGACCTGTGGAGGGAATTTGAATGAAAACTTTAAATTCAACTCTGTTTTCTGTATCACTCTTGTGTAGGTACCCTGGACTGACTGAAAAGGTGCATACATATGAATATAAAGACTGTCAACAAGTTCTTTCTCTGATTTGAGAAATCAAAAGAGAGGCAAACTGGCTGAACATGTTTTTTTATTATTATTGTGATGTTGGTATGCTTGGGCAGTTTGAAAATATTGTATAGTTGTCAAAGTTGTAAATTGCCAATTGTATTTTTCTCTGTTGTCCAATTCTTATAACCATGTATAGTGTTTAAATAAAGTGAAGCTCTTTTATCTGTTCTGGGTGTTTCTTGTGCAAGTGGGATAAAATGATTTGTGTGAATTTATGCTTTTTTTTTTGTTTCTTGTATTGTTAGACATTGGATTATCAGAAGAAAGTCTGGTCTGCATATTTTTCTGGCCATTAATTATTCTGCTCACTAAAACCAGAAGAGGCCTTATTACCAACCTGTGAGGAAACAGCTACAGTTTTTGTTTTTATATGCCATAAATCTGAAATGTATCGTATTACAGTGACTAGAAATGGAAAAACTCAAATTATGGCATCTCTGTTATTAATCGTATAAAAAGTACATGAGATATTGGTGGAAAATGTATGTAGACTTGTGAATTTATAGAATGTATGATAGGCCAAAATGAATAGATACCGATTATTTCACAGGCAGAAAATATACCAGAAAATACTGCTGTGCTTTAGATTGGCACTTTAATGGCACTAATATGGCAAATTTTGACAGCAACCAGTTCTTCCTTGAAAGTGCTCAAAGGCCCTTACAGCAAAAACTACTGGTTTCAAGAGCTTCGCTGTTGTGAGGGAGTCCACTGTGAAGTTAGCCTCAGGGGTCAAAGGGTGCACTCATCAAGAGGTTGCTTGTGGCCCATCTTCTGAAACCTAAAATGACACATGGGCACCTTACAGTATTGTGGACAGACCATTGAGAAAATAGAAAAGTCCACAGCTGCCATATGTAAAAAAACAAAAAAAAGGACACTTAACCCCTAGTTGCTCCAGAGGCGTGCGACCTCTGACATATATAGCAATTGTAAGTCGCTTTGGATAAAAGCGTCAGCTAAATGAGTAAATGTAAAGGCCTTTAGAAACAATAATGTTTGTTTTCGGGCTGTGCAGTGGTTCAAGTAATTGTGTAAAATCAAATCTGATTGAAGCTTGTGACTTTTCAAAAGTGCTTTTCAGTTTATTGTTCAATATGCATCAGAAGGTCAGTGAAAGAACTATGATCAGTGTCCCATCTGCATAATCAGACTGTCTACCTCAATATCCAGGATGAGATAGGCATTACTGTTTCTCTCTTAATATCTGGGGCTTTGTCTTCAGGCACAGAGCTTAACCACATCCAATCCCAAGATATTTATGAATCACCAGATCAGGAGAAACTGAGCAGAATGTGCATGTTCATCTCATCATAGCTTGTGTCTTTCCAGAGATTTAACTAAAGCGTGTCCCCAGGGAAAAACAGTCTGCCTTGAATGGACAGTCCTAGTGGTCTCGCAGTGTGAGAGATGCTGTCGATCCAGATTGAAAACCAATATTTTACGTTAGTTAAGTTGGCTTTATATCTTGATCCAGGACATAAAATTAATTAAGTTTAGATGAAGGCACGCAAGTATGTGAGTCATTACATGAGCAATTTAAGACCATGATGAAGAATGCATGCTGAGAATTCTTTGCATAGTTGTCTTCGTGTGGATGGGCTATTGTAACATGCTTCAATGACAAGTTAAAAGAAAATGCTTAAGACGTCGTACTGCAATGGACTGAACCCATCACCAACAAAATCTGCATCTCAAATTGTACCGCTTTTGAGAAATGGTCTGCTATCATTTCCACGATTAGGGGGGGATTTACTCAAAAACATATTTACTTTTAAAGTAGGAATGCTCTTTTTTCATTAGGGCCGGAACACCTTTGTATCCACAACGTGATGAAACACTTTGCATAGGTATTGTCATGAGTTAAGCGTGAGCAAAGACCACTCACAATTGATTTTGAAGATGAAGAAATGTACTTTGACATGTTAAGTAATTTATAGAATTTGTATCTTTTATGACTATAGTATAGTGTTCAAACGTGCCACCTCTCAGTGATTATCCTCGATTTTTTCCACTAGGAGTACGCAAGTAAACGAAACAAATCATTTTGTTTGTTTTGTTTTCCCAGATACTCAAGCAGATGATGCCGTTTTTAATAATGTTTAAGGCCCATGAAGTTGTTCTTCTTTCATAGAAGAACAGAGGTTTCTTTGAGCAGCGGCTGGCTTGTTTTGTTCAGAATGCTGGACAGCGATACTTTAATTGCCAAAGAGATATGCGGGAAAGACGATTGGCCCATGGTCTCCATGAGGTCATGGGCAGGGTATGTTTTCGCATGCCTTCCACACCCACCTTGGACACGCAGATGGCATATTTTTAATCTAATGATCCCAGGTATGCCAAAACCATAAAGTCCCAAAACAGTTTCTCCACATGACTCAACAACTTGACACGATGGCAGGCTCTGCGAGTATCCATATTGATTCCTGATGTTTTGTTCATTCGAATGTTTTCTCACACTCCTCCCTGCAGACCCCAGGACTGTATTGTATCCAGCTCTAACATTTTTGACTGCAATAAATCACAAGTTTCCCAAACAAAAAGTTAGGTATTTTAATGTAAGGTGTTTCCTTCCCTTCATCTTTCATCTTCAGGCCCACATTTCATTGCAGATGGCTGTTTTTAATCGTGTTTCTTCAAATGTTTGGAAGACTTTTTACTTGATTTATTATCAGTTGTAAATTCTAAAGCAAACAGGGATGATGGGCTCAAAACTGCAGTAATTATGCCATGCATCGCACCATCGCTTGCACAGCTCGATGTGTTAATTGAAGAGAGTTGTGCGTTTCTCAACAGTGAGGGGAGATGCTACGACTGTGAAAACAGCACACGAGGGGGGGAGCGAGGGAGATTGTGGGTGTGTTAGCGCGTGAGAGAAAAAATAGGGGAAGGGAGGGAGAGAGGAGAGAAATAAAAACAGCACAAGAGGACAGCAGACAGAACGGAGGAAAAAATCCCTCTGAGGTTCCACCATGTTCCTGCAGACTGTCTCCATCCTCTTCCTCTCGGCCGTCCTCTTCGGCTGCCTGGAAGGTAAGGTGAAACTCTCTCTCGCATCTGATTGTGATGTCGGAATGGGGCGGTTGGGACCAGATCTCGGTGGGAGGGAAAGAGGCATAATGCTATGATAGCCAGTCTGGTTCAGAAGCTTCGGATGCTGGAGTTTCACGCATGTCTGAGAATACGAGGTGTGTTAAAGCATGATGGGAGGCTGTGCCAGCCACAGGAAGCTCCAAAAATAACGAAAAGGAGTCCAAATCTGATGATGACACTCGATTTCCTCTGCAAACTGTTGAACGTGCCAGTTTCTATGCATAATTTCATCAGTTATGATACTTGACGATGGGCTCCAGGTGTGAACATTTCTTGAATTCTGCTGCTGGTTTGTGACTTCTCTCTGTGCCAGGGAAGGGTGTGCAAATGCAGCGAGATGTTCAGTGCTGCATGCAGTACTCTCACGGCAAAGTCCGGACCAAAGACGTCCTGAGGTATGAGAGGCAGACGGAGGGGCCGGATTGCAGCATAAGAGCCATCATGCAAGTATTCCAGGCATCCTGGAACAATCACAGACATGGAAAATGTGCCCTATTAAACCTCACAGGCATTGCCGTCTAAGCAGGTCAGATTTTTATTACTGAGAGCAGTAATTGTCAGGCAAGTAGAGCAAAAGAATGCACTCAGGCTGGGTGGACAATACCCAAACTGTTTCTTCACCGGGGCCAATTTGGCCTGCGCTCACTTGAAGCGTAGCAGATTAAGAGATTTGGGATTTGCTGTATGTAAAGAGAGAGGTTTTAGACTAGAGGGAGCTCTTGAAATCTTGGCACTCATGTTCTCGATTGTTTGAATCATGACAGATTGTACACCAAAAAGGCGGTGAAGTGCGCTGATCCAAGGGACCGGAAGGTGAAGAGGTTACTACGGAAACTGAACCAGAGGCAGGGAGCCAAAGCCCACAGGACCATGTGGCCACATCGGCATATGAATCTGCCCGTCATGTCGGAGGTAACATCTCCATGGAAGTAATGGCAGTATTGCTGTCCAAATAAAACTTGTGCTTAAATTGAGTGTTGAAGAACCATTTTCTCTTTATTGACAGGTCGCTGTTGTTAACTCCCAAAAGATGAACAAGGTAAACAAGATCTGCAGGATGCCATTTCAGTAGAGTGCAAAAAGTAAAAATCCCATTCATTTTTTTCCGTCGATATATTGATTTCTGATATCAACCTTTCATGATGGACCTACCATGAGCTCAGAGGTTAAGGGGTGGTATATGATTTTGTAGAAGGCACAAGATCAGTGTTATTTCAGCTTTATCTGAAACATAACTGCATTTCATTGGTAAATTCCCAGAAAAAGAACTACATTACCCAATAATCCTGAAGAGAGATCCACCAATTAGAGAAGTTGCTGTTACCATGGAAATGGAAATTGGTGCATAAAGGTTCAGCAGCGACCAACTACTCCCATGAAGAGTTGTGAATAAGAATGCACGGATATATTGAAAGTTTTGGCCGATACCAATAAGCCAATCATTATTTTCATGTTATGGCCAATATGTATTTTCAATGGAAGCTTGTTTCCTCCACGGAATAAAAAATGTAAAAGATTATTGCGACTTTTTATCTCACGATGCTGAGTTTTTTTCTCAGAATTTCGAGAATAAACTCGCATTTCCAAGTTATAAATTCAGATTGGAATTTCCATGGAATAAAAGTCACAATTGCGTATTTATAACTTGGAAATGCGAGTTTATTCTCGCAATAAGGAGGAAACAAGCTTCCATAAAATATACATATTGGCCATAACTTGAAAATAATGATTGGCTTATTGATATCGGCCAGAGTTTATCGGCCAAGTTTATATCTAACAATTCTGACTCGCGACTGTGTCTTTATATCACGCAAATCTGACTTTATAACTTTTACAAGTTTATATCGCACAATTCTGAGAAAAAAAGTCAGAATTGTGAGATGAAAAAGTCACACTTACCTTTTTAATTTTTTATTCAGTGGTGGAAACAAGCTTTCATAATTTTTTATATCATCCGATACTGTTAAAATAAAATAAAATAAATCTCTAATATCAGAAGATAAACAATTTGATATTATTGTGCATATAGTAGTTAATGACTTAATCGAGTCCACCTACACTTTTAATTAACATATATTTGTCTAAATTCGGTCACAGCTGTTGTTGTTGTTTGCATTAGTCTTCAATTTAAAGATACTTACCTTGGTAAACTCTAATATTATTAAGTAATCAGAGTTGTTGTTGTTTTTCTTTCAGACCAAGTGAAATTTGAGGGAAGACAGGTGATTGATGAAACTCCAGCCTTCTCGTGTGTCACTGTTTTCTTATATATGTATAAGAAAATATATGTAGACTCATAACATTCACTACCAAACAGTATGTTATCCAGATATGTTGTGATATTTAGATGTCTTCTCAAATGACTGTTAATCTATATACCAAAGTATTCTTCTCTGAGACTTGTTGAAGGTTGTTTATAATCTCTGCAGCTATGTATAGTCTCTATAACTTATACAAGCTCTTCTATAGAGTCCAGTAAGATGGTATGACTGTTCTCGAAAACAATTTATAGTGCAATTACAGAATCTCTTGTGTATGTTAAACACAACTGATTTTTATATATAAAAATAAATGAAAAAGATTGAATATCATTTTGTTTTTATTGTATATCTGCACCATTTTGCCTTTGTTCTTTCTGGAAATCTACACTTTTATACATTTTCACACTTAATTTTGATATAGAAAAGATATTACACTATCTCGCTAGGATAGGCTCCAGCCTCTTGGGACTTTACAAAGGACAAAGCTTGGAAAATTGATGGATGGATTACACTATTAACAAAAATAAATTCAAATAAAATAATTGTGTCTTTTTAAGGCGCAGTATGTAAGTTTCGCTGCTAGAGGTCGCTTATTCAAAACCATTACAAAGGCGTAGCATGATGATGCCATGAATGAGGGTGGAATCATGGGAGATGTCGTCCACAGCCGATGGAAAGAAATCTGACAGAACTCATGTTCATGGATGGGCTAATGTGTTCAAATTTTATTAACATTACTGTTGAATGAAGCAGGGCTGGGACATTTTACGTTGAGGTTTTAATTTTACCTTTAGGTAGATCCTTTTTCCTATTTAGCACCAAAACATTGGAATAATCTTCCTAACATTTTCCAGGAAGCAGACATACTCTGTCAGATCAAATCTAGACTAAAAACACATATCTTTGACCTAGCATACACATAACACATTATGAACAATCTATAAATTTATCCCGAGGTTTAAACCAGTCTGCCGGATCTAGGCCGTATCCGGATCTGATGAAGGACCTGAGCCTGGATACGCAGACAACGCAGTCCTGAAGCGTCAACTAGTCTCTCCCTTGTGAAGGCCTCCTTCCCTTTACCTCAGTACGGATAAAACTTTGTCAAAATAATTCCAGTTCACATGGCTTCGTGGAAGCGATAAATAATTCTGTACTATAATTTTTTAAGGCCAGACAAGTCATTTGTTGAGGTCAATTTGTAAAGAAAGACCAGCCCGTTCTCATCCCAAGGCGTCATACAGTTGACGCTTGTGACATTTCGTCGAAATCCTACGCACATGGCACCCTTTAGCGTCAATATGAGACGCAGCGGTTGTAATCCCAAGGCGTCATACAGTTGACGCTTGTGGGATTTCGTCTAAATCCGACGCCCTCCCTACCCCAGACCTAAACCTACCCATAACAGTGCGTGTTATATTGACGCTAAAGGGTGCCATGTGCGTAGGATTTCGACGAAATGTCATATGGCGTCACCTATATGACGCACTAGGATGAGAATGCGTTGGAAAGACTACATGTCTGTGCACATATATAGGGGTAGAGTGGGGGGAAACGCCCCCCTTAAGGAAAATGTTACATTACTGTGAAACAAAACATAAATGTGACTGGAATTTTCATCCCAGTTTTGAGTGACTATGGCAGGAGTTATTTACCAAATATTAAAATTGCCTTCATAATTAATTTTTTTTTTGACTGAAAATACTTTTGTACAAAGGGGGCATTTTGCCCCAGCGGTGGGGTAAAATGCCCCCTTTCTTACCAACCAGTTTGCTTCATCAACAGCAAAATGAACAGTTTTTAATCTCTAAAAGTAAAAGGCAAGTAATGCAACAACATGTATACTTATTAATATTTATTTCAGCAATGTACAAAATAGCCAAATTTCTAACATTTTAATATTTTGATTTCTACACTAGGCCTATATGGGGTTGATAATGTATGTAGTATTTATTCACCACTATCAATAATTAATTATACATAAATTAGTATATTTATAGTGAAATATATTCAATAAATGCATTAAAAGTCACTGTTTTATGATATCATTGGGTCACCTAACCACCTTCCATCATTGCATCCACCAAGCTAGCTAGCTAATGCTCACTTGAGGTAATTTGTTCATGTTTTGTTCAAATATTTTGATTTTACCACCTAGTTATATTGCATTAAAGTGTAAAATAAAGACTTTGAAGAACAGAAATATGTTACTGTAATAATTATGATAAAGAGAAACTATGTCCCTTGGGGGGCGTTTTACCCCTCAGCATAGGGGGCGTTTTACCCCACAAGCTATGTCTTTTTAAAAATGGTTTATTTTTAAAAATATAATTATATTCCTTTTAAATAACAAATGCTCTCAAACTACAGAATTCACTATTCATCTATCATACATCACTGTGATATCACTGTGAACAATATTCTATTAAACACTTGTTTACTAATATCTGAAAATTATAGCACTTTCCATGTAATCCTCTTCTCTTCAAATACGTTACTGGTGTCAGCTTCTCCATGGAGATTTGTATATCCCCGTTGTCAACGTAGTGCATAGCAATAGTAAAAATGCATCTTGATTCATTCTAGTGGTTATTTTGGGAAAAACGGGTGGGGGGCGTTTTACCTCAGGGGGGCATTTTCCCCCACTCTACCCTATATAACGCTCACACAACTAAACATGTAATACGCATGTGCACGCGTCTGCGTTTTCAGAGGTTTGAGTTTTTGAAGTTTGCGCAGAGATAACCTTTTTTTTTGTTAAAAAATGTTCAATTCTTGCACCTTGGAACCTATTTCAAGGTTTGCGCTCTCGAGCCACCAGCACTGTTTTGTGTAAATGAGCGGGCCGGAGCGCGTGAAGGGTTTTCTGATAGAAAGGTGTAGTGTTAGCTAATAACTGAGATCTTTGCAATGGAAGTGAATCAATCAAAGCTAACTTTACTAGACAATAACTTTATTGAGCTGCTGTAAAGCCAAAACAATCTCTGTTACTTTAATTTCCTATTATTACAAAGCTGCTTTGAAATAAGCGCTATATAAATGAAGAAGAAAAAATGCGTATATGCTACAGTCGGCTTCTGTCGCTCCTTTTGTTTTTTTGTTTATGTTTATTTTACAATTAACATTATGATTAAAGTTACGTTTCACATTCGCTTCCTTCTTCCCTACTTTCTTACGTTTGATCACTTAAATTCACATTATTTTCATTCTAATGAAACAGTATATATTACATAATATATTAAAGCGTCTTTGGTGTTTCCATGGTTTCTACGGAAGTAAATGACAAATTTCTACAGAAATCGACGGTAACGCGGATATGATGTCATTGTCGGGCCGACGCAATGACAAGGGGAGTTACACTGATTAAAATAGGGATCATGGAAATACTCAAGTCAACAAAATATATAACATTGTTCTAGTGGTTTTTGGAAATTTTAATCCAAAAATCTTTCATATTGTGCCTTTAAGGGAACTTCTGTTTGAACAATGTGATCAAAAGGGTAAAAAAAAAAAAAAAAAAAAAAAAAACTTCAAGGAAGGGGAGACGTCACACATCATCATTCTCAGATATATAAGACACCCAGGGTCGGTTGCATAAACCGCTAAGACTAGTCTTACAAGTTAGACTTAATTAGACAAGTCTAGTAATTAGACATCTAATTGTTTTCTTAAAGACTTATAGCTTTTTTAAAACGTAGATTAGCCTAATTTGATACAGAAAAGTAAGACTGACTGCCCCTGACTAACTGCGAGTGGGTCATACTAGAACTTAAGACTTCTTCTTAACATAATGGCTATGTTTATGCAACCGGCCCTCTATTCTCAAAGTGACTATTTATTCATTTCTATTGATATAAATGTGAAAGTAGTTTTCAAAATTCCTGAATCCTACTACTACACGCCACTAGAGGATGCTGTTTTGTGATTGTTATATACTGGCATTTGCTAACAGTGGAAAACTGTGTGTGTGGTTTGTTGTGACAAAACAAACACTGTAAAATGAGAATTTTTATTCCTGAGACATTTATTCATCTTAACACTTTCCAGAATTCAAAATACCAAGAATTTAACCAAAAAATATGCCCACACTATACCATTACCTCAAAATAACTTAATAAATACAAACAAAATGGTACCATATATTGTTATATAAATACGGAATAAGAAATATTAAACAACATTTTCACTTACTAAAAGTATAAATATACTGTTTATCAAAACCCAGTGAGGATTATGAAGTGAATCCGTAATACAATACTGAACTTTTGTGTGAGAAATAACTGTTATGAAACCTTTGGGGACTGTGGTAAAGATTCAATTGCAATATGGGCAGCACAGTCTGGGCATTTTTATAGAGCAGGCAAACAGACTTTGAATATAAATAAAACAACCGGCGCAGCACAACACAAACTGGAGAAGCAGAACACACTAAATAATCATAGATTAACAGCCACGTTCCACCACAAAACAAAAATCAGATTCTTTATAAACCATCATTCACCTGCTTAAGCTCAAGAATTGATGTTACTAAAAGCCATTCTTAACGGGGAAATTATTTACTTCACAGTCTATCACGTAGCAGTGAGTAAAGCAAATGCTAAATACATTAAAGAAACATTACATTCTATAAATAATTGATTACAATATCATATAAACATCTACAAAATGACATAATTTATAAGTTATATAACAGTAATAACATCAAAGTAACTCAAAAAGGTTCCCTTTGTCTCTACATACATCTATGAGTTTGGCATTGTGTGTATGAGGTATTATAGCTTAAACGTCTGAAAGACATTGTGAAATAATGCTGGTTCAATGACATCAACTCTGAAACAATATTCATACAAATTACAAAGACCTCAATGTTTTAACAGTCTCAAATTAGCATCATAAAACTAGCATAGTGTTCTTTAATTGGGTGCTACTTTCTTGGATGCTATCTTTTCATGGAAATGAACTGAGAGAATGTTATAACAGTGCTTAAGGTGTGAACTATAACCATATGAGAATTATTACATGGTGGTTTCACTGTTGCGATGCTTGAGAGAGTCATTCTCTTGACAAATCAGCTGATATGGCTTTTCATTCTCCTCAATCACAGAGTTGTTGATTTCTACATCTTGGTTCTGAAGTTCCTGTCGTGACAGATGCTCAACAATCCCAGCACCAATCGAATCTCCCAGCACATTGGTGGTGGTTCTGAGTCGATCCCTGAAAAACCACACCAAGCATTTATATTAAACCCTTTTTCACACCTTTTTATATTTTCTGAAAACTGTGAGTGGTGCTTCCTGTGTAAAACTCGTCTGACACAATGCTGGAGTGTTGCAGGAGTTTGTCACAGTGTTGCTAGGGTGTTCCCATGTTATTTTTAGGGTGCTGCAATGCAAGTGCTAAGGTGTTCTGAGTGATTTTCATAAT
Organism: Chrosomus eos; assembly: GCA_036326025.1. NCBI lineage: Eukaryota > Metazoa > Chordata > Actinopteri > Cypriniformes > Leuciscidae > Chrosomus > Chrosomus eos. The sequence goes on from CM070839.1 coordinate 28,333,868, forward strand.
GTTGTTATGCAGTTCCTAGGGTGTAGTGGGTGATTGCTAAGGCGTTGCTAGTTGGTTACCTGCTGTACTTACTGTATAGTACTTACTGTTACTGCTAAGGTGTTGTGGCTGGTTGCTAAGGTGTTCCTACGTAGTTGCTAGTTTATTTTGGGTGGTTGCCAATGGGTTGCTATGCAGTTGCTTGTGTGTTGCCTGGGTTTTGTTTTGTAAATGGTAAGGTGTTTTATCTTGCTATGTAGTTTCTAGGGTGTTGTAGTTTCCAAAGTGGTGTTAAGGGTGTTGCTATGTTATGTTATGCTAAGGAAATCTGAATGTTTTTAGCATGTTGCTAGGGTTTAGGGATAGTTGACAGGATTTTGCTATGATGTTCTGAGTGGAATTTGGCATGTTATGTAGTTTTTAAGGTGTTGTGGGTGTTGAGGGTTTTGCTATACAGAGTGTTGTTTGGTATGGGTGTTGGAGTGGTTGCTATGATGTTGCTATGCAAATGCAAAGAGATTCTGACTGGTTTTTGGCATGTTGCTACATTGTTGGGGTGGTTGCCAAGGGGTTGTTATGCAGGTGCTATGGTTTTCTGGGTGGTTATTAGCATGATGTTACACTGTTGCTATGGTGTTGTGGATGGTTGCCAAAATGTTACCTATGTGGTTTCTAGGGTGATTAAGGCTAGTGCTTCAAGTCAAACGAGTCCACATCTCTATGAATTTCTGGACCTTTAGAGATGTCTTGCATACCTGTCAACATTTGGTTGTCAAAATCCGTGAGATTTGTCAACGTGGGGGGGGCATGCAATAACTTCAGTTGTGAGCTATCCCTATTCTTCCTGAAGCAACGCGTTAACTGTACTTCAGTTTCTTTGCTGGGACACCGCCTTCACCTGCCATCATGTCTATCGGCTCGCTTTCGGGTTAAACTTTCCGCGACTGCGTGCGCAACTGGGTTATAGGTTGCCAGGTTGAGGTGACAAACGGGTTGAAATTGTAAATGGTCTGTGGATTGTGTGAATATAATGCATTTAATCAAATCTGGCAACTGGTCAACATGATTAGACAAACATATTGGTCCGATTATTTATAAAGGAGTTTGGGCATGCAAAATACGGGAGTTTCCCGGGAGAAATAACAAACCGGGAGGAGTCCGGGAGATAGGGCTAAAAAACGGGAGAAACCCGGGAAAAACGGGAGTGTTGACAGGTATGATGTCTTGTGTCCCTTCGTCAATGCAAGTACATAGCATTTTTTAGCCAGTTTTTTTTTTTGGCAACTGTAAATCATCTAATGCTTAAAAAAAGTAATATCACACCTCTGCTCAACAAACCGCATGATTTGTGGCATCATTTATGTCTGATGCACAGCAGCCTGACTAGTTATGTGACAAAGTTTAATACTTGTAATCATTCGCTGAAGAGAAACATTCAATGTTTTCGATTCAGTGTAAAGTATTATGGAAGCACAATATGAAAGCGGAATGTGTCAGTGCTGCTAACACTCCTTCAGATTAGCATTCTGCATTATGTATCAATAACCTTTGAAAGAGTGCTCTCTACTGGAGCCGCATGCTTCAACGTGACATTTGAAAGAGACTCACAGGAACCAGTCCACTGCGATGATCAGTGTAATGTCCTCTGTGGGCAGTCCCACCGATGTCAATACTATCACCATAGTAACCAGCCCAGCCTGAGGGATGCCTGCTGCTCCGATGCTAGCGGCAGTCGCCGTAATACTGAAAGGAACATGAGAGATTTTTAATTTGAAAAAAGTTGAGTTTTTTTGGAAAATAGCTTATAGGAGATGTTGGCAAGGAGAAAATTGGCAAAGTACAAATGTTTTGCAAAATGGATGAGAAGAGATAAACACTCCTTCAGTACCTGTACATGTGCTTGCCAAAACTAACCTGATGGTGAGGATCTGGCCAAAGTTGAGGTCCATGTCATTGACCTGTGCAATAAAAATGGCTGCCACTGCCTCATACAGAGCTGTGCCATCCATGTTGATTGTGGCTCCAACTGGTAGCACAAAACGTGTCACTCGTTTGTCCACATGGTTGTTTTCTTCAAGACAACGGAAAGTGATTGGAAGGGTGGCAGAACTGAGAAAGACAAGAAAATAATAAAACCATAGTAGCATGTGCTGTTAAAACTAAAGGTGCCAATTCAAATCTATTCAGGTGTGTATAGTTATCACAGACTATGATGACAAGTTTCCACGTTTTGTATATTTAGTTCCCTATCTGTCTGTCACTGTCGACATTGTGTTGAAATGCCTACACTAGGGGTCGCCCTTGAGAGACATATTCAGAAAAGGCCAATGGAATTGACGTGTGGAACTTGCAATCCAGGCCACGTCAAATAAGACGGGCCAGCTTGCACATACACTTCAGCTTGTTCTTCGGCACCTAAGCCACTGACTCTTGATACTAAAGAGAAGCAATTTCCATTCACCTCTGCAAGAAAAGGTTCCAGCTGGATCATTAGCATAGAACAGCGGACTCTCTCCAGTGTGCACATGTAAGTGCAGAGAGCTCCCCCTGGGTGCATCAGCGGTGTTCTGAAAGAGGCAATTTCCTTATCAAAAGAACAAATTCCTCTAAAAGAGCTGCATGGTGGATCGCGTCTTTTTAAAGATACCGTTTCGCCGTGCTCTTCTGGTTGCGGGTGATTTCTCTCACTGCGAGAGCATGCTCATTGGGACTTTGCGGTCGTAAATCTCGTTCTTTAACAAAAAGCAGAGATCCTCAGCTGATTCTTGGTACCCGTCTTGGTCCTGAAGGCGATCTAAAGGCTACAAATTAGAGAGCTGCTGCCGGGTCAGTCCCCGCGAGCATCTCATGCTCAGTCCCCCCAGTCGAATTTCCGGATGAGTTTTGTGGCTAAATTCAGGCAAGCTTAATTTCTGATTTGGAGCTCAAGAGGAAGATGTAGTGTCACTCACAGCATCGGAGGGCGGGCTTATGCCTTCCGACACAGATGACTCATCTGTGCTGCCTTCGGGCGTGACAGTGCAGTCTGAGGCTGATGCAGAGTTGGCAGCCATGCTTTCCCAGGCAGCCGTGAGCATCAGGCTTGAGTGGTCTCCACTGCCCTGTCCTGAGTGCACGCGGGTGGATGATTGGTTCCTGGGGTTGAAGTGGAAAGCTCCAGTTCAACCATGCTCTTTACCCGGAAGTCCAAGGGGAGATCTTGAAGTTGTGGAAGGCACTTTTCTCTGTCAGAACAAGTTTTACAGGCAACTCCATCCTCACTACCTTCGATGGTGGGGCGGCGCACAGGTACTAGGACGTTCCCCAGGTGGAGCGTGCAATTGCAGTGCTTTTATGCCCGCAAAACGCCACCACTTGGCAGAATCGGCTGAGGCACCCATCCAAGGCATGTAAGTTGACCTTGTCTCTCACGGCGAGGGCTTAGAATGCTACTGGCCAGGCCGCCTCTGCCCTGCATGCTATAGCCATTACTGCAGGTCTATCAGGCCAAAGCACTTAAAGATCTGCACGAGGGTAGTCCTGACCCAGAGGTAATGCAGGAACTGCGTTCGGCCACCGACTATGAATAAGGGGATAAACATATAAGTGCAGAGAGTTTCCCTGGGTGCATCAGCGGCGTTCTGACAGAGGCTTTCTTTAGGCGGATATCGTTTTTTTTAAAGATGCCGTTCCGGCCGTGCTCTTCTGGTTCCTGTGTCCTTCGTGGGTGCTTCATTGGGACATTGAGGTCGCAAATCTCGTTCTTTTACAAGAAGCAGAGATCCTCAGCTGATTCCCTTCTTGGTCCTGAAGGCGATCTGATGGCTACAATGAGAGAGCTGCTGCCGGTTCAGTCCCCACGCCACGAATCATCATAAGGGGAAGGCTGTCTCCAAGCAATGAATAGCCGCGTTTCCACTGCCGGGCTAGGGCTAACAGCGAGCCGAGCCGAGCCGGTGGCCTCGGGCCTCAAGCACCGGGCTTGCGTTTCCACCGCCGGGCCAGTAGCCCCACAGCGCTGCCCTAAACCCCGCCCCTAACACACCTTTCTGGATCAAACGTCATACAACCCAACCCATTTCAGCGGGTATTATGAATTTATTTATATTTTAAGTTAGGAAGATAGCATGTATATTATCTCACAGGCCGTGGCTGCAATAGTGTCCCGACTTGTCTCGCGAGTCGCCACTAACAACACCGTCCATCAAGTCGAACCATGGAAACCTCCTTCTCTGAGCTCCGCTTTATCCATTGTGCATTTGAATCGCCTTGTACAATACTGCGCCCGCAACTTTTTTATTTTTTCCCGAACGTGAAGTGTTGCTCGCTGAATGCTTAGCTTGTTCAGCATCGATGTATTTTATAACGTCCTCGTTTCTTCACACGCCGTCAAATTGACGTTGTACCCTTTCTTCTGGCCAAATGCTCAGAAGAGCTTTGCACTCTTCGACAGACCAGTACAGGCGATTCTCCATTTCGAGCAGCGAATATTTTGCGCGATATAAAAAAAGTGAATTGTGCATCTTGCCGCAGATCATAACGTTCCATAACACCAATAAACTCCGCCTTTTACCTTGAGCACGCCTCTAGTCCGAGCTGGCCCGCTTTAGCCCAAGGTATTCGATGGGCCAGAAATCCTGGCCGTTGGCCCCGAGTAAGCCCCAATCAAGCCCCGGAAGTGACGCACGCACTAGCACGGCTCGGCCCTGGCCCGGCAGTGGAAACGCGGCTATTGGCCCACTGGATTGTGGATGCCATTCTCTGGGCTTATCAGGCCTAGGATGTACGGGAGTGAGGGCACACTCCACCAGGAGTATCACAACCAAATGGTTCTTCATTAGCAGTCATATGTAGAGCTCTGGGCGGTTGGATGTAGTGCTTGCATTAGCACCTCTCCGCTCCCTGAGGTGATGATGTGCACTTTTTAGGTCCAGTCTGAGTTTCCCTTAAATGGTGAACCCTGAACCCCTTTTCAGATCAGCCCTTGTAATCTGGCTAGTGCACCATATGTAGTTGTTCCATAATGGTGACCCTATACGATATATTCTTTCACTGTTCAATTTCCCCTTTGGTGAATCAGTGTCTTCCCCTGGACGAAGATAGCTCTGTCACCAGTCGCTGTGAAGGGACAGGGACTCTTCCCTATGTTTTACTCCCAACTGGTGAGTCCATAGGATGTTTTTTCCACATACCAACCTACTAACTCAACTAAAATTATATTGTATATATTATCAAATTTTATTATAATAAATATAAAACATATGTCTCATCTTGCACTATACAAAAAAATGCTATCTATAATCTATAGAAAATGCTAAATACTACCTACATACATCTGATTAGATAGAGAAAATATTGATATAGCAAATAGATATAGCAAATATTTTATTTACACAGGTGCTTACCTGGATGAGGTGCCTAGAGCAGTGATCAGAGCCTGTAGCAGCCCAGCAATAAAGGTGAAAGGGTTCTTCTTGGTTACCACAAAGAAGAGCAGAGGCAGAACGAACAGGCCGTGGATGAGTAGCCCGACAATGACAGATACCGTGTACATCCCTAATTGTCCGCCAACCTGAGCGAGGTCTTTCATCTCTACAATCTTCCCTGCAATCAGGAAGAGGATACCCACCGGAGCGTACCTGCTCAACAGAGGGCAGATGTGAAACAGTTTACAGAAATAATAGTAGCTTCTTTATACATGCATCCATAAATAGAGCCTTTAAATCCAAGCTATTGTGATTAAATTTAAATCCAAAATATATGAAAGATTTCCATTTCTATATTAAAATAATTGCTCCTACTCCAGCCAATGACAAATACTTTATCTGAAAGCCGATTTCCACCACAGCTGAGTAAAATCTATAAATCATAATAAAAAGTAATCTGTAAGCCATAATTATTTTTCAATATTTTCTTAAAATTATGACTTAGCGTCTTATTACATTGAGAAGAAATGTATCATAATAATGATTAAGTTAATAATAATGAGAACCTTTATCATTATGAAATGACACTTCATATGAACCTTCAAAATAAACATTATTATCAGTTAATATGTCATCATAATATTTAGAAAAAAATCTCATAATTATATAGTTTCTCAATATAAAATGAGACATTATCATAATAATAACTTGTGTAATAATGAGAAGAGAGATTGTTTAATTTACAGAATCATATTTCTTAGTCAACTGTGGCAGAAAAAGAAAAACTGATATATACACACACACACACATATATATATATAATATATATATATATATATATATATATATATATATATATATATACATAATATAATATTATGTTGTTATATAAATATAATATAAAATATAAAACTTTAAACCTTTTCAAGTTCCTTAAACATACTGTACAGTAGTGGCCAAAAGTGATGTTCGGCCTAGAAAAATTGACATCTTCACTCTTATTCAAATCTTATAACTGTAGGGACTCGGGAGCTTTCATTAATTCTCTTTTATTGAGTCACGAACTCGCAACCAATTTAAATCCAGAACAAAGGGACCTAACTTTAACAGACATTCCTAAAAGGCCATGTGGTCAGCCCTCGGAACCTCTATCTCCCGAACTGGCGTCTTCACGTCTAGAGAGTACACCCTAAAGGTGTCATCTACGCTGACAAATTGTCTTAAGTGTTCCCCAAACAGCGGTTTCTTTCACTTGAGACAACAAACAGGCCTTCTTCTCCCCACCCCGGACGGAAACGAGGGGGGGGGGAGCGCAGAACATACGTTGCTTTGTCTGTTTCCCGCCGAGAGCAATACACATTCACGCACATACACCTACGCACATACTTACACACGCAGGAAACTCTAAACGTAGGACTTTTACATCCTAAGTCATTACTAAAACATCTTCAGTGTGTTAAAGTACCTGTAGACGAACTGTAAATGTGCAAACTTGTATTACGAATGTTTTCATGAATGTAAAATACTTATAAGTGCCTGAAAATACGCTTTGAGATGTAATTCTGCACGTGTATGTTTTTAACGTATGATGCTTGATACGGTTGTGACCCTTTTAATCTGATCTATCCATTAAGCTGTATATCAATATCGTGAAATGTATAATCACATGTATAATCCCATTTCCCAAAGCAAGCTTAATTTCTTCTTGATCATAAAGTTGCAAATTGACTCCGAACAACACCCACTCAGGGGGCGTACGCGCTCCTCGAGATGGGCCATTATCATTGGCCGGCGCGCCTTACCCAGGCGTGCCCAGCTCATCTTTAAATTCTCCAACACAGAGACAATCGCTCTCTGTCCGTGTGTTCCTGTTCCTGTGTATTCTTTGTAATCTTCGTGTTTTATTTTAATGTTCCTGTTTTATTGTAAACTTCGTTTTATTTTGCGCATAGCCAGTCCGATCTTAATGTTCTCGTCTCCCGACTGAGACCTCCACGTGCGTTTCGTAAGTCTTGTCAGCACTCCGGTGAAAAGACTCTCTTCACGCATACAGAACGTTTGAATCTCCCGCGAATCAACCACGCTTGGAGTCAAAAGAAACCCCCCTCCATCTCTCTGGACGCCGCCCGCACACCAAGAACTTACAGGTCTGAATGCAAAACTTGTTCAAACCAAATTTTAGACGTTGTAAAGTATATCTCCTGTGGCTGTCTCTAAAGGGTTTACTCTAAACTGTGCTAGCAATTGTATTTTCCTTGTGTTTTCTTTTCTTATTGTTTTATTTCATTTTGTTTAATCTATATCCTGTTACATGTAGTCTAGTTCATTCATTAAACCTCATTTTATACTTTATTGACTCTGTGGTTGTTGCTCGTATAACAAAGCCTCTTTAATATAAAAGATCCTAGCTACAATCTGATAATCGTTTAAGTGCACAAAACATTGTCAGTTAATTTAAGCTAAAATAGACCATAAGTCATTTGTACCCTTTTAGCCTAAATACACGGCGGACGTGTGAATGAGCGAGGAGGGGTCAAATGCTTTGGTATTGTTGAAAATCAGCCATTCCTCTGTGTAGGATGTATATTAATAATTAACCATAATTCGTTGTGTTTAATTGTTATATACTTACCCTGAACAGACGGGTACGCTGTACACCCCTTTGTGGGGAATTTATTAACGTAAGGACCCGGTTCAAACTGTATTCAATAATTTGTTGATCATAGATTAATAGTTATTGAATATCTATCCCCAAACTTAAAATTGATAAAGAGCTTATGGGCCGGAAACCCTACAGGAATTTTGGTGGAGAATGCGGGCAATATTTTAAGCTTTGTTGTGTGAGCAATTAATGCAGGGGCAATATTGTATATTTTGTTGAGTTTTGATTAAGAAACGCGAGCGCGCCGCGCGCCGCGCATGTTGCAAGCTGAAAGCCAAGTTTCAGCTGAGCACATTACAAACGGCTAAAATTCACCCAAGCGTGTAATCGTTGTAATTGCTAAAATGAATTACAGTTCGTAATACTGATATTCACGGTTAAAGTATTGAATGTAAACTGTAGTTCGCAACAAAAGAGATATTACCTCTGTAAAGACGTTTACATGTTAAGATATTGTCTTTAATCAGCCTGTTTTCAAAACGAGAATCTTTTGGGCAGTGCGATAGAGGAATTGAATACAGCGATGCTCCTGTGTTCAAACCTAAAAGGCCTGATATATATATAATCGTTAGATTAACAAAAACTCCTGGTTTCAAATTTGGCTTAGCTAACCAAACTTTAAACCAAAACATTTTAAATCATTAAAGTGCTAAATGATAAATGTATTGAGAGTTAAACCACAGACGTCAATTCCTGTTGGTATTGTTATGTAAGTGCAGTGAATTAAATCTGCTTTACTAAACCCGTGGAACATAGCACTGTAAATCCGCCTGAATCTAAATTATTTGCAGTATATAGGATTCTGCGCGTGCCCTGAAAAGGTACAATTGAAGCGTGTGGTTGTGATTCTGTTGCTGAACACTAGAGCGCAGCCTTGCGCCTCAGTCTCAAATCACCGCCACACCCTCTTCTTCGACGTGAGCGTAACAGCGCCACCGTGTGGACGCTCCAGATAAGGTCACTCTCTCCTGAATTTTTCCTTTCTAAGTCAGTTGTAGTTCTTCACAGGAAGTGACTCACGGGGAACGCCCCTTGTGGCCTTCAACGCTGAGTCAGCTCTTTGTAATTCTCGATTTCTGTTTGAGATTCCAGCCTATTTTCAGTTGGGTTGTTCTAAGGCTGTCACTGATTACCTTACAGCAGTCGTGATTAGCATTAGAAGTAATCCATCCGTTAATTTTCAGAGTCTCATTCAGATTGGTCTAAAGAAAACTTTGAAGGTAAAACTGAATTAAATTCTCACTTCACTTTATGAATTAGGTTACGAATAATTCTACTTGATTTCGTTTTCTGTCCGGATAAGGTTATTGATTGTCCCTCAGATAAATCAATAAATCTTATTAAATTCTTTACCTTTTTCCTTCTCGATAAATTAATGAGTTTGATAATTTGTTTTAATAAATTGATAACTCTTATTAATCGTCTTTCCAAAAAAAATTAATTAATAATTTTTTTTTATTAATTTTTTTTTTTTATTTTATTTTTTTTATTTAATTTTTAAAAAAAAAAAAAAAAAAAAAAAAAATTAATTTTTCTCTTCCAAAAAAAAAAAAAAATTGGTTTTTTTTTATTAATTTTTTTTTTTCTCTCTCTCTTTCTCGCACTCAACCCTGCCGTCTCTTAAAGTGATATTTCTATCACGACGGTACCCACACTATCTTAGGTGTTATTCAACATCATCGTCTATGCTTATTTGAATTGAATTCAAACCAGTTGACTTACAATTTCGATTAAGCTGTTTCCCTAGCCGGCTAACCACTGGAAAGTACCCCCTCTTGTGGCCCAAAACCGCCACTACAGCCTACTTACTCCTGTGTTTATCCTGCCTTACTCACTGACCCTTCTCCGTAGGTTATTCTGACAACTAACAGTGTCACAATTCCCTCTCTGCTTCTCTCTCTCCCATTAGGTAACAAGGTTTTGTATTTTCTACACATACAGATACTCAATTTTGTTTTAGACAAAGTAAGCTTTGAAGTAATTCTAGAGTCACCTTTCTCTATCACATTTGTTATCTACAGGTAGATTTCTCTTGCGCTGGTGTGATCTGACCGTCATATCTGGTTGGTGTCCAGTGGGCGGGGTCGTCTGACCGGCGTAACCAACGCTTGCTGTGGGTGAGTCGCGGACCTCCCTGTCTCTCCATTGGTGCGGCACGCAATAAGACATCAGCAATTTGGCGCTCCCAATAAGGGGAGGCTCACCACGCGATAAGACACAAGGCAATTTCGGACCTAGTACACAAACCAGGGCCTAATAGGGGGCCACTCGAAAGAGGGTTCTGGGGAAAAGTCCCCTTTGCAGTGTCGTAAGCAGGTGACCTCCCGGGCGTGCCAGTTGTGTTAAAGTCTATGTTGTTTGGGAGGGCGCACGGTGGTTGACGCACAGGAGAGGCCGTGGACATCTCGGTTAAGTGCTTGGAGCGATGGAAAGATTGTCCTCGACGCTGGCTCCCGCTAGTGTGATTTCAGGTCACCCCAGACAAGCTAAATTAAGGTAAAGCAAAGACATCCACTTAGTATAAACCACAAGAATATTAGATATCCTCCCGCGACATTTAAGAGTGTCCACCCCTTTTTCTCAGAAAACCACACATAGTCGGCTCAAGCCCTCTTAGTCCCCGTAACCATTTCTGTACTATCGTTTACTCTGTCTTAACAGATTCATTAATTCCTATTGTCTAAATCTCACTTTAAGTTTTTCTTGCTATTCTTCTGTTACTTCTCTCTGTTCTGTGTGAACTGTGCCTTCCAGGTCACCAGAGACAGAGCCTACAGAGACACCCCAGGAGAGCTAAATAACAGACTGACAGCCGAGCCGTTAGCACCAACCGTGACCTACTAGGCTCCGGTCCTGTCAAAATCTTGATTTAGGCCCTGCGCTGACCTAAACAATTTGTCCCTACCTAACTGTCTGCATCAGTTAGTCAAAGTACCGTAAACGGCATCGCCGTATTAAGGGTATAAGCGCATAAATTGTAGAACAAATTTGCATTTGGTCTGTTTGTGTTTGTGTGTGTTGTGCTCCTCTCGCCTGCAGTAAGCCAGCATGTCCCGGTCTCCCAGCCCCGCAGCCCACTGGGACAGCCTTGAGACATGGCTGAAGGCCATGACAGCCACCGTCCTGCCCGAGGATACCGGCGACTCCGAGCCCCGGAACCAGGCGCAGCTGGACACCGACCTGGACCTGCTGATGAGGCACGACCCAACACAAAGCTACAGCCACAAAGAATGGGCCCGAATCGTGGGAAACCTGGCCCACACACTCGTCGCACAAGCCCGCCTTCACGAGAGACACGCCATCGACCTGGAACAGGAGACAGCAACTCTACGTCTCCAAGCGGAGGAGGCCCGGCGCGACCAAGCAAAGACCCAAAGTCGGCTAGACCAGCTACTACTCGAGAACGAGGAGCAGGACGAGGAGGAAACGGACCCAGAGTCACGGAAGGAAGTAGAAGAACTTCAAACTGCTCTGGAAAACCTTCGTCTAGACACCGACCAAAAGGAACTGAAAGAGAGAAAAGCCAGAGAGACACTCACCGAAAAACTGCAACAAGGTGAAGCTCTCCTTGAGAGAGCAAACAATGAACTAAAAGAAAGAGACGCCAAAGCCAAAGCCTGTGAGAAACACTTAAAGGCGGCTAGAGCTGAAATTGATGAACTTATCCAGCAAAAAGAACTTTATAAAGATGAACTTGAGGCTGTCCACCGTGAGTTAAAACACTCCTATAAACTTCAGAGTGACCGGGAAAGGGAGACACACACTACAAAGTTCTCCCTGACCGGTCAGTCTGCACACTTCAGCCAAGAACACAGAACGGTGAAAGAAGACGGACATCCACCGTCCCAGACATCAATGGACAGCCTGCAAGAGCCCTCGCCCTCAGGAAAAGGAGGTGCGTCACAGCCAACCCTTGCCACTTACCACGGCATGGCCTTTAAAGAACTTGACAAGCTTGCTAGGAACATTCCTACTTTCACGCCAAATCCTGCTGGAGGCCACGATGTGCACGCCTACTTGAAAGACATTGACTTCCACTTATACACTGTTCCCCATGTTACCCCGTGGGACAGATTATACCTGCTTCGGATTACTTCGAGTCGGGATGTACGCAGTTTTCTGGATCGCCAACCAGATACCGTCAAAGCGGATTACCAACAGCTGCGACAGGCGTTCATCAGGGAATTCTCTGATCCAGACACCGATCAAGGACTCATCACCGCGATGAGCCTCAAGCAGGCAAGACTGGAAACGCCGCAGGCCTTTTACACTCGCCTCCGACAAGCATACTTCGGGGCACGGAATGATCCCGGGATGGAGGAGGACTTTAACTTCAGAACTTTGTTTCTCCGCAACCTGCATCCCACTGTGAGCCATCACTTAGGGGTCCTGGCCTGTCCTCGCACAATGTCTACCCAGCAACTGAGGGACCTCGCCCACAAGGCGTTTATCAAGCAGAAAATTGTTTCTGAAAAGACTGTAAAAACTCCCTCTATCTGCCCTATCACTGATCAGCATCCAGAGCTGTCACTAGAGGGCACCACACGACACCACCCTAACAGACTTTCTAATAACGAGCCAAGACCGTTTCAGGCCAGCAGAGGGCGACGCAGCTACGAGGGTGCTCGTCCTAAGCATCAGGGCGAGCGCCCTGAAAGATCATACAGCAGCCCACGGCACCCCCACACCCAAAAAGGGGGGGCCACCTGGGAAACCAGCCGACGGCCCAGACAGAGCCGGACTCCAGCGACAAGAACGTCCAGTCCAGACAGCCCGCAGCGAACTCCCTCTCGGCAGGCCTCTAACAGATCCAAGCCCAAATCCAAGCCTGCTGCAAAAGAAAACAGTGAGTCCACGTCAGAGACCGCAGAGATCCTGAAGATCCTAAAAGGGCTTCTTCAAAAGAAAACTGACAAAGAGGACAAGCCAGACTCTGCGTGACTAAGGGTAAGGATTAAAACCCTTCCTGACAGCCCTCCTACTGAACCAAGCACCACGAACACTGTTCTCCTGACACAGACCACAGAACCAACTGTCATAACACCAAGTGACAGTGACACCCACTCACTGCTGTCAACAACCGCACATCCAGAAGCGGACAATCCAACACAGCATACCAGTGAGAAAACCCCAGAGATACCAGAAAGTGCTGTTCTGGTCGTGTGTCTCCCCAACGAATCCCAAGACACTGACCCTAACTGTTTATCGATCGCCACACAAGCCCCCACATTAAAACTCCTGGGGAACCTGGTCGAAAAAGGACTAGCACGCAAACTTTATCTCTCTATCACATTGGAAAATGTGGTGAGGCTCGAAGCTCTGGTCGACACCGGATCGGACCTCACTTTGATATCAGCTGAACTCTTTGAAAGACTCAGTTTTGAAGCTAACAGACAGAACAGAACTCTGAAATCTCAGAATTGTGAGCTGAATGTGCGATCTTACAGCCAAACTGACATCCGGCTTGAACAAATAGCTCCCCTTCACTTAACCCTTGGTCACATGAGCTTGATACACCCCGTGTACATTTCACAGATGAACACGTTTCCCCTTCTCATCGGCAAAGATCTACTAGATCGCTTCGAGCCCCTGCTGGACTTCAGACAACTGAAGATTTGGGCTCAAGTGCGAGAACCTCTTCCCTGTCAGCCACCCAGGTCAACTGAGCCAGACTGTCAGGTCACGGGAACTGTCACCGCCAGCCATGGGAACACAGGCTCTGCACCTGAGCGAGATTCAAGTTCGTTACTCTGCACTTTTCAACTCCCCAAAGACTCTGAGTCCTTCTGCCCCAAGGTCACCACCGACCTGCAGCTGAATGGTGTAACCACTACTGACATTGTACTCGCCCTATGGGCCGACAATTGTGCTATCAGCCTGTCACTTTTCAACGAGCTAATTAAAGTCACACCAGACCTTCCTTCTGCAAGCAAACGCACACGTTTCCCTTTGAACTCATGCCCATTAAACCTGGTGACTGCAAAAGGTATCTGTGCTTTGAACTTGAACTGGAACCATCGGTGCCTGACTCATTACTTCTTGATCCTTCCGGACCTGCCCCACGATGTTTACATTGGAGCAGACATTCTGATTCGCCTCCAGGCGCATGTGGATTTTATTAATGAGGTACTTTGGGCCCCACTGACTTTACAAACAGCCGTTGTTACTACACACACTGACAATCTTCTGTCAGGCCAAACCATCCCAGAGGTTTGCACTCTAATCAGCGAACAGGCAACTGTAGTACCTGCGTACACCAAAGGGGTCGCTGTTCGGCTCAACATACGACGTGGCCAAACCCTAAACAACACACTGGGTTTCTTTCAACCTTCACCCGAATGCGTTGAACTTGGACTCACACTTGAAGCCACACCCCTCACTGAATTGTCATCTCGTGCAGTCTACATCCTTTTCAACAACTGCATAGCAGTGGACATTGCAATTCCAAAAGCCTATCGGCTAGGATGGCTCGTGAGCTATGATTTTCCTGATTTTGAACTGACTTTACCTGTCATTGGGCCTATTCCAGCTTCAATGATACCAGAAGGATGCGCAGGCGAAACACTGCACACAGCGCCCTTCAAAATCATCTCCATCGCCTCAGTCATGCCGATGGACAAAGATCAAGTCTGCAGAACGGAACTGACGGAGGACCAACACCTTGCCGTGTACACAGTCTCCAAACAGCCTATCTGCCAGATTGAAACACCTGCTGCACCCACGCCTGCAAACACCACGAGCGGTTCACCCACAGAGGAGCCATATCCAGGATTTGAGTCTCAAGTTCAGCAAATTCTAAAAGACGCCGACGCAATCAAAGAGGATGCAGATCGACAAAGACTCAGACAAGTCCTTTACAAATTCAAAGCGTCATTTGCCAAAGACTCTCTAGACTGTGGTCTCACTCACCTGCACACCGTGCGCATTCCAACGCACCCTGACGCTCCTCCCACCTTTGTCAGACAGTACAAGATCCCCATTGCATCACATGAACCGGTGCAAGAAATTATTGACTCTATGCTTCAAAAAGGTGTAATTCGCCCATGCAATAGCACCTATTCTGCTCCTATCTGGCCGGTAATTAAACCGAATGGCCGGTGGCGCCCCACGATCGACTACCGCAAGTTGAATCGACAGGTACCACTGTCACGATGGCCGACGACCCAATTGCAGCAGGAGATCCCCAGAATCAGAGGAGCCACAATCTTCTCTACGCTCGACGTAGCTTCAGGTTTCTGGACCCTGCCGGTACATCCAGAAGACCAGCACAAGCTAGCTTTCACGTTCGGTAACAGACAATTCACTTTCACCAGGTGCCCTTTCGGCTATGCCAACTCACCCGCTGAGTTTAACATCTTCCTGAACAAAGCATGCCCTGATGCGAGAATGAGAGGAAATCTCATCTATGTGGACGACGTGCTGATGAAGAGCACAACAGTTACCGAGCACCTGGCAGAAATAGACTATGTTTTGAACCAGTTAACAGCTGCAGGCGCCAAGATCGCCCTCCACAAAGGTCAATGGTGTCGAACCAAGGTCAACTACGTGGGACTGCTGATCGGGTCGCAAGGCATCGAACCACAGTCCAGCCGCATACAAGCTGTTCAAAACATCAAACCACCCACCAACCTTTCAGAACTGCGAAGCTTTCTGGGGTGTGTAACTACTCACGGCAGTTCATAGAAAGCTACTCAGACATTGCAAAGCCACTAACTGCCCTGCTGAAAAAAGACTGCCCTTTTGTCTGGACACCCGTCCAGGACAATGCCATGAATGAGCTGAAACGTCATCTGTGCACAGCTCCATGTCTGGCCTACCCTGACCCACAAAAAGAATTCTACTTGGAAGCGGGATTCTCCAACCACTGTCTCAGCGCTGGTCTGTACCAACGACACGATCAAGACAAAAGAGTTGTAGCGTATGCCAGCAAGACACTCCTTCCACCAGAGACTAAATTCTCAGACTGTGAAAAAGCGCTGCTTTGCACTGTATGGGCCATACAACGGTTCTCCAACTACATTGGAGCTCAGAAAGTTATCATAGAGACTTGTCATCAGCCTGTCATGTTCCTCAACAGCCAACGCATCCGCGATGGCGTGGTCACCAATTCCCGCATCGCCACGTGGTTAATGGCCCTCCAAGGGCGAAATGTCGAAGCACGGTATGCCCAGAACCACAAATCTGCGCTAGGCAACGGCCTGGCTGCCTGCCAGAACTGCACTGATAACGCACCACCTGTAACGGCTAATGTGGAAGAACCACAACAGCAGACATGTCACAGATACTTCGATGACAACACGTGCCAAGGTATGCCCACAGCTTACGTCGATGGATGTTCCTACAACCAAGAGGGCATCCGCCAAGCTGGTGCGGGTGTGTTATGGGTAAATGATCTGCCATGCCCACCACAACACTTTAAGCTGGGGCCTCAGTCATCACAATATGCTGAGGTGGCAGCGATTCTCATAACTATGCAAATCGCAGCGACACATAACATCAAAGAATTCCTTATCTGCACAGACTCGAACTATGCCAGACTAAGTTTCACATGCCACCTTCCAGGGTGGAAACAAAATGGCTTTAAGACGTCAAACAGCAAGCCTGTCAAACACCAACACTTGTTTCAGGCATGTGACGACCTGACTAGACAACATGACATGATTGTCTACTGGAAGAAGGTGAAAGGCCACTCCAAGCAACCGGGCCTCGACAAGGACCTAAATGACCAAACCGATGCCCTTGCCAAGACTGGCGCACTGCACGGTAACATATGGTCACCTCCAGCCCAACCACCAGCCTTTGATGTGGCAGTGCTAACCCGCAGCAAACGAACTTTTCCTGCCGCACTGCCTGCTTCCCAGCCTCTCACTCTGACTCCGCAGATGTCAAACAACGACATAGCAGACATGCAAGCCTCTGACACGTCCATAAAGACTTTTCTAAACCACCTCTCTGACCCCTCCAACCACCCACTCACACCGTCTGATCTCACTGACGACCCGTGCCTCAGACGGCTGCATGACATCAAGCACATGCTCCGTGTCATTCACAACATTCTGTGGTATGCACCTGAGGACAACACAGCGCCAAGGCTTGTGATCCCTCAGTGCCTAAGGGGGGTGATGCTGATGTATGCTCATGATGCGCCATGTGCTGGACACCACGGTACCCGTGCCACCTATAAGACACTGAAGCAAGTAGCGTATTGGCCCCGCATGCAAGAACACGTGGCGGAATATGTCAAAGACTGTCTAATTTGCTGTCAGTTCCAACCTGCAAATCCGAATCACAGAGCTCCACTGCAACGCAGAAGAGTCACATTCCCCTGGTCAGACCTCCAAATCGACTGGGTAGGACCTCTGCCAAGGTCAACAAGGGGCAACAAGTACTTCCTCACAGTCGTGTGCCAGTTCACAAAATGGGTAGAATGTCTTCCAGCAGCCAATGACACCGCCCAGACCACGGCATACCTTCTGATGAATCACATCTTCTCCAGATTCGGACTGCCAATGAGTGTCAACTCAGACAGAGGTACCCACTTTACAGCTGAGATTATGCAGCAGATCTGGAAACTCCTGGGGGTCCACGTTCAACTACATATCAGTTTTTCACCGATCTCATCTGGCCAAGTTGAACGTTCTAACAGGACTGTGGTCAGTATGCTGAGAAAGTATGTGGCTGCCAACCAGAAGGACTGGGATGTGAAACTCCCGCTGGTGTTAATGGCCCTCAGAGCCACTCCCCAGGACTCAACTCAGGTGTCTCCCTTTGAACTAATGACTGGACGACAGATGACACTGCCACTGCACCTGTTGTATCAGCCAGGGGACTCCAGTCTCATCACAGCCTGCACCACTCATCAGTACCTCGATGAGCTGCACCAGCATTTGAAATCAACCTTTGCTTTCGCCCAACAACAGCTTCAAAAGAGCGCAGAGGGCCAGAAAGCCTACTATGACCGGAAAGCGTCACACCAGGAACTAGCCGTGGGTGACAGAGTCTGGTATTACAGCTTCGCACAGCCACCACGCACAGCCTCCCAGCGGCTGTCAAAGAAATTCCTGCCCCACTGGACAGGACCTCATGAAATTGTTGACAAACTGTCCCCAGTGGCGTACCGAATCCAAGTGAGCCGGGGACAGAAAGACCCAGTGCTCAAATGGGTTCACCGCAACCAAATTAAGAGACATTCTGCTGCTGGCAGAGAAAGGCGGGGAGGGGCCAATGCAAACTAAACTGCTTACCATCCTAGGAGCGAAACGACTGTCCTGCCAACGCCAAGGACAACTCTCGCTGACACACTGCTTCTCTCTCTCTCTCCCTCTCTCTCCACATCTCCCCTTTTACCTCTAATAGGATGCTGCTATGGTTTGCAATCTTCTGCCTTCAGTCGACCAGAGGACAACCGCCACCTGACGTCATCACACCTGGCCCGTCGACAGGCATCGTGCTGAGAGAACAACCAGGCCTCCTGATCACCAACTGTCGGACCCACACCCAGAAGGTGTACGTTCGACTCGACCCCCGCAACGTGTACAGAGCACATTACCCCAGCGCAGTAGCCCAGTACAGCTGGGCCGGAGCCCGGTGGACAGAGGATGCCATCGCCCACGCTGAGGCCGACGTCAGACACATGCTAAACCAACTTGAAAAGATGACCGTCACCCAAGCGGAATTAGGCGGACACAACCGCCGCCCCAAACGGTTCCTTGGAGCCCTCCTGGGAGCCGCAGCTGCAGTGGGAACTCTGTTCAACATTGGTATGTCAAGCGTCAACGCTGTTAACCTAGCCACCGTGAGACGACATGTGGCTGAAATCCAGACAGAGATTCCCCAGTTAAAAGAGCAGCTCACCGTGCAGAGTGCTTCTCTGCAGACCATCGGAAGGACCTTAAAGGGAACTGTGGTCATTCTCAACACCCACAGCGTCATGCTGAACCAGACTGTGAATTCCATGAAACAGCTGTTCACTGTTTTCCAAAATGACTTTGCCCAAACTCAGCTGGTCACCGCCCTGATGACGGACATGTTAAGGGAGGTGAGCTCATCTATTGACAGCCTAGCCATGGGTAGGATCCCACCCTACCTCATACCTCTGAGCCTTGTCCAGAACGTGCTGGCTTCCGCCATCACCACGCCAGCTGATCCGCTCCAAGTACACCTGGCCTACTCTCTGGGCAGCGCCATCCCACTCTATGTCGACCCAGAGCAGAGAGAAATGGGATTCCTCCTGAACTTACCCATCATCGAGTCAAGCCGAATCTACAGACTCAAAGACATTGTCAACGTCGGGTTTTGGAAAGGTAACACGCACATCAAGATCCGCACTCCAGAAGTGGTAGCCTACCACGACAGCGATCCTCAGCTGTACCTGGCTCCAAACCTGCACATGTGCACCTTGACGAAAGACATTCATTATCTGTGCCCTAGCAAACCATTCCTTAGAGACAACACTGATGGAATTTGCGGACTGCAAACCATGTCCAGCGACAACCGCTGCCCTGCCGAAGCTAAGCCTCGCATACAAGTGGAAGAAACCCGAGCAGAGATCATCGGTGACCGGTGGCTTGTCAACACTCCGGTACTCACTGCCACTCTCACCTATGACCAACATGACACCGCTACCCGTGTCAGCCTACTCAACCAGAGCATGTGGATTCAAGTACCTAAAGGTGCCATCCTCCACGTAGACGATCTGGCATTGTATCATCTTCCGAGCCACGAGTACGAAACAGAATTGGAAATTCCCTCCTTCTTCAAAGACCACAATTTCACCCTGAGTCCAGAGCTGGAACTGGAAATTGAGACAGGGGGGTCACAGCTAATTGACATTGCTCCTCTTGACTCCGCCCTACAAGCTTTGTCTCGACAGCCCACTTTGACTGCTTCACCTGTTGCCCGAGCCTGGACCGCAGCAGACACTGCGCTCTGCCTCTCTATGGTAGTCAGTCACATCCTAACATTGGGCTTGGCTTTCATCCTGTACAGGAGATTCAACGAGACACGAGCATCTACCGTCAGGCTCTCCAAAGCCGTGTCCGGAGGCTTCCGACGAAACCCCCGAAAGGAGGATAACACGCAAGAAGCCGCCGGTAACCTCATTGAGCTAAGCCCTCAGCCCTGATAATCACCTGTTATCCGAATTCATGATTCACCTTCCATCCTCCCATGCAATGATTGTCGGCAGACGATCTCTCCCCAGGGACATCATCTCCCGAAAGGGGGGAAACTGTAGGGACTCGGGAGCTTTCATTAATTCTCTTTTATTGAGTCACGAACTCGCAACCAATTTAAATCCAGAACAAAGGGACCTAACTTTAACAGACATTCCTAAAAGGCCATGTGGTCAGCCCTCGGAACCTCTATCTCCCGAACTGGCGTCTTCACGTCTAGAGAGTACACCCTAAAGGTGTCATCTACGCTGACAAATTGTCTTAAGTGTTCCCCAAACAGCGGTTTCTTTCACTTGAGACAACAAACAGGCCTTCTTCTCCCCACCCCGGACGGAAACGAGGGGGGGGGGAGCGCAGAACATACGTTGCTTTGTCTGTTTCCCGCCGAGAGCAATACACATTCACGCACATACACCTACGCACATACTTACACACGCAGGAAACTCTAAACGTAGGACTTTTACATCCTAAGTCATTACTAAAACATCTTCAGTGTGTTAAAGTACCTGTAGACGAACTGTAAATGTGCAAACTTGTATTACGAATGTTTTCATGAATGTAAAATACTTATAAGTGCCTGAAAATACGCTTTGAGATGTAATTCTGCACGTGTATGTTTTTAACGTATGATGCTTGATACGGTTGTGACCCTTTTAATCTGATCTATCCATTAAGCTGTATATCAATATCGTGAAATGTATAATCACATGTATAATCCCATTTCCCAAAGCAAGCTTAATTTCTTCTTGATCATAAAGTTGCAAATTGACTCCGAACAACACCCACTCAGGGGCGTACGCGCTCCTCGAGATGGGCCATTATCATTGGCCGGCGCGCCTTACCCAGGCGTGCCCAGCTCATCTTTAAATTCTCCAACACAGAGACAATCGCTCTCTGTCCGTGTGTTCCTGTTCCTGTGTATTCTTTGTAATCTTCGTGTTTTATTTTAATGTTCCTGTTTTATTGTAAACTTCGTTTTATTTTGCGCATAGCCAGTCCGATCTTAATGTTCTCGTCTCCCGACTGAGACCTCCACGTGCGTTTCGTAAGTCTTGTCAGCACTCCGGTGAAAAGACTCTCTTCACGCATACAGAACGTTTGAATCTCCCGCGAATCAACCACGCTTGGAGTCAAAAGAAACCCCCCTCCATCTCTCTGGACGCCGCCCGCACACCAAGAACTTACAGGTCTGAATGCAAAACTTGTTCAAACCAAATTTTAGACGTTGTAAAGTATATCTCCTGTGGCTGTCTCTAAAGGGTTTACTCTAAACTGTGCTAGCAATTGTATTTTCCTTGTGTTTTCTTTTCTTATTGTTTTATTTCATTTTGTTTAATCTATATCCTGTTACATGTAGTCTAGTTCATTCATTAAACCTCATTTTATACTTTATTGACTCTGTGGTTGTTGCTCGTATAACAAAGCCTCTTTAATATAAAAGATCCTAGCTACAATCTGATAATCGTTTAAGTGCACAAAACATTGTCAGTTAATTTAAGCTAAAATAGACCATAAGTCATTTGTACCCTTTTAGCCTAAATACACGGCGGACGTGTGAATGAGCGAGGAGGGGTCAAATGCTTTGGTATTGTTGAAAATCAGCCATTCCTCTGTGTAGGATGTATATTAATAATTAACCATAATTCGTTGTGTTTAATTGTTATATACTTACCCTGAACAGACGGGTACGCTGTACACCCCTTTGTGGGGAATTTATTAACGTAAGGACCCGGTTCAAACTGTATTCAATAATTTGTTGATCATAGATTAATAGTTATTGAATATCTATCCCCAAACTTAAAATTGATAAAGAGCTTATGGGCCGGAAACCCTACATAACAAATGTGTTAAAGATTTTGTAAGCATATTGCATAGTTGTGCTTAGAGTCAATTGTTTATTTGTTATAAAGCAATTAAAAATGCCAAATTATGCAGACCAGATTTTTGGCCAGGCTGTCATAAAAAGTATTTATGAGCACATTCAAAAACAAGAGAGAACCAAAAAAGTAAATATGTAGTCAATGTATTCTTTGTATTCCTGAAAAAAAAATTTGTCAAAGAAAAACCTTCAGTTAAAATATATTATAAAAATATGAAATTATTTCCTCATATTTTGATAGTTTCATCAATTGTAGGTACATTCAAAACAAATATAACCTCGGAACATCACTTTTGGCCACAACTGTGTGTCAGTGTACACATCTGAATCATTATCTACAAGCAAAATATATTTTTCAAGTTAATTTTTTTGTTTGTTTTTACAAATATTATGAATTAATAAGTTCAGACCACATGACATTTTACAACCTGAACACACCTTGCCATGCCACAAGGGTAAAATCATCTGATCATTTAAAAGACAAATTGAAATTGACACAGTCATGAGGGTCTGCAGGGGTCCTCACTATTATATGTTTCTGCTTTGTTGGTCACACCACATGACTTTAATTTGGTGAAAACGGTTTTCAAATATTAATAAGCAGCTAAACATTTTTGTTAAAATATTTGTAAAAAAAAAAAAAAAAAAAAAAAAAGTGTGACTTTTGTGTATTTTTATGTGACTTTTTCTTCATTATGATTTTAAGATAGTTGTGAAGTAATACTGAAATTTTACTTCATGGTCCCCAAACATTCTAAAATAAATCTTTGAAGAGGTGTATTCCAGTCATTACATCTACGAGTTTCATTTTGAATGTTTAAAACAAATTGATAGCATCATGTCATTGAATCTTAAATGACTAACTCACAGTTGTCAGGGCCATCATAATTTATATAGGTTATCAGAACATCATAACTGGACACTAACCAGATAATGATGGCCACCAAGCGCATTATGGCTTCGTTCAGGCAGTCAAAGAAGTCCCGGAGAGCCTGGCCCTGCTGTTTCATGTTTCCAATCACTAATCCGAAGCACATGGAGAAGACCACCAATCCCAAGGCATTCACCCCATTTGAGGAACCTGAGACAGGAACCACCTCTTCCACCGTCTCCTGGATGGTCTGCAGGATTATGCTGAAGTTGGACACTTGGCTGAGATCTGTAGAGTTGATGCTGTCTGTAGCATTGACCACGATGGTGACATTTTTTGTCAGCATAGATTTCTTGTATAGAGTTTTGTACTGCAAGAAAAATGGGTGATTAGTAATATCTGTTACATGTACCAAATGAGTAGAGGCAATTTAATGTTAATGGATTTACAAACCTGTTTAAAGCAGGCTTCAACTAAATTTGGTGGAAACATATTTCTGTAGAAATAACAAGAAAAAATCAGATCCCATAACATCTAATAAATAAACAAGGATTTCAACAGTCACTCAAACGAAACTTTCTCCCCACCTTATCAGGTCCAGAAAAGCATCAGCGGCCTGCACTGGCTCAATGCTGCCACTAGAGGCCACTGGCCTATCCCTGCTGCCTTTACCCGGCTTGATAATAATCACCATGACAATACCGATGAAAACTGCTATAAGCGTAGTCACCATGTAGTAGACAACTGCCCGGATTCCCATCTTCCCAGAAGCCTTGCTGTCCAAAGAGGAAATTCCTGCACAAAAACATGAAGAACCAATACACAAAGGATCTGTGGTTGAGCATTTCTACTGAAATGACAATAAAACACCAATTTTTCAATGTTAATTTTTTTAATATACTTAATGTAGTACAGATAATTAAAGATATAAAGCTGTCATATACAGTAACCATTCAAAAGTGTGGGGTCAGGCAGAGTTTTTAATGTATTTAAAAGAAGTCTCTTATGCTCTTCAATGTTTTCTATTTGAATTTTATTCCTGTGATCAAAGCTGAATATTTCAGCATCATTACTCCAGTCTTCAGTGTCACACAATCCTTCAGAAATTGAAATCATGGTGATTTACTGCTCAAGAAACATTTCTTATTATTATCAATGTTGAAAACAGTTGTGCTGCTTGATATTTTTATGGAAAGCGTTTATGGACAGCATTTTTTAGGATTCTTTGATGAATAGAAAGTTCAACCATCAGCATTTATTTGAAATAAAAATATTCAGTAACATTATTGTCTTTACTGTCACTTTTGATCAAGTATTAATTTCTTTCTTTTTTTTTGACCTCAAACTTTTGAACAGCAGTCTATTTTATATATTTTTTAAACATTTAAACATTGTTAAACATGTAGCCGATATATCAACAGTAGCTGATGCATTTTGAATGAACATAAATAAGCAATGAACAATGAACCTAAATAATAATAAAATTGTTGTTCATTGATAGTTCATGAACTAATGTAAAGGAATTTAAAAAGACTGAAGTGATGTGTTTTGCAGGCGCACCTGTGACAAGGCTGGAGACGATGAGGGTAGAACAAGCATTTGAAGCATCCTCATCAGCAGCTCTCCAGGGAAAGAGAAATACTTCACCTCCCTGATGGACAGGTTATGAGGTCTCAGGGCAAAACCCAGCACCACCCCTACATACAGTTAAACAGAAAGAAATTTAAAATGAAACGCCTGTTAACCCTTTCATACTTCACACTTCCCTCCCTTTTCCCTTTTACCTAAAGCCACAGCAGCCACTGTGAAGATTACAAACGCGTTCCTTCGCAGGAATGTCTTCACGCTGTCTCGTGTGATGCAGCCCATCTTTCGCCTACTTCCTGACATCTGCTTCTGTAATACTCGGCACAAATGGTGGAGCCCCTCCTCAGCACGCTGTGGCTTCTCAGAATCTTCACTCAGAAACAGGCTGGTGCTGTTTGGAGGCTTCTCATTCATAATCAGCTCTAATACATGGTCCAAGAGTGTTTCATGGGAAACTGTGGCAGAACATTGAGGAGAATTATATCAAGCATAAAATTAATTTTTTGTGACTGTCAATGTTTCATGACTTAAATCAGCCAATGAGAATTGGTGAGTTAAATTTGCATGCCACTCCCCAAGACATATGGGTATAAAAGGAGGTTGCTTGTATCCATTTACTCAGGTGTGTGCTCAGGAGCTGAGATATCCCGGCCATTTAAGCAGTAGTTCAGTGTTGTGGCAGGAGGGACACAACGTCTCGTTCCCTCCATCAGGTTAAAATAGTAACCAAGATGTTCCCTAACTGTCAGTCACTTCAACGTTGTGTCGATGTGATGACACTAGGGGTCCCTATAAGAAACGGCATTGCTGAACTGCGTTATGAGATTTGGCAGTGCATATGCAGGCAGGCTGCTGTGTGCCTAACATCAGGTGCATCAGGCCATGTCGTAACTTTTCTATGCAGAAAAAGTACCACATGTGGAAAGAAGTCTCTATGGTGGGTTCTGCCTGGCAAGGGAGAAAGTCCACACCCATGGTGACTGGTGACAGTGGAAAATACATCATATGGGATTACCAACAGGGAACCAGCACATATGGAGCACCCAATCCAAGTACAAGGGCTCACCTAAAAGGGGGCATACCACAAGTAATAGGCCTGACGGCAATCTCCTCTGTCAAATGCAGCTACTGATGAGTACTGGAGAATAGGAGGGCTTCCAGGGTTCGCCAGATACAGGGAACTATCATATACAAAAAGCCCAAGTTATCAACTCAAGGAGGAGAAAATCGCTGTATGCAAGCAATGCACACTGCCAGTTGCCGGAAATTTACCTATTCGTACCGGATAACACTCAGGAAGAAACTGACTCAACCCGGAGATTGTAAAATATTGCAAAAGTGTTGGGTGTAGCCCAGCCTGCTGCTCTACAGATGTCTGGCACCATTCACTAGTACCCAGGAGGATGCAACACTCCTTGTGCAGTGTTCTCACACTCCCATAGGGCATGACACGCCCTGGATTTGGTATGTCAAAGAACACACAACCACAATCCAGTGGGCAATCCTCTGTTTGAGGACAGCCTTCCCCTTTTGCTGTCCCCCAAAACAGACAAAGAGATGTTCAGAGTGTCTGAAACTCTGCATGCTGTCCAGGTAAATGTGCAGAGCACACACTGGACACAGCAACGATAAGACTGGGTCTGTCTCATCACAAGTGAGCACTTGCAAGTTCACTACCTGATCCCTGAAAGAAGAAGTGGGAACTTTGGGCATATAGGTCTCAGGTTTACATGAGAGTATGCTGGACCAAACTCAAGGTATGTCTGACCCACAGAGAATGCTTGCATGGGTTGACCTTGGAGGATTTAACCTCCTGGCACCTCTAAGTAACCTGATGATCAGGTCGTGCTTCCTCAAGAGACTTATCGTCCACTGCATCATGATGTGCCGCTATCGTGGCCACATACACTTAAGGCGGAGGGGAACAGACTCCTGCCCAACCTTTCCAGCAGGAAGGAAAGCACTGACCTGACTGTCCATCTCTGTGGTCCTTCACCCTGGGCGAACAGACGCCACTTCAAAGCATACATCCACCTTATTAAGGCGGCCCTGGCTTGAGTGATAGTGTGGTCCACATGCTCATTGGGCATACTTGCGTAGGCCCCAGGGTCAGCTGTGGGCAATGGGAGTATTCCCAGGAAGCAATCAGATCTACCTGTGCTTTGCTTAATTGACTCCAAATCAGCTGGACCACCAAGAGTCCTCACTCTTCACTGTCATTGACGAAGTGAACTAACAGGCCCTAGATGGAATTCTAGGACGATTCCACCAGGTGGTGGTGCTCTGCAGGCATAAATACACCACGATTGCCTGCTCAACCTGTGTGCCCCCTGCCTGCCCCTCGATCGAGGGTAGTGAGGACAGAAGAGCTTGTGAAGCACAACATGGCAGTGAAAGGTGCCTTCCATGACTTTGTGAGCTCCTCATGCACTTCCAGGAAGAAAGAAACTATGGCGGAGCATGTCTGTGAGCACTCAGGGTATGGTAGATGGTTCCACTGGAGCCCAATCTTCATAGCGGGCCCAGGCAAGCATTGCCACTAACTAGGCATCGGCCTCAGACTGGGCAGCCAACCAGATGGTGGGGGTCCAGCCAAGTCCTCACCAATTTAAGGCAATAGCCCAGCCTCCTGCTATTGACAACTCTAGTGTGTGCGATCAACAAGCTCTTCTCGAGCCCCGAATGAGAAATTAGGTTTGCCCTAAGACGAACCACCTAACTCATTCATGAACTCAATCAGGGGAAACAGGCATGCTGGGGAATGATAGTCCCGTGAGCTTCCATTGAAATCCCAGTTCATCAGCACTTGCAGCCGAGACCTTGCTTGACAGCAGAAGAACCGGAACAATGAGCAACTGAAGTGACTTCCTGTCTAAAAAAAGAAAGAAAGTCGTGATCGGGGAGCTCTCTGCACTTAACAGTGCATTCGGAAGAGAGATCCTGTAATGCGCCATGTACACCAGCAGATTAAGGTTTCCTTCTTTTTGCAGAGGTGAATAGAATGAGCGATTGCACCTGCAACTACTTTGCACTGAAGAACAAACCTGAATAAATGAATGCAAGCCACCTCCTTTTATACCCATAAGTCCGGGGCAGTGGCATGCAAATTCCACTCGTCAATTCTCATTAGCCTTTTCTGAAGTATGTTTGGGGCTCCCAAGTGCGACTCCTAGTGTCATCACATGGACACAACATTTAAGTGATTGACAGATAGGGAATTATAATTAATGAAACCATGATGTAATATCTGTGCAACCAACTTGTAAGCTACTCTACATCTTGAATTGATTAATGTTTTACTTATAGGCAGAAACACGTTTGAATATGTTGGACATGGTGTTAAAAATTGGAAAAACTTTACAGCGATCCTGTCAGGAATAAAGCAAAAATATGTGAAACTACTCATAAAGGAATTAGATCTCCCAAAAATTTAAATTCTGTTATTATTTACTCACCTTTATGTCATTCCAAACGTATGGTAATTTATTTTTTCAGTGTAACACAGTATGTGATGTTTATAAGAATGTCCATGTTGCTCTTTTCCATACAATGCATGGATATTATGGCTGTCAAGCTCCACAAAAAAAAGTATAATAAAAGTGATCTACTCTATATGACTTGTGCTCTATATTCCAAGATTTCTAATTCTGAAATTCCTTTTTGTTCCAAGGGGAAAATAAATAATATGGATTTGAAATATGAGTAATCAATGAAAGAATATCCTGAAATTATGGACTGGCTAACAACAAAAAAAATCTTTTTTTTTTTTTTTTTTAAATCAAGCATCATACAGACAAGTGACACAAATGACTCCTTGTCTAATGTCAAAAGACGTTTGAAAAATAAGAATACACCTAACACACCAAAAAGAACAACTTTAGAACAAGACCAATTTAAATTTTTTAGTAAATTGCTCAATTTTGCTCAAGACTGTTTAGTAAGTAAACAACCATCCAGCAATTCCACTTCAATTGCTTAAGAATATTTTCCTAAATAATCTACTGTATAAAACCTTGAGACGAGTTCACTCACCACTCATGGTTGCTCTGCAGTGGGTTAGTGCTGGAGATACTGGACTGAAGTGGCCACAGGTAAAGCTCAACTTGTGCCAAACACACATGAAACAGCCTATAATATGTCCTGACTCTCTCACCCTCCTTGTGACCCCATACTGAGAGACACTAGAGGTACGTACACAACATACCTTTTGGTCTGATCTGGGGCCAGTTTTTACTTCATTGATCCCTACTTGGTGGTCTGAACACTGCTCTTAAATCAGCATAAATATTCACATCAACAAACACCCCAGGTGAGCACTACAAAGCTGACCCACACCATCTCGCTCCCGTCCTTTTCACTGTCCAATAAACTAAAAGATGAGCACCTGACCACACCAGAACACCACACTCAGGAGAAAAGGAACTGAACTGAAGGAGAACTGATGTTGTAGGCTATTTGTGAACTTAACATGAAGAAGAAAGAAAGAAAGAAAGAAAGAAAGAAAGAAAGAAAGAAAGAAAGAAAGAAAGAAAAGAAAGAAAGAAAGAAATAAATTATTTGATGCCTCATCCTAGCTCAGCTAAATTAAATGTTTGCATTTTTTTATAAGCCTATATTTAGACACTTTGTACACAACACAACACAACACAACACAACACAACACGACTTACCATTTCTCTGTAGCGCTTCTATTCTCCCGTGCGCGTTGTGGTAACGTCGCGTGCAGCAGAAGCTGGAGACTCCGCGATATTCTGCCCTCACAACTGTTTAAAGAATTGAAAGCTGAGATTTTTGCGTGGGAAGAGAAGTTACGATTTTTTCTTGTGGGAAAAAAACGACCCACTCCCCGAAAGCGCGAAGAATCAACACATTAATAAAGTCTCATTGGGGGAGGCGGTTACCACTGAGTGTAGCGACAACACCCACTGTGCGTTTATACTGATAGATTCGTTTAATGACTGACTGTTCAATATCAGTGAAACTTTGTCATCTAATAGTATCTAAAGGTATTGCATGTAAAATATCATCTTCATTAAATGATAAATAATGTTGTATTTTAAATGACTGTGTTTTGTTGCACTGTAGTAGGCTACACATATTCAGTGTATCTCATTACCATGACAACGTGATTGCTCACACTTGTTCAGGTCCAGCCATCAGATGGTGTGTGTGTGACCTTCTGCTCGATCTACCCACTCACCACCTACACAGCGTCTTAGGTCTGTTGTAGGCCTACTACTGTATTAATCTCATCTCGCTCTTTTCCTTGCTTTCCCCAAGGAGCCTCTAAGGAATCTGCCATTTCGTACAGCACACGCATTAGGGGTTATATTAACTTTATTATTGTACATTTGCATCCATACTTTCATAATAAATTATGTTGTTGTGATATGGCACAGAGTGAAACCCAGTTGTCCAGGAAATTCGGTGAAAAATGATTTGCGTACAGAATACAAATTTTTAGCACAAACTAAAGACACAATGGAAATGTATGGCAGTCTCAACTTACCATACAGTAGGCTACACTGAAAAAATATATAAAAATTGATTCACATTGAAAAATTTGTGCTAATAATTCCCACAAAGTATTTTTAACTTTGGTCACCATAAATACATATTTGGTTGAATGTATAATTTATTTGCCAAAGAAAATCATTTTCAAACAGTTGGAGCAAGATTTTTTTTGTTTTTTTTAGATTAAACAAACAATTTTTAAGATGTCAGTCATCTTTTGAAATTATTCTGTACTCACAAAAAATTGTTTGTTCAATGAACGTAAATTAATGACAAAATTCCCACGCAATTAGTTTGTCCGTACAAGATGAATGAGAATGAAACAATGAAAAAGTTCAGTTAAACAAATAATGTTTTGTTGAACCCACTTAAGATTTAAGTTCCTGTGTTAGATAATAATCAGCAAATGCTTGCTTAATATAGCATGCTATAAAGACAATTATGTTCATTATTAGTATTATACAGGTATGTAACATATGGGATAAGCAAGTAAGAAAAAACTAGTCTCTGTAGGCCTACTGGTATGAACAAAGTTATTGCTAATTGAGTGAAGAAAGCAACAGAGATCATGGTTGTGTCATGATCATGTCTGTCCTTAATTCATTGTCTTGTGTTAACGTTTATAGTGAACAACTGTGTTGTAATTGACTGAGTTCGTGTTTCTTAAAAATAGATTAGTGCAGGTATGACATCACTTCCCAAAGTGAATGGGATATTGGTTAAATGGCTGAAATAAGGACTGTGATGAACACAAGCTCAAGACACTTTCACATTTTGTTCTATGAAATATCAGCTTTACCTTGCACATGATTTTTTAAGCTGTTATGTTTTGGTCCTATTGGGAAAATCCTATTGGGTTTTGGTCGAGGGAACCAGTGTAATGCTAAATGCATTCCTGCCCAACAAAGTGATATCATTCCTGCACCACATATCCGCGTCACACATTTTCCATTGGATCTTATATTCAAGTAACCCCGTGACAGAACACAAGACCAAAATATTGGATTATAACGGCAATTATTTAAACATGGATATCCCCACAGTCTCCTCCATTTCCTCCTGCTGGAGATCGTTCCCTTGATGATTACATGAGGGACTTTCTCAATCTGGTGTGCCTCACTCACTAACCCGAGCCCTCGCTTTGTTTTGTCTACCGCACCAAAGGCAAACCTGCCCGTGGATGGTCCTCGAGGGAGCTTCACCGAATATGAGTGGGTGCTGGCTCAAAAAAACTTACCATTTACAGTCTGCATCATAGATGAGGACATCACCAGCCCCACTCCAGACCCAGAGCCCAGTCAGCCAGCCATCCCAGTCACGGAAATGCCAGAGCCCACCG
This sequence comes from Chrosomus eos, assembly GCA_036326025.1. Taxonomy (NCBI): domain Eukaryota; kingdom Metazoa; phylum Chordata; class Actinopteri; order Cypriniformes; family Leuciscidae; genus Chrosomus; species Chrosomus eos. The sequence continues at coordinate 28,365,277 of CM070839.1, forward strand.
CTGACTCACAGAGCGAGCGGCCGTGAAAACTGAGCTGAAGCGATTCACAGAGGCTAATTTCATCCCAATGGCTGAACCCAACGCGGAGTCTGTCCGCAGTTGAGGGCATTTTAGTGGAGTTCGAGGGTATGGATTGTGGACTGCCCACACTCTCGCCACTGAGGTAAACAAATGTTTCTTGGTTGATGAGGATTTATTTTATTATGAACTGAATGTGGAAGTGCCTACATCTATCATCACAGAATAACCCCAGTTCCAAGTCGTTGTTGCCCCTCCCAGCCTCCCTCTCCACTCCTCTGTCTAAGCCTTCCAGTTCATCTGCCTAGTCTCCGCTCTCTCCCTTTAGCCCCTTGGATCCTCCAGTGGCTCTACTCAGCTGCATCTGCCTGGGGCTTCCAAGTCATCAGCTCCACCTTGGCTTGTGGATCCGTCATCTCCACCTCAAGCCTCCACTTCGGCCCTCTGACCAATCGGCTCCACCTTGCCTCTACACTCCTTTGGCACCACCATGGACTGCCATTCCTTTAGGCTCTGCCAGTCTCCTTCGTCCCTCTGGATCCCCCTTGGTCCATCGTCGCTCTGGTGGCTCCACCAAGCTTCATCTCCTCCCTGGTTGTCATCTCCTTGGTGTCTTCTCCACCTGCTCCTCATCCTTCTCCAAAGCCCCCGCTCTCCCTCCATCCTCAGTCTGGACTGTGCTTCTACAGTGCAAGGACACTCTTTCCGGAGAGGGTGAGTTCACGGTCATGTTTTGTTGCTGTCCTGTTTAAATTTCATCGTCACCTTTTATCTGAGTTTAGTCATTCATTATAATCCCTGATTAATATCTCACCTGTTCCCTATTCAGTTAATCACCATCTTCTGTATATTCATGCCTTCAGTCTTCCTCAGTTCATTGTCTTGTTTTAACTTTTATGTGGATTGTGTTGTATTGCATGAATTCTCTTCATGTTTATTAAAAGTATCTTCATTCATTCGGCGTCACGCATCTTCCATTAGATCATATATACAAGCAACCTCGTGACAGGTTGTCATGTAGCCTTCCACAGGCTGAGCACAAGCACCACTCTTCTGCACAATAGCCGCGTTTCCACTGCCGGGCCAGGGCCGAGCCGTGCTGGTGCGTGCCAGGGCCAGTAGCGTTTCCACTGTCACTTCAGGGGCTTGAGCGGGGCTTCCTCGGGGCCAACGGCCAGGATTTCTGGCCCGTCGAAAACCTTGGGCCAAAGCGGGCCAGCTCGGGCTAGAGGCGTGCTCAAGGTAAAAGGCGGAGTTTATCGGTGTTATGGAACGTTATGATCTGAAGCAAGATGCACATTTCACTGTTTTATATCGCGAAAAATAATCGCTGCTCGAAATGGAGAATCGCCTGTACTGGTCTGTCGAAGATACCAAAGCTCTTCTGAGCATTTGGGCAGAAGAATGACGGCGTGTGAAGAAACGAGGACGTTATAAAATGCATCGATGCTGAACTTTCTAAGCTAAGCATTCAGCGAGCAACGCTTCAAGTTCAGGAAAAAATAAAAAAGTCCCGGGCGCAGTATATTGTACAAGGCGATTAAAACGCACAATGGACAAAGCAAAACCCAGAGAAGGGACTTTCCATGGTTCGACTTGATGTACGGTGTGCTGGGTCACCGTCCACTCGCGGGACAATCGCGAGACAATCGGGACACTATTGCAGCCACGCCCGGTGAGTTAATATACATGCTATCTTCCTATTATTTACATTTACATTTACATTTAGTCATTTAGCAGACGCTTTTATCCAAAGCGACTTACAACTGAGGACAAAACCAAGCGAGTCATCGTGAAAAGGCAAAAACAACGCAAGAAGTGCTCAAAGTACAAAGTTCACACATAGCTCAGAGTAGTATAAGCCAAGCAAGGGAGGATTTAAAGGAAAGGGAAGGTTTTTTTTTTTTTTTTTTTTTTTTTTTTTATATGTTAAGTGCTCCCTGAAGAGATGAGTTTTCAGTTGTCTTTTGAATGCTGTCAGGGATTCTGCATTCCGAATGAGGCTGGGCAGATCATTCCACCAGCATGGAACCGTGAATGAGAAAGTTCTGGAGAGTGATTTTGTGGCTCGCTGTGATGGTACCACGAGCCGTCGCTCATTGACCGATCGTAGGCTTCTGGTAGGGATGTAGACTTGTAATAGCGAGTGAAAGTAGGAGGGAGCTGCACCTGTGGTCAATCTGTAAGCAAGCGTCAACACCTTGAACTTGATGCGAGCAGCGAGTGGTAGCCAGTGCAGAGAGATGAACAGAGGAGTGACGTGGGCCCTTTTGGGCTCGTTGAAGACAAGACGAGCTGCAGCATTCTGGATCATTTGTAGAGGTTTTGTTGCACATGATGGAAGTCCAGCCAGAAGAGCATTGCAGTAATCAAGCCTAGAAATGACCAGGGCCTGGACGAGAAGTTGTGTTGCATGCTCAGTTAGAAAAGGCCTGATTTTCCTGATGTTGTGCATAGCAAACCTGCATGATTGAGCTGTCTTTGTAATGTGGTCGGTGAAGGTCAGCTGATCATCAAAGATTACTCCAAGATTTCTGACTGACCTTGATGGGGTGATTGAGGAAGAGTCTAGCTGGATAGTGAAGTCGTGTTGTAGAGACGGATTGGCAGGGAGGACGAGAAGCTCAGTCTTTGCCAGGTTGAGCTGCAGGTGATGTTCCTTCATCCATGCCGAGATGTCCGCCAGACAGCTTGAGATCCGTGCCGTTACTGTGGGATCATCTGGTTGAAATGAGAGGTAGAGCTGGGTGTCATCAGCATAGCAATGGTAAGAGAAACCATGTGCCTGTATGATGGGTCCCAATGATGTGGTGTAGATAGAGAAGAGGAGCGGTCCAAGAACTGAACCCTGAGGAACCCCTGTGGTCAGTTGATGTGCTTTGGATACCTCGCCTCTCCATGCGACCCTAAAGGACCTACCTGTGAGATAGGACTCAAACCAGTGGAGGGCAGTTCCAGTGATGCCCAGAGATGAGAGGGCGGACAAGAGGATTTGATGATTCACAGTGTCGAAGGCAGCAGACAGGTCCAGGAGAATGAGAACTGATGATTTGGAGGCAGCTTTTGCGATCCGCAGGGCTTCTGTGACCGACAGTAATGCAGTCTCGGTAGAATGTCCTTTCTTGAAGCCAGATTGGTTGACATCCAGCTGGCTGTTCAGAGACAGGAAGGATGATACTTGGTTAAAAGCAACTCGTTCAAGTATTTTCGCAATGAATGGTAGGAGAGAGACAGGTCTGTAATTCTCTAGAAGTGATGTGTTTGATGTTGGTTTTTTAAGCAGTGGAGTTACCCGAGCCTGCTTAAATGCTGTAGGGAAAATGCCAGTGTGGAGGGATGAGTTGATAATGTGTGTAAGAGCTGGTAGAAGTGTGGGAGAGATGGCTTGTAGAAGGTGTGAGGGGATGGGATCAAGAGGGCAGGTGGTAGGATGACTGGAGAGGAGAAGTTTGGATACTTCTTCCTCGGTTAGTGGAGAGAAGGAGGAGAGAAGGTTATTGGCTGTGGGAGAGGTTAGTCTGGGTTCCTGTGTGTGTGAATCTGAAAACTGACTGCTGATAGTTGTAGTTTTGTCAGTGAAGAAGTTAGAAAAATCATCAGCAGTTAGCGAGGAGGTGGGTGGTGGTGGAGGTGGACAGAGGAGAGAGTTGAATGTCTTGAACAGTGTTCGTGTGTTAGAGGCACTGTTGATCTTGTTGTGGAAATATGAAGATTTTGCGGTGTGAACATCAACAGAAAAGGCAGAGAGCAGAGATTGATACCTACTGAGGTCAGATGTGTCTTTTGATTTGCGCCATTTCCTCTCCGCTGCCCTGAGCTTGGTCCGGTGTTCACGAAGAACCTCAGATAACCAGGGGTTGGAGGGAGTGGCGCGTGCTGGCCTAGAGGAGAGAGGGCAGATATTGTCTAAAGAAGAGGTTAGGATGGAGCATAAAGTATCTGTCGCAGTGTTCACATCCAGTGATGAGAAATGCGAGGGTGAGGGAAGAGAGGATGACACAGCAGAGGAAAGATGGGACGGAGAAAGTGAGCGCAGGTTTCGTCTGAAAGTAAATGCTGGGGAGGTTGCTGGAGCATGGGTAGTGAGTTGTAGATTGAAAGTAATGAGGAAATGATCTGAAACGTGGAGAGGTTTCACCAAAATGTTGTCAGTGGTACAGTTGCGTGTGTAAACCAGGTCCAGTTGGTTGCCTGACTTGTGAGTACCGGAGGTGATGAGCCGTGTGAGATCGAAAGAAGCTAGGAGAGAGCTGAAGTCAGTTGCATATGGTTTTGCTAGGTGAATGTTGAAATCGCCAAAGACTACAAGTGGAGTGCTATCATCAGGGAAAGAGGACAGCAGCACATCTAGCTCCTCTACAAAGCTTCCCAGTTGACCAGGGGGGCGATAAATAACTACAATATTGATCTTAGTGGGAGTTGTAAGTGTAATAGCATGATATTCAAATGAGGTGTTATTGCATAGAGAAGAGAGAGTTGAGTATTTCCAATTGTTAGTAATGAGAAGACCAGTGCCCCCACCCCTCCCCGACTGGCGAGGGGTGTGAGAGAAAGAGTAGTTGTTAGAGAGAGCAGCAGGGGTTGCTGAGTCTTCTGGACGGATCCAGGTCTCAGTCAAGCCCAAGATATTAAGAGTAGAATGAGATGCAAAGGCTGGAATGAAGTCAGCTTTATTGACTGCTGATTGACAATTCCATAGACCCATAGAAAGAGTGAGAGGTGAGTGTGAGGATGAGAGAAAAGGGCGCAGGTTAGCAGTATTGCGCTGCCTTCTGTGTGCAGTGAGAGAGCGTTGTCGAGAGACAACAGGAATGTATTGAAAGCACATAATGATAATGGGGAATAAGATAAGGGTAGGAGAGAAAGGGTGAAGAAAATACTATAGTTGCCTTACAGGTGTCCTTGCTCGGTGGAGTCGCGCAGGTAGAGTCGATGTCTTTACCCGAGTCGGTCTTCACACGAGGAGGCTAAACACGAGAGCTGAATACTTCCGCTGACGCTTCCGCGACAGCGCACGCACTACATAGATATAATGCTTACAATCACCTAAGTGAGGGCAGCTGTGTAAAATAAATTCATAATACCAGCTGAAATGGGTTGGGTTGTATGACGTTTGATCCAGAAAGGCATGTTAGGGGCGGGGTTTAGGGCAGCGCTGCAGGGCTACTGGCCCGGCAGTGGAAACGCGAGCCCGGTGCTTGAGGCCCGAGGCCACTGGCTCGGCTCGGCTCGCTGTTAGCTCTGGCCCGGCCCTAGCCCGGCAGTGGAAACGCGGCTAATGGTAACCACAAAAGCTAACTTAACAGAAACTCTTTTAAATGTCAAATTTAACTGAACATTAACACTCAAACTTAACTGAACATTAACACTAACAATAACAAAAACGCATACATTCCAGCTCTATGCAAAGCATGCTGGGAAATAAAAATCCACTGCCCATTTTCTACGGTGGCCGAGAGAGCTCAACTCGCTGCAACTGAAGAAAACACATGCAAATAGAAAAAACACCCACAAATTAAGAAAACATCTTCATCAGTTTTACAACACATGTCATGTGTGCTCCAAATACTCACAACACAACCAAATACAGAAACTGGTTTCTGTTTTGTTTATTTATGTTTTCCTTTGCTATTACTTTGAGCTTGGTTCTGTCTGACAATTTAATATTGTTTGTCAGACAGAAATGGTCGTTATTTTGTAATTGATAACATACATGTATGTATGGATTTATATATAAAAAAAGTTGTGCATACTGTATTTAAAGTTTATTTGTGCACATACATGTACGTGTGACATACTTCTGTACACTCACTGCACACTGAACAAGCAAAAGACTCAAGATAGTAGTGTTTTACATTTTTCACATCCATGTGCAGTTTGGTGTGTGGCAATCATTTGATGTTTGTGTGTATAGTTACTACGCAAAAACAATTTTTGGAAGAGTTCAAATAGTTTTGAATTAAGTGTTTTCTTTTGCAAGAGATGTCTGATGTTTTGAATGTTATATGTGTGTGTTTTGTGGTTTTGTGTGTAGAGTAACAAGAAATGGGGAAAAAACTTAATATTAAGCCATTATGTGTTTAATATCACTATTAGTAAGGATAGTATGATTACTGTATAATTTAAATTCAATATATTTAAAGTGTACCTAAAGTATACTAGCAATAGTTCCATTTCAGCACAATAAAATATTTTTCAATATATCTTTAGTTGGACCTCAGCACTATTTCCAGATAACTAAAGTGCATTACTCACTTGTTCCAATTTAGCAGACTTCAGACTTTAAGTATACCAATTTAGTATACCAACAATACAATTGCAGGGAATTTTATATTAAGTACATAAATATGTAATTGTAGTATACTTAGCATAAAATAAATGTATTTCAAATAAATATTTAATTTTCACTAGGGAAACTAACACATTAATGCATGTGCTGCTGTTTCCATTTATAATTCTTGATTTTATTAATCAGCAGCAAATATCCAATGCTCTCCATTGACACAGTTATTGCAAATTGAAACATAACGTGCAGCAGAGTAATTGGTATGACAATGGTGCTTTGGTAAGAATGTTGTATGTTGATTCCATAGAGTGCATGTTGTTTATATGATAAATGTGTGCGTATCTGTTCTTTGTGGTGTATAAAGACTGAAAACATGGCTTTGCCATAAAACAGCGTATTTCTCATTTCTGAAAGGTGACAGCAGTAGATATCATCGCTATGGTAACACAATAGCCTGCCAGAGTGTGGGTGGTATGTAGCATACATGTTCTACATTTAGCTACTGTAATTACACATTCAGATGCTGAGAAACAGGCATGAAACACATTGCACTACTGAATGAATTCGACACAGTTAAAATGAAAGGTTTGGATTTACTATTGTATGGATTAAGTGTTCTTATTATAAATTACTAGCTAAGCAGTGACAAAACATTATGTTTTTGCCTATATTTAGTAGACAATACAACGCTAAAATCAATATGTATTACTCTTCTTCAGACTTGCACTCATCTTGTGTCCACCTGGTCACACACCATAACAACTTCTCCATTCAGCAAGGTTCATCAACCATAACTCCATCCAGGACAGCCAAGAACCTTGGAGTTGTGATATGATCATTTAAACTACACAGACAACATTGATAGGCTGCGTTCCAGTCCAAAATTGTCATGCCCTTCCCTCGCTAACTTCCCTTAATCCTGTCACTCGGATGTACGTCATTGCTTACGTTGCATGAGTGCCCACTACTGGCGGAACCTTTGCAATAGACATGCTAAGCCCTTGATCACTTAGAATCAGCTATGGGGTTGATTTATTTTTTATTTTTTCCCCTTATGAAATTGTTTAATGCAGCATTATATATGTGTTCTCATTCCAAGGCGTCATATACTGACGCTTTTGCCATTTCGTCTAAATCGAACGCACATGGCACCCTTTAGCGTCAAAATGAGACGCAGATAGATATGGGCCAGAAGCGCCTCCTAGCAGTCTAAACCTAACCCTACCCCAGACCTAAACCTACCCATATCTATCTGCATCTCATATTGACGCTAAAGGGTGCCATGTGCGTTCGATGTAGACGAAATGGCAAAAGCGTCAATATATGACGCCTTGGGATGAGAATGCGTTGCATATAGGTGTGTTTGAGTTGTTTAAAAAAGATTTCTTTTTTAAAATAATAGAGTTGTTTGTGGTGGGGTAAATGAAACGCAATATGTGTTGACGTCACAATCGAGTTGCATCCCCCGAGGGCAAGTGCTTAGAGAAGTTCGCAAGTGCTTGTCTAAAAGTGGACTGGAACGCAGCCCTAGAACTGCCTGGTCCAGCAGATTTGCCCTATAGACCATTAGGAGGATCAGGCTTTTCCTATCGGAGCATGCTACACAACTCCCAGTAGGGGTTCAATCTTCAGCTGCCAGTCTGAGCCTGGAATGTCACGTGACCTGTCAGTGGCTGGCTTTTCAGAAACTATTGGTTTTTGACAGTTATTGTGTTTTGTGTTCCTCCCTTTCTAGCTAATTTATTATGCATATTTTGATATGATTATGTTCTTTAGTAAGATTGATGTTTTGGGGACTGTTATCCCAATATAACCAGTCAAATGGCCGTGATCGGACTGGCAGCGTACAGACACTTGCTGGACGCTCATCCAGTCAGCCGCGGCTAATACTGTGAGTAGGCTATAACGCGTTGCCTGGCACTCTCGCTGCAGAGAAATAAATTGTTTTCTTATTATGAATAGAATGTCATGCCTTTATTCTTGTGTATAATTGATGTTTTGGGGAATGTTATCCCAATATAACCAGTCAAATGGCCGTGATCCGACTGGCAGCGTACAGACACTTGCTGGACGCTGTATATCCATCTATTCACAGAGTAGCCTAGGCCTAACAGTGAGTGAATCTTTCTCTATTGTTCCCTAATGGTTAAACACTTTCACTAATTATATAAATATATTCAATAACTATATTGTGAACTACATATATAGGTATTTTAATAATGAATTGAACTAAATATTTAGATAAACTTGTTTGTAACGTCACGTGTGTGCCGCGATCTGACTGTTTGAATCGTACTCGGTTACTAACGTAACCTCGGTTCTCTCTAGAGAGGGAACGAGTACTGCGTAATATCTTACGCTATGGGGAAAAACTCTTTTCCACGAGATATTGAAGCCAAAAATTATCCTTAATTTTTTATTAATGTAAAACGCTTTGCGGCAGCAAGCAGACATAGGCGAGACAGCTCGCGCGCCTATTGGCTGCCCTGCGGCAACAGCAGCAGCCTATCGAGAGAGGCTCTGCGTGACGTCACGACGAATGGGGGCCTTTCGCGCCCATATCGTCACGTCCCGCCAGAAAGGGCGTGGTCTCGCCCTATGAATAGGCTCGATAGCTGCTCTTACGTTGGTTTTCATCGCCGAAGCGAACCAGAGCGTATTCCAAGCACGGCAAGATACGCAGTACTCGTTCCCTCTCTAGAGAGAACCGAGGTTACGTCAGTAACCGAGTACGTTCTCTTACGAGAGTATCTCTCGTACTGCGTAATATCTTACGCTATGGGGAACACAATGCAACACGCCGTGCTGGTAGGGATCCAACACCAAAGTCCCAGGGGCCGAAGCCCGGGGCGCATATAGTGCATGATCACCATAAACTCACAGAGAGTGAGGGAAGAGAGGCTAGAAGCATCATTCCCTGTAAAATAGCATCCGAAAGGAGCTAATCATGTGACAAATAGACCATACCGTCAGGGTGAACATTCAGCCTGAACTGGGTGGCCACAAGTGTGACAACATTTTAATGAGCTGCTGTACCGGTCAGTGAGCAATACGCAGGTCAAACTCAGTATCCGAGCCGCACAGCGGGCAGATAGCACTGAATTTTATACCGCCAAAAGCTTAGCTTGTAAGGCGGGAACCTCCAGGTTATAGTATTTTATAAATGTAGACGGCGAGGCCCAGCCCGCGGCCATACAAATATCTTGCAGGGTAACCCCGCTAGACCATGCCCACGAGGAGGCCATGCCTCTTGTGGAGTGCGCTCTAACACCCAAAGGGCACTGTAGGCCCTTAGAAGTGTAAGCCAGCGCTATGGCACCGACTATCCATCTGGATAGGCTCTGTTTCGAAGCGGCAAGTCCCTTAGCACGGCCGCCAAACGAAACGAAAAGCTGCTCAGTCTGTCTGAAACCAGACGAGCGGGACACATAAGCCCTTAGTGCCCTGACAGGGCAAAGGAAACTCGCGTCCTTCTCCTCATTGAGAACCGGAAGGGCAGAAAGGGAAATCACCTGGGCCCTGAACGGTGTGTTGAGGGATTTTGGCACGTAGCCGTGCTTCGGTTTGAGTATGACCTTTGAGTCATTAGGTCCCAACTCCATGCATGACGCGCTCACTGAAAGCGCTTGCAAGTCCCCTACGCGCTTCACTGAAGCGAGAGCCATAAGAAACGCTGTCTTGAAAGACAAGTGTTTCATGTCTGACGACTGGATTGGATCGAATGGGGCACCTTTCATGGCCTCCAAAACCGTGGAAAGGTCCCATGTCGGGACTGAAGGGGGCCTGGGAGGGTTTAGCCTCCGAGCTCCTCTAAGGAAACGCACGGCTAAGTCGTTCTTTCCTAGTGACTGGCCAGACACCGTTTTTGCAAACGTTGCTATGGCCGCCACGTATACTTTGAGCGTGGAAGGGGTCCTGCCCTTATCCAGTAGCTCCTGAAGGAAGGAAAGCACTTCCGTAACCCCGCAGTCTACAGGTGAAAAGCTCTGCGCTTGACACCAAGCAGAGAACACAGACCACTTCGAGGTGTAGAGCCGTCTGGTAGACGGGGCTCTAGCCTGCGCGATCGTGTTTAACACTCCCTTTGGGAGGTCAGCGGGTACCCGTTGATGGCCCATGCGTGCAGGGACCACAAATCCGGGCGAGGATGCCAAATCGAGCCTTCCGCCTGAGAGAGGAGGTCTCTCCTCAACAGTAAAGGTCATGGGGCAGCGCTGGTCAGCTGCATCACGACAGGGAACCACGACTGGTTTGTCCAGAGCGGAGCTATGAGTAGCACTGGGCATCCCTCCCTCCTGATTCGCTCCAACACCTGAGGCAGGAGTGAGACAGGGGGAAAAGCATATTGGGGGCGGTGGGGCCAAACATGGGCCAGCGCGTCCCGGCTTTTCGAGAAGAATCTCGGGCAGTGAGTGTTTTCTTGGGACGCGAACAGGTCCACCTGCGCTTTGCCAAACGTTTCCCACAGCAGCTGGATCGTCTGCGGGTGCAGAGACCATTCTCCTGCTGGGACGTTGTTTCTGGACAGCCTGTCTGGTCCCACATTTAGGTGACCAGGCACATGCGCCGCTCTCAGCGAGAGCAGGTTGTGCTGAGCCCAGACCAGGAGGCGCTCCGTCAGCCTGTAAAGGTTTCGGGACCTGACGCCGCCCTGGCGATTTATGTACGCCACCACTGACATGTTGTCCGACCGGACCAATACGTGGTGGCCTTTTATCTGGGGACAGAAGCGCCGTAGCGCTTTGTCGACTGCTATTAATTCCAAGCAGTTTATGTGAAGGAGCTTCTCCCGTACTGACCATAGGCCAGCTAGCGGTCTGCCCTCGAGCAGCGCTCCCCACCCCGATGTGGCGGCGTCCGTTGACACCACCTTCACACTCGAGGGGATCCCCAGACTCACACCTGACTGATACCAGTCGGTTACTTTCCATGGTTTCAGAGCCGAAATGCACGGAAGGTCGACCCTGAGGCGAAATAGACCTGCGGTCCACGCCCTGGGGGGAACTCGTGCTCTTAGCCATAGCTGCAGTGGGCGCATGCGGAGCAGGCCCAACTGGAGTACGGAGGCTGCTGAGGCCATCAGACCCAGCATTTTCTGAAACCTTCTGAGCGGGACTATAGAGCCGTGGCGGAAGGATTTCGCGACGTGCTGAATATTCAATCCGCGCTCCGGTGACAGGCGTGCCGTCATGGATAGCGAGTCCAACACTGTTCCCAGAAAGGAAATTCTCCGACTGGGGAGCAGTGAGCTTTTCGCCCAATTGACTGTAAGGCCCAGCTCCTCGAGGTGCTCGAGTAATGCGGCCCTGTGTTCTATGAGCTCCGTTCGTGAACGAGCTAGAATCAGCCAATCGTCCAAGTAGTTCAAAACTCGCATGCCCCGAAGTCTCAGGGGGCGAGTGCCGCGTCCATGCACTTCGTGAACGTACGGGGTGCTAGGGACAGGCCGAACGACAGAACTGTGTATTGATATGCCTGGCCCTCGAAGGCGAATCTCAAGAATCGCCTGTGATGGGACGCTATTTGTATTTGAAAATAGGCGTCTTTAAGATCTATTGACATGAACCAGTCTCCTTGGCGCACTTGCGCGAGGATTTTCCTGGTCGTAAGCATTCTGAACTGGCGCTTCGCGAGCGTTCTGTTCAGCAGTCGCAGATCTAGAATGGGTCTGAGCCCACCATCCTTTTTCCGGTACCAGAAAATATCTGCTGTATAAGCCCCCTTCGCTCTGAGCCTGAGATAAAGGTTCTATAATCCCTTTCCTCAGCAGTTTCGCTATCTCGGCTCGAAGTAGATGAGATACTTCGCTTTCACCGTAGTTTCGACGCGCGCCGTGTAACGGCGAGGGCGTCGAGCGAATTGTAGCGAATAGCCTCTCGTTATAGTGTTCAACACCCATTTTGATACCCCGGGAAGCCTTGACCACGCATCTGCGTGAATAGCTAGGGGTAGAATGAAATCTGGGCTCTGGCCGCGGCAGAACGGCGGCTCGAGAGCCCCTGTGTACTGGGAACACAACACCGTGTTTACAGCGTTCGAGGCGGGGGGCGCGCTGATCACAGCGGGCAGCCTGGCCGCGCTCAGCTTCTCTATGGCGGAACGCGCAGAGAAAGCGAGCGGGGCGAATCCCGTGGGATTCGGCGTGTGTTAGAGAATGTGGGCACATTTACTAAATGTGGGCACATTTACTACACTGAGAATACTGTCAGCTCGCGCCGACTGAATCAATGCTGTGTTTACAGCGTGCGAGGCGCGCGCTGATCACAGCTGGCAGCCTGGCCGCGCTCAGCTTCTCTGTGACAGGTTGTGCAGAGGAAGCGAGCGGGGGTGAATCCCGTGGGATTCGGCGTGTGTGCCAGAATGTGGGCGCGAGACTGCGGGCACATTAACTGTACTGATAACACTGTCAGCTCGCGCTGACTGAATCAACGCTGCTGTGTTTACAGCGTGCAAGCCGCGCGCTGATTATAGCGGGCAGCCTGGCCGCGCTCAGCTTCTCTATGACGGGTTGCGCAGAGGAAGCGAGCGGGGGTGAATCTCGTGGGATTCGGCGTGTCAGTGAGAGGATGCAGGCGCGGGACAGCGGGCACATTTACTGCACTGAGAACACTTTCGGCCGGAGCCGACTGAATGTGTGTTGGTTTCGTTTTTACAGAAACCAAGGGACACGCAGTGTGTAGTGTAAGCGGGCATTGTATGGGCGCGTTCACTACAGTCTGCACAATCGAGTTGAGTCGATTTTATGTGTGCTAGCCCTGCACCGTGGCGGGCTGTGTCTGGGTGTGGGAATGGGCACTGGGGCGTGGGCATTCTTACAACACTCATAACACCATCGGCTGTGGCCGGAACACCAGAAAATACACTCTTTATTGGATTTATCTGGGTAGCCATAGAAACGGCTTTTGTGCGCAGGCAAGCGGGCTGAGACACCGGCTGCTTCACTGCGAAATACACTGGGACAGTCACAAAGCATGGAACTGAACGAGCGAGAAGTTTTGGTGGAAATCCGGCCGCAGCGGGATCTGAACACAGTCACTTTCCTAGAGAGACTAGGAAGGCCTTGAGACCTCGGGCTTTACCTCAATCCTCGGCCGGGGCCCGCGCCGAGGGGGGCGGCGTCCAGCAGAGCGAGAGCGCGGTGTCTGATCTCGGGCTTGGCGGCGCTGCTGAGTAGCCGAAACGACGGCCTTTGTGCGCAGGAAAGCGGGCTGTGGAACCAGCTTGCTCACTGCGAAATACACTGGAACAGTCACATTGCTTGGAACTGAACGAGCGAGAAGTTTTGGTGAAATTCCGGCCGCGGCGGGAACTGAACACTGTCGCTTTCCTAGAGAGACTAGGAAGGCCTTGAGACCTCGGGCTTTATCTCAATCCTCGGCCGGGGCCCGCGCTGAGAGGGGCGGCGTGGGCGCCTCCCAATCGAGACCGATGCTTTCCACGGCCTGGGTGAGCAGACGCATCAGCTCAGCCTCAATGCCGGCTCTCTTCCCAGAGGGTTGGCGGGAAACGTTAGTGGAGGGGAGGTCCACGGAGCTCGCCCGATCCTCGCTATCCGAAGCCAAAAGAGAACGTGTTGTCGTCCAACTCGACGGCGTATGCGGCGGCATACGGCGGCCGCTGTCCGTCCGGGAGCGACTCGAGCGAAGCCGGTGAAGCTGGTGGGCGAACCGGCGAGTCTGGCGGGCTGGAGATAGCTCGGGCGCGCGCTGGGTGCGGCGCTTCTTGCGGCGCGGCATCACGGCGGGCTGGGATGCGGGCTCGGAGAACAAAGCTAGGCGAGTCCGCAGAGTCACCATAGGCAAGCGTTCACAATGATGGCATCCGCCGTCAGCGAGCGCGATGGCCGCGTGATCCTCACCCAGGCAGGAAACGCAGATGACATGGCGGTCCTCATCGCTGAGTGGGGCTCGGCAAGAACCACAGGAAGGCATCTTTAAAAAGACGCCGCTCTTTTAGAGGGGTGGGAAAAAAAGCAGATAATGCAATCACACACACTCTAAGCAGAGGAAAGGATATGTACGCCGGAAAGCGCAGCAGGTACGGCGGCTGAAGGCGGCGAGGTCAGCGACTCCAGGCTCGATGGCACGTCCCGCTGAAAAGGCTACAAGTCGACGGCGCGGCTTCTCACTCTGGATCCAGCGATGCAGGAGGCTTCGCTGAAGAGATGAAAAATCAACGTAAGAGCAGCTATCGAGCCTATTCATAGTCGCCCTATGAATAGGCTCGATAGCTGCTCTTACGTTGATTTTTCATCTCTTCAGTGAAGCCTCCTGCATCGCTGGATCCAGAGTGAGAAGCCGCGCCTTTCTGGCGGGACGTGACGATATGGGCGCGAAAGGCCCCCATTCGTCGTGACGTCACGCAGAGCCTCTCTCGATAGGCTGCTGCTGTTGCCGCAGGGCAGCCAATAGGCGCGCGAGCTGTCTCGCCTATGTCTGCTTGCTGCCGCAAAGCGTTTTACATTAATAAAAAATTAAGGATAATTTTTGGCTTCAATATCTCGTGGAAAAGAGTTTTTCCCCATAGCGTAAGATATTACGCAGTACGAGAGATACTCTCGTAAGAGAACGCCTACCCACCCGACCCCACTAAACGGTGGGATCTTATGACGAATTGTGAAAGAATTGTGAGGTGTATGGCATGTTGCCACTTCAGTAAACGGGATTAAAAGAACTTAGCCTATAATTGACGTATGCTACGTAAACAAATGTAAACTATATCAGAATTTGACAGTTTCGAATAAACTACGTGACAAGAATAAAGGCATGAGATTCTATTCATAATAAGAACTTGACTGGTTATATTGGGATAACAGTCCCCAAAACATCAATTATACACAAGAATAAAGGCATGACATTCTATTCATAATAAGAAAACAATTTATTTCTCTGCAGCGAGAGTATCAGGCAACGCGTTATACTCGCAGTATCAGCCGCCGCTGACTGGATGAGCGACAGCAAGTGTCTGTACGCTGCCAGTCGGATCACGGCCATTTGACTGGTTATATTGGGATAACAGTCCCCAAAACATCAATCATACTAAAGAACATAATCATATCAACATATGCATAATAAATTAGCTAGAAAGGGAGGAACACAAAACACAATAACTGTCAAAAATCAATGGTTTCTGAAAAGCCAGCCACTGACAGGTGGCGGCTCCTGCTAGCCAGCTGAAGATTGAAGCCCCACTCACAACTCACAGACTGGACTATTGTAATGCTCTCTTGACAGGTCTTACAGCATGTACTGTTAAACCTCTGCAACTGATCCAGAATGCATCAGCGAGAGTGATCTTTAACAAGCCGAAGAGAGCACACATCACACACACCTCCCCTGATAAAATTGCACTGGTTGCCAGTTGCCACTCGCATCAAATTCAAGGCACTGATGTTTGCCTACAGAACAACCACTGCCTCTGCACCCTTTTACCTGAACTCATTACTCCAGACCTATGTGCCATCCAGAAGCTTGCGTTCTGCAAGTGAACAGCACATTGTGGTTCCATCTCAAAGAGGCACAAAATCCCTTTCACAGACCTTCACCCGGACTGTTCCCTCCCTACTGGTGGAATGATCTGCCTAACTCAACCCGAACGGCTGAGACTAGCCATTTCCAAGACAAGGCTGATGACGCATCTTTTTCAGCAACACTTGACCCATTAATACTAACACTTACTATACTATATCTATTTTTTTTTTAATCATTTAAACTTTGGATTACATGTAAGCGTCTACTAAATGATGGTGGTTAGATACAACCTTGGTGCATATTTGATAGCAGAATGCTATTTGTTAAAAATTAAAGGAAAACGTCAGTAATTCTACAAATTCAACAAAAAGTAATTCTGTTCAAATTATATCCAGTCTAATATGCTCTCTCTAACCAGTGCCCTAGATAGAACATGGATGTTACTGCATAGCTATTATAATTATCAGTCAGCCCTCTTTTACAGCACTGTGTTGCATCATGAGCTAACTGGATGTGTGCTCACCTTTGCCAGCTAACATTAAAGAGATGAAAGTAGCCTGAAGCACAAAACTGCCTGGACAAACAGCAAAAGGTCAGGATAGATTTGTTGCTTTGAAATGTCACAATCTTCAAGCTTAATGTGAAGACAGACATTTACAGTCTTGACCAAAGACCCAATCAGAGACTCTTTACACATCAGAGCTGAGACAGAAAACACTCACATTTAGTTCAATTGCTCACTACAATTAATCACAAATCATGTGCTAGAATATTCCTTTATTTCGCTTACGTGAAAATATATCTTCATACAATCAAAATGCCACAAAAAAAAATCTGTATCAAAAACATTTTCAAAACAAGTGTTGGAAAAAAGTATTGTTAAATACAAAACTGTAGTGTTTTGTTGTGCCAAATCCTGATGAAGCTCCTCATCTTTCCCATGATCAGAAGATGAGATTACACTAATATGGTTGTAATTAAATACAAAAACGGAACATGAAGAGTTACAAAAATTAAAAAAGGATCTCACAAGTTAGAAAAATTAGTGGTCATTAAAGTACCGCTGTATTCTGGCTGTTAATACTTGATTCATTAAAGATGTATATGTAGGTGTATTTGTTGATGAAGCAAAGAGAAATGAGGTGATTAACACGATTCACTGTAGCCCTTGAGATCTATGAATGAAGTGATATGGAGTTTACAGGCATTATGATACATTCAGGAGCATATGTAGTACATATAGTGTAGTATTTAGCATAAAGTGTAGATAAATGGAAATTAGTATAGCAAATTATGAAATGCAAAACACAATCTTTACATTGTACTTTGAGAGTGATCATTCATACATACGCTGGTTCAGTTACAGTTCAATACATCAAAATGATCAAGTAAGGCTTTCTTGTCATCGCTCTTTGGCCAAGGGGTTGTTTCTTATTAGTTCAAATATGCTCTGAACATGAGATTTACCAATAAGGACATTCAATTAGCTCAATGAGTGTGTTCTGCATTAGTGTTGCATCATGGACTGCCTGACTGTTTCCTCCAGGGATTTTCTAGTGATGAGAAGCCTGACCACATCTTCTTTCTTCTTGGTAAGTCTTTTTCGTGCCTGATCATGTGTCACCATGGTCATGTCCCAGCCATTCACCTACAAATAACATTGAGAGAACAAAAACTAATATGACATTTTATGCAAAATATATTACAGGAGGCTCATGAATTGTTGATTCAATAACTAGTGTTTCCTGTAGAAGCATCACAGCTCATTTGATAACCAGACTTATTATGCCCTTTTACAAAATCTTAATTTGGTTTTTCAGGTCTATTAGAAGAAGAAGAAGAAGAAGAAGAAGAAGAAGATTTATTTGTCATTGTAACAAGTACAACGAAATTAGGTGCAATCCTTGTCAGGTAATACAAAAATAAATACTAAAAACACATAAGATACATATCCATGCAGCTATCCACATTTAAAAATTGCACATGACCCTTTTAACACAGATCAGTGGTGGCACTATAATTTAACAGCGTTATTTAATGCACATATGGCTGTTGGATAATAACTATTTTGTAGTCTATTTGTTCTTGTTTTCATGGACCTATATCTCCTGCCTGATGGCAATAGTCTGAACAGTGTGTGACCAGGGTGTGATGGGTCCTGTATGATGGTCTTGGCCTTTTTGATGCAGCGGGAGCTGTGAAGTTCCTCCAAAGTGGGGAGGGGGCAACCAGTGATTTTCTGTGCTGCCTTTATGACACCCTGGAGCTTTTTCCTCTGTGCCACAGTGCAGCTTGAAAACCATGCACAGAGACAGTATGTCAGGATGTTCTCAATCGAGCAGTGATAGAAGGACACCAACAGTTTTTTGGGGATGTTGTTCCTCCTCAGAACTCTTAGAAAGTAGAGTCTCTGTTGGGCCTTCTTCAATACCTCAGTGGTGTGGACGGCGCAGGTCAGGTCCTCCATGATGTTGACTCCCAAGAAACGGAAGTCAGAGACCCTCTCTATACAGGTTCCTCCTATGAACAACGGCTGGATAACCGTTTTCTTCCTTCTGAAGTCCACAATGAGCTCCTTGGTCTTTGATGTATTGAGGAGCAAGTTGTTAACTCTACACCATTCCACTAATTTCACCACCTCATCTCTGTACTTGGACTCATCCCCCCTTGTGATGAGCCCCACTACCGTGGTATCATCAGCAAATTTGACAAAAGTATTGCTTTGATGAGCAGGGGTGCAGTCATGGGTGTAGAGTGTATAGAGTAGGGGACTCAGCACACAGCCCTGCGGAGAGAGCCAGTGCTGAGGCTGAGGGCAGTGGATGTATGGGGGCCCATTCTTACCCTCTGAGTGCGGTCTGACAGGAAGTCCTTAATCCAGAGGCAGGTGGAGTGTGGTATTCCAATGTTGGACAGTTTTGACACCAGTCTGTGGGGGAGGATGGTGTTAAAAGCAGAGCTAAAGTCTATGAAGAGTAACCGGGCATAGCTCCCCTGCTGTTCCAGGTGTGACAGTGCAGCATGGAGGGCTGTAGTCACGGCATCCTCAGTCGATCTGTTCGCCCTGTAAGCAAACTGGTGTGGGTCGAAGGTGGGTGGATAAAAAGACATGATGTGACTCCGGACCAGTTTCTCAAAGCATTTCATCACCACAGGGGTGAGTGCCACTGGCCGGTAGTCGTTGAAAGTAGTGATGCTTGTTTTTTTAGGCAGAGGGACAATGATGGAGGACTTTAAGCAAGATGGAACAGTGAGCTGGGAGAGTGACTGGTTGAAGATCTTAGTAAAGACCCCCACCAGCTGGTCCGCACAGTCCTTTAATACGCGTCCGCAGATGCCATCAGGGCCGGCCGCCTTCCGCGGGTTGACTGCCCGTAGCGTACGCCTCACCTCATGCTCTTTTACCATGAGGACAGTGTCGCTGTGGGCTCCTGGATGCAATGTGGCTGCCTCTAGTGGCTGAACCTCGAAACGGGCAAAGAAGTGATTTAACTCCTCCGCCAGTGAGGCATCCCCTTCCGCAGCCCCGGAGTTGGTCCTATAATTGGTGATGTGCTGGATTCCCTGCCACACCTGCCTGCTGTTGTTGCTGTCCAAATGGTCCTCGATCCTCTTCCTGTAATCGGATTTAGCCTTCCGAATGCCCCTCTTCAGATTAGTACGTGCTGCACTGTAAAGAGCCCCATCACCTGATCTAAAAGCAGTGTTCCTTGCCTTTAACAGATGCCGGACCTCCCTTGACATCCATGGCTTCTGGTTGGGGTAGAGCTGGATGCGCTTGTCTACTGTGACAATGTCTATGCAGTATTTAATATAACACAGAACACTGTCTGTAAACATATCCAGATCTGGGTGTTCAAAAATGTCCCAACAGGTCCTGTCAAAGCAGTCCTGCAGCTGCTGGGAGGCTCCATCAGGCCATGTTTTAACAGTCTTTGTAATGATAGGAGTGGTTTTCCTAATGGGGGTGTATGCCGGGACTGACAGCAGTGACAGGTGGTCAGACTGGGCCAGGTGTGGTAATGGATTGACCTTGTAGCCCCGCTTGATGTTTGAGTAGACCTTGTCTAGTGTATTAGCTCCTCTAGTTGCACACTTTACGTGCTGATAGAATTTTGGGAGCACTGCTTTTAAATCCGCGCGGTTAAAATCCCCCGCAGCAATACACACTGCATCAGGATACCTACTCTGCTGACTACTAACGCTGTCATTTAAAAATACTAGAGCTGAGTTAACGTTAGCATCCGGCGGGATATACACCGCAGTAATCAGGACAACAGTAAACTCTCTAGGGAGATAGATAGGACGACATTTTATAGTCACACACTCCAGATCTGGGGAGCAATACCTGTCCAATATCACTGTGTTAGTACACCAGGAGTTGTTGACATACACACACAGCCCCCCTCCCCTGCTCTTACCGGAGTTACTTGTCCTGTCCTGGCGCTGTGCTGTGTAGCCTGCTAGCTGGATAGCTAAGTCCGGGATGAGTGAGTGCAACCAGGTTTCCGTGATCAACAGGATGCAACTGTTCTTGATGGCATTATTTGTTGCAACCTGAAGCCTCAGTTCATCCATTTTATTAACAAGCGATCTTGCATTGGTGAGAAAGATGCTGGGAAGTGATGGTTTGTGTGGCCTCCTTCGTAGCCTTGCTAGCGCGCCGGCCCTGCAGCCCCGCTTTTGTTTCCTCTCTCTGCGCCGCCTTCTCCGCCTGCCCGCTGGTATGATAATCCACGGAGAACCAGGGCATCTCGCAATGTCCGGAGGAATGTTGTGTGAGCGGTGAAAATCCGTGGAAATGCTCTGTTTACTACAAATGCCAAACTTCCATAGATCATGTCGGCTGTAAGTGTTGTTTGTGCAATAAAAAGACTGGATACAGAACAGCATACACACACACATTCGTAAAAAGTACCGACAGGGAAAGCACTGAGCCGCTGCAGCTGCGTGCGCCGCCGCCTATTAGTATAGGTTTTCATGCTTGGATGTAAAAAAACAACAACTTATTTTTCAAATATTTGACATTGTTGCAGCACCTCTCTCCACAGTCTGTCAGTAACATTGCTAGACAACTATGTTCGCAAGTTCTGTCGTTATCAGCATAGTTCAACGAGACGGTGTTTCCTGAAACCATCTCTCGACCTGTGGTTAGAAGCATAGTTTCTAGTTTGCATGACATGTGGACTTAAGACCTTATCTGGAGCAAGCTGACATTCAGTACAACCTGTGTCTTTTATGTACAATACATACAAATGTCATTTACATCTTTTAGTTTGTCAAGATATTTAAAGCATCGTTTTTGAAGAGTGCGCATGTGCGGTGATTGAATCTGGAAATAAAGCAAAATAACTGAGAAAGATGAGAAATAGTCCTCAGATGTCAATTAATGTCTGTAATTTATATCAAAACATCTAGCATTAATTCGATCTCAAACAGTTTCATTAAAATAAGTTATCACTCCACCACGTGCGTGACGTCATAAACCAACGTGGTTGAAAGAGCACTTTGCGAAATATGGTTTCGGGAAACATTTGTGAGTGACTAGCTAGTTGATTTCTTCAGCAATGCATTGTACTATGGTAGTGAGCACGCGACTTACGTCGTTGTACGGGATACACACCCCTGTTTAGCTCCTGTCTCTATGAAGCCCAAGTGCAATGTGCTGTGATTAGTCGACTGGATCAGTGTGTTGTGATTGGTCAACTACTTCAAGTGTGCTTATGAGATGTCACAGTCCTTACCATTCCATGGTTTTCCCACGGAGTTGGGCTACTTTTACACTGTTGCCGCAGTTGTTTTTTATTTTGTAACACAAATCTGGCATCCCTGGCCAGAACCATATTATTTATATTAACGCAAATTGTTGCACTTGCATTCTTCCCTTCTGCCATAGCAGTTTCAAATGATAAAAAACTAGTATGTTTGCATAGCGTTCATTTTTAACAAATATTACATATGTACTGTATCTGCATCCACTAATCTTCCTGAGTAGTGTTGTCGCCTTGAAAATTCATAATCATAATAATAATAATGTTTGACCCAGCAAATCCAATTATATATAAAATTACAAAACAAACATTCATCGATCAGTACCTCAAACAACACGTAAAATTAAAATAATAAGCACAAAATTACAAAGTAATAAACAAAATAGACAAAAATAATGTCACAGCTCCCTCTTGTGGAGATTCATTTAGTAAAATCAGGTTTTGGACAAAAATCTCAACGAGTAAACATTACAACATGCATGACAGGTTTGTGCCTCTCACCTGCATAATTTTGTCTCCTATCCTGAGGCCAGCCACTTCTGCAGGTCCGCCTTTAGACACACGTGTGACATAGATTCCCTGTGAAATAAATAAAGTTACAAGGGTCACCTCTGAATTAAGGTAACCGGACAGTTCCCGGAAATGTCCCTGTTTTACAGAATGTTCAAAACACCCACTAATACACTACAAAAAGTCTGACCAACATAGCCTGCTGGTTACCAGAGCAATGGTGTAGTCATTATTTTCACCAACAGAGGGGGGTGCAACGCAAGCTACACTGATTACTTAGTCACACACCGCCACTTTAACCATGAAGAAACTAACATGAATGGGAGCAGAGCACTATTATAAATTATCCAAAAGAGACATTGTTATTGGTTTCAAGGTAGTCGCATATCAACTATTCATGGTAATTTAAAGTTACCATGAAATCAAAATTGCCCTTTCTTTCTTTTTTTTTACTGAATGTTGTTGTGCTTGCGAATGATTTATCCGTACACCTATTTTTTTTAAATTCGTATACTTGGCGCAATAATATCTTCACTCGTGAAAAGTCCTCTTACCGGCTCCCGCTTCCTCTCCCCTCCCTCTCATTTCCGTCAATACAACCAACGTGACATGCGCCGGTAGTAGTAGTTTGAGCGGAGTTGACGAAGTAACAGGTTGTTGGAAGCTAGTTTGTGTACAATCATGGTTAAAACGTAAAGGGTTGTGAAAATAAGGAGAATGTACGTTAACGTTTTATTTTTAACTTAAACAAATACAACATATAACATTCAAAACTCATCAGCTTACTGCACTTGAAGAAAAATAAACATCCGTTTTCTGTAGCCTTGTGCAAACTTATTCAATAGAATTAGACTTCTAGAATGTTCTTTCCAGTGCAAAAAATTATATTTTTAATGTAGTAGTTTTTCTTATCATAGCCTACAAATGTCTCATTTTACTCGATTTACTGAAGCCTGTAAAACGCATTTGCAGCTGCACAGCCGTGTGTATTTCTATGCTGCAGAGCGTCTGGCTCCCTCATAGGCTGCGCTGCGGACACTGACATCCAATAGCGCGGGCGTCTCTGACGTGCGACCAATGAGCCAACAGTCCTGGTTTTTGGTGTCCCGTCACCAGAGGTGTAGTGGTAAAAAAAGAGGTGGGTAAACTATACGGTAAGGTGGGCCACTGCCTACCGGCCATGTGTATCCTGATGATGACATTGCTATAGGCAGGGCTCGACATTAAGCCTATTCATACGCTTGTCATCCCTTGTCCGAGTAAAAAAGTTGCTCGTCCAGATTTTTTTTTGTGTGTGTGTTAATTTATTCTGAAACTATATTCTCATCAGTGTTCAATCAGCTTGGATATTTAAATTGGCATATTGTAATATCTGCACCTTTAAAGGGCATACCCTCCCCCAATATTATTAAATGTAGGCCTATGCTTCATCTTTCATTTTAAATTCCTAAATTTGATCAATAAATTCAATTATTTCGAATAATAACGACACTAGGGCTGTTAGGGGCTGATCAAATTTAATAATTTACAATGAAAAATTACAATTGCATAAAATAATGTTATGAAATTGATTTAAATTTACAAATAAGAAACATTGGAAAGAATGATACTACTTTTAAACATAACAGTATGTGGTGGCAGGCGACCGTCTTAATGAGTGAGTCATTGATTGATTCATTCAAACGATTTCTTCAAACGGCTGATTCTTTCAAGAATGAGACAGTTTATGAATGGGTATTTGAATCTTTGACTCAATCGATTCGTTCAAAATGCTGCATCATTCAGTAATGAAAACAAGTTGAGTGTTC
Source organism: Chrosomus eos (assembly GCA_036326025.1). Taxonomy (NCBI): domain Eukaryota; kingdom Metazoa; phylum Chordata; class Actinopteri; order Cypriniformes; family Leuciscidae; genus Chrosomus; species Chrosomus eos. The sequence continues at coordinate 28,389,140 of CM070839.1, forward strand.
CTGTGAGATGCGCCGTGGTTCTGCTGTGATCTTTGTTTGGAACTATTTTCGCTGCTGAAACAGAACAAAAACAGCCAATGGGCTATTGCATCTAAAATGTAATGGACAATTTTAACTGTTTATTGAACTGTTGTAGGAAATCAATGTCACATTTTCAATTGTGATGGTGTTCAGGAAAAATATGTTAAAAATATAAAAACTCCACATGAAGATGTTTTATAGGCAGTATGTTGTTAATTGGGTGTGTGTGTGTGTGTGTGTGTGTGTGTGCGCTCACGTGTAGATTTCTCCTCGAGAGGCTGCGTGAGCGTCAACAGCGCAACCTTACGTCAGTAATAGTCAACAACACTGACAGTAATGCAGCGCAATATGAAAGTTTCGTCTTAGGTTTAACAACCTATGAAACTAATAATGAACAATATGAAACTAAAACGACATAAGCTCAATTTAAAATGTCTTAGGAACTACATGCTATTTAGAGGTGGATAAACCAATTTAGAGGTGGATAATGCACTTTGGAGGTGGGTAAACGCAATTTCCGAATATTGGGAGGTGCGTAAACGGTGTTTACGTGCGTTTAGCCTCCACTACATCCCTGCCTGTCACTGAAAGAGTCTTTGTTTTACAGCATGTTCAAAACACTGCAAAAAAACTTTATTATTTTGACCAACAGAGGGGGCTGAAAGCTACATTAATTACTTGGTAGCACACCATTGATTTAGCAATGAAGAACTTAACCTGAAAGAAAGCCATTATCAACAATTATCATCATCAGAGACACCGTTATCGTTTCAAGTAAGTTACATATGAACTATTCATGTTGAAACTATACTGTTTGTGTTTGTATAAGTCAGGGCCAGAACAGGGTGCGGGTAAACATGACTTTAAACATTTCCAAAAGTTATGCTCTTAAAATGTAGTAGCCTAATTATTTCCCACACATATCTTATCTATACCACAATGGTGAAAGTACACTCCAATGTGAATTTAAAAAAATTGCAGGACATTTTTGTTTTTGTAAGGTCAACTGAACTGTTTGCAATGGTTGATATATTGTTCATAGTGGTTTTTGATGAATTTTATTAAAACCAGTTAGGATCAGTTTGCCCCGCAAACATCATAATAATAATCAAATATAATAAAAGTATGATACCCGCCACAACATACAAGAATGCATTGTCCTCGTTTTTTATTTCATAGATAATAACAAGTGAGATTTCAAATACATTTTGACGACTGAACTAGGAAATGTCCCCGGTTGACATTTTAGAAATCTTGTCATCTTATTGTATGTACTATATAACAGGACAGGACGGGATTATATAACAGTCCGGGTTGTTTTAAACACAATTTTAAACTTTCCCGAAAGTTACTCCATCACAATGCAGTAACCCTAGGGTGTAAAGATTCACTTCCAAAAGAACAAACATAAAATAGCATTAGAAAACAACAGTTGTAATTCGGTATAGAGTATATTCATTTTCTGAAAATGACAAGACTGAATACAATTAGAAAATGTTTTTAAAAAACTGTTATTTTATTTATCTTATTAGTTGTATATTATATTTTATTTTTGTAATGTGGTTTTGTAAAGTGATAATTTTGTTATTATCCTGTTTTGATCTATTTTGCAGCTTGCAATAGTTACTATTTTTCATAGTGCGATTTTGATTAGCCTAAATGTATTAAAGAAGTCAATTTGGCCTGTAATCATCAATTTATTAATCATAATAAAAGTATGAGAAACAAACATACAAAAAAATGTATTGTCCCCGTTTTTTTATTAATCAAGAAGTGTCAGATTTCAATGATATTTTGATCACTGAACTAGGAAATGCCCAGTTTACATTTCAGACATCTAATCACTTTAAAGACACCGACCTCGGCAGCCAAAAAGGAAAAATGCCTCACTCTAACTAGCTATAATTAATTTTACAAAACCTGATTTTTCACCTTGTCGGCCTTGTCTTCAGAATATGGATTCTGGCTTGCATCTTGGTCGATTCCCCCACCAATGCTGAATCCTAGTATTAAATTATCGCCTTCCCGTAGTTTTTGAATCTCAATTCGTTGCTGAAATAAAGAGAGAAAACAGACACACAGTTTATGTTTCAAAATGTAGTTAGCAAGCAACATAGGCTGATATAACCAAAAATGCTGTCTAGGTAGGCGGCACATCCTAGAGCACAGCTGTTTATGACCATATATAGCAGCAATACCTACCTGAAACACATGAACCACACCTGCTTACATCACACCTGAGTGACATCAGAACTAAATTTTAACTTTCAGTATTGATTGGATCCCCCAAAGGAGCTTAGTACAAACATGTACATAGTAACGTTACATATGAAAGTGCTATGCCTCCTTCAAACAGTATTTCAATAAGCCCACACTCTCTGGTTTTGTTCTATTTTACTCTAAAACGTTTGGTTTCGTTATATTGTGTCCCATAACAATTATTTACAATATATAATCTAAAATATAAATAATATATATATATATAATATATATATATATATATATATATATATATATATATATATATATATATATATATATATATAAACTATTATAACCAATTATTTATATAAACAATAACTATTGTTCACGCTGTCCGCCCCTGGCTAACGTTAGCCTAGCATGCTAACGATTTCCATTATATCAATTGTTAGCTTAAACTCAAATAAACTTAACTAAACTGTCCTGTTATATCATAGATTGGTGTTGGGATTAAAAATAAGTTTAAATGGACTACTTTTTCAGTCAAATGATATCAAATGAATCACTGTCAGAATTAAAAACCACCAAAGCACTACACACAAAGCTTAGTGCAATAATGCTAGTGAAGCTTTACATGCTAAAACTTTTATCATACTGATCGCAAACTCACCACAACAGCTGTGACAGGCTGGCCGGGTATGAACGACATTTTCTGTTCGTTAAACTTGTATTCCCTGTTTGATCTCCTGGGTGTTTATTTCAGTGATTTTTCACTGATAATAATGTGAGTGAGGGTGTTCGGTTGGGTTCGGTTCCTCCCCTTTGACTTGTGTCATTCATTTTGGGCTGGGCTCGCTGCACTAAAACACACCCTGCCCTTAAGTGTACATTACACTTCTTTCGTATTATTCGTCTACTTAATTCATTTGCGTAATCAAATTTGTTAGTTGAACATGTGAAAACGTTGATGCGATTAATTCACTGTCTGTCATGTAGACCATAGATGTAGACAAGAACCACCAGCAGATGACAGTGTTTGATCAATATGTGGCAGTAAGCGCACATTATCATTATCAGCAAGGCCAAAAATGACCAAGGCCAAGGACTTTCTCTTCTTCCGTATTAGAAACGGTGTTCTGAAATATTTCGGTGTCTGGGATTCTCGGTAACGTTACGTGACATTGGGTCAAGTTTCTTTTTTTCTTTTCTTTTAAAATAAATGTTTATGTATGCTCAACTGTTTATCCTTTTTGTCGTGACATAACGTTACAGCCACTGGAAAATGGCCTATTGCTCCAAGTAAAAACGAGACGTCCAGCACCTGCCGACGACGTTTTTTGTTTGTTTGTTTGTCTGTCTGTCTGTCTGTTTGTTTTAATTAGGCTACTTCTGTTTTGCTGTGGTATCTTAAAATAGTTTCATTTGATAACTTATGAACTTAGCTAACAACTCGCTACCTAGTCAGAGAAAACTACCACCAAAATCATACATTTGAATTTTAAAAAAAATAATACCTACATTTCACATGATTAAATATAAATCCGTGGTGGCCAGGTGCCGCACTTTTAGCCACAGCATATTGATATTCATCGGTCACGTTCAGGGCTTGACATTAACACCCGCCAACCCGCCAAATGCGGGTGGATTTCACCCGTGGCGGGTAACACAGTCACTCCCACTAGCCACTTTGGCGTGTTGAAAAATTGTAGTCTTGTCAAAAAGGCATCTGAAATAACAAAACACGCAGTCGGACTGAGGGCTGTTTTAGTCTGCCCTTAATTATCAACTTAACCAGCGCCAGAGATGATATAGCGATCTTTTTTAATAGCAGGAGGATCCAGACCACAGGCGCGTCTCACGCTCTCCTGCAGTGCCGCTGCGCGAGGGTGCGCGTGCCAAACATGACATTCAGACTTTTGTCAAACGACAATATAAAGTTGAATCTTGTCACAGGGCAGCCTCAGACCTGTATACCGTCAGCCTCCCGCCTGATTTTAACCTGATGGTACGATCTCTGTCATCACACGCGACTGGTCGCATGCACACACGCACATCAACACAGCGTTCAGTCAATGCGTGAGTGTGCGAGGCCGAGCAGTGCGTAGAAAAAATGCGCAGGAGAACGAGATAAAGAGAAAAGGCAGAGCTGAGATAAAGAAAAAATTATCTTCATGATTAAGGGACACGGTGTAACTACTAGCAGGGCTGCCCTTATCTCACGTATCACAACTATCTTTCCAGAGTTAATTCTATGTTTTAATAAATTAATCATGCCATGAAAGAAAGCAGGAGATGCGTTTGTGGGAATAATCTGGAAAATAAAGACCTGTAGGCCTATACTTGTTTCAGGTGGACATATATCTCTAGTTACTCAGAGCTACCAGAGCTTCATGATGATAATTATTAAACCAGTCAGAGCTCTGAGGAAATACAGAAGCAAAACAAACTATCCAAAGTCCCCAAAACGGTCATAGGCCTATATAAAGATTTAATCATGTTGCCTTAATTGTGGATTTTTTCTTAGAAAAAATAATTTATTCTTTGCTCGTTTCTAATGCATATAATTGTTATACTCTGTATTACAGTATTTACTGATAAAAAAAAAAAAAAAACATTCCAAACCTTTACACAAAACCTTATCAGAGCTAATGATATTAGTACATTTTAGCACGTTTTAAGCCCGATTGTCAACTTTAATCATATAAAACGTAATTTTCCAACAACAAAAATGTGGCTAGTAAAAATGCTGCGTGGCTAGTAATTTTGGAAAACCACTAGCCACATTGGCTAGTGAGCAAAAAAGTTAGTGTCAAGCCCTGGTCACGTTACTCTTGAAAGCCTTCAAGCGATCCCCACTGTATGGGTAGCTAGGGGTTATGCATAATATAAACAAACAAATTGAGGCAAGTATGAGGCAGTTCCCTTTCAAGGCTATGGAACTTCGACATTACGGATGTCGTATATGGGAACTCTCTCTCATCCTTCACTTCCGCTGAAATCTTATTGGCTAACGCCAGCAACGCTGGCCAATTGACGCAAATATGCAAATACTGAAACCCCGTTGCAGTATAATGCAAGTGCAGCGTCAATTCCTCCTCAGAATCTCTCTCTTCACGCTCAAATCGTGTGCTAGAAAGCTGATACTACCCTACTTGGATTTTTGCTATCGTTGAAGGTGCACCGGAGATACCTGAACTGTCTCCAGCATCCGATGGCGACCGTCTGCAACCTATGCTCGGGCCCCATAGTGCCCCCCGATCTGCACCTGTTCTGCATCGCGTGCATGGGGCTGGCCCACGCGGAGTCGGCCCTCAGGGATGAAGGGTCCTGCGACTTCTGTGCGGACATGCCCCTCCGAGCCCTCAAGGCCAGGCGAGACGAAGCTCGCGCTGCTGCGGGGATTGGGCCTGCTGCCGCCACCGAGCCGCTGGCAGGCCCCCCCAACCGCGGAGTCGAGGTTCGACCCCCGGTGAGTTTTCCGGACCCTTCGTTTCATCCTCCCCGCGACGTTGCTGACTTCGTGTCCTTCGGGGTGAGTGAGGAGGACGACTCTATGTCCTTGTCGGCCTCCGAGAACGACTACGGTGCGGAGCAGGCCGCCCCTCTGGCACCCACGGAAGAGACCCCCGCGGATCTGCAGGAAGAGCTCTTCCGTATCCTCTCGAAGGCCGTCGAGGAACTGGATTTATCCTGGAAGGCTCCCGACGAGCCCTCAAAGAGCAAGTTGGACGCGTGGTTCCTTCAATCGAGCCGCCGTCAGGCCGCTTCGAAAAGGGGAACCCCGTTTCTTTCCTGATGTGCACGAGCACGTGGTGAAGTCGTGGGTGGCCCCGCAATCGGCGCGCACCCTCACTTCGACCCAGGCCATGTTCCCCCCCGTGGACGAGGCGGGGGACCACGGCTACCTCCGCATCCCTCCTGTCGAGGAGACCGTCGCTGCACATCTTTGCCCGTCAGCTCCCGCCCTGGGCTCGGACCGCAGCCTGCCGTCCCGAGCTTGCAGGTTTACGGCTCACCAGGCTAACAAGGCCTACGGCGCCGCGGGGGAGGCGGTTTCTGCACTACACGCTATGGCCGTTCTTCAAGTGCTGCAGGCAAAGCGACTGAAATCTCTGGATGCGCTGCCTCTGTCGACGCTGACGCCATCCGAGACCTCCGTTCGCAACGGACCTCGCGCTCTGGCCACGAAGCGCTCGGCCCAGGCATTGGCCGTTCGATGGGGTATTTGGTGGTCCCCACAGACACCTGTGGCTCACCCTATCGACGTGCAGGAGGCGGACAGGAAGACGCTGCTAAACGCACCGATCTCCCCTGATGGCCTGTTCGGAGATGCCGTGGAGAAGTCACCGAGCGGTACTCCGAGACTCCGAAGAAGGCGAAGGCGATGAGCCATGTGATCCTCGCGAGGCGCCGCCGCCGGCCCCGCCGCAGCATCCCTCGCTCTCGCTCGTCTTCCGCCTCGGGGCGCCAGTCCCAGGCTGCGGCCAGACATCAGCCAGCCTCCCGCCCGGGACCGGATGCCCGTAAAGGCCGACACGGGAAGTGGCAGGGAGCGGGAAGCAAGAGGCCGGCTCAGAGGAGCCCGCGCAGAAAACCCGCCGCGTCCCCAGCGAGGCCCAAGCAGAGGCCCAGCGCACGGATGGCCCCGCTTCCAAGCGGCGCGCTCTAGAGCACGCGGTCCCTCTGCGTTCGGCGAGCGACGCGTGCAGTCATGTTGTGAATGTTGTGTGTTGTTCAATAAAGCAAATTACTTCTTCACAAACAGAGCTTTTTTCTCCTCTTGCACTTCACACTGTGTTACCCGCCCTGTCTTCGAGCAGCGCAGAGTCACGGTCATTAACTATAAAGGCGCCTCGCGGGAAGCGCGAGGTGTCTATCCCCAGCCCTCACATAGCGGCGATGACCGCAGGTCTAGACCGGCCCACACTCAGTCGTTTCCTGACGGCGTGGGAAGCTATTCCGGGCATCTCGCCGTGGGTGCTGAATGTAATTCGACACGGGTACACACTTCAGTTCAAACGCAGACCACCCCGCTTCCGCGGCGTAATCCAGTCGTTAACTTTGCCCCAAAATGCTCATGTACTGAGGCAGGAAGTGTGCAGTTTACTCGACAAGGGAGCGATAGAGCCGGTTCCCCCGAGCGAGCGGGGAAACGGAATCTACAGCCGCTACTTTGTAGTGCCGAAGAAGGGAGGGGGTCTCCGCCCCATACTGGACCTGAGACCCGTCAACAGAGCGCTTCACAAGCGCGCTTTCAGGATGACTACACTGAAACAGATCCTGGCGCAAATTCGCCCCGGGGATTGGTTCGCTTCAGTGGATCTAGAGGACGCTTATTTTCACGTCCAGATAGCGAAGTGCCACAGGCGATTCCTGAGGTTTGCGTTCGAGAATGCGGCGTACCAATACACGGTACTCCCGTTCGGGCTAGCCCTCGCCCCCCGCACTTTTTCGAAATGTGTAGACGCGGCACTTTCACCCCTCAGGTCGAGCGGGATGCGCGTCTTGAACTATCTGGACGACTGGCTGATTCTCGCGCAGTCGAGGGAGACATTGGTCGGCCATGTGGAAGCCCTACTTCGCCATTTGAAAACGCTTGGTTTGAGGGTAAACGTCCAAAAAAGTGTGCTCACACCGAGCCAAACTACCACATTCCTGGGAGTATGCTTGGACTCAGTGAGTATGAAAGCGCGTCTCTCCCCCGAACGAGCGGAGGCTCTGACTTCTTCGCTAGGTCTCTTCAGACCTGGCAGACTCGTCCCTCTGAAAGAGTTTCAGAGGCTATTGGGGCGGATGGCAGCCGCTTCGTCAGTGTGTCATCTGGGACTGCTACATATGAGACCGCTTCAGCACTGGCTGAAAGCGCGCGTCAACCCGAGCGCGTGGCACTCCGGCCGCAAGCGCATTATGTTCAACCGTGTGTGCGCCCGTGCCCTGGCCCCGTGGAAGAACCCGGATCTCTACAGTTCAGGTGTCCCTATCGGTATAGTGACGCGACGCATGGAGGTCCTGACGGACGCTTCGTCCACCGGGTGGGGAGCGGTCTGCCTGAGCAAGCCCGCCTCCGGTCGGTGGTCGGAGAGGCAGATGGAGTGGCACATAAATCGCTTGGAACTGGAAGCGGTCTCTCTAGCCCTAAAAGTTTTCCGGTCTCGACTGGAACAGCGGCATGTGTTGATTCGAACCGACAACACTTCTGTGGTCTCTTACATCAATCGCCAAGGCGGTTTGCATTCCAGGGACCTATTCAAGCAGGCGGAATCTCTCCTGCTGTGGGCGGATCGGTTCTTTCTCTCGGTGAGAGCGACACACATCCCCGGTGTTCTAAATCGGGGGGCGGATATGCTCTCGAGGAACGGGATTCCTCAAGGGGAATGGAGGCTTCACCCCGGGACGGTTCAACTGATATGGGATCATTTCGGCAGAGCGGAGATCGACCTCTTCGCGACGAGCGAGAAAGCGCATTGTCGGATGTTTTTCTCGCTGTCCCGTTCCCCCCGGGAGATGGACGCGCTAACTGCGCGATGGCCGAAAGCCCGTCTCTATGCCTTTCCTCCGGTGAAAATTTTGCCCATGGTGTTGTGCAAAGTCAGGGAGGAAAAGGCGGCGGTGACTCTAGTGGCCCCGTACTGGCCGAATCAGCCCTGGTTCGCGGACTTGGTGGAGTTACTAACGGAGCAACCGTGGGAAATTCCGCTCAGGAAGGACCTACTGTCTCAGGCGAGCGGATCAATTTGGCATCCCAGCCCCGGGCTGTGGAGGCTCCATGTGTGGCCGCTGCAGGGACGCTGAGCGGGATCGATGTGCTTCATTCGCGGGTTCAAAATACCATCGCGGAAGCGCGAGCCCCGTCTACCCGGCGCCTGTACACTCTGAAGTGGGGTGTTTTCTCTAAATGGTGTCAGGATATCGGTTTAGACCCAGCGAACTGCTCGGTGTCGGATATTCTACGCTTCCTTCAGTACAGAATGGACGAAGGGAGCCTGCCATCCACCCTGAAGGTATACGTAGCTGCTATTGCTGCGTTTCACCCGCCTGTTGATGGACAGTCTATCGGTAGACATGCGTTGGTGACTCGGTTCCTTAAAGGAGCTAGGAGATTATGCCCTGCACGGCCGCTGTCCGTGCCGCCTTGGGATTTGACTTTGGTCTTGGAAGCTTTGTCACGGCCGCCCTTTGAACCCTTAGTGTCGATTGCAGTTAAGGAGCTTTCGATTAAAACGGCGCTGCTTCTCGCTCTCGCTTCGGCGAAGCGGGTTGGGGATTTACAGGCTTTCTCTGTCAGCGAAGATTGTATTCGCTTTGGACCCGGAAACTGTAACGTGACTCTCAGACCGAGGCCGGGTTATGTCCCTAAATCGCTCAATACCCCAGTCAGGGCGCAGATTGTTTCTTTGCCTGCCCTGTCTGTTGAGCCATCGACCTCTCTAGGTTCGGATGCTCAAAGTGCTATCTGCCCAGTCAGAGCGCTCCGGGAGTACATCTCTCGCTCGGCTGCTTTCCGAAGCTCGGACCAGCTATTTGTGTGCTTTGGTGGATGCAATAAGGGACGGGGAGTCTCTAAACAGAGGCTTGCTCACTGGATTGTGGACGCTATTGTTTTGGCTTATGACTGTATGGGACAGGAATGCCCCCTCAATGTTAAGGCCCATTCGACCAGGGCGATCGCCTCTTCGTGGGCCTGGACTAAGGGTATGTCTATTCAGGATTTATGTCTTGCGGCTGGCTGGTCTTCTCAGAATACGTTCGCCAGGTTTTACAAGTTGGATTTACCCTCTGTGGCGTCTCAAGTGCTTTCGGTGAGTTGAATTCTTGCACAGCATTTAGAGCTCTCTGCGCTTTGCTCATGAGTTGTTCTGTGTGCTTATGTGTATTAAGACTGTTGTCACCGCTATGCGTTGGCCTTATTTTACTGTTGTTGTTGCCCTGTTGGTCTACAGTGCAGACTTCCCCCGGTTATACTGCTCGGGATATGCAAATTCTGGCAGTGTTTTGTGAGTTTGTGATTCGTCCCCTTGGACCTATCAGAGGTTAGAGGCTCACTATTGGCCAGTCTCGTCCTATCACAATGCTGGCATTCTGGGGGGGCGGTGTCGGGGTTTTGTATTGGGTTCTGTTCTTGTGGTTTGCTTGCTTCCACGGCGGGATTCTATACAGTTCCCATATACGACATCCGTAATGTCGAAGTTCCGTAGCCTTGAAAGGGAACGTCTCCGGTTACTTTCGTAACCTCGGTTCCCTGAAAGGCAAGGAACGAGACATTACGCTCGCCGCCGTGTTCGCTATTGATTTGGCGTTCTGTTCGATTCTGAGGAGGAATTGACGCTGCACTTGCATTATACTGCAACGAGGTTTCAGTATTTGCATATTTGCGTCAATTGGCCAGCGTTGCTGGCGTTAGCCAATAAGATTTCAGCGGAAGTGAAGGATGAGAGAGAGTTACCATATACGACATCCGTAATGTCTCGTTCCTTGCCTTTCAGGGAACCGAGGTTACGAAAGTAACCGGAGACGATAATAATGGACAAAAGAAAACTGGGGTATACAAATAAGGATCGGAGCCTAAAATTTTCTCCAGTTATCTCTGTCTCTCTCTCATTCAAACGGGCAGTTTGGGCGCCCATAACGGGCGAGATCGGTCGTAAATATGGCGGCGTTCTATTTGGTGTGACGAAGGTGGCATCTATGAATAGGTTGCGACTCACTGGTATGACGTCATCACAGTTACTGTATACCCAATAAATGTTATTTTAACGCATTTTAACCCTCAGATGGTCTTTGGGGTCCACTGGACCCCAAATGACTTTTGCTTGAATTAAAAAAAATGTTCTCTTTTTCCAAATGGTATGAAACTTCCTACGGCTCTCAACACTTTCTAGATCTACAAAAAAAAAAATTAAAATGGAATGTTATCTGTTTTTATGTAGGCGTGACAAAAATAGTCACACTCGTGGTCTTCGGGGTCCATTGGACCCCAAAAAATTAAATTAAATTTTGTAACAGAACAATAGTTTTTTTTTTTTACAAATATAATTTTACTCTGTTTATTAATGTTTTTACTCAACATTTGTGCAGTTTTTGGAGGATTTATGATATATTTTAAATATCTATAAATAAATACATAAATACTTATTTATTATTGGACTCAAAATAGACAAAATTCATCATCAAAATCAGAAATAACGCAGAACACAGACAGAAATGACAGAAATAAAGTGGCACACTTCCAACAATGCAAAAAACATCCACAATCCAAAATTATCATTCTCACACACACGCATACACACACAAACACACACATATAGAGGAATACAATATACAGGAATACATACAGACTATAACAACTGTTCTCTTATCATTTGTAAAATAAAATAATCTAAAATGCAGAACCACCGCAAAAATAAATTGGTAACACTAAGACACATTGAAAATGTGCACACACACACACAGGTATACATTTGTAGGGCTATAAAAAATAAAAGAGATGAGACCAACTATTGTTCTATTGTTTCAAACTATTTTCTTTTTATTATTTTTTTATTATTTTTTTTTTACAAATATTTTATTTTTACTGCTTTATTTGCTAATTTGTTATTGCTGTTCAGTTTAAATAAATGATCAAATCTTAAGACTCCAACATTTCTCTTTGTAACATGTTGTTCAGGTTTGATTCTAATCATAATGTAACATTATTGAAAAACTGTTGTTTTTTCAGTACAAAAAAAAAATGCTAAACTTTGACAAAAAGTATTTTATTTTTGTTATAATTGTGATTTTATAAAATTTAGATATGAATCCAACTGAATTTAACTTTAGAAATTATATCTGTCAGTAATTCAATAGTATATAGGCCTATAGTGGAGCCCTATAGCCATCTAGTGGTTAAAGTGATTTATTACAAATTTTAATCTGTATTTTCCAAAAAATGGGCAAAAAATCTTACATTAAACCTTGTAAAATTATCCATGGTATCCCCTGGAATGAAAGTTAGAAATCTGGGTCTTTTATAAAGTTTATTTAACATAAAATGCAGTTTTTTTGTAAAAATCCTATTTAAGAAATATTTATTTATTTATTTATTTATAGAAATTTAAAAAAAATCATAAATCCTCCAACTGTCCAAATTGTCCAATTCTCCAATTGTCCAACTGCACAAATGTTTAGTAAAAACATTAATAAACAGAGTAAAATTATATTTGTTGAAAAAAAATATATAGTTTTGTTATAAAATTAAATCTTATTGTCTGGGGTCCAATAGACCCCGAAGACCACGAGTGTGACTTTTTTTTGAAGACCATCAGAGGGTTAAGACAGAAATGTTTAAATATATACATATTGAGCACTTTATTTACACATTAATTGATTGTGGTGGTTAACCTGCAATTTTTTAAAAATTTTCACTTCCCTGCATAATAAACATTGCCCTGTGAAAGAATATACTATAAAGGAAAAACATAAAAAAAAGCCTCTGGATTACCAAAGGAATAATTAATGCTTGTAAAAAGAAAAATAATCTCTATAAAGTGTTTATTAAAGTAAAAACAAAAGAAGTGGAACAAAGATATAAGAAGTACAAAAATAAATTAACTGATATTATAAGAACAAGCAAACGGTTATATTATAAAAAAAAAACTATATGAACATAAAAACAATATAAAAGGAACTTGGGATGTTTTGAATAGCCTAATCAAACAAGGATCCTCAAAGTTGATATATCCTGATCACTTTATTGATGAAAATGGTGAAGAATATAACATGAGTAATGTAGTAAATAAGTTCAACAAGTTTTTTGTAAATGTTGGCCCTAAATTGGCCGCTGATATTCCATACAATGGAGCTGCAAGATCAACTATTGAACGGAATTCTTTTTCATTCTTCCTCTCAGCTACAAATGAGCAGGAAGTAACAAATATTGTCTGGGAATATAAAAGCAAGTCATCCACTGACTGTCATGATATCAGCATGACACTGATTAAAAAAGTTATATTGAATATTGTAAAATCCTTAACTTACATTTGTAACTTGTCATTCCAGACTGGCTGCTTCCCAAGTTAAATGAAAATCGTTAAAGTAATTCCAATTTTCAAACAGGATAACAAACATGCTTTTACTAATTAATTACAGACCAATCTCTCTTTTGCCTCAGTTTTCCAAAAATTTTAGAGAAACTCTTCAATTCTCGACTTGAAAAGTTTCTCGAGAAATATCATGTAATTAATGAGGGTCAGTATGGTTTTAGGTCCAAAAGAACTACCTCAATGACAATAACTGAAGCTATTGAAGAGATTACTAATGCACTGGAGCAAAAAAAGTATGCAGTTGGTATCTTTATTGATCTAAAAAAAGCCTTTGATACTATTAATCACACAATCCTATTAAATAAGCTGGAAAAATATGGAATTAGGGGGCTGGCTGGAGATTGGTTAAAAAGTTATTTAACAGGGAGGTTACAGTTTGTTAAAATTGGTCAGTATTTATCAGGTACTCTTGGCATTGTTTGTGGTGTCCCCCAGGGGTCAGTGTTGGGGCCAAAATTGTTTAATGTGTATATAAATGATATCTGTGACTGGTCTAGTGGCAGGCGCATATAACGCAGTGGCAGGCGCATATATCCGTGACTGGTCGAGTGGCAGCTCCCCCTGCCACGCAAAGATTTTACCCCTACTGTGAAAATGTTTTATATAAATAACGTAATCCTGAAATTCATGATTCTTCAGGGCTTCACAAACACAACTGACACAAAAGTTTAATCATGTGATTATGAACTACAAAAAGGTGACATTATATTAATACAAAATCATGGTAAGTTACCTATATAAGTTAGGCCTAGGCCTACAAAAGACGGTAGCACGTGCTCAAAAACATTATGGTATGTAATTTGAAAAAAAAAATATAACAACTGTGGGTTTAGTAAATCAAGCATTTTTATTCGGAATGGTAAACACAAATATGGACTGGACTGGCGGCGGTGCTTTAGATATTAACATTAACGTTACTGTCATTCTGTGTTTCTAACGACAATGAGATTCGATCAAGAACACGCAAAAAAGTAACTTAATGTACACTTTTTTATCTATTTACCAACATTAACTTATACTAGTCAAAGACGACTTATCCTTCTGCTCACGTCTCGACAACAGCTCGGTGTTACACACTGTACAGCTAGCAAAATGTGCGTGCGGCTCCTGATTATTAATAATAAAGTTGTCTTAGTTTGTCAAATGTGATATTTTTACATGAAAGAACAAATCAGGGTATAAAAATCCATCTGTAGTCGTTCGAATAAGAGCTCCTTCGTCTTTTTTCTCTCTCATCAGCAACTTGTGTCGTGATCTCGGCCGTTTCTCAAAACCAAGAATGCAAAGAACGGACTTGTGTTCTTGGGGAGAACGCTCTTGCTAGTTGTTCTTGGAAGAATGAACTTACAAGGTGACGAGCACACAGAACGCTGCTCACAGTTTGAGGCGATGTGTTCTTCTGCTCCCCGCTCCTTCCTTGAATGCCGAAATGAATGCTGGGATATTTCTGCCGTCAAGTCAAGGGGGTAATCCATCACTTTGACAGCAAATAACTTTACATCTGAGGCGTTTAAAGACTCAATTTGTCCATTATTTATTTCTAAAGACACACAACAGTGTATAAAGGGCTCCATTACCTTCTATGTTACATTATGGCCCCGTAGAAACAGTTTTTGTAAAACAGAAGCAGTCAAGCAAAAAGCTATATTGTTGAGCACTGTAGGAAGTCAAACATACAGTCTACTGAGGAATTTACTGAGCCCAGTTAAACCAGGAACAAAGACATTTGGTGAATTAGTAGAATTGCTTAAAGAGCATTTCAACCCAAAACCTAGTGAAATTGTACAACGGTTTAAATTCAATTCAAGATCAAGAGAAGAGGGGGAAACTGTACTTGAGTATGTGGCAATATTAAGGAAATTGGCTCATGATTGTAACTATGGAGAAAAATTGACAGAAATGCTTCGGATAGACTGGTATGTGGCATACATGATGACCGTATTCAACGTAGACTGTTGGCAGAAGCGGATCTAACTTTTGAAAAGGCTTTGAAAGTAGCTCAAGCAATGGAAACGGCCAATAAGGATGTAAGGGATTTGCAAGCTAAACGCTCAGAAACATCCATGTCAATGAGAGTGCATAAAACATCAGTAAAGCAAGAAGAAAGTCAAGGCAGACAATGTTACAGATGTGGAAGTTTGCAACATTTGGCCAATGAGTGCAGATTTATTTCTGAGAAATGTCACCAATGTGGGAAACAAGGGCACATAATGAAAGTATGCAAATCAAAAAGTTCCAGCAGAGACACAAACTTTCAAGGGGGAGAAAGACGTAAGAGAGTTGTGACCAGAGGAGGACAGAGATCGTATTATGTGGGCAGGGATGAAAAAGGTGCATCTGATGAAGAGGGTATTTTTACAGTTCACAGTTTGAAAGAAACCGAGATTCCAAAGGTTGCTCCACTGACTATCACATTGGCGGTTAATGAGTCAATTATACCTTTTGAAGTGGATACCGGTTGTGGTGTGACTGTGATAAATGGGTCAAATTTTTCCAAATTATGGACAAAGCATAAAATTCCAGAATTAAAGACCTGTTCTTTGAAGTTGAAAACCTATACTGGCCAAACCTTAACAGTGTTAGGTTCTGCGCAAGTGGAAGTTAGACACAAAGGAGCCATGAAAGAGCTACCGGTAGTGGTAGTACCTGGAACAGGACCCAATTTATTGGGTAGAGGATGGATTAAGGAATTGGACATGGAATGGGAGGCCATACATAAGATTCAAGGGGTAGAAAATGTAACCTTGACTGAAGTACTTAGCCAACATTCAGAGTTGTTTAAAGAGAAATTGGGTGAACTGAGAGGTCCACCGGCAAAGATTTATGTGGACAAGGAAGCGGTCCCCAGATTTTTCAAAGCTAGACCAGTTCCTTATGCAATGAAGACAAAGGTAGAAGCTGAAATTGAACGCCTGTTAAAAGAAAAAAATCATAGAACCCGTTAAACACTCTGAATGGGCTGCCCCTGTAGTGCCGGTTTTAAAATCGGATAATACGACTATGTGGTGACTACAAGCTAACAGTAAATAGAGTTTCAAAGTTGGAACAATACCCCATCCCTCGAATAGACGATTTGTTTGCAACATTGTCAGGTGGGCAAAAGTTTACCAACCTGGATATGAGCCATGCTTACCACCAGATTGCATTAGATGCGGAGTCCAAGAAATATGTCACAGTGAATACCCACAAGGGCCTGTTTACTTACCGTGTTTTACCCTTTGGAGTTTCTTCTAGTCCTGCCATCTTCCAGAGGACCATTGAGGGAGTACTGCAAGGTCTTCCTTATGTAGCGGTTTTCCTGGATGACATCCTGGTGACTGGTCGTAATGATGAGGAGCATCTCCAAACGCTCGCAAGGGTATTGGACAGATTGCAGGAAGCAGGACTGCGGTTGAAACGGAGCAAATGTTCCTTCATGGAAAAAGAGGTAACTTTCTTGGGCCATAAAGTAGATGAGACTGGCCTCCACCCAGTACCAGAAAAGGTGACCGCTATTCAAAACGCTCCCTCACCAAAGAATGTGACAGAGCTGAAGGCCTATTTGGGACTGTTAAACTACTATAATAAGTTCTTACCCAACTTGTCTACCATTTTAGCCCCTGTGCACAAACTGCTGCGAAAAGATGAAAAATGGAACTGGGAGGGGGAACAAGAGGCTGCTTTTGCTCAGTCCAAGGAAATGATCAACTCAGTACAAGTTCTGGTCCACTATGACCCCCAGAAGGATGTGATTTTATCATGTGATGCTTCTCCTTATGGCCTAGGTGCAGTTCTTTCGCATAAGATGCCGGATGGTAGTGAGAGACCCATTGGATTTATGTCAAGGACTTTGAATCAAGCGGAGCGGAATTATTCGCAGTTGGACAAGGAAGGGTTGGCCATCATGTTCGGCTTACAACGCTTCCATAAGTATTTGTATGGTCGGAAGTTTACTATAGTCACGGACCATAAACCCTTGTTGTCCTTATTTAATGAATTAAAAGCTGTTCCCCAAATTTCATCTCCTAGGATCCAGCGATGGGCTGTGACACTAAGAGCCTATGAATACAACATCATCTACAAGCCTGGCAGAGATCATGGAAATGCAGATGCTCTAAGTCGGTTACCATTGTCAACGAATCAGACATTGAACCGGAGGAAAGGGTCCTGATGCTGGAGAATGCAGACATAACCTTGATAACTGCAGAACAAGTGAGAGGGTGGACGCAAAAAGATCCGGTATTATCCAGGGTGAGAGAAATGGTGCAACGTGGTGGGCATGAGTTAATTGGAGCAGAGTTTGACCCTTTTACATCAAGAAAAGATGAATTAAGTGTACAGGATGGTTGTGTGCTCTGGGGGGCCAGAGTCATCATTCCCAGTGTGGGTAGATCAGAAGTCCTGAAACAATTGCATCAGTGCCACCCAGGAGTGTCCAGTATAAAAGCTATGGCCCGAAGTTACGTGTGGTGGCCCAAGTTAGATCAAGATGTTGAAAGGTTGGTTAAAACATGTCATCTGTGCCAAGAGCATAGGAACGTTCCGGGTGTAGCCCCACTGCATCCTTGGAATTGGCCAGAAAAACCATGGCAAAGATTGCATGTGGATTATGCTGGACCATTCATGGGAAAGATGTTCTTGGTCTTGATTGATGCACATTCGAAATGGATGGACGTGTATCCCGTGAACTCAGCCACATCTGCTGCCACCATTGAATGTTTGCGTAAAAGTTTCAGTAACCAGGGACTACCGGAACTTATTGTATCAGATAATGCTACTTGTTTTGTTAGTGCTGAAGTTAAAGAGTTCCTGAACAAAAATGGAGTTCAGCATGTTACTTCTGCACCTTATCATGCTTCGAGTAATGGGTTAGTGGAACGGGCCATACAAATCATTAAAGGCATGCTAAAAAAATGTGTTGAAGGGACGATTGCAACTAAATTGGCCCGAGTGTTATTCAGCTATAGGATTACTCCTCAGACCACCACCGGTCTCTCTCCAGCTGAAATGTTACAAGGACGAAAATTGCGGTGTTCTCTGGACTTTATGCATCCTGATTTGACTAGGAAGATTAAGAAACAACAACAAATGCAAAAAGCACATCATGACAAGAAGGCCCATGAACGCAGTTTTGGTGTGGGAGATCCAGTTCTGGTTCGCAACTTTAACTATGGACCAAAATGGATTCCGGGAAACATAGAGACTGTGACTGGACCACTTTCTTATAAAGTGATGCTGGGCGATGGGAGAGTAGTCCGAAGACATGTGGATCAAATTCATGGCCGACAGGAATTGCGGGTGAAACATCCAGGGGAGGAAATGGACGGTAAATCTCCTGATTATGACTTTTTTGACAACTCTGCTTCTGTGGTTTCTAAAGAGACGGAGACAACAGGGGCTGAGGACATTCCGGGGGAATTCGATCCCTTTGAAGCAGCTGGGGATTCTTCTCAAGCTGCTGAGATAACTGAAATGGACAAATCTGTTAGTCCTGTTGTGATTATGAGAAGGTCACAAAGAACCAGGAAATTGCCTGGTCATTTGAAAGATTATGAAATGTAAAATAAAAAATAAAAAAAATGTAACTGTATTGTGGTCACATGAAGTTCATATATGGTAATTATATTGTAAACTTAGGGGGAAGGGGATGTTGTAGAGTGAGCTTTTGTAGATTAACCTGGGGCAAACTAATGCTTTCTGGCTTTGGGCTTAAGAGTAGCAAAGAAGAAACTGTTAGTAGACATGTGTTCCACCTGGACTGTTCTCAAGTGTACTGCTGGCTTGATGTTCCTTGAGTAAATGAATTGCCTTGAACGGATTTGTCTCCTGCAAGTTATTACATTTTTTCTTATTATATTATTACATCTGATCTACTAACGACTGGGTCATAACCACTCGACTCTCTGTCGCGCGACCGTAAAGATAGGAGGAGAAGCTCGCAGGCAATCAATGCATTAACTTAATATGGCGTACTGGCGTTACATTTTAAAATAAATACTATAAAAAAATACTTAGTCCTGCTCACTCACACCAAAGAACTCTTTGCTCAAGCTCGCCGTCTCTGCAAGATTAACGTTGGCAGTTTTCACGCACAGCAACTAGAAGATATACATCTGTCAGGCGGGTTGCTCACGTCATCAAGCTTAGTTAGAGTCGGTTTGAGTCTGCGCATCAGGAACGGAAGTGCTAAAAATCGCAAAAAGTGGGCTTCAACTGTCTCAACTGAGTTCCAATGAGATGGCTCTGTCCATTTCTTATACTGTCTATGCGTCAAGTTCACACAAGGGGTGCTTCTCATTTCTTATTTGTGCATCCTCGTTTCCTTTCCTCGCGTCGTTTCCTCGCGTCTCAGCTCCACCCCCTGTAGGACGCGAGGGAAGGCTGCAAAGAAAAGAAGAAGGAGGACGGAGGAATCGAAGGAAAGCTTTTTTATACATTGGAATACTTGATCACTCGAGCGTCACTTCACAGCGTCATCAGCTGCGCTCAAAGGATCTGCCCTTATGTTGTTGAAGTTTGTTTATTTAAGAAATTCATAATAAATAACAATAAAGCAAGCTACCCTATTGAAATATGTGAGATCTGTGGTTTATATAAACTGCAAGGGTCAAGTATAAATTAAAATGATTGTGACAGATGTGAAGGTGGAGGAGAATTGATGTGTGCGTCACGTTTAGTCGATAAAACACTTCCGCATAGGATACACCTGTATCCTCGCTCATGACTCCTCTGGAAGCCTCCTCACTCCTCGATCCTCGACTCCTCGCGGTGCAATTAGAGAATTGAGATGTCCTTCAAGATGGCTGAGCTCGATCAGTTTCCGGGTTATAGGATGGAGGACAGAGGAGCGAGGAGACAAGGAGGGATATTGAGAAGCACCCAAGTTACCAACCGATGCATCCTCAGTAAAATGGGCGTGTCAAGAACACTTTCGGGATTTTTAACCGTTCTTGCCTAAATGCAAACTTGTGTATTGAGTACTTGGGCAGCGACTGATGACGTTTCACAAGTCCACAAGACCACAAGTACAGACAAGAACGCATATTGAGAAACGCCTCTCGTCTTCTCGTGCAGAAAATGGCGATGGCGCGTCTGGCTCAAACTCCTTAAAATAGTACGTCATCACAAGTAGAGGTAACTGCAGGCTAGAGCAATGGGAGTAGCAAGAGGTAGGGACGTGGCAAGAGGTAGGGACTAGAGTCGTATATAGAGAGAGTCGCGACACGCTTTGATGTCGCCGCGACGGCTGTCACGTGGTTCATGGAAGCCCCAATAGTTCCAAAACATACGCGGGCTGTCATGTTCTTCTATGGACAGACAGCAGTGATTGCATTATTAAACGGTAAATATAAAATAAAACACACACCCAAGTACTTTTTAAGCTTTTAGTGCATTTTGTTAATGTCAGTTTTGCATTTGGAGAGGCAGGGTGACAACTTAGATAAGTTTTAGGCTATGTTTTTGGAAGGAAAAGCTTAGTGTTCATGTTCGCATGGGTAGTAGCACTGGCTTTAGCGGCTCTAACTTAACTTTTCCATGTCATTCATCTGATGATGGACGTCTCATGATATTTATTTTAGCACAACTGGGCTGTATTAGGCTATTGATTCCCGTGATCTTGCTTATAAATTCCGATTCAGCCATTATAGCCTACCTTCGTAATCACGCAAAGAGGTCTGCAGTCTGTTCAGAATCCCAACCAGCATAAAATGTAAATAATTACGCTGTGTATGTACAAATGAATGATTTAGGAGGGAAATAGACTGCTCCCATAACGTAGAAAGCAACGACTATATTTACAGCAATGTTCGGTAAATATTATCTTCATAAAATGAAACCGGAGAGATAGTTAATGAGTGAATTAACTATGTTCCTAAATTCAGTGTGGCTAATGTAGCCCTTCATCCTACCCTAATCTTAGACTACCATTCATCGGAAAACACAAATACATGTACGTACTGTGTACAGTACACATGTTTCAATCACACATAACTACCTAACCCATACACACACACACACACACACACACACACACACACACACCACACACATGAATGTATGTGTATTTATGTAGTACATGTATTACACAAACACATATATGCATTACCCTAACCCAATTAAATAAATGAATTGTGTGTGTATATAATATATATATATATATATATATATATATATATAGTAATTACGTAAACTGATGTAATATATATAATATTTTAATAATATTTATATATATATATATATTATATATAATATTATTAAAATATATATACTTTTTCATCAGATTACCGTAAGTTAGCCTATATATAAATATATATATATATATATATATAAATATAATAATATTTATATATAATATCTATATATTAATAATGTATGATAACAAAGTGTGTATATATAACTTTTTGATCAAACTATACCCTTAAAAAAAAAACACAAAAAAAATGTTAAAAATGGTTTAATAACATTCTAAGTGCATTAATCAATTATGCAAAACCAAACACCATGTTATCCCAAATCATTTATTCATTCATTGTCATTTAAAAAAAAAAAAATGTCATCAAGTCAATACTCATTCCTCTATTACTCATCCCTCTATTACTCATCCCTCTATTACTCATTCCTCTATTACTCATCCCTCTATTACTCATCCTCTATTACTCATTCCTCTATTACTCATTCCTCTATTACTCATTCCTCTATTACTCATCCCTCTATTACTCATCCCTCTATTACTCATTCCTCTATTACTCATCCCTCTATTAC
This sequence comes from Chrosomus eos, assembly GCA_036326025.1. Taxonomy (NCBI): domain Eukaryota; kingdom Metazoa; phylum Chordata; class Actinopteri; order Cypriniformes; family Leuciscidae; genus Chrosomus; species Chrosomus eos. The sequence continues at coordinate 28,411,183 of CM070839.1, forward strand.
TCAGTCCTCTATTACTCTCTCCTCTATTACTCATTCCTCTATTACTCATTCCTCTATTACTCATTCCTCTATTACTCATCCCTCTATTACTCATCCCTCTATTACTCATTCCTCTATTACTCGTCCCTCTATTACTCGTCCTCTATTACTCGTCCCTCTATTACTCTCCCTCTATTACTCGTCCCTCTATTACTCGTCCCTCTATTACTCGTCCCTCTATTACTCATCCCTCTATTACTCATGTCCCTCTATTACTCATTCCCTCTATTACTCATCCCTCTATTACTCATTCCTCTATTACTCATTCCTCTATTACTCATTCCTCTATTACTCGTCCCTCTATTACTCATCCCTCTATTACTCATTCCTCTATTACTCATTCCTCTATTACTCATTCTCTCTATTACTCTTTCCTCTATTACTCATCCCTCTATTACTCATTCCTCTATTACTCGTCCTCTATTACTCGTCCCTCTATTACTCGTCCCTCTATTACTCATTCCTCTATTACTCGTTCCTCTATTACTCATTCCTCTATTACTCATTCCTCTATTACTCATTCCTCTATTACTCATCCTCTATTACTCATTCCTCTATTACTCGTCCTCTATTACTCAGTCCCTCTATTACTCATCCTCTATTACTCGTTCCTCTATATACTCGTCCCTCTATTACTCGTCCCTCTATTACTCGTCCCTCTATTACTCATCCCTCTATTACTCATTCCTCTATTACTCGTCCCTCTATTACTCGTCCCTCTATTACTCATCCCTCTATTACTCATTCCTCTATTACTCGTTCCTCTATTACTCATCCCTCTATTACTCATTCCTCTATTACTCATTCTTCTATCACTCATTCCTCTATTACTCATCCCTCTATTACTCATTCCTCTATTACTCATTCCTCTATTACTCATTCCTCTATTACTCGTCCCTCTATTACTCATCCCTCTATTACTCATTCCTCTATTCTTCATTCCTCTATTACTCATCCCTCTATTACTCATTCCTCTATTACTCATTCCTCTATTACTCATCCCTCTATTACTCATCCCTCTATTACTCATTCCTCTATTCTTCATTCCTCTATTACTCATTCCTCTATTACTCATTCAGTAGCAGTCCATAGAACAGAAGCCATCAAATTCTCTATCTGAAGAGAACGCAGTAAAGACCCCCTTCTTTCCATTGCCGCAATATCCAGTGGTGTTTTTGTAGAGGAATCCACAGGCATCACATCTGGTGAGCTTAAACGCCACCCTATATTCCTCCCTCACATCCGGATTGACTGACTTCCAGTCAACGATACCTATAAGATAAAAGAAAAAAAAAAATTTTTACAGCAAAAAAATGAATTTAATATATTTGCTTAACTTGTTCATTTCATAAAGTAATACTTATACATACTGTCCAGCCAGGCAAAATGAGCTTTTTTTTAGGAAACCTGGATAGTGGACGGTCTCATTAACTTTTTGACTACTGACAGAGTGTGAAAGGCTTTGTCTCCTTCATAATAAACAACATCTATAAATGTGACTAAGCACCTCTTGTGGTAGCCGGAAATAAAAATATGGAAAAACTATTTTAAAATCTTACATTACTCCAATTTTTTTTTTAAAGAAAAATATTCAACAGTACATCAGCAAGGCCTCCTGTTGGGTCCATGGCTGAAAAAGAAGAAGACAAAAAGTTCATTATCACTGGCCATTTTTTTGTTTACATGTGTTATATTTCAAACTGTTTAACATACCAGTTTTGACTTCACATGGGCCTTAAACCTCAGCATCTTTTCTGTACCTTTTTCGATCTGTAGGAGACCTAGAGAGAGAGAGGCAGAGAGGGAGAGAGAGAGGGGCAGAGAGAGAGGCAGAGAATTACAAAATGCTAAAATGTCATTAGTTTAAATTTATATTAGAATTTCCTGAGTCTTCAAGTATCAGTACACACTACCATTTACTTATTCTTGCATATTAGCCTTGAAAAAAAAAAAAAAAAACCTTACTACAATGTTTAAAATTCAGTTTTTATACTGGCTTGCAAAACAAATGTGTTGAACAAATATCTGAAGACTCCACTCAGAAAAGTCAAATGCCACCCCCAGAGAAATGTACAGGCCATACTGAAATTCAAAGGCTACTTGTTTAGACCTTTTTTTATTTGGTTTCTAAATGAAACTGATGTTACTGTCATATAAAAACTCACCATGAGCACAAAGACTCCACAATTATTGGAGAAATGCTGCATTGGAATCTCCTGTATAAGGTTTGCAAGCAAATCAAGAAATGAAAAAAGCAAGTAAACAAGAAAGTAATTAATTGATTTGTGTGCTAGAAGAATAAGTGATGATTCAAAAACTTACTGGAAGATCCTTACAGGAGATCTCAGTCCAATGGCCAGGGATGACAGTCTGAGCAACCCTCCTATTATGTGATTTTTAGAAATTCAAAATCAACAAAACACGGCGCTATTCAAAAGGTATCTCACCCCTATCTTTATAACTCTGCTGATAAACTTACGAACACACTATACAACAGTCCCCCGTTTTGATTGTGTACGCCCTTACTGTTGATTGGTTATAAGTGTTTTGGTACTTTCAACTTTAATAAACTTAAATGACCTCATATAATTCACATCAGACATCATTAACACAAGAATGTCACAAATGAAAAAAAAAAGGAAAATGCTGAATGGTTTAGAACTGAACCACCATACAGCAACTGAGAACATTTGAACAAGAACTGTTCAACTGGAACTTCTGAACATGAATTGAGCATTAAAAGACCTGTACACTTGACTGTATCTCCCATCACTAAGACCACTTGCGCAGAGTGAATCAAGAAAAAACACTTGTTTCAGCTTTGGACGCAAAATCTGAAAATGGTTGTTAAAAAACACAAAATATAGAAATCAATTTGACATGGATAAAAATGTCTTGATGACTTACACAAAGCATCCAGTGTGGATCCACGATGGAAATAGGATGCAGTCTTTTGTAGAAGCGTCAACCTATCACAAATAAATATAATACAAAATGGTGCACAATGTTTATTTTGCTCGCTTTGAAAGAATGCTTACAACAAATATGGCACATAAAATGTCAATAGCAATAATACATCGAAACAGTCAATGAAATCTAAAGTATGTATGCTAAACAATAACAAATCATAACTACAATATTACACTGTTGAAAAATATATATAATTGCTTACAGGGATATGTAACATGGGATCTGCACAAAGTAGGGGAATCAGCGTTGCATTCACATAACTGTTGGACGTCCAGACTTGGATGCCCTAATAACAGAAACATACACATTTCTTTATAATGTGTATCATAATGTCAACATCTTTTTGCATTGTATTCACGCTAGGCAAGCAATGACATTTTACCTGCAATTTGCTATGGTCTTCAATTTTCAAAATCTATAAGAATCATAAACATCAAACACAATTTAAAATAGGAACATTAATATATAAAGCAAAACATGTTTGTCATAAGTTTCCAATTATGATACGTAACATCACCGTTCACGTTATTATCTATAACCTTAACAAGTTATCTGTAACAGATGTTACCCGTAACAGGCATGCATATCACAACTGAACTCATACTTACGTTCATGGCGAACCGCGCGAAGTCTGTGGCTTTGCAAATGACTATGGTCTAAAAACACTGAGAGCACAGAACGGACATCGATATAAATCGCCGACTCTGATGTCTTCGACGCAAATGCAGTCGTTAATGCTTCTCACTGCAACATGTGTCTGTCAACAACAATTAAATAATTACCAAAGATGTAAAGCAAAGAGAACAACAAATTATATTATTATATCGCATGTGAATTACCTCCTCCATTCAATTCAATTCAATTCAAGTTTATTTGTATAGCGCTTTTCACAATACACATTGTCTCAAAGCAGCTTTACAGAAAGTGCATTTCAGAAATGTACAAAGAAAAATACAGTTAGTTAATCATGTATAAATTTAGGCATAACATATCGCCGGTGTTTAGTCGTCTCTTCACAGGCGTCGAGTCGTCTCTCCACCGGCGTTTAGTCGTCTCATCACAGGTGTTGGGGCATCTGAAGTCTTCGTGAGAGGCTGGATACAAACTGACGAACGCTATTTACCTAGACAGATGGGAAATAATTAGCATAGCTGATGTTCATAATATTAATGCATTCGAACTGATTCAGAAGTAGTATAAAAGGTAAGCATTAAGTGAATGCTTGGGTAAAGAGATACGTCTTTAATCTAGTTTTAAACTGGGACAGCGAGTCTGAGTCTCGAACAATATCAGGAAGGCTATTCCAGAGTTTAGGAGCTAAATGTGAGAACGCTCTCCCTCCTTTAGTAGACTTAGATATCCTAGAAACGACCAGAAGCCTCGAATTTTGTGATCTTAAAGAGCGCGATGGATTGTAGGGCGATAGAAGGTCTGTTAAATACACAGGAGCTAAACCATTTAGAGCTTTATAAGTCAATAGTAATACTTTGTAATTGATACGGAACTTAATAGGTAACCAGTGTAGAGATGATAAAATTGGTGTTATATGATCATATTTTCTTGATCTAGTAAGAACTCTAGCGGCTGCATTTTGGACTAACTGTAGCTTGTTTATTGAGGATGCAGGACAACCAGCTAATAAAGCATTACAGTAATCTAGTCTCGAGGTCATGAATGCATGAACTAACTTTTCTGCATCTGAAACAGATAGCATGTTACGTAGCTTAGCAATGTTTCTAAGGTGGAAAAAGGCTGTTCTTGTAACATATGAAATATGATTTTCGAAAGTCAAGTTGCGGTCTAGCATAACACCCAGGTCTTTTACTGTAGTGGATAGAGTAACAGGACATCCTTCTAAATTAAAGTTGTATTGTAAGGGATTTTGTGGGTAGTTTTTTAGACCAATAAGTAATACCTCCGTTTTATCTGAATTTAATAGCAGGAAATTACACGTCATCCAGCATTTTATATCTTTTAGACACTCTGTCAAGTTAGATAAGTTAGTGTTTTCATCTGGTCGTGATGAGATATATAATTGAGTGTCATCAGCATAACAGTGAAAATTAATTCCATGTTTTTATAATATTACCAAGTGGCAGCATATATATTGAGAATAGCAGAGGACCTAGGACAGATCCTTGCGGCACTCCATAGTCTACTGAGTGTTATCTTTGATTTTTCCCCATTTAAACAGACGAAATTGTAACGGTCTGATAAGTACGATCTAAACCAGCTTAATGCCTGTCCCTGAACACCAGTGTAGTTTTGTAGTCGATCTAAGAGTATTTTATGATCTATAGTGTCGAACGCAGCACTAAGATCAAGTAGAACTAGTATTGAGATACAGCCTTGGTCAGAGGCTAAGAGTAAATCATTTGTAATTTTAACTAGCGCAGTTTATGTGCTATGATGCGGTCTGAATCCCGACTGAAATTTTTCATAGATATCATTTTCTTGCAAGAAAGAGCACAATTGAGCGGACACAATTTTTTCTAGTATTTTAGACATAAATGGAAGATTTGAGATGGGTCTGTAATTTGCTAGGTTATTTGGATCTAATTGCGGTTTCTTAATGAGAGGTTTTATTACTGCCAGCTTGAATATTTTTGGAACGTGACCTAAAAATAAAGACGAGTTAATAATATTGAGAAGAGGCTCTTCCACTACAGGTAACACTTCTTTAAGTAGTTTAGTGGGTATTGGATCTAATAAACATGTTGTTGGTTTAGATGCAATGATAAGTTTATTTAGTTCTTCCTGTCCTATAGTTGTAAAGCGGTTTAGTTGTTCTAGAGGGGTCATAATTGAGGCTGAGTCATAAGACACCATAGAGGATTCTATTCCTCCATCTTCTTTCTGTTTAAAGGAAATGACGATTTTTTTCAGCTTAAGGAAGTGACGTATAACAATGCTTACTGCTGATTGGTCAACGCAGTTGCCAGAAGGAAACTCCTTTGACCAATGAGAAACCTCTTGCCACGCCCATTACTCCAGGCTGAAGCTACCCCTGTCTCGTAGTCTTTAGCCTCTGGCACAAAAATCCTCCGATGACGCAAAATGACGATTTTTGCGTCATCGGAGGATTTTTTTCCAGACTAAAAATTAATTTTTCTCTCATATCAGGGGGATATGAGGGGGGAAGCACGGTAATTCGAAAATACTACTGGTTTTCTACTGGTACAAAGCTTAATGCTAAATCCTGGAGTATCCCTTTAAGAACATAGCCATGCCTCGGTCTGAGCACGACTCTGGAGTCGCTAGGCCCAAACTCAAGGCATGCAGCGCTTATAAAAAGTGCTTGCAGGTCACTTACTCTTTTGACCGATAGCCAGTGCTAGCAGGAGTGCGGTTTTGAGTGAAAGCGGTTTAAGGTCAGCCGTCTGGAGTGGCTCAAACGTGGGTCCCCTAAGGGATCTGAGGACCGTAGATAGGTCCCAGGAGGGGGCCGAGGCGGGTTGAGCTTCCTGGCCCCCTTGAGGAAACGAATGACCAGGTCACTTTTCCTCATGAAATGGCCAGCCACAGGGGCGTGAAAAGCCGCTATGGCAGCCACATATACTTTGAGCGTGGAATGGGTCCTGCCCGCGTCCATCTTCCTCAGATGCGCCAAATGAAACGAGTCCTGCCGCTTGAGAGGAGGGGCATAGATCCGTTTGCGGGAAAGACACCGGTGAGGGGTCTCATGAGGAGAGAGCGAGGCCGGCGTGGGCTTGCTCAGTTCAGGCATCCTTTGGCCTCGTCGCTTCTTCAGTTGAGGCTCGAGGAGGGAAGGATGCGCAGGAGCGCGAGGGACTCTCCGCCGTCCAAGAGGAGAGCTAGCCTTGAGCGCAGGATGGAGATGGGCAGGCTCTCGCAGTGCGGGCAGCTGCCATTGTTGAGTCCAGTCTCTGCGTGGGCAAGGCCCAGGCATGGGGCGCACTCGCTGTGTCCATCAGTTTAATGCAGAAAGGCTCTGCATGAAGTGCATCCGGAATGCGGCATTTGAAACAACGCAGTAGAAATTTGCTCTTTTAGCTTCTAAAGTGTCGCGATGGTGAACACACAGAAGTAGCAGAAAAGGATATAAAGGCTTCTCTCACTGGATAGCCGCAGGTTAACAGCGATTCAGGGGAAGGCGGCACCGAGTTGAAGGTGGTGCATCCGCTGATTCAGGTCGTTCCACTCGGCGAAGGTTCCTTCCGACGGCGAAGGCTCGGAGATCACCGAAGGTGTTTGCTGAAGGAGATTAAATCTGATTCTAGGGCAAAATGGTCTGCTTATAGGCATAAGCCACGCCCATTCTGGCGGATTCTGACACGCCCTGGGCGCCAAGCAACCCATTGGTTCGTCTCAGCCGCCTCGCCATAGGTTCGTGCAGTTGCTGCAGCACAGCCAATGAGCGAGCTAGACGCTCTGCTCTGTACTTGTTGTGCAGCTTTAAAAATAATGGCTTCAATATCCTCAAGGAAAGAAAAGGTTATATTATATCTATATTATAAAGAAAAGGTTTTATTTAAAGGCAAAAAAATCTAGTTTAGCAGTCTTTTTTATTATCATTAGATAAAAATAAAAAAGCAATAAAGCTTTACTTTTTAATTATTCATATTTGAAAAACTTCAAAAGTCTAGAAGTGTGGTATGTCTAGAATTGTCTTTATAAGGAAACTTTTCTTTTACAAGTTTTTCCTCACTTATAAAAACTGATAAACTCATGTTTATATTATAAAATTTATGAATGTATTCTGATGACTTTGAAAACTTTTCCTGCCGAAAAAGAAATGTGCTTAAGTGTATTGAACATGCACTTGTAGTGTACTTCAAATTTAAAAAGTATATTTTTAGACCACACTTTCATAAATGTTTAATACACTAAGGTACATTTTAAAAATGTGCACTTTTTAAGGTTTAACTTTAAATTACATTTTTTAATTATGTTTTAATAATATTTTTGTCATGATTTAAATAAGTATACATATTTTTATGTGTTGATATACTAAAGTACATACTTGATTTGAAAATTGCAAGTAACATGCAGTTAAGTGTCTGAAAACATTAGATTTATTTTGCAATTAATTTTTTTTAAAGTATATGTGATGCGATCTGGGAAAACCCGTGGGATGTCGGCTTGTACATTTTCAGTAAAGTCTAAAAATAGATTGAATGTCAGTTTATTGTCAAATTTGGGTTTTCAATAAATTATTATTCTATAACATCTTGTTTATCATCTCTGAATATATATAGTGAAAATTCACTAGATTAGTGCAGAAAAATAGCGATTTATAGTGACAAGCTGAAAAGACGTGCCTTTCTCTTTAAGAACATGCGCGGGGCGGAGGTGCAAAAAAACAACAACAACGGCTATTTAGTTCTCCTTCTCTTAACACTACAAAGACAGTTTCGCCTATCAAAATAAACCACATAACAGAATAAAGGTCCCGCCAGTACTGTGTATACTACAACGGCACGCAAGTTTATTATTTATTTTTATCCAGCGTTATGTGATGCGGAGCACAAGAGAACAACAGAGTCTGAAGCTGCTCGTTTAAAAGACCTTGCTCGCCTCTCAATCGTCCAATTTCAAAACGGTTTTCACAGGATGAATTTTGAGTTTGTAAGCTTTCGAATGATACCTAATCTATGATGATTACTAAAATATGTGATATGAAAAAAAGGCAATAAAAAAAAAGAGCGCCCGTCGTCCCGCTAGCAGGACGTGACAGTTAATTAAACCTGTTTTTCTCAAAATTCCATTTCTGAAAATCACAGCGATCAGCCGACTTCAGATAACCATAACTTTTGTTACAGACAAACTATAAAAGAAATAAAAACAGATTTGGAAAGGGCTTGAACCAAGCTTTAACATGATCGCAAAACCTGTAATATGTCAAATTTCACCATGTGGTGGGTTTTCCCAGATCGCATCACATATATTTAGTATAAGTATATATATCCATTCTTAGTACTCATTTTAAAAGTATGCTAAAGGGCACTTCTTATTTAAAAGGGTATGCTTTTATTAAACCTGAAGTATTTGACCAGTAAAGCAAATGTGTATAGATGTCTGCAGTTTCACTAAACATGGAAATACAGTCATAAAATTCAGACGAAAAGTTGGACCATATATCATTTTCTCTTGTTTGCAGTTTGTTTATTTAACTTTTTTTTCCAATACACTGCTGAAAATGCAACTGTCTTCCTACATAAGAGCTTTATCATTGATTTTTATTTTTAATATGCAAAAATACTTGATAATTCCCACAGTCAGCAATGTAACATTTTGTACCGTTTTTTCCCACCCCAATGAAAAACTCACTAGATCTGTTTAAATAGGACAAGATATGGTCTATGTTTTGGAATAGCATACCACCATACTACTATATTTCTTAGTATATAGTATGTATATTGTGCATAGTGTGTAATACCTGGATGGCATTTGCCAACATGCAGAATACACAGCACAGAATACTGTATTCCAAAATGCAGTGTATCATATTAGGATGATAAACATGCAATATGATGAGGTCATGTGACAACAATTGGCATAGTACTGTTCAGAACACATAAGGTTGCATATTTCATACTGTTTCACTTAGTATTTAATATAAAGCAGTATACAGTAGGCTAGTGTCCAGTTTGCAGTAGCAATGTGCCCGAAGCCTAAATTCGGAAAGGCACAGAAAATGAATAACACATTCTACAGAGCCCCTAAAGGGACATGTAAGGCAGAGCTATTACAGTACATCAGATTTCACTTATCACGTAAAGATAGTAAGGAGAGATGACTGACAGGATGATGGCATAGGATTTGTTGCTCAATAGATTCTGAGCGTTACTGACAAATATCTTATCTTGTAAAATGTGTGTTCAGTACCGCTGCTCCCTATACAAGGAATACGATTGATCATGATTTTGAAAGTTAAAGTAAAAAAACAAACACGCGTTCAAAAGCGATTTCAATACCCTGCAAACTGATAGCGGCTCTGATGCCCGCAAATTTAATAGGCCTACAATTTGAATTACCAAACTATATAATTGCGAGGGAACGCAAAAGCATTGAAATATATTTTCCTCCCATCTCATTTTTTTCCCCATTATCATGTCTTTTTAGGGGCTCCATAGAATGCATCATTTCCTTTCTGAACATAGTACTCGGCTTCAGGCACATTCCTAGTTTGCCGTATGCAAGTATTCCATTCTAAACACAGCCACTGACTGTTCACCATTGATTTTTCAAGTATATTTATATATATATATATCCCAACATTTCAGTCTGTTACAAAGATTCTTAATGTACATCTACACTAATTCACTACAGTCTCAAAAGAGAAGAAGGTAGCCTAACCTTTTTTAAACTCTTCTTTAAAACTCTGTATCTGTGTCACATATCAGCGGACTTCTTCATAATCAGCCCTTTGTTTATCATTCATCTTGTCAAATTTTTTTGACAGAATTTGTTGATGCTCATGATGTGAAACATGAGGTATCCTGGTACTGAATGGCTCAATTTAACTGCATAGGAACATATTTGTCATTCTCTTTTAGTCATACACTATATACAAAATCAACAAAACCAGCAACACAACATCTACCCACACACAGTTACTGTGGAATCATGGGAGCAGCCTGAGATGGGACATGGGAACAAGTTCTCTGATTGTTCATCTACTGTCCAGGTGCGTATGGCCAGCTGATGGAGCTTCCAGAGAGCTGCATATCCCGGATAAGCGTCTCGATTGGCGTCTTGCCTACCAGCCGCATGAAGAAGAGTTGAGAGATGAGGTTGGCGGGAACGGCTCTCAGGGCAGGCAGTCGCAGCAGGAGTCGGCCGAAGCGCTGGGGCTGACCTGGATACTGTATGCGCTCGTACTCGGTCAGGGCCACCTGTGCTTTCTCCTGCAGGCTCTCGATGTGTGCCGGATCTGACAGCCCACATGCATCTGAAGAGGAACACAGAGTTTACAACACAGCTGTAAGTGAACAATGAGCGCAATGGACATTTGCCATCATATTTATAACAACACTTGGCCTTACTGGGCCTCTTTTTAGAAATCAGTTTGTGAAGAGTGACTTTTAGCATGTTGCCTGTACTAACATGTTCTGAGGGCTTTTAGCATGTTTAGCATTGTTTGCATGTTTGGAGGTTTTAGCATGTTGCTATGCCTTTACTAACATGTTCTGATGGCTTTTAGCATGTTGCTTTGCCTTTAGTAACATGTTCTGGGAGGTTTTAGCATGTTGCTATGCCTTAACTAAGTTTCTGAGGCTTAGCATGTTGCTTTGCCTTTAACATGTTCTGAGAGGTTTTAGCATGTTGCTATGCCTTAACTAAAGTGTTCTGAGGGCTTTAGCATGTTGCTTTGCCTTTAACATGTTCTGAGAGGTTTTAGCATGTTGCTATGCCTTCACTAACATGTTCTGGGAGGTTTTAGCATGTTGCTATTCCTTTACTAATATGTTCGGAATGATTTTAGCATGTAGATGCATTTACTGTTTCAAGCTGCTATGTGTTATTGTAAAAGGGTTTTAGCCTTGTTTGCATGTTTTTTAATTACAAACATGTTCTAAGTGATTTAGCATGTAGTTATGCACTTACTAACATGTTTTGAATGGTTTTTAACATGTTGCTGCTATGCCTTTTGTGATGTATCAATTCAAAAGAATACACGTAAGACGGAATGTCTGTCTTTTGACCACAACCTTACACTGTATTTTTTAATCTGCGCAAACGCGCGCCCCTGAACATTTCCCAACATTCCCAGCACTATAGCTACAGAATCTCTGTCTCAAATCCAAAACTTGCAAGCATACAATAACATCAAATTACCCCCCTTTTAAAAAAAAGGTACATTCAGATTCACCCTGAAACACGCGCATGGCACAAAACATTATTGTCTTACCAATAACATAACCGTTACTTTTTTACTTCAAAAAGCAACATCAGAGAACAAAATAAGCATTGTATTTATATATAAGACAATAACAGTCCTATACCGTAGTGCTATTGCAATAGGTGTATGTTTCATGTTTTACAGGTCAAAACGTTTTGATGTTTTTTTACTTCTGGATGAGCGGACTCTGAGCCACCCCTGTAACCCCTGCACAGTCCTCTTGATAAGGCTCAGGAACTGCTGGTTTTTCCTCTGGTGCACAGGGTTGAATCGGAGTGTCAGTCCCTGAACAGTCTGTCTCTTTAACAAGCTCATCCTCTACAACCCAGGGTCTCATCTGGTCGCCATGTCTCCTGAAAGTGACATCTATGTCTCATCCCTGAACCTTGTAAGACACTGGCCCGGTTTGCTTTTCTATCACACCTGGAATCCATTTGTTCCCTCCTCCTGTCGTGTAATGGAGGTACGCATCCTTTGCAAAAAAAAAGACCTCTCCGCAGCACATTGGTCATGTTAGAACTTTTGCAGGTATTGCTTTCTGTCAACAGCGACAGTGACATCTGGATGAACAAAGTCCAGGCAAGTGTGCACATGTCTATGAAAAAGATCTGCTGGGGATCAGCTGTAGTGCAGTTTGGGAGTAGTGCGATACTGCATTAGGAAAAGAGATCTTATCTTCCAAGTCCATTGTTAAGTGTGCAAGTTTCTTTATTCCGCTTTTAAATGTCTGCACATACCTTTCTGCAAGGCCGTTGGTAGCAGGATGACCTGGCGCACTCGTTGAATGAAGAATGCCATTTAGCTGTATGAAGTTTTTTAACTCCTCAGGGGTAAATTGTGTTCCATTGACTGTGACAATTTGCTCCGGAAGTCCGTATGCTGCAAACAACCTCCTCAGTCTTGCGATGGTAGCTTGTGAGATGAGTTTGACTATGCATCCACAAGTATCATAAATGTTTGTCCTAGAAAAGGACCCGCAAAGTCTATGAGTAGTCTTTTCCAGCTTTGACCAGGAAATTCCCAAGGGTGTAATGGAACCTGACGTGGATCCATTTGTTTCATCTGGCACGGCTCACAGGCTCTGCTAACCGGCTCCAGATCTGCATCCACTTTAAGCCACCACACATACTTGCGGGCGAGTTTTCATCTTTACTATCCCTTGATGATCAACATGCAGTTCTTTCAGAAAACTTTATCTCAGTTTATCAGCTATTATCACCCTGGTGCCCCAGAGCACCCATCCTCTCTCTGCAGACAATTCACTTCTGCGTAAGTGGTAAGCTTTCAAACTTTCATCCACATCCATCGGCCAACCCTCCATGATGCTGCCATGGTGGGTAGACTTTTATGCTCTCAGAACAAAGTCAACAAAGGTTTATGGTCAGTCACCATCTTAAATTTCCACATTTTTGTGGAAAAAAAAAAGTTTTACCCCAAAGATGAGCGCCAACCCCTATTTTCTATTTGTGAATACTTTTTCTCCGCAGGCTCCAGAGTTTGTGAGGCATAAGCCACAGGATGTTCCTCTCCAGTGGCCATGCTGTGTTGCAAAACAGCTCCAATCCCATATGCTGAAGAATCGCAAGCTAAGGTCAGTGGTTGACTTGGATCATAATGTACCTGAACCCTTTTTTTTGTTAGCAAGTCTTTACATTTTTCAAAAGCTCTTTGCTCTGACTGCTTCCATTCCCATGGTACATTATCTCTCAACAGTCTGTAGAGGGGAGCTGCCACTCTACTTTGGTTTGGCAAAACACGTCCATGATAGTTGACCAAACCCAGAAATGCTCTCAGCTCCTTCACACAGGTGGGTGCTGGTGCATTCCGGTTTTGCAGCAACTTTGTCTGGAGATGGATGAAGGCCCTGACTGTCTAGCACAAATCCTAGATATTCAATTTGCTTTTCGCAAACTAACATTTTGACTTTTTCACTCTCAAGCCATTCTTCTGGAGTCTTTGCAGCACTGCCTGTAGCCTCTGCAGATGTTCATGTTCTGTCCTTCCAGTGACCAGTAGGTCATCAAGGTAAACGACGACATCAAGATCTTTCATGATATTCTGCATAATTCTTTGAAAGATTGAGGGTGCTGAACTGACACCAAATGGTAGTCTATTGTAGACAAATAATCCTCTGTGTGTTGATGGTTATCAGCTGTTTAGACTCATCATCAAGAAGAACTTGCTGGTACGCTGACGCCAGGTCAACCTTTGGTCAACAAAACACAGTTCCTCCAGTCAGTGTAGCCATCAACTCCTCAATCCGAGGTAGTGGGTAAGTTTCTGTAGTAGCTGCTTGATTGAGAGTTAATTTATAGTCTCCACACAGTCTTTTGGTTTTGTCGTTTTTTACCACCAGCACAACGGGTGCTGCCCATTCAATGTGTTTTACTGGCGCGATTATTCCAGCCTTCTCCAGTCGGTCCGGTTCCGCGTCAACATGAGCTTTAATGAAAAAAAGCAGTGGGGCGTGATTTACAAAAACGTGGGGGAATTTCAGGATTCACCAGTACCTTTACCTTAAGCCCACGGAGTGTGCCTAGTTCATCTTTGAACACCTGAGCACGAATCTAGTACCTCTTCAAAGGACTTTGCTTGATGCACTTGACTGACATGTTTAATTTTTTTCCAGTTCAAGATGAGCTTTTGTAGCCAATTTCTGCCACACAGAGCTAGCCCCTCCCCGTTTACTACTATTACGGGTAGCAATTCACATTGTTTTTCATAGCTCACATTAGCTTGAAACTGTCCCAACACAGGCATAATCTATCCTGTGTACGTGCTCCGCTGCATATTCCTTCACCGTCTCGTCAGCTCTTTGATTGCAATGATTAAAATTTAATCTTTCTGCAATCAGCAACTGCTTCAGCTCAAAATGATTTGTGTCATTGAATGAAGTGTCCACAATGTCTTTGTAAGACTTATCCTTTGGCTTCTCTGGTTGTACCAAGTTCCTCAGTTAACCGTAGGTAGTTGCTCCCATCACACTCAACAGGGTCGCAACCTGTTTCTCCTGGCGTATGTCGTTCGCCTCGAAGAACTGCTCAAGCCGTTCAATATAAGCCGACCAAGACTGCTTTCGGAACAAACTCGCTTATATTTCCAATAAGCGCCATAATGTGAAACTTTATCCTCGTCGCCAATTTTTCTGTGATGTATCAATTCAAAAGAATGCACGTGTCTTTTTTAAGCTGCGCAAACGCTCGCCCCTGAACATTTCCCAACATTCCCAGGACTATTAGCTACGGAATCTCTACTGTCTCAAATGCAAAACTTGCAAGCATACAATACATCACATCTTTACTAACTTGTATTGAGGGGTTTTGGAATGATGCTTTGCGTTCACGTGTTATGAGAGGTTATTACTTTCACTAACATGTTCTGAGATGTTTTAACAATGTTTTCTGAGGGGTATTAGCATGTTGCTATGTCTTTACTGAAAAGTTTTAGCAAATAGCTAAGCATTTAAAAGGTTCTACTATTTTGCTATGTGGTTAAAAATGTTCTTAGTGGTTTTAAGCAAGTTGCTATGCAGTTTGTAGGGTGTTCGGGGGATTGCTATATGGTTACTCAAGTCAAAATTTCAGCCCAAAAGTTTCTGTGATTGTCATAGACATGGCTAAATGCCTCTTGAATGTGGCGAAAAGCAGCCGGAAATGGTAAGTTTAATAACCTACAATGTAATAGCACTCCTCTCAAAGGCAATGTTTGTGTAAATAGTCTGGGACGAATTTAAACAAGTTAATTCAAACTTGTATCCCTAAGTGTAAACCGTAGTAATAGTTATGCATTACTATGAATATCTTGATTTAATAATGATTTTGGTGAGAATTCTGCAAGACTGTACTTTTGGAATATATATTTCTAACATGGGTTCATCACTCACCTGGTGAGAAAAGAGCGATGGCTTTCAGACAGCTGTATTCAGCAGCATCCACCTGCAGTCGAGCCAGTTTGTCCACCTGGTCCTGGAAGACCCGCACCTGGTCCATGAAGGACACGACGCGGTCAGCGGGCATGGGGGAGGAGTGAAAGCCAGCAGCTGCTAGTAGGGGGGCGGTGTGCAGGGGCAGAGCCGATTGAGCAGCATTCAGGATGAACAGTTCACTCCAGCTGAGCCTCAGAAGGGCCACCTGGTCCGACACGGGCAGGTCAGGAAAGTACGGAATATTCCGGGCCCACTCTATGGTACTGAAGAGCAGTCGGGCTGCCAGCTCACATATATTGTCAATGCCCATGATGGAGCTGTTGGCTCCTGTGAGCTGCTGGCCGCACTGGGCTCCGTAGCGGCTGTTGGGGTACGGCTCTGCTCTCAGCAGCTGAGAGATGAGTTCAGACACTGGCTGACCATTATAGAAATCAGCACCCATGCCCGGACCTCCTCCAACATCACCGCCTGCTCCAACCATGGAGGCTGGGCTGATACCTGCGTGTGAGGGAGGAATTCGACCACGCTGGACCGCTGGAAAATAAAATAAAAAAATCCAACAAATTATAAACAAATAACTCCCTATTCCGATGATGCAGGTTATATGAAACTGGCAAATGTATGTAGGAAATTTGTTTTTTCAGGACAACTGTCAGGTATTTAGTAAAAATAAACAAGAAAGTATTTACAATGTTTACATTACACATATTACTGGTTTGCTGACCTTCTTTCCTCATACCGACCCGGAAGCACTTCTTCAGACGGCAGTACTGACACTGATTACGGTGGTGCTGATCAATCTGACACTCTCTGTTTGACCTGTGAAGGTAATTTAGATACCTTTGAGCCGAGAAAGTACACGAGATAACAGAGTAATTCAGATTTGGCACTTTTTCAAAGATAATGAGCGTTCAAATAAACAGAGAAACTGTAAATAGTTGTGAACATCATTTACAGATTGAATTTGTTTTGTCATGTTGCATGATTAAAACAAGATCAAATTCTTAATTAAATAAAATTTCAATAATATTTTCCCTGAATATTATTTAAATGTCTGCCTGGGGTATGTTTACTGAACAACGATGTACTAAATCGGTACTTAAATTTTTCCTCTTTGTTTTTCACGTTGTCAAAACGATTCCCATTCACACGGATCTGCGAAAACGACTAAAAACGCTGTGTTCTACTGCCGGGCCAGTAGTTGGCGATATAATTTCTAAGGAAACACCATTTATCTATAGACTGAATATGCGCATGCGCATTTAACAACGTTTTTTTGTAGTTTACACGGAGACGATAATAGTATTGTTTTCGAAAACTTTGAATCCCTATTTTAAAACTTTGTGTTTTCAGGCCCCCAAAATGTCATAAAGTTTTTAGTTGAAAATGGTGTTGTGTAGTCCTCTTTTTTATTCTAGTATTATCCATTCCTGACATGGAAATATTGTGTAGAATAAAGGCATATCTTGGGAATATTGTTATATTGAGACTTGACATACCTACACAAAACAACCTAAAGTAAATATCAGCTTCACTGTAATTTAAGACACAAACACCTTTATAAATGAAAAATTAAATGAATTATGTTGGATTAAGTGTCTCCCAATGTATTGTCTTTTGTCATTGCTCAAAAGACACAAATTCTAACTCCAATGGAAACTAATACACACTAATAAATAAAACTATTTCAGTTGCCGGTTATAATCCAACCTGAATGTATTGCCCATTTTGTGAATTAATCTCTGTCCTTCATGAGCTGTCATGTGTGAAGAGCTCTCAAGTGATTCTCAGGTAAATTATCAGTCGTATAACCTTGGTATAACCAGGGCTAATGTTAGATCTGCTGTAAGAGACCAATTACACACAACATGCACAATTGTGTTTCGACAGCCACATATATATATGTGCAACATTCAGCTGTAATGGCTGTTATTGTGGAAATGGAAATGTAGCATGTTGCTCGGAGCAACACAGTCTTTTTGATTTCGATTTTCAATTGAGTTTGCTGTTGTTTTGCAAAAATTCAGATTTCAGTAACTGTTGGTGATTAATTCACTGGTGGACATGCTGTTGTTTTTTCATACATTTGAACTCTGCTCAACTTTTCTGTCGCCTAAAAAGTCCAGTTTAAAAATACTTGTGATTTCTTTGTCATTGTCAGTAGTGCTCATCAATGAGAGATAGCTTGGCTGCATCCGAAATCGTATACTCTCTTGAGTAGGTACTTATTTTGAATAAGTAATTACTTTGTGTGTTCCATAGTATGAATGCAATCTGGACATACTACATTCGCCATGTTGTCATTATCATGTGACCTTAGTGTAACCCCCCCACCCGGTTCCCACACGACCCGCTCCGAGCGGGCCTCGAACCCGGGTCTCCGGCATGAGAGTCAGGCGCTCTAACAAGGAGGCTAAAGACTGCAGCCTCTAGCATCTGTCGCCAGAGCGCCTATTGAGATCAGAGGAGTGAGGTTTACTCGCACAGCAACTACTAGCTGGCCTCCGTTACACTCACCCCCCTAAACCTCACTCCCATCCGGGTCACGGCACCAATGTAACCCCCCCACCCGGTTCCCACACACGACCCGCTCCGAGCGGGCCTCGAACCCGGGTCTCCGGCATGAGAGTCAGGCGCTCTAACAAGGAGGCTAAAGACTGCAGCCTCTAGCATCTGTCGCCAGAGCGCCTATTGAGATCAGAGGAGTGAGGTTTACTCGCACAGCAACTACTAGCTGGCCTCCGTTACATTAGCAGCATCAGTTGCATTGCTTCACTGCATTCATAAATCCTCTCCTGTTGCCTACTTTTGCCTCCTAGTAGCCTACTGAGAATTCTTTCACCTACTATATAGTAGGGAAGTATGCGATTTCGGATGCAGTCCTTGAATGACTAGTCGTTTGCTGTGTTGTACCTGTTTCGGACAAGGTGTAAGTGACCTGACTGGTGAAATACAATTGTGTTCAAGAAAGGGTTTGATGCAATGTGAAATCAAATCCACTTTACTTGCCGAAAATGGCCTAAATCTTAACATTATTTATTACTTGATTAACATTATAACATGATTTATTTATTCATCTCATGAATAAATGTTCACTTACACTCAAATTTTAATGTCAGTAAGAGGTTAACAGAGTTCACAGAAAGTTCAGCCAAATTCCTTTGCTGAGCTACATCTGGAAACTGAGCATGTGATTGACTGTTGTGTCTTACCAGTCAAAAATCAGTTAAGGGGAATTTCATTTATGTGGGAAAACATGAACCTGTTTGCTTAACAATGGAAGACAGCGTGATAGATAATGCATCTGTGTTTCTCACCTGCAAGTGTAGTTGAGGTTCCGTCTGATGCTCCTTTTAAAGAAACTCTTGCACCCTTCGCAGGTGAAAACGCCATAGTGCTTGCCGCTGGATTTGTCTCCACACACACCGCAGTCCACCACGCAGGCCTTGTCCTCCTCGCCACCTTCCACGTCGCTGTTCCCTGCCCGGGGCGAGCTCCCCTCCTCCTCCCCCCGCAGGTAACCTTTCTCAGCGAGTCCATTAGCGCTGCCGTTGGGGTTGGCCCATCCCCCGCTCACCATGGCCATCTCTGTGTACACCAGCAGGAACTGCTTGAGAAACCTTCCCGCGTCGAGAATTCAGAGCCGCCCCGGAGCGAATCCCTTTAAGCTGCAGACAGTAAGCCGAACAAGTCAGACTTGGAGGAAAAACACGTTTAACAGCACTCAGAAGACCTCCAAGGCTTACCAGGCTGACATGTTATTGCCGCCAAATGTCATATCAAAATCCAGTGAGGGGAACGCTCATCCCTGTTGCTTTTCTTCATGTCCTCTAACCACAAAACCTCTGAAGATCTCAAGATCCCTTTGAGTCAATGAGCAGTTCAGAGTTGGACAGCTCACCTCGCCCTTTTCACAAGAAATGATAAATTACACATAAACGCACCCAGACTTCGGGGAAAAAGACAAGCTCATCCACATGCTGCACAGCTCGGAGACGTGGATAAAATGAAACTCCTTCTCAGCTCGCAGCCACTGTGACATTTCACTAGGAAAACCTAGTCGACATGCCCCCTAGTAACCAACAAGTTAAACCAGTTCCTTCTGTGCAGAGAAACATACCGTTGTGTTTAGAAACATTACGGGTATTACAGGTCAATTGGGTAGGTTTGACTCAACCTGCCAGTGTTATTTGTATTCATTTGTTTTAATCCCCTACAGAAGAAAAATCACTTAGTATCTCGATAGTTTCCACTAATCTCATAAGTGTCTTCTCCAGAGTTTCAGAAGAGTTCCTTAACAGTGTTCTCTGAAGATACCAAAGTCTTTGAACTCAAACATTTCTCATAAAATTCTTCCGAGACCATGTTAACTGAGATATCAACATCCATTTTATAGCTTTATAGATTTAACTGTGTCTAGTTTTACTTTCCCTAAGGGTTGGGAGAAACATCTGAGAGTTGATAACTGAGAACTCCAGTCCCCTGAGCTATGAAAGAGCAACATAAAGAGCAATAAAAAGACCATCTGGGGTTATCTAAACTTCATACAATCCAAAAGAAACTGCCTCCTTTAAACTGCTAGTGAAGAGTTGGTTTCCAAACAGCACTAAACCACAATGGCAAACATGCAGACAGCAACCTGGGTAATGATAAACAGAACTCAGCCCCCACCCTTCTCCTCAAGGATCAAAGTTCAAGAAAGTTCCTTGGTCTTTCTCGTTGTTGAACAACACAATCCAGAATGCTCTTTCAACTTGCTTCTCACTGTAGAGAAGGAAGCACCTTTTGACCATGCAGAGGAAAGTCTTACGGTCTGTGCAAATACGACAGAATCCTTCCGTACCTTGTTTCGTCAGTGCCGGTTCATCCAACCGTATGGTCTACGGGGCCTCAGCATTTCCAGGAACTGATCCGAAGCTCGTTCAGCCGTCTGCCACTTCCCATCCCCTGCTTTTCTCCATTCATCAGTAAATCATGAGATCCAACAGTCAGGAGAGACAGCTGACCCGAGTGTCTGTGGTGACTGGCCAACAAACCTTGCACTGTTCTCTCTCTCTCTCTCTCTCTCTGAGTAGTGGCGGTTGAGCGAGCGTGTGTCTGTGTGTTCAGGGATTTGACACTGCTATTCAAGCCCTCTGGTTGCCATGGTGCCGCCTGCCTTATAAGGGTAATAGAGTCAAAGAGCAGTGAGTGGGCTGTAGCCACTCTACACAAACAACCAGGAATGTGTTACCACACACACACGGTTAACCCCTCAAGGGATGACCATAGGTAAACTCAGCATGCATCTTAGGATAGTGAAGACTTCCTAAGTGAAGATCTGAACATCAGAAAGTAATGATAAGGTGTGTTAGAGTGATTAAAATCAAATTGCATACCAAAGATTTTATTTTGAAGCTTGTTATTTCACTGCAGAAAGTTACTCACCAAACTTTAGCTTGGACAGAGTCAAAAAAAAAAACTAGAAAACATGCAGGCCCTGTATTTCATCTTATTTCACCAATCATAACCTAATATTGTTAAAGAAGTCTTTATTTTATATGCATTCTGGGAGAGTGCTTTGTGCTGAGCAGCTGTAAATGTGGTGTATTTGTGTAGTGAAGAGCTTAGAGCTGATTTGTTAATCTGATTTAGAGCTTTTTTAGATCACTCTCTGAGGAGGAAGCTCACGGAAATCTTTTTGTTTTCTCATCTGATTGTTTTGGCTTTTACCCTGCTGAGAAAACTGAAGCTGGTTTGGTCTTAGCTGGTTTTGGTTTGTTTAGCTGGTTTCCAAGCCTGACCTGGTCTCAAAACTATCCTAAAACCAGCAAACGCAAGGTTGTGAAATGTCAGATGGTACAAACCACAAAAGTTTATTTTTTAAACTTAATTGTATAATTCATTTTAATATGTTTACCCTTTTCTTTGATGCTCTTAAATTACTTTTTTATGATACAGTATATTCTAAAACAAATTGATGCTATTTCTTTGTATTTATGCTATTTTGTCATTTTCCAAGTCATGTTTATTCTTTTTAATCATTTCAAATTTTGCATCCTACAAATTTCAAATGGCACCTTTTGAGCCTTTTGTTCTCTGCTCTCTTTGCTGTGTTTGTTTTCACTCTGTTTTTCTGGGGTTGAATTGTTGGTCTTTGATCCGGAATCCTGGAGTTTCTCTTTCCAACATACAAATGCAATATATATATCTCAGATTATGATAGATCATTTACCTAGTACCTGCATGCGCACATTGGAACATCCAGTCATAAATTCAGCCCTTTTAAATAAATAAGTTCAATCTTTAAATTGTATTCTTCCCTTAATTCTTTCCTTTTATCATCTGTATTATAGTATTGGCGTTTACAAAGGTTTTATTCTTATCAGATTTTTCAGGGAAAAGCTTAGTTTCAACGATGCCGTGGCCTTACAACATTAATAGCCCAGACAGTCTGAGCTCTTGGTTCAGGTGTTGAGGAATGTGGTAAGTGCATGGGTTTAAACTTTAACCATTTCATAGGTGCAAAACCATTCGCCCAAGCAACACACAAACACACACTGATCTCAGCATCTATTAGCGTCATGGTGCTCTCTGACCCATACGAGAGATCTGTCTCCCGATGTTGTGGGACCTTTGACCTTAACAGAGAGACTGAGCGTCAGACACTGACCAGCACGCCGCAGCAGGCCGTACAGGAACATCTGCTAGGGCCCCAGCGGAGCACGGCAGGGCCAAGAATCAACATCCTCCACCCTGAGAAAAACAGAGAAAACTGCCCTCATTCGGTGGGAAAGTCACACTTGAGCAATTGTTATTCAAATAAGTTGACCTCAGTATTGATTACAAGGTTTTTAAAGATGTGTTGCACCAACTAAATATTTAGTCAAGTGTTCCTCTAAACAAAGGTGGAATAATTTAAATAATACTTGATTATGTTCCTAAAGAATCTATAAAGGTAAGCACTTAACGTTAGCACAAGGGCATATACTAAATTTTGAACCAAAAAAGTTAAATTGTGTAAAATAAAGTACATTGTGTAAAAAGTAAAATAAAACCAATTTAAATAAAATGTAGAGAAAATAAATTACTAAAAATAGAATGAAATTGAATTTATTTACAAAATTGTATTCATTTAAAATAAAATCAATTATTTAACTTTATTCTCTACATATCTGCAGCATTTGTGTAGTTAACTTTTCAAATAGAAAGTCAAATATCAACAGTTGGACAACACATTCTCTGCAAATACTCACAATGCAACCACATACAGAAAAAAGGTTGTGTTGTGAGTATTTGTAGGGCGTTTCTGTATTTGGTTGTGTTGTGATTTTCTGTATTTGGTTGTGTTGTGAGTTTCTGTATTTGGTTGCATTGTGAGTATTTGCAGCGCTTTTTTGTATTTGGCTGTGTTGTGAGAATTTGCAGCACATGTGTTGTCAAACTGATGAAGATGTTTTCTTAATTTGCTGGTGTTTTTTCTATTTGCTTGCGTGTTGAGCTCTCTCAGCCACTGTCATTTTTTTTTTTTTTTTTTTGCGATTAATTGCATTTGATAAATTTGTCACTGTTGCAATATTAAACATTTTTAACTGTAATGATTAGCAAAAGTAAATAACTTGCACTAAAAATACAAAACCATTTTGCAGCTGAGACAGGGAGAACAAGGGATGGCGCAAGAAGGAGGGAAAGAAAAAAGGGTCAGCTGGGGTTATTCAATGGGCTCTAATACGCTCAATGAAGACATCTTATTGGGTAAAGGGATTACAAACCTGCTCCCTTTAGGCCCATGCTGCCTGCTTTCACCTCTAAGATTCTTACTCTCTTAATCCGTTTCTTACTAGAAAAGAGAGTTAGGGTTTTATATGAGGTCAGTGTTTGTGTGGTGCAGTGGTTTTGGGTCAGTTAGGGCTGTGCATGGAGACTCCAATGTATCCAATCTAGCAATGATACAGTATGTTATTTGAAGGGTTAGTTCACCCAAACACTGCCAAGATAATAAAAAAAACACTATAAAAGTGGTCAACGTGTCCATGTGCACTCAATAGTCTTTTGAAGCCATACAAGCCATTATTGTTTAAAAGTCACTGCTCCCTTTTGTATACCTACTGAAAAGATCAGTTTGGACATTTTGCTAAATATTTCCATTTTAGTTCCATTAGTTCAGTTTGGAAGGAGTGTGAGTAGATGTTTTAATTAATTTATCCACGCTTTAATAGTCTGTAGGACATCTGAAAGAAAAGAAAAGAGAAAAAGAGAGAACAGAAAACCATTCACTCATTTGATCAGGGTCAAACCTCTTTTTTTTTTTTTATCTCAATAGCAGCATACTTTACTGCTAAGTACTGAGTGTGAGAGGTTAATAGTGAAGAAAGGGAGGGCCAGAGGAAATGAGAGGAAAACAGTGTAAGAGGAAAAAGAGAGCATTGACGTCTGTGAGAAAAAGAGCATCGGCCAGCCACAATCCGCTCATGCTGTTCAGGGGGAAGCGTATTTAAATGTGACATGATGTTTGGGGTAAATGAGGTGACCTTAACCCTGTGGGTCAGAGCCTGCTGTGTGTGCGTGTGTGCTTTCGAAGCGGGGGTGGGGTCCTAATAACCCATCCCCCGTGCTGTGATTGACAGCTCTTGTTTTTGTGAGTTTTTTCCCAGGGATTGGAACATCCCTAAGCTCTTAAAACACTTTACACGACACAGATGCTGCTGGATTTGCGTGACATGCTCTTCATGATAGATTATCGTATTTGAAGATCTTGCTTTACAGACGTCTGTGTGTATGTGAATTAGTTATGAATAACTAATAAATAAATAGTGTGCAAAATGTGTAGGCTTATTTTAAAATGTAGGTAACACTTCATTTCGATGGTCCACTTTAGACATTCTACTAACTATAAGTGACTTTGCAACTATACTGAACAAAATTATAAACGCAACACTTTTGTTTTTGCCCCCATGTTTCATGAGCTGAACCAACGCAGTCTCATGAAAGTGCGTATCAATACCACGAATGTTATTTCCCGTGCCATTTATACGCCAAAAATGTTTTTTGCGTGTATATGCTACGCACTGAAAACCCCTTGGGTAGGATTAGGGGGAGGGGGTGCGTGCGTATCAGACGCCATAAAGTGCGTATCATATGCACGCGAAAACTGCGTATCATATACACGCAAAAACTATTTTTGCCGTATAAATGGCGAGAGAAATAACATTCGTTCTATTGATACGCACTTTCATGAGATCGGGCTGGCTGAACTCAAAGATCTAAGACTTTTTCTATGTACACGAAAGGTCTATTTCTCTCAAATTGTTCACAAATCTGTCTAAATCTGTTAGTGAACACTTCTCCTTTTCCGAGGTAATCCATACACCTGTGTGGTATCTCTGTGCATTCAAAATGGCATCAATAAAATGCACCTGTGTTCGTTGTCCATAACATACGCCTGCCCATACCGTAACCCCACAGGCCACATGGGCCACTCGATCCACAACGTTGACATCAGCAAACCCCTCACCCATACACGCTGTCTGCCATCTGCACTGTACAGTGAAAACCGGGATTCATCCGTGAAGAGAACACCTCTCCAAAGTGCCAGATGCCATCGAATGTGAGCATTTGCCCACTCAAGTCGGTTACAACGACGAACTGCAGTCAGGTCGAGACCCCGATGAGGACGACGAGCATGCAGATGAGCTTCCCTGAGACGGTTTCTGACAGTTTGTGCAGAAATTATTTGGTTATGCAAACCGATTGTTGCAGCAGCTTGTCCGGGTGGCTGGTCTCAGACGATCTTGGAGGTGAAGATACTGGATATGGAGGTCCTGGTCTGGTGTGGTTACATGTGGTCTGCGGTTGTGAGGCCAGTTGGATGTCCTGCCAAATTCTCTGAAACGCCATTGGAGACGGCTTATGGTAGAGAAATGAACATTCAATTCACGGGCAACAGCTCTGGTGGACATTCCTGCTGTCAGCAATCCAATCGCACGCTCCCTCAAAACTTGCGACATCTGCAGCATTGTGCTGTGTGATAAAACTGCACATTTTATTGTGGCCAGCCTAAGGCACACCTGTGCAATAATCATGTTGTCTAATCAGCATCTTGATATGCCACACCTGTGAGGTGTATGGATTTTCTCGGCAAAGGAGAAGTGCTTACTAACACAGATTTGACAGATTTGTGAACAATATTTGAGAGAAATAGGCCTTTTGTGTACATAGAAAAAGTCTTAGATCTTTGAGTTGAGCTCATGAAAAATGGGGGCATGTCAACTAACTCTCATTAAAGTATTAGTAGACTGGCTGATTAATATCAGTTAACACTTTATTTTGATGCTCCCTAACAGACATTCTACTCACTATAAATAACTTTGCAAGCACGTCAACTCATCCCATTAACCCAAACCCTAACACCTAACAGCCTACTACAGTCTACTAATAGTCTGAGAATTAGTTGACATAGTTGCAAAGTTACTTATAGTTAGTAGAATGTCTAAAGTGGACCATCGAAATGAAGTGTTACCCATATTTTAAAAAGAAGTTAAGAAAACTCTGTATTCGGAAAAATCAGTACTCACACGTTGTCCAACTGGCAACTTTTTGTGCTTGTGCTCAAAGACACAATGTATACTTTGGGACACGTATTTGAAACTGATACAGTCAGTTATATCTTAAGTGAATGTAAACGGTTAGGACAAAAACTATACTTGGGAGCTGGATCTGGAGAGGTCTAGTTGTGGTCTGGGTCTGTTTCTTGGAGGGTCTTGTCTCAACTACACCTGGTTCTAGATCAAAGTCTCAATGAGATTCTGGTCATACCACGGACCTATCTGGTCCTTCCTTTAGTGCAAGTCTAGAGGGTATTTTTCACACATTTTATCATCACAACAAATTATTTATGGTTGTGAAGAAACAAGAATGATTATCTCATCATTCAGTATGACGTTTTTCCACATCACTTCAGAGCTGAAGAGAGCAATTTATTCAGCACAGAGCCTATCAGAGACATAGTCATTATCTTTATCCAAACGATCCCTAAAACTCAGATCTTCCCCAGCAGGCGTGTTCAGGTCAGAGTCTGTGTTTAACGTAACCCCACGACCCCCTTTATTCAACAGCTCCAACAACAGAGAGCAAATCCTTTAACCCTGGGGGTGTGACACTCAACCTTTGCCACAGCTGCAGTCAGCTGGCCCGGGCAGGACTGAAAGACGTGGATCAGTGAAAAGCGAAGACAATCGTGCGAGTCAGGCTCCTCTGACCTCTCTCTCTATTGTGTGTCCCTCCCTTCCCCCCGTTTCTACTGTGAGAGCGATCGTGAGGCCGAATCTTCACAGGAAGAGTGATCCGCGCTGGGAAAGTCACTCCACTTCTGACATACACTGACCCATTTTCTGTGATCTGTTTTTCTGAGACTCGCAAAGAAAAATGCTTTTAAATGAAAATGATTATGCAGCTGCTTTGATCGTGAAGAGGGAAAGGTCTCACACGAGAGGGAGTCAGAGTTGAAGCGTTTGCATAACGATCTCGGTCAGTGCAATTGTGACTTGTTAGAAGATGAACAAAGCTGACATAGTATTTTTCTAATGTATGTGGATACACATATTGTTGATGTTGTCTGCTTTTATACAGAAAACTACCAGTTCACTGTAATTTTTAAACTGTCAAATACTTTAATAAATTTAAATGATAAACAAAATGCACTTTTACAGACACAGTTGTACACATAAAGAAATGAATAATACTTATAACAAATATGTATTTAAAATGTACATTCACATGAGCGTAGTTATATCAATGGCCCAGTAAAAGCCTGCCCCAATGACTTTTGATTACCTGATGGGACACACTTACAGCATAGTGTTATAAAAATGCAAGAAAGATTTACAGAGCTTTATTTACCCACTGAGGTAACACTTTATTTGAAGGGCTGTGCATAAGACTGACATGACACTGTCATAAACATGACATAACACCTGTCATGAACATGAAGGAGTCTTTATGAATGTTTATGACTGTTGTCATTAAGTGTCATTCGGTAAATTATGACACTTTTAATGCAAAGTTGACATTGTTTAAAATGTCTTTGTTATGACAACTTGACATTACCCAAGACAAAAATGTCTTGATTATGACAACTTGACATTAACAAAGACAGAAATGTCTTTGTTATGACAACTTGACATTAACCAAGAAATCATAACCTGTCAACCTGTCACAACTTTGGCCATCATGACACCATTATAACTGTGTCATGAATATTACCTGTCCTCAAGTAAAGTGGAACACATTGTACTAGTTATAAAGATGTCATTAAGTGTTATTACACAGCAAAATGCTTTAAGTTTGATAATTAGACCTGTTATGACATATTTGTGACAGGTTGACAGGTTATGATTTCTTGGTTAATGTCAAGTTGTCATAACAAAGACATTTCTGTCTTTGTTAATGTCAAGTTGTCATAATCAAGACATTTTTGTCTTGGGTAATGTCAAGTTGCCATAACAAAGACATTTTTTGTCTTTGTTAATGTCAAGTTGTCATAACAAAGACATTTTAAACAATGTCAACTTTGCATTAAAAGTGTCATAATTTACCGAATGACACTTAATGACAACAGTCATAAACATTCATAAAGACTCCTTCATGTTCATGACAGGTGTTATGTCATGTTTATGACAGTGTCATGTCAGTCTTATGCACACCCCTTCAAATAAAGTGTTACCCACACGGATTTTCAGTACTTTGTGAATGTAACAGACGACACGATTTAGTAGTTGTGTGGTGGCAGGACTCCAGACTGCAAACAAATAGTTGCATTTTGTGACCTTTTTTCCTGCTGGTGTGACTAAATTTTGACAGCGCTGAGAGATTCATTTAGAAAGCCTTTGAATTCGCTGAAGTATTAATAACATAGCTGCAAAATTTAATGAGAAGCAATCAAATCTGGCAAAGAGTTCTCTGTTATAAACCACAGATATGATTTCAGATCAAACAGCGCTGACGTATGGAATCCAAGAGAAACATTGTACCATGAATGAACAAGTTAAAGAAGGCTTTTCAATCCACAACATTCACCATAGATTTAATGTAGTAACGCTAACTGTAACCATGGTATTGTGCCAGAAATAATCTAATGTTTTTACATTACTCATCTCAGGCATCATACAACCTCTTAAGAGTGAAATTCAAGCCATTTTCAGTGACTTTCAAGTGTTTTACACTTTTTTCCACCACTTCAAAGCTCTAAATCAGGTGTGCCCAACCCTGCTCCTGGCGATCGACTGTCCTGCACAGTTCATCTCCAACCCTAATCAAACACACCTGAAGGTCTTCAATTAAGGTCTTAACAACCAATTAAGGTATTCAGGAGTACTTGAAAATTAAAGGCAGGTGTGTTTGATCAGGGTTAGAGATAAACTGTGCAGGACAGTCGAGCCAGGAGCAGGGTTGGGTACACCTGCTCTAAATAATAATCAATTTTAATGTTAATTTTAATGTGATAGAATGACTATAACCAGTAGATGGCGGCAGAGAAGCACTTATTGACTTGTTAGCCATTTGCACTCCCTTATCGCCCCGGAATCACCCCCCTAAACCCTCAATCACTATTCCCTACGTTAGTCCACTAATACTATTCCCTTGAAAGAGTGAATGAAAACAAGTGAGCGAATTTCGGACAGCCGTAGAACGTACATTGGCTGTATACTCGTTATCGCGGTGCAATGTGGGATAGAATGAGTACAGTCAATAACATCCACTATGGTTTCGGACACCACTACAAATGGCTGTCTCCTCAAATAATGCCCTATTTAAGGGTATCGGGGGTGATTTTGGATATGGAAAAGTATAAAGTCACAAAGTCTCATAAAAAACAAAAACTTTTCTTCAAATTGTAACTGAAACCCACAGAAAGCAAGTAAAGAGCGCTCCTTTTATAATCCCTGATGCTGTCGGTCAGTTCATTGTGATACTATATTACAACAATGGTACATTCCATTAGAGTACAATATTTACATTTTTCCCAATAAAATGAGATTTTTGCATGTTGATGTTGTTAAGTTAGTTTTATGTCAATTCAAACTCGGTGTTAAATTTCCAATCAATAAACATGTAATATTATTAGTAACTGCACTTATTAATGCAAAACAATAGTAATATCTTTATGGTTAAAAATTCCCCCAGAGCCACCAAATAAGGTGCTGGTCCCAGTGCCACCATCTGTAGAACTTAGTGGCACCAGAGCTACTGCTCTCAAATGTTAGTCAGGAGCCTGGGTGATTCTGATTAAGTGATAAAAAGTTGTTGCAAACATTTTACAAAATGCACATACTCATCATGCACCAATAAAATGTGCAAGGCTTTACATTTTACTACCAAATTATACATAATATCGCAGCAAAAGATTAACCTTTAAAGTGCCAAATGGCACACCCTTGACAAAAATTTTAGTGGCAATTTTAGTGCAATAGTTCGGTGGATTATATGCTCAGTATTTCTAAGTCAATCATTAACCAACCTCTTACTCAAATTATACTAGGCATTAGCCTTCGAAAATATTTGTCAATAAAATTACGCTTTTTAGAGTATGGTCTCCTCTCTCCTCCACTTCATAGCTTCCAGTGTGGCACTTAGCTCAGCCTCCTTGGTAGCGTGACGTTCGTTCATTACAGCAATTTGCTTCTCCAGTCGCCACAGCTGCTCCTGGTGCTTTTTTCGAGAACTTCTGTAAGTGGTTGAGACTTTACTGTTGAAAAAAAATGTTTGTGATTGATCCTATCATTCGCATATATGTGTGGTTGACATTTAGCTGTACACAGATAATGTTATCGCTAACTTGACACAGATAACTGCTCGCACTACTCTGAGCGGGATTCAAACCAGCGTCAACTGGCGTGTGAGTCGTGGATGCTAACAAGGATGCAAGTGCGCCTCTTGAGACCAGGAGAGTGAGGGTTTACTAACACAGCTTTTACCGGTTAGCCTCCTTTACACTGACACTAAACCCCATAAACTCCACTCCCATCTGGGTCACGGCACCAATGAAACTTGTCGTTCTTAGCCCATTCCAAACGAGTTTCAAATCTGCATCAACTGGCATGGGTAAAGATATACTAATAAGGACACTGAAGTCCACAGCCACTAGCATCAGTTGCTAGTAGGGGTGTCACGATTTCGATTTTAAATCGAAATCGATCGAAATTAAGTCACAATCTCGATAATCGAATTCAAAAATGGAATCGTCGATACTGCCACGCCCCCATGTCACGTCCAGTCGCTATATGCAAAGCGGAAAAAAACAGCGTTGAAGTGCTGCGAGTCCTCTACCTCAGTTACAGCCAGTCAAAAGATAGCATGGCTGCAGATGCAGGAGACCCATCGACAGGACTTCTGACCTCCTCTTTCACTAAAGTCGCCGGTGTGGGACAGTGGGAGTATTTCTGATTTCCAGTGAGTTATGTTGACAACGTTCACATTCGCGTTCAAAGTTCGCGCTTCAAAAAAGCCACCGTTTGCAAGCTCTGCTACTGTATGTGCGTCAGTGCGTGTACCATATTCTTCCACTTTTTAAATTAAAACTTTAAATTGACAAAAACAGCAGACTCAGAACAGTATAAATCTTTATACAATAAATCTAGCATGTCATATAACTTGATTCT
This sequence comes from Chrosomus eos, assembly GCA_036326025.1. NCBI lineage: Eukaryota > Metazoa > Chordata > Actinopteri > Cypriniformes > Leuciscidae > Chrosomus > Chrosomus eos. The sequence continues at coordinate 28,442,618 of CM070839.1, forward strand.
CCACCTCCACGAATGAGACAAGTGTCGTTCATTTCCGCACCTAGTCTATTTCTGCTGCACGCGCCGAGTTAAAGTGACAGCGCACAGTTCGTGGTCAAAATGAACATGACATGAAAATGTTGTAATTTCATCATAAATGCATTTAATTAAATTCTACATTAAATACTAATATTTTTCACAGTCATGTTTGTACTTTAAGACCGAGGTAAAGCAAGGAAAACATATATGTGTCTGTTAAACCGTGTTTTTTTGTTGTGAACTTGAATGTCATCTTCTGTGAATAAGACTGCAGTTACAAAAGAGAAAATACATGGCAGGTTATTTTGCTTAAGTTTCTAATTGACTGAAGATATAAGTTATTGTAACATTATTTTGTTAATAAATGTTTTAAATTTGACAATGTAGTGTGGTACATTGCGAACAAAGGTCATATATTATACTACATAAAAGTCTAGTCTAAAAATGGCATCGCAAACTGTGCTTAAAAAAAATACATGTAAAAATCGAGAATCGAATCGAACCATGACCTTAGAATCGAAAATGTAATCGAATCGAGGATTTGGAGAATCGTGACACCCCTAGTTGCTAGTGTGCCTCTTGAGGCCATGCGAGTGAGATTTACATGCACATCTCTTACCAGCTTGCCTCAGTTATATATTATATATGTCAGGATAGTTGTAAGCAAAGGGCTTGGGACTGTCAGATAGCTTTAATGGATAGTGTTTTCCAGGTCAGCTCCTGGAGGGCTACCTTCCTGCAGACTTCAGTTCCAACCCTGCTCCAACACACCTGATTATCTGGTTCAGGTGTGTTTGACTGGGGTTGGAGCTGAAATCTGCAGGACGGTAGCTCTCCAGTAACAGGGTCTGAGACCCCTGCTCTAGGTATATTAGACCTTCTTGTTATAAACTGGGTGATCATGTGACTATATCAATTGAAGCAATGACAATCATGTGAGTTCAGATACTCTAGTTGTTATGCTAATGATAGTGTTGTGATCTAAAGTTCATGTGGTTTTGGATTACTTGTAGTAGCGGGAGAGACGTGCATTCTCCTCTCTGTTGACCCTCCTCTGAGTGGTGCTGTCTGTGACCGCTGAGTCCAGCGACTCACGTAAAGCCGCCACTCTCTTCTTCAGTGATTGCTCCCTGCAACAGGAAGTAGAGCATCCACAGGTTAAGTAATGTGTATTTTTTCATGAACTGTATGGGTTTGTATGTGTTTTGATGTTTTTTTCCCACCTTTGCAATGCTGCTTGCAGTTCTCTTAGGATAGAGTGATTGCGAGGACCAGGAATTCCCCCTTCAACTTCTATATTTGCCAGATTTTCAGCAATTCTCTACAACCGAGACCAGGTATGTCACTTTTCAATGTTTTTGAAGCGTTATTTTTTTTATTGAATTTCTAAGAGATGAAGCATCTGGTAGTTGAACACATGAAGTGGTAGTTAACAAACCAGTTCATACATATTCACCTAGGCCCTGTTTATGTCTGGTATTAAGATGCATTTTGGTCGATCACAAGTGGATGACGCTAAATACAGGTGTAAACAAGGTCTGAAACATCTTGAGCTTGTCCACTTTCGACCACTTCCAGAGATAGTTGAAAACGCATTTGACCGTATTGCTTTCATAGTGTAAACGCTCATGTGGTCGAATGTGCCACAAAAGACCGTCTACTCTCCGACTACTGACCTAATGCATAAACATTATGGGAAGCACGCTAGTCAGATGGGATTTAAACTGACCCAAGTCTGGTTTGAAGATAAAAAATTTCCAAGCACAATTTTCTCGCACTATTCCTGATTTCTATCACGCACTTCGCCGTTGGTCTCGCGGCTGTCAGAGCAGAAACGAAAGCTGGAGCTCTCGGTTTTACATTCTCCGTTTTTCCGTCATCTTCAGGCCCGTTCAAATTTAAATTGCGTGAGCTTATTTTGTCCATTAGATCGAAAGATCGGAAAAAAACACACACATTTACCTGCCCATAGACCCTGCTTCCATTTGAAGAAATAGGGACAGAAGTGGTTGAAAGTGGACAAAAGAGACGGATTAAAACACCAGGTGTAAACGCGAATGTGTCTCCCTCGTCTACTTGTGATCCGAACGACTAAACGCATCTTAATACCAGGTGTAAACAGGGCCCTAGATCAGCTGGACTAACCTTCTATTGACAAATTAACTCTACAGATTCCTAATTGCAAGAACAATTGTAACGTCAATATTTCAGTGGCAGAGGGGCTGAAGTATTAAAGTGACCCTATTAAGCTATTTTAAAGGTTCCTAATTTTTTGCATGCAATTGTTTATATGCAGTCAAGGTATATTATTATCTTTCATAATATACATTGCAGCTTATTATTATGCCTATTACCATATGAACATTTCAGCTCTGGAGGCTTCAGTGCTTGATATATACAGTGATACGAACATTGGCATTGCTTTTTATGTCTAAATTCCAGTTTGGGTCATCATCTTCCTTTTGAAGTGCATGCAAAGTGGATTCGCAGCGGTAAAAACAGCGGTTTCCCAACATATCAACATTGCAAACCAGACTCTTCTAATTTCAGCTACAACTACAGTGTTTGAGGGCAGATCAAAGTAGACATTTTTAACGGGCAGCCAATGAAGACCATAGGCTGGCATTATGTGAATTTGTTACATTGTTATGTACGTCTGTAACAGGAAGTGAGACTGGAATTACCGATGACTCGTTTCAACGGTTCAGAATTGATTCTTTCTTTTAGGAGACAATATGTTTATTTGTCTTATACTTTGATCTTTAAAACTTTGCAACTCTTTTACCTTCACAAACAGCTATTACAAACTGCATAAAAGGTCATATTCGAAAAAGCATAATAGGGGGACTTTAAACTTAAGCTGAACATATTACCCAGGAGATATGGCATTTTGAGACCATGCAAACATAAACCAGTGGTGTCCTGCACTTGGGGGTCACCCTTCCAGCAGAATTTAGCCCTAGCCCTGATTAAACACACCTGGACATGCTAATCGAGGTCTTCAGGAACACTTCCAGGCAGGAGTGTTGAAGCTAAACTCTGCAGGAAAGTGGCCCTCCAGGAGCAGGATTGAACACCACTGTCCTAAACAGTCAGAGGTGAAGATATCACATTTTGCAGGCTATTAAAGAAAAATAAGCTTTTAGGTCATTCACATTATTTCCTATGTGAGGTCACACATTTCAAAGCACCTGCTGGGTGGCTCTCCTCTCCCCCAGCTCATCTCGCAGACTGTCCAGGATCAGAGCGCCAGCAGAATCTTGGGCACTCTGGACCATCAGCGCCAGGTCCAAACACCGTCTCTCTTTTTCCAGGAGCCGAAGATTCCCACGCATCTCTGACATCTCCTCCTGCGTAAAATTAAATCAAGTTACGAGAAATTGTAAATTTCCACTGTAAAGTAAATATGATAAAACTGCATTGCATCAGACTCATAATTTTGAACTTTTTAAAATTGCCCACCCTGACTGTCACCAGCTCATACAGTAGAACAGCTTTCTCTTCTTTGGTGTTTTTGGAAAGTGAACTGGTGCGACTTCTGACCCCTGCAAGTGTGCCAGTGTCGGGACTGATCTTGCCCTCTCCTGCTCTCCCCCGCTGCGGGATACACATTGTGGCCCTGTCCTGCTTCAGCCTGGCGATCCTCTGGAGAATTACACCAGCCTTGCCCTCAAACTCCTGCCCCGATAAGCTGGAGTGTACAGAAACAGAGACAGAGGCTTTTCAGAACTAAGATGACGTCTGTTTCATTATCAGACCAAAATAAGTGGATTGATAGAATTGGTTCGGGAAGGTAATTGCATTTTAAGCCCTTGTAATTAATCTAATTAGGATTGAAAATTAGACTAAAGCTTTGGTGAGATACTTGCACTCAGATTTGAGCTGCATACCAATTTCCATTGAAAATAGTATGCAAAGGTGAACAAATGGATTGGCAAGTTATTTATCAATGTATTACACTATAGAAACAGAGGTATTATAAAATAACGTTTTGAATTTTTAAAAAAAGCTTAAAGTAAAGTGTAAAAAAACTATCACTGCGTATCAATTTGCATACTATCCATCCTAAATAGTATTCAAAATTAGAATTAGTGTGTCCCAAATCATAGTATGTTGAAATGAGTAAAGCTTTCACGCCCGCGCATACTCAGCCGCCGGCCAAGCAGCTTCTACACTCCATTCCATGTCCGTCCTTTGGATACTACAGGGTGATTTACTTCGTGAATGGGACGAGAGCTGGGGAAAAAATCCCCCTTCAGTCGCGGATTGAGAATTTGCCGTGAATTTTGTTCTGCCTCGTCGCGCTAGCTCCTCTGCAGGCCGCTCACTGTGACCAGCCTCCTGCACGAGCCCCTCAACACAGTCAGACTTCTCAGCGACACCAGGGCGGCCGCCCTCGCTCTCGCTCTGACAGCCGCCACAGACCACCGCCTCCCCGGGGGCCTCGGCAGAGGATCGCGCTGATAACTGATCACTCGAAGTCTGCCTAGCAGTTGAGAAAAAGACGGCGCTCTCCCGCCGCGGCCGGACCGCCGTCAAAGTTTCGCCCTCTGTTAGTCCCCGCTCACGCGGCTACTACAGCAGTGTAGAGTAGAGTAGAGTAGACCTTTATTAATCCCCACAGGGGAAATTCAATGTCCATCAGCTTTAGTGTGTGTTGATTACCAACAAACATTCTCACTACTATACACGCATTAAAAAAAAAAAAAACACAAATAATAACAGTAATAAAAGAGTTAATAATAAAAGAGTCACACAACAAACTACTACTACCATTAGTAGTAGAATAATAGTCCACTTCAAGCAGATCCATTGTATAGCCTTATGGCGGCCGGAACAAATGACCTCCTGAACCTCTCAGTCCTGCAGCTCATAGAGGGAGTCGGTCACTGCGGCTGCTTCGCTGGGCATCCACAGTGTCATGTAGTGGGTGGCTCCTGTTACTGAGGATGGATTTCATCATTCTCCTCATTCTTTCCTCCACCAACTCGCCTACAGAGTCAACCCTCCTCCCCAACACTGACACACACTTTCTGACCAGTTTGTCCAGTCGGTTCCCATCTCTGGCTTTCATACAGCTGCCCCAGCACACCACAGCAAAGAACACAGCACTGGCCACAATCGACTGATAGAAGAGGTACAGCATCTCATTACAGACATGGAACGATTTTAACTTCCTCAGAAAGAAGAGTCTGCTCTGGCCTTTCCTATACGCTGCATTTACATGTGCTGACCAGTCCAATTTATGGTCCAGATGGACTCCCAGATATTTGTATGTCTGGACCACCTCAATGTCCACCCACTCAATTACCACCGGTAGATAGTGTGATTTACGCCTCCCAAAGTCCACTATCATCTCCTTGGTTTTAGAAGTATTAAGGAGGAGACCATTGCACCTGCTCCAGGTCACAAACTCCAAGATGACCCTCCTCTACTCCTCCTCATCTCCTCCCATCACACAAGCCGCCACCACAGTATCATCAGAATATTATTGTATATGGCAAGAAGGTGTACTGTATGTAAATTCTGATGTATATAAGGTGAAGAGGAAAGGGGATAATACAGTTCCCTGGGGGGCCCCAATACTTGTTTCCACAGTGTCTAAGACCATGTTCCCCAGTCTGACGTACTGTGGCCGCTCTGTCAGATAGCTGATTATCCACTCAGTAAGAGCAGGCTTCATGCCAAGATTCACGAGTTTGCCTCTCAGAATCTGAGGCTGGATGGTGTTGAATGCACTCGTAAAATCAAAAAACATCAGCCTCACATACCCCCCTGTCCCATCAAGAAAAGTGTGAACTCGATGAAGCAAGTAGAGCACAGCATCCTCCACCCCCATGTTTGCTCGATAGGCAAACTGCAGGGGGTCAAGTGCGCACTGAAGTTGAGGGCCCAGGAACCGAAGGAGGAGCCTTTCAAGGGTCTTCATAATCACAGACGTCAAGGCCACTGGTCTGTAATCCTTGACCCCGGAGGGTCTCCCACCCTTAGGCACTGGCACAATGCAGGATGTCTTCCACAGCTTCGGCACCTGACTGTTCTGAAGACTCCAATTAAAGAGTGTGTGCAGAGGAACCGCCAACTCCGCAGCACAGTCCTTTAGAAGCCTCGGTGGTATTCCATCTGGTCCAGCTGACTTGCCAGGACGCAATCTTCTGAGCTCAGCCCTCACCGTCTCCATGCTAAAATAACCACATTTTGGTATACAGCTGAATGGAGCAGGGTAGGAGACGGCAGAAGGGGTAGAACAGCCACTGGGTGTAAAAGAGCCGGAGGAGGCAACATAGATGGAACAGCCACTAGATGTAGCAGAACAGGAGGAGGTAGCAAGGCTGGCACAGCTGCTGGGTGGAGCAGGGCATGAGGCAGCAAGAAAGGTGAAACGGCCACTTGGTATCGTAGAACAGGAGGCAGCAGCCGAGATGGAACAGCTGCTGGGTGGAACAGAAAAGGTGGAACAGCCACTTCGTGTAGCAGAGTCGGAGGAGGCAGCATAGATGTACCCCGCCATTACCAAGCCGGTATCCCTTCCCGCTTGCATGAGCACAAATGCCGTGTTTACGGCGACCCAGAGAAGTCTCAAAAAGAGCGTAAAAGCCTCCTTGTGTAGAAAAGGTGCCCACAACACTGTGTTCACTCGTAAACAAAGCCACTCATGTTCCCGTGTCTCACACAGAGTCCACTCTCATAAAGCGGTCCCAACCCGCTCGAGTTTCAGAGTACAAAAGCGTGCCCGCGAGCCCCACCTCTGCTTACTCTGTTACACTGCCCATAAACTTGTGTAGAAAATGTGCCAACAACACTCTGTTCACTCATACACAAAGACACTCCTGTTCCCGTGTCTCACACAGAGCCCACTCTCATAAAGCGGTCCCAACCTGCTCGAGTTTCAGAGTACATAACCCTCATAGTCCCACCTCTGCTCTTTCTGTTACACGGCCCATAAACAACTCTCTGAGTGTAAGTCCCGCTGTCATAAACACTATGAGCGCGCTCACGCAGCCCGCGAGGTGCAGTGACGGGGACCAGGTAGCCCCCCTAGCGTTACGCTTCAAAGCGTGGAAAGCTATTCCGGGAATTTCCCAGTGGGTGCAAAACACAATAAGGCTAGACTATCGCTTACAGTTTCACCGCCGCCCTCCACGCTTCCGAGCGTGGCTAGAAACTACTGTGAACCCAGAAGCAGTGACGCTGCTCCGTTCAGAGATAGCAAAGCTATTGTGCAAAAGGGTCTATAGAGAGAGTTCCCCTATCTATGAGCGAGTCGGGGTTTTACGGCTGTTATTTTCTTGTTCCCAAGAAAGACGGCGGCCTCAGACCAATCTTAGACCTCAGATCTCTGAACAATGTTCTCATGAAGAGACCGTTCAAAATGCTCACTATCAGAAAACTCCTCGCGCATGTGCGCCAGGAGGACTGGTTCATTTCACTAGATCTGAAAGATGCTTACTTTCAGATCCAGAAAAATCCCCTTCACAGGCCATTCTTACGTTTCGCCTTCGAAGGCCAGGTTTATCAATACACCGTCCTACCGTTCAGCCGATCCTTAGCACCCCGTACGTTCACGAAGTGCATGGATGCGGCGCTCGCCCCCTGCGGAGTCAAGGGCTGCGAATACTGAACTATTGGACGACTGGCTGATTTTGGCACAATCACAGAGAGAGCTACTGTCTCATCGTACAGTTCTCCTCGACCATCTGAAAGCTTTGGGCAAAGAGCACACTACAACCCGGTCAGACTATCTCCTTCTTGGGTATAGAGCTAGACACGGTCACGATGACGGCTCATCTGTCTACACAGCGCGCGCGCCGTGCTCAGCATCTTGCCGCATCTTTTCAGATGAACAGACTCACACCTCTGAAAACTTTTTTCAGAGAATGCGCCCGCTTCAGCTCTGGTCGAAGAGGGGGTCTGGTCGAAGAGGGGGTCAAGTGCGCACTGAAGTTGAGGGCCCAGGAACCGAATGAGGAGCCTTTCAAGGGTCTTCATAATCACAGACGTCAAGGCCACTGGTCTGTAATCCTTGACCCCGGAGGGTCTCCCACCCTTAGGCACTGGCACAATGCAGGATGTCTTCCACAGCTTCGGCACCTGACTGTTCTGAAGACTCCAATTAAAGAGTGTGTGCAGAGGAACCGCCAACTCCGCAGCACAGTCCTTTAGAAGCCTCGGTGGTATTCCATCTGGTCCAGCTGACTTGCCAGGACGCAATCTTCTGAGCTCAGCCCTCACCGTCTCCATGCTAAAATAACCACATTTTGGTATACAGCTGAATGGAGCAGGGTAGGAGACGGCAGAAGGGGTAGAACAGCCACTGGGTGTAAAAGAGCCGGAGGAGGCAACATAGATGGAACAGCCACTAGATGTAGCAGAACAGGAGGAGGTAGCAAGGCTGGCACAGCTGCTGGGTGGAGCAGGGCATGAGGCAGCAAGAAAGGTGAAACGGCCACTTGGTATCGTAGAACAGGAGGCAGCAGCCGAGATGGAACAGCTGCTGGGTGGAACAGAAAAGGTGGAACAGCCACTTCGTGTAGCAGAGTCGGAGGAGGCAGCATAGATGTACCCCGCCATTACCAAGCCGGTATCCCTTCCCGCTTGCATGAGCACAAATGCCGTGTTTACGGCGACCCAGAGAAGTCTCAAAAAGAGCGTAAAAGCCTCCTTGGCTTGGCTCTGTGATTGTGCCAAAATCATCTTCTGGTCGAAGAGCCGTGTGTCTCACCGGGCGTGGACCACGGGCAGCCAGATGATAAAGGTAACGCAGACCTGTATTACAGCTCTGCAGCCATGGTCTGTGGCATAATCTGTTTGGAGAGGTTGGCGGTCGAGAACATGCTCACGCGCTTTCTCCCGCGCATTCACTGTCACCACGTGCTGACCCATTCGGACAATATAGCCGTGATCTCCTATCTAAACCGTCAGGGCGGAGTCAGATCCAGGAATCTCTTCCAGCTGACAGAACGCATCTTAGTTTGGTCTCAGTGTCACCTGCTCTCGCTCAGAGCGACGCACGTGCCGGGCCATCTGAACGACGGTCCAGACAGTCTGTCCAGGAACCCCATCCCCCCCGGGGAATGGTCCTTGCACACTCTTACAGTCCAAAAACGGTGGCGAATATTCGGCAGAGCAGAGGTGGACCTCTTCGCCTCAGCACCCACTGCCAATATTTTTTTTCCGAAGAGCGAGGATGCGCTAGCCCAGACCTGGCCCAGCCGCCCGCTTTATGCCTTCCCTCCCGTCTCTCTGCTACCACAGGTGCTTCAGAGAATCAGAGAAACACGCCACTCGGTGCTCCTCATAGCCCCGCACCGGGAGGGTCAGACTTGGTTTCCGGAGCTCACTCAACTGTCACAGACAGCCCCGTGGCCCATTCCAGTCAGAGCAGATCTCCTCTCCCAAGCTCGCGGCACGATCTGGCATCCCCACCCAGAGCGCTGGGCGCTACACGTGTGGGTGATCAACAACTACCCGTTGCTTTGCCAGAGGGAGTGTTAAACACGATCATGCAGGCTAGAGCGGCTTCTACAAGAAGGCTCTATGCATCTAAATGGTCTGTGTTCTCTGAATGGTGCACCGACAAAAATGTGGACCCACGGTCATGCGAGGTTCCCTCCTTGCTAAATTTTCTCCAAGAGAGGTTTGACAAGGGCAGGTCCCCGTCCACTCTTGATGTATGAGGTGTATGTGGCAGCCGTCGCAGCGTTCGCTGAACACCGGCGCGGCCAGTCACGGGGCAAAGATGGTTTGGTCGTCCGCTTCCTCAGGGGAGCTAGAAGGATGAACCCCCACGCCCGCTTCGGTGCCGATTTGGGTCTTTTCCATAGTTCTCGAAGCTATGAAAGCCCCCCCATTCGAACCGTTAAACACCGTGGACCTTAAGTACCTGTTGCTCAAAACCGTTTTTCAACTCGCACTCGCGTCAGTAAAACGTGTGGGAGACCTGCAAGCGCTGCCCACTAGCGCGTCCTGTCTCGAGTTTGGACCTAATGACTCCTTAGTCGTTCTCAAACCTAGACATGGTTATGTCCCCAAAGCGATCGGTACCCCGTTCAGGGCACAAGTTATCTCCCTATCGGCTCTGCCTGCATCCGATGACTCTAATCTCCTGTGTCCGGTCAGGACCCTGAGATTAGACGTTACTCGCACTGCTCTGGTCAGACGATCCGAGCAGCTTTTTGTTTCGGTCGGTGGGCGCACCAAGGGGTTGGCCGCCTCGAAAACAGACTCTATCCAGATGGATAGTTGATGCCATTGCAGCCGCATACGCATCAAAAGACCTGCCATGCCCTCTGGGCATCAGGGCTCATTCCACTAGAGGCATGGCCTCATCGTGGGCATGGTCCAGCGAAATTTCCATTCATGACATTTGTGTGGCAGCGGGATGGGCTTCCCCCTCCACCTTTGTCAGATTTTACAATCTGGAAGTTCCCGCCTTGCAGGCTAAACTACTAGCAGTCTAGTATGTTACAGCTCTTCTGGTTGAGCTGCACTTTAGGGAGTTATTCACACAGACCGATTTCGCTCTGTCCCTCTCTATCAGGTGCTTATGTACTACACATTCACCGGCCCGCTCTGCTGGCCATTTGTCACATGTACATATATTCATTCCCACTCATAGGGTTCCCCGGGGTTTCCCCTGGGACTCATAGTGGATGCTTAGCACGCACGGCGTTGACCAGGTGTTCCCGTAGCGTAAGCTAGTTTACGCAATACGAGAGAACCTATCATAAGAGAACGAATCGGTTACCTAACGTAACCTCGGTTCTCTCTAGATGAGGGGACGAGTATTGCGTTCCTGGCCGTGCTTGTGCTACTAGCGTTCTCGCTTCATTCCATGAAAAACCAGAGAAACAGCCTATTCGCGCCAGTATTATTCTCTCTGACCACGCCCGTTTCGGCGGGCTCTGACGCAATGAGAGCAAGTCAGACTCTCATTGGTCGAGAGTTTACTCGCTTCTCCTCATAGGGTTAAGCAGTTCTCTGTGATCGAACCAATGAGCTGCTAGCTAGCCCGCTCTTGGTCTGCTGCAGCTGAACTGCGTTGACAATAGATACAAATTATAGGATAATTTTTTGGCTTCAATTTCTCAGAAAAGAGGAATCTTTCCCGTAGCGTAAGCTAGCTTACGCAATACTCGTTCCCTCATCTAGAGAGAACCGAGGTTACGTTAGGTAACCGATTCGTTTTACATGCATGCAATGACAAAAAAAACTTTTGTTGTCTTATAATATGCATTTATTTTTACCTGATTTGCTCAGCGATTCCCAAATGATTCGTTTGACGACTCATTTTTCAAACCCCGCCTTTGCGTGACGCTAATCTGCGGTGATTGGTCAGACGACCCAGTCAGTTATTTTTCGCGTTAACCCAAAGCTTAAACATATTGATAAAGCACTGCAGTACTACAATACGCTCTATTATTTATGACAACTCCAATAACAACGACAAACATTTTACATATTTCAACAAAACACACACACACACACACACACACACACACACACACACACACACACACACACACACACACACACACACACACACACACACACACACACACACACACACACACACACACACACAACACTTATTGAGCATGCTACAAAACCCATAAAAGCAACAATTATTAACAGTACTTACAGGTTGTGATTCGGAGGAGGAAGCCGATCCAAATAAACTTGTACTGAACGTTCCTTCAGTATCAGGCGACCCGCGAATCCACACTTGAAAGCATTTATGTTTGTAAAGGAATCCTCATTAAAATAACGCGAACACAGCTCAAGGTGGCTATACTTGTGTGGCATAGTTGTAAATATAAACTCTAGCCACTGATTCTTCACATGCTCGTTCCTGGGCAGTGAAAAAAAAGTTCACTTTTGATTCGCACTTCAGAACAGCGTCTCGTCGACATGTTGTTTTCACTGTTTTCTGGCGCGCGCAATGAGTGGGCGTATCTTATTCAAATAACTTGTCTAAGTGACGTTGTAAAGCTAGAGAAAAAGCATCGTTTGTCTATCGATTCATATCAGTGACTCAGAGTCGACTCTTACTTTTGAGAGACAATAACTTTGTATACGGTGAACTTTCATATTTAAAACTTTGCAGGATGTTTTCGTTCACTTAGATCTATGTTACACACTACATGAATTAATTTTCAAAATTCCATAATAGGTACCCTTTAAATCAAGGAGGTAATCCATCAGCCGGAAGTTGAAGCCTCGCGGGAGCCGCCATTGTAGCAGAACTTCACCTGCTGTTAGCGTTCCATTGACTCATTTTGGCGTCACTTTGACAGCGAATAACTTTACATCTGAGGCGTCCAAAGACTCCAATTGTCCATTATTTATTTCTAAAGAAACACGACAATGTATAAAAAGGCTCCATTACTTTGTATCTTACGTTATGGCCCCGTAAGAGGACGTTTTTGTAAAAATAGGCTAACGATTGCATCATAACCACGACGACTTTCTGGCGCACAATAGAGACATTACCATATAGACAGGAGGAGAAGCTTGCATGCAATCTTTTACTGTCTATATGAGGCAATTCGGGGGACATAGAGGCATAAAGTCAAGGGAGAAGCCCATAGATAGAGAGTCCATAAAAGCAATGGGACAAAATATTTCAACAACGTTTTTGAGGAATTAGGTGATTCAGATTTGTCTTGCCACCGCTACTAGAAGATTTACAACTGTCAGACTGTCGTCACACTCAGTTTGAGCCTGCGCAGTTGCTCAGCCATCAGACAGGAAGTGCATAATCGGACTTCAGTCTTCTCCGTTGAAATCAATGGGGTCGCTGTGTCCATTTCTTTTACTGTCTATGGTTTAAATAGAGGGGTTTGAGTGATTAAATATCAGTAAGCTGATTAAAAGATATTTATTCAATGTTATCCACATTATATTTAATCTGCAACAGCATTGTGAACTTTTGTAGTGATACATTTGGTCATTAACTTTTAAATGCATTATTATGCAAATTGCAAACACATGAGGAGAGTTCTCCACATGTGAAGAGCCCCGACTGACAGATCACTCTGCTACTACATCATGTCTCTCTGAAACACCCACACAGAGGTCAGAGCCGAACCAAGATGCTTGCTATTGGTCAGCACTGCAAATTGTTGTGTCAGCGATCACCAAAGCAGTTTTTGCGTAGAAATATGTTTGGCTGATTCCCATTGCATTTTGCATATGTCGAGCAACAGTAAATATGATGCAAGAACCTGTTTGTTCTATTCTCAGCAGTGCCCTCTAGTGGACTGGAGGATGACTCGTCTTTGTCCGAATTCACATCTGTTAACTTTGAGAGGTCAGACTGCGGTGTGCTCACTTGTTCTGTCAGAAAAAAAAAACTGTATTTGTATGTGTATGTGTGTGTGGTTGTACATTAACGTGTTTATGTGTCACATGAGCTGTAATTCAAAGGGTGTGCAGCACCTGCGTTCTGTTGTTTTCTGGCTTCGCACAGGGATAGTAGGTCACTGTAAGCCTCCTCACACTCCTCACTGTCAATCAAAAAGCCATTATCAGCATACCACTCACACACACACGCTCCCAGTGCCAATCTTAGGGGCCAAAGGTCAAGGTTTACAATATCAAAAAAAGTCAAGAAAACAGTTTTAGGATCAGTTTTAGAAGCAATCGTGAAATGCCAAAGTGACTAAGCCCTGATCCTGGATCAGTGGCAGTTTTCGGCTCATGCAGTGAGACAGAGGTGAAGACAGCAGCACACCAGTATGCCAGAGCCATGTGTAGAGCCGAGCTGTCTGCCTCCTGTCGGCTAAGACTCATGCTCAGCTGCTCTGATTCTCCTTTCCTCCTGACCAGTGCACCATTCAGACGCTCATTCCGAGCTTTCAGTCGCTCCAGACACCTGCTCACACAAAGCACACCTGTCAGAAGAGATTCAACAGTTCCAGCCTTTCAAATTCTACAAAAATTACTGCTGGCCTCGCTATTTTACCAACACCTTAACTCAAAGTATTAAGCTGTTATGCGGCAAGAAATAAAAATTCACCCAATCTGTTTTCTAAAAGCATCCATTCATGTTTATTTTTTTGTTGCTTTTTGACCTCGTAATTCTTCAAGGTGAACTAAGTAACTTTTTTACCTTAACGAACAGCTTTGGAGTCATTGTAATGTTTATATCACTGATTTCGTGTTGAATGGTGGTCGTTGTTAAGACCTTTCTCCATCCATTCAACAATAGAATTTTTTTTCTAATTTTTTTCTTAATTTTCTTAAGGTCTTAATTTTACACGATTTTGGGTAGGCAGACAATAAAAAAGGCAAAGAAATCCCATAGTCTAACACAGGTGGGCAACATTTCCTATGTAGTGATCAGAACAACAGAGACTTGGGGGTGGACTCTTAACTTTTGACAGTGAGAAATTACCCTAGCAGCCATTCAGAACAGCCTAGCAACCGCGTAGCCACTCAGAACACCTCACCAACCAGTCAACAACCATCCAAAATGCCCTGTTTTGCACCCATATGTAATTTTTTTTATTATGTTTTTTGAGATGTTTTTTATTAGACTAATGTCCAGAGATTATCTAGGTGAGTGAGGAGAGAATAGATTTAAGAGGTCAGTATTGATGAATAAAGCTATTAATCTCTCACCTCTGCAGCTTTTCGATCTCAGCCTGTAGCACAGAGTCAACGGTGCAGGGAGATGAAGGGGAGTCCGGCCTGGAGCCAGGCAGTTTGCGGGACAGCAGAGGGGATCCAGGATATGGAGGAGAGGAAAAGCAAGGGCTCGAAGTTCGACTAGAGGACAATGATGGACTAACAGGAGGAGAACGACTCACTCCATACAGCCACTTCCTCTTCAGGTCCGCCAACTGCCGAAAGATGAGTTCAACGACAGCGAAAGTTAGAAAATTACAATTAAATGACGTAACGTAATGAACATTATTTCATCAAATTACCTACTTGAAGACTTTTTAACTTATTAGTACCATAAGAGTATTATTACTTTGAGGTTCTGATGTTTCATCGAATAATGTTTCAGTGGCATATGAACTTTTAATATTGAAATATATTTTAATATACGCAATCATATTTTAATATATTTTTAATATATTCACTATATGTCAAATGGTACCATTATTTGCTTTAAAATGTAAAAATTGGGAATATCCCAATAAACCTTTTCCTCCAGCCACTTTTTCTCGTCCTCAAGATCAATCAGCATACTTTCAGCTCCTATAAGCTCTTCCTGATGGCTCTTCAAGGAGGTGTTGAGGTCTTGGTTGTGTTTGTACAGTGAGAGAACATCCCGCTGATACTGACGTCTCTCATCAGGGGGAAGAGCAGAGGGGTATGAGATCCCCAGATCGCTCTCCATCTCCTCCAGCACCTGGATCAGATTACAGAGATCAGAGCCTGAGGAGTGTTCAGATGCGGTAGAGTACATACTGAGGCTGGACGAGCACCTGTGTGACCTTCACCCAGCTCTCCCGGCCCGCAGAGAGATGGTGTGCTTCAACTCTCTCAGAACTCTGAGTTTGCAGCCTGAGCATCTTCCTCCCATGAGCGCTAGAGGTCTCGAGAGCAGAGAGAACCTTCTGCAGCTCGTTCCAAAGATCACTGCTGCCCCCTGCCGAAAAACTGACTTTTTATGTACATTTCAAAAGTATTGTTATATTCAAATTATTCAGACACTTATTAAATTAACTACAAATTTAAAGAAAATGTAGCAAAACACCACTAATAATGTTGAAATGTATTATTATTATAACATTAATAGTCTCAATTTATAATTATTCCAGTCAAATTCCTCAGCCTTTTTGATTATTATTTAATTAAAGAATAGAAATGTAGAAGGTTATTATTATTATATAATTTTATTGTATATAAAATATTATATTACAATTATATAAATTAATAATATTAATTTGAATACAATAACGTTATTAATTTATTTTATTATTAGTGTTATTTTCTTTTGGTGAGTTTTTTTGTAAGATGAATGGATATGGAATGAATATCAATATGGATGAAATAATGTTGAATGACTTTCGAAATGTATTTAATAACTTTTATAATTAATTATAATATTACACCTTTAGATGTTTGCACTCATTACGAACACAATTCCTAGATTTAGAAGTATTAGTTTTTCTCCCAAATTCATCCATTTCATTCTTACAAAATAATCTAAAGAAAATGTTGCAAAACATCACTAATTATTTTGAACATCGGTCAAAATTCCTAGAATTTTTTATGATCATTATTTTTATTAAAATTAAAACAGCAAAAGTATTTATTAATATTATTATTATTAATAATAACTTTTTAGTTGTTTGCACAACTTAAGTTCTTTTTTTTAAGTTTTTGATTTTTAGTTTTATTTTTCCTTCCAAACAAATAAAAATAATAAAAATCCACATGAGTCTTAATTTAGAAAACATACTTGCATGCGTATAGGAAATGTTAAAGTTAAAGTTTAATAAGTAGTTTTGCATTTGGAAACAAAAGTCTGGCAGGACCAGTGGTCCAGTAAATAGCAGGCTGTCCGTTCTGACACAGCATTTACTGTGATTGACGATGAGGCATTGCATAAACAGAACGTGCCTTCTGAGTCCCTGCAGATGTTCTTGGTCTTGGTCTCCACAGATGCTGTGCCAGCGTCCACCGCTGTGAGGCTGCAGGCCGGAGATCTCAAGCCCTGCTGCGGGACGCACCCACTGACACACACCTGACCCTCAGATGGTTTCATCTCTCTGTGAGAACAGACCCTTTCACATACTGTGCTTTTACAACAAAACTACATAGTTTGCAATTGTTTGAGACGGGTGTTACCGTGGTATTTGTAGGGAGTCCATCTTCCTGTTGAGCTCAGAAATGATCTGCAGTAAAGTGCTCACCTCCGTCTCACACTGCGCCAGTTCAGAGTCCGCTGACACCAGACTGCCCGATCTCTGCTGGAACGTGCCACTTGTGTGAAATAATGTGCAAAACCAGTCTTTACTTACTTCAGATAAAGAATTGAGCTTGGTTGGGTTAGGCGGGATGACACTATCAACTGGCAAAGATTTAAGTATAAAAACTTTAATTCAATATAGCATCTGCAAACAAAGGATGCTAGAGCTCAGAACTAAATTCAATGACATTTAAAAGGAGTAGTTCAAAACATTCACTCTGATTGTTCCACTAACATGGCAACCAGGAAGAGTCCGAACAGTTTCATTTGGATCTATATTGTTCTATAATGTAGATTTTTTTCTTTGTACATCAAAACAAACTCACGAAGATGCCTATAAAACAATATGGGTGTTGTTGGTTTTCTGCACCCTTTTGTTCTGAGGGGAGGAGGAGGAAACAGGCACATCCTGAAACTGCACTTCCTACAGCTGCATTGTGAAAAATAGCTCTCGACCTGTTGTTCTCAGTATTCAGATATAAATATCATTTAACTATATGGTTTCAGGACCTCTTTTGCTGGAGATGTTTCTGCCAATGAATTGAGTTTGGTTTGAAACTGGTGACTATTCTAAATTCCCCTGCAGCAGCACTATAATATACATTATTCAAATAAGATTGTTACTAAAAACAAATACTGGTTTACACTTTACAACATTGCATTAACGTGTTTGAAAACAAAAACAATTTTTCTGCTTTTTGGATCAGATTGAGAGTACATGGCATCTCTGTCCCAGAAACTCACCTGTGTCATTTGTCCTGTCCTTAGGGAATGTCCTGAATGAACGAGTGATCCAGTGCTGTCTCTGTCTCTTCTGCTCGCTGAGCTTGTGAAGCTTGTGAAGCGTGTACGCCGTGAGCTTCAGCACATCCTGATCAAACGCTCTTCTTCTCCACTTTACTGGGCTAAACCTGCTCTCTGCTGAACACATCTCTTCTCTTGATTGTCGTCTCCACCCACTGTGTTTTCTAGATCTTTTCCTGTTTGGTTTATTTTTGACTCTCTGTCTCTATAGAAGATTATTTTATAAATCTTATTGTTTATAAATAAAGTACTAATTTAAATTATCACTACAGTTTTTATTGATTACTACAGTACAGTGCTACTATTTGGTAACATGAAAATGGAAGACTAAAATATTCTGTATGCTAAATTATTTAGCCTACAGGAGAAACTGTAAGTTTATATAAATTAAATTATTCAGGATAAACCTTCACAGTTCAGGGATTATTAGTGAATCTGAAGCTGTAAAAATAAAGAGTATATTCTTCAACTGCCTATCAACTGTTTTTAAGATTTGTGATTTAATAAATTAGGAGTTGTTTTGTAATTCAGACATTCAGTTGATATAACCAAAGTGGACTTTGAGATACAGTGGTGGTAAAACTGTACAATAAGGTCTGTGTTAAAATTAGTTGCATTAACTTAAGAAACTAACAACTCATTTTTACAGCATTAATAATGTTAGGCTATTAAAATGGTTTCAAGTTAGTTCACAGAGCAATAACTATTGCTAACAAATACAACTTTTGATCTTAAGAATGTAGAATTAAATGTTTGTTACATTAACTCAGATTAATTAATGCTGTAGAATTGTTCATTGTTAACTAATGCAGTAAACTAATGTAAACAAATAAAATTGTTGTTTAATTTTTAAGTGTTATAAGTATGCGTAACCTACCTTATCCTTCTCTGGTTATTGTTTTCTCTGACTTGATTTCTATTTAGTTTAGTTTTTGTTGTTGAGGTGCTGGTGATAGTGGCTGATGGAGAAAAGGAGTCATCTCGATCATCGCTGTCACTTTTTTATTCAGCCGTCCAATCACAGTGGCGGAGGGGCGGGACAAATACCACACTGACCAATCAATCTTCACCTTCTGCTTGTGCAACTAAACAACAACAACAAGACATCTCTTCATCCAAAATGAATGCCAGAGCAAGTACGTGACATTCTGTGGACTTTTTTATGTTCAGAAACAAACTATTTGCGAAATCAGACATTCCGTATATCATAGCACAGCACATAATAGTGTCTCTACTAAAAACCGCTACGGAGAGAAGGCGTTTTTTTTCAGAAGCAGGGCTGGCAACGCTCCTCCAGTCCGCTAGAGGCGCCAAAGAACAGAAACTCTTCAGCACTCCGCTTCTGAATGTCACCGACACAGAAGCGAACGAGGAAGTGTTACAGAATAATTTTGTGATCTATTTTTCTCTACTAAACTCATATTTTCATCTGTTGTATGTTCGGTAAGTTATTGTTTTACGTTATTTCGCTATTCTACTTGTGCTGCCTGTTTACGTTACATTTCTCTTATGTTTATTAAATCACTGTTTTTGCTTTATTCAAACAAACATTTAAAAACGTAACTTACCTTAAAAAAAGCTAATTTAGGTTTAGATTTTAAGATAATTCCTATTAGAATACTAATTTAATATGTTACGACTGGGGTTTTTATTCAAATCATTTGATAACTGTTTGCTTTTACTTAACCCTTATTCTTCAAAATGTTAAATATAAATGTATTCTGAGTATTTTAGTATATGTTTGGTTTATGTGTGTGTGTGTGTGTGTGTGTGTGTATATATATATATATATATATATATATATATATATATATATATATATATATATATATATATATATATAAAATAATTTTATTTATTTTTTACTGTTGTTTACTGTCTATGTGTTGTTACTGTCAGGTTGCGATGGAGACCCCTGAGCCCGGACATGCAGATGGAGAGGAGCGTATGATGGACCTGAGACCCAGGACCCGGTCAAATCCGGAGGGTGCGGAGGACCGGCGCAGCAGCACTGGAAGCCTGAACAACAGCAGCCTGGCCTCCCCCCCGCAGCCGGCCGTGGGCAGCCGTGTAGAGGGAGAGGGAGAGGCGGCCAGCTCCGATAGCCCCCCGATGCCTGCTACCACCATCCCAGCTGCTGCCCCTGCCGCTGCCACCGCCCCTGCCCCTGTCCCTGTCCCTGTAGCAGCGGCAGGAATCAGCACAGTCAGCATGCCTACGCTGGCTTCTGCAGTGAAGGAAAGACCTAAACCCACTCAGCCGTCCATGGCCGCCCAGATCCCCCCATCAGCAGAGTTACATCTGCGGGCACCACGGGTCAACTGCCCCGAGAAAGTTGTACGTCGTGTGGCAATAAACACAACTTCACAATATTTGCATCTGAAAACACGTTTGTCATTCAATTATATCTTTCTTAAACAGATCATCTGTTTGGACCTTTCAGAGGAGATGTCTCTACAAAAACTGGAGTCTTTCAATGGGTAATTTCATATTTTGTTATTATTAAATTATTTTTCTTGATATACACAAAGTAGATTTTTTTCATGTTTTCAAAAGCAGTCTCTTCTGCTCACCAAGGCTGCATTTAATTTGATCCACAATATAGTAAAAACAGTACAATTGTGAAATATTTTTTTACCATTTAAAATAAATGTGAACTTTTTAATTGTGAATATATTTGAACTTTTAAAAAAGTATTTCACAATATTACTGTTTTTGCTGTATTTTGTATTCTGCTAAATGAATAAATGTAGTGTTTTCTATTTGAAATAACAAATATATATTTCTATTAATGCTTTGCATTTCCAGATCCAAGACAAACGCCTTAAATATTTCACAGAAAATGATTGAGATGTTTGTGAGAACCAAGCACAAGATTGACAAAAGGCACGAGTTTGCTCTGGTGGTGGTGAACGATGATGCCATGTGGGTGAGGACAAAACACAGCTTCAACCACACTGTCATTTTAAAAAGCAAACGTTTCTGCCATTAAATTAAACTGTCTTTTGGGTAGTTGATAAATGGGTCAGTGCTAAAAAAAATGAAGAGAATGAGTCTGTTAATTAAATCATAAATATTTAATTTCCATTAAAAAAATTACATTCTTTCAAATCACTTCTTTATTTCATAGAAAATGTTTTGCTTTACTGCCAGTGTCATTTTAGTATTAATTATATAATATTATTGTATTTATTATAGCTTTTAATTTTATATTTTAGTTTATTAATTTTGTTATGCGCTTTTGTCATTTGTATTAGTTTTTATATTTCTATATAGATTTAATTCATTTTTATTTCAGTTTTAATATTGTACTTCAACTTTTTATTTATTTATCTATTTATTTGAGTTTGTCTAATTTCCCTTTCATCTAATATTTACATTTTATTTTATTTAAATAAAAATAACTACAGTAATTGTCATTTTTCTTTCACAGTTATCCGGCTTCACCTCTGACCCGCGAGAGCTGTGCAGCTGTCTGTACGACCTGGACACCAACGTCTGCGAGTCCTTCAGTATCCTTATTTTTAGAGTTAGGCCCATTTTGATGTGCTTTTAGAATCAAGTCGGTCCATATAAACATTGAAAGCAGTGATAATTAATCATGATCAGACTAATCATTTCTTTAACTGTTACCTGTAGATCTGGAAGATTTCCTCAATGTCATGTAAGTCTTTTTTTTCTTCTGTTTTTGATCGTTTGACTTGTATGATTTTAATCTGTTGAATTTCTTTCTCTTGTAGTTTGCAGAAAATCGAACTTCCTCAGATGGAAAACATCCAGACCATCCCGCCTCCTTTTGTAGTTCGGACTCTCCTCATCTTCAGCCGGCCTTCTGGCATGCTTCAGTTCAATCCTCCTGATGCTGTCAAAGTAAGCCCATGTTACTGTACAACCATGGGACAAGACGTTCTGGATCTATTTATTTAAAAAGAATTGAACAAGCAATTCCCTTACAGTGACTTGACTGAACCATGTTTTCGTATTTCTGAATTAAAATTAATTTTGATATTTTTGCGGGGCATAAAAATCCCAAAATATGAGGGTTGGTACATTTGTTCTGATATCACATAAAGGCCTTAATGATTCTTGAAACCTAATCAGGAAGTTTTATTGTATAACTATAGCTTGTATATAGTTATATTATTTTTAGGGGCAAAAAAAGTCTGTTTTGTCAAAATGTTTGAGATGCATGAAGCACTGCTCACACAGAAGTGACTTCCAAACCAAGCCGCTTTCTGTTGGTCAGCACAGTGAATCCCGTTGAACTCATTGCGAATTTTTGTGCAGGGAAATCTTTCAGTGCTGTGTAATATTCCAGATCATTTGGAGTTCATGCTCAAACAGCAAAATTACACACTAAAGAAAGTTAAAAATGTGAAAAAGCTTAATAGGAGCCCTTTAAAGAACTTTTGTCCACCAAATCTAAGTCATGTGGTGCAACCAACATGCAAATATATGCAGGGGGAAAAAAAAACAGGAAGTTGTATCATAGAGAGGTGCCTTGAAGTCGGTTTAGTCTGAGTTACGGTTGAACCCCTTAAAAAAACTTAAAGACGTGTAGATTAATAGTTTATTGCAAAACAAAATGCTTTTTTTATTTTGAAAAATATATTTAAATACTTTTTGGAAATAACTATTAAGATGTGTACACCCACATGTATTGTGAGGAATATTTACTTAAAGGGCACCTATTATGGCATTTAAAATGTTCCTAATGTTGTTCTGGGAGTCCCCAACAACAGTTTTACATGCATGCAATGACAAAAAACACTTTTGTTGTCTTATAATATGCATTTATTTTTACCTGATTTGCCCACCGACTCCCTAATGATTCGTTTGACGACTCATTTGTCCAAACCCCTCCTTTACGTGACACTAATCTACGGTGATTGGTCAGATGACCCAGTCAGTTATTTTTTGCGTTAACCCAAAGCTTAAACATATTGATAAAGCACTGCAGTACTACAATACGCTCTATTCTTTGACAACTCCAATAACAACACAAACATTTCACATATTTCAAAAAAGAAAATGACATTGGAGACCTAGAAGCTGCGCTGAGTGTAACTTACACAACAGACACACACACACACACACACACCACATACTTATTGAGCATGCTACAAAACCCATAAAAGCAACAATTATTAACAGTACTTACAGGTTGTGATTCGGAGGAGGAAGCTGATCCAAATAAACTTGGTACTGAACCTTCCTTCAGTATCAGCCGACTCGCGAATCCACACTTGAAAGCATTTATGTTTGTAAAGGAATCGTCATAAAATGACGCGAACACAGCACAAGGTTCGGGTACAGTTGTAAATATAAACTCTAGCCACTGATTCTTCACATGCTCGTCCCTGGGCAGTGAAAAAAAAAGTTCGCTTTTGATTCGCACTTCAGAACAGCGTCTCGTCGACATGATGATTTCAAGTTTCACTGGTGTCTACGGCGCGCGCACTGAGTGGGCGTATCTTATTCAAATAACTTGTCTTTGTGACGTCTCAAAGCTAGAGAGAAAGCATCGTTCGTCTATCGATTCATATCAGCGACTCAGAGTCGACTCTTACTTTTGAGAGACAATAACTTTGTTTACGGTGAACTTTCATATTTAAAACTTTGCAGGATGTTTTCGTTCACTTAGATCTATGTTACACACTACATGAAAGGTAATTTTCAAAATTCCATAATAGGTACCCTTTAATGATTACACCAGATGGCATTTTTAGTCAGTGAATTTAAATTTTTAGTTGAAAATGGTTTCTCAAAACCAAATGAAATTAGATTTAAAAATATTCTTTATATTACAGCTTTAAACAAAAGGAATCATTCATCACCAAAAGAGCAATCCTGTATGTCTCGAATATTCTCTTTCCAGAAAATGCTGCAGTCTCCATATTTCTTCTTTGATGTTGTGTATCTTCATAATGGAACTGAAGAACCGGCTGAGGACGCGAGCTGGAAGGTTTGAGCTTTCTATGATTCACTTCCACCAACTCCAGTTATTATTCGCCTGTCTGTATACGTTTTTATTCGTGGTAGTGAACCTTTGTGGCTGTATTTTCAGGACGTGTACACCACCTTCAGTGAGCTGGACTCTAAGGGCATGTGCTATCAGTTTGAGGTGTCTCTGTGTGGTCCTGCTATCGAGCTGCACAACTGCATGGCCAAACTGCTGTGCCACCCGCTGCAGAGACCCTTCCAGAGCCACGCGTCCTACAGTCTGCTGGAGGAGGACGACACGCAGGAGAACGAAGCCACAGTGTGAGCGTTTACTCAATATACCCCTAGAGACTGATGATGAACTCCAAAATGAAGGAGTGACCTGTGAATAACTGCATATATATGGCCTTGTCCACTTTTTCTGTACTGGGAATGTCTCTTTTATTACTTTTGAAAACATCAATGACTTAATTTACTAAAGCAGCCGTAACCACATGGCTCAAGAGCTTATAGTGGAACAGTCAAGTATTGATGGTTTGATCTTTGCACAAGGCTAATCAGATCATTTTGAGAATGTCAACTGTAAATGTTCTGGTTTCTGAAGAGAAAGTTATTTAACATCTATTTGTTCTGTGGTGGAGATTCCCGGTGAGGGTTCATCTGGACAGCATCTAATAAATACTGTTTGCTTGCTCCTGTCAAATAAATTAAACGTAAATGCTCTGGACTAGAGAGGTTCCTTATACTTCTATACAGTCCACAAAAACATGGTTGATGAGAAACAGTACATTGTTGACAATGTTTTTTTTTTTAAAAACGGTCATTTAGTTCAGACATATTTTTGAGTTAAAAAAAATATCTATATTTAGAGGGAATAGTTGATGCTATCCATCATAATTTGATTAGATGGTGAAAATCATTCTATGATTTTTATTAACTGAATCCCTCATAAACATTATTTTGTATTGATGTACTGTATGCTACACTGAATTGTTTATTATGTGATGTACTAAATGTATATCCTGACAATAAAGTTCTGAAAAGTGAATTTTACATTTTGAGTTATAGAACAAGGCACATCATTTAAAAGTAGTGGCAATTTTGTTTTGTTGTCCTGAAGATTGTAATATCAACTATAGATACTTTGAAAACTTTTAGTAAAGGTTGGATTAAATTAAAGCAGAAATACAATTGTGTGACCACAAGAGGTCGCAAGAGAGTACAGCCGAACAACAGAAAACCTTCATAATTAATATTTAATTACTTTGTTTAATTTACCTTTGGGATTATTAATTGGAATTGTTTGTGATTTGCTTTGTTTTGATTCTTTGACCACAGAAATTTTGTATCCTGCTATTGAGCAGCACTAAGGTTCACAGATAATAGTCGGAAGAGTGTTCAGGTCACATTTCTTTTTCGGTGTTATTGTGTTAATAATCATTGACCTCTTTCACTTTGCAACCACCCAAGTTCTGAGAAGTATTTTGAGAAGTATTTTCCATAACAAGATGGAGAAAAACCTAATTCAAGAGGCTACATTCTTAGAAAGGGTCTTTAAACACATGCCAACACTAAAAAAAACTATGGCTATAGAAATTATACCATAGAAGAATGTTGTTGTTTTTTTTAGTTTAAAGAACATTTTAATCATATAAGAAGAAACCTTTTGTCCACTATTAATAATTTTTTGGGGAATGGAACGGTTCCATGGATGTTAAAGGTTCTTCTTGGAACAATAGATGGCAATAAAGAACCCTTTTTTTGAAGATTTAAGTGTACCCACGAATACTCTGAGTGGCATTATTCATTTTTCTTGTTAACCTAGTGTTGTTCCAATGATCCTAAAATTTCACCAAAAAAATTACATTTTGGATGAAATAATTTATTTTAATGAAACAAATTTTTTGAAACACTTTTTTGATAGCACCAAACAAATGATTGGAGTAATGAATAGATCTTGAGCCCTCGCTCTGATATCCTTTAATAATCTCCACAGCTCATCTGTCTTTATTTTCAAATGTTATCAGTGTTCGTCTGTCTTTTGCAGATTCAGCTTCCTGTTTTTGTCTTAAAGCTCACCTGCAATCTGTAAGGGATTTTGTGAGAACTTTTAGTCAGTTTTAGTCACCCTCTGTAAATGACTTTCCGTTGAGGATGGATTGGCAAAGAGACAATGGCCTGCAGGAAAACCCCTGACTTACTTTATGTTCCCTCTTCACACTCTCCCAGACACGGCTGTCAGCTGCGAGCGTCATCACTAGCCCAGGATCAAACGTGCTGCCGCCTCCTGGGCTTCTGGGAGAGTTTGTTATTCATTCCTGCGAGGAGGATGACGGGTCACCATTGTTGTCCCTCCGACTCCACCGATAGTCTCCGCGGCTCTGCAGGAAACCGTTTCGGATGGGTTGTTTTGATCATGTGTGTTTATGTATCTGATCTGATCCAGGAAGAGATGGAAGGACCCGCTTTTGTCCTTTGGAGGAATATTGTTTTTCTTGGCCAAAGTGGGCGATTCCAAAATGACACTTGATATAAAATTCATTACCTCGTTATTAAATATTGAGAAATAACAATATGGACGCCAAGAACAGCTAATCCCAAATCCCACAGTGAAATGATGAAATAAGTGTTATGGATAAGTCTTGATGGTGGTCTGCATTGCTTGTCAGGGTTGGGTGTGATTTATGAGGGAAAGTAAGGGAGGAGCTCTGGTTTGTTTCTCTCTGGAGATCTCCGTAGGTTCAGCGTGAAGCACCGATAACCTCTGGAGCTTTCCTGTGGAGGCCCGGAAAGAGTCACGGCGAGGGAAGTGTCTCTGCATTTATAAACACAGCTACCGCCCCTTGTCCTGCTAGAAGTGTTTACATGTCTTTGCCCACGAGTGTGACAGCACTGCAGGGTATTTTGGTAACCTTTTAACCATTGCTTTTTCATAACAAAGCTCTAGAGTCCCAGTCTTCAGAAGGTTCATCTCTTTCCCACCACTGGACCGCAGAAATGTACAACAACAGCTACTCCCGGGCCACATTCGGGCTGGAGGCGAAACAAATCCACAAGGCGAAGGGGAAAAGCTGCGGCTACTACATGAGGATCGTGTTCTTCTTCTCGTCTCTGATCCAGTCCCTCATCATCGCCAGTCTGGTGCTCTTCCTTGTGTACGGCCAGCCGGAGAAGACCGCCGACGAGAAGAGAGTAGAAGAGCTGGAGCAGGCCTTTAACAAGCTCTCTTCAGACAACAACAAACTCCGAAAAGAGAAAGCTGACCTCACCGGTGCCCTCAAAGCAAAGACTGGAGAGAAGGATGCGGCAGACAAAGAGATAGCAAAGCTGAAAAATGACCTAAACACAACAATTTCCAATAGCAAGAAGACACTTGTAAGTCCTTTATTTGCTTGTATCTGAACTTTCGAGTCGTTTTTCGAGTAACAGCCAAAACTGAAAATCATGTCGTTCCAAAGCTGTATGACTTTACAAAAGGTGATGTTTTGAAGAATGTTTCCAATGTCTTAGTTAGTTAGTTTTACATTGGACTCTATTGACTTTTAATGAATGGACCAAAAAACGGACATTCTTCAATATGATTTCATTTATGTTCCACAGAAGAACGTAAGTCATACAGGTTTGGAACGATATGAGTGTGAGTAAATGATGAGTGAAGTTTCTGTTTTCTTAAACTATCCCTTTAATTCCAAGATAATATGAGGTTAATCTTCTGTGATTATCTTTAAATTCATTTATTTTACCTGCCGCTTCACACCCTTGGTATATTAATCTTGTTTGATTGTTTCACAGTCTCTTTGTGAGGCCAGTAAAATGAAGCTTTTAAGCACTCGAAATACTCCAGTACCATGTCCACCAGTCAACAACAATCTGAATGGTGAGTGCAGTAACTGATCAATGAATAATCAAATGCATAAATGGACTGTCCTGTAGACGTGGCTCTCTTTTCTCTTGTCAGGTGAAGTAAAAACTCTGAATACTCTTCTGGATCAGCAGAAAGTTCTGTATGGTATCCTTAAGAGCAACTTCAGCCAGACAGTGGAGTACCTCAAAGCTGACTTGGACAACGCAGTGAAGGATAAAAACCAACATCATACTCAGGTGATACAACTGAGGCAGGAAAACGTGAATCTGAAATCCCAGCTTGATGTTTACACCAAGAAATGCAAAGAAGACTTTGCCGAGTCCCTCATAGGAATCCAGACGGTCACAAGTGCCTTCCTAACCAAAATCGACAACTTCTTCACCAACTCGGTCACGTTTCACCTCACCTGCCAGAAACAGGAAGAACAGATGGAAAGGATTCGCTCCAACTGCTCTAGCCTTTCTCGACAGGTGGAGGACAAGTTCCAGAGCTACCTGAACACTGTGGGAGCGAAGGTCTCGAGCATTCAAAAACAGAGCAGCTTGTTGGAAGTACAGAATGCGGAGCTGACTTCAGAACTGGACAAGTGTAAAACAGGTCGAGAGAAAGAGTCTGCAGAGAGCAGCAAAAAACTGCAAGACGCCCAACAGGGATATGACAGACAATTGGAGCAGCTTCTCAAGGAGCAAAGCAGACTGAGGGATGACAAAAAACTGGTAGACACCCAGCTCGCTGTGAAAGACGCCACCCTCATATCTCTGCAAAGTGGCTGCGTACAACAGGTAGGAGTTATGTTGATGCCTATAACCTCTAGAAAATTGTGATCATGTTTGAATGTTGTAGAGTTTACCATGATTAACTCGATCTTCTCTGCTTCTGCAGCCCAAACTTCCAGGTCTTCAACCCCCGGGAAAGGCTGGCCTGAATCCCCCTCCACCTGGTAGGAGCTATTAACCACTAAAGGTAAGTGGTGTTCATCCATCATGGGCAGAATTCTATTAGAAAGTCAGTATTCACTTGGCCCCTACCCACCAATCCTGCTCCTGGAGGAACCAACCTGCCAAAACACTCCCGCCTGGAAGATTCCAGTGACCCTAAAGACACTGACCTTGATTCAGATGTGTTTAACTAGAGTTAGAGCTAAAGTTTGCAGAACAGTGACCCTCAAGGAGCAGGATAGGACACCCCTGCCCTACCAAAGACATACGTCACTGTCACATTTTTTCAATCAGAATGTTACCCCTGACAGTGGAGTCAAATCCTGTTTCTGGAGGGCCACCTTCCTGCAGATCTTAGCTCTAAGACCCCTGCCTTTAGGTTTCTAGTGATCCTGAAAACCTTGTTTAGCAGGTTCAGGTCTATTTAATTGTGGCTGGAGCAAAACCCTACTGGAAAGTGGCCACCCAGGAGCAGGACTGGACACCTCTGAACTACTGAGATGGTTGTGGCAAATAACTATACAGCCTTGTAAAAATGCCACACTGTCTCTATGCGAGACAGTGTGGCATTTTTAAAATATAATTTTAAATGTGTTAAAATATAGGGAATATTTTCAGCCAATAGTCTGAAAGTATTTCGAAATAATAAAATTACCCCACAATTAACTGCAAACCCAGGATCATGTGATGATATGAGACAATTATTTCCCTCAAGAAACATCATGTGTATACTTGACTGCCTCAATTATGTTGGGACCAACCTTTCCAAAATGCGTTTTAAAATTTTCCCAGGACCCCCAGAGCTCAGAGGAACATGTTACTGAATGTTGTTAACATTTAAAACAAGACATACAGTAATTTGTGAAGTGCTATATTACAAGTCACATAGTGGCATATAGTCTGAAAGTGTACAATATTACGCTATATAAAGTAATATTAAAAACCCTTTCAGGTTTAGATTTTGAAACCTAGTGTTGATGACTCATTTTAGGCGGAGTCATTCAGAATGTTTTATTGAACTGTTTTCCCTTTTTTCCGTAGGTTGGGTGTGGAGAAAGGAATGATCTGAATCTCAAGGCCGGACTCTGAGTTTTTGAGTGGGGGGGTTTCCTGATTTTTAGCCTGTGATGTCTTTTGTAAATAATGTTGTCACCTTGGATCACTGTAAATGTACATGCACTCGAATGTTTAGTTCACTGTATAGTTGTATTTAAGCGTTATGGGCTGTGAACTTACATGACATGAAGTACTTTAGGGGTCTGATTTAGTTGTTTAGAGTTGAGCAGATGTAAAAATGTAAGTAAATACAAGTCTGCCTTTCCAACAATTGATATTAAGTGAAAAAAATTGACATTTAAAATTGAGAGAATCTGATCTTGCGAAAGCTCCACATGTGCTGTGATGTATATAATATTCTTTACACATTAAGAATTGTGTTTCAGCAATTACTTGTTTCAACCATTTGCAGGTTTTAATGACCTTTTACTGTTTGTTTTTCTAAATAATGTCCTTGTTAATATATTGATCTGTTTTCATAAATAGACATGACATAAAAATCAACTCCTATATCCGTTTTTTTAATTTTTGACATAAAATTAAGAAATGATGCACTAGTTTTAGCTCACTAATTAAATAAGCTGATACGAACATAGCTGCATATACTGTATTTGTGCATTATAGGTGTCATTATGAATGTTGTGAAACAAAGATTGGAAAACCCTGTACAAAGTTAATGACTAATTGTGGTCAAAACCTGCTATAATTTAAAAAGTTTTAACATGCAGTCGGAAGATATAAACTGCATATTTAAAGATTTTCGTGATGTGTTTTATATGAAGGGGAGGGAGCAAAATATTAGTTACAAGAAAGAATATATTTTTTGCTTTTCTATTTTTCTGCATTCACAATCAATATGACACCATTCTAAAGGAATCTATAAGTTCCAGGACAGTTTTTGTATGAACATGGTGGCCTCTCCACCAACCAAAGTCTGTTGAGATTTATGAGTCCCTTTTAACCCCAGTAATCAGCAGAAACAACAGCACAACAGCGTCATGAATGAGAGGAAGGCAGAAGGTACAGCGTGCTGTGCACAAACCCTCGCACCCTGATGTCGTCAAACGGGTGAAGAGTTCAGCAAGCACACATAAATATTTAAATGAATGTCGGATTGACAGGAGAACAAAGGGCCGTGGGGACCATTTCTGAACATCTCCTTCCTACACGGCCGGTACAGTTGAACACAGAGAACGCTCAGCAGAGTGTGTGAGCATAATGAAACCAGAACAACTAAGAATTCCCCCAGCCAAGGCTAGTGTGAAGTCATTCCTTTAAAACGGGACACCGGGAGGAAATGTAATTGTTTTTTTTTGGAGAAGCAGAGATTTGAAACTCTGCCGAGTAAAGTAAATGACACATTTATCTGGTTACAGTGCGCTCCAATGTTGGCTGTTCGGACTGATCAGGTCATTCTATGAAATAGCTTTTCGGATTAGTTGGGGAGATTTGAAAACTAAAGTTTTTAATAATTCTATCAGTTAAATTGTTAGTTTTGTTTAAACATCTTTTAATTAGTACCGCCCTTCAGAAACTACATAAGATAATGGCATACTTCCAACAAGACAAATGATTATTTACACTGATCACCCTGTTTAAAAGTGTTCACCCCCGGCTGTGAACCCATCTAATGTAAACCTTGCTCTGGCATCAGCTGTTCTGGCATCCCTCCACCTCCCCAACTCCACCAACATCTACCAGACTCCTCATCCAAGCATTAGTAGTCCCACTGGGGGTTTATCTGAGCTGGAGATGAAGCTGCTTCCTCGAGCCCTCCACTGCGGACAGCAAGCCAAATAATACGCTTAACCTTATTAGCTTAAAGATTATATTGGCAAACGAACACGTGAAATGTAGTGTTGGCTTCATCAGCATCAGTGAATGCTTGCACCTTTTGTAATAATTGTGTATTACTGTCAAATGTTAATACACTGTTTTTTATTCCTGTGATGCAAAGCTGAATTTTCAGCATCATTACTTCAGTTTTCAGTGTCACATGATCCTTCACAAATCATTCTAAAATGCTGATTTGATGCTCAAGAAACATTTATTATTAGTAGTAGTATTTATTAAAAGTACTTATTATTATATATTACTTATCAGTTAAAGTTGAAAACAGTTGGCTGGCTTAATATTTTCATGAAAACTATGATATATTTTTTTTATGATTCTTATTTTAGGATTTTAGGAAATATGAAATATTTTTGAAACATTATAAATATTTTTACTATCACTTTTGATCAATTTAATGCATCCATGCTGAATAAAAATGCATTTTTTAAATAATTTTTTAAAAAAATTTTTTTAAAAAAATCTTACTGTCACATTATGTTCAGCCTAGTTTCTTTATCATGGACTTTTAGTTTGTTTTCATGTTCATCATGTGTTCTTTGTTCAGTTTCCCGCTCCTCATTATTAGTTAATATGTGTCAGCTGTGTTTTATTAATTTATTTGTGTTTTCTATACAAGTTGGTCCCTCACATTCATTCTCTGTCCGATCACCGTTATGTGTAAGTGTGTGTTGCTCAACCTGTCTTCTGGATTGTAATTAAAACTTTGTATTGGAAATTATCTTCTTCTTCATCTGCCTTCCTGCAACCCACCGTGACATTTACTGACCATAAGCTTTTGAACGGTAGTGACATGTCCCAGAAAATAATCGGTTCTCAAAATGATCTTTCTTGCTGGCCCATTTACACTTCAATTGTTTTATTTTACTTATTCTATTCTATTTCCCAATACAAAATTCTTTGAAAATGGTGTCTAAAATTTCCTCCGGACCGACTCTACCAGTGATCCTGGCCAGACTGGAGAGGCTCAAACGAAGCCCTTCTGCCGCCAGCACCAGGTCCACGTCCCTGTACTGATGGTACTGATGTAAAGCCTCGACGCTCTTCTGCAGGAGAGTCCGGTGTCGGGTCTGAGTCAGACTCGGGCTGCCGGTCAGTGGGTCACCACACCTTCAACACACAGACATACTGTAAGACTTTATGAAAGTTTCATAATTAGGATTGCTATTTACAGTATCTATCTATCTATCTATTTATCTAGTCTGTCTGTCTGTCTGTCTGTCTGTCTATCTATCTATCCTGTCTGTCTGTCTGTCTGTCTGTCTGTCTGTCTGTCTGTCTGTCTATCTATCTATCTATCTATCTATCTATCTATCTATCTATCTATCCTGTCTGCCTATCTATGTATCTATGTATCTATGTATCTATGTATCTATCTATCTATCTATCTATCTATCTATCTATCTATCTATCTATCTATCTATCTATCTATCTATCTGTCTGTCTGTCTGTCTGTCTGTCTGTCTATCTATCTATCTATCCTGTCTATATCTATCTATCTATCTATCTATCTATCTATCTATCTATCTATCTATCTATCTATCTATCCTGTCTGTCTATCTATCTGTCTGTCTGTCTGTCTGTCTGTCTATCTATCTATCTATCTATCTATCTATCTATCCTGTCTGTCTGTCTATCTATCCTGTCTGCCTGTCTGTCTATCTATCCTGTCTGTCTGTCGTCTGTCTGTCTGTCTGTCTGTCTGTCTATCTATCTATCTATCCTGTCTGTCTGTCTGTCTGTCTGTTGTCTGTCTGTCTGTCTATCTATCTATCTATCTATCTATCTGTCTGCCTATCTATGATCTATGTATCTATGTATCTATGTATCTATCTATCCTGTCTGTCTGTCTGTCTGTCTGTCTGTCTGTCTGTCTGTCTGTCTGTCTATCTATCTATCCTGTCTGTCTGTCTGTCTGTCTGTCTGTCTGTCTGTCTGTCTGTCTATCTATCTATCTATCTATCTATCCTGTCTGCCTATCTATGTATCTATGTATCTATGTATCTATCTATCTATCTATCTATCTATCTATCTATCTATCTGTCTATCTGTCTGTCTGTCTGTCTGTCTGTCTGTCTATCTATCTATCTATCCTGTCTATATCTATCTATCTATCTATCTATCTATCTATCTATCTATCTATCTATCTATCTATCTATCTATCCTGTCTGTCTATCTATCTGTCTGTCTGTCTGTCTGTCTGTCTGTCTATCTATCTATCTATCTATCTATCCTGTCTGTCTGTCTATCTATCCTGTCTGCCTGTCTGTCTATCTATCCTGTCTGTCTGTCTGTCTGTCTGTCTGTCTGTCTATCTATCTATCTATCTATCCTGTCTGTCTGTCTATCTATCTATCCTGTCTGTCTGTCTATCTATCTATCCTGTCTGTCTGTCTGTCTATCTATCTATCTGTCTGTCTGTCTGTCTGACTGTCTATCTATCTATCTATCCTGTCTGTCTGTCTATCTATCCTGTCTGTCCGTCCGTCCGTCCGTCGTCCGTCCATCTATCTATCTATCTATATATCTATCTGTCTATCTATTTGTCTGTCTGACTGACTGTCTATCTATCTATCCTGTCTGTCTGCCTGTCTATCTATCTATCTATCTATCCTGTCTGTCTGTCTGTCTATCTGGGTTGACCAGTTCCACTCACAGAGTCTTTAGTCTGTTTCGTAATAAAGTCAGGAGATCCTCCAGGCCATCCCTGGTGCGGCATGACAAAAAACACACAGCAGGAACATCAGCTGAGCGCTCGAGGAAAGCCTGGATGCTGCGGTTGTGCTCCGCGGAGCTGAGGTCACTTTTGTTGAGGATCAGGATGCACTGCTGCCTGTGAGATGAGTGCTCCAGGATGTTCTTCAAGTGTTCACCGAGGAAGACAGACACTAGCTGGGGCTCTGAAGGAAGCTGCGTCAAGTCCACGACCACCAGAGACAGATCTGCCTGCTCCACCCTGTGGGCAGCAGAGGAAGGTCAATTCTTAAGCCTGTTTCCTGAGCCTGGTCAACATCTTACAACCTTTGACCTCGTAAAAAACAAAGTGGCCACTTCCTGTGTATGCCATCTCTTTAGTAAATCACAGCATACTGTACAGTCATTCACCACAACAAACAAAGGTAAAATGTGATAAGGGAAAAGGCCTAATATGCAGGGCTGGCAAACAGGATTTGGACACTTTTAGATGGACTTAACAATGGTTTCCGGACTGTACGCAAACAATTTATGCTATAATGTTTTAGAATAGATAGAATTAACTTTATTTTTGCTCTATTTTTCATGATAATTGTCTTTAATTTGTAATTTATTGTTTTAAAAAACGAAACATTCATTTGACAATAATAAAATTAATAAACATGATATAGCAATATATTATTGATTACATTACAATATTTAAAAATGATTAATATGTTGTTTTCTGATCTAAATGTTCTAAATGATCACAATTAATTTTTGTTTTGGGATTTGTCTACAATTCTACACTATCGGTTAAAGGTTTGGAATAATTCATCAGCATATTATAATGATTTCTGAAGGATCATGTGACACTGAAGACTGGAGTAATGATGCTAAAAATTCAACTTTGATCACAGGAAAAAATTGCATTTTAAAATATATTCAAATAGAAAACAGTTATTTTAAACTGTAATAATATTTCACAATATTGCTGTTTTTACTGTGTTTTGAACAAATAAATTCAGCCTTTGGGAGCAAGGGACTTTTACATTTTGTTTTTAAAAATCGCAATTATTCAAAACTTTTGATTGATTGAGTTAATATGCAAATAAAAAAATAATAAATAAGTATACAAATAAGTTTAAGTTCAATTTTAACATCCATCTATTGTGTTAAGCCTAAGAAACTTATTTTGCAATATGTTGCTTGAAAAGTGTTTTTATGCTATCTTACTTTAAAATAAATGCCACTTGTTCTGATATTTTGTTAAAAAAACACTAGATCTACAACTAAACTGCCTCTTTTTTTGCAAACATTATCCAACTAAGCACATAATCTTTGCATTACATAATCTCCCATGTTTATTCAATTGTGAAAAAATTTGCCACACACAAGTCTATGAATAAACAGATAATATCTCCTCACGAGGCACAATGAGTGGCAAAAAGGCTTGAAAGATATTTCCCCTCTGCAGGCCATTTTTAGGATGGCGATATTCATCACTTTGGATTGTTTGCGCAAAAATGCCCCACTGTTTATTCTACCTTGATTTTCCCACACGTGCCCGTAAATACACACCGCTGACGGGCGCGCCGGACGCCCTCCTGCTCCACGCTGTCTGTGGTGTCCCGTAACCCTGCCGTGTCACTCAGCAGCACAGGATAGCCCCCGATGTCCAGAGGGACCTCCACCACATCTCTGGTGGTCCCGGCTGTGGCAGACACTATGGCAGCAGGACGCTGAGCTGCACAGTGACAGAAGAAACTCAAATTAGTTCAGAAACTAATTAGGAGAACAAAGAACAGCAATGCTCATGTTGCACCTACAAGGACAATTAACTAGTTCATGAGATGTTGAGGGGCCCGTGAGACGTTTTGTTCTTGGACTTCTCTGAAGTCCTTCATTTCTCAGGATGGAGGGCAGAGGGTATTACCAAGGGTACCACAAGACTTCAAGAAAACCAAGATTAACTATATTTAAAAATGTGGTGATTGCAAGTACACAAAACAACACAAAGTTCATATCCTGTGGAAACGTACGGCAAATAAGATGCAAGAGCGGGAACATATGCAACTTTATAGATGAGATAACCCTAGGCGACATCTAAAAATGGAGCTTAAAAAAATATTTGTAAAGGCTGTACAAAAACAAGATGTTCACGACTTTTGAAGCAAAAGTTAAGGTAGAACATATAAAGAAATGTAAAAAGAGGTGTATAATAATAATCATAAATGTGAACATACAACAATTTCTGAAATGTTTCTTTGAACAATTTATAAAACGTAGATGTGCACAATTTTCATATTTGATTTTTATAATGTATTCCAGAAAAATCTTAAAGTCATCATGAAATCAATATTATAAATATTTATTTATTTATGTGCCTAATATAATTAAAATAACTTCTTCCTCTTGCAGCGACATCTCTTCTCTTCTCTGATGATGTTTACAGGAGTGAGGGCGAGACAACCCGTCAATCACATGACATAACAGCAATAGCAAACCACAATCATCCAATCAATTGCTTTCAAGTCCTGTCCAACATTTTTTCTAGTTCGAGAAGCCGTTTCACTCGGATATACACTCCTGGGCAAAAAAAACTGGGCCAAGCCTAAAATGGTTTAACAAGTAAGATTTTAAATGTCTTAACTTGTAAGTAAAAGGCCATACACATGCTTTCATGTTGGCACACACATACAAATGTCATTTTAATAGCTGCTTATTTGCCCAAGTCAAAAGCTATGCTATTATGAATGTATGGCTCAGTATCTCTTTTAGTTTAAATCTATGGATTTCTTTTTCAATTGTTTAATCATCCTACAACTGAATATTTAAATTTGATCATTCATAAGTAATCATAATAACAATCATCTTCTCAAAAAGCTGTAATAATCTGATGTATCATTCATGTGTTTAGCACAAATAATGTGTACAGGTTTACTTTAAGATGCATCCTCGATACTTTAGAAGTTATATCATTTTATATGGTGTTATGCATCAACACTGTTACCATCAGAAAATCCTCCTTAAAATGGATTATTCTATAAATCAAAGAATTATGTCAAAATACATAATTTCAGGTAGTGGATTCTGAATTGACAATTAAAATATCTTCTCTTTTAAGACATAGTAGATGTGTCAACCCTGTTACTATGATTTTGCATGGTGAACAACTCCATGTATTATTTAAAGTTAAGACAGGTAAGACAAATGGCTTATAATACAATTCGCTGGTAAACATGACAGAGACATATTCACAGTGTGTTAAGTTAGTTTTATATACAGCATAGTCACATATTTGCATTTAATGACCGCTATTAATATTTGATGTCTATTTCATTATTTGGCAAGTACCCTTGCTAATATTACTTTATAAGTTTAATGTATGCATGCTTGCATTAAAACTACCTCAATAATATGAAGGTCATAAATCGTTTAAATCCCCTGCTGAAGAATCTGATATCTGTGCATGATCCTCAAAAGAGATAACCACAGTTTAATGTTAGCTGGCTATCAAACAGTAGTCCAGTGGTGAGTGTAACTGGGTAACAAGTTGTTGTTTAAACCTTAAAAGTGTTTCATCCATTAGCAAGGCACAGTATCATAGAATGTTTTCATTATCCAAAGATCTTTTGTCTTGTTCGTTTTTTGCTGCTCAGCGCTGAACCAAAATAACTGCAGATAAATCAACACAATAAACCAGTGCTGTGCTTTGCAGTTTCTTTGAGCGGATGAAAGTTTGAAGAAACGTTTCACTGCAGTACTGAAATGGGTTCTATTTTTTGCCATACTGGTTTAGTCTGGAATTAAAGTATATTTCCATATGTCCACTGGAAGGAAGAGGCCAGTTTCACTCAAGAGCTCTTTGTGTGAACTTCCTTAAAGAGTTTATAAAACGTATCAATCTTAAAATCAGCATAACATCTTAAAATCTTCTACGCCGTTCACTGCGAATCTCAATTCTTCAAATACATAATGTTAAATTATCATCCAATTTCAAGCTTTCAGCTTTTAATAGAATTCACAAATTGCTTAATTAAATTCACACTCTTCAGGAAGTGACAGCACCAGACGGTCAGCGTTCCAGCAGAACACACAATAACAAGCCTGATGAATGTGGGGTAATTCGGGCCAGGAAGTGTGGTGATATCCAAACATCCCCCCTGCTACTGGAGAGGTCAGAGGTCAGAGATAAACGTCATTAAAGGCCGTACGGTGTCACTTTATGAGTGTGGATGATAATATGTGCATTTATCACAATCATAAACCTTCTGTCATGAGGCCTTTGCCCCTAACATATGTTTAACCATTTTAAAGTAAAAACATGAATTGGAAAAAAACTAATAGGTAAGACTTTTTCATGCTTTTAAAAGAAGTCTTTTATGCTGCTCACCAAGGCTGCGTTTGTTTGATCAAAAATACAGTAAAACAACATTACAGTTTACAGAAAAACTGTAAAAATATATTTAAAATGTAATTTATTCCTGTGATGCCAACTAAAAATTGCAACTAATTATATAATGGTGCATAGTTTTTAAGCAAACAAAAAGGCTTTAGGGAGGAGAAAACACTTTTAATGTCCTTTGTTGTAATATCAAAGCCTGTAGATTAAATGAAAAATCTTCCGCACTAACTCATCTGTCGTTTTGGTAAAAGCTAGAGGGCAGGTTGCTAAACATTAAAAACCCTGAACAAAACTATGCGCGGTGAAAGGAAATGCAACCTAGATTAAATGCGGTTTCACTTGCAACAAGATAAACAGTGTGCTTTAATTACTGGATTCAAATATATATATCAGGTCAGCACAATATATAGTTTTAGCATCAAATATCGTGATGTGCGCATCCGCGATAGTCACACATAGCAGGATATATAGGAATCGTAGTTGATCCATACTGACCAGGCACCACGGTTCGAAACACACGTGATTCTGAGATTATTTGCAAAGTTTAACCATTCAGTTTAAACATTCAAGCGATTTAAAGTTTTTAAAAGCGATTTGTTTTTCTGTGCGCACGCAGAGCCGCACAGACAGCACGCAAACACTGAATTGAATTCAGTTCTCTTCTGCCTCTATTTGTGCTTGAACGTACACACATACACGTAAAATGATGTCAAAATGCCCATCTAGGCGAGTAAATCACCTTTGTAGCTGTATTATTATTATTATACTATTTATATTTAAATAAATACATTTCCGTGTGTGATTTTATGGATTTTTATTTTTTACTTTTGTATTATAATGTGCTGCTGTTGGGTCATTACACACATATCAAATGTAAAACCTGGAGCCTGAAGCCAGCTCCACTGGGAAGCATTGATCTGCCTGAAGCAAGAATTTAATTCAACACTTATATTTGACATGTCAGATGTCTGATCTTAGCAAGACATCCTATTCTCTAGTCTAGTGTAACATCCAAACTCTATACAAATGTGGAAGAAAGCCAGTTGGATGGGCGGCTCTTCTAAATTCTGTCAGAACACGCCACTATGGCATAACCTGAGGTTATTATGTGGTAACAAACCATTTAATCAACCATCTTGGTCATCTCTTGGAGTGAAGGTGATATACATGACACTCAAGGTCTTTGTTCCATACAAGACTTAAGAACACGCTGTGTCCTGTGTCCTCTTATTTTGTTTACTTTCAGCTAAGATCAGCCTTAAAAACGTATGGAGTTGCTGCCTGGAATTCTCCTTTACCCTCGCATCCCATGTTACAATGGATTGCGCCATTACTGGGCAGATCTTCTGTCTCTTTCATATATAGTCCACTGATTCAGCACAGTGCCAAGGCTTTACCAATTGAATCCCTATGGAACAGGGAGTTTAAATATAAACCTAGATTGGAAGAGAATATGGTGCAATCTAAGCATGACTTCTAAGAACCTAGCTCACCAACTAATTCACTTCAAAACCATAGCTAGAGCCTACATCACACCTTATAAGAGATTCCAGATGAAATTACAAGCTACTAACAACTGTCATATATGTAACACTGCTTCACGTTTTTACACCATATTTTGAGATTGTCCAGTTATCTCTAAGTTCTGGCTGCATGTAAACTCAGTTTTAGCGGACATTCTTGACATTTTTTATGTTCCTAATCCTGGTTTCTTTCTCCTTAAAGATAAATCTAAAGCAAACTTAGTTCAAAATGGTATTCGCAGAGTTTACCTCTGCAAAGAAAACAATTTTGAAAAACTGGTTTACTCCTGGTATGTGTATGAAATCATTCTGGATCCATAGCCTTGTCAACATTGTCAACCTTGAACATACAACTACACGACTCAATAAGGCACGACCAGCGACTGTACAAGCTTGGAACTCTTTCTCATCTAGGATAATCTCTTGGCTCAGGGACAACAGCTAGACTATCATTTAGGGCTGCACGATTTGGGCCAAAATGATAATCACGATTATTTTGATCAATATTGAGATCACGATTAATTATCACGATTATTTGTTGATTTTAACCAAAACAAATTTTATTGCCACATAGGCTAATTATAACTGCTTTCACATCCATATTGTGCTACATTTCTGCTAATGTATGTGTATCTAAATAAAATAGGTCCTCTTATTCACCAAAATTCAGTGCATCTCCTTAAAGAATAAAGAAAACAATAAAGAAAATGTAGCAAAACTTCAACAGGGCACTATTTTACATTTTACATTGTGTAAATCTATTTTAGGAAGCAAAATATAAACTTGCATTGTACCTGCATAATGGATGTGAATAAAACACGCAAAATATACAATGACAATCAATAAAAAAACAAATATTCCATAACAGAATGTAACCAAATGAGAACATTTCAAGGCAGAACTGCACTATGGAAGTTCGATTAATGGATGAAATTCAGAGTCATTGTTATTTGCACTTAAGAAATGTAAAATGTTGTGGTAGGCCTAGAGTGTCAGTGATTAGTTGTGAAGTCTTACTGCATAAATTTAATCTATTTAATTCTCCATGTGAAAGTTTATGTGCTCAAATTATTTCTATTTGTTAAACAATAGGTCAAAACAAGACGTTTGTAGGACTGTTTATTGGAGTCCATTAATCGAACTTCCATGCTTCTAATTTACTAATGCAATTTACTAATGCTCACACTCGGTCTCTCACGCGCACTGTCACTCAGTCTCTCTCGCGCGCGACACAATCGGTAGGCGCGCGCTGTTGCTCGCACGCAGACACACTCGGTATCTCTCGCACACTTTTGAGCACGTTTTGAGGACACTCGGTCTCTCTCGTGCACTGTCGCTCGCACGCAGACCGTAGGTCTCTCTCGCGCACGTGGGCTCATGGAGGCACGTGATCAGACACTGGTTTACGGTGCGCTAGATTGGCAAAAAAAAGCTTTCTGTGAACTGAATGACGCATTTAAAATATCGCTCGATCACGCGAATTTGATCGTGGGAAGCCAAAATCGTGATCGTGATTAAAATTCGATTAATCGTGCAGCCCTACTATCATTGTTGTGAACGCTACCTGACAATTGTTTTTGTTGCTCTATGTATTGTCTTACCAATGGAATGTTTTTCTTATCTCATGTCTGTAATTTGCGAAAACAATAAAAATGTTGATCAGAAAAAAGATGTCTGATCTTACTGAGCATGTTGAGCAGGCTGCTCTTGCCCGCGTTGGTGCTTCCAGCGATGACCACCTGAACACCGCTGCGCAGGCGCTCTCCTCTCCGCTGATCTGAAAGGTGATTTTCCATATCTGTCTGCAGCTGCCGAACAGCTGTGTCCACTGCAGCAGACAAAACACTCAGTTGCATGTATCAGGGTTACATACATACAAAATATCTAACTAATTTATCAAATTGATGTTGTAATATTACATATTGATTTCATTACATGCAATGTTTAAATTACCATAATGGCTTTAACTTTTAAGGACATGGACAAAACATCATTTATACTGAACATGTACAAATTCACAGAGCTTTTGCACACTAGAAGTGTGTCAGTGGAGGGGAAAGGATATTTTTTATGACCTCTATCAGTGGCTTAACTGGCTTTACAGCCCGTCTGTAACTCTCAGAGGAAGGAGATGGTCTGTGACAGGGTTGTTCCTTGACGCACAAAGAATCCCTCAATTCTCCAGAGAAATATAGATATATAACACTTAAACATCTGAGTAACGTTGGACAAATGATGGCAGGGCAATAACTGTACATGCAGTATTCTCCAGGCACTACGACTATGTCTCTATATGGCCTTTCAATGCATTTGATCCTTTCTCAACAGCTGCTGTGGTTTCTCTGAGGTCAATACTAACAGGAAAGTCTCACAAAACATTCTGGAAATGAATCAGTGCTTTTATCAATCCATTTGAGGAGACGTACCGTCATTTAAGATCCCGTCCTCTATGAGTTCATCCTCGCTGAAGTCGATGAATGCCTCCACGTGCGCCAAGCACTAGATTGAAAACACA
Source organism: Chrosomus eos (assembly GCA_036326025.1). Lineage (NCBI taxonomy): Eukaryota > Metazoa > Chordata > Actinopteri > Cypriniformes > Leuciscidae > Chrosomus > Chrosomus eos. Next base: position 28,485,142 of record CM070839.1, read on the forward strand.
ATCACATACAACAACTGAGTCATAATTCCACAGAATGTAGTTTAGAGGTTCACTAATGCTAGATGAACTAGCTAGATATTTAGCAAAGGTGATGTTAAGTAATTTACACTACCATTCAAACGTTTGGGGTCAGTAAGATTGTTTCTTTTTTTCATTTGTTTTAGTTTTGTGATTTTGGAAAGAAATGAATTCTTGTATTCAGCAAGGATGCATCAGTTTGATCAAAAGAGACATTTATTGTAACAAAAGATTTTTATTTCAAATATGCTGTTCTTTTGTAATGTCTATTAATCTAAGAACTAATCAAATAAAACATGTATCAAGGTTTGCACACAAATATTAAGCAGCACATACTGTTTTCAACATTGAGAAGTGTGGTGGAAAATTTAAACTGAATAGTAAGCTAAACATGTTTTACCATTTGACCTTATTTGACATTCTAAATCTCTGAAACAATGTTCTAAGACATTCTGTATTTTAGGTGAATGTGTATGTGTGTCGAACCCATGACTGTGTATAAATAACATAATATGGGAAATGAAACCAGACAGATGACTAGTTAGAACTTGTGATAAATGAAGTAATGGTTAAAACAAATTATTATCTACCCAGTAACAGAAGAAGACTGTAAATGAATAACCAATCAAATGAATGTCATTATGCCATACCCCCTATTGTATAAAAGCTGTGGTTTCCGTGTTTTCGGTGGGATTCTCAATGGAAAATTGTCTGAGATCCACCGGCCTTGTTTTTACTTGGGAGATTCTCTGAGTATTGCTCGAGACTCCTGGCCGTAATAATTAAAAACATTGAAGGGACATTTCCTGAAGTCTGTCTGTCATTTAAGCTGCGCAGCAATAGAACAAGTAAGTTAGAATTATCAACTCGGCAGTAGTCGTCTGGAGACACGGAGTATAGGATTTTAGACTCGGCAGTAGTCGTCTGGAGACACGGAGTATAGGGTTTAGACTCGGCAGTAGTCGTCTGGAGACACGGAGTATAGGATTTAGACTCGGCAGTAGTCGTCTGGAGACACGGAGTATAGGGTTTAGACTCGGCAGTAGTCGTCTGGAGACACGGAGTATAGGATTTTAGACTCGGCAGTAGTCGTCTGGAGACACGGAGTATAGGGTTTAGACTCGGCAGTAGTCCTCTGGAGACACGGAGTATAGGGTTTAGACTCGGCAGTAGTCGTCTGGAGACACGGAGTATAGGGTTTAGACTCGGCAGTAGTCGTCTGGAGACACGGAGTATAGGGTTTAGACTCGGCAGTAGTCCTCTGGAGACACGGAGTATAGGGTTTAGACTCGGCAGTAGTCCTCTGGAGACACGGAGTATAGGGTTTAGACTCGGCAGTAGTCGTCTGGAGACACGGAGTATAGGGTTTAGACTCGGCAGTAGTCCTCTGGAGACACGGAGTATAGGGTTTAGACTCGGCAGTAGTCGTCTGGAGACACGGAGTATAGGGTTTAGACTCGGCAGTAGTCGTCTGGAGACACGGAGTATAGGATTTTAGACTCGGCAGTAGTCGTCTGGAGACACGGAGTATAGGATTTTAGACTCGGCAGTAGTCGTCTGGAGACACGGAGTATAGGGTTTAGACTCGGCAGTAGTCCTCTGGAGACACGGAGTATAGGGTTTAGACTCGGCAGTAGTCGTCTGGAGACACGGAGTATAGGGTTTAGACTCGGCAGTAGTCGTCTGGAGACACGGAGTATAGGATTTAGACTCGGCAGTAGTCGTCTGGAGAGACACGGAGTATAGGATTTTAGACTCGGCAGTAGTCGTCTGGAGACACGGAGTATAGGATTTTAGACTCGGCAGTAGTCGTCTGGAGACACGGAGTATAGGATTTTAGACTCGGCAGTAGTCGTCTGGAGACAAGGAGTATAGGATTTAGACTCGGCAGTAGTCGTCTGGAGACACGGAGTATAGGATTTTAGACTCGGCAGTAGTCGTCTGGAGACACGGATTATAGGATTTTAGACTCGGCAGTAGTCGTCGGGAGACACGGAGTATAGGATTTTAGACTCGGCAGTAGTCGTCTGGAGACACGGAGTATAGGATTTTAGACTCGGCAGTAGTCGTCTGGAGACACGGAGTATAGGATTTAGACTCGGCAGTAGTCGTCTGGAGACACGGAGTATAGGATTTTAGACTCGGCAGTAGTCGTCTGGAGACACGGAGTATAGGATTTTAGACTCGGCAGTAGTCGTCTGGAGACACGGAGTATAGGATTTTAGACTCGGCAGTAGTCGTCTGGAGACAAGGAGTATAGGATTTAGACTCGGCAGTAGTCGTCTGGAGACACGGAGTATAGGATTTTAGACTCGGCAGTAGTCGTCTGGAGACACGGATTATAGGATTTTAGACTCGGCAGTAGTCGTCGGGAGACACGGAGTATAGGATTTTAGACTCGGCAGTAGTCGTCTGGAGACACGGATTATAGGATTTTAGACTCGGCAGTAGTCGTCTGGAGACACGGAGTATAGGGTTTAGACTCGGCAGTAGTCGTCTGGAGACACGGAGTATAGGGTTTAGACTCGGCAGTAGTCGTCTGGAGACACGGAGTATAGGGTTTAGACTCGGCAGTAGTCGTCTGGAGACACGGAGTATAGGATTTTAGACTCGGCAGTAGTCGTCTGGAGACACAGAGTATAGGATTTAGACTCGGCAAGTAGTCGTCTGGAGACACGGAGTATAGGGTTTAGACTCGGCAGTAGTCGTCTGGAGACACGGAGTATAGGGTTTAGACTCGGCAGTAGTCGTCTGGAGACACGGAGTATAGGGTTTAGACTCGGCAAGTAGTCGTCTGGAGACACGGAGTATAGGGTTTAGACTCGGCAGTAGTCGTCTGGAGACACGGAGTATAGGGTTTAGACTCGGCAGTAGTCGTCTGGAGACACGGAGTATAGGATTTTAGACTCGGCAGTAGTCGTCTGGAGACACGGAGTATAGGATTTTAGACTCGGCAGTAGTCGTCTGGAGACACGGAGTATAGGGTTTAGACTCGGCAGTAGTCGTCTGGAGACACGGAGTATAGGATTTAGACTCGGCAGTAGTCGTCTGGAGACACGGAGTATAGGGTTTAGACTCGGCAGTAGTCGTCTGGAGACACGGAGTATAGGGTTTAGACTCGGCAGTAGTCGTCTGGAGACACGGAGTATAGGGTTTAGACTCGGCAGTAGTCCTCTGGAGACACGGAGTATAGGGTTTAGACTCGGCAGTAGTCGTCTGGAGACACGGAGTATAGGGTTTAGACTCGGCAGTAGTCGTCTGGAGACACGGAGTATAGGATTTTAGACTCGGCAGTAGTCGTCTGGAGACACGGAGTATAGGATTTTAGACTCGGCAGTAGTCGTCTGGAGACACGGAGTATAGGGTTTAGACTCGGCAGTAGTCGTCTGGAGACACGGAGTATAGGATTTAGACTCGGCAGTAGTCGTCTGGAGACACGGAGTATAGGGTTTAGACTCGGCAGTAGTCGTCTGGAGACACGGAGTATAGGATTTTAGACTCGGCAGTAGTCGTCTGGAGACACGGAGTATAGGGTTTAGACTCGGCAGTAGTCCTCTGGAGACACGGAGTATAGGGTTTAGACTCGGCAGTAGTCGTCTGGAGACACGGAGTATAGGGTTTAGACTCGGCAGTAGTCGTCTGGAGACACGGAGTACAGGGTTTAGACTCGGCAGTAGTCGTCTGGAGACACGGAGTATAGGATTTAGACTCGGCAGTAGTCGTCTGGAGACACGGAGTATAGGGTTTAGACTCGGCAGTAGTCGTCTGGAGACACGGAGTATAGGGTTTAGACTCGGCAGTAGTCGTCTGGAGACACGGAGTATAGGGTTTAGACTCGGCAGTAGTCGTCTGGAGACACGGAGTATAGGATTTAGACTCGGCAGTAGTCGTCTGGAGACACGGAGTATAGGATTTTAGACTCGGCAGTAGTCGTCTGGAGACACGGAGTATAGGATTTTAGACTCGGCAGTAGTCGTCTGGAGACACGGAGTATAGGATTTTAGACTCGGCAGTAGTCGTCTGGAGACAAGGAGTATAGGATTTAGACTCGGCAGTAGTCGTCTGGAGACACGGAGTATAGGATTTTAGACTCGGCAGTAGTCGTCTGGAGACACGGATTATAGGATTTTAGACTCGGCAGTAGTCGTCGGGAGACACGGAGTATAGGATTTTAGACTCGGCAGTAGTCGTCTGGAGACACGATTATAGGATTTTAGACTCGTCAGTAGTCGTCTGGAGACACGGAGTATAGGGTTTAGACTCGGCAGTAGTCGTCTGGAGACACGGAGTATAGGGTTTAGACTCGGCAGTAGTCGTCTGGAGACACGGAGTATAGGGTTTAGACTCGGCAGTAGTCGTCTGGAGACACGGAGTATAGGATTTTAGACTCGGCAGTAGTCGTCTGGAGACACGGAGTATAGGATTTAGACTCGGCAAGTAGTCGTCTGGAGACACGGAGTATAGGATTTAGACTCGGCAGTAGTCGTCTGGAGACACGGAGTATAGGATTTAGACTCGGCAAGTAGTCGTCTGGAGACACGGAGTATAGGGTTTAGACTCGGCAGTAGTCGTCTGGAGACACGGAGTATAGGGTTTAGACTCGGCAGTAGTCGTCTGGAGACACGGAGTATAGGGTTTAGACTCGGCAAGTAGTCGTCTGGAGACACGGAGTATAGGGTTTAGACTCGGCAGTAGTCGTCTGGAGACACGGAGTATAGGGTTTAGACTCGGCAGTAGTCGTCTGGAGACACGGAGTATAGGATTTTAGACTCGGCAGTAGTCGTCTGGAGACACGGAGTATAGGATTTTAGACTCGTCAGTAGTCGTCTGGAGACACGGAGTATAGGGTTTAGACTCGGCAGTAGTCGTCTGGAGACACGGAGTATAGGTTTAGACTCGGCAGTAGTCGTCTGGAGACACGGAGTATAGGGTTTAGACTCGGCAGTAGTCGTCTGGAGACACGGAGTATAGGATTTTAGACTCGGCAGTAGTCGTCTGGAGACACGGAGTATAGGATTTAGACTCGGCAAGTAGTCGTCTGGAGACACGGAGTATAGGATTTAGACTCGGCAGTAGTCGTCTGGAGACACGGAGTATAGGATTTAGACTCGGCAAGTAGTCGTCTGGAGACACGGAGTATAGGGTTTAGACTCGGCAGTAGTCGTCTGGAGACACGGAGTATAGGGTTTAGACTCGGCAGTAGTCGTCTGGAGACACGGAGTATAGGGTTTAGACTCGGCAAGTAGTCGTCTGGAGACACGGAGTATAGGTTTAGACTCGGCAGTAGTCGTCTGGAGACACGGAGTATAGGTTTAGACTCGGCAGTAGTCGTCTGGAGACACGGAGTATAGGATTTTAGACTCGGCAGTAGTCGTCTGGAGACACGGAGTATAGTTAGGGACAAAAAGGCTGTAGTCGTCTGGAGACACACCGAAGGATTAACGTAGACGTGCTAGCTAGTGTATAGGTTATAATAGAGTAGTCAGTCTTAGGGAGACAAATCTAAAATAGTTAGGTTTGAGGATAAAAAATCCATCACAGAAGACAAAATGTTTCTGAAGCATCAAATCAGCATATTAGAATGTTTCTGAAGAATCATGTGACACTGGAGACTGGAGTAATGATGCTGAAAATTCAGCTTTGCTGAAATTGGAAAAAATTACATTTTAAAATATATGAAATAAAAAAAAGTTTCTTTTGAATCATAATAATATTTCACAATATAACGTTTTACTTTTTACTATTTTTGATCAAATAAATGCAGCCTTGGACAACATAAGACTTAAAAAAACAATTTTTACATTTTTAAAAAATAAAAAAAATGTTAAACTTACTGACCTCGAGGTTTTGAACAATATTAAAAATTTTAGACATTATAGTGTATTCGCAGTTTCTTTGTCTGTTTTGTTCCTTGAACAAACTGGTTGAGTGAAAGATTCAGAAAAAAATAGAAAGATTGGAAAAAGACGCTCAGCCAATCACATTTGAGGACGAGAACTAATTGTTTCATAATAGACATTTTCAGCATAATTTATGTCAAATGTCTGAGAAACTACCATGATTATCAGAACATCTTAATATTTGATATGTCACTGTTTTGTTTTCATAAAAGCAGCTGCATGAGCTCCACAAGTTCAAAACATGATGATCATGTTATCCAGCATAATTTGAGAATGATCCAAAGAGCATATTGTGCTCAATGGAAGAACGAACATCTGACACAAATTTGTATGATTACTGGTGTAGAAATATTGCAGAATTTTAAGTATTTCCTTTTCATTTTACAACATAACTCCCCAAACTACGTTTATTTCCAGAATTAAATAGAGGGAAATATTAAATAAATTAAATAGACCTGCTTGAAATGAAATTAAGTGCTTGTGACCAAAAATCTCCTTCCAGGAGTCTTCACACAAACCATTAGCCAACATCACATCGGGTCGTGAGGGCTGACGGCTTGGCACACACCCTGCTCAGGATGTCCTGTCTGCAATCAGCACGCTCTTACACACAAACAATAGATGGACATCATCCATGACAGAGTGACAACACTGCCCAATCTAGCAGTAAATTCTGTAATTATTTAAAAGACCTTAAATAAAAAAGAATAACCTCTCATATAAACACACTTGCAAGAGTGTTGGCTGTTGTTGTACATGATTTATAAGGCAATAGAGCACCTTATAAATCATGTACAACAATAGCCAACTCTGCCTATGTTCCTCACACTAAAGGGAAACAAGGACTTTTCTTATTACCAAATAGCATATTTTTTAACTTGTTTAGTTGGAGGTTCTTCAATCTATCAATCAAACTGCAATTATGTCATGCATTACAAATATGAGGTGAAGAATGAGAAAACTGATTGCTTTGTTCCTCACAGATTTCATACTGTGGTGGTCAAGGAGTTGCAACACGGTTGTGAAAGTTCTCATTGGTTGTTAACATGTTGCTATACAGTAGCTAGGGTGTTTTGGGTGGTCCAAGTCAAGTGTGCCGCACACGTCCTGAAAAGTGAAGCCAAAACATTTTGATCGCCCCCTTGTGGCTGGCTCCAGTATAGGTCCAACAACCCCCAACCCCCCCCCCCCCCCCCCCCCCCCCCCCTCCATGGATTCTAATGGGACACGAGCCAAATTAAAAAACTACAAAGTTACTCTTAAAAAATAACTCTTCAAATAATTATTTTCCAAAGATGGTTTGGATCATTTTACAGAGTTATGATAAGAACTGAAGTATGTTCAAGTGTTTGTTATACAATAAGTTTGCTTTTAGTTAGTTATTTGATGCTATAAAATGGGGTGTAACTGATATTGTTCTGTAGATATGACTTGGTTACCTCCTTCAATGTAAATCTATGGGATTATTTTAATCCGTTTTATCCGTGAAAATCGTACACTATTGTCCAAAATGTCATTTATTCCAGTGATTAAATTTCAGCATCATTACTCCACGTCACATGATCCTTCAGAAATGATTCTAATATGCTGATTTGCTTCACAAGAAACATTTCTGATTATTATCAAATGTTGAAAACAGTCAAGCTACTTAATACTTTTGTGGAAACCATGATGTATTTTTTCAGGATTCATTTATAAATATAAAGTTCAAAAGAAAAGCATTTATTTGAAATTGAATTTTTTTGCAACATTAAAAATGTTTTCACTGCCCCTTTTGACCAATTTAATACATCTTTGCTGAATAAAAGCATTAATTAAAAAAATTATCTTACTGATCCCAAACTTTTCACACAGTAGTATACATCCAACTTATTTTCAGGGATTCTGCAGGTTTTATAAAAGTAAATGTAAGACTTTTTTAAGACCAAGTAAAGAAATTTTAAGTAATCTATTGAAGGGAAAGTTCAGAAGAAGTTCGAAAATACAACTTCCAACAGATATCATTACTTTTTAATATATTTTACAAAAAAAAGTCCTCTACTCCCAACCTCTAGAATATGGAGCAATCTTTACCTGTATTTTCTGAACACACTGCCAAAAAAGTGATGTTCTTCCTCAGTATTTTTGTCTTGTTTTTAGTGCAAATGTCTAAAGATTCTTAAATCAATGCATTTACTGGTGATACAAAATGGCAGTCTTGTTTACTGTAAAATTGATTTTGTTCAGTTTTTCAAGACTTTTTCATTTTACATGAGCATCTCAAGTAAATTTATCTTGATTTAAAGTTGTTTAGATATTTGTATTGGAAAACAGAACACATATACTGAGGAAGATATATATTTGAAAAATGTAATGGCATGAATTTATGAATCTAAGACTTTCTGCTCTGATTTGAGACCTTTTTAAGACTGTAGTTTGTGTAAGGGCAAATTAAGACTTTTTATGAATTTTTTAAAGTATAAAGCGTTATACAGTGCACTAACTGCAGGAAGTCAGGGACAGTTCCCCTGGGCAATTTGAAGTGTTCTGCTCACAAAACCCAGAAGTTTTTGTTTGTAGCACTGCTTCCTAACCATTAGGGAACCATCAAACACGTACACCACTAAACAGTTCCCACATTATTCATGTATATAGCATCTGTCTGGAATTTCCTGTACTCTTACTGATAAACAAGTTAAAGCAATTTAGGAAGTCGCTGCAATATTTTTGCACAAAGGTGCCATTTTGGCCCATGGAGAACTGTGTTAAAGTGTAAATTGCAGGTAAAAATTTTCACGAAGATAATGCAATGTGCTTACTAAATATAAAGAAAAGAACCGCCCACCATTGTTTTTTTGTATATTTTTTATACCAAATGCTGAATATAATGAAAAGTTGGTTCGTTTTACAGTGCTTTTAACCACGCCCCCTCCTTCCACTAGGCTGGGCGTGATGTCATAACAGGGACTCCAAGCTTTTACGGTCTATGCTACAAGCCTAGAGTTACGTTATATTGGAGACCTAGCTAGCGAAAATGGTTAACTATTGTGCTTGTGCGGGATGTACGAATACATCAAAAACGGGGGAGAGGCTCCACAAGTTCCCCAAGGACAAACTATATGGGGAGGCTGCAGACCTGGAGCCGGCAGATATACGCCCCTGGCAGTTTTACGCCCCGACAGTTTTGCGCCCCTGTTGTTCCTGATGCGTCCAGTAGGGGGATATATTGTGAAATAACATAATTAAATCGACTCTTACACATTGATAACAAGACCATAGACAATTTTTTCGTTTTTTGTTCATTTAAATAAACGTTACAGTGTAGATCTGCACGGATTAAAATATCTGTAGCTATTCACATGGGCTTCACTCTCTTCACTCAGCCTACAGAAGACTGTGTTTTTGTGAATCGAAAAATTAAAAATGCACAGTTGGATCAACTGTTATGACACGTATATGACCTACTGCAGTTATAGGCCTTTTCACCGTAGGTTTTTATATGGAAGACTGAGTGAAATATGTTGTTGTGAATTTATAGTTGCATTTAGATCTTAACCAAATTTAGCCCATTAGACATACAGCATACCGTGTAATCATATGGATCCTTGATTAGCTGTAGTACTATTTTTTATTGGTCATCATACAGCTACAAAACAGTGTCCTACACAGCATTTTATGAAGACAAACACAATTTATCCCTTTTCTAAAATTCTAAGGGCCATTTAAAAGAAAGACACAATATTGTTGTTCATAATTTTTTTTTATTAACAACATTTATGAATTATGATGACTCCCCTATGGTTTGCCCCTCTTCTTTAACTATTTTTTAAAAGGACATCTATGGTGATAGTGTGTGTGTGTGTGTGTGTGTGTGTGTGTGTGTGTGTGTGTGTGTGTGTGTGTGTGTGTGTGTGTGTGTGTGTGTGTGTGTGTGTGTGTGTGTGTGTGTAGGTGTGTGTGTAGGTGTGTGTGTGTAGGTGTGTGTGTGTGTTGCATCAATTTGCTCCTGATCTTCAAAGTACAACGGCACACGCACTTGTTGGTGGAACAATAGTGGAAAAAGTGTCAACTTCAAGCCACTTTGATTTCTTTTGGCCACCAATGATGGACTGTGCAGAGAAAATTGAAAATGACATTAAAACCATGTCCATTTATGTCTCCGTAAGTTGTTAATTTTGTAAGTCGTAAAAAAAAGATGGGTGTTTATAAGTTTAGAGAGAGATTTTCATTTTCTTATAGCTAAAGCAAACACACACCTTTATGAAATGTACGTTAAGAAGAATTTGGTAAAGACAGAGTATGATAAAACCCACATTAAGTGCACATACCCTAGTCCAGACCAGTAAGCTATTTTAAGAAATGATGTTGGAAATAATAAAAATATTTGAGTGAGTGTGCAGTTCAACTCTTTACTTCGAGAGATTTACATACATGTATACATATATGCCTGTAAATGTGTCTTTTGTGTTTTCACATCATAAAAAAAAGTTCATATTTCCAATATCTACTGTAATGTTGCCCCAGAAACCATGTGGAGTATGTTTTAATGCAAGGAGTAAACAGGGTCTTACCAGAAGAGGCCATCTCATACACGATAAAGACAGGCAACAAAAGAAAATGAATTTTAAAGTGAGTAGAGAAGACTAGGGGCAGCTAAACATACACGTGTTAGCTAAGTTTTAGCCAGATAGAACATAAACCTGACCGTCAAGAACTTTTTGTCTCTCGAAAAATAAATTATAGACCCATCCATTGATATAGAAATGAATTGATATCTACCTACCAAGCTAATCGTTTATAAATAATAAATGTTGCATCATTGCTAAACAACAATAACTTTAGCAGATTATATAACATACAAATGACAAAATCTATTATTTTTTGTCAGATTTTCATTCTAACGATAAAAATCTTGATTATACGGTATTATTACTTTGTCTTCAAAATTCATCTTCATAAAGACAGAATCATTCAACTGATTTAAGAATATTCTCCTCTGATATAAAGTCCCTTTTTCCTTCATTTAAGAAAATGTCAAAACCTTTAAACTCAAAGGTTTCTAAAATAAATAATATCATAGAGTCTGTTGTAAAGAACCTTTATTTTTTTATATTGACAAAATGTAAAATTGTATTGATTTGTGTACCAATTCAATCTCTTTTGATGTCCCCCTTGTTATTTTTTATTTATTTTTCTCCCTGTTAATGTCTTGTATCCTTTCTTTTGCAATACAACATAAATAAATGTATTAATATAATAATAAAAAAGAAGATTATTTACTATCATACCGTAACTCAATCCGTGTCGCTGTACAGCCTCCCCCTACTGGACGCATCAGGAACAACAGGGGCGTAAAACTGTCGGGGCGTAAAACTGCCAGGGGCGTATATCTGCCGGCTCCAGGTCTGCAGCCTCCCCTTACTCAGGACAAACGGCTGATTCGTGCCTGTAAGTGTTAGCATAACTTACCCGAGGTAGAGCTTAGATCGGCCCAAAACATCAAGCAAGACCCTAACGTTACCCGAGCCCGCTGTGTCCGAGTCCGGCCCGACACATAAACTGTAATTATGAGCCCAAGCCCGGTTTAAACCCGGCTATTTTTTAATACGTGGGTCGTTATAACTGACGTGCTCAACTACTTTCTTATATTACTTTCTCCCGACCGCAACATTCATGTTTTGTCCCGCTCCCGCCCGCAAAAATACTTTTTTTCTGTACCTCCAAATACTTTCAAGTTAGCCTACGTGTTAGCCCACCATACACATCAGCATACATGCTCCTGATCAATTGTTTGTTGCATTAACACACAAACCACTGTTATAACATAAAAGCAAGCGGGCTACTGCGTGCATGGTTTGGCATGACTGCGAGCAAAGTGCGATCCCATAATAATTCCTAAAGCTGACATCAGTTCATCGCGATCTCACACATCTCTGTTATTATCAATGAAGCTTCCATAATATATAACGTTACACTATGTTTGTTATAATTAGAGGATTTGCCAGCATACAGAATTCAGCACTGAACAAAAAGTCTGTTTTGAGCGGTGAGGGGAATCTATCGTAAATGCTTCTGATTGGCCATTATTGCGTTCAAGAAATCAACACATATGTCTGTGATTGGCTACATCGCTCCTCGCTGCTGACATGTTAGAAATAGAAACTCTGCCTGTAAACCGTTTCTATTTTGTTTTAGATGTTCTTATTGATTTTCTGCAACAGATGAATAAAAATGTATTAGTTTTTACGTTTTATTCAGATATTTCTAGTTTGCGGGAGTCCCGCAAATCGTTTTATTCTCCCTCAAACAGCACACACAGAGTGAGTGCATTACCGCCTGCAGCTCCCTGTTATGACATCATCACCCAGTTATGGTAAAAAACACGCTACCTTTGAAGAAACCCCAATAAATGCTATTTTAACGCATTTTAAGACAGAAATTTTTAAATATATCCATATTGTGCACTTTAATGTACACATTAATCAGTTGTGGTGGTTAACCTGCAATTTACACTTTAATTTGGGGGTCAGATGACATAAAATATGGGGCCAGAAAGAAGTTCTCAAACTATAAGTTATACCCTGATCAATCCTGTTCTTACTCGTTTAAGCCGAACTCTCCAGTCTTGGTAAATGCGGCCCAGGTCTCCCGCCATTTGTCGGAGAGCCTGTCGCCTCTGTGCTTCTGTCTCTGCATGGATCAGGTCACCTAGACCCTCTACTTCAGTAAGGTCCAACTTTCCAGCACAGAACGCCCGCCGGGTAAACTCACCCGCCTCTGCAGGCCGCAGCCCTGGCAAACTCCCTGAAACACACACAAAACAAGACATCTTTCAAATAAAATGAACATCAGAATGCAGCCTCTTCCACAGCACATCTTAAAGACATTTAAGTTACAAAAGGCTTAATAAAGGCTATGAGTACATAAAGTGCTATTTTGCATGAAATTACAATTTTATGAGTAAATACATCAGAAATAAAAAGCTAGATTTTAAGCTAGATACAAAACAGATGCTGCCATCTAGTGTTAAAATGGTGACTCAACAACTAGCTGTTTTCTGTTTGCACATGATAAATACATTTCTGATCATTAAGAAAAACATTTATGAAGGGTTATCCAGAACAATTGTGGGACAATAATGGTTGATCTTTCTTAAACTTACCAAGCGCCTGTAAGACTCCACTAATGACAGCAGGACCCCCGTGAATGTGAAACTCTGCACTGTCCTCTCCTGTGAAACTACCAGGACCTGAAAGAGTGAAAAGAGTGAAATATGTCTTGGTAGGAATAATACCCAATTTATATATTGTAGTAACAGTAATTTTAATATTCTACTGTTCAGTAGTTTTATGGTTGTTGTTGTTGTTGTTTTAAATAAATTCATACCTTTATTTGCAAGGATGCATTAAATTGATTAAAAGTGACAGTAAATACATTTATAATGTTAGAAAGTATTTTCTGTCTCAATTAACTGCTGTGCTTTTAAGCTTTCTATTCATCAAAGATTCCTGAAAAAAATTGATTACTGTTTAGACATAAATATTTAAGCAGCACAACAGTTTTCAGCATTGATGATCATAAGTAAATCAGCATATTAGAATGATTTCTGAAGGATCATGTGACACATGAATAAATTGCATTTCATAAATATATATTCTGTATATATTCTTCAGTTAGGGACTTTTCACTAAGTGCAGTCTTTATACTTCTTTAATATGTTTCAACATTAACACATTTATCACATGCCCTGTAATAAATCTTGATCAACCTACAAATGAATTTTGGCATGAAGTATGAATGTGTGGATTTTAAATGAGGTTTTTATAGAAAAAGTTGAATAAACCGTGGACCAGTCCAGATTTTAAAGATTATTTTAAATATTTCTATTGTATATTTTTATTATGTATTGATTGTTGTGTGTATTTCAAATGTGAATGGATTTTTTTTCTAAATTACCATTTTTAATTTTAATTAAATTAACACCTAATAAAGCTGCTAACAAATATCATACTGCATAAATTAACATGCAACTATCACTTTGATTTGATGCTTGAAAAAGTTCATAAAGAGATCGTAAAACTAAAACATATGAATTCAGTGGTTTATTCCAAATTTTCTGAAGAGATATGATCACTTTATATGATGAACAGATTGAATTTAGTCTTTTATTCCCATATAAATATTGGTCAGAGAACATAAACAGAAGCTCAACCGAACCTGCTTTACGCGTTGATGTGTGCGTATAACTGATGTGTGCATTAATTAATGTATATATGGGAATACAAGGCTAAATTTAATCTGTTCATCATAACAATTCTTATCTCTTCAGAAAATTTGGACTAAACAGTTTATTAGTTTTATGATCTCTTTATGAACTTTTTGAAGCATCAAAGTTGCATAGCTGTCAATGGAGGGACAGAAAGCTCTCAGATTTCATCAAAAATATCTTCATTTGTGATCTAAAGATGAGTGGACGGGTTACGGGTTTGGAACGACAGGAAGGTGAGTAATGAAAGATTTTTTTTTATTTTTGGACTAGAACTCTTTAAGACTAGAATGACTTTTTTGTTGTTTTTTTCTTTACAGCCATCCTAAGATCCCATTAAATGAAGAATCACGCATATATTAGACTGAGGGCATTAGCAAAATCATGTGAAAAAAAAATAGGCTATTAATTCTGTGTTTAAAACTGTTCATCAGACCTGGAAACCACAGGACCAGGCCCCGGTCCAGCAGCTCTCTGGTCTGCGGGTGAGTGATGCTGCGGAGGCTGGCGACCCGAGCTTCGGGGAAACCTCGAGTCAGACTGCGGACAGCGTGTGCTGATGCCGGACCACTGACCCGGACCACCGCCACCCCGCACCTGCCCTGACCCGACGACACGGCGAAGATAGTGTCATCCTCCGACCCGGCAGAACATAAGAGCCTCTTCGCTGAAAGAGATCTGCCAAACACAAACCAGTCATGTTTAATGTGCGTATTAAGTAATAGAAACCCTAAATGGGTTATGAGCAGATGCAAGAGACCTTATAGCAGTTATGACAGCGGCACTTCTTCTCCAACCGCTAATAAAGTGCATGTTAATGACCTGATATACGTTAAGTCTATCAATAACCCGCCTGAAACTTGTTTACCAAGTCGCTCCACGTGAGCATTATTTTCCTGGCGGTCCCCGTTCAGGCAAATGTCATTGGTCCGTGTCGTTATACGTGCGAGCAAAGATGCTTGCCATTCGCCAGCTTCACTGTCAATCAAATAAAAGTCTCTCCCCCTGTGCGCCCTACAATTCTCTCCGTGTGACACTACTGACAGGATCTATTCAACTACTCATATATCTATTGAATTGTTCAATTCACTTATCATATATTCAGTTTAGTTCCAGTTAGTCTCAGCAATGTTTTTGAGTGTGACATATTTAATCTAAAATTATATTTAGCAACATTTTTGTTGATTTGATTAGCCTTAATGTTGTTTTATAAAGTATTACAGTTTTTTTCATTCGCTAACAAGCATTTGTCCAATCAGTTGTCACATTTTCAAAACTCTAAACACAGTTAGCACAGCATCGGTCTTTTGTGACCATACCATTCACACATTTCATGTCGTTTTCACACAATATGCAGTCAGTGAACACATTTCCACAATGCTTACATTTTCTTAACAGACAAGCTATACCTCCCAACAAAATAATGGATTGTTTTTGTAGTATTTACAAATGTTAACACACACCATCCCACAATAGCAAAAACAATATTCCAAACCTTAGATACAGTATAAAAACTTCTTGTTCTGCAATGATATCAGTTCAAAAACAACATATTTATATATTTCAGCTGAAAATAAACAAACCATTGAATTATTGACACACAGCTGATTTATGTTGGGTAAACTGGGCCAACCACAACTGATTCCAGTCTGGCTCAGTCTCAGTGGCAGGGGTTATTTTTTCTATTACATTGACACTTATACAGTAAAAGGAGGACTTTGAGGAGCGATGTTTTTGGAAACAGAAACAGAAAAAGACAAACACTGTAATGTATGGACGAGGAAGAATAAGAGCAAGGGGTTCAGGGAGAAGAGCAGGCCCAGTGAGAGATGCAGTGAGAGATCCAGTGAGAGATCCAGTGAGAGATCCAGTGAGAGATCCAGTGAGAGATGCAGTGAGAGATGCAGTGAGAGATGCAGTGAGAGATCCAGTGAGAGATCCAGTGAGAGATCCAGTGAGAGATCCAGTGAGAGATGCAGGAGCAGTGAGAGATGCAGGAGCAGTGAGAGATGCAGGAGCAGTGAGAGATGCAGGAGCAGTGAGAGATGCAGGAGCAGTTAGAGATGCAGTGAGAGATGCAGTGAGAGATGCAGGAGCAGTGAGAGACGAGGAGCAGTGAGAGATGCAGTGAGAGATGCAGGAGCAGTGAGAGATGCAGTGAGAGATGCAGGAGCAGTGAGAGATGCAGTGAGAGATGCAGTGAGAGATGCAGGAGCAGTGAGAGACAAGGAGCAGTGAGAGATGCAGTGAGAGATGCAGTGAGAGATGCAAGAGCAGTGAGAGAGATGCAGTGAGAGATGCAGGAGCAGTGAGAGATGCAGTGAGAGGTGCAGTGAGAGGTGCAGTGAGAGGTGCAGTGAGAGGTGTAGTGAGGTGCAATACCAAGCGGTTTTATCCCAGGTGCATCGCCTTGGATAATACCAGATGTGATGTTGATGAAAACATGTGGCCTAACCCTGAAAATCACAGAGATTAGATACAGTAATTTTGTGCTTTTTTTAGTCCCCCCCCCCCCCCCCCCCCTTTTTATCTGGGCTTTTTGCTGTTGCTTTTTTGTTCAGAATGCTCTTGTGTGTTTCATGGATATTTTGTTCATTGTAAGCAATACTGTAAAAAAAATTCTGTTCTATCATACCATTGTAAGCAATACTGTAAAAAAATTCTGTTCTATCATACCGAGTTTCTACTGCACCTCCTGTAGTAAACAGTAAAGGAGGTGAGATTGCTTTTGCTTTAAAAGATTGCTTTTGAATGTGAACATTACTGTACATGTGGACATACAATTCCCAACCAAGAAATTTAGTGTAAAAACCGTGGATTGCATGTTTTGCATGCAAATACCTATAAAACCGAAACATAAAAGTCTATGCAGTTTTTGAAATGTCAACAATAGCCAGTATTTTGAAACCTGGTGTACTTTGATTGACTGCATGTACTTTGTGAAGTGAAAACAAGTGTTATTCTTTGACAGAATAATTTCATTTTGAGTCAGATTTCCAGTGTTTTGGTAAAGTTAGTGTGTGCAGAGAAAGATGTGTTCTGTTTTGAAATGAAGAGTTAGTATATATTTAACAAAATGTGTTTTTGAGAAGAAAATTATCCATTTGGCCAATTGTGTTTTATATGTGTGAGTCTGTGTTAAGAGTTTAGAAAAAGTATCTGAAGTATGGGTAAGCGCTTGTTAGCAATTGAAAAAAACTGTAAAGTATTAACGTATAACGTATTAAAAGAAAAGGTTAGTTCACTCAGGAATAGTTCACTCACTCACTCACTCTTAGCCTATGTTTTATTAATCAGAAAATGAGAATTGTAGTAGACTGTTGATGCTGCCATACTGTTACCAGGGACTTGTGTGATTTAATGGAACCTTTTTTAATTCCAATTATTATGTATAGTTTTAACTAAGACTACATTCAAGACTTGTATTAGTTGAGAAACAGCATGTATTTGTACACTTTAAAGTACATTTGTCAAATAGCAGAAATATTTAAATGAACAGCAAATTTGGATATTTAAAAAAATACTGTAGTAAAATATATATCCAAACAACCAAAAATGGAGCTTTATGTAATTATATATTACCTTCTAGCTTTATTTTATATAATTTCTCTTTTTTTCAGTGGTGGCGATGCTTGAAGAGTGCATGTTTAAGTAATGAGCTTGATGAGTAAGCAAAAAATATGGTTATTGCTTAGTTTAATGTTAGGTGATGATTGCTTTCGAAAGCAATAAGGCTAGAAACCTCAAATCAAATCTTTAACACCTTCTTTTTTTACATTCTATACACTTGATTATGACATTAATATCTTTTTCATCAAAATTCAGAGTATATTTTAGTACAACCCGAATCAACTGTGTTAATGAGATCATTTGAAAATGTGTTGTGAAGTTTACAGATAATATATGCTTGGATCACGTGTTTTATTATCATTTACTTTTTTAATATCTTAGCCTATAAAAAAGTTTAAATGCAGAACTGCATTAAAAAAACTAAAAGTGGTCAATGTTAATATAATATAAATCCCAATTATATATTTGTACAGTAGATCTATCTTGAGTCTGGAGAAACTATGCTCTTTTGTTCAGAGAGAGGTAAAATAGATCACCTTCATACTGAAATATTCAGCTGGGAAGATATTTTTTGCATTAATTAATAAATAATACCCTGCTCCATCCTTCCTTACAGGCTGTCTCATTTTAGTCCCACAGAAATACAGAGGAAAAAATGTGACCGCACTATTTTAATCATTGTTTTGAACATTCACGTGAGAATTAAGTTATTATAAGCAAGGATGTGAGCATTACTGTAAAACTTAAATACTTTAGCAGGTTGACATGCTCTGTGGTGTGAAATGCTAAAATATCTTAAAAAGCATTTGCTAATTATAATGAGATTAGGCTATTAACTTAGAGACTGTAATATTAAATTGGACTATTTAAAAGCACATTACATGCATGTTAAACATTCATATAAACAAAAAAACTTGGTGTTCATTTTCACAGTTTACTGCATTTAAGTTAAACATATATTATGATTTGTTCTCACATATGCTACTTAATAACTAATAACATTATGCAGGTTTCAGTAAAAAATAAAAAAAAGTGTAAAAACAATTTCCAATCAGAAATTGCTAGTAAATTTCACAATTACAAAGAAGCGACCGGTTGAATTAAATGTGAAGTTTGAAAGACTGAAATAGTATTTTCTTGTAAAATGTATACTTCGCCTATTCAAAATTCAGTAATTAAAAAAAAAAAAATTAGGCCTACAGTTACAGTTTGGCAAAAATGAAGTAAATATTGTGATAATATAATATTTCATATCATACAAGTCAGACAATTTCTTTAAAAACCTTTAGCCCAAAAGAATAGAGTTTTGACAAATTAAATGCTGAGGTTTGATAAATCAATACATCAATACACTCGTGCTGAGGTCAGCCAGCTAATGCATGTCTCATGAGAAGGTGACTGTGAGAAGTCTGTATCTGAGAGTATTGAAAGCATAGACGGGCGGAGAGAGGAGGTGTATATATTCCCTTTCCCTTCTTCTTTGTCCCTCCTCTCCTCCACCATAGTAGCCTACTCCTCCTCACGCCGCAGTCAGTCTCTACTCGCATCCCGCTGCAAACAGGATGACTCACAACAACCTTCACTTCACCCTCACCTTCATTTAACCCAGCCAGTGTGTATCCACACACACTGCGCCCCATTTCTACATCATTTCCCCGCCGAAACAGCAGCAGCAGCATGATGCCCGACGCGACGGCGACCGCTTCTGCATCTTCGGCGAGCAACATCAACATCAGCAGCAGCGACAGCGAGAGCTCGCGGCACAGACACCGGGCGCAGGGGGACGCGGAGCGGTCAGAGCAGCAGCAGCACAACGCTGCCTCTCAGCACACATCAGCGGGCGTTTTGGGTGAGTGTGGAGGGTCCGGAGAGGGCGAATATGGACGGGACAGGTGGATGTGAGGCTGGCATAAGGGACAGACGGCATATCCTTCGGGAAGAATGAACAATGCGGCGCTTTGTTATGCAGTCTGCCCCTTATGTCTATTATGCTTCCCCGATACATACAACTCTCCCTGTTGATGTACGTGTGGCCTATAGAAGGTCATGCGGCAGCATCACTTCAAATGCGAGACTCGAGCTTAACTTAGTCTATAGCCTAATGTGGGCCATGCGCTACTTTTTTGCGCTCGATTAGTCCATTTATTACGGGCTTTGGGCAGGTTCGGGTTGTCCGAGGCGCTTTTATGGCTGAAACAATTTTCTGTTTATAACATTGTTGCTGCTTTTGGGTTTGTTTATGCTTGGACGGCCTTCTTATTGTGACTTGTTGTGAACCATTATACAGTTAGTTCGAATCTGATTGAATGAACGCATTTCCAAGAGTGCTGATATTTTGTCCAACAGCATTGTGACTTTTATTATCACTGTTTGTCTCTGTAGGCCTAGTTGTGGTGTGGATATTTAGAATGATTTTTAGAATAGAGCTAGTATATATCATTATCTTTATTGTTACAGTTAGCATCCTCAGTGCCCAACATAATAGTAGCTAGTGCAAAATATATATTTGACACTGCATTAGCAGTCCAATCAAGGTCTGATTTCACCTATCAGGTATTTTGAATGGCTAACTAAAAATGGCTTAAATAAATGCTTCTTAATCATAGCCAAGTGTAGAAAGTATGTTTGAGCAGCACCCACGGAAGCTCCGGTGGATTCATTGTTATGAACGCAACTAATTTATTTTTCTCTGAGTAAATTAAACTTTCATGATTAACATGGGATTTATAGTGTTCAGTGTGGCTCTCACATTAATGGCAGAAAAATAGCTGTTTTTTGACATATTTTATATTGATGTTGATGCATCACCAGGATTCATGTTTTCTCTCATGAATGACAGCAAGTTCTGTCATTTTACGATCATATGAAGCTTGATGCTTTGGCTTCTTTTTGGAACTCTGCTGGTTGTCAGTCTGTCAGTCATCTGCTCATTTGTTCAGTAGCCTTTACTGCAGCCAGGTTAAATTGTTAAACCAGTAGGTGATGACAAGTGTCTTTGTGTATGACAGTCATTAAATCATTCACTCAACTATTTGTTCAAAAGGATTCATTCAAGAACAAAAGCACTAGGGTTTTCTCTAAGAAAGTTGAATCTACTTTTGCTTCGTTAGGATCTATTGCACCCTTAAAGTGGTGTTGGATGGATATATCCAACCCGATCTCACGATACCAATTTCGTATGAATTTGTACGAGTGGCTAATTCGTAACAATTCATACGACCTGACTCGTACGAATTTGTACGAATTTGTAGGATTTTTGCTAAATCGTACGTATTTTACGAATTCCAAATTCGTATGAATTCATACGAATGACCTACCCCTGACCCCGCCCCTAAACCTACCCATCACGTGGGTTTAGACAAATCGTACGAATCCGTACGAGTGAGGTCGTATGAATTCGTACGAATTAGCCACCTTTTAATCACTCGTACAAATTCGTACGAATTGGTCGTGAGATAGCGTTGATATATCATAGTAACTAGTTCTGAATACATGAATGACCAAGCCAAGTTGTATTTATGAGTGGTAAACTTGGAGTTCTAGATGATAGACAAGTTGAGTATATAAACATTTAGTTGGGATACCATAAATAAGTGATAGAAATTAATGTTTTTTATCATTTTGAATTCAGATGAAATTATTTGGTTTTATTGTTCACAATATAATTCTTTCGTATTGTAGCCTTTTTTTTTAACTGGGGGTCTCCGGACCCTCAGGGGCTGCAGGTTTAGAGAAACACTGAAATAAATAAGAACATTTATTAAAATAATATAAATTTGATTTAAATAACTGAATAATACATATAACAGTACAATACTAAAGTGAGTAGACAAAAAGTAATAATGTAACACTAGAAACTAAATATGTTCAAATTTATTTAACACATTTATAATGTTAATTGTCCACAGTATAAATGGGGTCTTTTATACATGAATACATGATAGCTGCCTTTTAAAAGGATCACACAATGATCATATTTGGGGGTCCTATGGCATCTAAAAGATAGGTTTCCGAACTTGAATGCGTGATATTTCATAATAACAAAACCCAACTCTGAGATATGACTTTCCCATGTGCTGTTGAAGACAGCATCATTTTGATGGCAGTGCAAAAACAAGAAAAGTAACTGGTAATACTGTCTAAATTGTAAGTTGCTCAATATTGTTTAGTTTATTGAACTTTTGTATTAAAGCAATATCTCACCATGGTTTGTTTGTGAGGATTTCTATGGTTTAAAGACTTTAGTTTGCACATTATATATGTTTGGGTGTAGTGTGTTGATTGAATGACTGAATGACCTGGACTGTATTCTTCAGTGTTATGCAGTGGGTTTTTGACATCAGTAGTTGGGCAGAGATAGAACTCCGTTTAGCACTCCATTATACTCACATCATGATGTCATTGCCTCAGTTGGTATTTCATAAGCTAAACGAAAGGCCAGCAATTTGATGATGGATGGACATTTTAGTAACTGGTTCTGGTATCCATTTTATTGTGTTTATTTATCAGAAATCTGTTATTGTTGTAAACAGGTGACGTCGACCCAAATCTCGTACAGTGGTAAAACAGCTGTTATATTTGAACCTCAAGAATACCAAGCATAGGTTCAGATTCAGATGTAGGTCCTTCATCTCATAATAACAGCTGTTGTTATAGCTATGAAAGTGTTTTCCTCCTCACATCACATTGATAAACAAATACAACATTCCTCAGAATATGTATAAAACAGATCATATGAGGCTGAATGTACTATTTTTTCTATGACTTATTAATATTATGTAATAAAAAACTGAGTGTTGTTTAGTATTGGGAAATACAGTGCAGAAATTTGAAGTTGTCGCTCTCAGGCCACGGGTGAAAAACACACTGCATGGCAAAAGTGGATCTTTCTAATGGGGTTGTACAGCTATAACTGTGTGTATAGTTAATAATTCTGTGTGTACAAAATAATTAGATTTAAAAGAAATACTGTTCTTTTGAACCTTCTGTTCATCAAAGAATCCTAGGGGGAAAAACATGGTTGCCACAAAAATATTAGGCAGCACTGATAATAATAGAAAATGTGTCTTGTGCACCAATATTATTTAAATTCTAATAGTATTTCACAATCTCGCTGTTACTGTATTTTTGATCAAATAAATGCAGCCTTGGTGACTTCTTCAAAAAATATTAATTTAAAAAAATCTTACCGAATTCTTTCATGGTATATAGTATTTATAAATGTTTAAGGAAAAAATGAGTATTATGTTAAATTTATATTAAAGGGGGGGTGAAACACTCAGTTTCACTCAATCTCATGTTAATCTTGAGTACCTATAGAGTAGTATTGCATCCTTCATATCTCCAAAAAGTCTTTAGTTTTATTATATTTATAAAAGAAAGATAGGCTGTACCCAGTCTTTCCGTAAAAAGCCGAGCGGGTGGAGGCGGGAGCGCGCAAAGCTTTTGCGTGTGTCGTAAACAGACAGACTGGTGGTTTATGAGGACATGATTTATTTTTACAATAAACAAACTGACACCTACAGTGGCCAGCTAAACAAATGTATTTAAACACACACACACACACACACAAACACACACACAAACACACACACACACCACACACACAACACACCAACACACACACACACACACACACACACACACACACACACACACACACACACACACCATACATCGCATGCTCCATCGATACATTAACTGTACGTGATCATGTCGTTTACTTGCTGTGCTTACACGCCGATAGTTAACAACACACAGAAATTTGAAGCAGTTTTACTCAACGCACGACCGTGAACCTTTATCGTTGGGACTGCTCCATCTTTAAGTATTAGGCGATCTGCAAATCCGGCGTCGAACTGGGCCTTGTTTATAAAACTATAACCGTCGAAATGAAGGGAACAAACAAGAACACTTGCACAACTCCGTTGCTGCTCTGGAAAAACAAAATCCATCCACAGGTCCCTTAACTCTGGGTTCTTTGGAAATTTGTGCAGTGTTGTCTTGCCCAGGCAACCCAAAACACACTTTTTTTGTGCCATTTTTTTTATTGCAGCACAGCTGAGCCCAGCGCTCTGATCATGGTCATAGGCGTACTCTCGCACGCACTAGGCCAAAGTCCTTTTAGGCAAGTCCTGCCACTCGGCCGCCATCTTGGCAACGCCTCCGGGCAGCTATTTCTGACTAACAAGACCAGGCTCGTATCTAAATGAATGGGCAGAGAGTCAGCACTGCGCTTTCACTGGTCACCGGGACATAAAAACTGAATGTATGGAAACAGCAGTAAAATATGATAAAAATCGCTGAAAAGGTTTGATGACTTTGCCCCAAAATAAGGTTTAAAACGCCCTTTCCCCCACCGGTTATACTTTTACTACGCTGGCAAGAGTTCACGACACCAACACGCAAGGTCTCTCGCTCTCTCTCTCTCTGCCGTACGGTGCGCGCGCTACACGGTTTGAAGCACACTCGCTCTAGATTCGGGGAGATTTGAACTAGTTTGCGGGCATCAGGGAGCCGCTATCAATATGCGGGAGACTTGGGATCTCTGATATTTACACAACGCACACATACACTGCATATCAAATCTGCCGCCTTTTCAAACAGTAACGTATTCTCCGCTGTCGCAAACCTCAACTGTGCGCATGCGTCAGAGGAACCAGACGATAGGCTCAAATGTTTCCCGGCTTGACTGTTAAAAGCAGACGATTGGCTGTCCAGCGGGAGGGGCGGGACATGTGCATACAACCGCCATCTTTGGCGTTACAGGTTTTCCCTATATAGGATTGAGGAAGTCACATGTCTCTTATATAAATTGTGTCTGACCAGGCTGCAGCTGCGTGCGCGCCCTTCCGGGAGAAGTGCCCTTAAGACCCGTATAAGGAAATTCCGACACCTCTGACGTCACACACGCCCGTATTCGAAAAAAACTTTCCGAAACTTGTGACAAACCGGAAGGAGTATTTTTGGAACAGAAATACTCCATCAAACTTACAACTTCATTTTTGAAACTTTGTCCATGTTTAGCATGGGAATCCAACTCTTTAACAGTGTAAAAAACTCACTATGCATGAAACAGCATTTCACCCCCCCCCCTTTAAATTTCGTTAAAAACCGTAAGTGAGCTAAGTAGTACGTATTAATTCACAGTATTCATAAAACAGTAAGTGAAAAGGTCCTGGATGACTTACTACTTCCGTCGAGGTTCTGAAGTGTGCATTCGATGTACACTATCAGAAAGATTTGTAAATGGCAGCGACGCAACTGACGCCGTAGGTCACGTGACAGTGACAACATGACGAATGTAGTTCATAATAATTCACACATTCATCATACGAGAGCTGCACGATTCTGGATAAATTGAGAATCACAATTTTATTTTATTTTTTAACGCAGATCATAATTCTCCCACGATTCTGAATAGACACCTAAACAAAACAGTCTATTTAAAAATATATCATTAATTAGAATATTTTTTTTAAATCAGATTGAATGAATTATTATTTTCATTTTATTTTCAAAGGTTTAATAAACATTAGTGGACATTCAGAAATAAGAGATTACAATCTTTTACGATTAATCATGAACGCACTCGTTTAGCGGTTGCGAAGTAAGTTTCAAACCAAGTGTAGTAGCCTAGTGTACAGTATGCGATTTCGGATGCAGTGATAGTCCCTAAAATAACAGAATGTTACTATACAACAAAAATAACAATATCGTGATATGGTGAAGTGGTTAAACATTTTAATATTAGAATTGCTTTTTGGAATGTAAAAAAGCCAAATATGTTTATGTATATGTTTCAAAATATGAAAGAATTTCATTGTAACTGTTTCATATTTTCTTCTTTACATTCTAAAGACTTGACTTTCACACATATCGGATGGTACTGGCTATTAAAGTCTTTATCAAGTGGCAAGCTTGTATTCAAATTCCAGCCCATTCAGTCATTCATAATTTCCCCTTTCCCTCACAATGCCCCATTCATTCGAGTAGATAACTATCTGCTTCACAGGAACAAATATATATTCTCAGTTAATACATGGCTTACTTATACATTGAAAATATGTTTTTCTGATTGTGATATTTAATATAGCCTAAGCCTACTGTATCACCTCAGCCATTTCAGAATGCAGAATGTACTTTTAACAAATATTTTTGCTTCCTCTTGTAGTTTTGTTGACTCAATTCCTGACCCTGCAGTAAATTCTTCAATGGCTTTGTTCAAATGATTTTGTAATTACCAGATTTTTTTGGCTCATCATCAGTATGAAGCATTGCTGTTTTGCAGTACTTTCATTTTCCGCACTCTTTCATTTCGGAATAATTGTTTGTAGCACTCCATAATGTCTGGCATGATGACCCTCTGATAGGAGAAGTGCACTTACAGTGGTGAATCACTGCAGCATTTGAAAAGAATCCAAAAATGGACAGGATTTTCCTTTGGTTGCGTAGTTTTTATGCGGTATCCTCCATTTAGAAGTTCACAGATTTCATTGCTTATTATTTGTGAAGCATTATCTCTGCACATCCAAAGAATGCTATCTGCCATCATGTTTCTCACTGATGGGTTGCATTAGCATGGCATCACACCTGCATTAGTAAAAATAAAGCTTAGAGTTCTAGGACACTGAGCCAGTGAGCGCTGACTGATGATTGGCCAGATCACAGGTGTCTATAGTGACATGTGTTATGCTGCTGTAGCGTTTAATGAAATCAAGATACTCTTGTTTTAAAGCATTGTAAAACATTCCCTCTTACCCTTTTTGCTACATTGCCTTACTGTTTGTTTGTATTATAGTGGGAAATAAAATTTAATAAAAATTCTCTCAAATTTATGGTAAAATTGGATAGCTGTTGTTGCACGCATCATAAAATACTGTTATATTGTTTCAGGTATTATTAATATATAATATTTTTACTAAACAAAACAGTCTATTTAAAAATATTTAAAGGAACCGTATGTAAGAAATGTATTTCAATTAATCATAAAATCATGTTTGTGTTTTGGTCTGATGTGCCACCCTCCACCGTTTCTACCAATCACGAAGTCAGTAGTGTTGCGGCATCCGGGTTCCCAGCTCTGCTCTAGTTACCACAGCTGCAGCTACAACAAAAAAAACACAGCTGCAGCTACAAACGTGTTGGATAAAAAAATGTCTAACGTTACGAATCCAAAAAAACCTCGTTATGATTCCGAAATACTTTGTGACAAAGTCCGAAATAAAACAAGAATTTGTATAGGAGATGCCTTTGAAAGATGCCTATCTGGCAACCTCGAGTCAGGGGGGAGGGGATGCACCGCTCTACAGTAATTTGAAAGTGATTGCAGTACAAGTCTTGGCCACAATCTTACATACAGCTCCTTTCATAGACATCATATAGAGACTAGATGCCCTATTGGCCGCTGTGGCTCAAGAAATGCGGCCGCCATCTTAAACCGGCCATACTCCTATTTGCGTACTATTGGTTACTATTGGTTGTATTTTGTGAATAAAATATTCAATGTGTCCTGTATCTTAGCTACATGTATGACATTTGCAGATGTCTAAGATGGCGGCCCCACGGCTCGTCCACGCCAATTGGCAGTAGCGGTCGATAGGGCGCCTATCTATATGATGTCTATGCTATCGACGGCTACTGCCTATTGGCGTGGACGAGTCGTGGGGCCGCCATCTTAAACCGGTCACCCGCTCCGCGCATTGTAATCTGTTTGGCTGGTGCAATGAGCTGTCAGCGCATTTAATTAATCATATCTCACTGAATACCGAACTGATTTTCACGCTGGGTTTTTTTGCTGCAAATATCATACATGTAGCTACGATACAGGACACGTTGAATATTTTATTCACAAAATACAACCAATAGTACGATAATGTTAAATGTTAAATCTTACTTGTTAAAAGTAATCCCCGCCGATTTGAGCAGGAATATTTTGCACAGTGCTCTGGCATCTACTGCTGCTATGCAACGCAAAAAGCATGACCGGTTTAAGATGGCGGCCGCATTTCTTGCGCCACAGCGGCCAATAGAGCATCCAGGCTGTGTTCCAGTCCATAATTGACATGCCCTTCACTCGCTAACTTCCCTCCGTCTCGTTCACTCGGATGTACGTCATTGCTTATGTTGCACGAGTGCCCACTTCTGGCGGAAACTGCAATGGGCTGAACTGGAACGTATAAGCCCTTGATCACTTAGAATCAGCTATGGAGTTGATTTATTATTTAAAACAATGTTCACTTTAAGAATTTGTTTAATGCAGCATCCAAATGTATATAGGTGTGTTTGGATTGTTTTACATTAAAAAAAATATAATTAATATATCATAGAGTTGTTTGTTGTGGTTGTGATTAGACGAGATCTGTGGTGACGTCACAATCGCACTGCATTGTGGGACATGTGGTGCCTGAAGTGTACATATGAAGTAGACTCACTCCCTCGGTCTAAATCGAGGGAACAAGTGTCTGTCCATATAAACTTCCCTCGTCCACTTCACGAAGTGGAACGCACTTCAAAATGGTGGCAGGGATTCCCCCGAGGGGAAGTGCTTAGGGAAGTTCGCAAGTGCGTGTCTAAAAGTGGACTGGAACGTAGCCCATGTCTCTATATGATGCCTATGGTTCCTTTAACTTGTTTCTTAATGAATTCGTGTGTTTGCAGGAATACATTTTTAGTCACTGGTTGCCACCTACTGGTCTTAGGTGTAATTGATTTAGTAATATATCACACACAAAAAAATATTTTTACTAATATATTTCACACTGATATTTAGATAATATACCGCACCAACTTGAACAATTAAAATGTCTTTGTATACGAGATAGTTAACCCCAAAAAACCCAAATTGTCATTGTATTACTACCAACTGTGTGACTTTCTTCTCTGGAAAACTGAAGAAGATATTTGGAGTGACTGTTTGACTGTTGACTGCCATTTAATGGACCAAAAAACACTGAGACATTTCTCAAAATATACAGGTTTGGAACCACATGACAGTAAGTAAATCATGACAGCTTTCATTTTTGGTTGAACTATCCCTTTAAATATAAAAACGGCATTAACAAACGATATCAGGGTAGGTCTAATGCAAATGATTGTACAATAATGCAATAAACATTAACATAAACTCCCTGATGTGCATAAACTATGTACTAAAATCTAATCCATCAGTGATGCATAATGCCTCTGTCAAATTTTATATTGTAATCATTATGTTAACAACTTGTAATTATTACTTTAATGAGTTCATTGTTACTTCCTTAAAATAATACACTGCATGATTTGTATTATCTAAGAACTGTATATTTCTGAAATATGGACATTCTTGGATACAGTCACCTCTGATAACAGATCACTGTAAATTGTAATGTATGCATTTTCTGTAAAGCTGCTTTAAAATTAATATTATATGTATTGTGAAATGCGCTATACAAATAAATGTGAATTGAATTCATTTTAAACAAGGCAGGGAATTTTGGAATGTTAGGAAATGTTCACAGTGAAATATTAATTATGTTAAGTTTTTTTTTTTTTTTCGTAAGGATGTGAACAGCACAAACCACATGGAATCATCTGACCATTTCGATTCTGATTTGGGCCAAAATCCTGGTCCTAAATCAATGTTTTGCAATGCGACCTCAGTCTGAGCGGTCATATCAGAATTCATGCGACTTCACTCTAGATCAACTTTCTGCGCTGATGATTTTACATACCGGTAGTTCTTTGAATATGGAAGATGGCAGCGAAGTTAGTCAGTGGAGGGATGGGGAGCTGTTATACTCATTGTACGTAGCTCTATGCAAAAATATCAAATATAAAAACTGTATGAGAAAAACGTTTGCTCTCTTTCTCCTCATCCTCCTTATCACCTCGCTTGCCTTAACTCATAAATGAATGCTGACCTCTGTGTTTACCTCCTGTGCTGCGTGCCGTCTGTCAGGTGTATGCTTTTGGTTCTGTTTGGTCCACTTTTAAAAATGTAAATAGCCAAATTATTTTAATAGTAAAACAAACAAAAATTGGATCTGAGCACAACAGAATTGAGCACTAAGGCTTGCAGTATGAACATAGCCAATCTTTTTTTACTGAAATATAATATTTATTTATAATAGAATATTAACTATTGTTATTATTTTCTTATAAAATCCTTGATCCTTTACATTATGTTATAGCTATATGTTAGATATCAAGTGCTAATATTTAGGCTTTGGTGTTAGCAATATTTTATGATAACCTTTTCTTTCCCTAGCAGATTATTTAGTAGGTGTTGTATAGTGACCTGAGATTGTGTTAGATTTACAGTATGTAGACTGTGTCCCACTTTCTGAAGGTCATGCATCAGTGAGCATGAAGCCACTGTGAGCAGCTGAACATTTATAGAGCGGTCACTGCCAAAAACACAACACAACTGACCACAACCTCTTTATTTGTCTTTCAATGCATTTGGATCTTTCTTTCTTTCTGATTTTGACTTAATTGGATGAATTTGATATTTTGAAACCAAAAACTATTTAAAATTTAAAAATGTTTTCCAAATGATAGGAAAGATAAATGACAAATGAGATCTCTTTTGTGTAGTGTGCCTTTAACATATCCAAAATATTATTTGCAAGAAATAATGATATGCTATCTGGCATTGTTTAAACAACTGCATCGTCTGCCCCAAACTTGAGTAGTGCAATTAAACATTTTTGCCACATAATAATATATGTACACTTCAAAAGTTTGGAGTCAGTAAGATTGTGTTTTTGAAAGCAGTCATTACTCAAGTCTTCGGTGTCAAACATTTCTTACTAATTTCAATGTTGAAAACAGTTTGTGCGGCTTAATATTTTTGTGGAAAGCATGATACATTTTTTCATGATTCTTTGATTAATAGAAAATTCAAAAGATACACATTTATTTAAAATATAAACATCATAAGTTATATAAATACATATCTTCATTTTTAATAATTCATATCTTAATTTCTCATTCTCTTTCTGTGTCTTGTTTCTAAAAAAACAACAACACTAATATTGAAAAACAGATCTTCACTAAGATTACCAAGAGCTCACAACCCCAGTGGCGCACACACAGACTCTCTGGTCTCTGAGGTCATTGTTCATATTCAGACACCGGCCGCTGTGCTGTCAGGGCTTCAGCGCCGGAGCGTTCGGGTCGTCTCCGCTTCTCGTGTTTCAAGGGGAGAGTGAGAGTGACATTTAAACTTGGCACTGTGAGAGAGAGGGAAAAGGAACGGCTTGGAGTGAGTCTGTTTGTCCATGGCAACGGAGCAAAGTGACTGACGTTTGTTTTCTTTTCTCCTCCTTGTCGTGTTCCTCAGATAAGCTATTTGGAAAGCGGCTGCTGCAGGCCGGGAGACACATCATGTCCCATAAATCCTGGATGAAGACGGTGCCTACAGAGAACTGTGATGTCCTTATGACGTTTCCAGGTGCCTCTTTCTTTCTTTCTTTCTTTCTTTCTTTCTTTCTTTCTTTCTTTCTTTCTTCTTTCTTTCTTTCTTTTTCTTTCTTTCTTTCTTTCTATTTTACAAAATAAATCATGATTCATCCACTGCTAACTTTCATACTAAAACTTATTTCTAAAATAAATAAACTAAAACCACATGTACACAAAAATCACAGTCTTGGTGGCCTTATAAACATTTCAAGATGAAATATTATATGGAAGGGATAATTGACAGTGAAGTCAATTATCTCATTTATACCATGGTTGCCACCAGACATTTCGCAAATGTTTTATTTCAAGACATTTGTCAGGTTTTTGTCTTGTGTGTATTAATTTCCATTGTTAATTTAAATAAAAAAAGTACACTTATGCAATAATGAATAGAGAGAGAGGAAGAAAGTGATTGATTAATCCTCTGATGCTCTGGTAATTTTTTTTTTAAATTAAGTTTTTGTATTTATTTTATTTTTTTGAATTTTTTACTTTATCGGAATTGTACAAAACTTGGTATAGGTTTTGGCACTTTCTATTTGAACAAACACACACACACACACACACACACACACACACACACACACACACACACACACACACACACACACACACACACACACACACACTCAAAAATCATGGACATGATTCGAAAAGGTTAAATGGTCCTGAAAAAAAAAAATATTCACACTTGTATTTTGTTCGAGGTCATTTTTGACCGCATTGAAAAAGAATGGGAAATGAATTTCATCTAGTGGAAACGTTTGGTTCTGCGCTCAAACTAAAACTTTTTTTTTTTTTTACATGAATGACTTTGATTTTCTCACAGTTTTAGAGTGAAACATGTTTGAGAAAATACTTATTTCATATAAAATTGAAAATAGTATTTTTGTGCATTTTTCATAATATAAACTTAAACTTCACTTTTTTCTTTTTACTTTTTCAATTAATATAATATGCCACGTGTCTTCTGTAAAAAGAGACATAAGTCTGACTTAAAGCTGCAGTCCGTAGCATTTAATTAATTTGGATTATTTTTAGACTTAAAAAAGTTATGGACAGCAGCTTTAAGTCTGTGCTCCAAAGCATTCAAGATGTATGACAGTTTAAGTTGGACAATTTTCAGGTCTATGCTCAAAAGATGAATAAATGGACTATAACTGCTGCACAAATATAATTTACTACCATAAAATCTCTAAAAATATGAAATAAAAAAACAGAATTGAACTAAAATATAGTACATTCATTTAATTGAAGTAGGCCTAATACATTTATTTTTTGTCATTTTTGAGGAACTTTAAGCGTGAGTGAATTACTGTTCGTATCTCAACAGTGTCTTTATTACACAAAAAACACAAAAGAATCTTTATCGCTATAGAAAGTGAAAATATGCAGTTGTTACTATTTCTACCATACCTAATTCTTAAAAATGACTTTTGTTTGTTTAACCCAATAACCCAATGTAATCAGGTTGATTCAATCATATTAAATAATATTTTTGAATAAATATTAATATTCATCATTTATTTATTAATAATTTATTATAAAATTAATGTTTTGATTTTAATCAAAATATTTTTGAAAAAATTTTTTTAGATATGATTATAATTTAGATAATAATTCTAAATTATTATTTGGAATACGTTTCAAATTCCAGTTAAATTCCTTAATGTTTGAATTTATATAGCAAATAGGATCTGGGGCCTCATTTATAAACGTTGCGTACGCACAAAGGAAGGTGTACGCCGCTCTCTACGCAATAATTGGTATTTATAAAAAGCAAACTTGACGGGAGAATGTGCGGTCCTTCACGCAAGCTCTGACCCAGGCGTACGCACAAAAACGGGTGAAATGAGAAATGGCGACACCGTCGGCAGATGGAAGAAACACGTGAAAGTGTAGACCGTTGTGTTAAAGAAATGGCAATACTGTCTCTCATAAATAAAATGAAGACTTCACAAAGTAATACAATTAACAGCCTACACTAACCCGTTTGATCAATCTGCAGTGTAAAACAAACAAAATCAAATGAAGATTACAACAGAAATGCAAATTAACACATATTTGAAAAAAGAAAAGTGAAATATGTTCTGCAATAATATTGGCATGTTATGCAATTCATCTTCATAACACATCTGTAGCTTGTCAGATGCAATCAAATGGATCATGGTAATAAAATGCCATGATGCCATCACAATAATGGAGCGCTAGACGCTTTTTTTGCATCGACTTTGATGTCCGACCATTTTCTTTTTATTTCGGCCACGTCCGAGGTTGTGTCTGCAGCATTAACGGCGTCTGCAACCTTTTGCCACTCAAGTGCCTTTTTGACATTAGTAATGCCCACACTGTGCCCTCCAAACAACATTTTACTCCTCTTTTCCACGTCGCCAACGATCATTTTTTACTTCACATTGAGTGAAGTTACGTTTCTTGGTTTTTCCTCTCTGTATTTGCCATGATTTCGCAATCGATGAATATTAAATTGTGGGCGTTTCACAGACTATTTATGGGCAACTCTGGGCGTGACATGAAGCCGCAAAAGCTGTGCTACATTTAGAATTGATTGTGATTTATTAAAGGAAAACTGCGTAGGATGTGCGTGCGCGCGGTTTTATAAATCCGAATATTTATGTGCGTACACACGTCCTATGTTTCATCCGTACGCCACTTCTGATGCAAATCCTACGCAAAGTTTTATAAATGAGGCCCCAGGTCAGTGCAGTGCCTCCTCAAAAAATTGGATGAGAAAATAATTCATATTACAAAGATAAAACAGCACAAATATTGCAAAATGTCACATAAAAAGTGTATAAATCACTCGTTTTTCTAAAGTAACAGTGTCTACTGTCCAACAGCGCCACCAGTGGGTAAAGTTACAGCGGCACGCCGCGTCTCTCTTACCTCCCCTCAGCCCATTGACATTCAACAGACCCCCTAAAGCGTGTGGTGGGTTTGATGGGGGATAATTGAGAATGATTTGGGGAAAGTCACGTGAGAGGAGGCAATGCCTTCATCGCGCTATGATTCGATACGATCAGTTATGATTGAAAATGATGGGTTTGTGCGATAAATCCTGTCTCTTTTTTTTGTGCGTGTTTCGCGAATCGGTCTGAATTAATACAATCATGGCGTTAATGGGAAGTCTGATTAAAAAGTAAGTAAACAACTCAGCTACTTAGATATCACTGCTTTATGTCACGTCAAAATCAAGTTTGAAATGCTCTAAAAACAGGATGACAGTGTGGGGGTTTTAGTGGGGTGAAATTAAAGGCACATTTTTGTGTTGAAAGGATTTAATTGTTGTTTTATCATGTGTTTCTGGCTGCATTTACATTATTTAGGCTTGTGAACTAGTATTTTAAACAATATAGGTGGGTGGTCACTGGCATGTGTTATGGATGCTAGCAAGGCATGCTAGTTTTAACCAGCCTGGACCAGCATGAAAATTCAGGATGATTTTTGCTGTATTTTTTAGCAGTGTATCCGAACATATTAAATAATGTATATTGGTCATCACTGAGACTGAGGTGTTATATTTGTCTCCGTGCAGACACCACAGATGACCACACGCTGCTCTGGCTTCTGAACCACATACGGCTCGGCATCCCAGAACTCATTATCCAGATCCGACATCACAAACACACCAGAATGCACGCCTTCTTCGTCACGGCCACATACGAAAAGTGAGAGGGCATGGGAAGGAAACAGCTTTTATCTTTCTTTTAGTTTTTTCTGTTATATGTATTAATGGTTTCTTCAGGTGATGTACATGTGGCATTAGGGTCAAGCAAATGCTTGTTTGATGTTTATTGTCATGTTCCAACATGAGCCTCTAAACAACGCCTGAGAAGTTCAGAGCCTCGGATTTGGTGATCAAGAAGCATTTCTTATTATTATCAACGTTGAAAACGGTTGTGCTGCTTAACATTTTTGTGGAAACTGTGATAATAATTATTTTTTTAGAATAATTTTATGAATCAAAAAAGTTAAAAAAACAGTATTTTTTGGGGACTATAAATCGTATGTACATTATACACTCACCTAAAGGATTATTAGGAACACCTGTTCAATTTCTCATTAATGCAATTATCTAATCAACCAATCACATGACAGTTGCTTCAATGCATTTAGGGGTGTGGTCCTGGTCAAGACAATCTCCTGAACTTCAAACTGAATGTCAGAATGGGAAAGAAAGGTGATTTGAGCAATTTTGAGCGTGGCATGGTTGTTGGTGCCAGACGGGCCGGTCTGAGTATTTCACAATCTGCTCAGTTACTGGGATTTTCACGCACAACCATTTCTAGGGTTTACAAAGAATGGTGTGAAAAGGGAGAAACATCCAGTATGCGGCAGTCCTGTGGGCGGAAATGCCTTGTTGATGCTAGAGGTCAGAGGAGAATGGGCCAACTGATTCAAGCTGATAGAAGAGCAACTTTGACTGAAATAACCACTCGTTACAACCCAGGTATGCAGCAAAGCATTTGTGAAGCCACAACACGCACAACCTTGAGGCGGATGGGCTACAACAGCAGAAGACCCCACCGGGTACCACTCATCTCCACTACAAATAGGAAAAAGAGGCTACAATTTGCAAGAGTTCACCAAAATTGGACAGTTGAAGACTGGCAAATGTTGCCTGGTCTGATGAGTCTCGATTTCTGTTGAGAAATTCATATGGTAGAGCCAGAATTTGGCGTAAACAGAATGAGAACATGGATCCATCATGCCTTGTTACCACTGTGCAGGCTGGTGGTGGTGGTGTAATGGTGTGGGGGATGTTTTCTTGGCAGACTTTAGGCCCCTTAGTGCCAATTGGGCATCATTTAAATGCCACGGCCTACCTGAGCATTGTTTCTGACCATGTCCATCCCTTTATGGCCACCATGTACCCATCCTCTGATGCCTACTTCCAGCAGGATAATGCACCATGTCACAAAGCTCGAATCATT
The DNA here is from genome assembly GCA_036326025.1 of Chrosomus eos. Lineage (NCBI taxonomy): Eukaryota > Metazoa > Chordata > Actinopteri > Cypriniformes > Leuciscidae > Chrosomus > Chrosomus eos. Next base: position 28,521,270 of record CM070839.1, read on the forward strand.
TCAAATTGGTTTCTTGAACATGACAATGAGTTCATTGTACTAAAATGGCCCCGAAGTCACCAGATCTCAACCCAATAGAGCATATTTGGGATGTGGTGGAACGGGAGCTTCGTGCCCTGGATGTGCATCCCACAAATCTCCATCAACTGCAAGATGCTATCCTATCAATATGGGCCAACATTTCTAAAGAATGCTTTCAGGAACTTGTTGAATCAATGCCACGTAGAATTAAGGCAGTTCTGAAGGCGAAAGGGGGTCAAACACAGTATTAGTATGGTGTTCCTAATAATCCTTTAGGTGAGTGTAAATGTCTTTATTTCAAAAGTATTAATTTCTTTTTTTGTTAAAAAACAATCATACTGACCTCAAACTTTTGAACAGTAGAGTACAAAGAAAGTTTGTTTTGGAACATTAAGACAGTTATTTTTTCTTTGCTTGATTGTTGGTCCTTTCATAGTGTTTATGGTTAGTTAGGCTATCTTAAGTTTGACTGATGCTGATGTATTTTGTTGTTGTGTGCTCAGTCTTTTACGAGGAGCTGAAGAGATGGGACTGCAGAAAGCTGTGAAGCCGGAGTTTGGTGGCGGGTCTCGCAGTTTCTCCTGTGAGGAAGATTACATCTACGACAACATTGAGAGTGAACTCTGTTTCTTCACTTCACAGGTCCTTAATATATTGAGCATAAAAGTTTTGACTTGCCTATATACAGGATCCAGAATTCAAGTTTAGGATTTTTGTAGTTACTGGACTTTCACTACACTAATATCAAGAGGGCTTTTGACATCTTATTTAAACAAAAAAAAATTTATTCAAGTGAAAAATAGTATTTAATATCACTAAATAAACCTAAATACATTTATTCAAACCAACAAAACTAATCTTTGAGTTAAATCAGGTAGACATAGCTCTTTAATGTAACAATTTCACGTTACTAGCCTACTTATAAAGTGTAATTAAACATTCTTATAAGTAGCTTGCAAAGTTAACATGTTCCATAAGGGAGTATTTTGGATTAATGGTGGCTTTTATTTTTAAAAGCAACAACCAAACTTCAACAACATCTGAGACATATTGATTGCCACAGAAAATAATTTTCACTCATCCCTTAGTTTGTAAAAACATAGCATATGTGTAAAAGAATGCACTTGCATGAAAGTCTACGTGGAGATCATATAGCACAAATAAACTTAAAGGATTAGCTGCTAGTTCACTTTTTAAAAAACTTTTGCTGATAATTTACTCACCCCCATGTCATCCAAGATGTCCATGTCTTTCTTTCTTCAGTCGAAAAGAAATTAATGATTTTGATGAAAACATTCCGGGATTTTTCTCCATATAATGGACTTCAATAGTGGCCAAAACGGTTCAAGGTCCAAATGAGTTTTCAGTGCAGCTTCAAATGACTTCAAATGACAAATGACGATACCAGACGATGAATAAGGGTCTTATCTAGCGAAACGATGCCCCATTTCGAAAATAAATAAAACAGTTAAAGTATTATTAGCACAAATGCTCGCCTTGTTCTGTCCTGAGATGTACGTTTGTGATTCTCCTGTTCAAACTTGTTCATTAAAGTGAACAAATCTTTTTTCGAGTTAATTTATTCATTGAATGAACGAAATGACTCGAAAAAAGATTTGTTCATTTTAATGAACGAGTTCGAACAGGAGAATCACGAACACGCATCTCAGGACAGAACAAGGCGAGCATTTGTGCTAATAATACTTTAACTGTTTTATTTATTTTCGAAATGGCGCATCGTTTCGCTAGATAAGACCCTTATTCATCGTCTGGTATCGTCATTTGTCATTTGAAGTCATTTGAAGCTGCACTGAAAACTCATTTGGACCTTGAACCGTTTTGGCCACTATTGAAGTCCATTATATGGAGAAAAATCATGGAATGTTTTCATCGAAATCATTAATTACTTTTCGACTGAAGAGAGAAAGACATGGACATCTTGGATGACATGGGGGTGAGTAAATTATCAGCAAAAGTTTTTTAAAAAAGTGAACTAATCCTTTAATATTTATGTAAAAGAATTTAAAATAAAATATAAATATGAGATGAAAACCTACACAACAACCAACTGAAATAAAGTAAGTTGAAGTATTAATATTACTAAAATTGAAGTAAATAGAAAGTTAAAAAAACAAAAACTAATAAAAAATGACTAAAACTTAAACTAAAATTACAATGACGAATGAAAATATAAAAATAAAAGCTTATTCAAATATTAATAAACACTTTATTAGCATATAAATAATATTATAGTAACATGTTTTCAACATGTCCTGACCCTGCTAATCTGATGATCCCAATAAATCTGTGATGATGGTGATGATGATGTACGGCCCAAGAATACGCAGGGACATGATGTTCTAACCATAAAGCAGTTTTCACATGGAGCAAACATTACACGCAGAAAGTATGTTGGTAAATCATTGGTAAACTTGAAAAGTAGTACCACCTCAAACCATGACTTAGACTGCATCCAAAATCGCACACTTCCCTACTATATAGTAGGCGAAAAACAGGATGTGACAAAAGTAGTATGTCCGAATTCCAGCCCTCATAAAAGAGTTTTACTATTTTTACTATCCCGTGAGGCCACACGAGAGGATTTATGAATGGCAGTGAAGCGATGCAACTGGCGCTGGTAGATCACATGACAGTAACATCATGGCGGATGTAGTGCATCCAGATTACATTCATACTACATACAACATACTTTTTAGTGGTCCTGAAGTAACTACTTATTCAAAATAAGTACTTACCCCAGAGAGTGTGCGATTTCAGTCAGCCATTTTGGTTCAATGTTAATTATTTCTACTAAAAAGAAGTGTCACTTTTTTACTCAGTAATGGATTACAGTCCATTGTAATCACATGACTGTAAACTATGTGTTTTGGTTATTAACTGAGAGCTTAGGCTTGAGTTAACCCATGATATTCTTTTAAAGAATGAAGTCATTGAGACATCGAGTTGGTTTGTACATTTTTGTATCCCGCGGACATTGTTATAGATTGAAGCGTATTCTTTTCACAGGAACGCCAAAGCATAATCAAATACTGGCTGGACAATCTCAGAGCTAAACATGGGGAGGCCCTTCACAACATCCACTTCCTGGAAGGGCAGCCAATCAGTGAGTTCTTATATTTAGACTTTATGAGAGCCCTGAGAAGTGTGTGCCTGAGCTGTACCAGTGACCTGTATGTATGTATAAGTCACTCATATTTGTGTATCAGTATCTGGATTACTGAAAGCAATTTAAATGTGCAGGCTGACACTATATGTTACTGAAGGTTTCTAGAAAGAAAAGTTTTACCAAAGTTTTGAATACTTGTTCATGTTGTGTGTGTGTGTTAGTGAGCGTGCACTGTGTGTGTATGTTCCAGTTCCTGAGCTGAGTGCGCGAGGTGTGATCCAGCAAGTCTTCCCGCTTCATGAGCAGAGGATTCTGGGACAGCTGATGAAGTCGTGGGTGCAGGCCGTGTGTGAAAAACAGCCCCTAGGTTAGTAGTTATTGAAGTCAACATTGAAATATACACATTTTTTGGTGTCAGTTTTGCTGTTTTGTGAATTGAGAAGTAATGTTGCTAACCTTGCTGAAAAGAAAAACACTTTTGCCGATTTTGTTAAGTTTCTTTTAGATGGTCTCCCAGCTTAGCCAACTGGTGTTTAACTGGGTGGTCAGATGGTCTACTAATTAAACTACTAATTACAGACGGCAACTAATTAAAAACATAATTCATTTTAATACATTTATGAAAATGTTATTCCACATCCTGCCCTATGTTGTCTTCTCTGTCAAAACAAATTAAGCAAATGTAGTCAATGTAGGTATAACGTTCATAAACAATGGAGTCGCCGGATAATAGGGACAATACCAGACAAAGAACAAAGGCAACACTGGGGTTTAAGGACATGAGATAACAGAGGCTAACAGGTGAAGGAAACTAATCACCAAGGGGGTAATCCATCAGCCGGAAGTTGAAGCCTCGCGGGAGCCGCCATTGTAGCAGAACTTCATCTGCTGTTAGCATTCCATTGACTCCCATTCATTTTGGCGTCACTTTGACAGCGAATAACTTTACATCTGAGGCATCCAAAGACTTCATTTGTCCATTATATATTTCTAAAGAAACACGACAATGGATAAAAGGCTCCATTACTTTGTATCTTACGTTATGGCGTAAGAGAGAAGCCCATAGATAGAGAGTCCATAAAAGCAATGGGACAAAATATTTCAACAATGTTTTTGAGGAATTAGGTGATTCAGATTTGTCTTGCCACCGCTACTAGAAGATTTACATCTGTCAGACTGTCGTCACGCTCAGTTTGAGCCTGCGCAGTTGCTCAGCCATCAGACAGGAAGTGCAATAATCGGGCTTCAGTCTTCTCTGTTGAAATCATTGGGGTCGCTGTGTCCATTTCTTTTACTGTCTATGCTAATCACTAAGGCAAATATAGCAAACAGTGGCTAAACCAGGAAGTGAGAAAACAAAAACAATGGGAACAAAAATATACTTCAAAATTAGAGTCCTTGAACACCAGACAGGTAGCCTGGCAAGCCAGACCTACATCAAGATGTTAGGTCTGGGAACTCACAATTGGCATACCTCAATCCAAGGGGGGGGATAAACGGTTGTCTTTCAATATCCCTCTGCACACAATTGGACAGCGCTACAACCAACCAGAGCAACGAACGGCTGTGGCTGAGTGAGTCCCATGCGTTTTCCCACCAGTGGAGCTAGTTGATATATTAAACTTTTGCCGTATCTGGTCGTCAAAACTCCGAACACATCTTCCTTTTTTAAGAATGACTTAAGTTACGTTCTCTTAATTCCAAATCCTCCAGAGTCGTGGCCAAATCCGATTCGAAAGACTGCTGTTCGTGTTCGCCAGCAGCATCTTCTTTGTTTTCAAGTAACGTTAGTAGGGAAATCCGGAAATCCCCTATGGAAATCACGTGGAACTAGGGTGACCACCATCAAACAAACCAAATGTGGGATGATTATAAGTTTGTGTGGGACAATGTGGGACATGTTACCAACACTAAAACATAACCTGAAACTGTTATATAATGTTTATCTAACTTAATAAAAACATTTGTATTCTGCCTTTCAGCTTATAAAAATTCTTTATTCTTTAGTTCCTTCCAGAAAACACCATTAGCCTACCCATTACCAACACTATTTTTGGAACAGTCCAACTAAAAAATTAATGAACAAATAAAATATAAACCAACATGAATTTAGATCATTGACTGTCTTATATATTAAGAATATATTAAACCAAAAACTTTCATATTTTTTAGAAAGGATGTGAATTAAAACAACCACAGCAGGCAACAAGTTGATAAATTCTGTTAAATTTAAAATTTATATTTACCGAATTATCCATTTGTTTTCTGACTGGGAACACATGGAACGAATCACCACTCCACATTTTTATTGACAGCTGTCACAACCCACTAGTGACGTGTTTACTCCTGTCCTTTCAACCATTGGATATGATTTTAAAAACGGCTGTTGCATTTTGTACATCTGACGAAGCGCTGTTAAATATAGGTGAAAAACTACGCCGCAAAAAGAATAAATAAAATTCTTTCTTAAACGTTTTCTTCACGTTTTCTTAATATGATATTCAAAAACCAACAGACTGATGAAAATGCGGGACATTTTCTCAATATGCGACGTGCGGGACAAGGGGTGAAAATGCTGTGCGGTACAACGCAAAGACGGGTGGTCACCCTACGCGGTTTTTCCAGCTCAAAAGCCAACGGAGAGTTGCTAGTCCACACTGGCTGCGAAATCATTTTTGCTGCCGCTAGGGTGCGTCTAGATTTCTAGGCTACCAGACAGGGGGAAATGAGACGGGAATCATAACAGCAAGCTAATGCTATACATTGTGCTAAATGGGTTGAAAAAAATAAATATTACATTCTAAACAATAAAAAAACCCAACTGATTACAGCTTACCATTTTAAAGTTAAGAAGTTAAAATCACTCAATTAAAAATGAGAATTAACAAAAGCACAGGCTAAATGTTAACTGGTACGAGATACGCACACATTTATATGAACGTAGTAATTATATCACACTTATACTTCATTGAAATAGTCTCTTTGTCCTCTCATAAAATACAATTATTTGCATTACATGTACAATTTAAACCCACATTTAATGTCTAATGTCAAATACTTTAAGCAAAATGTATATTTTAGTCAGAATTTATTATGATTAACAGTTTTTTTTCTGTGCATAGCATGCAAGTGTGATTAATCAATAAACAAATTCATTGTTGATTATTTTCATTACTGATTATTATTGATATTATCACTTTGTTGCTAAAGCCCTACTTGGATACTTAAATGATTGGTCTAAGTCTGTGTCCTCTTTGTTTTCTGTGTTAGATGATATTTGTGATTATTTTGGAGCGAAGATTGCCATGTACTTCGCCTGGCTGGGTTTCTACACCACTTCCATGTTGTATCCAGCTGTTATTGGCTTTGTATTGTGGATGCTTACAGAATCAGATCAGGTATTTGACCACTTAAACACCATCAAATTCCATAAAAGTGACTCATCCGCTATATTCCAAAAGTTTTTAAACTGTACCATAAATTAATGATAATGATGATATATCTAGTTCAGACATGAAACGCTTGATGGCATGGTCCTTTACATGCAATCTGTAAGCAATTACATCCTTACCGCATGACACAAGCTGACTGGCCTCTGCTGATCCTGCAGCCAATGAGATTACTTGCCCAACATTTAAATACTCTGGTTCATTCTGCTCATTAAGACCAAATTCTGCTGTAAGCTAGTCCTGCAGCATGCTATCAGAGTTCGTCTGAAACCCTCCACCTCCCCCAGCTCCACCTGCCTAGATCTGCAACAGGATTCATGTACATGTTTTATGTTTAGCATAGTCTGTTCATGCAGCACCATATCTTACATACTCATAGCAGCGTGTCTGTATCAGCGTGTATCTAATGGCAGTAGCAAGTCTATACTTACTCTGCAGCAGCAGTGTAGCAGATCTAATCCGCCAAGACCAAATACATGAACATTGCCATATTCATTAACAGGCTAAAACTAGTTTGAGAGTTGTTACGATTAAAATGTTTATATTGTAGTCTACTGCTGTTCATATTCTGTTAATGTGATCTATATTTCTAGACCAGCAGGGATATCTGTTGCGTGGTGTTTGCTCTCTTTAATGTGGTGTGGGCCACGTTGTTCCTGGAGCGCTGGAAACGCAGAGGGGCAGAGCTCGCTTATAAGTGGGGTACACTGGACACCCCAGCCGAGTCCCTGGAGGAACCCAGACCTCAGTTCAGGGTAATGACAGGGTAATGTTTCTGAAAACACATCTTTTTTTTTAACTGCTCTTTAAATATTTTTCTTCTATTGCTCTTCGGGTCAGGGTGTGAAGCGGTGCAGTCCGGTGACGGGCTGTGAAGAGTTTTATTACCCTCCGTGGAGGAGGAGGGTGTTCAGATGGCTGGTCAGCTTTCCTGTCTGTATATTATGCCTTTGCTTTGTATTTCTGGTCATGCTCGTTTGCTTTGAGCTTCAGGTGAGTTACACACTCTAACACACACATTTAACAGAATGTACTTTTTGTACTTTTTTGTAAAAATACACCACAGGAAGATTTTATGTAACGGCAAACGGGTGATTAAAAATAGTGAAATATTTAAGAATTCACAAGATATACACTTTGCCTTTTACATTAATTTTAACCTAATATTGTTAGGTTGACTTAAAAAAAATCCATGTCAGGGTTTCCGCGGGGTCTTAAAAAGTCTTAAAAAGTCTAAAATTCTGGACTTTAAATTTAAGGCCTTAAAAAGTCTTAAAAACGGCCAGATTTTCATCCTAGGTCTTAAATTTCATTTAGTCAGGTCTAAAAAAGTGTTTACCCTTGTTCATTTCCAGAAACGCTTGCCGCAGAAAGTTATTACAAAGTAGCAAAAAAGTATCGAGTTGTAGCCTACAAAGCGGAGCTCTAGAGCAGGGGTCTCCAACACGTCGCTCGCGTGCCCCAGTAGCTCGTGGCTTGACATGAGCTAGCTCGCCAGAGGCTGTTCACATATCGCGTCTTTTCCGCACTCAAAATGTATACAGTTTGTTCAAATGTAGGCGCGCGGCAAGCGTGCTCATAATTGAAGCGACGCGTTAATTTTTTTACCAGGCGCAACGAGATGGAAAAAATCTAAACTTTTCAGAATGCCGCAAATGCACGCACCGCAGGTCATGTGACAGGAACCAACAAATCACCCCTTTGCATAACAACATTGAAAGCTCCGTCAACATGAAGGATGGGTGGCTCACCCAAACACTACTAATAAATATAAGCTAATGTGTAAATGTCAGTAATTTTTTTTGACTCATTCTTTTTATAAAAAAAAAAAATATTTAAAGGCTGAAATATGAGGTTTAACTTTGTATAAAACCTTTTTTGTCAAAACTTTATTTGAACTTGTACATGTTAGTAGATTACATGTTGCAAGACACTCTTTTAAAATCTAGCCATCATTTTTAATGGTATTTTAATGTTTATGTAAACAAAAAGTGCATATTGATGCTAATCAATTTGTTATTTGCTGTTTTTCGACATAAAACTTGTTGAATTGACTGTAGTATTAGTACTTTTTGAACAGGATTCTGTGATAACCGTGATAATTTTGGTCACTTTAATCATCTCATCATTTCCTCTCTAGTTATGATCAACTATGATCAACTAAAATCAACAAAAATTGTGTTTTTACAGTATAATATGCAAAAGTACAATTTCTATTAAAAAAATATCTACCTCTCCTTCTCTCTCTCTCACACACACACACACACACACACACGATAGATAGATAGATAGATAGATAGATAGATAGATAGATAGATAGATAGATAGATAGATAGATAGATAGATAGATAGATAGATAGATAGATAGATAGATAGATAGATAGATAGATAGATAGATACTCTAATGATCCCGAGTTAACTATCTATCTAACTTGGATAATGCGTTGTGTAGGTCTTAAATTTCAATCTTAATGGTCTTAAAATGTCTTAAAAAGGTCTTAAATTTGACTTACTGAAACCTGCAGAAACCCTGCCATGTACACATTGCTCCATTATAGTTTCTTAGCCACAAAACAAATCTTAATTTTAAGGGTATGTGAGAGGGATGCAATTTTTTTTTTAAAGAATTGTTTTTTATGCTAAACAAAATTAAGCATTAAACATTAAGTGGAGTGCATGGAGAAAAAAAACAATACTAATATTTGTTGCATCATAATATATGATAAAAATAATAAAAGTAATAACAACATGGATTTACATATTATTCAGTGCAAATACTTAGAAACCAGTTCATTTAATGTGAGTTGTAATGGAGTGATGTTTGGCAGGAATTTGTGATGGGGATTAAGGAGCTTCCACGAGTAGCAAGATTTATCCCTAAAATCATGTTGGCCATCACTGTGACGGCGTGTGATGAGGTGTACAGAAAGATCGCCTGCTGGCTAAATGACATGGGTGAGCCCATTTATATTCACTCTGCTTAATTCATTATTCAAGCTGTTCATTCAACAAAACAACATTTTAGGAGGAAATTGTCCATTCAATTCAGGAGTTTTTGTTTTAATAGTCAATAGTAAAAAAGTAGCAAAGGCTGAAATGGAAATGGTCTGGAGTTTTGGAACACAGTCTTCCAGAAGCCAAACATAGGAGTGAGAAGGAGAAAGAAGATAAATACAGGCGAGTTGTTAGCCCTCTGTGAGGTGAATACTAATGTCTGAATCTTCTGTTTCCCACAGAAAACTACAGACTCCAGAGTGCCTATGAGAAAAATCTCATCATCAAAATGGTTCTTGTAAGTACTTATTATATAATAATATATATGTATACATTTTGGAGTATTCAACATTTTGTATCTAAAATGTCCACATTTTGTTCCTAAATCTTTCTTTCTTTTTTTCTTTCTTTCTCAGTTTCAGTTTGTAAATTCTTATCTCAGCCTTTTCTATATTGGTTTCTACCTCAAAGACATGGAGCGTCTGAAAGAGGTGAGAGTCTTTCACTGGACCAGAATTTCGTATGTAATCAAAATGGACATTTGAACTTAAATATGACCAAATCAAATTGGAATTGAAATTGGGGATATATCTGTATCAATGTTCAGCCTTGTCATGTGAGAGTATAACTTATTGGTGTCCCTGTAGATGCTGGCCACACTGCTGATTATCCGGCAGTTTGTGCAGAACATGAAGGAAGTCCTGCAGCCCTACTTGGCCGAGCGGCACCGATTGGGTGAGCTCACGCTGCGGGCTGTTTGGGAGCTGCTGGTGTCTGCACTGCTCAAGTATGGGCGACTCGCAGCAGGACGAGCGCAGGTGTCGCCCAGCGATCCCACTGTGCTCGGGTCAGGTCTGCGCGGCCCACAATTGGGTGAGGAGGGCCCCCAAGAGAGGCGAGAACGCAAGTGTCTCAATGGTGGCTGTGGCGTCCCAGATGAGGATGTGGAGGAGGAGCATGGGGAGAGGCACAGCGAAGAAGAGAACGAATCAGAGAGCCTCATTGACTGCGGCCTGAAGCTGCGAAAGGTCAGCTTCATTGAGAAGGTGGACCGCAAGTCCACGACCTGCGTCAGCCCAGTGGACGATAGCTTCATGGAGGAGGGGAGCCCCACCATGGTGGAGAGGGGCATGGATCCTGCCTCGGTTTTTGAGATGTGCGATGATGATGATGAAAACGGGGTTCCAGAGATGAAGGAACTGACAGGGGAACCGCTGACAACAGGAGTGGAGAACAGCACGTCAGTCCGGCTCAGGAAGAGGGGGCGGAGCTTAGAGAGGGCTGACAGTAAGACGAAGAGAGATTCATGGATGGATCCTCCTGAGGAGCAAGAAACCGCTACGCTGACACAGGCCGAGATCGAGAGCTGCATGCAAACATACCAGGTCAGAAGACACTCCATACGTACAGTCTAAGACAAACACACTTCACACCGCATTGGCAGTGTTTGCTCACAGAAAATGTGCAAAACTAACTGAATCTTTAGTTAAATATGTCTTCAGAAAAGTCAATGTTCACCTTCATCTTCATTAAAACACTTGTGTAAACAGACAGTGGCCTCCAGAAATATTGGCACCCTTTGTAAACATGAGCAAAACTGACTGAAATTTTTCCAATTTCTCCTCTTAGTTTTTCATTCAAAATATTCACACAAATCTAACCTTTAAATAATACAAAAATATATACATAAATACAAAAGCTTTCTATTTCAGATAAATGCTGTACTTTTGAACTTTCTATTCATCAAATAATCCTGAAATAAAAATGTAAAAAACTGTTTTCAACATTGATAATAATGAGAAAGGTTTCTTGAGCATCAAATCATCATATTAGGCTACGTTCACACTGCAGGGCTTAATGCTCAATTCCGATTTTTTGAAAAAATCCGATTTTTTTGCAAGGCCGTTCACATTTCCAATTAAATGCGACCTTTTGTGATCTCCTGTGTGAACGTGAAATGACCCAGAAGTGACTCGCATGCGCAGAAGAGTACTCAACGGTCAACGATGTCACTTGCTGTTTGCGGAAGTACCTAAACATGAATGTCAACAGTGGAGCTCGTTTAGCAATATTAAAGTTATTTTCCCAACAGAGCCAGCACAATTACAATCTTTTCGTTTTAAGAAGAAAATTAAATAAGGAGGAGAGCGTTTGAGCGCCTTCGATTAACTCACGGGAAGAGACACGTCTGTGGCGGACCATAACAGTGCAACGCGTTGGAGTGTATTGACAGGTGCGTGCTATCGGTGCTATCGTACGATAGCTAACTTGTTTATCTTCTCATTCCCGCCTACTTCAACGCAGAATTATGACGTTTGTCGCATATCAACGGCGTGTGGGTCGGATACATGCGACCTGGCCGTTCAGATTGAGGTCGCATTTCAAAAGATCGGATACGTATCGGATTTGGACCACATACCCAAGTGGCCTGGGTCGCATTTGAAAAGATCGGATCTGTGTCGTTCAGACTGTCATGAAAAGATCGGATACAGGTCGCATAGGGGCAAAAAAATCGGAATTGGGTCGTTTCAGCCTGCAGTGTGAACGTAGCCTTAGATTGATTTCTGAAGAATCATGTGACACTGATGAATGAAAATTCAGCTTTGATCACAGGAATAAATTGCACTTTACTATATATTCACATAGAAAACAGCTGTTTTAAATTGTAATATTATTTCACAATATTAATTTTATTTTTAATCAGATAAATGCAGCCTTGGTGAGCAGAAGAGACTTCTTTTAAAAACATTAAAAATCTTACAGATCCAAAACTTTTGACTGGTAATGTACATATAAATATATATTTAGACCACTTAACTTAGTGATTGCCTTCAGGATGTGAAGAGACTTTCAGCCAGCATAACAAAAAATGTTTCTGGAACAAATCACCTACCCTGCCTTTAAGAGGATAATTGGCAAAGCAGTCAGTTTTGCTCATATTTACCAATGGTTCCAGTATTTGTGGAGCCCACTGTACATTGCCAAGATGTTCATTTTCAGGTAAAACGATGACGGTCTAACATTTGTGCTTATATGTAGTATGTCACTAAAATGTTTCTTTTTGAATGTTAAACCAATTATGAAAAAAAAAAATTAAAGCCTTGATTGTATAACTAGTGTACGCATATAAGATTAAATGTATTACGGTTTCCAAAAAATATTAAGCAGCACAACAATTTGCATCTGTGATGATAATAAGAAATGTTTGTTGAGCAGCAAATCATCATATTAGAATGATTTCTGAAGGATCATGTGACACTGAAGACTGGAGTAATGATGCTGAAAATTCAGCTATGAATAAATTACATACACAGGAATAAATTACATTTATAATATTTTACAATATTATAAAGTCTTGGTGAGCATATTATAATTTTTTTTAATGTTTTTTTACAACTTTTCTGCAAATGTCTCTGTAATGTTTGTGTGTTATCAGAAAACAATGAATATCTGTGTGTTCTAGATTACTGATATTCTATCGCCTGCAGTCAAACAGATACTTCCAACTGACATACTTTCTGAAAACCTCTAAACTTATAAAACAAAGTCTCTTAACTGCTTTCCAGGACACATTTCAGGACTACCAGGAGATGTTTGTCCAGTTTGGATATGTGGTTCTCTTTTCATCTGCCTTCCCATTGGCCGCCATGTGTGCCCTCATCAACAATATCATTGAGATCCGGAGTGACGCGTTTAAACTGTGCACCAGCCTACAGAGACCTTTCGGCTTGAGGGTGGGGAGCATCGGACAGTGGCAGGTTAGACTAACCCTAACCGAGTACTTTGATATACATAAAGATATTCAGTTGATATTGTTCCAGGAGTGTCTTTAAATCACAAGGTTGTGTAAAATTATTGTATCATTGCACAGACAGTGATGGAAGCCATGGGTCTGATTGCCATCATAGTGAACTGCTATCTGATTGGTCAGTGTGGGCAGCTACAGAGACTGTTTCCCTGGCTTAGTCCTGAGATGGCCATTATCTCCATCGTCATCCTAGAGGTACACACACACACACACACTCAAGCACATACACACACTCCCTATAAATCTAATGCCAAGTTCAGACTACACAATATCAGCCCAATTTTGGCACGATCCATTTGACTTAGGATGTCGTGATTATATGTAAAACACCAATGGGCGTCGGGAAGCAAGAATTATTGGATTATCTCACACAGTGTGTCATAGTGGACGACAACCGACGTCGCGTCTGCTCTGCTTCACGACGCCTCGACAGAAAGTCTAGCATTTTCCGGTTATTCGGGAGTGACGCGCTACCAAGATGGCGACAGCCGGCACCGCCCACTTTGGCTTTCAAAAATGTTCTTCAGAAACCTAAGGGTGATGTCATGGACACTACATCCATATTTTTTCACAGTCTATGGTTCAGTCACATCTGTGCCATTAACCAATAGGAGCACAGAAGCTCTTCCGTACACAGCTTTCAAACATGGCGAAACAAAAGAGAGACGATGTTATTGGTGCTGCTAGGTGGAATCATGCAATGGAGGAAAGGTTTGTGAAGCTATGGCAACAATAATCCTGCCTCTATGATGTTTCCTTGAAAGACTACCATGAAACAGTGAAAAAAGATAAATGCTGATGAAAGATGGCAAAGGGGCTCACCTGTTGAGTCCTGGAATTAGCATTAGGGTAAAACCACTTCTGTAGCCATTGTTTTTTAGGCTCATTTCCAGAGGTCAGTTGCTATTTCCTCCTTCTCAATGACATCAGGCACATTGATGATTGGTCCATAAGTAACTTGTAGTCTGACATGTTGTAGGTTATGAAGTTACTAATTGTTCTATATTCACTTTGGATAAAAGGGTGATCTAGCATGCGATTCTTTGTTCATGTAATTGTTAAGCTGGGGACACGACTGTAAGTTAACGACTGTAAGGCCGATTATGAATGTAATTTGATACTTACGACTGATCATGCACAAATGCCGAGATCATGCACAGACAGTCGCTTTCAGTCGGTTCACAGTCAGTGTTTAATATCGGCTCCAGTCATTGGAAGCAGTCTGTAAGTGTGTTCAGTTCAGACTTAGAATGTGTCAGCTATTCAGCTAGAATGTGTCCCCAGCTTTAGTGTTATGGCCTTATAAATGAGCTTAAAATATCAAACATGCTTGATTTCATCATACTGGATGGAATCATAGTATGATGCTAATAATAATAATCCATGCCCATAATACACTGCTCAATTTTCTCTTAAATCTGCCAATTCTGACTGCCCAAAATAATATGCAGACCGGCTCTGCATTTCAGCAACTAGAATCAACTTGTTAAAACTGCAAATTGGGGCAAAAGTTGTGTAGTTTATTCCAGCCTTTAGAATAAAAAAGCTATGGCACCCTGAGGGCTGAAAGCACAAGTGTAGCTTTGTCATTCACATTTAAAAAGTTATTGTTATTACTTCTATGCCTCCAGGCCAATTATGAACCATACTTCTGTTCAGTTCTCAAACCATGCCAGTTAGTCTGAAGATCCTTCTGAACTGACCTCGTTCACCTTGAAGCCCTCTATTTTCTTCTGTTTATAGGATTTGGTGTTAAAGACTGTAGGTTCTGCGCCGTGACTCCAGGAGAACTGTATTCAGATTTTTGTTATACCACACATGAGGGAAATGATAATAAACAGACTTTGGCTTCTGTTCTTCTTTCTGTCTTTCCTTTTATGACCAGCACTTTGCAGTTCTACTGAAGTATATCATTCATGTGGCAATACCAGACATCCCCAGCTGGGTGGGAGAGGAAATGGCCAAGCTGGAGTTTCAGCGCAAAGAGGCATTTAAGGTAATAGCCCATCCACCACCCCAACCCCTCAAGAGCCATTCTGATGATTTAAAGTATTTAGTCGGAGCAGTTAGTAAATCTGCCCCTAAGAGTGTACTCACACTAGGCAATCTGAACCATGCATGTTGGACCCCCAAAGTCTAGTTCGTTTGACTAGTGTAATCGCTCTGTTTGTTCTGGGCACGGTACACTGAATCATGCCCTGGTCCGCTTGAAGAGTTGGACTCGGGCACGGAACAGTTGGACCACGGATCTGATCGCTAACTGCACCGAAACGGCTACTACTTGTGTGTTCGCTACTGTCATTATTACAACAACAAATCTTCTATTACTACTTGGACAGTACACTTTTCGATTAATTCAAGTATATTATAACAGGTATGGTTCTCACCTTATTGATGAACAGGAATTATAGTTCCTCCTTCAACGAGGGCTGCCTCTGTAATAATCTTCTGATATGTCCAGCATGATTACGTGAAAATCGCTGTGCATAAGTGATAAATCTATGAGCCAAACTATTAGCAAGAAGGCATTTCTTCCTGTTTTCTTCCAAACAAAAGATTGCATTGTAATGAGTTAAGCTGAAACGATTAAAATGCAATGTGAGTGCAGGTCAGCAGGGGAGTCGGGATAGGGAACAATCATGTGGTTCTCAACCATGAGACAAACTGGAATCACAAAATTAATCATGGTTAATTAATATATCAATACTCCCAGTTTTTGTTCATAAAAATGTTTTATAATGATAGTTCACCCAAAAATGAAAATTACCCCATGATTTACTCACCCTCACCCTAAGTGTATATGACATTCTTCTTTCATACGAATACAATCAGAGTTATATTAAAAAATGTCCAGGCTCTTCCAAGCTATATAATGGCAGTGAATGGCCGTTTATGTTTTGAAGTCCATAAAAGTTCCACCATCCATGATAAAAGTGCTCCACACGTCTCTGGGGGTTAATAAAGGCCTTCTGAAGTGAAGTGATGCATTCGTGTAAGAAAAATACCCATATTTAAAACTTTATAGAATAAAATAACTGTCAATATCTTAGCCTATATGGGGGCTTTGAATATTGTGTTGGACATATGGGGGCCCTTTGAGTCGAAAAGGTTGAGAACCACTGACCTAGAACACCCTAAGCACTACACAGAAACATACTAAAACACCCAGAACACCTTAGCAACTGCATAGCAACATCCTGACTCTAGAATTGTGGCAGCAACTGGATTCATTGCTGGTGGACATGTGTTTTCAGAAGCATGAGCGTCAGGCACAGCAGTATTTCCAGCAGCAGCAGAGGAGGAAGCGTGAGGAAGAGGAGCGGCAGCGCCAGGCGGAGTATCAGGCCCGGCGGGATCGAGACGACGGACGCTCAGACTCCTCGGGTGGCGACCACCACCACGACAAGAGCCAAAGTGGCAAATCCAGACCAGGGGTGGGGGAAGCGCTTCTGGGGGGGAGAAACCCAAGCGACCCAGCTCACTTCTCGGTAACAACAATGTCATGAAACTGAAGCAGATCATCCCTCTACAGAACAAGTTTTCTTCCGGCACAGCCCGTTCCCCACAGTCGCCCACGGGTAGTGAACCCAAGCTGCCGGGTTTTCTTAGTTTCAAGTTCCTGAAGTCTCCCGAGAACAAGAAAGAGACTGCGACAGTTTCCTCTAGTACGTCAACAGTTCCTCCAGTCCAGGAGAGGGCGGAGAGGTCCCAATCACCCAACAAGTCCTTCAATCCTGGGAAACTCTTTAACTTTGGGAAATCAGAAGGAGGGGCATGTGTAAATGGGGCTCAATCTTCAAAACCAGGGGATGGCGGACAGATGCACGACAAGCCCCCCAATAAGTCCGACCTCAACGGGGTCCCGGACGAAATCCCATCTCCTTGTGGAGAGAATGGGGAGAATGGATCCTCATCCGATGCTGATTCTTCAGGTCCTAAGATGTAACAAGAAAATGATCTCCATTAAAAAACAGTGTGTGAAACTACTTAGTAACACTGAGGGAGGGAGAGTGGAAAGGGATGGTTCTCTTCTGTTTTTGAGGCTGTGTAAGACTTGACCTGGAAGCTGTTAAGTAAAATAGATAAGGGGGAATTCACTTAAGGCCCGGGAATACTTCATTTTCCGTGTTCTGCTCCATCTAACACACAATTGTGTGCGCAAGCACTTCAAAGTGTACTCTATTGACTGACCACAGATGGATGTGTTCGGTGCTACCTAGTAGACTTTTCTTTTTGAGTGCTAAAATCGCTCACACATGCACTGTTGTACATGCACAAGTCCATGTAGACACAAAAATTGGGCTCCAAGCAGATGGGGTGCATGGACGTCATGCAAGCCGGAGCGGAACACGGACTAGAAAAGTTTACTTTCGGCTTTAGAATATATTGCGTCCACAAATTAGCGTTGTGTATTTGCACCTGTTGTCTGCGTTGTTTTAGCACCCGATTCACTTAAGTAAGCGAATCAGGTAATGGTTGCCACGAAAGTACTTGCGCCTGTTTTCAGACAATAGCTTAGAGACAGCTGGCGGGAACTTTTTAAAAAGGTCAGAAAATATTAGCTTGCTACAATTACTACTGGAAAATGCACACAAACATCCATTAAAATCTGTTTCTGTCAGCGCTTCATTTGGATAGAAAGTGAGCTGACGGGGGAAGAATGACAATGACGTCATTTAAATACGCATGGCACAGTGCTATATCGGCGCATATAGAATCTGGTTTAGTTGGATTGCAGCTAGTAAACAAGACGCATGGTTTTGTGCGGAAATGCTACAGTGGTGCAACTGTTTAGTGAATTCGCCCCATAATGGTAATGCTTTGCTATATTACAGGAGAACTTCATAGAAAAGACCCCCCTCCAAACACTTAATCACACACACATTGCCTTTTCTGCAACCCAAATAGGAATGCATGAGCTGCGTTTCTGACGGTTTTTAAAGTGCAATGTTTAATTACTAGTCTGATAATTGTAAAATTTTATTGGGCTGCCAGTAGAAAAAAAATTGTTTATACCAATCACACAGTATGACCTCCATAATATCATACAACAATAATCACACAATAAGCAACAGTTCCAACAATGGGTGATTTTAGGCCTGAGAACTTTTGTATGTGTTTAAAACAGCTGGTTTAGTAGAGCAATAGCAACTTTACAAGCTAAAACTACTGGTGGTTTAGTAAGTCCATACCGATTAATAGGCCCCGAATGGCAATATTTTCATGCTAATTAATAAGATAAAAAAATCAATAATGAAAACTGCAAAGAGACAAATGCGAAGGGGTGTGTGATGTCGATTAGGCTCCTTGTCTGTATCAAAATTCATATATCCATTTCACACTATCGTGAAGCGCTGTACACAAAGGCAGCAGGAGAAGCTGGATAGGCCCTGTCTACACCTGGTATTAAGATGCGTTTGGTCGATCGGATCACAAGTGGATGATGCTAAATACAGTTGTACTCGGGGTCTAAAATGTTTTGAGCTTGTCCACTTTCGACCACTTCCAGAGGTAGTCGAAAACGCATTCGACCGGATTGCTTTCATAGTGTAGACGCTCATGTGGTTCAAACAGCCACTAAAGACCGTCTACTCTCCGCCTACTGACCTAATGCAGAAACATGGGAAGCGCACTAGCCAGGCTGGATTTAAACTTTGTCGCATTGAGCGTTTGGCTTGGTCTTGTGGCTGTTCTTCCGTCATCTCCATGCGCTTTCATATGTAAATTGTTTATGTTGTCCATTAGATCGAAAGTCCTGAAAAACCCCACACATTGCCCATAGACCCTGCCCTCGAAGATCAACAAAGATGACGGATTAAAACACCAGGTGTAAACGGGTCTCCCTCATCTAATTGTGATCCGATCGACCAAAACGCATCTTAAAACCAGGAAAACAGGGCCATAAATACTTATCATAAAAATTTGTGTGATTTCCTAAATTTGATGGTCATCATATTACATTGCCACCAATATTCTTATCATTATAGCTCTGTTTTGAACCTTCAAGCTGATATGTTACACACAGAGCAGACTTTAACCCCTATTAACTACATCACATCAGATTTGAAACTACTCTAAACTGTGAGCAAAGACAGTGTTGAAACATCTCGAGACAGCTGTGTGTTTGACAGATGACATTTCATCCATCTCCAGTCAAACCTTGTGCTGTCAAGGTTTCTGCTTAAATGCTTGATTTTTTACAAAAGTTCAATTTGAATTGCTGAGTTTGAAAGAGCTCAAATATAAGATCACTACATAATTCCCATACTTACATTTGTATTATTTCATAGTTTTGTAGACTTTCCTGTCATTCTAAAATTTGGAGATTACTAATAATAAAGAATGAGTTGGTATTTCCAAACCGTTCACATGTATTATTATAATGCTTTAATAATTATCCTGCAAGCCAACATAAGCAGTACGATGCCTCATTACATATGAAAATGCTGTATTTTATTTTTTATTAATACACTACTGAAATAATATACTGTCACTTTTTTACTCCAGTTTAATATTCAGCATTTGTTATCATTCATGTCTATTTATATAATTGTTTCTTTTTTTACTGAAGCAAAACTAATATTTGCCTCTTTGCACATTATTTTAGTGTAAAGCTGCTAAGCACATGCTTCGGTTTGGAAACGTGAAGGAAGACGTATTAGTTTCTCAAACAAACCATCTCTGTCTTTAGAGGCAGTTTGAGTGTGTGTTTTTAAAGAACTTCTTTGAATTACTATAAGTTTGACCTGAGCAACTGAGGGGAGGGTCTTATCTCCACACAATGTGTTCAGTTGTTGCTATCAAAAACCTGTCACACAAGTCACGGTGTCACACCCTATGAAGGGTTTCTGTGAAGCAGTGGAATGTGTGTATGAGCTTATATTCCAGTCATGAAGAGACGAGAGGTGCCTCAAGTAATGGATTATTACAGTTTGACTTTTTAGTTTCATAGAAAAAATAAAACAAGCTATGCATTTTGTTCTATATTTGGTTGACAGCATTTGCTGAGCAGACATTGTTGCAATAATATTTTGGCCTGAATGGTGATTTGAATCTGTTTTATGTTTAGTACATGTTTATCAAGTTATTTCATTTCATTGACACATTCATCCACTACAACAACCTGGCCTGACACAGCAGTATACTTCCTTTGGGTCTTGAAATATTAGTTATATTATCACAACTAATACGCATTCCTCATTGGATTTGAATTTAAAAATTGATATAAGTTGGATATGTTATATTTAAAAGAATAAAAGATGAACCGTCTTTAGCTGTCTGATGCTCATTCACTGAGACTAATGGACTGTCAATAATTTGTTAGTAACAGGCATTTTTGGTTGTTTGTTGCTTTCTTTTTGACCTGAACTCTGCAATATAATAGATCACGGTATCTTCGATGCTGTGAGGCTGCTGTAATGTTTTGTCATCACTGTATCTTCCGTCCACATCATACAGTTAATGTAGTCAGACCTTCAGCTCTGGCCTAATGACATTTATGTTTCCGTTATTGTTGTTTAATTGAAAGATGTGAATAGTTAAGCTGCCGCTAGCTGAAAGCATTACGAGGCTGCGTAGGTTTGTCGTGTAAGAACTGCTTTACATTCGGTCTAACTGTGAAATATGAACTGATTGTGATGAGGGGGCCACAGAATTCCCTCTGAAGGCAACCTCACAAACCTATCATGAGCTCTTCCAATGTTTCACTGTAAAACTTTTCTTTATTAAAGAAAACAATTTTAGGGAATGGGATTATTTATTTCTTTTATTTTGTCATATTTTTGTAAGAATTGAAATGGGATAATAAACAGATTTAAATTACTGTATTGTCTTTCAGTTTCTCTTCCAGTTGCAGTTTTATAATATGCTGCTTTTTCAACACTCATAATTCCTAACATATTTTACTTTTTGGCAAATTAGTGGCTATAATTCATATGAATTTGCACAATCTTTTTTTGTATGTTTTAAATATTGCGGTTCATTTTGACTTATTTTAATTTCTGAGTTGATAGAAAAACTAGTTAAAGGGATAGTTTATCCCAAAATGACAATTTTGCATCATTTACTCACCCTCAAGTTGTTACAAACCTGTAAATGTCTCTCTCTGCTGAACACAAAAGATATTTAAAGTATACAAACAGTTGACTGCAGTCTGGGAAAAAATACTATGGAAGTCAAGGGGCCCATCAACCATATTCTTCAAAGTATCTTATTTTGTGATCAGCAGAAGAGAGAAATTAATACAGGTTTGAAACAACATGAGGGTGAGTAAATGATGACAGAATTTTCATTTTTGGGTAAACTATCCCCTGTAAGGTTTGTCTTGAGCATGAAAATTCCTGCAAAATGTTGATACTCTGTTATCTTGTGGAATGCACACACACAATTTCTTAATTATAAAACTTGCGGGTCAATTTGACTGCGTGACCTAAAATAAAAACTTTTTTTTAATGTGTTTTGTTATGTACTTTCTCAAGTACAATCTTAGAGTATTAACATTATGCAATTGGCAGGCGCTTTTATCTGAAGAAACTTAAATTGCATTTAACTGATACATTTTTTATCAGTTTATGCATGTTGAGTTTACTGGGAATCAAAAGCACACAGAAGAGGTGCTTTTTCACACTTCTGCTTAAAATAGGAATTCATGAATGAAATGTAGTTTGTGATAGTCTTCTCCCACATTGTGACGTATATCCGAGAGAACAAGAAAAAATGTAGGGCGGGGCTTGATGACCATCAGGAATTTATTGAATCGCAATTGGTGGATCTCATTTGAGTGACAGGTTGTCCCGCCCTCGCGCCAGTAAAAGTGTCATCAGAGAAGAGACGACATATCGGCAAGAGGGAGAGTAAATCATAAAATCACTTCAATATAAGAAAAATACGAATGGTCAACGTTGATTTCATGTTGACTTTAAGAAAGTTTAAATAGGCTATATGTTTGTTAAACAGTTTAACACATTTGTTTTCTTTGTAATTTATGAGAAGTGTTAATGGTACATATTTGCTTTTTTTACTTAGTGATTTTTTTGGTGAATTGTATTGAATCAACTTACCCCCTCCATAAAAACCTTTCGTACCCAACATTTTTTACAGGATACAAGTGTTAATTAAGAGAAACATAGGTAGCCTATATTATTGGACTAATTAAAATAGCACTAAGTTACCAACTTGTTTACTTTTCTTTCTTATTTTGATAATAGCAGGTTTACCACAGTTTTATTGTAGTACTGCAATACTATAATTATTGCAGTAATTATTGTATTTTGAAGGATAGTACAGTTATACCAGGGGAATCTTTTTGGAATGAGAGAGGAGAGAGAGAGAGAGAGAGAGAGAGAGAGAGAGGAGGATGGAGAGAGAGGGACTGTCGGTAACTTAGCTGCTGTTTATTCGTGTATTCGTGCCGCTCGTTGTATTCACTAGCTTATTTCTGTGTGTTGGTCTGTGTATTAGTGTCGTATTCAGTAGTGAGTGAGTGAGTGGAACCGGCTTCAAACCTCAGATTTCTGTCAGTGTTCAGGCCTGTCTGAGCACAAACACTACAGGACTGAACTGACTTCACCATGGACAAAGTAAGTTTCTGCTCTCGCAGCTTCATATTTCCATGTTTCAGATCGAGTAACGTTAGTTACGCGCAGTTGTAAAGGCCTGGACGCTGAAATATCATGTTGAATACAAAAATCTGCTCTACGTAGATAATATTTTAGTCGTTTTCAGCTGACAGGCTGCTTTGGTTATAGAGTTAGCATGCTAGGCCGCTTCAAACACTCATGCCTACTTCATGTACAATTTTCTTATAGCAACAGCCTAAAATAAACATTATAATGGTTGAATCCTGTTACTATGCGTACTAAAACTTTTATTTGATGGTTATCGGGTGATTTGGTGTTTGAATTATATTTAAATCACATCACACATGTCATGCTAATGTGTTAGCTCGTATTAGCATGCTGACAAGGGCGAGCGAGACTCGCCTAAGCTTTTGTTAAACAGTCACGACCTGAATATATTCATTTTATTAGTGTTATTTCGATCAGATATTATTTAAAAGAACTCGAATAAAAAAGATCAATCATATAACCTCTAAGTTACACGATCTAGTGGACTAAGTTAGACTGGCAACGCCCAATGGTTGACAATGCATCATCCTCCCATATGAATATGAGTTTACTCTCTCAGCAAATGTCTGAAATTAGATTAATTCTTTAAGATGTGTATTTATATAAGTGCTATTAAGGTTCCTCATGTTATTGATTGTTAGCTAAATTAGTACTGCTTCACTGACTACTTCAAGTCTATCAGATCATTGGCTGATGGGTATTATGATCAATCGATGTACAGTCATGGGCAACTGATATTTTTCTGGGATTATGTTATGTGCGTAGTTCATTCAATAATAGTGTGTCTGTATCTAAACTGTCAGTGAACATTTGTGTTGTAAAAGATCATTAATATTCACTGAATCATGTCTTTAATGCCTACTCCGGAATAAGTGAACACCTAAGAAAATGTCTTTCCCCTCTAGACATCTGTCCAATATCAAGTATACTAATGTAGCACTTCAGGTATATTTCTAGTACGCATTTTAACCTCTTTTTCTCTCTGAACATTTTGAAGGCAGATTTCCTGAAAGGACTACCTGTGTATAATAAGACAAACTTCAGCAGATTTCATGCGGACTCCGTATGTAAAGCATCGGTAAGGTTTGCTGGCCTAAATGATTGGTTTTGCAATGTTCTTCATGACGGAGCTGTTAATCGTCTTTCTGAATATTTAGTGTGCATTTTCACACTGCAGCTGTGAATTACATTTTCAGGTTTTGTTTAAATCACATTAACAGTCCATTTATTGTGTGTTACAGAACAGAAGGCCGTCAGTATATCTACCTACACGAGAGTATCCCTCCGAGCAGAGTGAGTTCTTGTGTATCTGATGGATGAAGGCCTGTTGTACAACCATTTAAATGTAGAACCACGTTGCACAGTAAAATGAAAGCTGATGTGTCTCTTAAAACACTTTGTTTCAGTCTGAAGCCTAATTTTAGTCTGTTTTTTCTCTCCTCTTAGTCATTGTCACAGAGAAGACAAACATCCTTTTGCGTTATCTTCATCAACAGTGGGACAAAAAGGCAAGTGTTCATCAAGCTCTTGGTTGACAAAGCAACCGCATGGTGATGGATAAATTGACTCATTTCATTCACTACATTCATTCACTTCTCTGATGGCTACCTGTCACTCACATGAGATCGCAGCAATAGCAAACCACAACCATTCAATCAATTCCCATTGGACAAATTCATGTCCCTTCATACATCTTTTGGTTCACTGAAAAACATATGGCTTTCTGTGATAGGGACCCGAGCGGTCGCCAGGAGAATCTCACCAATTTGTAAAAAAAGGGGTGATGTGCAAAAAAATATGGCTTAGAGAAATAATACCAGTTACCAATAAAACCTGTTGTGTAGTAAAACAGTTCAAACTCTTAGCTAACGTCACCTCATAGGAAACAGTATCAATTGCGATATAGCTGCTGTCACAGACAGCTGACTGCTTCATCTATCAACAAAAGTTTATTTGTGTACCCTCCATTACACTTTGCCGCATTTGCTAAAAAATCTAGTCAAATGCTACTAACAAACATGAAGTCCTCTGATGTGATTCAGGACGCCATAAAAAAAAACCATCCACTTCCTGATGCTGGGATCATTCTGAAGTCTGTACAGAGATGCATTATCTATTTAAACTGGACGCGTCAACGTGAACGTACTTTCACTCTTCTATTTTCTGACTCGATTACATCAGAAATGAAATGCGTATGTGTATACCTTATCCACTGTAGACCACGTCAGTGATTATAATCTATTTGTTTTTGGCGTGATGCTCTCATCTGGTATTGATATGGGTCAGTCGTTAAGTGACTGAATGCCAGTAGGCGGAGCATATGGTGCTATTATGATTCGCTGTTGGCTTGCTCTAGAGGCAGTCATATGCAAATCTATTTGCCCATGTGACGTCACAGTGCAGTGCTTTCTAGGGATGCACCGAAATGAAAATTCTTGGCCGAAACCGAAAACCGAAAAAGAGGAAACCAAGGCCGAAAACCGAAACACCGAAAGAAATTATGCCAATTATTAGTATTTATGGCTATGACTGTGTACTAACTTTACTAAAATCAAGGCATTGCAATTGCATAAATTAATATTAAAGTTTCAAAGAATAATTCAATTACAAATTATTCAACTTTTTATTTAGCACATTGCAACAATGCACAGTATAAAATAAAATTCAAACTAAAATGTTTAACTTGACCCCACTCTGTACATTAAATAATAATGGCCTGCAGAAAGGTTTTAAAATTAAATGTTCTCTCATAAAAACAAAGTGCATTTAGGTCAAGTGCATTTTATTTTTTTCTCTGTATGACTACTATGATCCATTGTGCGGTTAGACTGAGCATACTGGTACACAATAATTTTACTAAGCCCATTTAAAATCGTATTTGATTGCAGCGCCGTAGCGCATTCGTGCAGCACTACCTCTCGCTCGTCCCTCTCTCTCTCGCGCGCGTGCTCTCTCTCCCTCATCATGGAACACCGCTGCACAAATCTGTCCAACACCGCGCTGACAATGTCGATGAACGCGCGCGTCGGAGGCGTTTTCCTTTTCTGTGCCGCTCATATTCAGCGTAGCGATCGGAATGTTTGGATTTTCGGCATTACGTGTTTTGCAAATCGCTGTCCGTGGCGAGTCTTTCTCATATATACTGAAATACGTGCAGACATGTTGCTTCAGACAAGCACGTGCAGGTCGCGGTTTCTGTTTACATCATCACAACATTTCGGCCATATTGTTTCGGTGATAAAAGTATTTCGGCCGAAAATTTTCGGTGGCCGAATATTCGGTGCATCCCTAGTGCTTTCTTAACCGCTTTTGTCACCGCTGTTATTTTTGTGTGTATTTTTGTTTTGTACATATTTACATATTCACCTAAACATCACATCGCTCTCAGCAGCTTCGAAATGTGGCGTTCAGCCAGTGTGGCATCTTAATGTTTCTCTATCAGTATACTGTTGTTACGGTTCTTTTACCCCTAAGGGATGAATTGAAAAGAACTTTGTAGAGTATATCAGGGCCTTCAAACATGCCCATCAAGTGCAAGTTTAAATAGGAAAAATGATGGAAAAGCAGCACAGTGGAATGGAAAAATATAATTTGTTGGTGAGAAATGCAGCTGCCTGAAAGATTATTCTTTCTTTTTTTGTCCTGCAGAATGCAGCTAAAAAGCGAGAGCAGGAGCAAGCAGAAGGGGAGGGTGGCAGTCCAGCACCGCCCCGCAAAATCGCCCGGACAGACAGCCAGGAGATGAACGAGGACTCGTAGAGGACCCCCCCCTTCCAACGGACACAACACCCGCACACCACACAGGAATTCATCTCAGAAAGAAGGAAATGGAACACTTATCTTACAGTGTGCTTTTATTATTTTACTGAGTGCTTCCTGATGCAGTCAGTGCCCAGTTGTGAGTGTGTGGGGGCACGACGGGTTTCCACTGCCAGCTTCGAAGATTCTGCTGAACTCTGAACTGCTTGGGGGTGAGAGGGGGCGGGTACTGCGGTATTCAACAAGCACATAATAAGGAATGTCTGCTGTGAAGACGTGTGAAAATTATGATTTTGTTTAGGACACTATCAATGCAATTTAAGTTTAAAAACACCCTAGTAATCTCAGCTGTGGATTTTTGCTTTCATTATATACTAAAAACTAAAAACACAGGGTCTCAAGTCAAGTGTCCAAAAAGGGAAATTTCCAAAATGCACTGCCTCGTTTGGCAGGTTTAGATGTAGTGTTTCGTGTTGGTAATGTAACGGTCTTCCTAGTATGTGCATACTTGTGCATGAATGCACTGTTAGGACTGCAAATCTGTTGCCACAGATTGAGGATGACATTTCTGATGATGTGAAGAAATACAAATGGTGACTTACATATGTCAACGTCTCTCTCACTTCCTCCTGTTGTCATAGAAGCTTTCAGTGCTGTGCTAGTTTTGGCAGTTCCCTGGAATCATTAATCGATCACCTGCATTCAAATGCCCGACTTAAGCCCTGTGCGCCGATTCAGTTGCAATCCATTTATGCGAATGATGGGATTTTCCCAGGTTAGAGATTCATAATGTCTCTCCTTTTTTTCTGGGTTTGTAGTTGTGTTGGAGTCTTGAGCTTTAAGGGGCGTCTATGCAGCTTCCTCTCTTAACCTGCAGAGGGAGTCTGTGAACTGTGGTTGTGGTACAATAAACAGTAGAAGCTTTACACATGGGGCTTAATAGAGTCCACTACATCCGTAAAACTGTTTTCACTGTGGCTGGAGACGTTACGTTAAGTCGGCAGTTTCAAGCCGTTTCCTGGCAAAGTTTGTTCATATGTTCTTGACGAAAAGATTAAAATGTATTGAAGCCATCGACATTAACAAACAAACAAAAAAATCATGCATGCAATGTGGCTTGGAAAATGTTTTGAGTAAAGGAAGCATTTAAAACCTCTTGTGTGCAGAGAGCAACCCATCTTGAGTCTGAATCTAGTTGAAAGTTTCCACAATGACTGCAAGTGTATGTTCTTGTTCTTATGAAGCCTTCCCAACTCCTATGTTTGAGGTCAAAAATGTTTTTGAGAATCAAAATAAAAATTAAATTAAAACATTTTCATTGTCAAGATCATTCATAATTAAATTCAAGGCAGGAGATTATGGTTAAATACTTCAAATTGGACAGTCAGTGGCACGTTTTCAGTGAGGCTGTAACAGCATATGCTCAACAGGTGTAATCCGCTTTAATCTCAACTTCTTACTCTGCGACCATGTTGGAACGTAGATTTGGAAGATAGGAAGTAAATGAAAGCGAAAAACAGTCCCATTGTTGCTCTTATTTGTTTTGTTTTTTTCTTAGCATCAAATTAAGTTTATTTAAAGATTTTTATTGCGTGGGACAGATTCGATTTAGATTAGATTATTGGATTGAGGGTAGCAGATTACAAACACGCAATTTCATTACACTGGGAAGAGACGGTACTGGAGTCGGAGATCCAGCTTTTTCATGTATCGGGAACATTGGTAATCAGGTAAGATATTTCACTTCACAGTAATGTGAAGGAATATAAATGTATTTATCATACCTAAAATTGGAGGCAACCTACAAGGCCAAAGCCTGATGCAACTAGTTACACTGCTTTCAAATAGCATTCACTTCTATCAAAGTAGGCTATTTACAGTCATAGGAAAGATATTTCATTGTGTCTATATGAATGCAAGTATATTAATGTCAATTATACAAATAAAAACCTATTATTTTTTTAAAGGCCAGACTAAGGCACACATAGGAGCAATCTTTCAAGCAAAAAATGAGAAATTACAAGAGTAAAAATTCTAATCAGATTTTGAGGTGCTTGGGAGTTTGGGGCAGGCAAAACTCCCATATAATTCACACTTTGTAAAAATAAATAAATCAGTATTGCCCCATGAAACAGTTTGCGAATCTGCAAGTATGCATTACTGTTTGTAACATGCACACAATACTATAGCCTATAATACACAAAGACATATATAGACAGACAGAATGAGTGTATTTTCATTAATACAGCATCTTGGGGAGAGTGGCTAGAAAAAACACTTTTGAGAAAGGAGAAAGTGGATTCATGGAGATGCACTGTGAGAATAAGTGTAGATAATTAAAAGCAAAGTATTATATTTGATGCAAAAAACAACCCAACATACAACTTAATTTCCAACAACATGCATGGTGGAGGCAGTATCAGACTCTTTGGGTAGACTGAACTGGGTAACCTGCACACTGGAGATAAATCATATATCATACACGAATATGTGTGGATTCTTGGTCAGCCAATCTGAATTTTATAGAAGTCCATGTACTAATGCATTGATTCTTTGAGAACCCAAATGTACTTCTTATTTCCCCAGGCGTTCACCATGCTCACCAGCTTTGTGGATGGAATATTCTGTTGCTTTACAGGGAAATCTACTAATGTGGTGGCCCCTATTGAATCATCCGAGCCCACCGATGGTTTCGAATTTGTTGAGGTGAAACCAGGAAGGGTTCTGAGAGTTCGACATATTATCCCAGACAGACCAGTGGTTGAGGAGCCAGGGACTGGGGAAGGGGGTACTGTGAGCTGCAAGCGCAAAATCTCAGTGTACCGAAATGGACAGCTTCTGATAGAGAACGTAAATGAAGCCACCCATCCAGAGCTGGTCCGCTATCAGAACGGAGACAGCACTGTGGATATGGAAGTTTCCAACTGTGAGCCTCCTGCAGCAGGCCAGGCTACTGAGCCCACACCAGGGTCAGCCCCAGGACAGGCTACCGATACCAAACCTGCACCCCAGCAGGATCTGCAGCAAGTGCAGCGCAGACGGCGCAAACCCAAGCGCTCGATTGTGATCGACTGCGAGCGGAAGATCACATGCTGCAAAGGTACTCACCCTGACGTGGCCTTGTTTTTCATACATGGAGTCGGGGGGGTCGCTGGATATCTGGGGAAGCCAACTGGACTATTTATCCCAACTTGGTTATGAGGTCATCGCCCCAGATCTGGTCGGCCATGGTGCAAGTTCAGCCCCTCAGATCCCTGCTGCCTATACCTTTTACGCTCTGGCTGAGGACGTTAGAATCATCTTCAAGCGATATGCAAAGAGGCGGAATATTTTAGTTGGACACTCATATGGGTGAGAAATGGTCCACAAATTCACTCATTTGCCTGGTAAATGCAGATACATTTTCCCACTAATTTGAGCATTTTCTTTCTTTGAGCAGTGTCTCGTTTTGTACCTTCCTGGCTCATGAGTATCCGGAACAAGTTCATAAAGTTGTGATGATTAATGGTGGAGGTCCAACAGCACTTGAGCCCAGTCTCTGCTCTGTCTTCAACTTGCCCACGTGTGTCCTTAATATCCTGTCCCCGTGCCTCACCTGGAGTTTCCTCATGTAAGAATAATTGTAAAAAGGACATATTGTCCCTGCCTTGCCTTTTGCCAGCTTGAACACGAGTATCTATGTTTGGCAACCACCATGTCCATTTAATTTAATGTTTTTTTTTTTACTAATAAAGATGCTTTTTTCTTTCTTCAAGGGCTGGATTTGCCCATCAGGGAACAAGAGAAAAGAAACTACTAAAAGAGAACAATGCCTTCAATGTGTCTTCCTTCGTTCTGCGGTCCATGATGAGTGGACAGTACTGGCCGGAGGGTGATGAGGTCTACCACGCTGAAATCACAGTGCCTGTTCTGCTGGTTCACGGCATGTACGACAAGTTTGTACCGGTACAAGAGGACCAGCGCATGGCAGAGGTACAATGATTTAATGTTCCAAGCTTTGGGCCTCGTCCATGAAGTTGTGTCAGCGTGAAGTTGTCTTATTCCTCATGTAATTAGAGATTCTGTGAATAGTTTCTGAGTTTAAGTGGCAGTTGATCACAAATATTTTGAGAAGCTGGTGAGCAAAAGCATATCAATAACTCTTTCCTCCTTTACTAACCTTCTTGTAGATCCTCTTGCTGGGGTTCTTGAAGGTCATTGATGACGGAAGTCACATGGTCATGATGGAGTGCCCTGATATAGTTAATACTCTCTTACATGAATTTTTCCTGTGGCAGCCTGCAACTGCTTTGAAACCCAAACAGGAAGCAGCCCCCACAAAGACCACCACCAAACCTCCAGAGGACACAGCAAGACCAAAAACTGCCCCCAAGTCACCCTCCAAATCTCAGCCAAACTTAACAAGACCAACAACTGCACCAAAAACCATCAATACTAGGACAGAGGCCCCAGTGGACATCAAATCTAAGGGCAAGAAATAGCTAAAGTTACGGTATACATTTAAAGGCGTTACATTTGCTCTGCTCTTCCATGTGGGACATATTTAATGGAACAATTTGAATGTAGGATGTCCTTGGAAATTTGCCATCTATGTATGACTGGAGCCAACAGACTCAAGGAAAAGCTCAGAAGGTAGGGTGACCAACTGTCCTGTTTTCCCAGGACATGTCCTGTTTTCATATAACAATATAACAAATTTCTATCCATACAGAGGAGGCATAACCTACTTTAAATGTATTGAAATTAATAAGGTTTCTTTGAGTAAACTTCGAGTATCATTTGAGTAGGCCTATCTGTTTGCCGGGCCGAGTGTCCTGTTTTTCAGGACAAAATATGGTCACCCTACAGAAGGACGTTTGTCCCAGAGCAGAGTGCTCAATAATTTCCAGCTTTTGAATGAAATGAGGTTCCTTAGAGCAGTGTTTCCCAACCCTATTCCTGGAGGCACTCCAACAGTACGCATTTTCCAACTGTTCCTAATCAATCACACCTGAATCAACTCATCAGCAGAGACTCCAAGACCAGTCAGATAAGGGAGACATCCAAAATGTGCCCTGTTGGTGTGCCTCCAGGAGCAGGGTTGGGAAACACTGCTTTAGAGGATGCTTTTTTTATTTTTACAACCAGATAACACCAGCCTATTCAAATCGTTTGCATTCTTATATCTACCATGGGTTTATGTAACAGGACAAAATGTTATGTCAGCTCAGAAATGTTTATTTCACACAAGTAATGATCTCGGTATTAAAAATTCAAAATGAAATGGTTACTATGGGTGCTTTTCTGTAAATAGATGGATCTAGTTTAGGCATATTAACCCTTTCATGCATGAATTATGATAACCTCAGTCAGGATTTTTTTCCTATGTGTTTTTATTGCTCTTAGGGCATGAAAAACAAGATTTGATTTTTAATTTTTGTTTTTACAAATTTTCCAAAGAGATTTTTAGGTGTCCACTTGAGTGGACAGCATGCATTTATGGTTTAAACTGAAGAGATACTATATTAAACATAATACAATTATCAAACAGATAAAGTATGTGTATAATCAATACAATTATATCAAAGCATGTGAAAACTATAAAATATATACAAAAAATAAAAATCCGAAATATTGCAAAGGCAATTGAACTTCATACAAGTTGCACTTCGTGTATTTTTGATATCAGAACATGAGGACGTGATTCCATCAGAAATTTCTACTGCCTGTCAAGGTACAACTGTGGAAACCACTCAGATGCTCCCTCTAGTGTACCAGAGTATGTCAATTTACCCTTATTAGCTGATAATTCTGATTATGTTCAAGATAGACACATTTGCATAGGCCTCTTCTGAGAAAACCTAGCGATACGTATTTTTCAATCTCATCTGAAATTAGCAGTGTTAGGGCATGCATAACGCATTCAGCTTACTTTTTTGATATTACAAGTAAAGTAATGTGTTACAAGTAACATGCATTGCATAATCAGATTTGTTTTAATGTTACGAGTAAAGTAATGTATTACAAGTAATGTAAATACCTAATCAGATTACTTTTTTATCTAACAAGTAGGCCTAATGTATTACAAGTAACATGCATTACGTAATCAGATTACTTTTTGATGTTACGAGTAAATAAATGCATTACAAGCAACATTCATTACGTAATCAAATTACTTTTTGATATAAGTAATACATTACGTAATTAGATTACTTTTTTGATGAAATGAGTAAATTAATACATAAATCACATAAATTATGTAATCACATATCTTTTTTCGATGTCAATGAAATTAACATTCTAATAATACAAATACATTTATTTACAGTCAAAAAAAGTCACTGCAGATTAAGTATTTTCAGAAATAATATTCACAGCTTAAGTATGAATTGTAGCTGAAATATAGCCATTGATGCATGAGGTCCACTATAGTGGACAGGTGATAAATCAGATTTTTCTCCCAATCTAAAATCAAAACTTGGAATATTTTACTGTCATATGACTCATTAGATATTGCTTGATTCTGCAATATTTTTTTTACCTACAAGAGTCTCCTAGGATAGAAGGAATGGGTGGATATTCCGGAGCAACTTGGCATGTCTGACTGACCATTGGCCATCTTGGTTTGGAGGGGGAAAAACTCGAAACACAACGGCTTGCAACTCGTTTGCAATGTATAGGATGATGCACCAGGGTCCACTGAAGAGATTGATGTGCAACTTTGCCATCAAAACCCTTGCAAAATCAAGAAAATGCTTTTTAAATAGCTGTCCACTGTAGTGACCACTATGCGTGAAAGGGTTAATATCAGCTGATGTCTATTTACAAGTTATTAACCTGTGGTGTAAAGCCGAATTTTTTCATAGGTTTAGGCTTTTTATGTTGAAAGTACTCCAGCCCTGTTGCATTACTGTTACAAGGGTGATGGAGTAAAACACCATCTGCTTGACATCCAGACGTGAACCTACCTACACAGCCCACATGAATTCTGAGACTTAATATGAAGCACAAATGCAGTCTTTTGATAGGCTACCAATTGTATTGCATGTTGTGAAAACTAGTTCAGGTAAAAAAAAACCCATAAAGTTCTCATATTAAATCTAGAATATTACCAGATTTATACGATTAACCCTCTGATGGTCTTCAAAAAAAAGTCACACTCGTGGTCTTTGGGGTCTATTGGACCCCAGACAATAAGATTTAATTTTGTAACAAAACAATATATTTTTTTTAACAAATATAATTTTACTCTGTTTATTAATGTTTTTACTCAACATTTGTGCAGTTTTTGGAGGATTTATGATTTTTTTTAAATTTCTATAAATAAATAAATAAATATTGTTTAAATAGGATTTTTACAAAAAAACTGCATTTTATGTTAAATAAACTTTATAAAAGACCCAGATTTCTAACTTTCACTCCAGGGGATACCATGGATAATTTTACAAGGTTTAATGTAAGATTTTTGCCCATTTTTTGGAAAATACAGGTTAAAATTTATAAAATAATGTAATAAATCACTTTAACCACTAGATGGCTATAGGGCTCCACTAGGCCTATATACATTTGAATTACTGAAAGATATAATTTTTCTAAAGTTAAATTCAGTTGGATTCATATCTAAATATTATAAAATCACAATTATAACAAAAATAAAATACTTTTTGTCAAAGTTTAGCATTTTTTTTGTACTGAAAAAAAACAACAGCATTTCAATAATGTTACATTATGATTAGAATCAAACCTGAACAACATGTTACAAAGAGAAATGTTGGAGTCTTAAGATTTGATCATTTATTTAAACTGAACAGCAATAACAAATTAGCAAATAAAGCAGTAAAAATAAAATATTTGTAAAATAAAATAATAAAAAAATAATAAAAAGAAAATAGTGTGGAACAATAGAACAATAGTTGGTCTCATTTCTTTTATTTTTTTTTATAGCCTTACAAATGTATTCCTGTGTGTGTGCACATTTTCAATGTGTCTTAGTGTTACCAATTTATTTTTGCTGTGGTTCTGCATTTTAGATTATTTTATTTTACAAATGATGAGAACAGTTTTTATAGTTTGTATGTATTCCTGTATATTGTATTCCTCTATATGTGTGTGTTTGTGTGTGTGTGAGAATGATAATTTTGGATTGTGGATGTTTTTTGCATTGTTGGAAGTGTGCCACTTTATTTCTGTCATTTCTGTCTGTGTTCTGCGTTATTTCTGATTTTGATGAATTTTGTCTATTTTGAGTCAATAATAAATCAAGAATAAATTATTTATTTATTTATAGATATTTAAAAGATATCATGAATCCTCCAAAAACTGCACAAATGTTGAGTAAAAACATTAATAAACAGAGTAAAAATATATTTGTAAAAAAAAAAAACTATTGTTCTGTTACAAAATTTAATTTAATTTTTTGGGGTCCAATGGACCCCAAAGACCACGAGTGTGACTATTTTTGTCACGCCTACATAAAAACAGATAACATTCCATTTTAATTTTTTTTTGTAGATCTAGAAAGTGTTGAGAGCCGTAGGAAGTTTCATACCATTTGGAAAAAGAGAACATTTTTTTTTAATTCAAGCAAAAGTCATTTGGGGTCCAGTGGACCCCAAAGACCATCTGAGGGCTAAAGAATGCATCATTCATAAACGGTTAGTGTTTCACTTTTAAACAACTTGCTACCCAACCAAAATCTGAATTTGTGCCAACTTCCAAAAACATAGGCAGTAATTTGAAATCACCCCTGAGGTTAAAAACAAGCCCTGCAGCCTGGAATCAAGCCATGCACACAGATAAGCAGAGAAATAGAACCATTGTTAATATATAGATGTAGCTTTAAAAAATAAGACAAAATCAGAGGCTGTTTTGGAGGCTTTTATTTACAGTCAAATTTTACTTCAGAGGAATGAAGCGAGAAGAATGAGTGGCTCCAATACCCGGACGACCGTGTTTAACAGGCTTGTATGTGATGGAGAACTCTCCAAGGTAATGACCAATCATCTCAGGCTGAAAAACAGACAAAACACACCATTAGCTGCAGCCTGCTGGATCTTGTAAATTCATTATATTTATAAAGAAAAATTAAGCACTGCAGACGCAGACGCATTCTAGTCAGTCCTATTTAATGGCTTTTTGGGACTCAGGGTGAGTCCTTGAAATTACTTTGTTAAAGGTTTAAAAATATGTACTAAGAGTGCATGATTCATCCCCACCTTGATTTCAACCTGGTTGAAGGTCTTGCCGTTGTACACGCCGACCATGGATCCAACCATCTCCGGCAGGATGACCATGTCTCTCAGGTGAGTTTTCACCACCTCTGGTTTCTCCATGGGAGGCGCCTCCTTCTTGGCCTTACGGAGGCGTTTAAGGAGAGACTGCTGCTTCCTCCTGAGGCCACGGTTCAGCCTCCTCCTCTGTCTGGCACAGTAGAGCTGCATCAGCTGCTCACTAATAAAACAAAATCAAGCTTAATCAACAATATTTCTATACAAACACAATTAGACCATTGATAATGACACTTGAATTTAAAACTTTGGCAAAAAAACAAGTATAGAAGTTAGACTGAAAACAGCACAGAATCACATGTTTACTTTAAGTTCAAGAAACCTGAAAGTTCAAGCTTATTGATCACAAGACATTTCATCCTATACACCAACGAGATTTGAGCTGCGGTAGAGGGACATATTTTGACTTCTATAAGTTCGGTTTAGAAAACAATTATAACTTTATCCCCCGGTTTCATATGCAAGGCAAAAGCTAGAGACTGAAACGCACGTTTGAGCTTTTTTAACTGAAAGTAATGACATTGGCGCACTGGTAATAAGGACTTTTATCGTGCTTTGTCAATTTTTACTTGTTTTCTCCGAATTCTGAGTTTCCATCTCGCAATTGACTCTCAGAAATATCTCAGTTTTGACTTTTTCCTTCAGAAACCTGCTATGGAATAAAAAAAAGGTAAATTACAACCTTTTCTCGCACTTTTAAAGAAAAAAAGTCTGAATTGTATGTTTATTAGGTCTGTCAATTTATTTAAAAAAATGAAACTGTTCACATCACGATTTCAAATTGAATTTAAACCCACTCTAAATGTACATTTAGTTTTGATGTCCAGTTGACCACATTTTCTTGTTCAAGAAATTAGTGGCTGTAGCATTTCTATCGTAAAGTGGCCAAATATTAAAGATTAAGGAAACATTTTAATGTAGTCCGGCCAATACTAAACAAGGTTTTGATCTGCTGTGAAGTGTAACACCAGGCCGTTGGTGCTATCTGCAGGCATTTGTTATAATACACAATGTACACAAGTTAATTGTTTACATTATGTATTTTAACAGTGGTTCTATTAAACCATACAATAACTTGCTTTTTGACAATTATTTTAAGTCCCTTTACAGGCTGTTTAAGTCTATTTTTAGTACCACAGAAAAAAATTATTACTCGTCAAAATAATCAGCCGCTTACGTTAACAAAACGGTTACCAAATTTTGGGCTAGTGACAGCCCTAATTTATATCGCAATTAAAACTTTTTCTTATTAGAATGTATCTAAATTCCTAAATGCAAAAACAGATCCGAATTGCAAGATGAACAGTCAGTTAGCATCATTTTTTTTTACTCTTGTGGCAGAAACAAGCTTACATAGAGAACAGCCAGGACATTCCACCAAATATATTTTGTTCCTTCACAAGAAAGTCAGTTTTGAAAAAGCGAGACCCGCAAACTGAGTTTTTTGTTGTTGACAATTGCCATTTTAGAAATTTAGAGTGACCTACTCCTTGCTTCTCTCCTGACTCGTTCATTAACTTATCACTTTCCCTGGAACCTTTACACTTAATGTGAAGCGACAGAGAAGATGTAGACTCACTAGGACATGTCCAGCAGCTGGTCCAGATCCACACCTCTGTAGGTGAATTTCCTGAAGGTGCGCTTCTTCTTCTGCTCAGCGTCCGCCTGTGGGAATCACAACCACTGTCAGCTTTACACGGGCCTTTAGTTGACGGCGAGCTGCTTAACCAACAGATTAACACTGACTACTAAAATAATAATAGTAAAAAAAAGGCTTCCTACTTAATCATGTTACGCAGGAACATAAAAAAACTGACATTCCTGAGAATCCATCACGCTAGACTGAGAATTGGACCGCAAGACTGAAGCTACTAATCGTACGAACATCTATCTAAACATTCATCCCAGGCGAAAAATAATAGCCTGAAAACATGAAGTGATTCCTAAATATGCCTTATTCATATTATCTACTCTGACATGTATCATATTAATAGAGGATTTGTTTGGATTATTGTAGTTTAGTTATTCACAAATACGACATGGACCTACCATCTTGAGAGACTCCCGGAAAAGGAAGAAGGCCGGAGAAACGCAGTAATATCGCGAGAGTTCAGTGAAGATATGACGAGTTTAGTCAGTCTCCATCTAGCGGAGAGGAGGAAAAACAATTATTTCACTCTGACATCACATGAGAATGCGGTTTTATTTCGAGCAAATCAATTAGGCTAATGCAATCAATATTTTATCAGTTAAAAAACAAGAAATCTACGCACTTAGGCATTGTTGATGAAACTGTGCTTAACAATAAGTTCGGGAGGATTAAAAAAGAAAATAAATTAAAACTTTTATTCAGCAAAAACGCATTCAATTTGACAGCAAATACATTTATAATCTTACAACAATAGCAAAATGTCTATTACAAATAAATGCTGTTCTTTTGAACTTTCTCAAATACATCAAAGACTGCTGGAAAAATGTATATGGTTTCCATTAAGAACTAAGCTGCACAACTGTTTTCAACATTGATAATAAAAATAATGTATGTGGGGCACCAAATCATTATATTAGAATGATTTCTGAAGGATCATGTGACACTGATGACTGGAGTAATGATGCTGAAAATTCAGCTTTGCATCACAGGAATAAATTACTTGTGAATAGATTATTTTAAATTTTAATAATTTACACCATTACTGCTTTATTGCAACTTTATTTTGATATAAACAGCTTTGGTGAGCACAAGAGACAAAAAAAAATGGTTTCTAGATTTTAGAACAGAGTAAATTATATATATATATATATATATATATATATATATATATATATATATATATATATATATATATATTTGTTTTTTATTTATAAAAAAAAGAAAATAAATAAAAATGATTACTTTTAGCAGTTTGTGTTAAATTGATAAAAAGTGATAAAGATTTGTATTGTTAAAATTTATATTGTTACAAAAGATTCCTATTCTGAATAAATGTTGTTCTTTTGTACTTTTTATTCACCATTGAATCCGAAAAAAAAAGCAGCTTTTCCAACATTGATAATATCAAATCAGCGTATTAGAATGATTTCTGATTGAAGGATCACGTGATACAGAAAACTGTAATGCTGAAAATTCAGCTTTGCATCACAGAAATAAATATTTTTAAGTATATATTCATAGAAAAATAGAAAACCATTATTTTAAATTGTTACTTACACAATATTACTGTTGTTTTTCTTCCTCTCTGTATTTTTGATCAAATAGATGCAGCTTTGATAAGCATCTTTCAAACTCTTTAAAAATAGTCATGTTTACAAGCTTTTGCCCAGTACTGTATATTTACTTTTGGGAAGTTGACATGGTCTGTGGTATCACATGCTATTCTCTAACTATTTTAAACAGCATTTTGGTCATTTTTATTTTAATAATTATCATGCATTCAACTTTTATGACCTCATATTACAGCTCAAATAATATTTTACTTCTAATAATTAATGTACACCAAGTAAATCTAAAATAGTGATTAAAAAGGTGAAATACACCTGTGACTTACACTTTCTTATATACTGTACATTCATATAAACTTCAAAGGAATCTTGATGTTGAATTTTCATGTACAAGCTATATGTGAACTGTAATATATATTTACTGTAATATAATATTAGGATGATGACATATTAAACTGTACACTTTAACATAATACTTCATTATTTAGTAAGTTCATGTGTCTTTTCTAAAGCAATTAAACTGTTACCTCAATGAATTTGCACAACAATGTTTCTTTAAATCATTTATTTCAAATAAACTCTCATTTTTTTTTTCTTTTTTGCATAAGTGCAAAAGTGCACTAACAGCCACCTGAGGGAAGTCTACGTCCTTAAATAAAAAAACAAGAAAAGCGCACATATATTAGTACAAAATCCTTTAAAAAATTGCACAGTTTAGGTGTATAATACACATTTGTAATCTATTTAAAACTTAAATAAAACGGTAAAAGAGTAAACAAAATTCACAAAATTGAAAATAAAAACATTTCCCCACTAATAGAATTAAAGCTGAATAATTGGGAGACCCTGTCGCCGACGTCTGGTACGTCTGTTCTGTGCTGATGTTTGACCAGACTGTCCAAAACTATTGCTAAATACTTCAGTAGTTCAGTCCGACTACAAAATATAGAAGAGTACTGTGGTCTCCTGTTATCGGAGTAGAGCCCCTGTTCACAATTTACACACAATAAAACATTTTATTTTACTCTGCAATGTTCAGAAAGACAATCCCAAAAATCCAGCTCAGCTTGCGCTCGAAACGTCCATATCCCTGACGATGAGTATTGCATTGGGTGGGGAGCAGCTCAGCGCCGGTAGGGGTGGAAGCCCTGGACATTATGGTTCTGCCCTCGACCGAAGCTGCTGGCCGCCGCTGGAGCTCCTGACGGTGCGGAGGGGGCTGCGGCGTATGAGGCAGTTTGCTGGCTGGGGTCTGCAAAGCTATGACCAAAAGCACTCAGGTCCTGCCCATAACCTGTCTCAACAGACATGAAAACATGGAAAGTGATATTAAACACCAGTGACTGCAAAATACGAGAACATGCGACTAGGCTTTCTGGGCATCTCTCGTAACCCCTCATCGGTTTGCATTAGTTCCGTTTTTCACTTCTCAAGACAAAGGCCACGTACACACTACAGTCGTCACTTCTCTTAAGCCTAAAGTGTACTTTGTTTTTATATGTACGCTATAAGGGACATGTATAGTGTCTGTGATGTAAATTTCATCATCCTCAAAGTATGTGTTTTTTGTACAGGCAAAGGCCCCGTTTACACCTGGTATTAAGATACCACTTCCAGAGGTAGTCGAAAACGCATTCGCCCGGATTGCTTTCATAGTGTAGACGCTCATGTGTAAACGGGTATGAGTCTCCCTCGTCTACTTGTGATCCGATCGACCAAAACGCATCTTAATACAGGTGTAAACCAGGCCAAAGATTTTCGAATCGCTCAACTCACCACACAAGCACCTTGTTCTTTTTTTTGCGCTAATTAGTTTGTCAATTTTTTTTATATGAAAACACTACTCCCATATCACACTATTTATAAGTCAAAATTTCTCATAGTAACTGCTACTACAATAAAATAAGTTTAAAAAGCCTTCTAATTTATGTTGGAGCAAGGCTGTGGCTGTTTTAGACATTTGACTTTCTACATAGTACTTTAAAGTAATAAATTCTTAATAGAATTCAAATAAGTTGCACATTTTATCATCAATGTCGTGATAGGAGCATTTCTCACAAATCATATCAAATTTTTAGAGCACACTAGTGAAGGAGCGCACAGTGTACAAAGATTTCCACGTCACTGCAAAGTAGCGCAGATAACTGCTCCTAGTTAAATGTTTTGGACAGGAACTTAACGCTTCTCATAAAATCTCAAAATGCATAATGTATAATTATTCCAATAATTCCCATAAACTGTGCCCCAACAACAATAGACCCCTGATAACGAGCGCTTGTGTAAAGGGTTAACAGATACCCGCAACTCCAGTTTAAATGAGAACAAGGTTAAGACAAGGTTAAAACTTCTAGTATGCATAGAGTGGCAAATGGAGTATACTTTAAAGGGTTCTGCTGTACGCATACGCGAATGGTTCGAGTTAAAACAGAAGTACACTTTGAGTTTATGAGTATTCAATCCCGTTTTGTCCACAAAGACAACTGAATTGTCTAATTCTACAACCAAATGCACTCCTGAAAGATTCTAATCAACCGTGTTTTACTAATTATTTCCATGTAGGTTTTCTTCTTGCTAATATTACTTTGGTTGAACATGGGCAACACTGAGCAGACTGAACTTGGCATTCATGTTTGTCTGTACACACACAGACTCATAATGAAGTGAATTCACTTTTAAAAGCAGCAACTTTGCAGTGTGTACGTGGCCAAAATGTCTTAGATTTATTTACAACAGAAACAGAAAACACTAAAAAATAAAGGTATGGTGGTCATGAAAACACATTTAAAGCATTCTGGAAGAAAAAATAATAACAGAAATACCCAGGCAGTAATGCATTTTGAGTTTATTCGAAGGTCTCTAGATGAAAGTGAAACATTAGACTACATGAGCACAAATGAAGAGAAATGGATTCTTTTTAGGAGTCAAAGAATTCGCCGAATCCGTACAGATTTGTTCAGCTGTGACTGTCGCACGCTGCATGAGGGGCACAAAATCCATAGAAAACCCAGTAGAGACACCATTAGATCATCCTTTTAGCAGCAAAGCAATGCAGTGACTGAAAAAAGAACATCTGAAGCAAGCCGTCTGTTTTTTTCATATAGTAAACTACAGCTACAAGCCACACGAGTTACAATGCTGCCTAGAGACGCTTCACGGGAGATTCAGATCAAAAGAAAACACAGAGTTTATTTTATTTAAACGTGCGTCTTTTGAGGCCCCCTGAATGACAAGTAGCTGTACTTTAGTATATCCCATGGAAAACCGAAGAGATGCCTCAAACAGATGTAGAATACGCATACAGCATATGCATATTGTACATGGGATGCATGAGAAACAGAACTGAAGCCTTATGGGTCCACAGGCTGTTGATGCTTGTTCTATTGGGTTTGAGTGATAGTAGGATGCAGTTGCTCACCTACCTGCGCTATATCCCTGCTCTTCCTGTACATAAGTGTGAGAAGGACGCGTTGGTCCGTAGGCAGAAGGGTCCTGAGGATAGTTACCCAAGCCTAGCAGGGAGATGAGGAGACCAGGTTGACAGAGTCTGACTTAACTTCTACCTTACAGCTCCTACCCAGGAGAACACTGCCCTCTCCTACTCTCAGGGCTCATGAACAGAACATGTGGATGGATCGGCCCTGTGCTGATGAGCATGTGTATCAGGCTGCTTGGCCATCGAGCTGCAGATGAATGGAGGCGAAGCAGAGGTGTGACAAAGCGGCTGATGAGACCGTCGCGTAAGACTAGCCATACATACATACAACCCACACAGATAGCCTGACCTTCCCGCTAATAGCGCTCTAATGTACGTCGTCAACCCCAGAGATGCAAAGAAAACTGCCATGTTAAGATCAACCAGAAAAATTGACTAATTTGGGTTTCAAGACTTCCTTCTCTTGATCGTTCAGAAATGACGCTCTTTCAAATGACATTTTCAGTACTGATTACAGCCGCTCAGATTGATATTAATTTGAGCATCCCATAATAACTAAACTTGTATATTTTGAGAAGCAAATATTTGTACACTATACTAGACAGTTAAGTATGTCAAGTATGCAGTTGTTAGAGGGATCTGGGTGGTTAAGTATATGATAGCTAAAGTGTTCTAGCT
The DNA here is from genome assembly GCA_036326025.1 of Chrosomus eos. NCBI lineage: Eukaryota > Metazoa > Chordata > Actinopteri > Cypriniformes > Leuciscidae > Chrosomus > Chrosomus eos. The sequence goes on from CM070839.1 coordinate 28,564,650, forward strand.
GGTAAAATGACCTGGGTGGTTGCTAGGATTTTGCTTTGTGGTTTGTAAGGTTATCTGGCTGGTTGCTAGGATGTAATGTGGTTTTAAAGACAAGAGTGCTTGTTGGTAGGGATGCACAGATGTATTGGCCAATAATCGGTATCAGCCGATAAAAGCAACTATTTTCACTATCAGCTAACGACCGATTGTTTAAAAACAGCCGATGATCAGTGCCGATTATATTCCCTCAATAAAAAGGGGGTGGAAAACGTGTCAGACTGCAACTCGTACTGCGTGTGAAATAAAATATCTTGTGTTGAATTTAGGTCTGTCACAGTTAACGTGACATTAGTGCATTAACAGTTAAAAAATAGCAAACGTTAAAGCTGTATTGTCTATTTGACCCCATGAATCACCCGTAGCTCAAGCCAGGGTTGCCAGGTTTGCATTTTTCTCTACACAAAACATTATTTGTAGCGCGCCTCCCATCTAATAATTGCAAAGAGCTTTGTGCTTTGTTACTTTTCGTACGACACAAAGTCCCAGTTTTTAAATTCTGTCTATTTTATCAGAAAATTCAAACAATAGATGGTGTTTTGATGCTCTTAAACATGAAGTGACAAATCGCTGTAACCTTCCTGCTAAAAAACAATTTTTCTTAGGCTACTTAACTTATGTTTCCCTCATTCATGTGTTGAGCACCACCTCGAGAAGCCATGAAGTAGTGACGATGGGAGCAGGGAAATCTATTTAGAGCGCCTTGTTTTATTAATTAAAATATCGATATTTGGCACCACTATTGATTATCGTATCACATGGAGAAGAACAACGATATATTTCCGCTACAATCCAGTGTTATTTTACATTTGATCACTTTAATTTCTGTAGTATTCATTACCCACCAGGAAAAACTTAAAGCCGTGTTTATTTTATATTTCTCTGTATTTTATTGAATTTATTAGTCCTGTTTGAAATTTGCTTATTTGTTTTTACTTTATTACTGTCTATTTACTTGCATTGAAGAAAAGTAGATTTTTGTTTGTAAATGCAGTTAATTATAGTTATTTGAAAGAATCACTATAGCCAGGCCACACTTACAAAAAAAATTGAAAATCGGAAATGGCCAAGAAAATTGCAATCGTGCATCTCTAATCTCTAGTTGTTAGCAAGTTGATTGCAGTTGCTAGAGAGCTCTAGGTGTTTGCAAAGTTTGCAGCTGCTAAGTTGTTTAGGGTCTTTGCTAGGACATTGCTATGGGGGTTGGTGGAGTGGTAACTGTTCTGCTGTGCAGTTGCCGCAATGCAGTTGCTAGGGTGTTCTTAGTGGTTGCTAGGGTGTTTTACATGGTTGCTAGGGTGTTTTAAATGGTTGCTAGGACATTGCTATGTGGTTGCTAAGTTTTTCTGAGTGGTTGGTAGTAGGGCTGCCCCTTATAGTCGACCAAACATTAGTAGTCGAAAAGAGGCTTAAGCGATCAAATTTTTTTTTTTTTTTTATTTATGGGACAATGCATATTCATGAACGTACAATCGAAGTTGAACGTAAATACGCCAGATTTAGTACAATGCTAATTTCCATCCGTAGTCCCAAACATAAACAAATACAAACCAAAAAACAAACGAACAATATACATATCAACACACACAACACATATGGAGCTAGAATAAAAATAAAATGAAAAATAAAGTTCCTATACCTTATAGAGAATTTATTGTAATATCCATTTAGAGTACATAATTGCCTGTGCGTAGACATCCAAAGTGCTTATTATAAATATATAAATCATCTACCTATCAAATTCTACCTTCATTCCAAATGATTACATTTTTGATTGTTATTCAGCATTTGGAGAATTTTAATTGGTCGGTTGGTCGCAGAAGTCCCACAGTCTGTAACAGACAGCACGGCTAGTCTATTATGTCTTATTTGATTATTATGTCGGGCTAGAGTGGAAGTTAAATTAGTGCAGTCCTTTCCACTTCCACATTCCAGTAATGCGTCGAGTCACTCTTCCGTCAGAACTCAATTCACGTACGACCGTTACCGGATGCCAGTGATTATAGTTTATAAAGTTAAAAATATGGATATTTTTCTTACAAAAGCGCATCGCTTCGGAAGGCCTTTATTAACCCCCTGGAGCTGTACTTTTATGATGGATCAAAATCTCAGGGACCATTTACTCCCATTATAAAGCTTGGAAGAGCCAGGATTTTTTTAATATAACTGAATTGTTTTTGGCTGAAAGAAGAAAGTCTTATACACTTAGGATGGCTTGAAGGCGAGTAAATACTTTCATTTTTGGATGAACTAACCCTTTAAATGAATAACTACTAGTCGACTAGAAAAATCTTTACTCTGGGGCAGTACTAGTTGTTGAGGGTTGAGAGGGTTTTTTTGTGCCTAGATATGGATCGATACACCCCAAAATGAAAGTTCTGCCATCAGTTACAAACCCACTCCAAATGTGCGGAACATAAAAGGAGATATTTTCTTCTTACAAGATATTGTCACCAGAACTGTTCTTCAGAATATCTTCTTTTGGGTTCTTTGAAACGAAATGAGGGTTGAGTAAATGATGAAAAAATATAATATTTTGGGTGAACAATTCCTTTAAGGTTTTATTTATAGGCAAGTCTAATAGCTTGGAAAAGTAATGGCACACCTGTCCTCAACATGCTGCATGATTGAAGGCATCATTCAGGTTTGTAGCACAAATGGTACAGGATGAATTATGTGCCGAAATGTAATACTTAGGGTTAGAGGTTTGATGTTGTAGTAGTAACAGCTGCCTAAGCAAGCACCACTAAATGTAGTGTCCCACATCTCACTGACCTCCAGATGCTTTTAGCTCTGGCCATTTCTAAAGAATAGGGGTCCATGACTATATCTGTAGAGTCAGTTCTATTTTCTATAGTCTAATGCAGGGGTGCCCAATCCTGCTCCTGCCGATCGACTGTCCTGCACAGATCATCTCCAACCCTAATCAAACACAACTACCTTTTGGCCCCATTTACACTGCATGGTTCAAGTGACCCAAATCCGATTTTTTCCTCTCATGTGGCACAGATCGGATATGACCCATGAACGTGTAAGCAGGAAAAAAACGCATGGATTCTGATTTTCTCAGATCGGATTCAGGCCTCACTCATATGTGGTAATAAATCGGATATGAATCGGATACGTGCATTTGCGTGTGCCATGTAAGCAGACAAATCGGATATTCCCCAGTATATGCGAGTCGTACGTCATTAAAAAAGTGACCTCAACTCAGGTGGACACCACTAACTGAGATCACATGACGACTTATAGGTGCGATGGAGGACGAATCATACACACAGTGGAGCAATGCGGAGGTTTCATGTCTTTTGAGTGGTTGGGGCGAAGAGACAGTGCAGGCAAAAATGCAGGGTTGTTACAGAAAAAAATCCGTGTTTGAAGACATTTCACGAGATATGGGGAGGCACGGTTTTAAACGCTCGTGGCTACAGAGCCAACGTAAGATAAAAAGCTTAAAAAACAAATACAAAGCGAAAGCAAAACACTGGATAATTTTATTCGCATCTGCATCCATTGCATTTCGTGCTGTTTTACTTCCTTTTCCGGGTCAGAACGTCTACATTTGGTAGTTTCAGCAGTGTATAGTGTAAATGCAAAAATCAGATACGGGTCACTTTTAAAAGAGGATGTAAGCGGGTCGTCAAAAAAATCGGATATAGTCAGAAAATCGGATTTGGGCATCAAGACCTGCAGTGTAAATGCAGCCTAGTTTTTCAAGTGATCCTGAAGACCTTAATTGTGTTGCTTCAGGTGTGTTTGATTAGGGTTGGAGATGATCTGTGCAGGACAGTCGATTTGCAGGAGCAGGATTGGGCACCTCTGGTATAATGGATGCTTGAGATGTAACATGTACTGTGTCAGTACATAGACATTCTGTGTATATCTTATACTTGGTCAATATGTCTAAAAAGTTAAATCTACCTAAAAAAAAAAAAAAATCTCACATGCACTGCAACTTTACTTCATCCTATCGCCACCCCCACCATCCAACGCTGCAACATCTACAGATGAAAACCCTTGTCTGCGATGAAGCGCCATCTGGTCAAAAGCAGCATTGCAGTACAGGATGATCTAATTCACACATACCACTGGATAAACCTCTACAGACCAAAAATCAAAATCTAAAGGTCTTGATTGAGGGTAAACAGACTGATGGTCTGTGTGGAAGTGTGTGTGTATGTGATGTCATCATGCCCGTTCAGACGTGTGAACAGAACCCCAGCTACAGCACATCTGCAGTGGTTTGTTGCTGCGTTTCAGTGCGCTCTTACCATACTGGCTGTAGGAGAAGTCTGGCTGTGCTGAGGCGGCTTTGCTCAGGTCCTGAGAGGGAGTCGTAGCCGGGGCAAAACCTAAAGGCCCTCCGCCCGGCGTGGAGGGAGGGGGAGGCATTCCCTGTGCTACAAACTGGTCACCTTGAGGTGTTCCAAAGGTATATCCTATGATGATAAAGACATAAGATAAGTAATGCAGAAATCATTACAATCTTGTTTCAGTTCTTTTAATCTCCCATTCATATTGCACACTTATATTTTATACAAGAAATTTTAATTTGGGGCTAAAATTACTGCTGTATTTAATGATGAACCAGAGCCATCGGGTCACATATACCAATGTCCAATAACCCTAAACAGTTGTTGGGCAGTAAACAGGCCTGTTCACCTGTTCGATACCAACCAAGCCATTGGCTAGTAATTTTTTTAGTTTACATGCCAGACTGAAATACCATTTTATTGCATTTTATTTTAATACATAGGCTATATATAAATATATATAAATATATATATATATATATATATATATATATATATATATATATATATATATATATATATATATATATATATATATATAAGATTCCAACAAATCATCTTGTCTATTATTATTGTTATTAGTAATTGGATCTATAATTAGTTATAGTAGATAATAATTAGTTATTAGATTATAATTAGTATTTAGATCTAAAACTTGGTAACCATGTATGAATGCATATTTGTAATTTTAACTGAACTTAAGACTGATGGTGGTGCTTAAGATATTGTTGGTCATTCAGTGTTTATGTAAAAAAATTATAATATTTACTACTAATATATAAAGATAATAATAATAATACTACTACTAATAACAATATATAACGCACTAAGGATAGATTAGCTGCTGGGTTCATGAATATTAATCACGTTGTCTGTGTTCGCTCAAACTAATTCGCTGAAATCGGTAATGGATGATCGCCAGCCAATGAGATAAGCGGCATATCTCATGCATGTTCTTAAAAGCTGAATAATTCCAAATGAACTCCATTATTTTGACAGGAAAATACAAAGAATATCGTTTACATATAGCGCGTCGATTCTGCGTGGTATGTAAGACTCTCACTCTCTTTGTGTGTGTGTGTTCTACACCTCGATCCAAATTATTATGCAAATTATATTTTACACTTATTTTCCTAAATGTCAATGCAAATGACAGTCAGTATAAATTTCAAGTCACCAACCATTAGCGTATAAGTCGAATTTCATTGAACAAACCACCCAACGAAAACAGAATTCCTTTTTTTTTTAATAAAAAAAAACTCAAAATGCACTGTTCCAAATAATTATGCACAACAGATTTTGAAAACATTTAATAGGTTGTAAAGAACTGAAAATGGTTCATTTGCTGAATTAGGAGGTCTTATTTACTAAAATCAAAAGCTATTTCAATCAAACACATCTTAACAGGGCAAGATACATGTTAACACCCCTTCTTTGAAATCACCTTCACAATTCTTGCATCCATTGAACTTGTGAGTTTATGGAGAGTTTCTGCTTGAATTTCTTTGCAGGATGTCAGAATAGCCTCTCAGAGCTGCTGTTTTGATGCGAACTGCCTCCTACCCTCATAGATCTTTTGCTTGAGGATGCTCCAAAGGTTTTTAATAGGGTTGAGATCAGGGGAGGATGGGGCCCACACCATGAGTTTCTCTCCTTTATTACCCATAGCAGCCAATGACACAGAGGTATTCTTTGCAGCATGAGATGGTATATTCTCATGCATGAAGTTGATTTTGCTACGGAAGGCACGGTTCTTCTTTTTGTACCATGGAAGAAAGTGATCAGTCAACTCTATATACTTTGACGGGTCATTTTCACACCTTCAGGGACCCTAAAAGGGCCTACCAGCTCTCTCCCCATGATTTCGGCCCAAAACATGACTGCCACCTCCTTGCTGACGTCGCAGCCTTATTGGGACATGGTGGCCATCCACTACTCCATCCAGGGTTGCACGGCACTCATCAGTAAACAAGACTGTTTGAAAATTAGTCTTCATGTATTTCTGGGCCCACTGCAACCGTTTCTGATTGTGAGCATTGGTTAAGGGTGGCCGAATAGTAGGTTTATGCACAACTGCACCAGAAGCTTCAAATACCTGTCTGCTGCTTTGTAATGGCATTTTAGCAGCTGCTTTCTTAAAGGTCCCCCTGACATGAAATTTTCACTTTCTGAGGTTTTTTAACATTAATCTATTCCCCTAGCCTGCATTTGGTTCCCCTTGTGTCTAGAATTTTCAATCGGTGTAAACCGAGCTTTGGCTATCTTTCTCTGCCTGTGAGAAAATAAGAGCTAGACGCGCTGATCTTGAATCTCCTCCTAATGACGTCATAAGGAGGAAAGGTTACCTCCCCTTTCTCTCCTTGACCACCCAGAGAATTTGGCTCGCCCATGAGAAAATGAGCTAGGAAGTACGAACGGGCGAGCGCGATTTGAGTTTTTCCTCGAGAGATATAATGGGTTGCAAACGAGCGAAGCATGGTAGTTGATCAGTGTTCGGTCAATGAACACAAAAATATTTTTTAGTTCCTTCATCGAGCCTCTGAAGAAACAATGGGTTAATTTTATTTTCTCTGGAAATGCGCCGACACAACTTCCTAAAGTTTTGTATGGTCCAAATATTTCCTCAACTTGGGCCAATACAGAGCTGGCCTCGATGAACGTCTGAAAATAAATCGATCGAGCTACCAAGCAACAATTTCTGATGTGTAGCCTATTGTTCAAGTTCAGACAGGTAATCTTTCTCTCAAAATCGTTCAATACTGTTTGTGCATCAGTAAGTCAAGCCAGTGACTAAAATATCAACTTCACATCGTTTCTTTTAGTAGGTTGAAAATAATCTTATTTAAATTGTGAACAAATTATATACAGAAAGCAATCAAAGAACAATCTTTCCACACAGCGCGAGTTTATCTGGACAACTCGTTATGAAATCAATGACGCACGTCACTGCACAACGAAGCTCTTACTGTATGTACATCATCGTGTTTGCATTGGTGAAAGCATTAGAGAGAGTGCAGAAACTGCGTTGCAATGATTAGATCTTCAGTCTCGCGATCAACAGACTGTCATCTGGCTCAATGCTCATCACGAGCAACATTTTATGTGATGGGAATAGATCTAAATACTTTAAAAACTTCTCACGATTCGTTAATCTCGATAGCTGTAATAGAAAAAAAGTATAATAGCTGTAGCAAAAGTATTTGAGAGAGTTTCACATGTAATAAGTAGCTATTTCATATGCAAGCATGTCAGCCAATCACAGCAGTGGCCTGTTATACTGATCCCACAGCCAATCACAGCAGTGTCCGGTTACACTGAATCCCACAGCAGACACGCCCCTTCAAACAGAGTGTTCAAATCAGAGGCTAAAATCAGGCTAGGAATAATGCCTATTATTTCTAAATTATGACTATTTTTGATCTAAAAACATACTAACATTATAAGGGCAACCCAGGAAACATTATAAAATAATAAAATAACCCCATGTCAGGGGACCTTTAATCCGATGAATTTGTCTGGAAGTAACCTTTCTCATTATGCCTTTATCCGTGCTCTGAATCAGCCACAAATCTCTTCACCAGTACGATGATCATCGCTTTAGTTTTCGTGAAATATTTAATGTTTTCATATCTTGTCCAGGACATTGCACTATTTGACGCTTTTCAGAGAGATCCTTTTTCTTTCCCATATTGCTTGAAACCTATGGCCTGCTTAATAATGTGGAACATCCTTCTTAAGAAGTTTTCCTTTAATTGGGCTCACCTGGCAAATTAATTATCACAGGTGTCTGAGATTGATATCAGTGATCCAAAGAGCCCGGAGACACAATACCATCCACGAGTTTGATTGAAAAACAAAAAATATTTAACGTTTACGACACTTAATTCCAATTTGCATAATAATTTGGAAGGTGGTGTAAAAGTTACAAATGTTATTCAGTCAAAAGCAGTGATTACTTTGTAGTTTGTTTAACAGTAAAAAGCACAGCAGCAGGTTTATAAGGCCGAATATTAAGACCAAATACACGGATCCAACATATTGTATATGCGTTTTCTTTGTTTATGTTCATTAAGATATAACTATGTTTATCAAGATACTCGCCAAGACAGACGTATAAGTAAAATTTATGTAACAGTTCATGTTTTACTTACATATACGATTTAGTTTGAATCCAAATGACACGTGTGCAGAGTGAACGATCAGCAATCAAGAGCATTCAACAGAAGTGCTCTCTCTCGCGTCGGTTAACTTTAGTAATACATGCCTCGTTTTACTTTCTTTGCCATTGACATATCCGACCGAACTACACACTTTCCACTGATGTCTGTGACCGAGTACAAGTAAATGAGCGCGGTAGATACTGGTATCTGTGCTTCCCTAATACTGTAAAAATGTAGATCTGTCACTTACCAAACTGAGGTTGTGCACTAAAGCCCTGTTGGGGGTATCCCTGAGGTGCCCCAAATCCCCCTGTAGGTGCCGCTGCAACTAGAAATGCATTAAATGGAGAAGGAGGTTGTGCGGGTGCCCCACGGCCAGCAGATAAAGCAGGTCCATAACCAGCTGAAACAAAGACACATTTCACTGAACATTTTTAAATATACTCAAGTTTGTCCTATTTACATCAAGTCCAATTGAACGACATGCAAGTATAAAATATTGATTCTATTATATAACTATTTTCCATACCGTCTATGCACACAAAAATACCAATCTATTATAATTTGCTGAAAAAAAGTGTGTGTATATATAAGGTAACACTTTAAAATAAGGTTTCATTAGTTAACTACATTAGTTAACATGAACTAATAATAAACTGCACTTCTACAGCATTTATTAATCTTTGTTAATGTTAATTTAAAAATGTACTAATAAGTTGTATTTGTTAACATTAGTCAATGCACTGAAGTAACAAACAAACAATGAATGACTGTATTTTTATTGACAAACATTAACAAAAACAAATACACTAACTAATGTTAACAAGTGAGACCTTATTGTAAAGTGTTACCATATATGAATAGACTACTGTTCAAAAGTTTGGGGTCAGTTTATTTAGCTAGGTTTAAATAGATCAAAAGTGACAGTAAAAAAAATTATGTTACAAAAGATATAAATTATTGTCAAAACCTTGTTCTTTTGAACTTTTCCATTCATTAAAAAATCCTGAAAAAAATGTATCACGGTTTTCATAAAAAATATTAGGCAGCACAACTGTTTTAAAAACTGATAATAATAACAATAAATATTTCTTGAGCACCAAATCAGCATATTCTGAAGACTGGAGTAATGATGCTGAAAATTAAGCTTTGACATCACAGGAATAAATTACATTTTAAAATATATTAAAATAGAAATCAAACACTACTTTCAAAAAATATTTATTTATTTATTTATATGTCTTACTGAGCCCAAACAAGTCTGAATAATATAATATAATTAATATAATATAATAGGAGTTGATGTGAATAGGCCTATTAGCGATACATATACAGTAAATATTCATATTCTCAATAATTAACTAATATAACCAAATCAAACTGTAATAATAAAACAGAACATACCAATAGGTTGTCCTGTAGTCACCCAAACACCTGAAAAAACAAACACATTTTAACTAACATCCACCAGACCATGAAACTACTTTTAAATTCAAATCTGAATCATAAAGACAAATGTGAGCGAAACCAGAATGTGTTCAATTAAAGTGTTGCATGTCTGTATTCAAGCCAGGCAGAGCAGGTTTATTTTGGGCGAGATCTACATGAAAACATTCCCCCCTGCACAGTGGACAAACCCAGTGTGGTTTAGCCAGATGGCGCAAACAGCGTAGCTGACCTAAAGCAAAGCATGTCTGACACCAGTAGGCTCTTGGTATCATTTTTCAGGTTGGGACGTGTTACGATCCTGCTGCGTTCTGGCCCATCGTGTCACTCACCCTGAGGCCCGTAGCTCTGCTGCCAGCTCGGAGCCGGTTGTGCTGCCCAGCCATTGGCTGCGCTTAAGATGGCTCGGGGCCCCCACTGATTGGCTCCCAGCTGACCAGGGGCGGGAACTTTGCTGTCTCGTGGCTCCGCCTTCTTCACTTCAACCTGCACAAAGGACAAGAGGTCGTAACTAGCAAGAGGAGAATTAACATACTGCCTACTTCCCCCACTCACCTATCAGAAACTTTAGCCCTCACCTCAGAAAAGATACGCTTACTTAGGCCAAATACATGACCGTAGTCCAGATGGAATGGAATATACTTGGTCTCTTCTATTTGATAACTTTTTAACCAATGTTTCTGAGGTACTTGGGTATGTAAGGGACATTTAGGTCTTTAAAAGTCCACTAAAACTCTATGGGTCATATCAGGCAGATGACTTCTGCTTAAACGTGACAATTAATATTTATTTTTCATGACCACAGACGTACCTCAGAAACACCGTCCCTGTACATTTCTTATATCTCAGCTCTTTTAAGTAGTTTAAACTGCTGATAAAATGAAGACTACTCCCGGCTATGCTTAAGAATCTCAGTTTAGATATGACAATAGAAATATAAGGGTCAGTGATGTTTAAATGTATGATAATCTAATTGTACCAAATACTTAACATGCAAATATTAAAAATGGAGAGACAAAAGTCAAACCAGAGAGGAATCTTCATACTGTGTCATATATGAATTTAAAATGAAAAGATTTTTACATTTTCTGAAGAAAATAAGAGGGTATTTACCCTCGCTTATGATGCTACTGTAGGTTGACGTGAGTGGTTAGGCGGTTGGTAATATTTTCTTTGTGGTTTTTAGCGCACGTCTATGTTTTTTTCTTAATAGCCCAAGTCAAAAGAGCCCACCCTATAAGACCCCTACTATATTCTTGTCTCTAGATATGTCTTGTGACTCTCCTTTAACTCTCTCCCGCCACTGACTGAATTTTCCGGCTAGCCGTGTTTTCACTGTTATACGGTAGGGGGCTCAATCCATCGGTTGTTGATTGGATAATGTCAGCATACGTCACCAAAGAGAAATCTGTCGTTTCTCCTGAAGGTTGAGTTATGATAATGTGATTATAAAAAAAAATTACAAACTTCAATGAGATGCATGTAGAAAATAGATAAGGGCCAATTTTCATTTCATTCCGACTTTAATATTATTATTTTTTTTATAATCCATGTTTTATAATCTGGCAGGTGAAAATCTTAAATCCAACCCAAAAAAATTATTTGAGCTATCATTCATATATTTAGCACAAACTAACTTTGAGTTAAGTAGAATAGAGGATTTCAGATTTGCTTTTTAGATGCTTGCCTTAGCAATTACCACTAATTATATAATTAGCCAATTAAGCCAATGACATTGATTACCTGCCACTCGACTAAAAAACAACACAGAGGGAAGTTTCATTCCAGTTAAAGTGGAAATCCAGAAATAGACTTGAGACTCTAAAGGGGGTGAGTTATTGGGGTCACCTTGCATCAAGAGCGAGAGACGATATTTTTCCGTTGGAAAGCAGCATAAATGTAACGACTCTCTTTTCGTCTCTCTCCTCTCTCACTGTCGACCTAATTAGGTATCAGTTTGAGCGAGTGGTCTGCAATCCTCGAATCGGCAACATCCCCCCCCCCCCGTTCCCGCGGGCATCACCGCTCAGAGTGATGGGAGGCCTCGCGCAAGTCTTCACGTCCAACAGTAGAGCTGGGATTTGGTACACAGTTTGATATGCTCCAGTTTCTAATTTTATAACATATAGCCCCACCCCCCTTAAACCCCCAATGAAATAATGTCATGTGAAGAACAATAGCCCAGGTACCGTAGCACCTGATTCCTTCAGGAACACAGACCCAAGTCAAGGAGAGCGTAAGCAGGCGAGAACAAACTCAATGTAGGACAGAAACTAAGGAGCTATTCTGGAGTCTTGAACAAACTTGCTGGAAGTGGTTTTTCACTTTAAATCAGCACAGTGAAGTCATGACAGAGCAAGGAAATGCCTTCGGGAGACCAAACGCAGAAAGTACACGACAGACCCACGTGATTCTCTCTGAATACATGAGACTATTAGTCCAAATATGTGAAAAATGCTAGTGTTATATTTTCAGAATGCAGATCAACTTCCTTAAAGCGACCATGCTGGGAGTGATATTTTACTAAGTCGAGCTGGTGAGGTGAGATAACACGTCTGCGACTTGTTCCGTCTTGCGCTATCCCTCGAAACAGACTAATACACCTAGGTATCAGACAAAAATCTTACACTACAGAAACATTTTCTACCCGCCCAAAGCCCATTTGGAGTAGATTAACAGACACAGTATGGAGATTCAAACATTGAGGTCACTTAATTGAGATTTCTCTTTGCCTTCTGAGATAATATAGAACTCAAATAGTAAGTGACCTGACAGTATTAACCTGAATAAAAGAAAAAGTAAAAGAAAAAAAAGGAAACTAACCAGTTCTTTAGGTGAGTGCTGATATAACACAATGCTATAAAGTTCCCTTAGCATTTATGTATATATTGGTCCTTTATAATTCAATTATAATAGCAAAGTATACTAATACATTTATTTTAATACTTTAATTTTGTAATTTTAATTACTTTAAGTTTGTCACGTTTATACAGCATTACAGCACCTAAAGGAGAGGTCCAAATGAACCAAACCTTGGGCGACTAACATGGACAGAGATTTATACAAGTACAAATGTAACACTTTTGCAAACTTTCCCTAGTTTGGGAGAAAAATAACCCATCGGGTTAGAAAAAAAAAACAACTCCCTTAGGCATTAAATGTCAATTCTATAACTTTTAATTTGTGCATGTTTGGTCGCCCAAGCTTTAGTTTCTGTTGTAGGGGAAAATAAAACTACAACTACACACTTTTTTGCCCATGATGTCGTGAAAATGCATGTTGACAGCCTGGTCCACTGATTGTTCGGCCTCGAAAGTAATAAATCCAAAACCTAGCCAACGACCAAAAGTCAACAGAGCAGCAGGGTGTTGGGACAGAACAGCTAGAAGAACATAAGAGGGATGGGGTGGGGTACCTAAGGTTCGGATGACATCACGGCCCGAGTCACCAGGAAAGATCACAGGTGGAGGCCAAAAGGACAGAAGTGTTATGTATTATTCTGTTCCCTTCAATACTTTAACCCTGGACATATTTAATGATTAACAGCAGTAGAAGGCATTCGATAACTGAAGCCAGGTCTTATGCAACCTCAACGATACTGACGACAGATCGTTGTCAAGTGTTGGGCTTGATTTTTATATATATATCTGCCTTTTAAGTTTCATCCGAACCTCACTTTCATCACCACCCCAATCTTACACAACAAATGCGAGCAGCAACCACAATTATCAATGCATAACAAGAATGATCATTACAACTACAGGTTTTTTACTGGTTTTCTCGAAGCTTCCCAAAATGCCACAGTACTTTGGGCAAACCAAGAGAACATAGATTTAACAAAAGCACCACAAGGATATAAGGATATTTGTGAAACATGTAATGCAGCCCGTTTCTCGTGTGGTGTAAGCCCAGTTAATGCTCAATTTCAGAGATCTACTCAGAGGCTCGGGGACAGTAAAAAAGAAGCAACTGCGTGCACCCACACGTGCAGGGGGTCACGCAGGCAAAACTATCAAACTGGGCCGCCGAATCGGAGCGCGATTCCAAGGTCACTTACACGATAAGACAGAGCACAATCCTCCAGCAGCAGCTGAGTTTAGCTGCGCCAGATCCACCAGTGTGAACTAGTTTCTGTCAGATCAGATAACTGTGGCAGAACTGGGCTGCGAGAATCTCCACTTTGGGATCTAACCTGATTCTGATTGCACGTCCTTTGAGACTGAAGAGATCTGAGAATTCGTACACTATTTGGAGCAGAACCATCCGTCTAAATGAGGACTAAATATACCCAACCTGCCCTTCATCATCAGGCCTGGTTTCATTAAAGAAGAAAGTTGCCAGTGATAGAGGCTTTAACAAGTAAATTCAATGCGCTCTTGCCCGTTACAGACTATCAAAACTGTTAGTCGTTGGATTGATTAGAAGATCTCCCTAGGGCCCCGATTAGGGCTGTTCACACAGGCCACATTCTTGTGTTTTTAGAAGTAATTAACTATTTTTTATCTGACACAGCGTCTTAAAAAGTAACACTCATAGCAAAAGATGCTGAAAAACATAATCTGAACTGAATTTGCAAAAGCGATACTTCGATAATCAGTGTTTTAAGTGGGATGAATTTAGAGACAAAACTTCACGAAGAGTGTTTTGTATTGCTGAAAGTACTGCACGCTAATGCACAGCACTCTAAAACCCTCTCTGTGAAGCTGCATCTCAGAGTTTAGTTCCCATTCCCATTTGCACTGACGCCAAAAAACTAGTAATTGATGGTTGCTGGATAAGTCGACCATCTTGGCCCATCGCTATTGCAGTCAAGAACATTGTGGAGTGCATCCATAAAGCTACTGAGAACACAAACCTGCCTTTCTGCCTTTAACAGCTAGACAGTGTGTAATTATGCTATTAAGAAGAGCGAAACGCAAACAGAGAACATCTGCCACACTGTACACACACTGAATCTCTCAATAGGAAGTGTTTTATGCAGTATCAGTGAAGAGAAAGCAATGTGTGAACTGTCTGAGGACAAGCCACTGCCTCTAGCTGGGCACAAACTGAAGCATTAACTGTGTTTACACCAGAGAAACAGGCATGAGTGTGTTTCACACCAGGCCTTAATCTGTGTGGTGCCACTATCTGTACTGTATCCTACAAGAAAGAACAGACATATCTCAGGAAAAACGTTAATGCATTCAAACACTTGACAAGGAAAACAGGGACATAAAAAGAAAGATAGAAAGGGCTTACTTAAATGTACTACATTGCAATAACACTCATTTCGTAGATCAATCAAATGTAAATGTTCATAAAAAAAACTTACTTAAATGTCTAAAGGTTAATAGAATTAATTTCAGTGATTGGAAATTCAGTAGGTCAAGTACAAATGTTCACATGACAAACTATTCCATCCATACCCAACGAGAGTGAAAGGTGAAAAGCATTTTAAGTTCAAACAGTAAAAGCAGAGCAAACTATTTTCTGGAAGACATGGTTTAAGTGAATGTAAAAATCGCACTGCAAACTTTTAAAATGAAAAGGCTTGTTCTTTTTTATTTATTCACTCATTCTGATGGCTTTGTTTCACTAGTTCTTCAGCTAGACCGGGTCATGGCCACAGTCCTTTTTCAATTATAATAAAACCGTGAGAATCATATCTGAAAGATGTCAGCCATAATGGATTACAATTTCAAATTTTAAAGTGGTAGTTCACGCAAAACTTAAAATGATCTACACTGTCCTGTTATTTTCTTTCCCATGGAACACAAAATTGATTTTTTTTTTAAATATCTTTGCAGAGCTCTATTCCATACAATGGTTTGCAGTGCCCACATCTGTCAAGCTCCAAAAATATATTAACAGTTTTACCACTAAAATACAAAAAAAAAAATACAAAAGTATCACAGAATGATACCATGCGACACATATACCATGTGTCGTATATCCATGTGTTCTGGGTGTATACGATAGAGTTTGGTGAAAAACAAATAAAAATTGTATGTATTATTTAACGAAAATGTATCTGTGCGACGTACGCGTTTGTGAGACTCTATTTAGTTTCACTCCGTCTCGCCAAGAAAAACCACACAAGTTGTGAGAAATCAAGATTATTAAATACGCGACATGAAGCACAACACCTAGAAATCCCAAAAAAAAGTATCAGTATATTTGATTGAGTGTTGAATTTCTGCAGACCGGACGTCCGGTGGTCTGATAACAGTCCGAATGACAGTTGTGACAGATGTGAACGCCTTTTTACGAGGAACACAATGGATAAATTCACCTCAGAGAAGGTGGTTGTATTTCATGTCGCGTTTTTTTTTTTATCTTGAATTCTCACAACTTTTTCTGGGCGAGTTGGAGTCACACGAACACGCATCGCATAGCCTTTTCAACGGCCAAGGTCAGGATTTTTGTTAAATAGTACATTAAATTTCAGTTCGTATTTTACCAAACCCTATCATATACACCCAGGATGCTTGCAATATATGACACGTGTAGCATCGGATCATTCTGTGATACTTTCGTGTCTTCTTTAAAAAGCTTGATGCTGGTCGCTATATTCACTGCCTTTATATGGACATGGGCAAGCAGGACATTTTTTTTTATCTCCTCTTGTGGCCAAAAAAAGAAAGAAGGGCATACGGCATTAGAACAACACCAGGGCTAGTAAGTGTTGACTTAATTTTCATTTTAGGGTGAACTATCCTTTTAAAGGCACAGTGAGTCCCTTGTTTTTTCAAAGCACTATTACGTTAACTACACTAACTATGTTAAGGTTCCAAGTCAAAATTTAAATTGTTATTCACTAATGAATATCTTGCATTTAGCAAGCATCTATTCAAAAATAGCGAATCACATTCAGTTACCACACAAAAAAAATGTGATGGTTCCAAAATTTCTCCTTTTATGTTCCACAGGGAAAACAACAACAACAGGCAAACAAGTCTGAATACATTTTTGGATGAACTACTCCTTTAAGACAAGCAGATGTGCAAGAAGCTGAACTGACTGCACATGTTTGATGCAAATGTTTGCGTGTCATGTGGATGCTGCTGATTTGCCTTGCCGCCATGCAAGAGTTGAGACACACCAAACCAAGCATCGCACACATGAGAGGGATGGATGGCCTGCGTGATGCTCTCTTCTCTTTGGGTAGGAATAGTTTGTCTTGCGCATGAGGTGAGAGAGAGACTAAATGGGAGCAAATATGAATGTGCGGTTTACCTCGAGGCCTCTGTTTCTCTGCGTCATAGATCATTACCACCTCTGTGACCTTCAAAAGGGAGAACAGACCAGTGAAGGACGAAACGGCGATAAAAAAAATGCATCTTATATAAAACATTACATACAGTGGTGTCATAGGTGTGTACAAATTTTGAAAATCATGAATTCAAAATCGAATTTAAACCTTGATATACCAAAGAAATGTCATGATTTTGCACTATTTCTAGGTCACTAATCAAATAAGTAAGGTCATGACCATGTGACCTTTTAGACGCCACTGTATATGCTCATTTGTGCATCGTCTGACATTGCAACATTTTTTATGAAATTTATCTAGTTATTAATAATGCCCTGAGAGTCACAGTCTGATTAAAGAAAAATTATACATTTCTGTATCTGTGTCCATCTCACCACTCCAAATCTGTTGAAATAATCCCTGAGTTCAGCTTCACCGCAATTATGAGGAATTCCACCCACAAATATCTTCTTAGATTTATTGCTGTCACTTTTGCCTCCTTTCTAAAACACACACAAAAAAAGAGAATATTTTAACTTTTTTTTTTGAGTCAGGAAAGTACATTTAATATGGCTTCACATTACAGTTCTTACCCAGCCGTCTTTTGCTCGAGTCTTCTCGGGCTGCATACCTCTAGGCGTACAAGGCTTTGGGTCGATCTGCGAGAATAAACAGATAACACATAGTAAAAAAAAAAAACTGCATGCCACTAGAGCAGAGGTGTTTGACTTTGGGGTCACAAGATGCAGATGTCTTTAAATGTGCATTTATATGTGATGCAGTTCTCATCACGATTGGGCAAAATAGAATTATCAGTCATTCTCCTCACATTTCTTCCATCCAGGTTATGAGGTTTGGTGTCCAGGACAGTCCGTACGCAGTTGGGGTCTTTAAACTTCACAAAGCCGAAGCCCCTGGACTGATTTGTGCTTTTGTCTTTCATGATGACGCAATCCACAACCTCTCCATACTGACAAAAGTAGTTTCGCAAAGTCTCTAAAAAAACACAAAAAGGAATAAGCGAAAAGGTGCATTTTAATGCATTTAGATCAGTAGTTCTGAACTGGTGGCAGAACTGCAGCTTTATATAGTTAGGATAGCAAAAAAAAAAAAAAGAGAGGAAAAACCATTTCCTATCCTTGTGTCCAATGATCAAACTTTGGTTCATCTGTTAGATGGCAGATGTGAGCCAAACCAGATGGATTCCATATATTGTTTTCTTTTTGATTTATTGAATATATTTCTACATATACATATAAACACACTATATATACACATACAGTATCAGTCAAATGTTTGGACATACCTTCTTATTCAATGGTTTTTCTTTATTTTCGTATTGTTTTCAACATTGTACATTAATACTGAAGACATCCAAACTATGAAAGAACACGTATTGAATTATGTAGTAAACAAAACAACCCAAAATATACTTTAGATTGAAAGTAGCTACATTTTAGACTTGAGTGATGATACTAAAAGTTCTGCACAGGAATAAATTAAATTATATAGAGACAGAATATAAAGATATAATAAATTATGATAATATTTAAATTAAATATTCTTTAACTTCAATTCAGAATTGCTGTTTTTACTGTATTTTTGATAGTCAAAAAATATATATTTTAAAAACCATATCTACTCCAACCTTTTGAACAGCAATGTATGAATTATAAGCTGCAGTACATATCTCAGTCAAGCAAAATGATCTGTAATGTGTATGCCAGTTACAGTAATGTATTCTTGAAAACGCTTCAGCACATCTACATAAATCTTCTTCAGTTTTCAGTCCAGTGCTAGTAGACGGCCCAAAGTAGGGCTGTGTGATTGATCATAATTGTTTTTTCGATTTCAGCTTCCAACGAATATGAAAAGATAATTGAGGTGAAACGATTATTGTGCCGCTACCACATTCGGCGGTGTGCTTTCGTTCCCACTAAGCCAATCTTAACATCCAAATCAGCTGAATAAGAGTGTTGTAAAAAATGCAGTCTACTGTTGTTAAACTACAGGACATGCTTGGTATTAAACAGTTTCATTAAAAACGCATTAAGCCATGAAAGAAACTGAACACGCATAAGCAAAGTATACTGTGGGCTTCGGATTTGCGCCTAATAGGCTACACTCAAAAATGTCAAAATGCGTTTTTTCCTCGTATCCTCGTAAACACAGTAGATTATGTCTTAAACACTTGTTAAACAGTTGAGTTTTACCATTTTCTAATCCATTCAGCTGATTTCTCTGATATTTAGAAGAATATCAGTAACCAGTTTCTGGTCCTATTGACTTCCATAGTAGGAAAAAATATATACTATGGAAGTCAATGGGACGAGAAACTGGTTACTGATATTCTTCTAAATATCCGAAAATCGGCTGAATGGATTCGAAAACGGTAAAACCCAACTGTTTAACTCTGGGGGAGTTGTAAAATTAGCCTATTTCCAAAAAAAGTGGAGTATCCCTTAAGTGAATATAAACAGTTGAGAAAGAAAAACACGTGTATAACAGCATATTGCATCCGTACAATCGGTCTTAAAGTGACAGCAGCTCAATATTACTGCTTTAGACTGTGTCGTTGATGTTAATCAAACAACAAAAGACAAAGATAAAATCACTCCCTGCTTTTGAATGAATAACTTTTGTAGCTTCAATAAGGATTAGCCTATATTTAATGTGGCAGTGTTATTTTAAATTGGATTACTTTATTCAGTTTCTGTTGTAGGATATTACTTATATGAATACCACTGTTTATACATCTTCCATGGTTTATTTTATTTAGATTTTTCTTTTGTTGTCTTTATTTGTTCATTTTGTTTGTAATAGTTTCTTTGTTGCAGACTATTTACTTGTCTTCTGTTTTGAGGACCTTCTACTTAGCTACATTAGTTAACTTAGTATTATTTTTTGCCGAAGTAGCCCATTGAATATTGTGTAATTTTACTGATATCGAAAATTACTCATATCATGAAATAAGACTTTGATCATATAGCCCACCAATAATAGTGTTAAATCATCGTGATTTCAATATTGAACAAAATAATTGTGATTATGATTTTTGTCATAATCGAGCAGCCCTATCCCAAAGGTCCAAATTCAGAACGTCACAATTCTGTTTCATATGCGGCAAAATGCCAAAGCTAGAAAAGCAATAGACATAAAGTAAGCATGTGACAGGAGTGACAAGTACAGCGACAAGTACAGCAGACAAGGCTTTAAACTATATGATGAAATTATTATATACTCCATGTACATTATTAGATCATTTTCCATTGATTTCCTCATTGCATTTTACCCATGCTACTTGATACAGGCTTTATCGGATTTCTGGAGCTTGCGTCTAACCCAGGCTGTCTCACTTGCACCCACATACTGAAAAGGCAAGCTTAGCCCTGAGTGACAACCTGCTTTCTACGCCCGGAACATATTAAAGTTTATGCAGAATTTTATAGCGTGCATAATAAACCCAGCAGTGCAAAACAAGACTGTGCTTTTAATGAAACACACACTGTGTGACAGAGCCTTGCAGCTGCCACTTGCATTATTTAAGAGCCCCTACATAGCAACTAATGTTCCTGTATAAAACTATATGGTGGTTAATACGACAGTTCCACTCACCCTGGGTGGTGCTCCAATCCAATCCACCCACAAACAGCTTCCTGCAACACAAAGATGAGGGAACGTCACACTGCATTTGTGATCATTCAGAAAGGAACATGAGTCAAGGTGAAGGAGGGAAAACACGTTTGCCCTTGGCACTGAAAGCCTGATCTGACTGATCTGTGCGGTTTAACGGGTCATTATCAAAATACATTCAAATTATCCTGAGCAGTTCCGAAACCATCTCAGAGTCAGACATGAGCTGGTTAACAAATCCACAGTCTGGCTAACGTACACTGCTGCAGGCTGGGTCACTGGACAACACTACTGTGCATCAAGAGTTCCTCTTCTACTCCCATTAGAAGTCTTACAGCATTAAAGACAGAGATAAAATCCTTCAATATGATTATTAAAAAGATTTCATTATGCCAGTCTTCAATATGATTTGATATAAAAAGGGAGTTTTACAAACCTCCAGTTTGTGATTATAAACTTACAGCATAACAAAACAACATACGAGCCTCCGTTTGATTATAAACTTATGAAAGAGAGCGGTATAAACCTCCAGTTTGTGTTTATACAACTTAAACTACAAAAAGAGGGCTATAATACTCCAGTTCGTTTATAAGAAACTTACAGCATAAAAAGAGTGATGCAAGCATCCAGTTTGACAGCTGATCATTTTCTGTCAATCTTTCTCTTTGCTTCGAAAACCAAGCATTTTATCAGCTAAATTAACCGAGAACGTGTCGTTGTCGCCGTGATCCTCAAATGTAAGGAGTTTACTGGTGCACCAGTACGAGTGCGGAGCCCGGCGGGCTGGTTCCCTGCTATCTGCTGTCCTCCGGCGGCCCGCTGCGCATCTCTCCGCTGGAAACGGACGGGTACGTTACATCCAAACACTGTCATATAACACACCGAGTCTTACCCGATTTCATCTCCAGCTAAGTTGTTGTTGTTCATCTCTGTGGCGAGGGTTGTGGACGGGAGTGCTGACATGGGTCCGCTCGCTCGGTCTCCTGCCGGTCTCCGCCGCCCGGGAAGGTCACACTCCGCTTTCGGTTCAAACCGAATCTGCGCAACACTGACGCGAGCCACGGGGCGCCCCAGCAAGGGCGGTGCAATGACAGCACAGCATGTTGGGTAATGGAGTCCACTTGAATGAAGTAAAAAAAGAAAAAGGACTTTAGAAGGTGAAGGTGTGTTCTTGAAGGAATTGTCCACTTACAAATAAATGACATTTTTGAAGAATTTCCTGGCTATTCTTTTTAATATAATGAAAGTCAATAAGACTGCAGCTGTCAAGCTTCACCATTCACTGATTCAGCTTTCTTTGATACATCCATGAGAGTTAAAGTAAATCAAAATTGACTATTTAAAAATATTGCAGTATTTATTATAAATGATTTATCTATGTAAAACAATTTTTTAATTAATGTACCCTCATAATCTTTAATCAAAATTACTTCGCCTCTTCCTGCAGTGACATCTGGGCTGTGTTTAACTTCCCTTCTACTATATAGTAGGCAAAAAAGAGTATGTGTCAAAAGAGGTATGTCCGAATTCTCAGTACTCATAAAAGATTAGACAAAAGTACCCGGATGACCTACAACTTCCAGCGAATTTCTGAAATGTTCATACACTTTATGAGGCCACGTGAGTGAACCATGAATGGCAGTGAAGCAATGCAACTGACTAGGTTACATGAGAATGACAACAAGGCGAATGTAGTGCGTCCACTGATCTATATAATGACTATTGATTATAATGACTAGTGCGTCTAGATTACATTCGTACTACAAACATTCGTACTATAGCTATAGAACGTAATTTTTCAGCGGCTGTGAAGTAATTACTTATTCAAAATAAGTACTACATAAGACAGTAGGCCTATGCGATTTAGGATGCAGCCATACTTCCCTAAGCACTTCCCCTCAGGAGAATCCCTGCCACTACGTATTTGAAGTGCGCTCAACTATGTCAAGTGGGCGAGAGAAGTTTACTTGGACAGACCCTCGACCACCTGATTTTGCCAGAGGGAGCGAGTCTTACAGGCAGATCCATAGACGACAATGCAACACGATTGTGACGTCACAGCAGAAACTCGTAGTGCTTGGACTTAGGGAAAATTCCAATCGAAAGTGAGCATCCCTATGCCCTACTCACTCCGAAGGGCAAAACATGACCATAAACGATTAAATTACTTCCTTGAAGTGACCATTGCATGTTCCTTCACTAATAGACCCATAGAAGGGCCCTTTGAAGGGATTCAGTTGTTCACTTTCATTTGGAACACCCCTACAAAAGTCCCCCTCCCAAAGTGCCCTTTAAGGGTGCAAAAGAGGATCAATTTAAACACATTGCAAGGGTTCCGCCAGCCCAGTAGTGGGCACTTGTGCAATGTGACGTACATCTGAGTGAATGAGACGGAGGGAAGTTAGCGAGGGAAGGGCATAAAAAGTAAGAAAGCCCAGAAGTGATAACCAATTCAGGAATGAAGCATTACTTTTATCAGGTCTTCAATAAATAAGTAGTTCCGGGTAACAATGATTTGTCCATAAATCAGGCTGATTCAGTACTTGACTCATTGATCCGGTCGAACTGACCAGATCACTGGATGGAAGAATTATTCCATATTCCAGTTTGTTTCAAAAATCCATCACATGACTTCAAAAGGATTGAAATGGAGTGCAAGTTGTATGGACCACTTTTATGGTATTTTATATGATGCTTTTACAACAGTCCTCATTAATCGTAATTGCATGGGAAAGAGTGTCCATCTTAAAATGTTCCCGTTTTTATTTCACAGAAGAAAAATTGAGAGCATACACTCATTAAAAAACAAGATGAGGGAGTAAATAAGGACAGAATCTTCTCCTTTTTTTAGTGAATGATCCCTTTAAGAAATCAGTTGTGAGTGTGCTCAATGATATTCTGTTTCGATTGTACTATCAGCAAACCTGGTTCAACAGGTTCACATAGGCCTGCACTGTTGGGGGTGCAGATATCAGTGTTTACAGGACAGGAGAAGGAGGTGCTTCAGTACGGAAAGCAGAAGATTTATACAGCCACATACTTTTATTGATTAAATCTGACTATATTAATCGGTTGTGAATTTGTCTGAATAACAATCACATAACCTAAGCAGTACAAAGAATAAGCTCTTAATAATGAATTTAAATATTGATAAAAATTCATTCAGATATCTCAGTTAGAAGATCAAATGTTCTTGTGTTTGCTGCTCACAGAATGTGAATTGTTACATGCAAAGATGTTGCAGCAGAAAACTGATTGTTTTTTTTAAACTATTTTGTAACAACAGGAATGTTGAGTATGCAAGTAGCCTTAAATTATTGACAGAAATATTGACGAAAACTAAAAAACTGTGGCTGTTCAGCATGTAAATAGTTCAGAAAGTCCACTTGTTCTGAACAATTGCACAACCTTAAAGGGATAGTTCACCCAAAAATGGTTGTTCCAAACATGTATGAGTTTCTTTCTTCTGTTGAACACAAATGAGGATATTTTCAATAATGTCGGTAACCAGGCAGTTGACGGTAGCCATTGACTTCCATAGCATTTTTTCCTACTATGGAAGTAAATTGCTACTGTCAATTGTTTCATTATCAACATTTAAAAATCTTTATTTGTGTTCAACAGAAGAAAGAACTCATAATGGTTTGGAACAACTTGAGTGTGAGTGATGTCATTAGGGTTAATATGAAACTACTTACACACACACTTGAAAAAGTAATACATTTATATTTTAAATGTATTACAGTAGTAGCCTACTAGTAGTTTTTTTTTTTTTTTTTTTGGACAAGAATAACAGAAATACCATGTTTTGGACATGTGTGAATGCATGATATATATGCATATGTTAATTATTCAGTACCATGACAATGGGGTCCAAATCTAAGAGCACTATGGGAATTGGCTCTATTTTGCGTTGTGTCATTTAAATAAATAAAAAAAACATTATATTTTGCAGCATAATTAGTGTGAAAAGTTTAATTAAAAATGTTGACAATTACTAAAGGTATTTGTTCTGTCGCTATTTTGCTTTCATGACAGCGTACAAGCTGAGATGAACTTGTTTATGACCCTGTCCAGCATGATCTGAGAATATGTGTTCTTTAATGGAACAACGCATTTCTTACCTTTTGTACAAAGGAGTTTGCGAACTTGCGTATTTGATTGTGACCTACAAATAGTGCATAATATTAAATATTTCTTAATAATTTTATTTCCAGCTTTAAATCAGATGTTGAGTCCCAGATTTTCAATCTGGTCTCAGACTTTTGCACAGCATATCAAAGTGCCATTGTATTATCATCTCACACAATCACTGTGCCATGATTCTGCCACATGGAAATGCATAACCATAGCATTTAAATAGTGAAGAACAGTGAAGGCTACAGCTGTTGGGTTAACCATCATGAATCAGAAGCTGTTCCAGCTGTCTAGCAATGCATGTGAGAGTCCACCCCCTTCTCAGTGGATTCCTTATCAACACTCACTCTTTGACTACACAGATTCTTGCACAATCAGCGGTTCTTTAAATATATAACACTCAAGTCGCGGCAGAGACGACCTCTTCAGCCACTGCGCGTTAAACACACCACGCCACAACTGTCAACATTCAACAATCCACCATGGCCACCGCACAGCCGATCTTCTCACAGGGCGAAAACTGCAAACAAGTCTGGCATGACGCTAGTGCTGACTACAATGCCGCCGACACACACCTGGAGATCATGGGCAAACCCGTTATGGAGCGCTGGGAAACTCCATACATGCACTCTCTTGCAACAGTTGCTGCATCTAAAGGTAATTTCCTATTAACTTCTTGATTCAGCTGAAACAACAATGCAGTAAATGCGTGTAAGTTTTTTGTTTTAAATTAAAAATGACTTAATTGCAATATTATATTTAACATCACGCAGACGTCGATATGAAAACTTTAGGTTAATATGAATATGAAACAAGACGTGTTTTCAATAACTCAACTAACTATTCAATAACTCAATCTACTATGGCGAAGGGAATCAGATTCTTTAACGAATCCTTCAGTTGAGTCGAATCTTCTTAACAACCCGTTTAAGACGATTCTTTCGTGAATCGGTCTCTAAGCGGTTCGCAAGTCAAAAACTCACCAAATGATTAAACCGGATTTTTTATCCCAAAAAGTCCGAATATGCACATACTATGGTATGGTACAGACTGTGGTACAGTACTTGGTACTGTACTATGGCACATTATTTGTAAAACAGCTGAGAACAAACGTGGATGTATGTTCAGGATAAGCATGCTACACACACACTACCAAAAAGCATGCGTTTCTGTTTAGACCAACACACACCTATCGAATTTAGTATGCTCTCTACATGTCCACTTAATGTTGTTTAACATCTTTCACATTTAACAACAAAATATTGGTTGAGCAAAAAGCGACTTCAATAGCAGAAATAACAAATAAATTAACCAACATAATCGTACAACCATAATAAACACCCGTATTTGCCGTAAAACCATACACACGTATTTGCCTACCTTTGTCTATATTAGAACATTTTCCGAGTTGACAATGTGATGACGCAAAGCCCATGCGCAAAGCACCGCTAAATAGGTTTGACACGATCTGTCCGAAAGAACCGATTCCAAAAACGAATCTTTCCCTCACTACTATTGCGAAGAATTAGCTTATGAATATTAATTTGGAATGGCTGACGTGGGAGCCCTCAGTGGCGTTACTACTAAATTAATATTCATCACCTACGCTTTCATCACATTGACAGAATATAATTAGTACGTGAACAACGTTCACGTTGTATTCGTGAGATAAGAATGCGTTATCTGTGTGAATGTGACACAAAGTGCGCTGCTTGTGTCACGACGACAGGTGCAAAACTTCCCCACGCAGAATACAGAGGTAAAATACTAGTTAAAAGTTGACCGTTAACTGAATTTGATTCATATTTTCTCACTTAGCTTAACCACGCCACGAGGCGGCGTGTATGGCTGCATTCAATTGCACTGCGTTGCCTGAATTTATTAACTTACATGCATTAAGTTAGTCCAGGCTTACTACGTTTCATGACAATAATGTATTTATACAGAGCAAGCGTCACATCAATGGATCACAATCTGAATTTCTAGAAATGCCATTCATTTGAGAAGGGCTGGTCACTAGTGTCCTCTACTTTGCTCATCACAGTCTATTTTTACTCTTCTCTGAAATATCACCTCCTGCAACTCCAGGGGCAGGACCTTTCCCATGACCATCACTCTGTCATTAATATCTGGCATAGTAAGATTTGTGCGTAAATCTTTCTATGCTAGGTGTGAATGAGAAATATCTATAATAATATAATGTAATGATATAATATACTCTATCTTTATGAACCAAGCATAAATCAAAATTAATTAATGTTTATTGGGTTACATAAGTCAGACTTTCACAGTAAATATTCCATGCCAAATATTATTTTATAAATGTGCACAATATATGCACTTAATGGACAAAAGGCAGCTGTAGTGAGGAGCAATAAACTATCAATAAGAAATCATAAGCATTTACCAACGTGTCTCCTCTTTCTTGGGAATGCAGGCGGAAGAGTGCTTGAGATCGGCTTTGGAATGGCCATAGCCGCCACTAAAGTGGAGTCCTTCCCCATCGAGGAGCATTGGATCATTGAGTGTAATGACGGCGTATTCCAGAGGCTACAGGAATGGGCCAAGAGTCAGCCACATAAAGTAATGCAAAACACATCCATGTCTGATATTTGTATATTGTGTTGGGCTATTATTACATGTTACGATGCAGTTAATGACTTATTAAACTGGTTTTACTTGCACAGATTGTTCCTCTGAAAGGCCTGTGGGAAGAGGTTGTGCCAACCCTACCTGACAATCACTTTGATGGTAAAATTATTTTAATATTTACTATAATGTAAGGTAAATTAAATGGATCAAATGTGGCAGTAAAGACATGTTATAAAAGATTTAGATTAAAATAAATGCTGTTATTTTGAACTTTCTGTTAATTAAAAAATCCAGAAAAAAACTGTTTTCCCCCAAAAATAGTAAGCAACACAACTGTTTTCAACATTGCTAATAATAATAGATGTTTATTGAGCACCAAATCAGCATATTATAATGATTTTTGAAAGGTCATGTGACCCTGAAGACTGCCACGTGATCAGGAATAAATAAAAAATTTCAAATATATTAGAAACTAGGAGTTATTTACTCCTAATATAGTTATTTGTTGTTTTTAATAATAATACAAAATTAATAATCATTAGGTTCATTAGTTAATGCATTAACTAACAATGAGCAATAAAGTATTTGTTAATCTTTGTTAATGTTAGTTCCCAGTGCATTAACTAATGTTAACAAGATTTTAATAAAGTATTAGTAAATGTTGAAATTAACATTATCAAAGATGATTAAATGCTGTATAAGTACAGTTCATTATTAGTTCATGCCAACTAATGAACCTTATAGTAAAGTTTTACCGACACTTCTTTCAAAAACAAAAAAATCTTGCCAACCCCAAACTTTTGAACGGTATTGTGAACAAATGTGTAGGCTATTTATGAGTATTATATTAAGTTGAAAGTTGTGACAAATCTACATATATTTGCCTTCCAATCACAGGTATTCTATATGACACATATCCTTTGTCAGAGGAGACGTGGCACACACATCAGTTCAACTTCATCAAGGTTTGTGGTCGGTTAAATTGCAGTGTTAACGGTCAGTGATCACACTCCTCCAGTATGTTGACTGAAGCGTGTTCTCAGGGTCATGCTAACAGACTGCTGAAGCCCGGCGGTGTGCTCACGTACTGTAATCTCACTTCCTGGGGGGATCTGCTGAAAAATAAATATAATGACATCGACAAAATGTTCCAAGTGAGTAACTGAACTCCTGACACAATTTTTTACAACTGTAATTCTATGCATCCCAGTGTGCTCTGGTCTTATGATGCACTTTTTCCAGGAGACACAAGTTCCCCAGCTGCTGGAAGCAGGATTCAAGAAGGAGAAGATCAGCACCACACTGATGGACATCAGTCCTCCCACTGAATGCAAATACTATTCCTTTAAGAAGATGATCACACCCACTATTGTTAAAGAATAAGAAAACAAACTGCATTTAAATCATTCTATTGTTCATTTTCTCTGAAACTCGTTTAATTTATCTACAAGGGTGAATTGCATTAAAATCTCAAAATTACTAGAAAAAGGTTTTTATAAATGACCATGCATAGTTGTGCCATTCAACAACAGTTTTTTTTCTTTTTTGATTGTACTGCTCGAAAATAAACACTACATAATTTACATATGGTTAGCTGTTGTGCTTCATATACTAGATTTAATAAGGCGCCGCTGACTGAATACTGAATGTATTCAACTCGGAAAAGTCAGCTGTTTATCAGACACTTTATTTATCATTGGGGAATTCACTTTTTTCAGGTATTGTACACGTGCCCTGAAGGGTCCGGGAGTTTGTTCTGTTCGAAAACGTCATGGCATTTGTCAAGATTACCACAGGAATTTAGGGCTTAAGCAGATTGAATCACGTTTTCACAGCACAACACACTTATAGATTAGGAATTAAGCCGTTATTAAAGGGATAGTTCTCCCAAAAATGTAAATGCTGTCATCATACACTCACCCTCAAGTTGTTCGTAACCTGTACGAGTTTATCTCCACTGAAAACACAAAAGATATTTAGAAGAATATTGGTATTTAAACAGTTGCTGGTCCCCGCTGACTTTCATAGTAGAAAAAAAAAACTTACTTTGGAAGTCAATAGGGAACAGAAACTGCTTGGTTACCCACATTCTTCAAAGTATCTTCTTCTGTAATCAGCAGAATTAAAATTGGGTAAACTGTCCCTTTAAAAGTGATTTTCCTCTGTACTGTGACTTGAAATGTTTTAACCCTGCAGTCTCCTCCAGAAGAAGATATGCCAGCAAACGTATTTCTCTGACAGCGTGGTTATGGTTTACTAAAACAATTAAAAAAACACTGTAAAAACTTTAAACTAATCAAACATTTTGAAATGTTGCTTTAGAAAATAACTGCTAAAAAGTACTAAAATTACTAACTGAAATAAAAAAAAATGAAAATGACAAAAGTACTTCAAATTTGCAAATGAAAATTGAAAATAAAAAATAAGCAAATTCAAAATATTAAAAGATTATAATAGTATATAAATATAAGTTTTTTTACAAGTCCCAAAATATATTAAGATTTCTTGGATTCATATTAGCATTGTTTCATTTTGATATTTGCGTTTTAATTTTGAGCGTTTTTTTTTTGTAATTCTCAATTACATATATACAATTATGATGGTGACTTTTTACAATAAGGTTGTAATGCAAACTAACAATATAAAGTATATTATATACATATACATAATATATATACAAATTTGGGGGAAATGTGCTAAAAACAATGCAGAAAGGTTACACTTTATTTTAAAGTGTTCTTGTTACTGTGTATGTATACATTTAAATACCGAGCAATATTAAAACAGCATTACTAGAGGGTTAGTTGCATGGAATTATTCATAATTTACTGTTATTACTACAGTCTGTAATGTACTTGTGTAACAAAGACACTAAAATAAAGTGTAGCACCCTAACTAAAAAAAAAAAAATTGTAACGGTACATAAAAATGGGCATCATTTACCCGAATGAGGAGTGTCCAACCTTATTATAAAAAGTTTGACCTGAATGATTATTTGTAGAGCAAGTCTTTTTAGAATAGACAACGATAACTACTGCACCACAATGACAAAATACAAAAAATACATCAATCTGCATCAAACAGAACTCAGTGCACTCAGTGTTAAAGCAGAAACTTTTATTGTAGCTACGAAGAGGAGGAGCTTCGCTCAAACCAGAGCAGCTCCTGAGAAATCAGCCTTCTGAGCAACAAATGACCAGTATTAAATAAACATTTCAGAACAGACACAGAAACACAATCACACCTCACTTGCGATACCAAATTCTCAGTTTCTTTTCTCGCTTGATCTTCTTCTGTAACTGCAGTGTTCCATAAAGCAGAGCCTCTGCTGTGGGAGGACAACCTGGCAGGACAGACGGACACTTTAATATATGATTATTATCAAAACATTCTGATAATTTTAAAGTGGTTATGTGATGTTTCTCAATGTTTCTGTGATGTGTCACTCTCTTTTCTTGTAGTGTGTAATGTATCTGTGCATGTACAAGATCTGCAACATTACAAAGCTTGTAGTGTCCCACAAAGGGATTCATTCTATCTAACAGAGAACACTGATCCAGACCTGCCTAAAACGCATCGATCAAGTCTACATATCGCTTCCTCAAACGTCCACGGCACAATGTGCAATATTAGCATAATGCCTGCCCAAAGGCATCCGCAAAGAGAGAAAAGCCGTGGCTTCGGTGAATTGCGGCGATGCTGTGTGGATGCAAAAGCAGAACCCCTTTGTTTGGCCATCCAAACACAGATGACATTAGGAATCAGTGGTTAAGATTTATGTATAACGCTGTTTTTACAGAGGAA
The DNA here is from genome assembly GCA_036326025.1 of Chrosomus eos. NCBI lineage: Eukaryota > Metazoa > Chordata > Actinopteri > Cypriniformes > Leuciscidae > Chrosomus > Chrosomus eos. Next base: position 28,596,005 of record CM070839.1, read on the forward strand.
AGCTTCTAAATAATTAGAAATATACACTTCATTATGTTTTTAAACTGTATTTTAATGTTGTATCATTACTTAAAGTTGTTACAGTGAAGAAGAAAAATTAAAACATTATAACATTATATCTGAAAGGTGAGAGACTTACTAAATAAACATTGCTCAAGTCATTTTACATTGCTTGTAAAATCTGCGTGATTATCCACATTTTCAGCATTTGATGTTGGCTTGAACTGATACGGTATCACCAACAACATTATTAACGGTGTTTACGATTGCTTTAGAAGCGGAAGCTCACGATTAAGGGTGTTTATTACATTTCCCACACACGTCTGAGGAGTTTAGCCAATCAGCTGGCCAATGAGAGCAAACTACGCCAAAGCCATTAGAAGGGAAGCCTCGCCTGCAATCTTTAGCCAAAAAGGCGTAACGGCTAATGCTAACTCTTCCAGCTTGTCGGTATGCAGGGAAGGAGACGAGAGTATGGAAAAAATAATGACAAATGTTTTTGAAGCAAAAAAGCTTGTTTAATTGCACTACTTGAAAAAAATATGCATTGCATTAACCCTACTTGCATTTTTATGGGCTATAATTCAACATGGTTGTATATTTAACCTGTGAATATTTCAATTCAACCCATTTCACACTAGTTTTCATTATTAAAAATATAAATAATCCATATTCACCTGACATATTTCACTTCCAAAATATTAATTCTGTTTAAAAATACAACCTATATTATTTGACAGGCAATTTTCGGTCAATTTTATTTCGCTTCCACAAATTCAGTGGTTCAAATTCGACAGAGAATTCAACATTTGGCATCCGGGAATGGCAGGAATATCAGTGGATTGCCGATTTATAATCTCCATAGCTAAGCGACTGTTGATGAAGAAAACTAGAGCAACGGGTGAGAGAGTCATTCATTCATAAAAATGAATTTACAGAAATGGAGCAAGCGGTAAGTATTTGTGATGATTATCAGGGCCAGTATATATATGGAAAAGCTGATAAAGACACAAAAGCTTTCAGTTAGTTTTGCACATGTAAGCATGTTTCTCTACCGTGAACGAGATTATAATGTTATTCTCCGATGCTGATGTACAGATAAAACGTTACATTTGAGGTAGTAGACATATTTCTCTGGGTTGTTTAGTTTTCTTAACTTTATACGGCTTGGTGCTGTGCTGCAGAACTGGGGATCCCTCAATACCTCATTCTCCAGGATTTCTGTAAATCCATTTTTCTGTGTAATATTGAGTGATATCGTATATTGTCTAAAGAAAATAAACAATATCTACGTTTTCTTTCTTTGGCTTTCCGGTTTGATCAATTATGATAAGACTTGAATGACTAACTTGAATAACTATGCTATAACTATTAAAATACTATGCTGATATAATGCATTTTAATGAAAGAGAAAATTAATAATTTAATTATAAATATTGCAGTTTAATGAAAAACATATAATGATGTGTTCTCTATGGCTTCTAGGGTTCAACAAATGAATTAGACTTGAATTGTTATGACTTATGACTGCTGTGTATGCCTAATAATATGCTTTTTAATGAATGAAGGTCAACAAAATATATACATTTTAATAAGTTAATAAATAAATACATTCTTTCTATGACTTCCAGATTTCAACAATGCAGTGATATTAGTCACTAAAAATGTCATTGTAATTGTAATGTATTTTTTAATGAACAGATTCAACTCTAATCTTAAATGAGTGGTTTTATGTGCACTGTAGTGACAGTAATCTGCAGATGACAGAGCAATTCACACTCTTTTTTCCGCTCAGTAAAGCACATTCCAAAACATTGCAGACCTACTGTACGTTTATATAACACCAAATATAGCGCATTATTCACAAGACCAACGCGCTAATCTACAATAATCTACGTGTAATCTGTAACAGAATGTCATAAAACTTTTCAGAAGGAGGGGCTTTGTAGAAATCATCGTGTTTAAGACCGACCGGGAATAAAAGTACAGAAATAATCTACAGTATAGGGCTGTCACTAACAATTACTTTGAAGATTAATCTGATTTTTTTTGTTGGTAAGAAAAATAGACCTGTGCAAACATACATATACAATATTATATATATATATATATGAGGCAATAATATTTGGTTCAAATAAATTATCAAAAGCAAGTAATCATACGGTTTTATAGACCAATGCATAATATAATATGCAATATATACAATCATCTTATGTATATTATGTATTATAACAAATGCCTGCAGAGGGCACCAACGGCCTGGTGTTACACTTTACAGCAGCTCAAATCCTTGTTTAATATTGGCCAAACAACATTTCATTCAAACATTTCTATAATCTTTAATATTTAAAGATATAAAAGCTACTTCTTTATGATAGAAATGCTACAGCCACTAATTTCATGAACGAGAACATGTGGACGACTAGACATCAGAGGGTTTAAACTTTTATTTTGAAATCACGATGAACAGTTTGCATATTTCGGAAAATATTGACGTATTCTCCTGTGTTGGCATTGGTTTATAAATGATTTACATAACAAATGTAATGAAATGGCGCACACTAAGTTCCCAGATGAGCGTTAAACGCAGCCCAAACTTCACAGCATATGCAGAGATGTAAATTATAAGAGTTCATATGTGGAGCAGAACAGAAGCGCCCTGAGACGCACGTAACCTTCACGCATGTAAATAAATATTATAAACTCACAGGGCATAGATTTCTTTAATTGAATCACAGCCTTTGTGAATTCACAATATGCGTATGGTTTTTAAATTATTTTAATACATCGTGCAGCCTGGTATTTTTCCGGTTACTCGATACGGGTAAATTGCAATCAAGGATTTTGTTTTTTTAAACGTACTCAAATTTAATTGAGAAATTGTGTACAGTATGTGAAAAATAATGTTTTTTGAGTATTAAAGCATTTTAACTTATTCTATTACACCCATTAAACAAAATAATGAACTTTTAGAATAGCATCTTTAAATGAAACACACCTGGGACGTAGATGTCCACTGGAACGATGCGATCACAACCTCGGACCACAGAATAAGAGTAGTGATAGTAGCCACCACCATTAGCACAGCTAACGCAGAAAGAAACAAATCAGATTTAGTCAAAAAAAAAACTAACAAAACAAAATATAATATGATAAAACAGGCTTTTTGACTCATTTATGAAGTAGGTAATGAAAGAACTGCTATATTACCTTCCCATGGAGATGACGTATCTGGGCTCTGGCATTTGATCATACACCTGTTATCAGCAAGACATTCAGAAATTACAGTACCAGAACAGTCATTACGCCTAAGCATAAAAAGGGAAATTAAACCTAGTCGCCAAAATCTATTGAATATAGGCAATAGAAGTTTATTAAAATTGTTATGGTGCAAATACCTTCCGCAATGCAGGGGCCATTTTATTGGTAAGTGTCCCTGCAACTATCATGACATCAGCCTGTCTGGGACTGGCTCTGAACACGACACCAAAGCGATCCATGTCATAACGCGGGGCGGCCATGTGCATCATCTCCACAGCACAACACGCCAGGCCAAAGGTCATGGGCCATAAGGAGCTCTAAAATACAAACAGAAATTTAATGAAATGTTAATTTAACTGATTTAGAAAGGGAATCATTTGTCTAATTTAAAATAAGTAAAATAACGAATAAATTAAAATAATACACAAATAAAGTAGACATGCAACACTAGTGCCACCTAGCAGCGGAATTACAAAATAAAGCATATTTTCAACAAACTTGCAAGAACCCCTTTTGCATGTCGTGCTGAGAATCACAAACACAGCTCTAGGTGCTTGTAAAGACGTGGCTCAAAATGTAAAAGTAGGTCGTTTTCAATTAAAGGTCTAACATATTAGGAATATTTTTAAAGATGTGTCATGAGTAAGCAATCGAGTCAGCTATCACTCTGTGTAGAGCAAATGTGAGTGTCTCGCTTGTAATAAACCCATGCAACGTAATCTGCACTGGGAACATGTTTTGACATGACGCACCACAACTGTTTGAGGTTTTGACTGAATACGTCAAAGTAAACATTACAAACTGATTCATTTGTCTTTCTGAATGGGTGCATGATGATGCTGTATGGTATTGAAGTGTCCATTGTAGTGCGTAGCATCGCACCCCCTTCCCTTTGGCGTGTTTATGACCCGTTTAATCTTTTAAGATCTAAATTTAGTGAATTTTGGTATTTTCCCTTATAATGCATCAGTCCAGACTAAAACCCCTCAGGTAGTGTTGCCAGTTCGGGTTGATGATTTCCAGCCCAAAAGCTCTCAAAAACACTCCCAAATCATTCACTGCCAAAATAATGTGAATGTGATATACACCTTGGTTGTCATGACAATATAATTATTTCTATTGTCGAATGTAGTTCCATTTACCTCCTTTAAAATAAAATTATGAAAATGAATCAGTTCTCCAGCCAGGAGAACAATGCCAAGTTTCTGAAGGATCACGTGACACTGAAGCCAATACATGAGTAATGATGCTGAAAATTAGCCTTGCCATCAAAGGACTTTTAGAAATAAATGCAGCCTTTGTGAGCATAAGGGACATTCAAGAACATTTTTGTAAACGTGTAAAGAGTTACGTACTCTGCGTGCCCAGTTGACCAGGTCATCCAGCTTGGTGATGACGTATTCACCCTTACTGCTGCTGACCGCTGACGCTGGTTTAGTTGCCAGAGCTGTGCTTTTCTCTCTGAACGGGACCAGACTGGAAAGAAGGGTGTGCTCAGTTAATAATGACAACAACTACTCAATGTAATAGTTATTTCATAATTGCCCAGGATGGGTGACATACAACTATAACAAAACCATTAATTTCACACCTTGAGGAGTTTTCATCCTTTTTATCTGTCAGAGGAACCTTTTTATGACAGCAAACGATGAAATGGCCCTACATCAACACAACATCAAGAAGAACAAAAGCTATTACAACATTTGAATACAATTTGCAATTTTATATATATGGGTGTATATATATATAAACGCTAAACATTATGGACTTAATATACAAAGGTAGCATGTTAGTTAAAAAATATTGTTATTGCCATCCATGAAAATTGAGGTTTATCAGCAGAACACTTGTCAAACCCTCATTTTAATCTTTACCTTCTTTCAAATCAAAGTCAAAGTTTAAGAAATATTTAAATCCAAATTAAAACTTACCTTACATTAAAGGAGCCAAGGGCGGGGAGGCGGGGAACTGAAACAATGTAATAAAAACGTTACTTAAAAGTTAGTTGATCTGGTTAATATATATATATATATATATATATATATATATATATATAATATATATATATATATATATATATATATATATATATATATATCACATCTATATATATCACATCTATCCGTCTAGAAGTGTTGAATCTCAAGAAAACGGCATAAACAAACTTGCACATACCAGCAAAAAATAAAAACAATAACACCACTAACAAACAAATACTGTTGCTACAACACTGCTCACTATGTGGTTAAAGATTTTTTTTTCAACGGCAAAAATATTTCAAAAATGTAACTTAATACTTGAATTTATTTATAATATGTAACTGTTAGCCTATAAACCTTGTGACAGTGATTTCTGTTAATCACAGCATATCCCCTGACCAAATGGTGTTTTTGATTTTATTATTCTGAAAGTAATATAACTCATCTTTAATATCTTAAATTTAAATCTTTAATCTGTAAATAATGTGAGTTGTCTGTATTTGGTAAGTTAAGTTAGTGTCTCTGATCAAGTCATGTTGAGTAACAAGGTCACTCAGCGAGTAAAGTCCTTCATAGCACGACAGAATTCATTTACCAACTGAAGATGGGCTGTAATTAATTACACCTAATGCACTCAATCTATATGATGCAGTAATATCAATAATGCGTTATGCAGAGGCTTTAAATCGCCTAGAACTCAGCTCGTTTACTCACCCATCAACGCCGCCATCTTTGCATAACATCCACTTCCGGTGGTAACCCGACTTCCGCCCTCTGTCAAACGAACTCTTATTTTAAACCAAATAAATAAATGACAGCACTGTACTATCACTGCACCATATTATTCACATTTTTAAATACTATTGTGTAAATTATACACAAAATGTAATTTAATTATGTAGCCTATAATAAAAACATTAGTGGTCAACATAAAAACAAATAGCACTAAAAAGTGCAACAGGGATGACTTGCTATTCGTTTATAAAGCAGTATATACATGTCATTTTCTATTGTATTTGGGTCATTCCTGGTATTCAGCCGTTTGTTCATCATAAAATGTAGAAAATCAGTTCTTAAACTCAGTACAAAACTCAGTTTCTAAAATAAATGTTTGTGCAGTCTTGATAGGGGTGATGTAAAACCTTTGAAAAAAATATTCTGGTCAAGTTTGAGTAAATAAATTTCACCATTTATTAAACAAAATAATTAAATTGAATGTCCACCCTGTTCTGGGACAGATATTGTTTGTTCACTTTTTAAAGTACTACATTATTGATACTTTATACATTTTCATTGTCACTTAATTATGAATTATTAGCATTTTTTTGTGCACGCTGATTTTATGGAATTATTGCTACAACAACAACAAAAAAACCTGCTTAACAGGGTGGACAACAATGAACAGGGTGGACAAGTCATGGACGGATGACTTTCTATCTCTCAACCAGTTACAATTTTACTTTATTTTGAACTGGATTTAGATGAAAACTGCCATTGCCAACAGACTTTAAATGCACTACTTCTTCGATTTTAAACATAAATTACTTTAACGATCACTATATAAACTCTGTTAGGTCCTCTGATTTTAACAGTGTGGACATTCTGATCTTAAATCAGCTACTGTACCATGTCTGAGCAAAAATAAGCTAACATAGTAGGTTTATTAAATTAAGAATTGCATGGTATATAAAACTGTCATTTAAAAATATATTTAAATTTTATATTTCCCTTAACAGGGTAGACGTACTAAGGTTGACCCCATCAAATTTGAAAGACAAAACTGGTAAAAATAGACAGTTAAAATAATCGAGGATCTCACTCACTCGCCCAAGTTGTTTTCCCTCTAAAGAAGTGATGACTGCATTATGATATGTCATTTAACTTTTCCTACTTTCATTTAAAGGAAGTAAAAATAAATGAAATTACAATGGGGGACAATTAAAATATCAGAGGAACAACCACTGAGGGATTGGGAACAGATATGTTCCATGCATTTACTGTATCAGTGTTTTGTGTTTGTAAGGTGATTTGGTTTGCACAGCAATCCTTTAGAACATGCAAGAAAAGAGACGCCCATTACGTCCAACATAAGATTGTCTAGTCATGTCAGTACTGTATGATGTTTTGGAGAAGAACCATCCAGACCTCATAAAGAACTACACAAGTTCCAGAAATCACTGCTTTTTTTGTTGCTAATAGAACATCAGATGTGAAGGTACACGTGTTGAGGAGATTGCCACCTCTTATCAACTGTTAGGTTGAGTGGCATATCGGGCCAAAATAGGAGTTAATTGCACAACTTTGCTGATTTCAGTTTGCCAAGACCATGGTTAATGGACCAAATGTTTTGGCCCAAGAGGCGTTTTTATTTTTTATGGGTAGTATTACCTTTGTGAATTTGAGATGTTAAGTTTAGTTTTATGCCATATTACAGACCCAATAGCTAGCTAGACTTCATTGCTAATTTTAAGAAAGACAAGAGTGTGTGATGTTTACTTTGCAGGGTCGAAATGGATTTGGTCAGTTTGTCTGCTGAAGGGGTGGATTTACAATCTCCTCCACTTTTACGAATAGGGAATCATAGTTTTTTTTAAATCTATGGCGTCTGTCCTGGTATTAATGTTATAAGCAGTGTCTGTATTTGGAATTTGGGGTGGAATCAGCACAAAACTGATCAATTTACAGACCAAACGTTTTTCAGGAAAAATGAATGTTTTTCTTTTTAATGGTTATTGAAAATTGGGAAAAAAACACTTCTGAGTACAACACATATTGAAATTAATTTAACAGTTTGAAAGCGTGAAAACACTCTTCTAAATGGCACAAAAATGTACAAATCTCAAGATTCATCAATAAATTAAAGGCAAAATTCTAGTCCTAATTTTCAAAATGGGTCAGAACACCAGCTGATCACCAGGGTGATTAAAAGGGAAACTGTAAGACTATGCTCTATCAAATAAACAATTTCATTATACCAGAGTCATACTACAAATTTAGCCTTTGTTAGATTGTAGCCTGGTAATTTCAATGCATTTATTAGGATGGCTGTACATGTAATTGCAGGTTTGCAGGTTTTAGTCTTCAGAAAGCAGCCTGTGGAAGTGGTCAGTTCTCTTCTTTAAGACATTTCTAAAGTCATCCTGAAAACACAATAAAAAAAAAATTAATCATTACTACATTTTTTTAGATATATTTCTGAGTTTCTGTTCATTTATGAGACAAGCTCCAGTTCACGTGCGATGCAAGTTATATCGCGTTGGCGCCTCCATGTCCTGATTATAGGCTATTGTCTGCTATATTTGCTTATTATTTATTAAATCCAGGCAATTGGTTAATGAAACATTGATTAAAATTAAGATACAATTTATACAAAACGAAATTCACTTTAAAGAAAGGCTTTATACAAAACAAAACTTAATGAAGTGGTCAAAATGATGTGTCTCGATATTGCGCATCTTAGGCTGCGTTTACACTTGGCATTAACATGGGACCTGTATCTGGATGTTGTCCACATACACATTGAAAAGACAAGTGTAAACGCGTTTCTGATCGGAATGTTATCCGATCAGCGTGTCCTGGTTCAGAGGTAGTCGAGGACGCATTGTGATCGGATCTCAGTGTAATGTAAACGCAATCCAGCCATCCTGTCTGCATTCACAGGTGAACGTAATTTAAATGCCCACCCAGTCTCTCCGCGTGGCTGTCAGAAAATAATGTCCAGACGCAGTTTAGACAATCATTTAAACACATTTGAACCTTACAAATAAACATCAATATTTAAAACACTGTGTGTCATTTTTTTTTTTCATTTTAATTGTGCAACATTATCTGAACGGGGCGATCGCCTGTACAATCACAGCTTTGAGTCATGAGTCTTAATGAAGAGCGTGCGCTGCTTTGCCAGAGGAATAATGGGAATACACTTTTTATTTTTTTAATGTTTTAAATGTTGAATGTTTTTGTTGTTTTAGCATGTTTATATAGCCATTGCACGCTATAACCTTACCGATGGTCGATGATGTGACTTGTTTAACATGATCAACAAGTTATTTTTGTATGATCAGCACTGAAATATTCCTTCATTCAAAAAAACGTAATTTGATAAAAGACTGGAGATTGCATAGGAAAGTAGTGTACATTGAGACATTGCTTAATTTGTATCATCTTTACTCTTAATTTGGCTACTGACCTAATTTAAATATTATGCAAAAACAGAAATCCGATCGGTTATCCAGATACAGAGGCTACTTAATATGAACAAATGTAAACGCACCGTGTCCTGATTGTCTAATGATCCGATATGCTTGATCAGATCACGGTGATCGCATGTTAATGCAAAGTGTAAACGCAGCCTTACTCACGCTGTTCACTTTTCATATAATCAACATATGTGAAATGGAAAAAATAAATTATTTAAACATAAATATGAAACTAACTTTTCTTTAATGGCTACAACATGTAGGCCTACAGACTACAGTACAGAGAAATTTAATGTCGGAGCGAACGCCGTGTCACCGGTGAGCATGAGGGGCAGAGGTGCGTTTTTTGAATAATAATTAAATAATTCCCAGCGATTGTCGAATATTATTTTTGCTTGAAATGCCCATCCCTACAAAATACGAAATGTCTTAATCAGACAAAATACAAGCATCATAGCATAAGAACGAAATATAAAGAAATGAAGAAATAAAATAAAAATAGGCTACATTAAAGTAGGCCTAAATAATAAATAAATAAATAAGAGAGGCTCAGTAGCTTCTGAAGCATGAACTCAAGCAAGTAGTCGCAGTTGTTGTTGCTGTTATGCTGGGACCCGGTTTAAAAAATAGCAGTTTCAGTCTCCCAAAACGCCGGATCCGCGGACAAATCGACGTTCGATAAAAATTGTACTATAGCTAACGCTTCTCCGTGTGGACAGGGCCTAAGATTCAAAGTGGCCTTTTTAACCTGGGTAGGGAATTTAGAGTTGTGAAAATTGCAGTATGTTTTATGCTTTCTACTCTTAAGTCAAAAGATCAAGGAACACTCACCGCATGCACTAGTTTCTCCATGTATGGAATGAGCTTTTGCAGCTCACGGTCCTCTTGATCTCCAATCCAGCTCTTTATGGGAATCATATTCATCAGCTAGAAAAAACAAACACATATCCAATTTCTTTATTTTTTAAATAAAGATCTTGATTCTCCCACATTTCTTAATAGACAACTAAATAAAATAATGAAATTTACTAGAGATTCTGAAAAAAAAATATTAATTGCTGCTGACTATTTATAAATGGCTAAATTAATTAGAATGAATTACTTTAAAAAAAATGGTTACAAGGAATGATTCAATGACTAGTTAGCAAAAGTTCGTTTTTTAAAATAATTTCCAATGTTTAACGAACAATTCGAATGACAGTGGCGGTCCTAGAGGCAAAGTTGTTCAGAATGAGGAGTTCAACAATGTGGTATGAAAATCGTGTGGTATACAATCCTTTATGCACATAAAAAATGCGAAGGCACTCCCCTGGTGGCCAATTTCTTTCGAATTTCCACAGGCCTCTAGGGCCATGAGTAAAGAGTCAAACAGACCCCGTGAGTTTCGTTCCGATCGGCCTCCATTAACCTTGTCTGACAGCTGCTCAAAATTCATTGGCGCTGCGGACGCTTTCAGATACGCAAATGTCCTCAAAGGCATTCTTGGCACCTTGGAAGAAGACACTGCATGCCAATTTTCCAGTCAATCAGAATTAAGGTTGCGTAGTTATAGCCGTTTTTAAGTTTTCCCCATGTTACAGAGCCACCAAGTAGCTAGTCGGCACATGCTTTTCCACATGACCACAGAATGTACTCTTACATATGTTTGCCGAGTTTGGTGAAAATATCCCATTCCGTTCACGAGTTATAGCCATTTTAGTAAAAGTGTCTCCACCCACTTTTAATGTTTTGGCGGCCCTCAGAGACCATGAATCAAAATTGTAACTTTTTTTTTATAACGATTGACAATCAGACTGTTCTCAGTCAGAGAATCTTACTGCACTGGTCTGGTTCCGATCAGGCCAAAAATCTAGGACTAGTTCGCAAAAGTATGTTTTTCAAAAAATCTAAACATTTCACCTAGGAAATTATAACAATTACAATAGGGTTTCAGCGCTACGTGCTTGAACCCCTATAAAACGGTTGATACTGCCCTTATGTCTGTGGTCTCCGACAGTTTTAAAATCAGTTAAGATTTGATAATTGTCTATTGTGTCCCAGGCCTTAGACATCAGTGTTTAAGACATCAGTCTATTAACTTTTATCCCAGCACTTCTGTGATCATTTGAATTATTGTAAGACAGAAAAAGTGATACTGTGTGATTGAAAAGACTGTTTGTGAAGCTATTTCATACCTAAACATGACAACTGCTCTCTCTGGGTCAGTGGCAGTATGAACACAGATTTGAATGTTCCGGTATGATTTTGTGAGGTTAAATAGGCATATAGCCGAATAGTTGTCATTTAGGAATAAGATCACGTGGGGGTTTGAATCGAGATCGCATTCTTTTAACACAATGAATCGTGCAGCTCTAGTTAGACCTGATGTTTAACAAACACTTTCACAGAGAAAAGACTCCAGCACACTATGTGGTGAAGGCAAACATACGTGGTATGGGAAGGTGTGGGGGGCGTTGTCCAGGATGACAGTCTTTGACAAGTCTCTCTCCAGAACAGTCAAGTCTTTAATGTAGTGTCCAAGCACACAGGAACAATCATCCTGATACAAACGATGTCTTAAAAATAAGAAAAACACAGAATTACATTCTCATGCTTCCTTCAAGGTAAAGTTTGTTATGAGTTATGAGACCGGTTTCCAGATACTGGCTGGGAACCATCTCCAAGACGATTTTGGGCATATGGGATTCGAAGTATAAAATGTCTCACCTAAAGAGCTTTTTATTAGGGTCCATATATCTACGATCTTCTCTGCATATTCCTTTTTTGCAGAGGTGTAAACAAACATCTGGAAACAGAAAAAGACAGAACAGATTTATTAATAGATTTTCTCACTGGTGACAATTAAAGCCAGCCACAACACCACAAATGTTTGGCACAAAAATTCAATTTGATTTATCTGTTCAGAGTAGACTAATGTGTAAAAATAAAACAGCACATGGACTGAATGAAAATCACTTTCTGACAGTAGGTGGCGCTTATGGAAAAAGCACCCAACAGGGTTCCTATGAAGTTTGGAAAAGTATGCTATTTGATTTGAGTAATTTTTAGGTCAGGATAAGCATGAAGAAAAAAATAAATAAATAAAAAGACCATTGTCCCTATTCAGTTTTCTAAAATACAAAATTTAAAAAAATATTTTGTACAAAAAAAGGTGTTTTTATGCCAAAGCTTAGCGATTGTTTAATGATTGCCGAACACGATTGAGTGAATTCAAGGTGCACATTTATGCAAAACTATTTGTATTTACCATAAATGAGCCTCTTTTGAACTACACTAAATTAATATTTACTCAATTGTCACTCAAACCAGCAACAGATAAAGCAGCAAACAATTATCTAACTCAGACTGTACTTCGCTGATACTGTTAACCACGAATTACAGTATTAGACAGATGTGTCAGAGGTGAACATATGCAGGTTATAAAGCATTTAAGTTCCTTCTCATCATGCAAGTGCATGTTATCACTTCGAGAAAACCAATAAAAAAAAATAATAAAAAAAAACAGAAAAGAATGGTAAATTATAATGCTAAAAATAATGCTGTATGAACCATTATACTAACTATGGTCTGAAAAATCTAGAAAGGTTTGCAATCGTGAGTCTAGAAAAGTATGGAATTTTGAAATGGAAAATGTGTAGGAACATACCACGCTATGCAACTTTGCATTTCTGGCAGCCATTTTGTTATTTTGTATTCAGCGTAGTGTTTCTCATAGAATTGTATGGTGTGTTTTTTTATGCAAAATGCATATCTTATTGGTTGGCCAGCTTCACAAAGAGAGTAGAACACCTCTCTGTAAAAAAATCTGTCACAGTAACGACATGCAAATGTATTTACAGGGCTGAATAGAAGTATTAACAGCTGTTAATTGAACCAAATTCTAGCACTGGACTTTTGTCTTGGTGTAAAGTGTTTCAAAAAATCATCCCAGACACCCTGTCAGTCTTCACAATGTTTACCTCAAAATGTTTGGTCATGCCTTGTAGAAACTCTTTCACATATGGTCGGAGGATCACGTAGACCTGTGAAAGTATGTTTAGTTAATCACATCACACTTCAAGAACAGCAGAATGCCAAAACTTTTCATGAAAGTCAGAGGATGTTAACCATTATTCCAAGATATACATGTGTTGACACTTTTCCACTGCATGGTACGACTTGGCAAGGCACTACTCTGCTTGCTTTACTTTGGAAATCGTGCAGTGTGAACTTGGCATAAAACCGAGCCAAAGTAGTCAGGTCATTGTTCTTTTCACACTGCACGTTTATCTGGGTTCAGATTGCTGCTGTTTATTCAGTTGCTGCTGTGTTCACACTGAACGATGGATCGGCAACAGGGGGTTTCACACTGCAAGAAAGAATCGCCGACAACTTCTGTCTGGTCCACAAAATACGTTTCACAACCAAACACATGAGAAATGATAAAGAAATAACGCAAGATCACTTGTGATACTGAAATTGTTATTAAAAATGATAGCCCGCAAGAAGCTTGCGAAACAAATTGTCGGTGTGCTGATTTGCAGCGAAAAAGGAGAAAAAGAAAAACACATTATGCAGGAGGTAATGGTTGGGAAGCTGCAGGGAGCAAAGATTGTGTGTTCTGCAAAGAGAGTTGGGGGCAAATAAATAATTTTGCAATGTGCTGCTGGTCAAGCAAATGTTTGTGCTTTGTTTCTGTTTGATGTAATTGTAAATATATCTATTAAAATACTGATATTCTGGTCTATAACTCCTCCCCGAACATCCCGCTGTCCTGTTTCTTGCTCTCTCATTGGCTGTCGGTCATCGCCGATGTAGTTTTCAGTCAGAACACATTCACACAGTAGGATTGTGAATCGCAGACAGGTCCAGATACTAAGCATGCCAAATATCTCACAGGCGTCGGCGACTCATCTGCGATTCTCTCAGATTGCATCTTTGATAATTCACACGTTAACGAGCACCGATTTGCCTATGATTTCGGCCATTTGTCGGAGATCTCGCAAAACTTGTCGGCGAGAGAAAACCAGGGCTAAAATTGTGCAGTGTAAACTCGGCATTAGGGGTGTATCGGTACACAAAACTGAAGGTTCGGTACGTACCTCGGTTTTGACGTAACAGTTAGCAGAGGGGGGAGGAAATTAAACATAAAATTGCTTATTTTTATTACACAGTGGTTTACTGAACAAATTGTGTCTGTCTTTAAATCCATTCTGTTATAATTAAAAGTTTCTTAAGGATAATTTTTTTAAATCTAAAATTATGCTAATGTTGTAACTTGTAAACTATATAGGGAGCCCTAACTTGTACATTACTATAATATTAATGGTTAACAACAGAGGCCAGACTATTAGCCTAAATTCAGTTGCTATTTATTTTTTAGATATAATAATCAACACTAAAATAAATAATGTATGCAAACTTTTTGCATTAACTTCTCTAAATTTAGTTAGGTTTTTACTACAATTCGTTGCTGAAATATGGCAGTCATTTTCATGACAGATATTTTAAACATACATTAAATAATCAAGACATCACTATAGGCTAACAAAACACTACTATTGAAACACTGATTGAGTGATTACAAGAGATATAATATGTTTCAGTAAGTTGTACTGTATCTATCAACACCTTCAGATGTTCATTCATGTTAATTAGGAAGAGATGATTGCGTTCACTCGCGCTGCTGTTTAAACTGAGGCACCTATACAGTGGTCTGTCACGCCACATTAAAGAGCATCAAAACAGCATTTAGCTACTGTTTGAATTTTGTGTTAAAATGGACATAATTTGAAAAATGACACTTTGTTGCTTATTGAAAGTAACAAAACTCTGAGCTTATTGTGATTATTGGCAGTAAGGCTACAATGCTGTATTCAAATACGTGTACCGTTACATAAGTTTTATGACATAAGGTAAAGTGAGGTCAACCTCAACATTGGGCTAGGGCTGCGCAGGGCGCGTTCGGTACCCCATTTTTTGGTTTGGTTTGAAAATCGCTAAAAAATTGCTTTTCCACTGGAGTTTTGTAGTGCTTCATAGTGGTTAGGATTTTAGACTGATCTTTAAAGCTGCACCACCACCTCATCTACTGACCACAATACAGTCAGTCATTTCTTTTTTTTAATGTTGTGTGCGACGGTCGTTTAAAAAAAGTAATGCAAACAAATGATACTGCGGTGGCTGTTGCTGACTATTTAAATCTAGCGGGTTTGGTGTCTCGTGTTGCAAATCCAATGGCTGGTAGTGTCGATTCTCTCTGACCAATCAGTGATCAGTAGGTGGTGTCAATATATTGCAATACAAAAATGCTTTCATATGTTATGTGTATAGTTCACCCAAACAAAAATTACTGTGCGTGACAATATTTAAGTTTACAGAGTTTTAGTGTCGGTACTACATTAAAGGTGGGGTATATGATTTGGAAAACGACCGGCAGATTTTGAAAATATACAATTCAAATGGTCCTACCTTCTTTCCTCCAACGCTGGCCCTGACTCCACCCATTCAAAGAACATGGACGCGCAATCATGCACGAGTGAAAACTCAGATGCGCGAGAGATTGTAATGACGATTTACTACTAATCATGGAACCGGCTTTACTGACGAGATGCGCATACGTCACAAGCTTTGAGCATGCGCATGAAGGGGGTCGCGCGCGCTGGGGGGAGGGGGGTGTGATACAACCGTTTGATTGACGAACTTACTGTCCAATGATTCTAGGTGGTCTTGGAAATGATTGGCTGGAGTTTTTCGAGTCCTGCCCGTTCCACAGATGATTAAATTGCTTCATTTTCATTTCAGTGCTTTTAACTCAGTGGCTGTAAGTGGGTTAGGAATAGGATTTCAAGTTATTTTGAAAAAATGGACAAAAAAGAGAATCACATACCCCACCTTTAACCTACTTTAATATAATGTTGAAAATATTGTATAATAATGCAATGGGGGAATATTTGTGGGTCCTGATAATGTCAAATGTTACCACCTACATTATTTTAAATATATATATAGTCAGGCACAATGTAACACCAAATTTTGCATTTTAATCAACAGTACATTTTCTCTTAACCTTTTACCATATGTCTTGGAGTATAGCAATAATATGGTATCGTGGGTTCAGTACTGTGATATGTATCAAATCGTGACATGAGGGTATCGTTACACCCCTAGTGATCAGCAGTGTTTACACATCACATTTCAGTATCGGTACGGGGTACTAGGTACTGTACACAGTGGAAAACTCCCCAAAAGTGTGCCGTACAATGCAGTGAAAAAGCGCCATGTGACTAGCTTAAATTATTTACAATTTCATTTGAACAAACCCTTTCACGCATAAATGTAAAATCTATTATGTCCAAGTACATGTGAGATTCCATGGCGATGCATCAAGCTTGTCACGTTACACCACAGCCCAAAAAGCACTGTATGACAGATGTATTGTTTTTATTTAATTTGTCCTTTTTATTCAAAATATTCACAAACTTCCTATTCTCAAATACATGCAAATAAATGTATTTTGTTGTGAATTGCTGTGAATAAAGCAATTATGTTTGAAAGAATCATTATTGCCGTTTCTATCGACATCAGTGTATTTTAAATAAACAAAAACATATATGGTTTGTTAAAGTAACACCAAGTAGCTTTTCCTCTTCGGTCACCCTACAGGTTGGAAACGAAATTGTCCATTGCCGCTGTCGTAAATAATTTAGCCTACCGGCGCACGCACGCTCGCTGTTTATCCAGCACCGGCTTTAGAATGAACGATGTCCACAGACAAGGTAGAGTATGTTACATGATTTCATGAAAGGATGATGTATTGTGACATCAGAAACGAAGAAAAACGAAATAATGACTATTGTAGCACTTGACGTAAAGCAGTCGAATTTTGTAGTTCTTTTTGTGGTCGGGTTCCTACCCGAAACCCGAAGTTACATAGTGCCAGTAAAAGTGATACAGACCCCGTCAGGCTATTGCAGACGTGTCATTTAACTTATTTTAAGTCGATGTACCATCAAAAGGGTCTTGGAAATATATTATGAAGGTTGAAAAACTACATAGTGTTACTTTAATGTCTGAAATCTAAAATAAACATTATATGGATGAAAACACTGAACAGCTGTCGATAGGATATATATATATATATATATATATATAATATATATATATATATAAAATAGTTATACGATTCAAATTTGCATTCACGCTTTGTCTTGGCCTGATCGAGAGATGGACATGGTCAGAGCCAGCCAAAGCGTGAAAGCAAATTTTAATTTAGCAGTTCACTTTGTTGTAATTGTACATGTCATAGGGTTAATTAATATTTCACCAACCTTGTACTTGTGATCTTGAAAGCGGGTACTGAAGGTGTATTCTGCGTCAGCAATCACATTGAGTGAACTGAACACGAGCGTTTCATCCTAGAATTGTACAAAAATAAAATCCAAAGAATCAAACCAGTCGTTTCTAAACCTCCATCAAATCAGTGCACTAGTCAGCTTTTCAACTTCATCTACCTATGGCCCTGTTTACACATGGTATTACCATGTGTTTCGGTCGATCGGATCACAAGTGGATGACGCTGAATACTGGTGTTAACAGGGTCTAAAATGTTATGATCTTGTCCACTTTGAGATGTAGTCGAAAATGCATTTGATCGGATTGCTTTCATAGTGTTGTCGCTCATAGACCCTCCCCTTGAACAAATCAGGAAAGAAGTGGTTGAAAGTGGACGAAAGAGACAGATTAAAATACCAGGTGCAAACAGTTATGCGTCTCCCTCGTCTACTTGTGATCCGATCGACCAAAACACATCTTAATACCAGGTGTAAACGGGGCCTAGTTGTAGAAACCTCCCTCTCAACAAGGGAGTGCTAATGGTCCATCTGATTTAATTAATGGCCCTGCCATTAACCTCCAACAGTTTGGAATTATTCGGTCAATGAACTGCATGCTAATTCAATCAGTTCAGTGACATTTTAACTAAAATGTTGAGTTGACCAAAGGATTGATTTTGAGCTGGAAAGAGGAAAGATAACTTACCAAATCGAGCACCAGGGTAGCAGCAGGTGTGCTCCTCGTCTTTGGCGGAATGTCCCGCACTGCTGAGACAGGCCTGGACTGTTGTGAACGGTTTGGAATGTTCTTAATAAATGTGAAGCTGATACAAAAACAGTGACAACAATCAGATTAAACCAGATGAATCACTTCAATCAGTCTGAATTGTACAAGCCACAAACACTCCTTTGTAGAAGAGACTCACGGGCTAAACACTTCCTCATTCTCCTCATCCTCTGAAAGAGGGCTGGCAGCGCTGTAGCCAAACACACAGTGTTCAGGACTGAAGATGGGACTTGTGTTTGGATGCTCACCTATTAAAATATAAAACTACTGTTACACAAAATCAAATAACAAGGTATCTGGAAACCCATACTCGTTTAGTTTAAAAATACAGAGTACAGACAAAATGTTTCATAATAAAAGGTCAGACACATCCAAAGATGTTTGTACTGTAGGGAAGAGCATAAACCAACATTTAAACCATATGAAAAAAATATTTTTTGAGGTTATGTTTATTAAAGTCTTGTTTGCATGTAGTCTGATGTCACTATAGTAGCGTGCCGAAGTTTAAGGATGAGCAATAACAACAGTGATGCCTTGCCTTAGGCCAGCACCACTAATTATTAATTATGAAGGCTATATTCAAATAAATTGTATACATTTTTATTTTATTAAAAACTATTTAAATTGTGAATGCCTGTAGGATTAAAGTTTAATGCCATTTAAGACCTTATTTTCGCCAAATCCATTTAATGCATTTTAATGCCCCGAAGAAACCCTGATAATCTTCACTAATGACTCTGTCTTTTTATTTAGTCACGTTATATAAAAAATAACTTATATCAATAAATATATCAAAGAACATGCTGATTGGTTGAGTTCATGCTGCATTTTGATTGGTCGACTCCACGCAGGATTTTATTTCTTCCACCATTTTGAAAAATTTGTTGCGTTGCGTGCAGTAAGAGTTGATTGCTATTCGAATCAACAATGGAGTTAAAAAATACGACAGATGGAACGACGACGAAGTTCAGGCTTTTAATGCAAAAGAATTATTCCAGGTCCAGGAAATCTGTGTTTAGATTTAATACAATTATTGTGCACTCATGATTTTTCTAGAGTAACTTTTGCCACTGAATTTTCCACTAAATGTATCATAATCAGTGTTTTGTCATAGATTATGATCACATAATTTTTGCATTTGTTGTTTTTATGAAGATGTTTAACACACAAAAGAGTAATTATCAGTTCAACACACAGAGGTATAGAAATTCTCACTTTTTTTTTTTTAATCACTGAGCTGATATCGGATCGGCCGATACTCAGAATTTTTGGTATCAGATCGGTTCTGACAAAAAAACGTATCGGTGCATCCCTATGACGCATGGCTGTCAGACATGTAAGATATGATATATCTTATAGTTTTATTGTATCTGACTCGATTAAGTAATAAATGTAAAAGTTTAAATGCACTCACTGTCTCTTGGTGGTGTGAGAAAGTGAACTGCAGGAGAGTAGAGGCTCCGAGCAGCAGGATTCAATAAGGAATGCCTTTCCCGGAGGTGACGGACTGGAGTCTTGAAATCTGACTCTAAAAACACAGTGGTGAGCATGATTTCTTAATACAATATAATCATTAATAGACTCTTAAATAACATTAATTTGTCAAACAAAATGGTGTACCTTTACTGTCAACAGTCGATAAAGCTTTTCTCCTCCTCCGTGGACGTTTGGCTGCTGTTGGGACATCATCAGGATCCAGATTCGGGCAGTCTTGAAGATGATTTACTTCATCCTAACGCAATAAAAAAAATGAAATGAAATGGAAAAAAATAACAGCCAGTTAATAAACCTATTAAGAAATGGTACACATTTCATATGAATAAATGCAATTTAAAAAAAAACTTAAAATGTTTACCTTTGGATATAAAAAATACAGAAATCATTAATAATCAATATACTTTGTGTTTTATAAACAATAATAACTACAAGATCCACGTGCACAGTCGATTATATACAGAGAAGTTGATTGGCCGAGATACAACTTCCCATTCCAATTCAATAATACTGAAATCTTATTGGCTACACGGTGAGAACAGGCCCCGTCTATAAACACATCTGGGACAGCACTGAGGAACTTTTACCAGAAGCACACACAGATCATTATTATTCATATGAACGATAGCCTGTTCTGTATTTAATGTTTTGATGAAACATTATTATATTCAAGTTGTTTCATTTTGGTCTGAATATCTCTTGCTTTAAATCAGTTAACGTTAGCATCATGCTAACCAGGCAAGTGCAGATCACCCGTAAAGCGCATCGCATTCTCAATCGCACCAAACACACGTAAGCTTTGTTATCTTTTCATATCTAGTGTTCAATACAGCAGGACTGACCTGGTTCTTGACCACCGGGGTCTGAGGACTCGGGCTCTCCGGAGCGGCTCGGCGGCGGCGGGACGGTGTCGGTGGGTTTTCATTTAAAATATTTCTCGAGCGAAGTCTCATTTTCCCTGCAGCCCTGATTAAACGATGTCGTCAACGGACCAAAACACTTTAAACTCGCAGGAATAATATAGTAGTTCAAGAGTTGCATTAACCTGCCTCGTCTCGCTGTTTCCAGACTGACTGACCTCAGTTTGCGGTTTAAACTGGTGAAAAAAACACAATCGAGCTTTAGCCAATCAGACCTCAAGCTCGAAGGGATAGGCGGAGCTACAAAGAACAACTGCGCAACGTGATGCGGAAGTTAAATTGACAGGGCAAACAGAAAAAAACAAACAAACAAACAAACAAACAAAAAAAACAGAGCCATGAACAGAACAGAGCCCGTCTACATTCTCTGGGGCAAATCTGTTTCATTGCTGAAGTCATTTTTGGCTGCACGTGCACAGGTTTCTGATAACTTCACCAAATACCTTTTAATGATTGCCAATGTAATACCTAATGTTTCATAAAATTTAGAGACCGTAATGTGACATATTTTTCTTCTTGAATTTTACGGCTAATAATAATGTAGGCCATATTTTCTTAAAGGGATAGTTCACATTTTTAAAAAAAATTTTATCGTCACTTATATGTTCCAAACCTATATGCATGCATCATGCACACAAAAGAAGATATTTTGAAGAATATGGGTAACCAAACAGTTGATGGACCCCTTTGACTTCCATGGTATGAAAAAAATAATAATATGGCCAGAAGTCAACGGGCTCCATCAACTATTTGGTTACCGACATTCTTCAAAATGTATGCTATTATACCTGCAGAATAATGAACTTCATAGAGGTTTGGAACAACTTGAGGGTGAGTTAATGACGAATGTTTATTTTTAGGTAACTATCCCTTTAAATGTGGCCTTATGTCTCACACTGGATGGAAGAGGATTAAATATCCCTTTAAATAAACCTTAATCAGGGTACCGCCATATTTCGACAGGAATGAAAATAAGGCTGTCAGGGATTAAAATAATGCATTCAATGGACTGTACTGTTGTTTAACACCATACATTGTTCATCTGAATTTAATATGGTGTCTAACCTGAAGGTTATAGGGTCAACATTTTGGGTTTAGGCTCATTTACAAATAAGAAAAAAATAAGTAAATTTTCTCTGGGGTCTGTTACCTTTGATATCATTTGAAAATGTGTGGATATTTTAAGTGTATAGTTACCAGTGTTGGGAAAAGTTACTGTTAAAAGTAATGCATTACAATATTGTGTTTCTTCCTAAAAAAGTATCTAATTTCATAACTTAGTATGGAGAGAAATGCGTTACGTTACCTTTTCTCACATGGGCTGGGCTGGGCTGGCTTGTTTGTTTTTTAATAACAAAAAAAGTTCTATTTTTGGCAAATGTAAAGGCCCTTTCCCACCAAAAGTGCAAATGCGAAAGGAAAAGCAGAATCATTCATGTACAGTAGATGCGCAGTTCAAACAAACCTTTCAGATTTCGCTGCTGTTCTGGATTACTGAAGAATAGAACCAGAAGAAAGATCAACACTCTTACTTCAGCAATAAAAAAATTAAATAAAGACAAATATTTTATCTTAAGTAATTTTTGACTATTAGTATGGTACATTGTTAATAAAATGAGATTAAATACATAAAAGTATTGCAGGTCTGTGTAATATTTAGAGTTTGCATTTTTATTCTATAAATAAAGTATTCAGGAATACTGAATCTGTTTTTGTGCAAGTGAGATGAGCATGTTCACATATTAACATAGAACTACAATAAGCATCATGTTCACACAGCGCACAACACCTCTGCACTTACTGATTTCTCTCATCATGGGGACAGAAGAACTGTCCTGTCAGACATTGCATTACTAATTTGAAAATAACTCAGAAATTTTATTGTGAATTTAAAAGTAATGTGTTACTTTACTAGTTACTTGAAAAAAGTAATCGGATTAACTCGCATTACTTGTAAAGCATTATCTCCAACACTGAGTTACAATACCTTTTTATGTGCATTTTAATATAGCATGGTTTCATGATAATGACAAATAATCATTCTGTACATACTCAAATTTCTCTCTGAACAAGAAACACTTTGTCCATAACATGGAGGGGTTTTAAATGGAAAAGAATCAAGAACTGCACTAAAACATTACATCAGAATTACATTTTATTGTATTCAACGTTAACAGCTGAAGATCTCAATTTTGAAAAATGAAACATTGAAAAATCTGATGCTTGACAATTATAAAATGTAAACGTTGAGAGTACATTTTGCAAACTCTGAAACAACAAAACTCATCAACATGAACGTTCTCTTTTAAACAGGGCAATAACATACTGAACACAACAGAAAACAGACACACCCAAACTGAAGCTCCAGAATTACTATTACATTACAACATATAAAAAAGGCAATAACTTCGGTTAAAAAAGAAACAAAATCTATTTTGTCTGTTAACTGCATTTTGTTTTAAATGTGTTGAGGTGTGTGTTTTTTGTCATTATCTGGGTTTTTAGCATTCAGACTGAGAGGTACAGTTGTTGTGAGACGATTTCCTAAATAGAGTATTTTGAATCTCTAATATTCCAGCCATAACAGCACTTTTGTGACATTCGTCGGATCCCCTTTCCCCCAGTTACTTATCGATACAGATTAAATAGGTAAGGATTGTCTTTGTCCTTCACCCCTAATAGAAGCAGTCAAGAGGTCGACACTACTCAATTCAAGCGTTTTAAAAAACGCACAAGTGGAAATACACAGAATGGTGCATCAGTGGTACGTTCAGCACTGTAACCAAAACCTGGTCTCTCCGAGGAGCAATTTCAGATTCAAACTAAGCAAGCCAAAACTCAAAAGCACTCGCATTAAAAAAAGGGATATTGAGATTTTTAAAAAGAAAAAAATACATATAATATACTTGCAATTAATAAAAACCCTTGAGTCAGTGTGCAAAGGGAAACATTTACCATTACCATTATAAAAGGGTAAAATAAATGTTAGATACACTGACCACAGCACTAAGATGAACATTTCTGTATAACTAGAGGTAGAATTGTATTTCCTGAGAAGACGACAAATGCCTTTTCTTGACATAAATCCTAAATTTCACAGCTGTCTATGTATTTGAAAAGTGAATTACTTGATTTTTTAGTGTAATGTTCAGTTCTGAAAAGAAAAAAGCTTACAAAGAAATATCAAAGAATAAGGCATCCTGCATTAATAGCAAAGTTTTATTGTACAGCAATTTTGGTTGTCCTTGCAATTAAGTTGACTACATTAGCATGCTATATTTACTTTTTAAAATGTGCATACTTTAAGGCAAACATCAAAGAGAAAACAGATCTGACATCCCTCTTATGAATACCAACTGCTTTAAACGGGTGTTATGTGTATCGGTCTTACTCTGCGTGGTAACAGTATTGTTTCCTAAGAGGTAACACTTTACTTGAAGGGGTGTGCATAAGACTAACATGACACCTTCATAATCATGACATGACAACTGTCATTAAGTGTCATTCGCTCAGTTATGACATTTTTAATGCAAATATGACATTGTTTGAGATGTCTTTGTTATGACAACTTGACATTACTAAGACAACACAACCTGTCATAAACATGACCTAGCAGATTAATTATCAAACTTAAGAAACCACTTAGCTTTATTGGTTAACATTACATTAAACTGTCAGGTGGTTGGTTTTGACATTGGCTGTCATGAAGCCATTATAACTTTTTAATGACAAATTCAATTTGTACCACTGTAGTTGAGGTCACGAAAAATATTCATGACACAGTTGACAGCCAATGTCAAAACCAACCGCATGACAGTTTAACTTAATTTAATGTCAAGTTGTCATGACAAAGACACTGACAGGTTATGATGTTATGGTTTATGTCAAGGTGTCATAACAAAGACATCTTAAACAATGTCATATTTGCATTCAAAATGTCATTATTGAGCGAAAGACACTTAATGACAGTTGTCATAAACATGGATAAAACTTCCTTCATATTCATAACATATGTCATGGTTATGAAGGTGTCATGTCAGTCTTATACACACCCCTTCAAGAAAAGTGTTACCAGAAAAAAAAAAAAAAACAGCATCTCTGATCGAAATACACGGGGTAAAGGCCATTACAATAAACAACTACTGTTACATGACAATGGTCACTTAAAAGTTCAGGAATTTGATTCTAAAAGGCAGACTTGGCAGATAAAACAGGGAAAATGTTGAAATAAGCATAGAGGAAAAATGCCATGATCCCAATGTGGCATTTTTACAAGCAAGAAGGAGCTTTAAGGACAAAAGTGGACATGTATGCCCTGTTCTACTTCACAGCAGGTAAATCCATGTGAAAAGTGGCAAACTGGGAAGGCTTGCAAACGATCCGGAGCTGATAAATGAGTCTTTGAGGTAGAGATTTGGCAGTAATGACTTTGAAGTGTTTTATAATGAATTGTCCTGATATAAATAGAAAAAAAACCCCTAATATCTACAGTTGTACAATACAGACAGAAACAGTAATAACCTTTTCTAGACTGTTTCCTGCACAGCAACTATGGTCATTGTGAATAATAATGGGTTGCTTTAAGAGTGAGCATTAAAATGAGAACAAGAGGATGTGGTAGCTTGACGGTTAAGGATCTCATCAGTGAAAGCAAAGGCCACAAGTTTGATCCCAAATAAAGGATCAAGGCATTCTCCAAAGAATCTGTACCTGCAAGCTGTTTTGGATAAAAATACAGCTTTAAGCTTCTGGAAACCCCATTTTCCTAACGCCCAACTAACTTGAAATGCAAAATAAATCATTCAGTTTCAGATGAAAGACTAGCATGTTTGTATCAATCAAAAGAAAGTTTCACCCCTAGATGCCTCAAATTGAGTTTTTTGACCTTGCATACAGTGTAATGCTAGAAGAACTTGACAATTCATAAATTGTAGCTACAAGTTGATAAGGACAGGGAAAAGACATTCTTACTGTCCGGAACAGTTGATGACATGATTAAAAACAACCTAAAAAAAAAACAAAAAAACACCGGAAACCAAATCCCTTTAGAAGAGAATATTCCATTCTGCTCAAGACACTTTGCACTTTCAAAACATCCCATTGGAATTAGAATGTTCTCTGATTTGTGCTCTTGTTGTTTTTTGTTAAAAATAATTACCAACCAGAAACTGCCCTGCGTGATGAAGCAACGGCTGCATTGTTGGACCCCTCAATGACACTCAACACTGCATTACATTAAGCTAAAAGACCCGATGAGGTGACAAACTAAATATCCAGTTAGTATAGTAATCAAACACAAGATGAATTGTTTAAATCTTAAAACGAACGTATAATTATACTGTCATGCTTTGAGTCAAACTGTGATTATTTTCAGCCAAACCAC
Organism: Chrosomus eos; assembly: GCA_036326025.1. Taxonomy (NCBI): domain Eukaryota; kingdom Metazoa; phylum Chordata; class Actinopteri; order Cypriniformes; family Leuciscidae; genus Chrosomus; species Chrosomus eos. The sequence continues at coordinate 28,622,340 of CM070839.1, forward strand.
TGATCTGAGTGAAAGCTCCACAAAGTTATACACAAACAAGTAAAACAACCTCTGAACTATTCAATTCTACTTAAGAGCAACTACGGGCCAAAAAAGTTTCTGGGCTGTGGCAGTTCCAGGTAACGTCGTTCGGTCCCTGCAATACCTCAGCGAGGTTCATGGAGAACGTAGCCTCCAGAGTTTGCCAGTATGAAGAGGCAAAAATAAAACAAACATGTACAATGAAAACGTTATGAATGCAATTATACACGTCTACAAATGCATGCCTACCATTTTTTCAAATGAGTTCCTTAGCATGAATGTTCACTGACTGAAATTACAATCATTAACACCATCACAGAGCAGACCTCTAAGATGGGAAATCAAATGGTTGAATACTTGCAATAAATGTAAAAAAAACCCTAAAAACCTCCACATCATTACGCACTTTGTATTGTGTTAGTGCTGAAGTTTAGACGTTCGCCTGTCAACAGCGCATTCAAAGTGTGCTGAGGAAAAACCTTACAAGGCACTGCAGATAGATACACAGGGAAAATAAAATCTAGAATATATTATTAGTTCAGACCCTTAAGCTGTTTGCATCACACGTTATAACAATCCTACTATTGCTATGGTTTTGCTTATAGATGAAAAGCTTTCATCAGTCAGAGATTATAAAACCCAAGCAGAATCCTCCTGCCTTGTTAACGCCAGACAGTGTGCTCACAGAAAGAGAAATAAATTATTCACAGGTTTTGCATATACATAATATATCATTATCTTTATAATAAACTCTGTTGTTATTTTAGATTTCTTTTGACTCCTGAACAAAGGAGAGTGTAAATAAAAGACCTGAGCTAGTGTACTTCAAGTTGAGAACGATTCAGTTATTCCTGACTAGTTTTTGGCATATCTTCTGTAGTAACTGAGGTTTTGGTTTTGCATTGAGGGAGAGAGTCTGAGGTGCTAAGGCGATTGGTTGTTGGAGGAGGATGAGGTAGGCGTGTGGAGAACTGATTGAGGCCCGCTGTTGCCTGCAGAAGTTTTGTTAGATGCACCCGTCTGCGCCGCGGCCTGGGCGAAGAGAACACCTATTATGAGAAAACAGGAAGATTGGTCACAATCAAAACAAGGGAGAACTTGAACACACACACAAAATATATGTGGTGACAGGCTCCTCACCAGTGTAGACGACTCCATTAAGCTCCAAAGACATGCTGATGCTGTTTAGGCCATTGGTAGTCAGGTTCATGGCAGAGTCTGGTCTGCTCTCTGATGGACAACAAACATTTTACATCAGTTTACATCTGAATAAAAGCACATTCATTTTTTTCACTTTGGAAAAGTAATAGCACACCTCTCCTCAAAAAGTAGCATGAGGTATTACTTATTTATGCAACACAACCAGTCTAGTACAAGTTAAGTGCCAACATTTAATACGTGGGGATTTATTCAAATCACTAACCCAAAGTATGTGCAATAGTAATAATCCTCTGTGGCATTCAGACAGTATAATCTGAAAGCATACTGGCTACCAGCAGGGGACGCTACTTCTCAGCTATTTCCCAGTCAAGCAACTTTAAAAAACAGGTGAAATGTTTTAAAATGCAAACAGTTCACATGCAGAGGCAAGGGGAATTTGTTCAGTCTCTTATTCATCTTCCGATAAAATATGCAAGGTGAAACCTCTAGTATTTAACACCTTTAACCAAGAAAAGGAAATCAATCTGTTTTCGAGGCAGGGATTCCCCATTGTACTTTGTCTTTGCGGTTTAAAATGGGTCAACACCTCCAGTCGTCTAATGAATCAGATCCTGCATGCCACCATCCTTAAGAGTAAATACATCAGTGCAATTTTCAACTCTGATAAGATCTAATCAGAGCACTTTTAAACATCCTCTTTCCCCATTCACAAGAACAGCATTTAGTAAGAACAGTACTAGAGTTACTACTGTGGGATAATGAGAGCTTAGACTAATGACTCACACTACAGAAGGAGGCTGACATCTCCACCTGACAACTACTGATCTGCAAATGCACTTACCACATGCCAGTAATTTAGTCTGTGGTAATATTTTCACACCCTTTTCTGCAAAATAGTTAGTACCAGTGAATTATGATGTAAGAGTTCATTTCATAACCTCAGGAACCAAAAGTTGGATATTCCACACACAGGTTTCCCTGAAACATCAGACGTTTTATAAAAGGTGTTTTTTCTCAAGTTGGTGTTTATGGGAAAAGATAAAACCACAGTAAGAATGCAAATTGAGGCAACTATGTAGGCTAACTGTAATGATTGTGATTCACATTTGTTTCAATGTACAATGTATATGAATAGATATGATCTCTCTCTCTCTGAGATGTTTACAGATGGAGTACTAATTTATGCTGTGTACTATTTATATCGATAGATAGATCAATTTTTGGGTGAACTAGGCCTTTAAGACCGATTTGTCAAGCAACCCTCTGTCTAGTCCAGGGTTGGGCAACTCTAGCCCTCAATATCTACTTTTCTGCAAAGTTTACCTCCAACCCTAATCAAACACACCAGCACAAGCTAATCATGGTCTTTCGGATTACTAGAAACAAAGTCACTATAAGGCAAGCCTTCAAGGTTAGCAAAGCTTAGCCGTCTTTTTGAATGGATGTCAATGGAGTAGAGGCTTTACTACACTGAATAAACTGCTTTTGTTGGAAAACAGCTTATTTAATGACTGAACAGCCAATCAGCTAATCTTCAACACGTTTTTATAAGAGAAATCACAGACTTTTTTGGATGCAAACAGTGACTAACCGTCGCATAACTCTAAAAGAAATTCCATGACTTCAAGGCTGTAATGTGATTGGTTATCCAGAAACTTGTGATCCAAGTTGGCCGTTACGCTTTCTCCAATTGTAGAGCCACAGACCCTGTTATCTCCCAATAATGAGACCATCTCTGCTAGAAAGCTACAGGCATGCGAGTTAGATTGGGGTTGGAGCTAAACTCAGCAAGAAAATTGGCTCTCAGTGGAGCCCAGCCCTGGTCTAGTTGGTATTAAAATTTGTCAGCACATCCTTACTGATATATTTGGTTCATCACTTGTCTGGAGCCCAGAATGTTAAAGTGTCAGTACCTTGATTGTTGATGCGAATGTTCATAGGGATTTGTGCCGTCATGGCCAGAAGGTTGTGCTGCAGAGCTCTCTGCAGTAGCCGCTGGTGTTCCTCCAGTGGAAGTGCAATCTTCTTCTCCGGGGGCTCGCCGGACTCCAGCTTGTCCCGCAGCTGCTCCAGTGCAGCTACCTGTGCGATGGTGGCCTGTGCAGCTGCAGCCTGGGCCGCAGCTACTGTCTGACTGGCCAGAGACACTGGCAGACGAACCCCGTCATCCTCTACAACAGAGAAAGAGATAAAACACATTTGAAATAAAGCAAACCATATGGCAACATTAAAGAACACATGTACACCAAGATGCCATTAACTCGTTCCCCACCAGCATTTTTTAAAAAGTTGCCAGTCAGTGCAAGCATTTTAACATTTATTTTACATATGGAAATGCTTACAATCGCTCTTGCTTGTTTCTGGTGCTTCTTCGCCTGTGTTTTGATCAGGAAATTCAGTACTCTTTTGAGAAGAGGTTTCATAGTGCCCCCAACAGTGAAAACACAGAAAGGAGGAAAATTCCGTCAATGGCCGGAAAGCGTTTTCTCACAAATTACGTACATTTTTGGTCAATGGCGGGGAAAGAGTTAAAGAGATGTTATCGTGATCTTGTGGATTATTTCTGCGTGTTTGTGAGCAGGTTTTACCTTTTTTAATTTTCTGTAAGGATAAGATGGAGGCTCCGTTGCTGGGCAGGGCGATGCCCATGGGTGGCATGGCGAGTTTGGGAGAGGAAAGCATGGTGGGTGTTCCATTGGGTGAGTAAGTGAAGAGTGAGCTGCCAAAACCTTGCCTGCGTCCCTCCCGCCGGTTACTGTCGATGGCCGCCTGCAGCTCGTTGGGATTGCTGAGACCCCTCTTCTCACATTCGTAAGGATACAGATACTTCATATACCTACAAAGGGGTGAGAAATTAAGAACACACAATAAGTTCCCTACTAATTCATTATCTAATTGTCCCTTTCAGACAAACCAACCTGCAGTCCTCTTACAGGGATGGGCTCACTGGAGTCACCTGGTATTATGTAGTCTCAAACACAATGACTAAATGGCATAGGTTAGTTGTCACAATGAGCGAGAACGATTGACATGGAGCAGCTAAATCTCAAACCTCAGGGGAATCACCCATTTTAAAAATCGCTGAACAGGAGTATTTGCTGGCAATAACAGAACGCAATCGGCTTGACTTTTTCAGAGATGGAGAGAATTGAAAGATTTGAAATGTAAAAGTGACGCAGTGATGGTGTTTTTATTACTCAACAGGTATTTTATTCAACAGATCAATTGCCATATGTAGCTCTCAAACTGAATTTATTGTTAAGCATTATCTATTGTGAAGAGTCATATTCATCTGCACAGTCACGCAGCGCTGAAGCACAACCAAAACAATGTTGTTCTGCAAAATGCCTTCAGTTTTGTTTTTAAACCGCTAGAGGGACAAAAGTTACATAGTGTACTTTTAAAAACTGTACTTTAGTCAGACCACAGCAATAATTTGTACAGTAGAATTTGTTGTGCTTTGGATATCAGGCTGACTAGCTGAAGAAATGACTATAGCTATAGCCATTAATAGCCACAATACTTAATTGAAAATAAATTCCAGCACAGCGCTACAAAAGCCCATGAATTGACCCTTCACACAAGGTCGGCGCCAGGACATACGGAAGGAGGGGGCCTCGATGCGTCACTGGGAGGGCCTACTATTAATGATTTTTTTTTTTAAAGATTAAAAATCATAGGCGTAATTTGCGGGATTTTCTCAGGATCGATATATTGTCCCCCACCACTTTTTGAAACATGGCACGGATGCACCAAATACAAATACATAAAACATCTCCAGTTAACTAGCAGAGCATTAATTTAGTTCGCTATTAAATAAGAGATCTAGCGCTAAAATGTTTTGTTTTTGAACTCAAGCTGCGCGCTGGTTTCCGCTGCTATCAGTGTCATGGATACAGTTTCTCTTGTGGCTCACGCAGTCTTCACTCGGACACGCTCTTCAATCTATCGCAGTAACGGAGACTCTATTCGTTCGGTGAGATCACAATATAAAATGGACGCAAACGTGTCCCTGCTTGATAAAAACTGTAACCAATGATGAACATATTCGGTTTTTGATGAGACAGAAAAAAAACTATACTGAGGGCGGATTAGAACCCGTAACCTTTGATATGCTTGGCAAATAATCTACCACTAGACCACTGAAGAACTCAAAACAAAATCAGCGGATCGATGGATATATTTACGGGTTGCAAAGCTGATTTAATCATGGTAAAACAAAATTAATTTACAAATAGTTATATGTAGTTATAGTTAAAATATAAAAAATATATACTTAAGTTAATTATAATGTCAGGAATACATGTATAATGTAATATGTCAGGAATAAAAGGGCACAGTGGTAGCGTGCCTGTTGCCGAATCTCAGCGGCTGATATCGCGTTCCGAGGTTCCGAGGCAGGGTGGTGCGCTGACTAGAGGTGAGGGGGCACAGTGACCCAGGTGGCCGGGCCAGGCCCCCTGGGGCCCCCTCGTGGCGCCGACCCTGCCTTCACAATAGATAATGCTTTACAATGAACTCTGTTTGAGAGCTACATATGGCATTTTATCTGTTCAATAAAATACTAGGGCTGCCCCCGACTAAAGATATTCCTAGTCGACTAACACTCCTGCATTTTAGCGATTAGTCGAATAATCGATCTTTTTTCCTGACATAATTATTAGCATCAGCCAGACACCTCTCCCACAAGTGCGCTTTGGTATACCGCGAGGCACGAGATCTCGTTGATCTCTCGTTGCTTCAAAATTAAATATGAGAAGCTGACGATCGAAAGTCAAACATAGAAAGACGTTTTATAACCTATCACACTGACATATGACTGACACATGACAGTCTGCTCACGCACACGCACACAGGTTTCCCGGCGGCGCGATCTGAGATTCGCGCGACCGGCTCGTTCTTTGTTTAGTGTCCCGGTAGCGAGCGGGACTTCAGCGCAGCTGGAAAAAGTACGACTGGATTAAAACCTTCCACTGTGGATGCTGTGCTTTTTCTTCACGATGCTCTGAGACTGTTCTTAGCCATGTTAGGAGGTTGTTTTTTGTTTGATTGGACTTTATTTTCATGAGTCTGTTGGAAACTATTGGGAGAAATGGCCATGTTCTGTAGTGAAGACTTGATTTTTGAGGTAAGATAACCTGCATGTTTGTTTTTAATGAAATTTATTTGATTAGTTTACTGCATTCTCTGTATTGTATTGTGTAAACTCATGTTTGCGAGCACTGTTGCGCTGTTGCGACTGAGCAGCAGAGCAGTTTGCCTCAGCTTTTCAAAAATGAAAATATTAAACTAATGTTAACTGTCTGTGTGATAGGCTTAAGTTGTTTTATATCTATGGATTTTATTGTAGCCAAGTAAAGTGTTGATTTGAGAGGCTAGAAATAGATCAAACATGTTTAACTCGCTGTCGTCTGCTTGGTTGTCATAAAAATTATTATTATTATTTTTTTCTTAATTAACTTTATAAAGAAATGAAAATTAACTTACCGGTAAATACTTTGCCATTGAGAACAAAACATATCTGTTTTACTGACTGCAACAGGGCAGGCTGCGTAGAGGTCCGTGCAGGGCTCTATTGATATCATGTCATACACTGACTGCGCAGCCCCTGATTGCGTAATTTTTTCACATGATTTTTTTTTTTGCGACTAACCGACTAATGAAAATGCATTCGACCAAGCCTTCCTCATATCGACTAACATTTAGTCGACTATTTGGGGGCAGCCCTATAAAATACCTTACTCACCAGTTGAGTAATAAAATGGAATCTCTGCATTGCTTTTACAACATTTTAAATCCCGCAGTTCTCACCATCTCCGAAAAGCCAAGCCAATGTTTATTCTGGTTTTATTACGTGCTCTCTTGCATTCTCTTTTTACCAGCAGACAACTAACCTATGCCACTACCACTCCATAAACGCGTCAAAGTAGCCAGAGCCACTATTCTCTATTTAAGTATATGACAAGATACGAAAGGGCGAGTGGCGCATGTATGCAATTTCCCACGAAATAATCCAGACAGGTTTAAAATATAAACACTTATGACAGGCTTACCATAGTGAATCAGGGTAAGACAAAAACACATTTTGGAAGGATTGATGTATTGACTCATTTAAATTTTGTTAATTTCGAACAAAAAAAGTTACATAGTGTACCTTTAAATAATGACCATATAAGGTGGAGGTGTCAGCGAGTACGTACTGTGTTCTGAGAGTGAAGGCAGCGCTAGTGATGGAGGTTGGCAAGTTCAGGCCCTTCGTGATCTCCCTCCACAACTTTTTATTTATGACCTCCACCAGCCCCCCCTTCTCTGTCACCAGTTGGTACAGCATGTAGAGGTCCAGCACCTGCTTGGCCATGATGGGAATCCTGTTCACTGGGGTCCCTGCACAAAAACAAACAGCTGCGTTGAGCGTCATAGCAGTTTAAAAATATACACTATAAAAGGAAAGAAACTCCCATGTGAGTCTTTATTTGGGAAAATATCACCATTTTTTCCTAGGCAGCAGGTTGTTGTACACACGCATTTGTGCTATAAAAAAACATGGCTGATAAAAATTCTCACAGGTCATTAATTTATTAATCAGGAGAGGGTTTAACAGGTGTTGGAGAACATTTTCCAAAGCCAGTGGAGCGGGTTTATGTAAATGTATATGGGAACACATGCTTCGACAGTTCCAAGGCCAGATCATGACATGGACATGTGTTAGCACTCCCACGTTTATAATCACACATGTGAATGTGGGAGCCACAGCCCAAGTTCAACATGATACAAACAGAGGAAACTGCAGTGCTTTGATATAAATACACATAAACATCACCGTGGAGATGGGAAAGATGAGCTGGGTGTTGATGTGAGTGCATAAGGGGCAAACTTTGGACAGGTCTGAGTGATAACGGACTCTATATTATGTCATATGGAGATGTTTCTGAGCAGGAAAAGGGTGATTTTCTTTACACATACCTCTCTTCTGCATAAAGCTGAACAGATCGTCCAGGAACTCCTTCCTCTTTGGGTCACTGTCCAGTTCATAGAGCTGCATAAAGAAAAACAGACAAAAAAAGTTAAAAGCACAGGGCATGAAAATGTGTTCTCATCACTCTTGACTTCCTGATCAGGAATTGCATTATTTAAGCAGTAAAGCTATATTTGGAAAGTCATGGCTAAACAGTACAGTTAGCTAGCAATAGGCTTTATGCTGGACGTCACATGAACAAACGGGTCTCACTGCATCTGCTTTACGGAGGAAAGTGTTGACTGCGGTGTGAACTGATACCGATATCTATGGACTTAAGGTAATCAGTTAACCTAGCTTGTTCTTTTTATTGCTGCCGTTTTATTCCATTTAAATATCTAAATGTTAGTAAGAAGAAAACTAAAAAACTTTTAGATATTATGCATGCAATGGACATCGGTTATGCTCATCTTCCAACTTTGAAAACATTGAAAATGAGCCACAAGTAATACCTGTGCCATGATGACTAGTTTTCGATTCAGTATTTGGTCAATTACATTTTCTTATGATTTTATTTTTGATCTTGTTTGTTAATCTTGTTATATGCATGTCACCTGTGAAGCACTAAGTTGCATTTTATGTATGAAAGGTGCTATACATATTTTTTTAATTATTTATCATTTTTCATAATAATGTCCACAATACAAAAGACGATATCTGGACAGCATTGGCTGAATGAAATATGCATCAATGAGGTGATGTAGAGAGGTTAAGTTATAACAATAAAGCATCCTATACTTTTATCGTTGCACAATGCAATCGGTGTCAAATACTATAAAAAGTAGTCAATACACATTATATGATGTGGTGCAGTATTTATAGTAACTATCAAGCTAGAACCTTCCGAAACATAGTCTGTATGCAGTGATCCTATACACTATTTTGAACAATCATTGTTCATTTTATGATTCTTAATGAAAACATTAAAAATGTAATGTAAAATGGTATTTTAATCAGATCTTTGGTTTTAATTAAAGCAATATTATAAAGAAACGTATGAATGCCTGAAGGACCTTTATGATAGCAGAAGCCACATCATGTGCGGAAAAAGGTCACGCCATTTAATCACGCACAGCCGGAAAAACAGTGATGGTAGCTGAGCAACGGGCAGCATTAAATTGCTCATTCTTTCCCACTCCTTCCCTTCTCACTTTCTTCCCCCGTTCCTGAGCTCTCATTATAGCAGCATAGAGAGCTCTGTCTTCTATCAGTGGACTGTGTGTGTGTGTGTGTGTGTGGGGGGGGGGGGGGGGGGGGGGGGGTGTAAAGGTAATGCTGGGGGGCCAGCAGAGGGTTAATTACAGGATATATGGGTTTTTAAGGAGTGCCACACAATAAATCTCTCAAATGGCTTGCCTCTTCTCTATTTTCAGTTGGGTACTCAGAACGCACCTTATTTTTTCCTTTACCAGCCACTCTGTACAAAACCAGCCACCCAGCATTCCATACCATTCTAGGCCTTTTTAAGAATACCTCAATGTAACGCTTAAACGTATAGTTGAAAATGAAAATTCTGTCATTAATTATTTCACCCTCATGTCGTTCCAAACCCATAAGACTTTCGTTCGTCTTCAGAACACAAATGAAGATATTTGATGAAATCTGAAAGCTTTTTGTCCCTCCATTGACAGCCTAAGTAACTACCACTTTGACGCTTCGAAAAGTTCATAAAGAAATCATAAAACTAAAGTAGTTTAGTAATTTTATTTAAGAGACACGATCCCTTTATATGATGAACAGATTTAATTTAGGCTTTTATTCACATATAATCATTGATCAGTGAACATAAACAGAAGCTCAACCGAACTTGCTTGGCGCGCAAGAACAAAGCTTATTGGTTCTTGCAGAAGCTCAAACGTGCTGCGTAACGATAACGAACCTCATTGGTTCTTGCAGAAGCTCAAACCTGCTGTGTAACGATAACGAACCTCATTGGTTCTTGCAGAAGCTCAAACCTGCTGTGTAACGATAACGAACCTCATTGGTTCTTGCAGAAGCTCAAACCTGCTGTGTAACGATAACGAACCTCATTGGTTCTTGCAGAAGCTCAAACTGCTGTGTAACGATAACGAACCTCATTGGTTCTTGCAGAAGCTCAAACCTGCTGTGTAACGATAACGAACCTCATTGGTTCTTGCAGAAGCTCAAACCTGCTGTGTAACGATAACGAACCTCATTGGTTCTTGCAGAAGCTCAAACTGCTGTGTAACGATAACGAACCTCATTGGTTCTTGCAGAAGCTCAAACGTGCTGCGTAACGATAACGAACCTCATTGGTTCTTGCAGAAGCTCAAACGTGCTGCGTAACACGAGAATGAACCTCATTGGTTCTCAAGCGAACATGTTTGAGCTTCCATTGTGAGTGAAAAAAAGCTGTTCAATCTGTTCATCATATAAAGCGATCGTATCTCTTCAGAAAATTAAGACTAAACCGCTCAATTCATATAGACTAGTTTTATGATCTCTTTATGAAATTTTTGAAGCATCAAAGTTGCAGTTACATGGGACAGAAAGCTCTCAGATCATCAAAAAGATCTTCATTTGTGTTCCAAAGATGAACGAAAGTCTTAGGGATCAACATCAGGGTGAGTAATAAAAGGCAGAATTTTCAATTTTGGGTGAACTATACCTTTAAGGAATCCTAAGAAATGTAACAGTTTTGTCTCAAAAGACTCAAAAGCCTTAAGAACTCACAAAACTGTAACTGCTCTTGATTCATTTCAATTTTTGACCAAATAAAACGACTTATGATTCATCATGACATGATTATCACAAAATGTGATTCATAGAGTGAATGAGCCAACCCAATTTAAACCAACCAATGTGTCTTTCATATTGATTCTTTAAAAAAAAACGTGCACACAAGAGTCATTAGTTTGTGAATCAGTATAGCAATGGAGAAAATACTATTAGAGTACTTAATGTGACATTCATGTCTTGTCAAATAATAATTACAAGATGAATTCACAGCTATATTCTGTTATGTCTGACGATATGTGTAAAAAAAAGTAATGATTTTTCCTTTAGCAAAGTATTGAAACAAGGAAAGCACATCATTAAGTGCATATGAAGTGACATCAAATGTAAAAATTTGAGAATAATTGTTGAAGCCATTGCCATTTTGTTTTTTATATGATGTCAGTCATCTAAAATTCCAGTTTCCATCTTGTGATCATCTTTTTTTCATCGGAATTGTGACTCATATCTAGAATTGTGGCCACTCTTTCAAGCTTCCTCAAAGTAAGCAGGTAAATCAGCAGGTAAACAAAAACCAATCATTAAGATTTTAACTCTTGCTCTGAGATCTCCCCCTCAGGGGACTTCAGCTTTCACTAATGGATAGAGCTATAGATCCTTTTGCCCCAAATTCTGCTGATACACCCTAAGCCCCCACCCTCATACCATGGAAACACATCTGTTTATCTGTTTTAAGCGGGTGGAAGCAGAGACATCTGACTGTACCTCAAATACAGGGTGGAGGAATGTACCATAAAAGAGTCGAATAGGTTGAATATGAATTTTTTGGCTCTAAATGTTACATCAAACTTGGTGGTAAAAAAGAAGTAATGATGACTGACATCAGAGCTATGCAAAGATAAACATCCAACCTAACCGACAGAACACAAACGAGCATTTGCGTCCTCATTTGAATTCAGGAATGCACCTAACAATCACGTTAAAATGAACAAAGATGTAATAAAGGTGTGAAATGCTTTTGTGGGTCAGTTTTACTTCTCAAAAGGTATTCAGAAGTGAGCGAGTGAATGCTGAATTGGATACCTTGGATTGACATTGAGAAGGTCTGACATTGTATTTCGATGACACGTGAGCTGTTGGCCTCTAAACAACGCAGCAACATTTCACACCTGCCAATCACCTCAAGAGGCAGGCAAAACGACAATGGGGAGGATGGGCCGGAAATAAGTGAGGCCCAAGAGGGGGGAGGGTAACAACGAAAGCACAAAAGAACAGTATCAATCTCATGAAGATTCCAGTTCTCAGATGCCTCAATCTTACTTCATTTGAGTGATGGGGTTGCATTGAGGGCAAAGGAGACTGTGGTTTCTGTATTACTGAGAGAAACTAGAGGGTCACAACGTCCCTAGCTAAACCACGCCTAACCAGAAACACCTGCAGGGAACGAGAAATTGATTTCAGAAACCTGAAACTCTGAATTCTGGCTAAATTATTCAAATCTTTTTTTTATTTAACCCATACTGAAATCTGTGTGGGCTGAAAGTCAGTTCAAAGTTTCGAATACACTCAATAGATAGTATAAAAACACTGAGAAAAAAACCCTATCAACCTCAACCTAAATGTAACTTTAATACACCACAATGAAGTTATATTTAATCCAAGAGTCATGATTCAATCATTATCGTATACTGTATAATAACTGTTTGTTGTATGTTGATTTAATAATGAACACATTAAAAATCTGAATGCCTGAAAGATCTTAAATGATAGAAGCAACATTTATCAACTATTACCTACATTTTTATCGAAAGCAAGTGTCATCATTAAAAGGAATTATAATGTCTGAAGTCACAGAAATAGAAAAAAAGTTGCATAAAATGAACTACACAGATTAACTACACAATTAACTTAAATTTGAGAAGCCTGCTCAGACAGAAATAAAGAGAGCCAACAGGATTAAACAGGATTTGGGTATTGTAACAGCTCCAGTCATTTATCCGTTACCTTCCTGTCTCGCAGTTCACATGGCATGTTCATCTCCATCAATTAGAAAGTGGGCAAACATTTGACTTCTGATCCCAGATTTGTCCAACTACCCTCATTCACCAACCGTACGTACAAAAACATTTGTAAATAAAATCTGCGTGGGCGAACGGTTTCACATAGAGATCATGATTCATAAATAAATGTACACATTTTTCTACAATTAGAACCACCTAAAACCACAAGTACTGAAAAAAAAACCCAATTCATTGTGGAATTTGAAAAAAAAAAAGTTTATCAAATGTAAGAAATTTCCTTTAAGACCAAGATACATTTCAGATTGATTAACAAAAAGCTTGAGAGAGAGAGAGAAGTGTGATGCATGGAAAAAGTGCTAGCCTAAGTTTTTCGGCCATCTTTGTTTACATTCCAGCGTCTAGAACCCTCAGTCTGACATCAGCTCAGAAGCAGCAGCAATGCCTGGACAATATCCAGCTATGAACTACTCCCCATAACAGTAATTCCTGTGCTCGTTTTCCTGCTCGGACATGAGTAAGTGGTCTGTGCAATTAAAGCTGTTTGAATAGTAGAATACCTATGGGAGATGCATGTCTGACATAAATATGAACACATTATGCCAAATCTCCATTAATCAGACGATTTATTCACTGTCTAGATTCCTTTCATGACTTATTTTCCCGAGACAGGAATAATTAAACGGCTAACTGATAATAGGCCAGCGGTGAAAGCAAATCTGGGAATTAAACAAATGAGGCACTGATATGTTTACATCAGGAACTGTGAGAACTTCATTTGTTTAAACAAAGAGTGGAACCTGGAGACACACATAACGGTTTGAACTACAAAAAGTGATTCCAAATGTATTTAAAGCAAGCATACTGCAATTCTGCAACTATAAAAACAAAGCACAGATACCAAACATAATTAGCAAGAGTTTAAGGCAATCAATGGTCAAGCGATAAATCAACACGATAATACAGAACATAATTAGCAAGAGTTTATGAAAACTTGACAGTCAATCAAGTGATAAAATTAAACATTGAAAATTCCAGATGTAATTAGCAACACTACAATTTAACAACAGTTTGACAAAGCGAGGAAACCAAAACCAATTAACAACCGTGTAAGTGTACGACAACAACAAATTGACAATACCAAGAGTAATTAGCAAGAATGCGTGTACATTTTTTTAAAAAATCCATGAAATTTATGATCTTTTAAGCAAGTGGGATATATTGAGGAAACAATGGAGCAAACCAGTGACTAAAACACCACATAAAAAAAAATATAAAGATTGCAAGGTCCACCCCCCCTACAATTTGCAGTGAGCAAATCAATGTTTAATGTTAAAACCACTAAATGGCAACTGCCTGTAGAGGGTGTGATGAATTTTTAAAGAGCTCTTTTCTTTACTGTCCATCTGGGCTCCATTTGCCCTGCTGTTCACAGTTACAGAGGACATCAAAGTATACTTCTCCTTTTCTCAGGAAGTTTATGCGAGAGGAAGTGTAACATTTTATAGAACTACACAAAAATTTACCTTCATATATGATATCATGGTAGTCTCTTATTATAGAATAACAATACATCCAGTTGGTTTATGGCAACGTAAACTAAAAGTAAATCCTCAAATGCAGTTGTGTGGGAAAACCAGTTATCACCTTAAACCACAGAAAACAAAATTAACCAGATACAGTAGTATAGTATTATGAATTAAATGTATCATCCATCATTTACTCACCCTCATGTGACTCACCTCTGTTGAACATGATATTTTGAGAAATATCCAAGTGCTTTTTTTTGTCCATACAACAGAAGTCAATGGTATAGAAAACATTCTTCAAATGGTTTGGAACATCATAAGGGTGAGTAAAAATTACAGAATTTATTTATAAGTGAAAATTACAGTCCGATCTCCTCAGTATGACTGATGCCAACACGCAGTTATACATATCATGTGAATCACAGATTTGAAATTAGTTCATGCATATTTACTTAGTACAGATATTACGCATTTCGCTTACATTTTTTTAATTCTAAATATATTTCAATTTTAATGTATGTAGTAAGAGGCAATCACAGAATCAGTGACACTCCCTTTGAAATCCAATGAACTGCAGACTGTTCAGGGTTGACAAGTACTGTAGCAACTTGCCACAATAATATAGAATGCACGGTCACAGGCATTCAAGTAAATAACGTCTTCAGCCATGTCGACCAATCAGAATTTAGCTTCAGAACTGTTCGTTTTAAAACATATTAAAACAGTTAAAGTAATACAAATGGCTACATCCTGAAAAGGCTAAAATCAATATTAAATAAATGTTTGGCACTGTACGCTCAGTTATCAGGAAGAGGAAGTTGCATAAAACCACCTAGACAGTGGGTACATATAGATATACACTCCTATATGACTTCTGCTCAGACTGAGGACGATTTAGTTCAAAAGAAAAGTCTCTTGTTTAGATGAAACCGTGAACACCTGGCAGCACCAAGAGAAAAATTTGCATTGGGACAAAAATCAGCCGAAACAAACTGTTAAGATCCAGCATGTGACTAAATCTTATTTACAAGAGGATGAATTTAACCTTACAAGATAGAAAGAAAAAAAGGCAAATCACAACAATCCCAACGAATTTAAACCACAATCTTGGCCGGCAGCAAACAACAGCAATAAAGCCATCATCAGTGTGTAAATGATTAAGACATGCCATTTTTGATACCAGCGAATAAATCTTTTTTTTTTATTCAAGTCACTTAATGGCAGGCACAGATAGTTATGCTAGAGACTTTGGCAGCATGCCTTAAAACACGATTAATTAATATCTGTATCAAACATAATCGGAAACACAGAAGCTTTGTATTTATTTTGGCCGTGTCCCAGCTGGTTCAGGAGAGGGACCAGCTGTCAGCCTTCGACATGCTCGGTGTAATGCCAGAGGATAGGTTTACTTGTAGCTCGATGTGAGTTTTTACTTGAGTAATGGGTTTTATTTGTTAAAGTGTGCCAGAGTTCAGTTTGGAGGGTTCCAGCTGTGATGGCCGATAAAGACATTGGCAGATTTTTTTTCCCTTTTCTGACAGGGTCCAGATTATCACTTTCCCTCAGGCACATTCCTCGCTGCCCCCACCCACCTGCCCAAAATAAACCACAGGCCTTAACCCTTTCCACCCATCCTGTAGCACATGCTCTCTCTCTCAAACACTACAGTCTCCAAACAAACTAGTGTAAGGCAACAGGCAAGTATGTATAAAACCATTTGAGTGTTGTTGTAACTGGGTGTATCATCCAGTTTCAGCATTCTCATATTCAGAACGGGGGCGGGGGTGTAAAGTATACATTATACAACCATTCAAATGCCACCCAATCATTGTGTAACATCTCAACGTACAGAGAGTCCTGCTTGTCTTGATTACGCAACTGCCCACAATGTTCACTGCCCACGTTTTCTGGCAACGACTTGATATGAAGATCAAGCTTCGAACTGAATGCTAAAACCCAGATAGCATTTCTGTCGCCCGCCAACCAACAGTTGTAAACACCTGCAAAAGCTTCACTCAGCACATCACATGGCCAGCATATGCAAATCACATGACCTTGTTCTCAAGAAGGGGACAAAATGTCCAAATCAAACATGAGCATATAAAAAAAAAAACCTTCACTGCTCCTTAACCGAAAATCTGTGTTTTAAAATTCCCTTAAGAAGGGTACAAACGGTCACAGCACTTTTGAAGCAAATGAGTGTATAAAACAGTCATAATGGGAAAGCATTATTGCTACGGCATGGTACATATTCACAATAGAGCTACTGCATGATGCATTTCAGTGCCATAAATCAGGCATAAAACCATGAACATATATGGCAGCTGTTTAAAAGACAGTCACCAGAAAGGAAATCACAATAAATAATAATCAAATTAAACTTAGTGACAAAATCCAAATGACAAATTCGTTTTTCTAAGGTATTTTTTTTATTTAACTTTATTAAATAGTATAGAGGAGAGTGGACAGGAAGCAAAGTGGGCCAGGATCAAAAAGGATTGGCTATGACAAAAGTCCTTTTAGACAAGTCATGCCACTCGACCGCCATCTTGGCAACGCCTCCGGGCAGCTATTTGGGACTAACAAGACCAGGCTCCTACCTAAATGAATGGGCAGAGAGTCAGCACTGCACTTTCACTGGTCATCGGGACATAAAAACTGCATGTATAGAAACACCAGTAAAATATGATAAAAATCGCTGAAAAAGTTTGATGACTTTGCCCCAAAATAAGTTTTAAAACACCTTTCCCCCACAGCTTATACTTTTACTACGCATGCGCAAGGGTTCACGACACCAACACGCAAGGTCTCTCGTTCTCTCCCTCTCTGCCGTGCACGCGCTACACGATTTGAAGCACACTCGCTCTAGATTCTGGGAGATTTGATAGGCTTAAATGTTTCCCGGCTTGACTGTTAAAAGCAGACGATTGGCTTTCCAGTGGGAGGGGGCGGGACATGTGCATACAACCGCCATCTTTGGGGTTACGGGTTTTCCCTATATAGTTCTATTGAGGATTGAGGAAGTGGAGGAGTGTCTCTTATATAAATTGTCTCTGCTATGACTTAAAGGGATAGTTTGCCCAAAAGGGAAAATTCTGTCATTAATTAGTCACCCTCATGTCAAAGCTGTTGTGTGAATGCGCATCTGAGATTATTATTTTGTAAATAAAGTGGTAAATTATGGCGGGTTTCGCAAACAAAACTCGCATTGCTTCATAACAATGAGGTTAAACCACTTGAGTCACATGGATTATTTTTATTTTGTCTTTACTACCTTTTATAGGTCTTAAAAGTGATAGTTGCGTAGGCTGTCAGAGATGGAGGACACCTGATCTCTTAGATTTCATTAAAAAAAATCTTCTTTTGTGTCCCCAAGGTGAACGAATGTCTTGCGGGTTGGGAATGACATGAATGTAGTAATTAAATGACAGAATTTTTATTTTTGGGTGAACTAACCCTTTCATGTTTCAATTAAAGACAATATCTTCAATCTGATAGTAAATATACCAGGGATGGCTTAGCATGATTTAAAAACAATATTAAGTGGATTCAAGATCATTTTTTAATATGGCTTGCAGTGTGTAACATGTGGCTGACTAATAGAAGTCATTGTCATTGACAGCTGCTCCGGATGAAGGCTCTTTATTGGCTTAAATCACAGAGTAACAGAACTTGTCTTGCTTGTAGGAACTAATTTAAAGGGCGAGTCCTTCAATGTTCAAAGTTCATTTTGACAAACCAAAAATATGATGCGTGAGATTCTGCATGATCCAGCGTTTGACTTTATGTTCTGAGATAATCAGTAATTAAGTCTTGAACCTACTTCATTTTTAGGTCACAATTTGACATCATAAGCCACAGCCTGCACTTACGGGCTAAACCACAGCTAATCTATGTGACAGATAATGTGTGTGACTCTTTGATACATGGTTCAGGTTTAACAAATGCCAAGAACAAAAGCATGTAATAAAATAACATTCAACAAAGTGGCTTTTTGAGGGAATGAATATCAGTAGCTACAGTCTGAACGATCTAGTAATGAACACATCTAGTTTGCGATTAGTTGTGTAAAAAGCACACAAACATGATTAAAAATGCAAGTATTTTGGTGCGCGAAGGTCAGATTTACTCAATGTCTCTGGCTGTATATTGCTTAGTTCAGGAGTTCTGATTTCATAACTTAAGATCACAAAATCTCACTCAGCATAAAACTTTGCAGCTTCAGTGAGGTCTCACGTTATTTCCTCAAGGACTCTACCCCATCGTTGCTTGCAAATATTTATTTGATATACTGTTTTACTTTAACAAACTTCCCTGAAGAAGACCACAACATTGGTATTTCAAAGCATGTTTTTAACATATGTTTCCATTCCAGATAAATATTTGCACATAACGACAGTGAACGCAACAAATACTATTATTTACACTACATTTATCTTACACACCTGCAACGTCCAGGTGTGCGAGGAGTGTTTATTTAGTTTGCATTTCCTGTAGACTAACATCATTGTGGCATGACCCGTTTCAGGTCAAATATACCCACAGTACCCACCTGTCTGAACTGCTCTTCATAGGTCCAGTCTGCGTGATCCTGCCCATGGAGGGGCCCATGGGATGAATGAGCGGAGTGAGTCAATGCTCGCGGTTCGGTTTCAGAAGCAGGCCGAGCCTTTAGCAGCTGGGAGTGAGGGTGTAAATGGCGGTGGGGTAAGAGAAGGATGCCTCTGCCTGGGGTGACTGCCTCACGGCCCGACGGCAGCCCTTCGTCACCTAGATCGTCATCATAGTCTTCTTCCATCTCACCCTCAAAGTCATCTTCATCCCATTTCTGTTTTCTGAAACACATTAGATGGTGAAATGTTAAGGAGGCAACACATGAGAGATGGTTATAAATTCAGGCAACTGATTAATTTAATGAAACATTGCTATGGGTTCAATGTTCTCCAAATGCACTACAGAAAATAATTTACAGAGAGCTACACATTAAATATATAGTAGGTGCAAAGTAGATTTGTACATTGTCTGAAGATAATATGAGGGATGTTTGTCCAATTTCTTTTTAGCTGGTGTTTTCCCCCAGATATTTGACATTTCGGACTCAAATTTGAATGTTTTTTTTTTTTTTGGGGGGCGGGGGGGGCGGGGGGGGATAGATACAGTGGTGCTCAGAATTAATGGCACCCCTGGTAAAAATGATAAAAAATGGCTATAAAAAATAAATCTGCATCGTTTATCCTTTTGATCTTTCATTCAAAAAATTGGTAAAATTCTAACCTTTCATTGAAGTAAAAGAATAGAAAGTGGGGGGGAAATCACATTATAAAATAAATATTTTTCTCCAAAACACGTTGGCCACAATTATTCATACCCCTAGAATTTTTTATGAATAAAATATCTATGAAGTATATTCCCATTAATATTTACCTTTTTTAGCACACTAGGGTGACTAGGAACATGAAATTGTCCAGCTATGACTTCTTGTGTTACAGGAGTTTAAATATGAGGAAGCACAAAGGCCAAATTCCCTTAATCATACATCACAATGAATAAAACCACAGAACATGGTTCTGATGTGCATCTAAAGATTGTTGAGCATCACAAAATAGAAAGTGGATGTAAGAAAATAGCTAAAGAATTGAAAAATCCCATTTTGACCATCAGGGCAATAATTAAGAAGTTATAATCAACTAAAGATGTTACGATTCTGCCAGGAAGAGGACGTGTGTCTATATTTTCTTAATGGACGGTGAGGATGAAAGTTTGAGTGGCCAAAGACTCTTCAAAGATCACAGATAGAGAATTGCAGAGATTAGTTGAGTCTTGGGGTCAGAAAGCCTATTAAAAAAAATCAAACAACCCCTACATCACCACATGTTGTTTGGGAGGGTTTTAAGAAAAATGCTCCTCGCTCCTCCAAATACAAACTCCAGCATATTCAGTGGTCAGACACGACTGGATCTTCAAACGGCACTGGGTTCTGTGGTCAGATTTAACTAAAAAAAGAGCTTTTTGGCAGCAAACACGCTAGATGGGTTTGGTGCACACAAGGATAAAAAGTGCCCCATGTGTACAATTTAATATACCGTTGGATCTTTAATGTTGTGGGCCTATTTTTCTGCTGGAGGTCCTGGACTTCTTATTCAGATACATGGCATTGTGGATTCTATCAAATACAAACAGATAAAAAATCAAAACCTGACGCCTTCTGCTAGAAATCTTATAATGGGCCGTGGTTGAATCTTCCGTGGTCTTGAATCTCAGGACAGCGATCCAAAACAAACATCAAAATCAACACAAAAATGTGTTAGGGAGCACAAAATGAAGCTTCTGCCATGACCATCCCAGTTCCCTGAGCTGAACCATATAGAAAATGTGTGGCTGAACTGAAGAGAAGAAGCACCAATATGGATCTGGGAATCTGCAGGATCTGGAGAGACTCTGTATGCACGAATGGTCTCTGATCTCTTGTCAGGGGTTCTCCAAACTCATCAGGCATTATATGAGAAAACTCAGAGCTGTTATCTTGGCAAAAGGAGATTGCAAAAAGGTATTTAATAAAAGGGTATGAATAATTGTGGCCAACGTGTTTTGGGGAAAAACATTTATTTTAAATTGTGATTTCCCCCCCACTTTTAAATCTTTTACTTCAATGAAAGGTTAGGATTTTGCCAATTATTTGAATGAAAGATCAAAAGGATAAACGATGCAGATTTATTTTTTATAGCCATTTTTTATCATTTTTACCAGGGGTACCATTAATTCTGAGCACCACTGTAAAAGACAGTTTGCACATGCAACATTTCACATGTAATTAGAAATCTGACTAAAACCATTTTTTTTTTGTCGTAATCTGGATGCTCAGAATAGATTTAAAGTATTTTATTTCCCTCGACCTGACAAACACTATCGGTCAAATGTTTGGAATAATTAAAGTTATTATGTTTTTGAAAGAAGTCTCTTATGCTCACAGAGGCTGCATCTATTTGATTAAAAATACAGTAAAAACAGTAATATTGTGAAATATTATAACAACTCAATTTAAACATAACAGTTTATTATTGTAATATATTTTCACATGCAAGTTATTCCTGTGATGCAAAGCTGAATTTTCAGCATCATTACTCATTGTCTTCAGTGTCACATGACACGATCATTCAGAAATCATTCTTAATTTAAAAAAAAAAAATCCTACTTACCCCAAACTTTTGAATAGTAGTGTATCAGTTTCCACAAAATATGAAGCAGCACAAACATTTCAGCATTATTAAAAATTAGAAATGTTTCTTGAGCATCAAATCAGCATATAAGAATGATTTCTGAAGGATCATGTGACATTGAATACTGGGGTAATGATGCTTTGCATCACAGGAATAAATTACATTAAAAAAAGTTATTTTGATCAAATAAATACAGCCTTGTTGAGTATAAAATACTTAAACATTAAAAAATAACATTATTATTAAACTTTTTATTGGTAGTGTATGTAATGTAAACAACCAGCTCAAGCAGCAGCCAAAAACTCACTTGCATTAATTTGCATGTGACTGCCCACTTACATCTGCTCTTCCTCATCAGACCCCATCATATCTTTGTATTGCTCCTCCACTTCCTCTTCATCATCTTCATCATCTACATCTCCTCCACTGCTGTGTTCAGACATGGGGCTGTCGGCCCTCTGAAGTCCAGCTGCTACAGCGCGCATCGCTGCTAGCGCCGCCATCTGCGCCTGCTCGTGTCAGAGGCAGAGATTGCTTTAAGCTCCTCCCCCATGGGGGCGGGGCTGCGTGATTGCCCCGCCTGCTCCATCAGCAGCTTGGCTCTCTGCTGTCTGTGCAGGTTCTCCATCACCGCCTGCAGCTTCATTGCCTGAGAAACAGGACAAGCTGGGATTCTGGCCCCTTCACTTTCCCCACACACGAAAACAGATGGGACCACTTTTTATAACTTGATGCAGAGGCAGTGCTTCAGAAAACAGGAAGTGTTGGTCTTCTACTCGACAGACACCTGCAGACAGCTAAGGGGAAGATGGTCCCCTACATACAGGGGCCTACCTGAGAGAGAAAATAACAGAGAAATTATAGATTAAAAAAAAAAAGTTTTATATATAACAATATTTGTGTCTTTGCTCTGGGGAAAAACACGGCACATTTTTTTATTATTAATTTGATAAGTGGAACAAGTAGTAAGTAGTAATGACATATGATATATGCATAATGATGTAAATTTCAGACTGTTCCTCGCAGAATATTAGTGTAATTTGAGATTTATTGTCCTTTTTGAATCCTCAGTCCTCATTCACTGAAGATTAAAAAAAGAAACAACTTCTGTGTTCCATGAGAATAAAAGTAATATTTAAACAATATGAGAATGTGTAAATGATTCCTGTAGTGTAAGAATAAAAACACATTACAAAATACACTACTCACTTTTTTTTTTTTACAAAGACTATAAATGCAAAAATATCACTAACATTTATTTATAGTAATTAAGAGCAATATTTACAACATTTTACATGAAAAACTGCATACTCATTCCTTTGAGTGATTACACAAATAGTTGAATCAGAATTCTGAACTGATATAATGACCATG
The DNA here is from genome assembly GCA_036326025.1 of Chrosomus eos. Lineage (NCBI taxonomy): Eukaryota > Metazoa > Chordata > Actinopteri > Cypriniformes > Leuciscidae > Chrosomus > Chrosomus eos. The sequence continues at coordinate 28,645,372 of CM070839.1, forward strand.
GAGCATTTGAAGTGGAAATCAAATAAACTTACCAAGTCTAACGGTGTAACAAGTGTAAATTAGAAATACAGTCTTTAGACTTTTACTCACAGGACATGACACAAGAAGGGACTATGAAACACACAGCCTATTCACAATAATTTTTGGTCTAATTTATCTTGTCCTATAAGGAAATCATCTTTCTCCTCACATTTGCATTTCACTATTTGTCATCAATCATAACCACACCTTAGTCGATTCACTGCACTTCATGAAAAAACATCATGACAGTCAGTGTCAACATGCCATGTGAAGCCTTGTTGATTATATTGGGAGTGTTGGAGTTATCACGTTACGGCGCTCTCTGTGTAAAAGGGGAGTATGACATCAACTTAGTCCCTTGATGTTGGATGTTAAATTTAAAATGAGTCTAAAATTTTGTTTACTCCATTCATTTTATATACCCTCAAACTGTTTCTTAAAACATCTCAAATCCCTTTAGCCTTGTCCATATTGCAGGTCATGCAAGCAGGTTTGAGCTTCCGCAAGAACCAATGAGTTTGTTCTTGTACGTCAACCAAGTACAATTGAGCTTCCATTGACCATGTTTATATGTGAATAAAAGCCTAAATTAATTTGGCCCATCATATAGTGTCTCTACATTGGGTTAAACCGCTTAATTGATTAAACAAAATAAAATTTTATTATGCATTTATGAACTTGCACTTTCAATGGAGGGACAGAAATCGTTGGTCTTGGAGGTTTCATTAAAATGTCTCCATTGTGTGTGTTGAAGATGAATGAAAGTCTAAATGGAGTTTGGAACAACATGAGGGTGAGTGATTGATGAAAGTTTTTATATTTGGGTGAACTATTCTTTTTAAATGATTAGTTCACTTTAAAAAAAACTTTGCTGATAATTTACTCACCCCCATGTCATCCAAGATGTCCATGTCTTTCTTTCTTCAGTCGAAAAGAAATTAAGTGAAAACATTCCAGGATTTTTCTCCATATAATGGACTTCAATGGGACCCAAACGGTTCAAGGTCCAAATGACAGTTTCAGTGCAGCTTCAAAGGGCTTTAAACGATACCAGGCGATGAATAAGGGAAGAAACCATCGGTCATTCAAAAATAAATAAAAAAGTTTTATAAGCACAAATGCTCACCTTGCTCTGTTCTGTGATGACTCTGTTCTGTGAGACCTTTTCAACGTAAATGCGTATTACATGACATCACGAACGCGCATCACAGAACAGAGCAAGGCGAGCATTTGTGCTTATAAAACGTAAACTTTTTTTATTTATTTTTGAAATGAATGATCGTTTCGCTAGATCGATCCATCAATCGCTTATTCATCGTCTGGTATCGTTTAAAGCCATTTGAAGCTGCACTGAAACTGTCATTTGGACCTTGAACCGTTTGGGTCCGATTGAAGTCCATTATATGGAGAAAAATCCTCAAATGTTTTCATCAAAAAACCTTAATTTCTTTTCGACTGAAGAAAGCAAGACATGGACATCTTGGATGACATGGGGGTGAGTAAATTATCAGCAAAAGTTTTTTTTTTAAAGTGAACTAATCCTTTAACTTATTTTAATGATTAACAAAACCTGAATTTGGCACGGAACAGAGTACCCTTAAAAAATTGAGGAAAGAGGAGAGGATTCAGATGGACAGGATTTTGAAGGACTCTGGGAGTTTATGGGTTAACCCACAGAAATGGATGTTGGGCGCTGGCGATTGTGAAGTCTGAGCAAACACAGTGGAGATAAAGGCAGCACTAAGGGTCTAATTCCACACTGATAATGAGTGTCAAGTTGGCCAACATCCAAATTCACCATAGGGGTCTGAAATCCATGCATTTACACCATACATTCAATATATCATCATATTCTAGTCAGCCAGGAGTAAGAAATAGATCAGTCATGATGAAGATAGACAGAGAAAATTGATTATTGTTTTTTCTTTTTGGCATGTAACTGAGTAAAAAGTTCTTCAAACAGATACATACACTTGAGTTTAAAAGGTTAACACTTTAATATCTCTAATAACTGCATATACCAAGTCAGACTGTTCTATACGCGCATTGCAAAGTAATGGAAATGTTCTGGTCTGGTGACACTCTTTACTCTAGCATTGAGATCTCAGGATTAAACATCAGATCAGTTTTGGAGAAGCCACATTAAAACTGCCGCTTGTCAAGCTACAAGTTTCTCATAATATGAAAGGGATTCCATTTCCTTTCTATGCAAAATGTAGTATGTTTTCCTCTGAAATTAATTTCCTTGTACGTTGATGTTACTTAACCACTAACCAAATAATTTACCATTTTAACAAATTAACCTTCTAGGTTTAACATGAATATGTAGCAATTTGGTTAAGAAACCAACACTACTTACCAACACACTACTACGTAATTTCACATCACCAGTGTCAACATTTAAAATTCCAGATGTGCACTGAGAACGAGGCACCTGTTAATCACACAAATCAAACGGGTTATGACTGATTAGTTGTCGCACTGCAGTAAATGAGAAAAAGCACACGCAAATCTCTTTGCTTTCTAAATGCCTATAGTGGAATCTTAAAGGGGATTTTTTTTGTGTGTCATTGATCATTAAACGATTCCCAATGGGTCAAGCTTAATACTCAAGTAGATAGGACATTTACACAGATTGTTTTATGATGAACTAATCTTACAAATAGTTTATTCTGACAACTCTTCTCACTTTTTAAATGTGTCTTGCCTAGATCAACATATAAGCTCAGGTGCCAATAGCTCATTTTGGCTGATAACCTGTACTGGTCCCAAAATCTACCAACACCATTGTCAAAGGATAATAAACATTTTCTGCAGTGGTTGATCAATAGAGTTCCCTTTTAAATTACTGATGATGCAAACAAAACTAGACATCAGGGTGACCAATTTAATGGCAAAATATATGGAAGCATTATACAAATTCACATATCTATGCTGTAACAAGTGAACATATTTACACTATAGTTGGAAACTTAATTCACTGCAGCATAAAACAGAAACCGACTGTGGATTGACTTGACAGTAAACATTTCAGTTAATCAACCATGAAGATGTGACTACCATAAAATACAAAACATTAATGAATGAACAAATTAATATTTAAATCCCAACAACCTACTTGTCTGAAACCCTAAATGTTCTAAATATTTACATAAAATTATGGGGTTTCATAAAGGGAAAGATGTAATTAAAGTAATTTTAGGAGCTTTTGTTGGGCAATGGAAAAACTCTACATAAAATTACAGCAAGAGATCTTGAGAGGCTTGAACCTCAAGCATCGGTTTGATGTCTCTTGAAATGGTATTTCAATGTTTCAGGGAAGGTGAGCCAATCGTGTAACCTCATTACCATCTCTTAAGCGGTTCCCATGACGATGGTGTGTGTAAGGGCTGTGGGCAAATCTGAGGGCAAAAGCGTGGGCCTCCATATACATGAGATTTCCTTCCTCAGAAAATTAAGAGAACAGAAGTGCACATGATTTCACATTCTTGGCCCTGCATTCTTAAGGATATTGTGCCATTGAGAAGACTTGACACACAACAGAAAATTGAGGAGGAGAACAAATGTTTTCCTTAAATAAAATAAGGAAATGTTAGGTACCAAAGTACACAAAGCACTAGTAATCCTAAAAAGTATTGGTTAAAAAAAAAGCAAATAAGAGTGAATATAAAAGCAATGGGCTAAAATGATGGGATCCAAAAGCAATAAATTGCCAGGATGTTTAATAATGAACGCGCATATTGTCTAAAAACAACGTCTTCAACACCTTTTTTCTTCAAGAACAGGATGTAACATAACATACCTTAAGTTTACAGCCTCAAAGGCGCTGATATAATGCAAGAAACCCAATTTGTCTATTTCACAATATAGTACAAAGAACAGAAAACGTGTGTGTCTCTCAACACAACTAGAGGAAGTCTGGAAAACACAGATCAAATGCACTCTGCTGATTTAGAAAACATAGAGAAGGGTACATTTGGTATTCCTGAGAGCATTACCTCAAGGCAACACTATAGCACCAATGATTCCATGAAAAGCAGAATGTGTATTCCGAATCGACAGTCATTCAGGTTTAAAAGGCTTGGCTCAATACTGCTGTCTCACAAACATTAAAACATCAAGCTATAGAAAACAAGCTCTGAATAATAGCATTTCAACAGATATTTCTTTGAATTTCTGTCAGAAGGTTGCCTTAGTGGTTCTCAATCCTGGTCCTGGGGACCCACTGCTCTGCACATTTTATATGTCTCCTTTATCTGACACAGCCAGTTCAGTTCATAGAGCTCTTTCCTAACGAGCTGATGATCTGAATCAGGTGTGTTAAATGTAGGAGACATACAAACTATGCAGAGCTGTGGGTCCCCAGGACCAGGATTGAGAACCACAGGGGGCTTTTACACCTGGCTCGTTTGCTGCAGTCCGAGCCTGAGCGCGTTTGCTCCCGGCGCCCCCCCGCAGCGTTGGTCTGGTTTCACACTCAACTTGATTCTATCGAACCCTGGTGCGATTGCGTGCACATTACGTCATCGCAAACGTGCACGGCGCATGATAGAAAACAGAAACGCGGTCAATATTGTGTTTATTAATTCGCTGCTATTATGCACAGTTGAGGGAACAATACAGGTTTACTGTGTGTGTGTGTCGCATAAGGTGGACTTTTGCTGCTTGCAAACGGACTCTTTTGAGGAGACAGTGGATTTCCAAATTTGTTGCCCTGATTCCACATGCAATGCACAAATACACTGCAGGCTCACTCTTGCTCGTATCCAAGGTAAATAATCAACCCTATTATCCCTTAACAAGTGTTTTATTTAACCCTTTATGACCTGCCATAGAACAATTCCACGAGAGTATATCTTTGTATTTTTACATGCTGTGCTGTCATTCAAAAAACAACGCAACATGGGCATGTTGGAGGCTTGATCTGAACATGTTACATCTCTGGTTTTGTATGCAAAAAGAATGATTGAGCTAGCCATTTGGTTTCAGTTTCTATAGGCTCTTAAACAGACACACGCAAACGGGAGCGTCGGTCTTAGAGGGTTAAAGGTGGGGTAACTGATTCTCTTTTTTGTCCATTTTAAAAAAAATAACTTTTCTATTCTATTCTAAATTCTATTCCTAACCCACTTACAGCCACTGAGTTAAAAGCACTCAAATGAAAATTAAGCAATTTAATCATCTGTGGAACGGGCAGGACTCGAAAAACTCCAGCCAATCATTTCCAAGACCACCTAGATTCATTGGACAGTAAGTTCGTCAATCAAACGGTCGTACCATACCCCCCTCCCCCCAGCGCGCGTGACCCCCTTCGGAATACTCAAAGCTTGTGACGCATGCGCATCTCGTCAGTAAAGCCGGTTCCATGATTAGTAGTAAATCGTCATTACAATCTCTTGCGTATCCGAGTTTTCACTCGTGCATGATTGCGCGCCCATGTACTTTGAATGTATGAAGTCAGGGCCAGCGTTGGAGGAAAGAAGGTAGGACCATTTGAATTGAGTATTTTCAAAATCTGCCGGTCGTTTTCCAAATCAAATACCCCACGTTTAACTGAATACATCACAATTAGCTAAAACGCATGCGCAGGTTACTTTACTTCCTGAACAAGTGCACACCCGAGTTCGTGTTGCTTTCACATTCAAACAAACTGCGGCACGGTTCGGGAGCAACCAAACTCAGACCACCTATTCCAGGTAGTCTTGGGTTCGGTATCCCAGTGCGCACCCGGGTCCCATGACAGCATTCACATTAGCGATTTTTAATGCGAACGGTGCCCCGTTCCGAATTAAACTGCCAGTGTGAAAGCCCCCTCAATCTCCTCGCCAAAATTAGGTTTGTGTCATGTGTCAAAAGGCCAGAATTCTGCATCTTGTACAACATTTAAAAGAGGATAAAAACTATATTCTGTAAACTTCTCAATTCTCATTTTTCTTGACTTTGTTACAACAAACTGCATTGATGGGATTAAAAATACTTTAAAGAAACTAATAATTTGTTGCTTTTATAATCACATGACAAGGAGAACAATATATAAGCCAGGCTGGTCTATTGATTAGCCAATGTTAGTTTGGCTATTATCAACATTGGCTGTTAACAAAAACTATCTTTCCATCAGTTTCAAAATATACCAAAAGAAGAGTGCAAATATTTAAATATTGTAAGGGAATTGAGTATATTGTACATATTAAGTGTTAAAATTTGAGCCGTTTTGTGTCAAGTCTCACTTTAATCAAATTTCATTATCTCGATGCATCAGACAGCAGATATTAAAAAATCTAAAACAAAAAAACAATAGTGGTTGACAATTTTTTTTTATTCTCCAAAACAGCACACAGGCAGTTAACATGAAATACCTGTCCTGAGGTGTGACATGCTAAAAACTATATTATGGAAGCAACTTTTAAGACCTCAAACAACCCATATAATGTGGAATATTTGTAAATTTGGCAGACAATTTTATTCAACAAAACCTGTATTGCATTCAAGCCAAGGTACATATTTTATCAGTTCTAGCTTTCTCCGGGAATCAAACTAATGACCTAGACATTTCTCGTGCCATGCTCAAGAGTTCTTTTTTTACTATAAAAAATTGAAGGAAATGGTTTGCATTTCTGATTGCAGTTCAGCAGTTGTTTAGCCTACAGTTCAACTAGAAAATAACTATGAAAATATTAGTTTCAACACAGCAATTCATTACCAATAGTGTCAAAAGTACCAGTAAAAAAACATAATTAGCTTTGCAAGCTCGCAAATCGTTTCCTAATAACTAACAAAGTATTCCACCATGCAAACAAATAGATGAATTATAGGCAGATTTTTTTTATTATAACGGGAGTTTTCACTCAAGTCTGTGAGCTTGCATAGCTACGGCTGAACTGAAGAGACATCAGCTTCGTTGATTATCAAGGGAGCGGTCTTTTTCTAGGTTTCTCTATAGCTTTGCTTACTTTCTGTACAACCCATTCATAATTTAAAGGGGGGGTGAAATACTCAGTTTCACTCAATCTCATGTTAATCTTGAGTACCTATAGAGTAGTATTGCATCCTTCATATCTCCAAAAAGTCTTTAGTTTTATTATATTTATAAAAGAAAGACAGGCTGTACAGAGTCTTTCCGGAAAAAGCCGAGCGGGTGGAGGCGTGCCGTGTGGGCGGGAGCGCGCGAAGCTTTTGCGTGTGTTGTAAACAGACAGACTTGTGGTTTATGAGGACATGATTTAGTTTTACAATAAACAAACTGACACCTACAGTGGCCAGCTAAACAACTGTATTTAAACACACACACACACACACACACACACACACACACACACACACACACACACACACACACACACACACACACATCGCATGCTCCATCGATACATTAACTGTACGTGATCATGTTGTTTACTTGCTGTGCTTAGCTTACACGCCGATAGTTAACAACACACAGACATTTGAAGCAGTTTTACTCACCGCCTGCGGTTCCGTGAACCTTTATCGTTGGGACTGCTCCATCTTTAAGTATTAGGTGATCTACAAATCGTCGAACTGTGCCTCGTTTATAAAACTATTAGCAGCTACCGCCGAAATGAAGGGAACAAATAAGAACACTTGCGCAACTCCGTTGCTGCTCTGGAAAAACAAAATCCATCCACAGGTCCCTTAACTCTGGGTTCTTTGGAAATTTGTGCAGTGTTGTCTTGCCCTGGCAACCAAAAACACACTTTTTGGTGCCATTTTTTTGATTGCAGCGCAGCAGAGCCCAGCGCTCTGATGGACACTCTCGTACGCTCTAGGCAACAGCTGCGCGCGCCCTTCCGGGAGATGCCTTAAGACCCGTATAAGGAAATTCCGCCCACTCTGACGTCACGTAGGTCCGTATTCGAAAAAAACTTTCCAAAACTTGTGACAAACCGGAAGGAGTATTTTTGGAACAGAAATACTCCATCAAACTTACAACTTCATTTTTGAAACTTTGTCCATGTTTACCATGGTAATCCAACTCTTTAACAGTGTAAAAAACTCACTATGCATGAAACAGCATTTCACCCCCCCTTTAAATAAAAGTATTTCATGCTGCTAAGCAGGGGCAATTAGGGTATGATTAAAAAATATAATATATTGTTTGTAGGCAAGCTACGAGCAATACAGTGGGTTCACTACCTATCAAGTACATCCCTGAATGTTTAATTAAATTCTAATCATTTTAATTAAACAACTAATATTCATTAAGAATATAGACAAACTTTATATTACTGTAATTGTATAGATTGGCAATATGTGGGTAAAAAAAAAATTGTACCCACATTTTTTCAACGTAATATTTTACATATTGCATATTGGATGGTTAAACAACCTGTTCTGGTGATATTGGTGACTTTCCTAGCTCCCCCCAGTGTTCCCAGGCGGAAAACCAACCTTGCAACATGGGGACTAGCTTCCCGCAAAATGAAAATAGGAAGTCTCGTGAGAAGCGAGACGAGAACGAGAACGAGCGAGAAACACGAACTGCTTTACTGGTTGATAATAGAATACAAAATGTACATCCCAATGTTCTATGATAATGTGTATGATGTATTACCCACCTCGGTAGACATAGCTCCGCAAGTAAAGTTAGCCGGCTCTGATAATAACAAATGCACATGAGCAGCGGTAGAACGGGGGAGAAGGGTGCCGCAAGTGAGTTTTTTTTACGATAGCGTTGTGAAATATACGCACCACAGCTGTAGGGGGAGCTTGTGGGGAAAACATGCAACAACAAAAGTGAAAATCAGCGAAGAAGACTATAAGTTGCTGAGTTCTGCTTTAACTCTACATTTGGGTAGTTGACAAATGGCCAAGAAAAAGTACTTTTTTTGGAAAACATAACTTTTTAAGAAAAAATACATATATTTATGGAGTATGAAAACTGCAGTTTCAGAAAATAGTAGTGGTCACTCATTTTGTCAATGAATTCACATCTTTTTTTCACGTTTTCACTCAACAGTACTGTAAACGTGTCCTATGGTGTGACATTTAAAAAGTACAAAGAAATTATATTAAATAACATTAAAAAAAATACTTGAGAGAATTGTTCACATTATAAAACATTTTTTTATGAAAGTGATATTTATTTTACATGAAAGTTCAAATTAAAATCATTTTCACCTTGAATAGATGAACTTGATAAACTTTTCCCTACGAATGTCAATAAAACTTTTTCGCCAACCTTACAAAACTGTTTGAAATTTTACCAATTTAAGAGGAGATATTATTAAAACTCCCCTAATGCCAAACTTGACTCTTTTTTAAAAAGATATTTTAAAATAAGTATATTTTTCTGTTGTTTTATGTTTGTCACACCATAGGACAAAACGTCACACCAAAGGACAAAGATAGTCATTGAATAAAAAGAGTCAAAATATATAGTGTTTATTGTAACAATTATAAAGGAGGACATTTGTTTTTATTTTTCAGCAATATAAACTGCAAAACATATCACACCAAAAGTAACTTTGACACTAATAGATCCATCAATAAGGAAACACTAGCTATGTTTCCATCCACACGTGTTTATCCGCATTAAGTGATATCGAATGAAAAATTTCTTATGGAAACGGTAAAATTCGATTGAATTTCATGAATATCGACTCAAATGAAATGCGTTCGGTCTCATGGGATTTTATCTTGATGGATATACGGCTTATGCGATAAACGCTGATGGAAACGTTATTATGGCGCGATCCATTTTGTTAGTAAAACTTTGTTCTTAAATGTTGGCTTGAATGTTGTGAGAAAATGAATGGAAACGCCTAACATGTCTCAAATCAATTCGATATACCAGTTTGATCACAAAACAGCATGTGACGTCATTACACACAGGTTTATATCCGCTTTAAAGCCGTTGATGGAAACACACTTTCACCAGCTTTATTCACATGAGGTTTTTTACCGAACTTCAGATAATTCCATTGTAAAGTGGATGGAAACTTGGCTTCTGACATGAAAATAAAATCCCTAAAAACCTTGCATAAGTTTAGTTTGTCTCTTCCTTCCTAGTGCTTTAATGTCCAATGTATCCAATTCCCAGAGTGCCTTCTTTTCATAATATCTGTTTGAAATAATGATAGAATATAGATGAACGGATCAACAGAGAAATTAATCTAATGTATACTTAATTATGAACTCATGACCTACTGTGTTTTCCCTTAAAATGTAACCACTTGTCAATTTCTTATAAAACACAATATAGATTATTATTCTGTAATAACAAGCTTATGTAACTATTGTTGAACCTGAACCTCACACAGTTCTATTCTGATACTGAATAATAACCAGTCATTCAGTCACTCATCAAGATCCCTGAATTATTTTAAGATGTATATGGCAACATTTCAGTTTGATTTACTTTCTCCGCCGTTCTCTTAGGATCGCCTCCTTTCTCTGTGGATCCTTTTTAATTCGCTCCCTATACTGTCTGGTCCTCTCTGCACTCATCTCTCCCTCAGTTCTTTCTGTTCAAAAACAAGTTAAGTAGCATTATAAAGTAGTATCACTGTATTTATGTACTTTATATTTGTTTATAGTTGTTACATTATACATTATAGTTGTTTTAGTAACACTTCAGAACATTTTATGTAATGTCCAAAAATGGCAATAAACATTCAAATGTAAGTCATTATTGAATTTAAAATCATCAAAACTGGTAAAAAAAGAATGAAAAGTATGTTAACAAACTTTATCTATTTGTTTTAATAGCTTCTTAAGGAGGTCTTGTCCTATTGTGTGACATCTGTGTCCTATGGTGTGACGGGCCAAAGCGTCACACCAAAGGACATTTCCTGTCACACCAAAGGACATTTGAGCTTTTGTGGCATGTTAATAACCATGCTAATGCTAGCTTAACTGTCATTAGCAATTGGCATGATACATTTGCATAATATTACATAGTCCTGCTGTTAAAAATACAAATTTGAATTAAAAAATTTAATTTAGGGGTGTCACACCAAAGGACAAAAAAACTTAACTTCAGTGGTCTGAAAACATAGTTAAATATTTGAACAATTCTGAGAGAAATACTTACTATGTGCGGCTTCATAGGGGTCTTCAGTCACATGACCTTGAATGGGGTCTTTCAACTAAATTTAGTTGGCCATGATATTGCCCAACATAATATCAGGTTATTGCATAACACCAAAGGACATTTTTTTCTGAGACAAACTTTATGAAATTCCCATACTTTTAGAAATGTATGTATAGGAAAAGTGATGGCCACTTAGTGAAATAGACACTTGCACAAATATGCCGGGAGTGTCCATTAAGATTTTTAAACATTATTTTCTTTATTTATAAAAGTTAATATTTATGAAATAATGTTGTCCCCCGTCACACCATAGGACAATTATGAGATTTGGCTCAAAGTTGTAAAAAAATAAAAAATAACTCTGGAATTAAAATAACTAATTCATGTAAAACAGGAAAATGTTTAACCATTTACAGTATTCTAAATGATGAAAATGTGAAATAAATTATTTTTTATCTTCTGTGACAGTGAAAAAGCCACGTCACGTCAACTACCCATTTGTGCAGTAAAATTGTCTTTAAATCTACATTTATCATTTTCATTCATGGAGATAAATGTGCCATAATTTAAAGGAGGATTTCTGTCATCTGGTAGCCTGACGTTGTCATACTCAGACTTTAGTCAGAATGCGAGTCTGATACTGCTCCATTGGGCTGTGATTATGGGGCGATTTTCAACCGAACCAGGAAAGAAAATACCTCTGCACTCAATTGGATAGACCTACAACCAATCAGAGCAACGGAGTAAATGACGTATGTTGAGCGACGCATAGTTGTCAACATAACTCAACCGCACGCACACTGGAAGAAGATGTGTAAACTATATTTGCCGGTGTTTTAAAAATAATTTACAGATACATGGAAACCATGACCACAGGGATTTCATTGCGCCCCATCTTCTTAGCGACCATCGGGGCCAGCTGATAAATTAAACTTTTGCCATAGGAAAAATTCCCGAAGGAAGGAAGTCAAAAAAATCTTTCTGATCGACAAATGCCTTGATCGCGGTTCTCTGTTCCTCTTTTGAAATTAATGTGATGTCTACATCTTCTATAACAGAAGCGATGGCTGAATCTACACATCTAAATTCTCTAGCGGCAGGCATTCTTTGTTGTAAACTAATTCAACCCAAGCGCTCTTTGGTGACATGGATGATTACGTTACTGTTGATCATCTGTCCATCATCATATAAAGCCCGCCCTGACAATTTGATTGGTCCGAACAGCTTTGGTTCGGGTATACTTGCTTCACAACGAATCAAGTGCAGACCGAACTTCCCCCCTCAAATGTTGTGGGCGGGGCTAAGTTAGGCTGGCATACAGGCTAGTCATCTGGTGGAAAACAATAATACTTTTAACATGGAAATTACCCAGGGGCGTAATTTATGGGGGGGTTGGGGGGGAAATAACCCCCCCAATATTTAAACCATGATCACATGAAAAATATGCAGAACAATTTTTTTGAACTATATTAAACATTACAACCCCCCCAATGTTCAAACCAAATCTACGCCCTTGAAATTACCACTATTACCACTACACTAATTACTAGGGATGGAGAATTAACGATCAACTATCGATTAATCATTAATATTTTTATATTCAAATTCATTATTAATTTAACTTTTTATAAATTAAAAATGCAATAAAAATACAAAAATACAGTGTGTTTTTCCTCGATGAGATCTTTATTACAAGATGATCAACTTGTGGCAGTTAAACTGGACGTTCGGTTAGGCTAAACTTGAAGATATGCGCTGCGGTGCGCTAAAGCAACGGAACCTGCAGCTGCGAGTTGGCTTTCTTAAACAGAGACCCTCGTTTGTTCCCAAATAATAAATAATAAAAATCATGTTAAACAATAAATTAACCAAAAACATCATAATAGTTAGATCTGACAGGTTTTGTCAAAATGTAACTCAAAACTATTGAAGGCACGGAGTCGTGAAAGAGGGTGAGAGAGATTAGCCTACCTAACAATCAATTAGGCTAGCCTACTTAAAGCCTTATAAAAAATAACTAGTAACTCACATACAACTTCTGCACTTTTTGCTGAGAAAAATAAGCATGTTGATGACATGATCTGGGGTCAGACACGACCGCAACTTGGTGACCGCCAAGCCTTGATACTTTCGCCTGGCTCTGCAGCGCGAGTCTCTGCAGACTGCGTGTGCACCTCCCCAAACGGACTCGACGCGCTTGCCTGTGAAACACAGAATACCGTAATTTTTCCAGAATTTTTACGTAATTTTTAGACGTAATTATGTCTAGACGGACGTAATTACGTGCGGATGCGTCGAGTGTTAACAAGGCTTCAGTCCAGCCGCCGAAAACACCCGCTCTGAGGGGACTGACGTTGCCAGGATGCACAGGTATCTCTGCACTAGCATGGCCAGCCCGGAGAACCTTATTCCGTTCACTTTCCACTCACACTACGCAACGCAACCAGCATTAGTTTAATCGATAACAAACTAACGTGATCGACGAAATTCTTAATGATCAATCATCGATTAATCACGGCCATCCCTACTAATTACCACCAGTAGATGGCTGCAGAGGACCACTCATTAGCTCATTTGTCATTTCCACTCCCTTTCCTTTTAGTTCTTTTTGTGTTTTGATTTTGGATTGATTATAAAGTGAATATTATAACAAATTTTAGCCATTTTATTCAAAAGAATGAAGTATAGCTAAAATAGGAAAAGTCACAAAGTCTTTTTAAATGAAAAGGAAAACCATTTAAATGAAAGGAATTTCTTTTCCTTTTTTTATATCCCAGATTTTACACTAGATGGGAAACAGTCTGCATTTATGACAAAGAACTACACAGATATCATAATCTATCAGTAAACGCACACACGTTGTCCTCTCCTTTGACTCTGGCGTTGCAGATAATTATGAATAATGCAGACTAAAATACAGGGGTGAGCCGAGGCAATCACGAATTAGTGTACATATTAAGGAGTTAATAGCACATTTTTAGGGGGCAGGGTGGAAATTTAGGGGGCTAAAGCCTTCCTAAAATCGGCCCAGTGACGCCAAGTACACACTGTAAAGTTTCGGAAGTGCCAGCAGCATTAAAATGCGGGACTGAATCTAAAAATTGCAACGTTTAACATTGTGATCATGATAACCATAGTGACGTAAAAGGACAAAAAAATTCTAAATAGATCTGTAGATGTGTTTCTTTGTTTTTTTTTTACTTTATTACAACTTTTCATTTGACCTTTTGATTGAAATGTTTACTTAATTGATTAAAATTTGAAGGATACATGCTAATGTTCTAATGTATTATTTACTTAATACATGAGTGAACCATGTCATTTTATTTTCAAATAGTTTAATAATAAAAAAAAAAGTTACAATATTTTTTGCTATGGTACCGAAGTTGGTAGAGAGAACCATGAATTTATACTTCAGACAACTTAAATTTTGGTATTGTGTGACAAAACTAGCTATCACATTGGAATGAATGTGTTCCATTTTTATAGGGGACCGATATAGCTTTATGGAAAAGTATGAAAAAGAATATTACAAAAATGAGGCTTTTAGGAACAATAATGAGGAATCAATAATATTATATTACATTAGAAGAGATGGTACAGACACACTATTTTGTAAATTCAAAAAGGTAATTTATTTAAAACAATTACATTTTTATATTTTATAATGTATATATATATAATATATTAAAGTAAAAATAAATAAATAAAACGTTTTTTTTTACATTATTAGATTAAAATAAAAAACAAATCTATCATTAAAGTATCATTAAATTACATCTCATATATTACTATCATTATTTTGCAAGCTGTGACTGAAATCACCGTACAACAACACTGCTCGGGTCTATAGCTGCATTTTGGTAAATTGTCATCTTTGCATTCCAGAATCTTCATGTGAATGTGGTTGTTGTTCTTTAACTCTTTATGACCCCCACCAATAACAGAGCTCAGAGAGAAAGACAGCTTTGTAGACAATACTGCAAATTTTCAACTTTTACTATAAAACATGCATGTGCATGATTTAGAATTCAGGAGGAAGTGGGGGTAGGTTAGAACTGCCAATTTTCTATCAGTATTAGCCTGTAAAGTTTCTGCCTGCAAAGACCTGATGGAAATAAACTGGCAGAACGAGTCAGTTGGTTGGGACTAGGCCTATGATGTGAGTAGAGGGTATGTGTTTTGCTTTGTATTATAACCTAAAAAATCTAGTCTTTTCAGTTAATGACAAAAGTCAAGTCAGAATGATTAATGCTGTAATTCAACAAATTAAGTCTGTTGATGTTGTTTGCGTCCAACTATGATGGCAAACTGCCAGCCTTAATATAGTAGAATTGTTTGTTAACCAAATTTGACAAAAACACTGCAGACCACAGGTTCGAAGAATGCAGTTTCTGTTACAGATACAGAACGTCTCTCTAAACATTGCTCCCGAGTTTCTCTGCAGAAAGAAAACCGAAGATCAGCTGGCTGGGATTCCCTTATGGCACACTCCCAAACAGTGAAATCATCACTTTTTTGGCAGGTGCTTGAGGTGAACAGCAGTGCACCACAGAAACGTTTTAATATGTGGCTTTTGGCAAAGGCACAGTTTGAACCCGAGCCAAGCCACTCAACTGAGTCCACACAACCTCCTCCCAACACTCTGCCTTAAATCTGTTAGATGTGCCTAAACTGTCTATGAAAAGACAAGAGTTCATTGCTTTTGAATACCATTCTGTGGGTGCCTATGAATGCAGCACACAAAGTTCCAAAAAGGAGGATTTGTAGCACACAAAGTATGTGACGCATAT
Organism: Chrosomus eos; assembly: GCA_036326025.1. Lineage (NCBI taxonomy): Eukaryota > Metazoa > Chordata > Actinopteri > Cypriniformes > Leuciscidae > Chrosomus > Chrosomus eos. The sequence goes on from CM070839.1 coordinate 28,661,236, forward strand.
AACGCCAACTTGTTTTCTTACCTCACTGTTTGTTTGTATAGCATTTTTGGTTCAAGGGTGCTTTCTGTTTCACTTGTGTAAAGTGTTGCCCAACAGCCCTGTGCTAAAATGGCCACACCGAGACACGCATATGGATTAATCTAAAAACAGAGCAGTTCCTTCCTTGAGCTGCGACACTAGATATCTGATCCCTCTCAACACTACCTAGTAACACGCTAAGCTGAAACCAGTTTGGTCAGCTCAGAGCAGAGTTTGCCAACCTGAAAACCTGCATAAGATGATGGCTGATATGGTTGCTTCATTGTGATCACAAGTATGACAGGATGCAGGGCCTCATTCCTGTGTGTACCTCATCTTATCGGTTCAAACCCCACACCCAATTATTTCACATACAAACAACCAAAAGACTTACAAAACATCACATATGCAGGTAACCAACACCCCGAAATACATAGAATATGTATGCAGTGCACACAATAGTGACTGATAAGATTTAGTATTTGTTTATTTGCATATAAATGTAACTATGAAGAAAGGTGTGACAAGGAATAACAAAATTTTGAGTTGTATCATGAAATTTCCAACATGTCGTGCGAAACGGAGCCAAACGACTAACAAGTTCCTCTCCTGGTGCCGTCCCTTCTGTTTGTTTTACTGTCATCTTTATAAAACATACCCTTATGTGTGTCATGCAAATATGCAGACAAATAGACTCTTTACGCTATTACAACTGTCTCTAATGTAGCCTAACAGGATGGGTTACGTTTGCTAATGTAGAATCACGTCGTCTGGCTGGCTGGCACAGCAAAAACTGAACCACATTATTAGAAATGCACGAGACATTTGAAATGAAGTGAGAACATCACTTCCTGTGAACAAGTTTAAAACAATACCATCACTTAATAGCCTCAGCGAGTATATATACATCACTGAACACGTCTTTAAAACTAATCCTGTCTCTCAAACCAATACATGAGATTTTTAATAGTGCCTAAAAGCACCCGCCAGCATACAAACAGTATTAGTTATTACAAAGGAAAAATAATAATATATACCGTATAACATGTATAACAGTGTAAGAGACAAGAACACCCTCTTTAAATATTGAAAAGTTTTCCAATTCGTCCAAAGATTGAAATGCAATGCCACAAACAACATACAAACAACTGACTGTAGCATGCACTTTCACTTCTGTTGCACTTTTGAGTGCCCAGATATTGGCAAAAATCCAACACGCACTTCTCCTTTATTAGTCCAGAATCAAATTCTGTGGTTTCATTGGAGTCAACTAGTGTTCTGATGTACAAGGAATTCTTGTCTGGTCCAAGATTAATTATAGAAATTGATATAAATGTAAACATGTGCATTGATGAGTTAATTTTTACAAATGACTATTGACTTCAATAAAATATATTCCCTCTAATCATCTATAGTGGATAAATTAAATATCTTATTCAGCTGCTCTTGCAAATATATATATATAAAAAAAAATCTGACTGTGCACAAGTGTGTGTAGAGTTTAAGTACAGTGCGTGATGAAGCCACATGTAGTCTACACACGCAAATGGGCTTTTCTGCTTGTGGAACAGAAATCTAATTAAGGCGGAAGAAAACTGCTCTGTGCAGATATAAAGAGCTTATTAGAAATGGACAGAAAGAAATCAAATCAGTCTTAACCCAGCTTTGAGAGGCGTATATGCAATAAACAAACAAAACAAAAAAACAATGAGAGACCTAAATCTATTATTGCATACTGAGACAATGCACAATTCAGATACAAGTCAACCTCACCCATATTATAAAAAGTGAACAAATATAGCCTAAGTAGGTTATATATGATCCAAAATACATTATATTTCATAAATCAGTAAGAGTTAAACAATAACGGATTCAATATTCTTTATATATTAGACACTTTTCCTGATATAAATTATTTACAATCAGTTCTATTGATAAATGGCTCAAGTTGATGGGTTTCTAAAAGCAGCCAGCTATTTTACTACTGTGTGCTCTAGCATTTCCTTTTGTCATTTATTGTTATTGCATAATTATTCAACCTTAAAGACATAATTCTGAAGTGAACAAAGTGTCACATTTTATATATTTAGACATAACCTTAAAAAACACTTTTAGAATGTAAAACAACTTTAGAATGGAATAGAAGGGGATTAATATTAATCATTGATATTACTTATTATAACAACAAATAATTCACAACGAATATTACGGTTTCTAATTACCAGTCTAATGATTTTATGTATAATTGTGTGTCAACATTAAAGCAGAAATACAAACAATAATATCAGATTCAATGATCAGGCACTTAAGAATTAAAAATAGACAATTAATGTTTGTCTTGTATAATATTGTTCAGAGCATATGAACCAATTCTGTTTATAAAACTATTTGCTTTGCCTTTAAAGGCACATTTTAATTAAAAATAATCAATATACTATTTCCACATCCAAAACATCAGATAATCGACTCAGATAAAAAAAAAAAAATAATTAAACCATTACTTTCCTCATCAAAACTGTATCCAAAAAGTTATAAATTAAATAAATAAATACAAATAGGGGGATTTACACTCATTTGCATGTATAAATCTCGTGTCTTGTCTGGTGGCAGTTACTGTATGTGTTTGTTTCGTGTGTTTATTCTGATGGCAGTATACACTACAATCACCACTCTCATTACTACCAAAAAACACATAAACAGATGAGCTTTAAACAGCAAAAAACATTAAACGTTCTAAAGTGTGATTATATGCCAGAGAGGTACTGTAATTCCCATATAGTCAACACAAACAGGAAAATGTGGATGTGTGATGAGAGGAAAAAAGACACTTCACTTACCAGTTTAACTTCCGTTTAGTTTTTTTCTTGGGAAGCGGAAGGAACATTCCTGATTTGCCCGTAAAAACAACACGCTCGCGACGCTCTCTTATATTTAATCACAGTCACGAACACACGAGAGCGCATAGAAACATTATGGACTGTGCCCTTTCTAATCACCTCTCTCTTCCTCGTTTGATTTCGATATAGAGGTTAATTTGGCAGTAACATAATATGTGCGTCTAATCTGAGGCGGTGCCCCGCGGTCGGAGAGTCAAACCATTGGTTGACAAACAGCAATCAGATGCAAATTCCAAACCTCTGAATCAATGGGGCTGCCTTCCCCCACTCTATAGGAAACATCTACAAATGACTCAACACAATGACCTTTGCGCCAAAGATTTGTGTTTGGGCCTGGTGATATTTGTGTTGATGTCCGAAACCCACTTAGAAACGCAGACCCTTTAACCCCCCGTCCGTCTTTCTCTGTATGAGGTGTATATGTATAAATATACACATATATGTACGCTATATGGTGCTATCTAAACCTTTTGGCGACGTTCCCTGCCAGGGGCCCTTCCCTTTTATCGCAGGCACCAATAATGTCTATCTGCTGCTGGAGTTCTCATGCAAACATATAGCCTACGCTGTATCCGCGATAATCCTTGATAAACAGCCTACACGGTTGCCAAGACCAAAATACTAGTATGATCGAATGGAAAGCATAATGAATATTTACGCATTAGTATTCATAAACACTCTTATGTGTAATAATTCTCTTAAAAATGCACCAAAGACACAAGTCAGATAAAACACACATGTAGCCTATAATTTAGGGTAGGCCTATTATCTGAAATGATCCGATCAACTGATAGAAATATCATGTGTATCAAGTGGCTACAAGCCATTTCTGAGAACCGATATATGCACGCCTCAGATTAAAGTGCAGAAACTTTTGCACAGTATATTGTTTCCACCTACTGGCCAGAACGAGTATTGCATTTTCTGGACATAGGAGTCAATTCAATAGACATATTGTAACTTGCATTGCAAGATATCAAACCGTGGCATGCAGGCACACTTTTTTTTATCAAATAAAAATATTTCACAAAATAACAAAACAATAGACATAATACTGTACATAATGTATACAGCATGTTATATACTTTATAGAGAAGATATTATAAAGACAATAAATTACGTGTGTGTGTGTGTGTGTGTGTGAGAGAGAGAGAGAGAGAGAGAGAGAGAGAGAGAGAGAGAGAGAGAGGAGAGAGAGAGAGAGAGAGAGAGAGAGAGAGAGAGAGAGAGAGAGAGAGAGAGAGAGAGAGAGAGAATAGACGTAAAGGACTAAATTCGTTAAGAGCTCGCTCAAGTACTGGGGAGCTAACCATTTAGTGCTTTGTAAGTGATCATATATATATATTATTATAATAATATATATATATATATATATATATTATATATATATATATATATATATATATATATATATATATATATATTTTTTTTTTTTTTTTTTTTTTTTTAATAGGGTTTATAGGGAGCCAATGCAGTGTTGACAGAACCGGGCTAATATGGTCATACTTCCTGGTTCTGGTAAGAACTCTAGCTGCTGTGTTTTGGACCAGCTGTAGTTTGTTTATTAAGCGAACAGGGCAACTACCCATAATAGCATTACAATAATCTAGCCTTGATGTCAACGCATGATCTTACTGTTCCGCATTTGTCATTGAGAGCATATCATGTAATTTGGATAAAAAACTAGGTTATAAATTCTAGGTTATTATGTGAGGAAGTTTTTTGTCCAATAATTAGAATCTCTGTTTTTTTCAGAATGAAGTAGTAGGAAATTACTAGTCATCCAGTTTTTTATATCAGATATGCATTCCGTTAATTTTGTGAATTGGTAGTTTCGTCAGGGCGTGAAGAAATATAGAGCTGAGTATCATCAGCATAACAGTGAAAACTAATGCCTTGATAGGACAAAAGCTTTTCTTCAGAGAAAAGCTTTAGATCCTTTAGTCAGATGCCACATGGTTTGATATTCCGAATGTAATTAACCATTAAAAAAACTGGATCCTTACATAAAGTGAAGAAACTTAATTTTTTTTATTCTAAATTTAATTAAATCAGATATTGAATCAAATATGGACAGAGAAAGTTCATATACTGATATTGAAAATAAAAACATGTACACTTAATATGTAAAAAATTGTTGAAGCTGCAGATTTCAAAATAAAGATTAGACCTCAAAAGTTTTAGAAAAGCCTTATTTATACCGTTATACGGGTATAAACTCATTGCACATCAGACAACCATAACCATGACAAACAAATTATTTTGATTATCTTCTTCGTCCTAGTGGTTGTCCCGCGCAGGTGCAGGGTCCGCTTTTTGGCAGGCTGCTCTCCATTTATTCCGGTCCGTAGTGTCCTCCGGGGCGACTTGCACGTCCTTCATATCTTGCTTGATCCAGTCCATCCATCTCATCTTTGGGCGGCCACGTGGCCGGTTACCGGGTCGGTCAAGGCGCATAGCTGTCTTTGCCACTGAGTTCTCATGGCTGCGTGTTACATGGCCGTACCAGCGGAGACGGGCCTCAAGCATCTTCTCCGTAATCGGCGCTATACCCATCTGCTTCCTGACATCGATGTTCATGACGTGATCTAGCCTTGTCAGCCCGAGTGACCAGCGGAGCATACGCATTTCCATGGCGTGTAGAAGTTGGCCATGTTTGGCAGTCGTTGGCCAACATTCGGCTCCATACAGGGCTACGGGGCGTACAATGGTCTTATAGATTTTGGACTTTAGGCGGATGGGCATTCGGCGATCGCATAGCGCTCCCGTGACTTGGCGCCACTTTGACCAGGCGGCACTCACACGTGCGCGGACATCTGGGAGGGTGTCACCGTTCGATGAGAGTATTGATCCGAGGTACTTGAAGTGTTGAACTTTCTTTAGATCCGTTCCGTCTATGCCAATGGTACCATCAGTCTGAGGGCCACACTCCAGGTACTCCGTCTTGGCGAGGTTGATTCACAATCCATTTCCATCCAGGCGATCTTTCCACTGCTGCCCTTGGTCTTGAAGGTCTTGCCGCTCCCTGTCGGCGAGGAACACATCATCAGCATAGAGTAAGGACCATGGATGGGGCGTCTGGAGGTCCCGTGTCACTGTGTCCATGCATGTGATGAAAAGCAAGGGCGAAAGGGCCGATCCTTGGTGGACTCCTACGTTGATGTTGAAAGGAGATGATATCCCAGCTGTGCATCGAACCACGCTCCTAACGTCTTGGTATAAGAGTTGCACCCAGCTGATGTAGGTTTCGGGTACATGGTGACGTCGGAGAGAGGCCCAGATGAGATCATGGGGAACGCGGTCGAAAGCCTTCTCCAGATCCAGGAAGACCATGTGGACTAGCTTGTTCTTTTCCCGGTGTTTCACCATCAGGAGGCGGGCAGCGTGGGTGGCATCTGTGGTCCCACGTCCTTTGATGAAGCCACATTGATTTGGACTGATTTTAATAATGCTGCGAAGGCGGCTGTCCAGGATGCGTTCAAAAATCTTCAAGGAGTGGGATAGGAGTCGAATCGGCCGATAGTTCTTGCATTCAGCAACGTCCCCCTTGCCCTTCCAGATCGGCACCGTGGTGCTGATCGTCCAAATGTGCAGGACTTTGCCCTCAATAATGATCTTGTTGAATAAGGTGGAAAGGACCTCGGCTCTTCTGTGCCCCATCAACTTCCAGGCTTCAGCAGGGATGTCGTCTGGGCCGGTGGCTTTCCCATTCTTCATCCTCTTCACGGCCTTCATGACTTCAGAGACGGTAACTGGCGGTACAGGTCCAGGGTTGGGATCCAAGATGTGGATAGGCGGATGCGGGAACTCTTCGTTTGAGATGGCTGCAAAGTACTCGCTCCAGTGGGTGAGGATGGCACACGGGTCTCGCAGGGTTTGCCCATCGGCGTTCTTGATGTGCATGACTCGACCAATGGCTTGGGTCGCTTGGTGGCGGGAGTTGGCAATGCGGTAAATCATCTTTTCTCCCTCAGGTGTGCCTAGCCGCTCGTAAAGATTGTCATAGTGCACGGCTTTCGCCTTGGCCACTGCCCGTTTTTGCGGCTGATTTGAGTGTCTGATAGTGTTGGAGATCATCGTCCAGCCGTGTGCGGTGCCAGGTTATGAACGCCATTTTCTTGGCCTTGGTTGCCTCTTGGACGTCCTCAGTCCACCACCATACTTGCTTGTCCATAAATCGCTGCCCTGGCTTCGTCGAGCCAAGCGCACCGGTGGCAGCATCAAGAATGCTGGAGGAGATATCGTCCCAGATTTTTTCAACTGGTTGGTCGAAATTGAAGTCTAGTGCTTGGAGGGCCATCGCAAGCTGCTGCTTTTGTTCGTTCAATTTCCACCACTTGACCCGCTCAGGCCCAGTGATTCACGGTCTCGGTTGCCGCTGCAAATTAAGTTGGAAGTCGAGGACAAGTGGCCAGTGTTGGGGGACGATATTCTCTGAGGGGGATCACCTTGGCATCAAGTGCCAGTTTCAGGTCACCGCATCGGATCATCCAGTAGTCGATCTGGGTTCTGTGGCCGCCACTGGTGTAGGTGGCCAGGTGGCTTGATCTCTTTTTGAAGAAGGTGTTGACGACGACGAGGTCATGAGCTTCAGCGCAATCCAAGATGCGGGCTCCCTTGTCGTTGCGTGTACCTAGCCCCTGTCCTCCATGGACTTGATCGTATCCTCCACGATCTTCGCCAACATGGCCGTTTAGGTCTCCTCCGACCAGGATGTATTCGTCTGTGGCGATTATCTGTAGGTGAGCACTGAGGTTTTCCCAAAACTCATCCTTCTCTTGATCGGTAAAGCCGACTTGAGGGGCGTAGCATGAGATGACTCTGAGGGTGGTTGGGCCGGAAAAAATCTTGATCGAGATTAGGCGGTCAGAGATGTTGTTGACTTCGACTATGCTGTCTCGTAGATGTTGGCAGACGACAACGCCTACTACATTTCGGCTCGACGTGACACTATGATAGATGAGTTTGTACCCTTCTCCAATGTCTCTTGCCTTGCTCCCCTTCCACTTGGTCTCTTGGATACATGCGATGTCGATGCGTCTGGTCTTAAGAGTATCAGCCAATTCACGGCTACGGCCGGTGAGGGTGCCGATGCTAAGTGTGGCTAGTCGGATTCAGTGGACTATCTTCTTTGGCCTGCCCCGTCCTTGAGCAGGTAGTCCTTGTCCATTTCTCACACCCTCCGGGCGTTGATGACGCCCGTCGCCTAGGGGGAACGCCCTAGCTTGATCGGTTTCTTGGTTTGCTGCTGCCATTTGATGCGACCAAAGAGACCCAGCCGATGTGTCGCCTCATCTGTCGCTGGGACCAGAGCCACCGTTTGCCGAGTCCCCGGTGGTACTCGTTTCCAGCCGACGCCACGAGGAGGAGGTGGTTGGCTTTTGACGGCCTTGTCCGTCAAATTATTTTGATTATGAGTGGGAGAAATAAAGAGTGGCTAGGAGACATAGACATCTCAGTATTGGTTTGTCTGTTTGGATGATGGGCAGCAGCCACTCGTGATCTAAACAAAGACTGGAAGGTTTTCCAGAAAGCCAAGGAGAAATTTGTGCCCATAAAGGCACAAACTATAGAGGTTGATGCAAGAGTTGGTGTGTAAGATTTAGTGGGCCCAGATCTTTAGTTTGTATGTGGAATAGTTTAGCTGGAAGCCTGGACTGATCTAACTGACCCTTCGCAAAGACCCGCCCTCCTTAGTTACTGTCGCTATGTTCCAACAAGCTACGCCGCTCTCACGCTCTCACCATGTTCTCACACAGTGAAAAATACATCGCGGAGCAGAGAGGAGACTGACAACACGCAGACAGACAGGACAGACCAGGTTACTTTTCGGTTACTTTTGATATTAAGCATATTAAACAAAGTCTCACCTTTCAAATATGGTCATTTTTTTAAAGAAATTGAAACAATAAATACCGTTTTGTGGCTCTTTAATGTGCCGTGACAGATCGCTGCAGAGCATCAGTTAAAGCTGCTCGTGATCCGATCATCTCTTCCTTCTAGTTAATTTATAGCATCAAATAAACATGAATTAACATAAGAAGGAATGTTGTTTTAACCACGGAAAGGCGCCAGTATATTCAGTTTTTCAAGTTCAAATCCTCCCATGTTAATCTACTATCTCTCCTGACTGCTTTGTCGAACAAAATGGCGGATGGCGAAGTATGATTGGTCAGAACACCTGTCAATCAAGCTCCACGCGAAGGGTCAATTAGTACCGACTTGGTACCGAAGTACCGGGTCTTTGACAACACTCATAAACGTTGTCTGCACTGTTTCTTACCTTGCTCTATGTTGACTTTACTAACGTTAGTTCCAGCTTCACCGTCACCACCTGTTTTAAAACATATAGGACATCTCGAAGGCCTCTATTTTCTTCTTCTCTTTTCTTTTCTGAGCACCAGACTAGTGCTGACTGGACATTTTGAGCGTAATGTTAGCCTACTGGACTTCAAATCAAATGACAACATCAAATTTTGATCAGTGGCCAAACCATTTTTGTTTTGGGGGTGGGGGGGGTTCTTGACCACTATTTCAAGGACAATTAGGAAGAAAACAAATAAAAAGCTATTTTATTTATTTTTGAACAATTATTCCATAATTTAATGAGGACCCAGTTCGAAGACAGAGACAGACAGATCTACGAATACGAGAACAAAAGGAAGAAAGTAAAGCAATGCAAAAAGATAAGGCGAAAGAAAAGGGACCTTACAGGAACAAGCTCACACACCAAGCGCAAAACAGTGGTATTTGGAGAAGCAGCATCAAGATATTTGTCATTTTGCACTATTAACAGTATTATTAATTTATTATTATTACTTATGTTGTCCATGAAACTTATATTGTCCCAAAAAAATATATATTCCGTTCTCAATAAATAATGTTAAGCCATATCAAGTTGTTTCAAGCATTTATTTCAAAGAAATAAAAAAAGTAATGAACAAGGCACTCAAACAACACTTTTGCACATGTTCGTTAAGGCACAGCAAACAGTGACAATCTTATCAAACCAGCAAACCAACCAAGCATTCCGGCGTCTCCTCGTCAGGTCAGAGACTTGCTCTCCCTGATTCTGTGTCCGTTTTGGTAACCTAAAAAACTATATTCCATTGTTCCTATGTTTTCCATATGTATCGTGTGAGGTACTGGAGCAGTTTTTAACGCAGCAGTGACTTCCAGGCATGGTAAAACAGTGCGGAATGTCGAGAATCTCCTCTACTACCGAGTTAACAACACACGTAAACAATCATGTTTTGCCACGGGAATCCTACCAACATGGTGGAAAGGGGAGGGGCTCTGTACCATGACGACAACTCCTCATTCTCAATAAGCGGAGGTGATATGGGAAGTCTTTTAACGCAGCGCGATAGTGTACTTTTTGAGATATATATTTTTTTTCTCATGACTCGTGAGTATGTCGTTTACATCATTAATTTGTTGGAAACGCATAAATGTTCGACTCGTCGGAGTCGGGCTTTATTAACAGCACAAATAAACAGCATTGCCATAGAGATTCTTTGCAAGTGGCTCTTTCCTTTACATTGGATATGCGGAGAACTTGGTGATAAGTGCTGTCTGTCGTGCCATTCGCAAAGTTTACCTGGCGCTCAAGCAGGTTTTAGGGGGTTTCCAAGCCACTTTAGACCCAGTTTTTTTTTTCAACGCAGGTAGGCCTAACGTTACATTATAATTTTTAATGTCGATCATGCAATCATTACCATGATGATTAATATGACTTTCAGTACAGTATGTCCCTCAGGCTTCCCTAATGTGATTGGTGCCATAGACTGCACACGTGTTCCCATCAAGGCCAGAATGAAGGGGATTTTGTGAAGAGAAAGGGGGATCACAATGTAAATGTGCAGCTAAGTAACTATTACGATTCTTAATAGACCCTTTTACAGCCCACGTGATCAAAGAGTTGCGCGCGCATTATGGCAATGGAAGTGGTGTTATTTCCCACTGGCTCTAACGTGTTAGCAACTCCGAAAGTTTATCAAGTTTATCAAGTTTAACAGTTTCCCAGCATCAAAATATCTGGTTGTTGCGTTTACGGTTGCACTAATCGATATTCCACCAAGGGGCTTAAGTTGTGGCTGCAGGCGATTAAACGTGTTGATTGGAGCGAGGATATAATAAAAAAATGCTCGCGTCTGCAGCTCCCATGGGCTGATTCTCGCCATACTTCCGTTGCCGATATGCGCGCGCATACGTTGCCACGTCATCATTGTGTACAAACAGTAAAAGGGTCTATATTCCAGACTAGTAGCCTAATATTACATCAAATTTAAAAAAAGGCAGTTGACAGACTAAAATCTCTTAGATGGTGTGTGACTGTTCCATATCACAAATGTGGAAGCACAGTGATTCACATTTATGCACATATTTGAACGTGGTAAGGAAAATATTAAAGTAACACCAGGTAACTTTTAACTTTTGCTCTCGGGGTCCCCCCCTACAGTTGGGAAACAGTATTGTCCTCTACTACTGTCGTAAACTGTCATCCTACATGCACGTGCATTTGCGTACTCTAGCACACACACGCAAGGTCTCTCGCTCTCTCTCCCTCTCTGTTGTGCGCGTATTCAACGAAACCTATAATATATATATATATATATATATATATTATATATATAATTAACGATGAAATACGGGACAAAACATGATTTTTTCATAATAAGTCGGGACACTAAAATTAGAGTTGAGTTGAAATACGGGACTGTCCCGGGAAAAACAGGACGTCTGGCCAGGTCACCCTACCTAGTATGCAATCAATATACTTACTAGTACAAAAGCATGACAGACAAGTCCGCATCGGTCGGGCACCCCTCCTCCTCCTTCAGCTCACGCCAGAGAGAAAACGCTGGCCCAATGTTGATCCTTGTTCTGCCTTTAACGCGATCACTTTCTCTTTTTCTCTTTTTGCTTTGCTCCGATAAAACCTTTGCTTTCTTGTTTTTCTGTGCTGCTTCGGCCAGGACTATAACATTTGGCTCGCACGTCCGATGTTAAGGAAGTGGGGGTGGTGGTGGAAGTGACGTATATGCCGTAAAGCAGTCGAATTTTGTAGTTCTCTTTGTTCGCCGGTTACTACCCGAACCCCGAAGTTTAAAAGTACGATTAAAAACGCTACAGATCCCGTCAGGCTATGGCAGACTTGTCATTCAACCTATTGTAAGTCGATGTACCATCACAAGAGACTTGGAAATATATTATGAAGGTTGAAAAGTTACCTGGTGCTGCTTTAATATCAAGCTCACTGTATTACATACACTCCAGTTACAATGCAGCTCTAGGACAAGTGCAATGCAATGAACTTTGGCCAACTAAAGGGGAGATTTCAGTATCTGAAAAGTCTGAGGGTTGCACCTGACAGGACCTGTGACATTGCATGTGTCATATTACACAACATTGCCACCATCAGAAAAAAATATAAAACATTTCATTAAAAGACGAGACTAATTTTCTTAGTTCTTTGAATTTTATTTCAATTGTTCTTTGTAAAGAAAAGCCAGTGATCAAGTCATATTTTGCCTGCAATAAGAGATACTATGCAAGGTCAGCAATAGTTCTGTGTTGTAATGATATGATAAGATCCCCAGGACACAAGAGGGCGCTGTTGTATAATAAATGTTCACAGACTAGTAGTTGCTGTATAGGATGTTATTGTTTCATTAAAGCATTACAGTCTAACACTCAATGGAGTAAGTCGCATTCTCATTACATGGTGTCAGAACGGACAAATCTTCGCCAAAATGGAAGCACTAAAAGCACCAGACCCCTTGAGATTGGAAGGAAATATCGCAGACAATTGGAAGAAATGGAAACAAAAGTTCGAACTTTACATGACCGCTACAGGCATTGACGGAAAAGCTCAAAAAATACAAAGCAGCACGCTACTCCACGTCATTGGGGATGATGCCCTTGAAATTTACAACACCTTCGAATTCACGCAGCAGGAGGACAAAATAAAGCTCAAGGTATTACTGGAGAAATTTGAGGAACATTTTACCCCACACAGAAATGTAACGTTTGAGAGACATGTGTTCAACACCCGTGTTCAGGCCCCCGGTGAGAACATAGACCAATTTGTTACTGACTTAAGAACAAAGGCAAGGTCATGTGAATACGGACAGTTATGTGACAGTCTAATAAAAGACCGAATAGTCGTGGGAATAAGGGATGACCAAATAAGAGCCAAGTTGTTGAGAACAATGGATTTAGATCTACCCAAGGCTGTGTCTATATGCCGCGCTGCAGAGGCGAGCCGCATTCAAATGGACAAATTGCAAACCACACAAGCCGAGTGCGTCGTAAATGAAATCAAAAGGGAGCGTGCGAAAGAATTTCAAACGTCATTTCGCACGTCACGCAGGCAAAACATGAAACAGGACTGTAAATACTGTGGCAGAGACCACCAGAGGGGGAAATGTCCCGCCTATGGAGAAAAATGCAAAAAATGCGGAAAAATGAATCATTTTTCAAGCAAGTGCATGTCCAAAGCATTGTCATATGCAACAAAAAAACCAGTACACAGGGTAGAAGAACAGTCTGACTCAGATTCAGAAGAAATGTTTATTGACATGGTAAAATCAAACAATGGTGAAGACTGGAAAGTCGACCTCATAATAAATGACAGGAAAATAAAATTTAAAATTGACACAGGCGCTCAATGCAATATCATACCAGAATCAATCCACAGACAGACTCGTGCACAACTTGTGAAGTCTAAAGCAAAGTTAGTGACATATGGAGGGCAATGTTTAAAGCCAATAGGAAAATGCCTGTTGCTGACAGAGTACAAAAAAAAATTCCATCACGTCGAATTCCAAGTTTTAAATCAGAGTGCAACACCACTACTTGGACTAAAAACCTGCTTACGCCTTGGCCTCATAAAACGCATCAGTGAGGTAAAGACATGGCAAAGTCAAGATATTAAGGAGAAGTATGCAGACGTGTTCGATGGCCTGGGCTGTGTGGAAGGAGAACAGCACATCAAGATCAGAGCGGACGCACAACCGATCATCCATGCTCCAAGGAAGGTCCCCGTGGGTTTGAGAGACAAAATAAAGGCAGAACTGAGAAGAATGGAAAACCTGGACGTCATTGAAAAAGTAACAGAACCCAGGCAGTGGTTGAGCAGCATGGTCACGGTATGGAAACCAGAAAAACAGAAGATCCGGATATGCATGGACCCAAAGGACTTGAACGCCGCTATTGAAAGGGAACACTACCCCATGAGGACGATCGAAGAAGTGATGGCTCGGATGACAGGAGCTAAAGTGTTCAGCACATTAGATGCTCAATGTGGATATTGGCAGGTCAAGTTGGATAAAGAAAGCTCAGCGCTGTGCACTTTTAACACCCCCTTCGGTCGCTACGCATACAAAAGGCTACCCTTTGGAATAAATACAGCTGGAGAAATATTTCAAAGACTCATGACAGAAATGTTTGAGGACATGGAGGGAGTAGAGGTAATCGTTGATGACATCCTCGTATGGGGAGAAAACGAAGAGCAGCACAACCAGAGGTTGAAAAGGGGGTTGGAGCGAGTGAGAGAAAAGAACATAAAACTCAACTCAGAAAAATGCACATTCACTACACAAGAAGTCAAATACATGGGGCACATCCTAACAGCTGACGGACTAAAGCCAGACCCCAAGAAAGTAGAGGCAGTCACGAAAATGCAAAAACCCACTAACAAGACTGAGTTACAGATATATTTAGGGATGGTAACATACTTAGGGAAGTTCATACCGCAGCTATCTACCGTAACTGCCCCACTCCGAATCCTGTTAGAGAAGACCACAGAATGGAGCTGGATGGAGGAACAAGACAAGAGTTTTGAGAAGCTGCAAAAGATGGTCACAGAAGCTCCAGTACTAAAGTACTATGATGCAGCAAAACCAGTCAAACTGAGCACAGACGCTTCTAGTTGTGGAATAGGAGCTGTACTTTTCCAAGATGAGTGTCCCATAGCTTACGCATCAAAGGCCTTTACAGACACACAAAAAAGATATGCACAAATAGAAAAGGAGTTGGCCGCCATCATGTTTGGATGCGACAAGTTCTACCAATATCTGTTCGGACGGGCGTTTGAAGTTGAAACAGACCACAAACCGTTGGAAACCATAATGAAAAAACCCTTGGCCGAGACCCCACTAAGACTCCAGAAAATGCTCCTCAGGCTCCAGAAATACAATATGACAGTGAAATACAAAAAAGGAAAAGAACTTTACGTGGCTGATGCCCTGAGCAGGAACTTTTTAAAGAACACAGATGAAAATGAAAACAAGGATGATGTCCAAGTGTGTGCAGTGATGTGTTTACCCATAGCAGATAGCACCCGCCAGAGTACAGGAAATACTCACAGAAACAGAGAAGGATCCAACCCTCACAGCAGTAAAAAAGTTCATCCTCCAGGGCTGGCCAGATAAAAGATCAGAAACACCAGACGAGGCCAAAGTGTACTGGGACTACAAGAGTGAAATGACAGTAGAAGATGGGCTGATATTCAAAGGCAACAAACTAGTAATACCAAGCACTCTGAGAAGGATGATGCTAAAAAAAGTGCACTCCAGCCACCAAGCAATCGAAAAAAACGAGGAGACTAGCAAGGGATGTCATATTCTGGCCGGGGATGCAAGCCCAGATAGCTGACACAGTCTCAAGATGTACCATATGCAACACCTACAGAAGACAGAACAGAAAGAAGCCCATGATTGGGCATGACATACCGGAAAGGCCATGGCAAAAAGTAGCTACTGATATTTTCGAACTCGATGGAGAACACTACCTTGTCTTGGTGGACTACTATTCGAACTTCGTCGAAGTAAGCAAACTAAACACCATAACAAGCCAGGCAGCAGTGGTGGAAAGTAACTAATTACAAATACTTTCGTTACAGTACTTGAGTAGATTTTTTGATTTTTTCTACTTTCTTGAGTATAATTAAATTGTGGTACTTTTACTCTTACTTGAGTAAAATAAAAAATAAAGTATTCAACTTCTCTACATTTATTTTTCATAAAAAGTACAAAGTACTTTGACAAAGGTGCCGACGGAGCAACAGGGCAAGCTGACATTTGACAGACACTTTTCAAACTACTGCGTGGAGCCCTGCGGTTCAGCCAATAACAGACAGAACTGAAACAGTTCAGCCAATAACAGACAGGTCTGACTCGGGTGCAAAACCAATCAAAACTTTCAGTTCGGCTGGGGGGCGGGGCGTTCAAACCGCGCTTTGACATTCAATCACTGGCGCTCGTGTTTTGAATCAGTAGCGCTAACGTTTCAATATTTCAGTGAATGTATGTAAGTGAGTATTCTGCTCATATTTAATTATGGCAACTACTGAAATGGGTCATACCATTGATAATACCAGAGCACTGAGCAGTTAAAGGCTGAAGTAAATAAAAAAGCTCGGCTCATAACATGGACGCAGTTATTGCATGGACGGAGCAAGATAAATGTAAGTGGCGTAGCACCAAATTTTGGGCCCTGGGTACAAACCATCTTGCGGGGCCCCCGTACCAAATACCATAGTGATACCAATGGGTGGGGTATTGCACTTTTATCATAAAACACTTAAAATGTAAACAAAATAAGCCACACTCTGATTAATATATTTTTGTTTTATTGTCAAAAGTACTACTTACAAAAGGTCTAGCAGGTCTGAAACTGAAATATATGGCTTCAAATGGTTGCTAAAATATCCTTTATTGTCACAATACCTTTTTAAAGTGTAGGCTCAGTACAAGTTAATTAACGATTATTTGTCTGTTTAAAATAAATGCAGACTATAGAATCACAGGGTACACTAACCGCCAAAACTAGACATTCAGTCTTTGAATTACGTTTTAAAATAAGTCATTTTCAATTATTAAGATGTGCATTAAACTGAGAACAATCGTACTTAATGTAAGAGCGTGCGCGAGCCAATTTGCATAATGCGGTAAAATAGGCGCTAACGATCTGTTTTTTCGCGGGTGTTAGATTTTGACAATAAAGGGAAATATATAGGCCTACATGTAAACTTCTGACTCTGGGGAGAACTGCAGCAGAAGAGGAGACAAGCTGGAGACAATTAATGCTCGATGATGCATTTGGACCTTTCTTTTTAAAAAACTGAGTGAGCAACTGCTTGCCCTCATTTGCCTTTGTCTCTTTAATCTTTTCTTTTCGTTTTTTTGAGCCCCTGATTTTCCTTTCTTAAGGAAAGACATGAATCTTCCCCTGTCTTCCTACCTAGTTCCTATCATACGGCTCACTCCAGCTCCTGTCTCATCAACTGATTCACCGCAGGTCCGCAGCAGCACCTAACCTGCGGGTCGTACCATTTACATTGATTCGAGAGGGGTGGTGGGGCCCTGCACAGCATGAAAATAACTTTTTTTTTATACCAAACCAGTGCCTAACTACAAGTTTAGTTTTGCACATGATCTTATTTTTTATTTGTACATTAATGCTATACAAATGTTAGTGCATGTATATGTCTGTATAGAAAACTGACTTCTAATGACCCCCCCCCTGGCTCGGGCCCTGGGTACTCGGTACCCTTTTCCCCCCAGTCCGACGCCCCTGTCTATAATACATGCACACAGTTCAATTAATAGTAAAGCTCGCCCTCTTTAACAATACAGTTAAACTAAATATATGAAGCAAACTTTGTACAAAGCTGAAAAAACAGTGAAATAAGATCGCATGATTCCTGTCAATCATGCATGTAAAAGTGTAGTTCGCTCCTATAGCAACAGTGGGCTCCCAGCACATTTTCGGTAGGCTACAACAAAAAAAAAAAAGATAATTTAATTTAACATGTTAACCATAGCCTACTTAATTTTTTTTTTTACTGGGAATTTTTTATTCATACTGTTTTATTGTTTTTCATACCTTTTTTTATCGGACCTCTCACTTAACCTTCTTTGCTTTCAATTATGAAATGATTCAAATCAAAACATTCAAATGATCTTACTTGGACTTTTAAAAATTAGTAATACAAATTTTGCTCTTGACAACAGAGAAAGCTAGTAGTCTATATGTGGAGCACTTTTATCATGGATGGATGCACTTTTTTGGGCTTCAAATTTTCTCCAGTCATTCACTGCCATTATAAAGCTGGAAGAGCCAGGCCATTTTCTAATATAACTCTGATTGTATTTGACTGAAAGCAGAAAGTCATATCTTCTAGGATGTCTTGAGGGAGAGTAAATCATGGGCTAATTTTCATTTTTGGGTGAACTATCCTTTTAAAGACATATCCTACATCATTCTTTTGAAAATACCTGATAGTTTGATGAACACAGATATATTATAGCTATAATGTGTTTGTCTTCATGTTTCATAAGTCAAAACATCACCATTTGCATGTTATTATATCCATATAAGGCATTTCCTGAAATGTCATAAGTTTAATACTTCTATGCATCAGTACTGGGGGCTTCCAGTATGAATGAAACAGATGACATGAGAGTGTTTAGCGCTCCATTTCGCTATCATCTCCCCATTTTGGGTAAAAATAGAAAAATACTAAAGTACTTTGTAACGTAGTTACTTGAGTAGTTTTTAAGCAAACTACTTATTTACTCTTACTTGAGTCATATTATATTTCAGTACTTCTACTTGTACTCAAGTAAATTATTACTTAAGTAGCAATACTTTTACTTAAGTACAATTTGTCAGTACTCATTCCACCACTGCCAGGCAGTCATCAACATCTGCAAACAGCAGTTCTCCCGACACGGCATACCCGATGAAGTCTGCTCTGACAACGGCACACAGTATTCCTCTGCCGAATTCAGGATATTTAGTGAGGAGTACGGATTCAAACATACCACATCATCTCCCACGTACCCCCAATCCAACGGGAAAGCTGAAAAGGGAGTACAGATAGCAAAAAGCCTACTCAAGAAAGCCAAAGCTGACAAACGAGACCCTCACCTCGCCCTCTTGGACTATCGAAATACACCCCTGGATGGACTACCATCTCCTGCACAGCTGCTTATGGGCCGCAGAACAAAGACAAGACTGCCCACAACACAAAAACTGTTACAACCAGGAACAATGGAAAGGGTGCAGGATAGAATGAAGGTCAACCAAGACAGAGAGAAACACTACTATGACAGAGGATCACGCATGCTGCCAGCCCTCAGCCCAGGAGACAGAGTGAGGTTAAGGGAGGGCAAGCAGTGGAGACCAGCTAAAGTAATAAAACCAGCACCCGAGCCACGGTCATACCTAGTGGAAGCAGACGGACAACGGTACAGGCGAAATAGAAGAGAGCTCATCAAAATAGAGGAAGACACACCTGCAGGTACAGAGGAGAAAGGAGAGAACACTGAGAGAAATGAAAAACGATACCCATTCAGAAAACCCAAACCCAAAGAAAGACTGAACTTATAACAGAGAGAAGGAACTTAACTGCATTACGATACCCGAGAACAATTAACTCTTAACGTTTGTTATCCACTTACAGGAGAAAGTTACAGAGAGCATCCTGACTTTATATGCTGCTATTATAGGTTCAACATTATGCAGTGCTGTTGCCCTATATTTCTGTTAAATCACTTTAGAAAAGGGGAGATGTAATGATATGATAAGATCCCCAGGACACAAGAGGGCGCTGTTGTATAATAAATGTTCACAGACTAGTAGTTGCTGTACAGGATGTTATTGTTTCATTAAAGCATTACAGTCTAACACTCAATGGAGTAAGTCGCATTCTCATTACATGTGTGAAATAATATATTAGCACTTACTCTGAAGTTCATTTGAAGCAACTATATCTCTAGTGCCAGTTTTTTTTTGTGTGGGGGGGGGGGGGGGGGGGAGGGGGCACGCGAACGCGCAATTATCTCAGATAACTCAATCCAGCGATACTAATCATAAACAACAGGTGTGTTCGAAGAACCCAATTAGCCGGATCATGATTAGCACGATGATATCATCTTGGATGTCTCAGTTGATCTCGGATGTTTTAAGCAACGTACGAAGAACGGGCCCCTGGGGTGTATTCCAGAAAGCTGGGTTAACTTACCATCAGGGGCCTATACCATGAATCCGGTTTAGGTGGCTAGCCAGCTATGTTTCAGCTTAGTTTCCGCCAACCCTGGGTTTTAGGTACTATGAAAGTAGCTCGTCTTTAATCGGTGTTCGTTGCCATGGTATCTTACACTGCACGGCTAACCTGCTCCGAGGCAGGTTAAAGGCGGGGTGAAATGCTATTTCATGCATACTGAGTTTTTTACACTGTTAAAGAGTTGGGCTCCCATGCTAAACATGGACAAAGTTTAAAAAATTAAGTTGTACGTTTGATTGAGTATTTCTGTGCCAAAAATACTCCTTCCGGTTTGTCACAAGTTTCGGAAAGTTTTTTTCGAGTATGGGTGTGTGTGACGTCAGGTGGGGCGGAATTTCGTTATACGGGTCTTCTCCCGGAAGGGCGCGCGCGCACCCGTAGACCAGAGCGAGAGAGCGAAACGCCCATCAAAGCGGCGCACTGTGCTCAGGGAAGTTCAGTTCTACGCCGAATTTGCAGATCGTCTAATGCCATTGCTTAAGGATGGAGCAGTCCCAACGATAAAGGTTCACGGTCGTGTGTTGGAACCGCAGGCGGTGAGTAAAACTGCTTCAAATGTCTGTGTTGTTAGCTATCGGCGCGTAAGCACCGCCCACACCGCACGCCTCCAGCCGCTCGTTTTTTCCGGAAAGACTCGGTACAGCCTATCTTTCTTTTATATTAAAACTAAAGACTTTTTGGAGATATGAAGGATGCAATACTACTATAGGTACTCAAGATTAACATGAGATAGACTGAAACTGAGTGTTTCACCCGCCCTTTAAGTTCTGGATTCGAGATCTCAGACTGAAGTTTGACCAATCAGCTGTGAGCAAAGAAACATATAGGTGACGTAACTAATTCCCAGTGTTGGTTGCAATTGCTTTACATTTTCTTTCAAATCCTGTGGACATCTCAGCGCAAACTGTTAGACGAGCACATCGTAGAGAAAGAGTTTTTAGCCGGACAAAATCCCCTTGCCTTTCCTAATAGTTACTTGTATCTGTAACCCTTTTCGTCTGTGTGCTCCCCTACTGTATGTCTCTGCGTTGTGTTTGGGTGATTGGTGTTGAATGAGGAGGACACAGGTATCGTGGTCGTCACACAGTTACGAAGCTTTATTTTCAGCTCTTTTTCTGCATCAGCCACTTTTCACAAAGGAAATAGAACTGTTAGTTCCCAATATCAAAAAATAAAAATGCATACAAAATTATAAAACGAAACAATATAGTTTTAGCTGCAGTATTAAACATTAAATCACAGGGGTTCTCAAAGACTGGAAAAATAATGAATAAAACCCAAAATACTCAGATAAACGTTAAAACAATATACAATATACAGAAAAATATACCCCACCACATGGAATCCACAACCCATGAAATAACAGCAGAAATAAAAAACCATCCATCACAAATAACTGCACATATATGTTAGTAAACATCTCCAACAGCAATATATCTCTTCAAACAACATGGATGGCCAATATAATAAAATAAATTAAATGGATGAAACAGAGAAACAGTGAAAACCCTCCTTACCTTTTCACAAAGGAAATAGAACTGAATTAACAACAGCTCCACCCATGTGAAGAAGGGCTAACTCACACAGTGAAACACTCATGGAACACAGCTCCCCCCTAAGGCTGGGAGAAACATTTTACATCTTTCCTACATCCACCCCCTCTTTAAATGATGCCATCCCAGTCATCACTTAAAAAACAAAATTAAGTCAGTTTAAATCTTAAAATTATCTTTGAAGTGTCTGTGTGGGGTGTGTATGTGTGTATGTATTGCTAAAGTAGAGCTGCCTCTTCTCTTTAGCCTTTTCCCACACTTGCCTTCCTCTCTCTATCTTCTCCTTGTCAATCTCGCTTTGGAGGACATGTATCTCCAAGGAGAGTCTATTTGGAGGGCGCCTTTTCCGCTCAGGATATCTCCTTTCTGGCCGCTCAGGACTGGAGACTTCAGGTGGCATCTGCTCCCCCTGCTTCTCCTTTTCACTCACAGTCTCTTTCAATTGACTTCCATCCTGTTCATGCTCTTCGTCCACAACATCTGGCCATTCCACACTTGTACACTGTGTAATAGTGCCACTGTCTCCACTTTCAGTTGTCTCCACTACTTCCTCTTCTTCCTCTGAAACACCTGAGTCCATTCCAGACACTTCCTCCATGTCAGACTCTTCTTGGGCAAGGTACTTGGAGCTCACCGGGAAAAACATGCACTGGGACAGAAGATTTCGGTGGATGACTCTTTCCCTGTCACCATCTTCTGGACGAACCACATACACTGGAATTCCTGGCTGTTTCTTCACCACAACATATGGACGTGGTTCCCACCTATCAGCCAGCTTCTGTTTCCCCTCGACATAACACACTTTCACCATCACTCTGTCACCCGGTTGGAACACATGGCTTTTGGCTTTCTTGTCATAATACTTTTTCTGAAGATCCTTAGCATGCCTCGACATTCGGTCTGCCTCATCATAAGCATAGGTCAAGCACTCATGCAGAGTCTGTACATATTCACTGTACTCACATGGTTCTTTTGCTGTTGACAGGCCAAAAAGGAGATCAACAGGCAGTCGTGGATGTCTGCCATACATCAAGAAGTATGGGGAGAAACCAGTTGAATCGTGTTGAGTGCAATTGTAAGCATGTGTCAGTGCATCAATGTATTCATGTCACTTGGATTTTTTATCAGGATCAAGAGTACCCAACATATTCATCAGAGTTCTGTTAAATCTCTCTGTGGTCCCATTTCCCTGCGGATGGTAGGGGCTAGTATGAGTCCTTGTAATCCCCGTCAGTTTACACAACTCCTTCACTACTGTACTCTCAAAATTTCTGCCTTGATCTGCATGGAGTCTTGCTGGGAAACCAAATCGACAGAAGAAATTCTTCCACAGCACCCTTGCCACAGTGACAGCCTTCTGGTCTTTTGTGGGGTAAGCCTGGGCGAATCTTGAGAAATGATCGGTGACCACCAGGACATTCTTTATTCCTCCCTTAGACTTCTCCAGGACAAGGAAATCCATGCAGATGAGTTCCATAGGGGCATTAGAGTGAATGCTCACCAGCGGAGCCCTATTTCCAGTGGGAGTTTTCCTCAGACAACATCTTTCACACTGCTCACACCATGACTTTATTTCACACTGCATTCTCGGCCAAAAGAATCGTTCCCGGAACAGATTCAAAGTACGCTCAAATCCCAAATGACCAGAGTCGTCGTGAAGACTTGTTTTAGTCAACAGTCGCATTTTCTCCGGCAAGACCAGCTGATCAATGGACCGTCCCTGAACATCCTTAACTTGCCTGTAAAGAATTCCATCTTTGACCACCAGTCTCCTCCACTCTTTTAAGAGAAGCCGTGCATCTTTCCCCTTTTCCAATCTTTCTCCACGTCTTGGCTTTTTGTTTAGTGTCTTGTAATGCAGGACTGGCCCAATGACAGGGTCCTCCTTTTGACATCCTCTGATCTCCAGCTTTGTCATTGCAGGCAGCGCATCAGTACCTGCTCCATCAAATGGATTTGCTGGCTCATCAACCTGGCCCAGAAACTCTCCCTCTTTGCATACAACAGTTCTCTCCGCTTGCTCACCAACGTCTTCCTTCCTCCCTGACTCATCCCCCCAGGACTGGCCTTGCTGCGTGGAGGAAATGCACTGTGGGCAGGACTGAAGAGTTTCTATGACCTCTTGATTAGACATCCTTGAGAGTGCATCGGCATTAGCGTTGGACTTCCCTTGCCTGTACTCAATGCCAAAGTCAAACATGGCAAGCTGTGACACCCAACGCTGACCAGTGGCGTCCAACTTCGCTGTACTCATCACATATTTAAGTGGATTGTTGTCAGTCAGCACAGAAAACTTATGCCCATAAAGGTGATCATAAAACTTATCTGTAACAGCCCACTTTAGAGCCAAAAACTCTAGCTTATGTGCGGGGTAGCGGGTTTCAGGTGGTCTCAAACCTCGGCTTGCATAAGCAATTACTTTTTCCACACCATCCTGAACTTGTGCAAGGACCGCCCCAAGACCCTCACCAGAAGCATCCGTTTGCAGAACAAATGGTAAGCTGAAGTCGGGGTAGCCCAGAATTGGTGCTGTAGTTAGTCTCTCCTTCAGTGCTTTAAACGCTCTCTCACATTCATCTGTCCACTCAAACGGTTTAACAGTTCCAGAAGTTCTTTTCACCCCTCTTCTCTTCTTCTTTGGGTCTCCAGAGGTAAGTCTATACAGAGGTGCCGCCAATGTTGCATATCCCTTGATAAACCGCCTGTAGTACCCAGTGAAACCAACAAACCCCAGCACTTCCTTCACACTCGACGGCCGCTTCCAGTCTCTGACTCTGCTTATCTTCTCAGGATCTGTATGAATACCCTCTGCAGACACCACATGGCCCAGGTACTGAACTTCTTTCCTCAGTAGACTACACTTTTGAGGCTTCAGCTTCAAACCATGTTTGCGTAGCCGGCTGAACACTACTTCCAACCGCTCAAGATGCTCTTCAAAAGTCCTAGAGAAGATAATCAAGTCGTCAAGGTAGATAAGGAGGCTCTCAAAGTTCAGATCACCAAAGCAGCAGGTCATTAATCTTTGGAAGGTTGAGGGGCATTTTGCAGACCAAACGGCATCCTGTTGGCCTCATATAATCCCATGGGGGTGCTGAAAGCAGTTTTGAGCTTGTCCTGTTCAGCCACCTCAACTTGCCAGTAACCAGATGTGAGATCAAGAGTCGTGAAGAACCTTGCCTGTCCCAGCGTCTCCAATGCCTCCTCTATTCTTGGTAGCGGAAAAGCGTCTCTGGTACTGCAGGAATTCAGTTTCCTGTAGTCCACGCAGATCCTCAGGGAGCCATCTTTTTTAGAAACAACAACAATGGGAGATGCATATGGGCTTTTGCTTGGCCGAATGACTCCAGCTTCTTCCATCTCTGATATGGCCTTCCGCACTTCCTGGTACTGAGACGGGGGTATTTTGCGATAAGGGAGGCGGAAAGGTTTAGAATCCACCAGAGGTATCTCATGTTGCACAGTGGTGGTACGCCCATAGTCCATGGAGTGTTTGGAGAAGACATCAGCATTTCTCCTCAGCAAATCCTGAAGCAAGGCCAACTGCTCCTCACCTTCCACTGCTGCAGCACTAAGATCAACCCCACATGTCATACCATTAACAGACTCAACGCTGGTAGTCTGCTGCTGACTTTGACAAGACACTGTCACAGAATTCCCACACTGACTCGGACACATGAACTGGTTCTGGCACAGAATTGGGCACTTTTCTTCCTCTTCAACGACATTCTGAACCAGGAAAGCATCTGCAAGTAGGGTCCTTGGTTGACGATAACATCCTTTCCAGACAGATTTAAGAGTCGGATGGGAACACAACCTTTTTCGACATTAGCAAGCAGCCTGGCGACCATAAGGCCTTCTGGAACCCTTTTGAAGGACTGGCTCTCCACTAGAACTGTATATTGTGTTCTCTTCGGTCCACCCACAACTCTGCCAATAACATCATGCTCCTTACCAGCTGGTATCCTTATTCGGTGACCAGCATACTGTACTTGACCAACTTTACCTGTAGCTCCACCAGGTTCAATTTTACTCACATCAACCATTGCAGAGTGCCACTCAGGATTGGTCAACTTCACTTTGGCCAAATATTTTCTGCCATATGATGCCTGAAGGACATTTCTGGAAACCCTTATTACATTAGTTCCAATGAGCAATGGAACACTGGACCGGTACTCTGTCACAGGGACAACAAAAGCAGGAACATTTGAGTAGACCCTTCCCAAAAACTTAAGGTTGATGCAAAGCACACCAACATAAGATACAGGTTGACCAGCGGCACCTTCAATGGGGATGTCTGATGGCTGCAATTCCTGACCACATAGGACAGGATGTCGGCGCCAGAACTCATCAGTAATTGTAGTTACTTGAGAGCCAGAGTCGATGAGAGCTTTACACATTTCTCCATTCACTCCGACCACCCCTTCATTACAGGGACCTACCAGCGGGGTATCAGCTGGTTTTGACCTGCCCGTTTCATGTTGCTGGGGACTCTGTTGCATGCCTGTGGTTGCCCCGGTAACCACAGGCCCTAAGCATTTAAATCCTGCCTGGTCTCTGCTCCAATTTCAGCTTGGGCTGCCTCATCAGTCATCACTGTCCGACACAGACGTGCAATGTGTCCCGGTTTTCCACAACGATAGCACACTACGCCCCTTACTGCAGTGTCACTACTCTCTTGAGGTCTCTGGGTGCGAGGAAACACAGTCTGTGGTGATGCTCCAACTTTAGCCTCAAGCTGCGTCAATCTATTAAGCTGATCCTCCTGACTGCTCACCAGTTTCTTCACCATGGCTGTGAGTTCAGTAAGATCTGTATTTTGCCTATTTCCTTTTTCTGTTCTCGGCTTTTCGCCACTCAGGTTACCACTCACTGTCGTAAACTGAGCCTGTGCATACGTCTTTCTGGCCTTTGGCTGTGTCTGAAACTTCCTTGTCTCCCGAGCCAGGTTACGAAGTTCTGCTTGAAGTTCACGAAAACTTAGAAGTCTAGGCTTCATCGGTGCTATTGTCACGAGGTGACGAAATTTAAAAATGTTTTCCTTGCGAGGCGGAACCAATGTTCACCGAGATTGCCTCCCGCCGGACCCATAACAATGGAACACCGGGTTAGTTCCGGGTTAGCGGAAAAATCCCGCGAATGGGGTGATTAATCTGAATCGCCGGCAGCTGCGCGGAAAGGGATTGAAGCCCCGCGATTGGAACACGTTGCCCTTAGGGGAGGATAAGAGGAGAGAGTGCAGACTGGAGAGGGAGTTGTGTTTTGGGGCCCGCAATCTCGGAGGAAGTGTGAGCGTTGGAGAAGAGGAAGTGGGACCGGCGAACAGGCGCGGCATCATGAGTTTGGGAGAAGCGTGAGAGTTTGGAGGAGAGGAAGGGGGGGCCAGCGAACGGGCGCGCCACTGTGAGTTTGGGAGAAGGAGCACATCGAATCAGCTGGAAAGAGGGAACCACGGGACAGTAAGATCGTTTATGAGAGACTGTGAGTAGTTCAATTAATCTCCATCTTCCTCTTGTATCTACGGGACTTCTCGATGTGAATGCCAGGTCAGCAAATGGGCGATGGCCATCTGTATATGTATTTCCCACTGAGTGCTGAGATGAAGTGATGTGACGCACTGCTTTGATGTGTGAAGTGTGAACCTAAACCTGCTGGATGTCCATTACTTACCTGAGTTTCCATCACGTTCTAAAGACGTAAGAGGAGGATTACGTGCTTGTATATTCACCTGTCTGTTCACAGCAAAACTCTCTCGACGTAAGCTCCGTGTCTGCTGGCTCTTCAAGAGGAGTACGGGCCTGTACACTCACCTGACTGCTATGCAGTAAAGCTCCCCAGCCGTAAGTTCTCTGTCTGTTACCTATGAAGAAGAGGATTACGTGCCTGAACTCACCGGTCTGCTTTGCAGTGCAGCCCTCCAGCCGTAAATTCTCTGTCTGTCACCTGTGGAGAAAAGTACGTTCCTGAACGCTCACCTGGCTGCCTGGCAGCAAAGCTCCCCCGCCGTAAGCTCTCTGTCTGCCACCTGGAGAGAAGAGGAACATAAGCCGAAACGCCCACTTGGATTGTCCGTGGACGGAACGACCCTGCACAAAAGACTTTACCTCCAAACCTTTTAGCCATTTTATATTAAATAAATTATTGTTACTTCAAGTCTCGTTGTCTGTCCTCCTTGCCTGGCCTCTGTCCGACTCCCCAAGGGTGGTACTGGTCCCGAGGGGTGGGTGCAGCCCGATTTGGCCCGCCCCGACCTGTGACATAAACTTGGCGTAGTCGGCAGGGTTCCACCTTGGGTTGAGAGGCAGAGGCGGAGCAATGGCGGGCGAAGATGCACCGGTGGGCCGCCCACATGTCATGCCCAAAAGTATGGAGGACCAGGTTCAGAACTCAGCTTGTCAGCATGAAAAACTCCAGTGCAGTACTTGGCAGGCCTCCAAGGGTTAAACGTTACACAGAAGACCCAGTTCATTTTAAATTCACTAAGGCGAAGCCAACAGGAGAAGGGGACCGGCCATTGAACCTGAGCAAGCAAACTTCCCCTCGCCCCCAGACGATCCCAGCGCGACAGCCGAGGCCAGCCTCCGGCACTGTACAGAGACTGGGTAGAGTCACCGCGTTCTAGGGACTAGAACGGGTTGGTGGGGGGGTATGTCACGAGGTGACGAAATTTAAAAATGTTTTCCTTGCGAGGCGGAACCAATGTTCACCGAGATTGCCTCCCGCCGGACCCATAACAATGGAACACCGGGTTAGTTCCGGGTTAGCGGAAAAATCCCGCGAATGGGGTGATTAATCTGAATCGCCGGCAGCTGCGCGGAAAGGGATTGAAGCCCCGCGATTGGAACACGTTGCCCTTAGGGGAGGATAAGAGGAGAGAGTGCAGACTGGAGAGGGAGTTGTGTTTTGGGGCCCGCAATCTCGGAGGAAGTGTGAGCGTTGGAGAAGAGGAAGTGGGACCGGCGAACAGGCGCGGCATCATGAGTTTGGGAGAAGCGTGAGAGTTTGGAGGAGAGGAAGGGGGGGCCAGCGAACGGGCGCGCCACTGTGAGTAGTTCAATTAATCTCCATCTTCCTCTTGTATCTACGGGACTTCTCGATGTGAATGCCAGGTCAGCAAATGGGCGATGGCCATCTGTATATGTATTTCCCACTGAGTGCTGAGATGAAGTGATGTGACGCACTGCTTTGATGTGTGAAGTGTGAACCTAAACCTGCTGGATGTCCATTACTTACCTGAGTTTCCATCACGTTCTAAAGACGTAAGAGGAGGATTACGTGCTTGTATATTCACCTGTCTGTTCACAGCAAAACTCTCTCGACGTAAGCTCCGTGTCTGCTGGCTCTTCAAGAGGAGTACGGGCCTGTACACTCACCTGACTGCTATGCAGTAAAGCTCCCCAGCCGTAAGTTCTCTGTCTGTTACCTATGAAGAAGAGGATTACGTGCCTGAACTCACCGGTCTGCTTTGCAGTGCAGCCCTCCAGCCGTAAATTCTCTGTCTGTCACCTGTGGAGAAAAGTACGTTCCTGAACGCTCACCTGGCTGCCTGGCAGCAAAGCTCCCCCGCCGTAAGCTCTCTGTCTGCCACCTGGAGAGAAGAGGAACATAAGCCGAAACGCCCACTTGGATTGTCCGTGGACGGAACGACCCTGCACAAAAGACTTTACCTCCAAACCTTTTAGCCATTTTATATTAAATAAATTATTGTTACTTCAAGTCTCGTTGTCTGTCCTCCTTGCCTGGCCTCTGTCCGACTCCCCAAGGGTGGTACTGGTCCCGAGGGGTGGGTGCAGCCGATTTGGCCCGCCCCGACTGTGACACTATCCTGTGAAAAACCTCTTCGTCACTCAATCCTCTCATGAACTGACGAGTCAGTTTGCCGTCCCGGTCTGGAAAAGGCTGGCCTCCATACTGAGCATCTTCCACTGAACGTAAAGTGGCCTCCAGAGCAATGGCAAATGAACACGCTGATTCGCCAGGGCGCTGGTATCTCTCATAGAAATCAGCTAATGGGTCCAGGGATTTCTGCATATCACTATACTCAGCTCGTAGTTCTTCAAAAGCCCTGCCAGCAGTCTGCTCATTAGGAGGGAGATTCAGAACTAGCCTCCTGGCTTCACCACTCAAATGTCGCACTACAGTAGAAAAGGACAGATTTTCGGGCATTCCTCCAGCATCAAGGAGGTATTTCATATCTCTTATCCAGTCTTCAATCAGTATCCTGCAATCGGGACCCCCGCTGAACACCTGCACATTTCGAACTTGATGTGTCTGTGTAAAGCTGGGCTGTGGCGTGGTCATTCCAGAGGCAGGGATGTATGCATCTTGGTGATGAGCCACCTGCGGAGGTGCAGTTTGAGGTCCCTGCACTGAAACGGGTTGTTGTGCATACATATGTGAACCATGAGACACCGGCACTGTCACAGGAGCATACACAGGAGGTGAGGACGACGACACAACGGCACAGTGTGAATGTAAGGTGCGCTGTCGATCATTGTAATTTCGGTGCGATTGAATGAAGTCTGTCTTCCGCAAAAAGTTGGTCCCAGACAAGACAGGAGGTGCAGGAGGCTGGAATGTATCAGGTGGTTTTGAATACATGGCATTTGGCAAGCCATAACTGAAGGATGGAGGAACCTGAGAGGCCGTTGGATGACCTGGCAAGTTGGTTTGGGGTGAAACAGCCATGGCAGCAGGAGAGTGCAGGCCATATGGAGAAGTGTACATATTGGGTGCCTGGATCATACCTGGACAAGTAGGAATGTAAGGTTTAGGCGGCACAGTCAATGCTGGGGGCAGGTATGGTTCATTTGGAGAAGGGGACATGTAAGTTGGCATTCTGTTGGCCACGTTTGGTGAAGCCTGAATGGCATTGACATTGTCATGCATGTTAATTTGGGACAAAACAGTGGGCACATTAGATGGATCTGGGCTAACTGAAGACATGGGCATGGTGGTTGGAAGACCATAGGATTGGTTATCTGGGCCTGTGGCATGAGCTGAGGGCGGTTTGCACAAAAGCGCTGGGGCAGGTGCCCAACTGGTGCCAGCTCGCTGCCGAGGGGAGCGCATTTCCTGTATGTGCAGCTAGCTGCCTTGTCTTTGGCCTGACAGACTGTTGGGGGTTATTATTTGGCTGGGATACAGTTTCAATACTCGCATCGATGGGCATGCTTATTTCATACTGTTGGATTTTGTCCTGCTGTACTGGTAACCATGGGGTGGCCTGGAAGGGCTGCCTTAGTGGTACTTGGGGACGAGGAGGTGGGCGATGAGGGGTGGTTTCATGGAGCCCCTGCATTTCTCTTCCACTTCTTTCCATTTTCTCATCTGTGCAATACACAATGTGTATGTAGTGTGTAATACACTGTGTGTAGTGTTTGAAACTGTAAAAATATGAAAAATGTAGTAAAGTGCAAATTAAAGTTATTAGTGAATGTGTTGTATATATCTTATGTTTGCTGTAATCACAAAGCAACAGCTTATAAATTAAGGTAAATGGAAAAAAAAAAAAAAGACCCAATTCAAGAGATTTAAACACACCTGAATGCACGAAAAAAAAAAAAGTATATGGTTTCAAAAGACACAGCAATTCACAAATGTGTTACTCAAATCAACAAATGAACACTCTTATAGCACAATATCAAAAGTTCAGAGACAGGAAAAAAATAATTATTCTTAAGCAACACTCAGTTCAGTCCAGCAATATATTTAACACTGTCACTTTAAAACAAAAGTTTTTTTTTTTTTTTTTTTTTTCACTCACACTTCTTATTTGTCAGATTGCTTCCGTTGACGTAGAAACCAACGATCCGGGTCACGGCACCAATGTAACCCCTCCACCCGGGTCCCACTCGAGCCTCAAACCCGGGTCTCCGGCATGAGAGTCAGGCGCTCTAACAAGGAGGCTAAAGACTGCAGCCTCTAGCATCTGTCGCTAGAGCGCCTTTTGAGATCAGAGGAGTGAGGTTTACTCGCACAGCAACTACTAGCTGGCCTCCGTCACACTCACCCCCCTAAACCTCACTCCCATCCGGGTGTAGGGGTTACATTGGTGCCGTGACCCGGATGGGAGTGAGGTTTAGGGGGGTGAGTGTAACGGAGGCCAGCTAGTAGTTGCTGTGCGAGTAAACCTCACTCCTCTGATCTCAAAAGGCGCTCTAGCGACAGATGCTAGAGGCTGCAGTCTTTAGCCTCCTTGTTAGAGCGCCTGACTCTCATGCCGGAGACCCGGGTTCGAGGCTCGAGTGGGACCCGGGTGGAGGGGTTACATATCAAAGATACAGATTTTCTGCGGAAGGAATATCTTATCTTTGCAAACTTCTTGAGCCGCACATAAATAATTTAACACGTCGAATTCATGCACTTACTGTACCATAAATGGTATTGCGTTGCGTTTTTTTTGCAAGTGCTTGCATACTTGCACGCAATCGCAACACGCAAACATACTTGCGGTGATGCACAGAATCTAAGAGAAAACACAGTTTGTCGATTCGCAAGGTGGTCCTCGCTCTGCAGGAGTACATTAATAGTGTTCATTTATTGACCATGTCCATAAGAGAGGGTTTTTATAAAATTGCCGGTAATATTGATAGGGTGACATCACGTTTTTTTTTTTTTTTTTCAAAAAGCAAATTTCACAAATGTACTATACAATACAGTACATGTTAAGCATTATTTTAATTTTTTTTATTCGGTTAATCTTATGATAGGATTCCCTATAGAGTCATTGGAGCAATAGCCTGCACACATGTTGCAATGTCCACTTGAGAACATGAGGCAGATCATAGGCGCCGATTTATGTTTTACTCCGTGGGTGCTCATGGGCGCTGCATGGCCCTTTAAAAAAAAAAAAAAAAGTAGGTCTAGTCAAAAAATGTTTGCATTTCAGAACCTTACTCTTATCAGTTCTACTGCTGAAAGTGAATTTCGTTTTGTATAAATTGTATCTTCATTTTAATAAATGTTTTAACAACAAATTGCCTGGATTAATAAATAAGCAAGCAAATATAGTAGACAATGCGCCGCGTCACAACTCGAGCCTCGAGGTATCGCACACCGGACGCGCAGTTACACGAGCAATATTGTAATTATGTTTAAGGATATTATGGAATTCAGATCATGTCTGTACTATGCTATTATGTTATGATTGTAATGTACAATTAAATATAACCCTTGCTGTCTGCAGTCTTAACACTTTACAGTCCGTTAACCGAATGAGAATCACCTGAAAATTCGTTAACATCAGCAATTTTCATTCAACCAGCTGATTTCTGTAAATGAATGTAAAGCTAAATGTATATTGCAGCACAGGGTGAAGTCAGTATAAATTAATGACGATTTGAGACAAATAAATGTAAATTTAATATAAAACTATGTAAATCGCGCTCTGTGGCACGGCAGAATTTTGAACAAGGTCCTGAGCCGTTGCTGGACGCCGCGGATAGACGCCGAATGGCGCTGCCGGTGTGTGTAAATTACACTCATAGAGAATATGTGTTCATGCGACCCCTTTTAGGAAATGGACAGCGGTCGACACGAACACACACACCTATTTACTTGATAATAAAGCCATAAAGTAGGCTCTCTTTCAACTCAGGACAGCACCACTTCTCACAAATCAGGATTGGAGATCAAAAGTGTAATGCGTGAGGAAAGTGAGTCGCTCGCTGTGTGAGGAAAGTGAGTCACTCGCTGCGTGAGGACTGAGGGGAGCACGTAAACATATCCACCGCTGGCCTATCAGTGGTAAAGTCAGTAGCTAGTTAGCTATAGTGTAGTGATTTCCTACGACAAATCATTAGTCCTATTTTTGAACCTTCCGGCCCGCCATAAGAATCCGAAGTGTAGTTCGATGCGCACTCTAACGGCTGATATTGCCCACAACCCATCGCGCGCTGGACGAGGATTCAGTTAGAACTACAAACACGAGTGAAAAGTGTTGAAAAACTACAGACACATGGAGGACGCACGAGTCCGGCGGTTGTGTAGAGAGGTTTAGATAAAGTGGTTTGAGTGATTAATTATCAGTATCTAACCGGACGAAAATGTATTTATTCAATGTTGTCGACATTATATTGCATCTGCAGCAGCATTGTGATCTTTTGTAAAGATACGTTTAGCCATTAACTTTTAAATGCATCATTATATTCAAATTGCAAACACATGAGGAGAGTCTCCTCATGAAAGACCCACGACGTTACGTAGGTGAACGTTATGTGCTAAAACATTTCTCTCCGAAATGGTAAGAAATTATAATAGATTGAATGGAGGATTTTAAAGATACAGTATGTAACATTTTTGGCCACAAGAGGGCGCAGTTTCCAACAATAACAAAGGCGTATGTTTATGACGCAGTGACGAGCTGAATGACGGGACTTGCTGTCAAGCTGCTGGATCTAAGAATGTTTATGGATGAGTGAAAACACTCATGTTTTTTAACATAGTGGTGTGAAGCAGGAGCGATAGCTAAAGAGACAGATATCACACGCGAGTCCCACGGATATAAAGTATATCTCACGCGAGTCACACGGATATAAAGTATATCACACGCGATCACACGGATATAAAGTATATCACGCGAGTCTCGTGGATATAAAGGAATAAGGACATTTAATTCTACAGAACTACACGCAAGCAATAGCGTCTGGCTGCAGACAAGTGACGTCACTTGCACTCTCGGACTTGCACGCTCAGACACGAGCGCTTCCTCTGCAAGTGACGTCACTTGCACTCTCAGACATGAGCGCTTCCTCTGCAAGTGACGTCACTTGCAATCGACGCCTGCTCTCTACGGAACGCGATCGGGGGCGGGGCCAATAGTCTTTAAACGAAACGCGTGGAATTTGACCCCGTCAACATGCACTGTTTGTTTTGCCGCGGCAATTTTTTGTGTTTCTTTTGAACGCGCAGACACGCTCATTTTGGTCGTGTTAAGGCGTCATTTGTCATTTTGTTGACAGTTTTTTCTAATTGCTAAGACACTACAAGTGGAATTTGAGGCTCACTCAGTGAAACCATTCACTCATGTACCCAATCTTTAGACCAAGTCTGCAAAAATACAAGGACATTATATGCTTTGCACTCAGTTTGCATTTGAAAATCAAACTTTTTGCAGAAACGAATTTTAACGACATTGGAATTGTTCTCAATCCGCCACGAGACAAACTATGCAAGTGAGTTCACATGTAGCTGAGAGCAGGTGTCGATTGCAAATGACGTCACTTGCAGCGGAAGCGCTCGTGTCTCAGCGTGCAAGTCTGAGAGTGCAAGTCTGAGAGTGCAAGTCTGCAGCCAGACCCTTCTCCACGCAAGTGCTGGATTACTCACACAGGTCAGTTTATTAGAAGAATTAAACTTGTTAGGGAACACAGTGCTGTGTTTCACTTGGTCTAACGTTACACTATCACACTAACGGCATTTAAATGTGTGTTGAAAGTTATAATGTTATTCTACGTGTTTGTTCGTTTTCTATAGCCGAAACATAGTATTGTACGTACGTACTGACCACCCAGCAAACAGGGGACGTTCTCCGGACGTTGCGAACGTCTAATTAGGTCCGGATCTGGTCCGGTTCATAACGTTCGCTGGAGGACGTTCGGAGGACGTCCGCATTTGGTCCGGTTCATAACGTTCGGTGGAGGACGTTCCGATCCGTCCGCATTTGGTCCGGTTTATAACGTTCGCTGGAGGACTTTCCGATGACGTTCGCATTTGGTCCGCTTTGTAATGTTCGCTGACGGACGTTCCGATGACGTTCGCATTTGGTCCATTTTGTAACGTTCGCTGACGGACGTTCTGAGGACATTTGTCCGGGCCAGTTTGTGAACGTCTCTATTTCGTCCCTCACCTGCCATTTCCTTGACAACACTTGGAAAATCCAGTCGCCCATGCGTTTGCTATCATCAAACCTGACACTTTGCAACTCAGACAAACGAATATTTAAACTAAAATATAAATGCAAATATTTGCATTAATTGTAAAATTAAGTTTGTGCTAAAAATGTTAGTGTTTTTAATGTTAGGATAATAACTTTCATGTTACTTCATTTAAATTCTATCACTAATTAGCCTAAAGATGTAATAAAATCACGAGTCTGTTTTCACCCGTTATAATTTAAACATAAAAAACATGGGGCAATTCCAGCGTTATGGATGTGACATTTGAACTCATAATGACAGGTGAAATGTCTCAAAAAAAAGAAACCTTTTTACAATATTTAAATTGGAAATGCATATTCTCAGAGCACCCACTCTGGGGAATTGACAGGCAAAATATGTTTTTCTAAAATATATTTAAGCACCCCCAAAAAAGGAAAATATGCATGCGTTATGGATGTGACGGGAAATGACAGAGTTTTTGGTATACTGTTCGATTTCCTTTAAAGTCTGTGAACTTTTAAATCCATTAAATATTAAATATTGCTATCCACATGATGAAGGGGTCTTAGCTGAACATAAAAATATCAATGTTTAAAATATATATATTTTTATGAAGTGTATTATGAGGAAAAACCAATTATGGATGTGACAAAAACCCTGTTATGGATGTGACGCGTCTGAAATACATAGAATAATGTTTGGAAAATCAACAATCAAACCATCATGGCACTTTTGTTGATGCATAATGGCTGTGTTTTCACATTAAGAAGACTGTCTGAAATGATTCTGAAGATTATTAAATAAACTAAACCTTTAAAACGTTATGGACGTGACAGTGCACTGAAGCGTCAAGACCTCTTTATTATAGCCCTTAATAAATACAACAGGCAGTGCTGTTATAACCAAATTAGTATATTTATTTCTCAGGCATGCCTCTATTGTCACAGTGTTGGGTTTGTGTTCCCCTGATGTCCACTAGATGTCCTCGTTCTCACGGTTGTCCTTCACATTTGACTTCATTTCCCAGCATTCTGTCTGTCACTGTCACTCATCAGTTCATTGCACTCAGCTGTTCCCCGTAATCATTGTTCCCAGCTGTTCTTTGTTAGTCTTGTTAGATATGTGTATATATTCCTTGTCTGTGTTAATATGTGTACGGAGTCGTTGTTTTATGTCCTCACACTTCTGTGTCCTGCCTTTGAGTCAAGCTTGTTTGTGTTTTATGTCTTGGACTGCCTTTTTGGATTTTGACACCTGCCTGGATGACTACGAGTTTGGATTGCCCTTTAATTAAATAATACTGCAATTGGATTTTCTGATTCCCGTGTGTAATTCGTGACAGAACGACTCCGTCACACCTAAATCCAGCGGTAATTTTCATTTTTTATTATTTTTTGTAAGATCATATCTCCAGTCACTATGTGGATTCCACGTAGCGAACTTTCTCCAGCAGAGAGAGAGAGTGGGATCTCTTTACTAGAGTATTTTTCTAGATGTGCACAAAGGCATGAGGAAATCAGGATAGCTGAAGCTTCACCACGGGTCTCATCGAGCACTGGGACTTCTTCGACGGTTTCGTCCAGTTCAGAGTCGGTACACATCCGTCAGAAAGGAAGAAGGAGAAGGAGACCTGCGTCTGCCCAGCCAGAGATTGCTCACGTCCTGTCTGCCCAGCCAGAGACTGCTCACGTCCTGTCTGCCCAGCGAGAGACTGCTCACGTCCCGTCTGCCCAGCGAGAGACTGCTCACGTCACGTCTACCCAGCGAGAGACTGCTCACGTCACGTCTGCCCAGCGAGAGACTGCTCACGTCACGTCTGCCCAGCGAGAGACTGCTCAAGTCACGTCTGCCCAGCGAGAGACTGCTCAAGTCACGTCTGCCCAGCGAGAGACTGCTCAAGTCACGTCTGCCCAGCGAGAGACTGCTCAAGTCACGTCTGCCAGCGAGAGACTGCTCAAGTCACGTCTGCCCAGCGAGAGACTGCTCAAGTCACGTCTGCCCAGCGAGAGACTGCTCAAGTCACGTCTGCCCAGCGAGAGACTGCTCAGTCACGTCTGCCCAGCGAGAGACTGCTCAAGTCACGTCTGCCCAGCGAGAGACTGCTCAAGTCACGTCTGCCCAGCGAGAGACTGCTCAAGTCACGTCTGCCCAGCGAGAGACTGCTCAAGTCACGTCTGCCCAGCGAGAGACTGCTCAAGTCACGTCTGCCCAGCGAGAGACTGCTCAAGTCACGTCTGCCCAGCGAGAGACTGCTCAAGTCACGTCTGCCCAGCGAGAGACTGCTCAAGTCACGTCTGCCCAGCGAGAGACTGCTCAAGTCACGTCTGCCCAGCGAGAGACTGCTCAAGTCACGTCTGCCCAGCGAGAGACTGCTCAAGTCACGTCTGCCCAGCGAGAGACTGCTCAAGTCACGTCTGCCCAGCGAGAGACTGCTCAAGTCACGTCTGCCCAGCGAGAGACTGCTCAAGTCACGTCTGCCCAGCGAGAGACTGCTCAAGTCACGTCTGCCCAGCGAGAGACTGCTCAAGTCACGTCTGCCCAGCGAGAGACTGCTCAAGTCACGTCTGCCCAGCGAGAGACTGCTCAAGTCACGTCTGCCAGCGAGAGACTGCTCAAGTCACGTCTGCCCAGCGAGAGACTGCTCAAGTCACGTCTGCCCAGCGAGAGACTGCTCAAGTCACGTCTGCCCAGCGAGAGACTGTTCAAGTCAC
Source organism: Chrosomus eos (assembly GCA_036326025.1). Taxonomy (NCBI): domain Eukaryota; kingdom Metazoa; phylum Chordata; class Actinopteri; order Cypriniformes; family Leuciscidae; genus Chrosomus; species Chrosomus eos. The sequence goes on from CM070839.1 coordinate 28,699,369, forward strand.
GTCTGCCCAGCGAGAGACGGTTCAAGTCACGTCTGCCCAGCGAGAGACGGTTCAAGTCACGTCTGCCCAGCGAGAGACGGTTCAAGTCACGTCTGCCCAGCGAGAGACGGTTCAAGTCACGTCTGCCCAGCGAGAGACGGTTCAAGTCACGTCTGCCCAGCGAGAGACGGTTCAAGTCACGTCTGCCCAGCGAGAGTCAAGTATCCGAGAGATGCCTTATGCGTGGCCGCCAAGGCACTTACGGACTATTTAGAACGTCTGGCAGCGGATCCTGGATATGCCTGTATCGCCTGTTCCAGAGCCGGAGCCAGTGTCGCCTGTTCCAGAGCGGAGCCAGTGTCGCCTGTTCCAGAGCCGGAGCCAGTGTCGCCTGTTCCAGAGCCGGAGCCAGTGTCGCCTGTTCCAGAGCCGGAGCCAGTGTCGCCTGTTCCAGAGCCGGAGCCAGTGTCGCCTGTTCCAGAGCCGGAGCCAGTGTCGCCTGTTCCAGAGCCGGAGCCAGTGTCGCCTGTTCCAGAGCCGGAGCCAGTGTCGCCTGTTCCAGAGCCGGAGCCAGTGTCGCCTGTTCCAGAGCCGGAGCCAGTGTCGCCTGTTCCAGAGCCGGAGCCAGTGTCGCCTGTTCCAGAGCCGGATGTCCAGGCCGAGTGTCGCCTGTTCCAGAGCCGGAGCCAGTGTCGCCTGTTCCAGAGCCGGAGCCAGTGTCGCCTGTTCCAGAGCCGGAGCCAGTGTCGCCTGTTCCAGAGCCGGAACCAGTTCCTGTGCCGTGGTCGCCCTGGTCATCTCCGCCGCCCTGGCCGCCCGAGGGGTCTTCGCCGCCCGCCCGGTCCGGCCCGCGGGGGTCTTCGCCGCCGCCCTGGCCGCCCGAGGGGTCTTCGCCGCCGCCCTGGCCGCCCGATGAACTGTGTGTTTCGCCCTAGCCTCCAGATGGACTTTGTGTTTCTCCCTGGATGCCCGGTGGACTCTGTGTTTTGCCCTGGTCCCCGGTTAAACCCTCACCCCTTGTTCCTGTCTCCCTTCATGGACCTGGCCCACCTTCCCTCCCCTGATCCTCCACCGTTCCACCACCCTCCTGAACCTCTTGTATTGTGGTGTTTTCTTTTTTTGTTGTCGTGGAGCGTCTGGTAGCCGCTCCGTAGAAGGGGGGTTCTGTCACAGTGTTGGGTTTGTGTTCCCCTGATGTCCACTAGATGTCCTCGTTCTCACAGTGTCCTTCACATTTGACTTCATTTCCCAGCATTCTGTCTGTCACTGTCACTCATCAGTTCATTGCACTCAGCTGTTCCCCGTAATCATTGTTCCCAGCTGTTCTTTGTTAGTCTTGTTAGAAATATGTGTATATTCCTTGTCTGTGTTAATATGTGTACGGAGTCGTTGTTTTATGTCCTCACACTTCTGTGTCCTGCCTTTGAGTCAAGCTTGTTTGTGTTTTATGTCTTGGACTGCCTTTTTGGATTTTGACACCTGCCTGGATGGCTACGAGTTTGGATTGCCCTTTAATTAAATAATACTGCAATTGGATTTTCTGATTCCTGTGTGTGATTCGTGACATCCATCTTTCTTCAAAATGCTTACTGTTAAAATAAAGTTTAAAAAGGGGGGTCTTTGATACCGTTTTTGAAAGCATGAAATATGGCTGGTTGAACATGTAATTTAAGCATTGTTGCTCACCTCATATCTGGTGGATAAACAAGGCAATTTTCTTAATTTTTGTTAAAGCACATTAATACAGTATATTACAGACCTAAATGGACAACTTAAAATGGGTTTTGTTCTTTTGGTTAAAACTTTATTTTTTCATGGTAAAGATGACCTTTGCATGGAATTGCCCACGATAATTGCCTCAATTAAACATGAGCTAGAATTTATAAAGCTATACATGCACGAAGAGGTTGAATCCCAGAAGCTCTAAAAGATTGCATCGACTTCAAATGATGAATGCAGCCAAGGAAAACGTGAAGAATGGAAAAATTGCTGGAAAGAAAGTGGAAAATAACACCGGTAAGACAAATAAAAGTATCCTAAACATGTCCTTTCAAACTGTTGGTCAGGCGAAGGAGACTGATTTTATTAAAAATAATTTATTTTAGGAAAAATATTATTGTAGCACATGCTTCACATTTGTTCAAATAACAAAAAAAAATTGGAGAAACAAGCAAGTGACGCTGGTGGTCCTGGGAACGTCCTCTTGAACGTCCGGAGGACGTCTTCGCGAAGGTCCGCGGGACATCAAGCGGACCCTACACGGGGACGTTCGGGGGGACGTTCGCACAGGCCATTTAGGGGACGTTCTGGGGACCTTTTTTTGTTAGCTGGGCATATTCTAACATGTCATCATGTTGAGCTAATGTTAACATTGATTTGTTTTATGTACATTTGCTCACCTGTCTAATAAAGCTGTCAAGTCGTGACTCGTGAAGCTCTGTCGAGTCCAAGTTAGTCGCGGACGTGGAGCTCTCGGCATCTCAAAAACACCCCGCTGGTATTGATCCTCATTTTAGTTCTCCTTATTTGTCTCAAAGTCTGCTTGCCATGGTTTATGTTTGAACGAAACAAGAACTTTGCGCCGCTAAACGTCACGCATTACGCTGTTGTCCATGTCTGTCGCCATGGTTACATCATGGCTATGGCATTTCGAGCGGAAACCGAGGATAGAGCGGATATTGCGTCATTGACAGGCGACATTTGTTGGCCGGGACCGCCACTTATTTAAAATGGGAATTTCTCTGAAATAAAAAATCTTTGGAGACTTTTGTGATATTGTAAGTACACAACTGCAGGAAATATATCACACTGTGCAAGTGATTTTTGGATATTTTATTACAAAATTCCTACATATTGGACCTTTAACTGACGAGATGAATGACAGGGCATTTTACGGTGATAGGATGCACGCGAGACAGGTTCGTTAAAGACAGGAAGTATGTCCCAAAGCTTGCTTACTCTTTTGCTACACACTCAAAAGTATGTACTTTTTCTTCACAAAAAGAGTACATACATTTTTATGTCGTAGTATAAGTAGGCGAATTGGGACGCAGCATCACTCTCCTCACACAGCGGGCGACCCACTCTCCTCGGCGAGCGACTCACTTTCCTTACGCAGCGAATCACGTACATTGGCCTAATATTATAATAAAATCATACCCTTTTCAGTATTGTGGTGGTGCAATAACTAAATACTTTCAGTAAAGTGTTACATTTGTGTTGTAAACGTCATTTATTCTGAACCAATAATCTTAAATTGATTCTCATTGCATTTTTTTAACCTTTATAAAGGCAATTTCCCCCTAACTGTCATCTTTCATCAAATTATACATTTTAAGTCACTATATGGCTTTTTCCAATCAAATTGACTACCAACAAACATATTTTTTTCCCACTGCAGAGAAAACAGGATCTTCATCAGAGGTGGGGGTGGCATTTAGATATTCACATTTTTATATGCAAAACAAGCATAAAAAAACGTGTTTAGCCACTTTAAAATAGACACCGGAAAGCTTTTGTGGATTTTATAAATTATCTTTAAAACAGAATAATCTGAAAAAGTGACATTTCCATTTTTGCTGATTCACATTGGTATCAAAATAGGTAAAAACACATTTCAAAGTTACATACACTATATTGTTTTTGTAAATATAACATTGTTAACTGTATGCCTTTCATGTTGTTGTTTTTCTTTTTCTCTATCATCTTAAAACAGATTATTATTTGATAACACCATTCAAAAGAGAGAGTATTTAACATGAATGCGCCATGATGTTGAGTAGCTACTTGTGAGTTTTTTTCCTTTCAAACAAAGTAAAATTTCTATGATTAAGGTTTTTTGATTTTAGTGTCTGAACAATTATTGACAAGTTTGAAAACATTTCACACATGTTTTAGGGCTTTAGCAGGCTACACAATGAGTCTATAGAGTTAGCATGATGTTAGCTCTTAACTGCTAGATAATGCTAGTTTTTCAAACATGTAGGTCTTGGGTGATTTGTCCTAAAGGGCCTGGGTTAAGTTGTGCCGGTGGCACCTCCACTTATAATTATTTTCAACATATTAATTTGTAATTGTACATTGTACTCTTACATTTAAGCACTTAGACTATGTGACATTCTTAACTTTAGACCTAAACTTGGTGGTACAGGGGAGTAGAAGTTTATAAGGTTTTCAAAGATGGCGCCGATGTGTGTGGCAGGCCGTCTATTGCTCCGTCTGTTGTTTGTTTGTTTATATGTTTTAACCTGCGCTACCGTGCAGAAATGCTGCGCATCAATACTAATTTATAATCGAGAAACTTTATTGACTCTAAATGTGGAAATCTCATCAAATGTGCAGCCATACCAATTACAGGATGGTTCTCAAGGCTCTCACTCTATACCACCACCGGATTTATCATCTATACCTGGATACCTGCGCCGCTGGCCTGGCTCTTTGCCGGTTTTGAGGCGGAGGCGGCGCCGGGGAAGACGAGCAGGCATCGCGGTTAAGCTGAGGCTGGAGCTGCTGAGGCGTGGAGAACTTCCTCTCACCTGGCGTCGAGCTGTTCGGAGACGTTCTTTGTATCCGCTTCGACAATGGATAGTTCCCTTGGCTCCGACTGAGCTGGCGTCGCCTTCGGGCGTTCACACTCTTGATTTCTCTCCTCGTTTCCATTGTGGAGGAGTGTGTTTGAATCATCTTCGCTCGCTACCGTATGCAGTACATGAAAAGGAATCTACATCAAATCCCACGAATGTACGGATGGCCTTGATAAACTCCAGATCGATCGTAAACAAAACTTTTATTTTAAATGATCTGTTCTCTGTGCAGAGACTGGACTTTTTATTTCTTACTGAGACCTGGCTCTGTCCAGGAGATCTGAGCCCTTTTTCCGAACTTCTGCCAAATAAATGTCGCTATTTTAACTCCCCACGGACAACTGGCCGGGGTGGTGGACTAGTGTCTATATATAAAGAACATTTTACTTGTCGCTTGGTGGCGAGTAACAGTTACAGCAGTTTTGAACTTCAGATGTTTTGTTTTGAACTCGCTGATCCACTTCTGATTGCTGTTATCTACCGACCACCAAAATATAATACAAACTTTATAACAGATTTTGCGGAATTTCTTGGCGATCTGACCCCAAAATATGATAAGTTTCTTATCGTGGGTGATTTTAATGTGCATGTATGCTGCATGAATGACTGCTTGGCTAAGGAATTTATGCATCTACTAAATGCTTTTGATTTTATTATGGGGATCGATGTTTCCACACACAAAGGTGGCCATACCCTTGACTTAGTGCTCCAGCATGGAGTTTCTATCGCTGATTTGGAGATCTGCGAAAACGGGTTCTCCGATCATAAGACTGTTATGTTCACTGTACCTAGCCATGCGAAGATATCTACAATCTTATCTTGTGAGACTCCATATCGTTGCATTAATAATCATACAAAATCATCTTTCCTAACCATCTTTGACGAAGTAATGCCATCGCTCGATGAATTTGCTTGCGAGATCAGTGCGGAAGTACTTCTCTCCAGATTTAATTCCACCTGCTCTGATGTCTTGGACGCCGTGGCACCTCTAAGATCACCGCGAGAAAAATCCCATTATAAACCTTGGATTGATGATTCCATTCGTTGCCTTAGACGCTGTTGCAGAAGAGCGGAACGAAATTGGAAAAAAGACAGGCTTCAGGTGTCATTTGAGATTTTAAAGGATGCTCTGCGCAACTACCAGAAGGAAGTAAAGAAAGCCAAATGTCGACATCTATCAAACATTATTAACAAGAACTGCTCTAGACCAAAGACACTTTTTAATATTATAAATGCTACTTTAAAACCATCGACCGTACTCTCTCCGGGGGTTGCATCCCCGTCATGTGATGAGTTTTTATTTTTCTTTGAAAACAAAATAAGAGATCTTAGACAGAGTATAACTTGCACGTCCTCTACAATTTCTCTTAATATTAATAACCATCTCTTAAATGAAAATGATGCTGTGTCATTTAGTGAGTTTAACTTAGTTACTGAGGCGGAATTGTTAGAAATAGCTAAGCAGCTCAAGCCTTCTGGCTCACCACTGGATAGTCTTCCTCCTTTTTTATTCAAACAACTCATTGCCGATATGGCTCCATATTTACTGATTATAATAAATTGCAGTCTAAAATCTGGCATTATGCCTGACTGCTTAAAGCATGCAGTGATCCGTCCAATGATTAAAAAATCGAACTTGGATTCATCTGTTTTGACAAATTTTAGGCCAATTTCTAATCTGCCATTTGTTTCTAAATTTCTCGAAAAAATTATTCTATTACAGTTACAGAGTTATTTAGCTGAGAACTCTTTATTTGAAATATTTCAGTCCGGCTTTCGAAAATGTCACTCCACAGAGACTGCATTGGTCAGAGTTCTTAATGATATTTTAATTACTTGCGACTCTGGTGATTTTGCAGTACTTGTTCTTCTCGATTTAACAGCAGCGTTTGACACTATTGATCACACTATCCTAATTGACCGTCTAAGGCACTGTGTTGGTATAGGAGGTACAGCTTTGAAATGGTTAATATCATTTTTAACAAATCGGAGTTTCTCAGTTAAGCTGGGCGAACGTTATTCGAGTACAGCACACCTACACTATGGAGTTCCGCAGGGCTCTATTTTAGCTCCATTATTATTTTCTTTATATATGCTTCCTCTTGGGAAAAAACACGGTCTGTCATTTCACTGCTACGCAGACGACACACAGGTCTATTTGCCCGTGAAACGAGATTTTTTAAGCCTAACGTCTCTTACAGCATGCCTAGAGGAGGTAAAGGCATGGCTTTCTTTAAATTTTTTAATTTTTAATGAAAAGAAAACAGAAATCATTATGTTTAGCCCATCTGAGCTGTCAAAATCTATAAAATTAAATCTTGGTGAGATGTCCGTGTATCTGAGACCCTGGGTGAAAGATTTGGGTTTTGTTTTAGACGACAATCTAAAATTTGATCGTCAAATAAACTCTGTGGTAAAATCGTGTTTTTATCAGCTACGTCTGCTCGTTAAAGCAAAGCCGTTTCTCTCATTTAAAGATCTTGAGAAATTAATTCATGTATTCATTTCGACGAGATTGGACTATTGTAACTCATTATATCTGGGAATTAGTCAGCAAACACTATCTCGCTTACAACTTGTCCAAAATGCTACGGCCCGTTTTCTGTGCGGAAAAAAAAAGAGAGAGCATATCACACCGATTCTAAGATCATTGCACTGGTTACCGGTGCGTTCCAGAGTAGATTTTAAAGTATTACTTTTAGTTTATAAATCTTTAAATGGATTGGCACCAACGTATTTAGCAGAATTATTAATAGAACAAAAGCCTGCAAGGTCTCTACGCTCTTCGAATCTGGCCTTACTATCTATCCCAAAATCTCGGCTAAAGCGCAGAGGAGATCGAGCGTTTTGTATCGCTGCACCTAGACTTTGGAATACTCTCCCAACTAGCTTAAGACAGGCTCCATCTCTTACTGTTTTCAAGTCCAAACTTAAAACATATTTATTTTCAAAAGCTTTTGATTAAAGACTGTGTTTTTATATGTGCTTATATGTTACTTAAATATAAAGTTCCTTGTTGATTTGCGAGTCTATGTGGAAAGCACATTGGTCAACAGCTGTTGTTTTTAATAGTGCTATACAAATAAATTGTCATTGTCATTGTCATTGTCATTGTCATTATATTCCCCTGCAGCATTAACAAGTGGGATGTTAAAGGATAATTCCGGTATTTAACACTTTGAGTCTATTTTCTAGTTTGTTTTGGATAAACTAGAGTGGTGGACTTAGAAATTTTGACAATGGGTCCTGTCTCGAGTTTTTGACTATTTTAGGATAGCCTCTGAGTGCTTCAGAGTGGTTGTCTACGAGCATACTGAAACATGTCCTTAAAGGATTAGTGTAAGAAATGTAATTTCTGTATCTCAGTTATGTCCATAAAAGGTCAGAGCTTTGTCCCGAAGTGAAATTGCTTTGCCTGCACATTCCTATGTATGTATGTGAGTTAAACATCTGTTTTACATTAGGACCCCTAGACTCAGAGAGAAGGGGAGCATTTGTGTGAGTTCTATAGAAGGTGTATGGCTGAAGCCTCTCTGGATCCCCAGGATTCAGAGGAGTTCTGACCGGATAATTACCAAATATGGACTTATTTTTCAATGTCTTATATAACGTATATATGATATCTGGTGAAGTAATGTATAGTTCTATTGGTCAGAATTGTTATACTCCCCTCAAACTTTCACTATATATTCTTATGCCACTTTTGAGGAGGCGGAACATTTCTGATGTTTCCCCAGCGCTGGTTTCCTTTGTACTTTGTATTTTGATATTCACAAAGCCAATAAAAGGACGGAGAGAAAAAGGCACTGCGTGTTGGACAACTTTATTTCTAACAATTAGTTCACTTTTTAAAAAACTTTTGCTGATAATTTACTCACCCCCATGTCATCCAAGATGTCCATGTCTTTCTTTCTTCAGTCGAAAAGAAATTAATGATTTTGATGAAAACATTCCAGGATTTTTCTCCATATAATGGACTTCAACAGTGCCCAAAACGGTTCAAGGTCCAAATGAGTTTTCAGTGCAGCTTCAAATGACTTCAAATGACAAATGACGATACCAGACGATGAATAAGGGTCTTATCTAGCGAAACGATGCGCCATTTCAAAAATAAATAAAACAGTTAAAGTATTATTAGCACAAATGCTCGCCTTGTTCTGTCCTGAGATGCGTGTTCGTGATTCTCCTGTTCGAACTCGTTCATTAAAATGAACAAATCTTTTTTCGAGTCTTTTTATTCATTCAACGAACGAAATGACTCGAAAAAAGATTTGTTCATTTTTAACGAGTCTTTTTTCGAGTCATTTTGTTCATTCAACGAACGAAATGACTCGAAAAAAGATTTGTTCATTTTAATGAACGAGTTCGAACAGGAGAATCACGAACACGCATCTCAGGACAGAACTTTTTTATGAAACTCGGTACACATGTAGATCTCATCGTTTCATATATACTTCGCACTCTTACTTTTTACCCCAGCCCAACAGGAAGTGGGCTATTTAGGGTTGTTGGTAAAACACACGCAATGGAATTTGAAATACTCCTCCTAGAGAATTCAAACACACGGCACGAAACTCGGTCAGCGTGAAGTCAAGACATTGAGGATGAAAGTTTGCGAGGGGATTTTTGATATCTCGAACGGTTTGGCCGTGGCGAGGAAACAAAATTATGGCGAGAAACGTGAAACAGGAAGTGTGTCATAACTACTGCAAACATTAACTGATCTTGATGAAACTTCAACAGTGTGTTCGTTGTAAGAGTCCGATCACATGGATGTGACAATTGTGAGTCAAAGTTATAGCGCCACCAACTGGCAGCAGGAAGTGTGTCACTTTCAAAATGCTTTGAAATCACCCTCTTATTTTTACCCGATTTGCTTCAAACTTGATGTGTATAATGTAAACACACGCCAGATATAGACCTGTGAAAGGATTGTTGATATCTTAGATACTGTTGCCATGGCAACACATCAAACTTTAATATTCTTTTTGGATGCTTTTGAGACTCTTAGCATGCCTGAAATTGCTTAAAATTGCATGAAACTCGAAAGACAGATCACATTTATTAGCCAGGTGACGTGCAAAGTTTCAGAAACTGGCGTGGTGCAGGGACTCAGTAGCGCCACCTTTTGACAAAAGTGGGGGGGTTAGTTTCATCTGGAGTTACAAAAATCGGTATTTATATACTTCTCCTCTAGCCAGACAACTTTCTAATTTACAGTCATTAGCAACAACCAAGAGGAAGTCAGATATTTTGGTTTGAATATGGTCATTTCTGTCTGAGCCTACGTCTCTGTGCCTGCTGTCTGTGTGTGTGTCTGTGAGTGTGGGGAGGGGGAGGGGAGTGGGGCTAGATTAACCATTTCACTGCTGTGTGGTTTGGCCTTCATTAAAAAAGAAAATAAATGTCTTAAGCCTTGTATTTTTTAAATACGTTTTTTTAATAAAGTAAAGGCATATAACAGACATGCCGCTTTTTTAATAAAACATAGTTTTTTTATGTTTTTCAAGACATTTGATTTATGAGGACTTTTGAAATGTCGCGGGCTTCCTAAACATTGATTTCAATCGTATCCGGGTTTATTTTTCGGCGCAACAACACTTGCTGATTCTGTTTCTTGTCCCTATGCCCTCCCCTCAATTAATCCAATCCAGTCTGATATTTTCATATAAAATGCTTCATTATCCATTTTAAATGTGGATTTAAAATGGATAAATCCCCCCACCCCCCATGTTTAGTTCTCCATTTAGGTCGCCAGTTGGCGGCACCCATTGACATCCATAGTGTTTTTTCCCCCCTACTATAGAAGTCAATGGGTGCCGTCAACTGTCTGGTTACCAGCATTCTTTAAAATATCTTATTTTGTGTTAAACAGAAGAAAGAAACTCAAACTGGTTTGGAACAACATGAGGCTGAGTAAATGATGAGAATTCCAATTTTTGGGTGAACTATCCCTTGAATTTTTTTTTTTACTCCAGATTTACTCAATGTTACATCGTGGCCCAGTAAAAGAATGAGATTACATTTCTGCCGAAATGTTACATGTTAATTAATTGATATTGATATATTATTGATATTATATTTGCACTGATATTTCATTTTACTAGTAAAGTTATACAATTCATTCAACTGAATTGACAAGGTAATTGTTGCAATATATTTGTTTTCCTTCATTTTAATCAACACTAACTTTATTCTCATCTGAATTATAAATAACTTATTTTTGTATAAAATAAAAAATCCCGAATAATCCAGACCAACCAGAGCACACTATTTCTACAACATCATCAGTGCTGAAGCGGAACTACTAGAGCCGTTCGGCAGATAGCGAGCAGATATTTTGTGTCACGTCGTGCACAATAACCCTAAAGGCAACAGGGTAGCGGTGCCACCGGCTTTTTATATATATATATATATATATATTATATATATATATATATTATATATATATATATATATTATATATATATGTGATGTCACGAGAGGCTGTGTCCTGGAGGGGCGGTACATTTCCCTGAGGTGGCTGCAACCACAAACAGCTATGGCTCCATCTGCTGGTGGAGTCGGGAACTCCACCCCCCAATACACCACATTCCTGCACACCTGAGACTGATCAGGGTCTGATGAACTGAAGGGCTTTTTAAGGGTGAGAGACACAGTTAGTGTGTGTGGGAGGCTTGGGAGACAAGCTTCAGGTTGTCCTCTCTACAGAAGACCAGACCGCTCCAGTATCATTTCCACGAGGAATACTGAAGGTTGGAAATACTTACTAAACATTTGAAGGACTTACGGCTGGCTTGGCCACGGGCTGCAGCATGGATTAAACTAAGGTTGGAAAAGACTGTTTACTTTCCCGAGGGAAATGGGATTATGATTTCCTCACTTCACCAAGAGGCACCATTTAAGTTTTGACTGTTGAAGACCAACCTGATCCTTAGTTACACTTTTGAGTTTGGAACGCTGTTTTGCTAATTCCCAAGAACTGTAATAAAATCCTTGTTTACATTTGAACTTTGTGTCCTGGCACTACTTGAACTGTCCCGCTGAAAGCTGTGTTGCCTCTCATGACGTCACATATGGTGGAGAATGCAGGCAAGCTCAAGCGTTAATAGTGCATGTCAGAAGAGGACACTGAAAATTTGATTGCCCACTTTTCTAAATTGGCCGTAGGCCCCCCACATAACAAAATGGAGGAAATTTTGAAAGCCCTTGTTGCAGGTCAGCAAGCCCAGATGCAGGCGAATATGGCTCTCTTGGAGCAGCAAAAGAGAGCCAACCTTCTGAAGGCAGAGGAATTGCAGCTGCAGAAACAGATGGCCGTCCAGAATGTCCGACCAATAAAGGCAAGTGACTTTATATCCAAGATGGGGGCCACAGATGACGTTGAGGCGTTCCTGCATGCCTTTGAAGCCACGGCCACTAGGGAAGCCTGGCCCAGGGCACAGTGGGTTGGACTGTTATCCCCCTTTCTAACGGGGGAATCGCTGAATGCTGTCCGGGACCTGGGCCCCGACCAGGTGACTGACTATGATGCCCTTAAGACTGAGATCCTTAGCAGAAATGGGCTCACCAAGTTTGGTATGGCCCAGCGCTTCCACAGCTGGACCTTCCAACCAGACCAGCCTCCTCGTGCACAGATGCACGAACTTGTCCGGATCACGCAGAAATGGCTGGAACCGAAAAAGAATACGGCAGCTGCAGTAGTGGAGGCCATTGTGGTGGATCGTTATTTACGGGCCCTGCCTTATGAGGCGAAAAGGTTCATCAGCCAACAGGCCTTAACCACCGCCAATCTAACTGTGGAAGCTGTAGAAAAATACCAGGCTACAGCAGAAATGCTTCGGGCTTCCAGGAGCGCGTCCCCACCACAGACGGGACGAACCCGTCCAAAGAACCCCAAGGTTTCCAACCCAGCCACTTCAGGAGCTATCCAGGCACCAGGGGGAGCCAGAAACCAGCCGGGTCCAGGAAGAATACGCCGGGAGAGTGAAACTCGACAGTGTTACCGGTGTGGGGAGATGGGACACATCTCCTGGCAGTGTGGGAAACCAGTGGATGAGCCAATGCCCACTGCTGAATCCTCCAGCTCACCACCCGCCCACCGTTTTGCCTCGCTCGTGGGAGTCATAGATGGCACCCCAGATCGACCCCCCACTTGCCCGGTGACTGTGAACCACCATGATGTGGAGGCCTTGCTAGATTCAGGTAGCCGGGTCACCCTGGTGCGTAAGGACCTGGTGGCTCCATCGTGTCTGACCCCAGGGAAAGTCCTCCCAGTTTCCTGTGTCCATGGAGACACCAGAGACTACCCCATCACTGAACTCACAATGACCACCACCCGGGGAACCATACTCACGGTGGCAGGTGTGGTTGACTCCCTACCCGTCCCGGTCCTAATTGGACGAGACTGCCCAGCCTTTCACCCACTGTGGAGAGAGACTCAGGAGAGGCTAGTCCGAGTACCTCGGAAGCGGAGAGGTAAGACTCATCCTGAGAGTACTCAAGTGCAACCTTCAGAATCACTCACTCCAGCCTGTGATCTTGCAGGGATGGCAGGTGCCCAGGCGGACACAGAGACTGGTCCAGACACGGGAGAAGAGGACGTGGCCCAGGAAAGTGCTCCGATCTCCAGTGAGGAAGACGTCCATGGCACCAAAGAGCTTCCCCCTCTCACAGGCCAGTATGGTACAGCCCAGTTACAAGATCCCACTCTTACAAATGCCTTAAGACATGTCCAGGTGTTAGAGGGAGTAGTGCTAGGGGATAGGACAAGCCCTACTTACCCCCATTTCGCAATAAGCCGGGGGTTAGTGTATCAGGTAGTGAAGAAAAATGATGAAGTGCATGAACAGCTCCTCGTACCACAGCCCTATCGGGCCACCGTACTCAACCTAGCACACACGCACCCGCTAGGGGCCCACCTAGGGGTAGAGAAGACTAAGGAAAGAATCATGCAACGCTTCTTTTGGCCGGGAGTACACAAAGAGATAGAAAACTACTGTCGTAGTTGCCCTGAATGTCAGCAGGTGGCGCCAAAGCCCACATATAGAAACCCGCTCATTCCCTTGCCCATTATTGAAACTCCTTTTGAGAGGATTGGACTGGACATAGTTGGGCCCTTACCGAAAAGTTCCAGGGGGCATCAGTACATTCTGGTCATCCTGGACTATGCGTCCCGATATCCTGAGGCCATCCCGCTGAGGAAGGCTACATCCAGACAAATCGCCAAGGAGTTGTTCCTTCTCTCAACTAGTCTGGGAATCCCAAAGGAGATATTAATGGACCAAGGGACTCCATTCATGTCCAGGGTGATGAAAGAGCTTTGTGCTCTACTGAAGATTAAACAGCTGAGAACCTCAGTCTACCACCCCCAGACAGACGGGTTAGTTGAACGTTTTAACAAAACACTAAAATCCATGCTGCGGAAGGCGGTCAGGGAAGATGGGCGCAACTGGGATCAGCTGCTACCATACCTACTGTTTGCGGTGAGAGAGGTACCTCAGTCTTCTACTGGGTTTTCACCCTTTGAGCTCTTGCTTTCCTACAGACCCAGAGGACTGCTGGACATCGCCAAGGAGGCCTGGGAGGAGCAACCGTGCCGGCAGCGGACCCTGATCGAGCATGTCGGGGCCATGAGGGAAAGAATGAAGGCCATCTATCCCATGATGCGCGAACACATGGAGGCCACTCAACGGCAGCAGCAAGCCTCCTACAACAGATCCGCTCAACCCAGAGAGTTTAAGCCGGGGGACAGAGTGCTGGTCCTGGTGCCAACCGTTGAGTGTAAATTCCTGGCAACCTGGCAAGGACCATATGAGGTCATTGAACGTATAGGAGAGGTAAACTACAAGGTGAGGCAACCTGATAAAAGAAAACCTGAGCAGATTTATCACATTAATCTCTTAAAGAAGTGGCACGCCAGGGAGGCGCTGTTCAGCTGTCTAACCCCAACAGAGTCCAAGGAACCGGTGCGGGAAGAGGTTCAGGTGGGTCCAAGCCTGTCCCCACATCAACGGCAGATGGCCCTGGAACTGGTGGATCGGAACCGAGATGTCTTCTCCTCCCTCCCCGGGCACACGGAGGTGGTCCAACACGAGATTCGCACCCTGCCGGGCCAAACGGTAAACCAGCGCCCATACCGCGTGCCGGAGGCTCGTAAAGTGGCTATTCAGGAGGAGGTAAGGAAGATGCTGGAGCTGGGAGTAATCGAAGAGTCCCAAAGTGCCTGGGCAAGCCCCATTGTACTGGTTCCCAAACCAGACGGGTCAGTACGATTTTGTAATGATTATCGGAAGTTAAACGAAGTGTCTGAGTTTGATGCATACCCAATGCCTCGTGTCGATGATTTAATAGACTCCTTAGGGCATGCTCGCTTCCTAACCACTCTTGACCTCACAAAAGGCTACTGGCAGGTGCCCCTGACCCCGGCATCCAAGGAGAAGACGGCCTTTGCCACACCGGAGGGGCTCTATCAATATACCCGGCTACCGTTCGGGCTCCACGGAGCACCTGCCACGTTCCAACGCTTGATGGATCGAGTCCTTGCTCCCCACAAGAGGTATGCCGCTGCATATTTAGATGATGTCGTCATACAAAGTCCAGATTGGGCCAGCCACATACCCCGAGTGCAAGCTGTGATTGATTCGCTCAGAGAAGCAGGGCTAACAGCGAACCCAAAGAAGTGCAGGCTGGCCTTCAGTGAGACGAACTACCTGGGGTACACCATTGGGCGGGGGTTGGTCAAACCTCAGAAAGCCAAATTGCAGGCCATCCAGGGTTGGCCACAACCCATCACCAAGAAACAGGTGAGGTCATTTTTGGGCCTAGCCGGCTACTACAGACGTTTTATTATGGATTTTGCTACCATAGCTATGCCTTTAACAGAGCTGACAACCAAACGCCACTCACGAATGGTAAGATGGAACCCTGCGGCGGAGGCGGCCTTCATCAACCTGAAGCGAGCTCTGTGCTCTAGTCCGATCCTGGTGGCACCAGACTTCAAGAAAGAATTCATTGTCCAGGTGGATGCTTCAGAGGTGGGTCTGGGTGCGGTACTCGCCCAGGCACATGATGGTGAGGAACATCCCATTCTCTACCTAAGCAGGAAGCTACTTCCAAGAGAGAAGAACTATTCCACTGTGGAAAAGGAATGCCTCGCTGTAACCTGGGCCCTGGAATCCCTACGGTTCTACCTCCTGGGCCGAAGTTTTACGGTGGTGTCTGATCATGCCCCTCTGCAGTGGATGGCCAGGAACAGGGAAACGAACAGTAGAATTACCAGATGGTTTTTGAGCTTGCAAGCGTTTAACTTTTCTGTTGTCCACAGGGCTGGCAAGCGCCATGGCAATGCGGATGCCCTCTCCCGGCGTGACGCCTTCTTCACCTCCTTCACTCCGACGAGGACGTCGGTCTCGAGGGGGGGGATGTGTGATGTCACGAGAGGCTGTGTCCTGGAGGGGCGGTACATTTCCCTGAGGTGGCTGCAACCACAAACAGCTATGGCTCCATCTGCTGGTGGAGTCGGGAACTCCACCCCCCAATACACCACATTCCTGCACACCTGAGACTGATCAGGGTCTGATGAACTGAAGGGCTTTTTAAGGGTGAGAGACACAGTTAGTGTGTGTGGGAGGCTTGGGAGACAAGCTTCAGGTTGTCCTCTCTACAGAAGACCAGACCGCTCCAGTATCATTTCCACGAGGAATACTGAAGGTTGGAAATACTTACTAAACATTTGAAGGACTTACGGCTGGCTTGGCCACGGGCTGCAGCATGGATTAAACTAAGGTTGGAAAAGACTGTTTACTTTCCCGAGGGAAATGGGATTATGATTTCCTCACTTCACCAAGAGGCACCATTTAAGTTTTGACTGTTGAAGACCAACCTGATCCTTAGTTACACTTTTGAGTTTGGAACGCTGTTTTGCTAATTCCCAAGAACTGTAATAAAATCCTTGTTTACATTTGAACTTTGTGTCCTGGCACTACTTGAACTGTCCCGCTGAAAGCTGTGTTGCCTCTCATGACGTCACAATATATATATATATATATATATATATATATATATATATATATATATATATATTACAGTCGTGCCCAGAATTAATCATACCCCTGGTAAATATGATCAAAAATGGCTGTAAAAAATAAATCTGCATCGTTTATCCTTTTGATCTTTCATTCAAAAAATTGGCAAAAACCTAACCTTTCATTGAAGTAAAAGAATTGAAAATGGGGAGGAAAATCACATTATAATTTTTTTTCTCCAAAACACGTTGGCCACAATTATTCATACCCCTAGCATTTTTTATGAATAAAATATCTATGAAGTATATTCCCATTAATATTTACCTTTTTTAGCACACCAGGGTGACAAGGAACATGAAATTGTCCAGCTATGACTTCTTGTGTCACAGGAGTTTAAATTATGAGGAAACACAAAGGCCAAATTCCCTTAATCATCCATCACAATGAATAAAACCACAGAACATGGTTCTGATGTGCATCAAAAGATTGTTGAGCATCACAAAATAGAAAGTGGATGTAAGAAAATAGCTAAAGAATCGAAAAATCCCATTTTGACCATCAGGGCAATAATTAAGAAGTTATAATCAACTAAAGACGTTACGATTCTGCCAGAAAGAGGACGTGTGTCTATATTGCCTTAATGGACGGTGAGGATGAAAGTTTGAGTGGCCAAAGACTCTCCAACTATCACAGATGGAGAATTGCAGAGATTAGTTGAGTCTTGGGGTCAGAAAGCCTATTAAAAAAAAAATCAAACAACCCCTACATCACCACATGTTGTTTGGGAGGGTTTTGAGAAAAATGCTCCTCGCTCATCCAAATACAAACTCCAGCATATTCAGTGGTCAGACACGACTGGATCTTCAAACGGCACAGGCTTCTGTGGTCAGATGAAACTAAAAAAAGGGCTTTTTGGCAGCAAACACGCTAGATGGGTTTGGTACGCACAAGGATAAAAAGTACCCCATGTGTACAATTTAAAATACCATTGGATCTTTAATGTTGTGGGCCTATTTTTTCTGCTGGAGGTCCTGGACTTCTTGTTCAGATACATGGCATTGTGGATTCTATCAAATATCAACAGATAAAAAAATCAAAACCTGACGCCTTCTGCTAGAAATCTTATAATGGGTCATGGTTGGATCTTCCATCAGGACAACGATCCAAAACAAACATCAAAATCAACACAAAAATGTGTTAGGGAGCACAAAATGAAACTTCTGCCATGACCGTCCCAGTTCCCTGACCTGAACCCTATAGAAAATGGGTGGGGTGAACTGAAGAGAAGAAGCACCAATATGCATCTGGGAATCTGAAAGATCTGGAGAGATTCTGTATGGAGGAATGATCTCTGATCTCTTGCCAGGTGTTCTCCAAACTCATCAGGCATTAGGAGAAGACTCAGAGCAGTTATCTTGGCAAAAGGAGATTGCAAAAAGGTATTTAATAAAAGGGTATGAATAATTGTGGCCAACGTGTTTTGGAGAAAAACATTTATTTTATAATGTGATTTCCCCCCCACTTTCAAATCTTTTACTTCAATGAAAGTTTAGGATTTTGCCTATTTTTTTAATGAAAGATCAAAAGGATAAACGATGCAGATTTATTTTTTATAGCCATTTTTTATCATATTTACCAGGGGTATGATTAATTCTGGGCACGACTGTATATATATATATATATATATAATATATATATATATATATATATATATATATATATATATATATATATATATATATATATATAAATATAGCTGCGAGCAGCGATGAAGGGCCAAAGCCGGCGATACCGCCATCCTGGTGCACCAGGGTTGCGAGGCCACCGGCTTGGGCCCGTAATCGCTGCTCGCAGCTATATTTAGGGCCCAAGCCCAAAGGGCGAAGGCCCTATTGTTTTCCTAAGGATTATTAGGGCCCAAGCCCTAAGGGCGAAGGCCCTATTGTTTTCCAAAGGATTATTTATTATTAGGGCCCAAGCCCAAAGGGCGAAGGCCCTATTGTTTTCCTAAGGATTATTTATTATTAGGGCCCAAACCCTGAAAGGGCGAAGGCCCTATTGTTTTCCTTAGGATTATTTATTATTATTATTATTTATTATTATTTTTTTACTACCTTTTGGACACTTTTGGAGGCCTTAACATGCTCAAAAACTCTTGAAACTTTGCACACGGCTCAGAACCCACGGCCATCAGGGCCGGGCTGAAGATGGTACCCGGCCGTGGCAGGGGGGCTCGACAGCGCCCCCTGGAACGGGGTCCGAAAACATGGTCCATAAATCAAACACGCTTGCATGTAATAATATGAAACTCGGTACACATAGAGATCTCATCAGTTCATATATCCTTCGTACTTTTACTTTGTACCCCAGCCCAACAGGAAGTCGGCTATTTAGGGTTGTTTGGAAAACGCATGCAATGGAATGTGAAATACTCCTCCTAGAGAATTCAAACACACGGCACGAAACTCGGTCAGCGTGAAGTCAAGACACTGAGGATGAAAAATTGCCAGGGGATTTTTGATATCTCGAACGGTTTGGCCGTGGCGAGGAAACGAAATCATGGCGAGAAACGTGAAACAGGAAGTGTGTTATAACTACTGCATACATTAACTAATCTTGATGAAACTTCAGCAGTGTGTTCGTTGTAAGAGCCCGATCTCATGGATGTGACTATTGTAAGTCAAAGTTATAGCGCCACCAACTGGCAGCAGGAAGTGTGTTACTTTCAAAATGCTTTTAAATCTCCCTCTTATTTTTACCCGATTTGCTTCAAAATTTATGTGTATAATGTAGACACACGCCAGATGTAAACCTGTGAAAGGATTGTTGATATCTTAGATACTGTTGACATGGCAACGCATCAAACTTTAATATTCTTTTTGGATGCTTTTGAGACTCTTAGCATGCCTGAAATTGCTTAAAATTGCATGAAACTTGACAGACAGATCACATTTATTAGCCAGGTGACATGTGCAAAGTTTCAGAAACAGACGTGGTGCAGGGACTCAGTAGCGCCACCTTTTGACAAAAGTGGGGGGGTTAGTTTCATCTAGAGTTACAAAAATCGGTTTTTATATAGTTCTCCTCAAGCCAGACAACTTTCTAATTTACAGTCATTAGCAACAACCAAGAGGAAGTCAGATATTTTGGTTTGAATATGGTCATTTCTCTCTGAGCCTACGTCTCTGTGCCTGCTGTCTGTGTGTGTGTGTCTGTGAGTGTGGGGAGGGGGAGGGGGAGTGGGGCTAGATTAACCATTTCACTGCTGTGTGGTTTGGCCTTCCTTAAAAAAGCAAATAAATGTCTTAAGCTTTGTATTTTTTAAATACGTTTTTTTAATAAAGTAAAGGCATATAACCAGTTTAATTGTAGTGCATTGACAATAGTTTTATATAATTAGTTTATTAATTAAATTAACTTGGTCCATAAAATTAGTCTCTGTCTGTCCTACTCTTTCCCCTCCCCTGCTCCATCAATCTCTCTCTCTCTCTCTCTCTCTCTCTCTCTCTCTCTCTCTCTCTCTCTCTCTCTCTCTCTCTCTCTCTCTCTCTCTCTCTCTCTCTCTCTCTCTCTCTCTCTCTCTCTTCTCTCTCTCTCTCTCTCTCTCTCTCTCTCTCTCTCTCTCTCTCTCTCTCTCTTCTCTCTCTCTCTCTCTCTCTCTCTCTCTCTCTCTTCTCTCTCTCTCTCAAGGAAAAACATTATTCAAAATATGCTTTGCCAGGATAGTGTACAGTTGTTTAAGGCATTTATTAGATCTAGGATCTCAGATGAGTTGAAGTATTATAAGGAGATGCAAGATTTGGGAACATTTATTTTGCAGTGGCTTTTCAATGAAGTTTGTTGTGCTGTGTTTGAGGGGGATTTAACTTTTAGCGTTTTGCTGTGTTGATTGTTGTTGAGATGATGCAATGATGGGGTTTTGTCACTGACCTAATAAATGTGTGGGCTAAGAAAATAAAAAATAAATAAAATCTCTCTCTCTTCTCTCTCTCTCTCTCTCTCTCTCTCTCTCTCTCTCTCTCTCTCTCTCTCTCTCTCTCTCTCTCTCTCTCTCTCTCTCTCTCTCTCTCTCTCTCTCAGAGAGATTGTGTCTGTTACAGTGACAAGAGTTTAACCCTTTAAGGCCTTGTCTTTTTGGATATATATCTTTTTTTTTATTAAAAAAAATGTGCATACAACCCATATATTTTAAATGTATTGTTTTCTTTAAATTAAATTAAGATTGTATGTTTGGTAATTGAACCTAAATAAATGTAAAACTAATGTGCTATATTTCAGATCAGTATATTTGTTTTCCTTCATTTTAATCAACACTAACTTTATTTTCCTTCATTTTAATCAACACTAACTTTATTCTCATCTGAATTATAAATAACTTATTTCTGTATAACATAAAAAATCAATTCAAGAAGTATGAAAAAGTTTAAAACAGGCTATTTAGTGCTATCTGGTCAAACAAAAAATCATTCATAGGGCTATACTGCCCTCTTGTGTCCAAAATGATATCAACACATAAAACTATTTTATCAGGTATGCCTATTGTATTTATATATAAATATATTAGGTATGTGGCTGTGAGGATATTTTCCCACCAGTTAACCGACGTGTGACACCACACTCTAAAAACTGCTGGGTTGTTTCAACCCAACTTTGGGTCAAATATGGACAAATCCAATTTTTATATTACATTTTTAATCCAACGTTTGGGTTTGTCCATATTTGACCCAAAGTTGGGTTAAAACAACCCAGCATTTTTTAGAGTGCAGCGAGGGCTTTAAAATCGCTAATATAAAAGTGAAAGTAAGTACGGATGTCTGCACGGACATTGATTATGGTGGCGCTCGCAGTGCGCTCAAATGAATTCCTATGAACAGGGTTTCCGCGGGGTCATAAAAAGTCACAAAACGTCTTAAATTTAATAATAAGAATTTTAGGCCATAAAAAGTCATAAAAACGTCCGGCTTTTCCATACAATGTCATAAATTACATTTAGCCACGTCTTAAATTGATATGCTCATTAATTCATTATCGCGATATAATTTTTTCTCTATAAAACGATATCAAGAGTTCGATAAATGTTAGATCATGTTTATGCGCCAAAAGCGGAACGAAACTCAATTGAACCGCGCACGCCTCACGGACTGTTCTTTTACTGTCTATGGTTAACTCTGATCAGTCTCGATCACGAGATCCAGTGAGAAGCACTTGAATTCAGCGAAGAACACAAATGTCTCAGTGATTTAAACCAGTTTAAAGGCAGATGAAACAGCGCTGAGGAACAGGAGAAACACTGTGCACAACTATACAGTAAGAAAGATTTTCCATCTACAAATTCCCATCATTTACCATGGTTTTACTGTAACGTTAGCCTAGTAATATTAACTGCACCATGAAATGTGGGATATACATATTGAATTGTATTATATTATTAACAATGTATTAAAGGACTAATGGAATATAATTACAGTATTTATGTATTTAGGCTATAGCCTACTGTTTTTCATACATTTCATAAAGATACGTGCCATCAAAGTCAGGCAACACAAACCTCTTTCAAGACTTGAAACAATATCCCCCAGAGAGAGAATATAGGGCGGCTTTTGTCACTTTGAGTGATTTATGACCCTATGATTGACCACGCCCCTTTTCCCCACGCTTAGCCCCGCCCCTTTTCCCCACGCTTAGCCCCGCCCCCTTTTCCCACGCTTAGCCTCGCCCCCTATCCCTCCCACTTCCAGAGAGGTCATGTGACCGTGAGAATACCCGCGGTACGGAACCCCTCCCATTCGAACCGGCACCGAAACCCATCCCATCGGACCCGGTCCGGACGGAACACCTGCTGTACACCTGTTACGGGTATCTGACTTGATCAATGTAAAAATGTTCAAAATGATGGAAAAACATTCAAAACAATACATTTTCAATCCTTTTAAGAAGGATGGCAGAAAACAGAGATAGGTTTAGTGTTTTTTATATTAACATGTAGTGATTTAAAACCATTAAATCCATTTATATCATTAAAACACAGTAATGTTCCATTTTACATAAAACATCTGTTTTAAAAAAGTGTTTTCAATCACAATAATAACTAAAACAGCGTGTATTAAAATTATATCAAGTAAATAGTTATGTTTTCTTAAAACATCTAACATCGCTTGTATTAAAATTACATCAAACAAATAGATCTAATATGTCTTCAGTGTTCACACACACTTGTAAGTTGTTTAAACTGCATTTCTTAACGTTATCAAAGTGTTTTAGTTCTTAAAACATCTAAAATCGGTTGTATTAAAACTATTTCTATCATACATTTACAACTATTTTCTATCATACATTTAAAAAAGTTGTGTTTTTCACAATAACACAGTGTTTAAAACTATTAAAAAAACTTATATCATTAAGATACTATTGTCTTTAGTGTTCATACACGGTGCTAATATTAAAATTATATCAAGTAAATAGTTGTTTTCTTAAAACGTCTAAAACCACGTGTATTAAAATTATATTATGCAAATACATCTAAAACAATAGTTCTATTTTTATCATACATTTAAAAAAGGTGTACTTTTCACATAACACTCAGTGATTAAAAACCATTAAGTTATTTTTATATCATTAAAACACAGTGTAGACCTTTACCTTTACACATTATTTAGTAAAATGTTCCATTTTACATAAACCATATGTTTTAAAAAAGTGTTTGCAATCACAATAATAACTAAAACAGCGTGTGTTTAAATTATATCATGTAAATAGTTTTTTACTTAAAACATCTAAAGGCGGTTGTATTAAAATTACATCAAACAATAGTTCTATCTACATTTAAAGAAGGTGTGTTTTTCACAATAACGCACGGTGCTTAAAACTATTAAAATAACTTATATCATTAAGATACTATTGTCTTTAGTGTTCATACACATGAAAAAAGTTTAAAAGTGTTTTCTTAAAGTTATCAAAATGCGTTAGCATTAAAAACATCTAAAACCGTGTGTATTAAAATTATATCATGCAAATATTTATGTTTTCTTAAAACATCTAACATCGCTTGTATTAAAACTATTTCTATCATACATTTACAACTATTTTCTATCATACATTTAAAAAAGTTGTGTTTTTCACAATAACACACAGTGCTTAAAACTATTAAAACAACTTATATCATTAAGATACTATTGTCTTTAGTGTTCATACACTGTGCTAATATTAAAATTATATCAAGTAAATAGTTGTTTTCTTAAAACGTCTAAAACCATGTGTATTAAAATTATATTATGCAAATACATCTAATTACTATATTCGAAGTTGCACTTTCCACAATTACACATCGTTTAAAAATATTAAAATGTTGTATAAAGTTAAAATACACATATCTTTAATGTTTATTACACATTTGTAAAAGGTTAAAATGCATTTTCTAAAAGTTATCAAAACGCTTTAGCATTAAAACTTCTAAAACAACGTGTAGTGCGTTTTTTCTATCAAACAAATATTAAAGCATATCAAAAACTTTATGTTAAAAATCACAGTATCAAAAACACATATATACATACATTTAAAAAAAAAAAAACTGACTTACGTTTTTACATCCTGTGTTGTTATCCAACACCAAAGATTTAATCCGTCACCAAAGGTATTAATCCAACAGCAATGGTATTTCCAACTCCAAAACTTTAGAGATTTTAATTCCAAAAGTTACAAAAACCATGTGAGGAGGTCCGCGAAACATATCCGAACGCACCTGAGACAATCCATGAATGACATTAGCAACCGAATGTACAGGAGCCTGACACAGACTCCACCCCCCTAGACCCTCCCACAACAGCGCGCACACACGCTCTGTTCCCACGCGCACACACGCACACACATACGTCACACAAGCACTCCCACATAATGAAAGAAGAGACATGCGCCCATGCGATGCGTATGCGCGGACACACACACGCGCACATTCATGTACCTCCCATAGGATGACAGGTCATTGTGTGTGCTTAAAAAGGAGGACGGATTCTGTGTGCAATACTTGTGATCTTTATCCAACTAGAAATGGCCACCGCTGACCCCAAAACTCCTGAAAGGAACATCAATGATGTTATGGAGGATTTAACACTGGCACCGAGGAAAGAACATGGACCATGTTTAACTCGGTTTCTCCATGAGTTGACGGATCGTGTGAAGTATACTTTTCGTCTGTCCGGAGGACGTGCGTGCACTTACGAGTTTGACAAGGAATTACGTGAGGTCAGACTCATCAATGTCGATGATGATGATTGTTTCACGTCGAAAATGATTGAAGATCCGGATTTGGTATTCACAGAAAAGGATTGGATTTTATTTTACAAAACTGTCTGGAGAGATTTGAAAGATGGCGGGAGCGAACCACTCTTTATTGCAGAGTGATCTGGATTAAGTTTTGGCACAAGGTACCGTCTTCTCGCGGATCACGTCAACAAACATGCAGAAGACTACATCTACATTTTATGCTCCGACTTTGTTCGAGACCCCGCGCAGTACTCTTGGCCTATCACGGAGGAGGAACATTTCAAATTTTACGATTTAAAGTTTATGTTTCAATGGAAAGATTTGCCGATATTGGAGGATATTTTCTCTAAAATCAATCAACTCTTCTCATGGGGCAATGCGTTCGACAGGTACAAGAATATTAAAGTCCGACTGTTCAATCCCGAATGGTGCACGCCATCCAGGAGAGGCGTTCATGTGTCTCCGCCTACATACTACAAACATTAAACGAGGGTCCTGACAGCCTGTCTCAAATTGTTGTTCAAGATTACCAGAGATTATCATACATCGAAAAGCCATCATGACGGCAGATGATACGTCTAACGAAGTTATCGAATCAGATGAACGCTGTATGGATATTATTGACCGATTGGAATAATAGCTAGGGTAAAAACACTACTCAGCTGTGTGTGCGACTATCAACGACATTCTGATCAGTTGTCTGAATGGGAGATATATTATGTGTCTTTGTACGTATGTAACTGATGTTTTTAAATTGTCAAGGAATGAATATCTCGATGTCTGTAAAATGATTGATATTACGACTGAATACATGTTGGAGAAAAATTTATTTAGATGTTTGGATGATATTAAATTAATTCTGTGTATGTTGTAACCTTATACTTTTTTTCTATTCTGAAATAAAAAATATAAAATTCATCCCATGTATGCCGGTACTTTTTTCTATTCCGAAATAAAATGAATAGACATGACTGAATGAATACATATTTAAAAAACTTTACTCAATTGTATTAATTTACGTGCTATGATGTATTATTTATCACTCTTTTATTTTTCCTTTTATAAGCGTTTTACTCACATCCTCATTACCACGCCATCTGATTATTTGTTTATCTTTCTGTATCAAACATACGCTTACGCTTTTACAACAGTCAAATCTAACATATTTGAAGAAAAACTAATACTTTTCATAATAACGTAGTGTAGCCTATTAAAATGACTTATAAGTTAAAATACAGACTTATTAGCATTTTAAACATTTGTAAAATGTTAAAACGTTTAAAGGTAAGCGCTCAATCATTTACAGAAAAGTAAAAACAAGCTAAGACTTTTTCATTACAAAAGATACATCTATCTTTCACAAATTATTCGTAAAAAAGTGTTACATTATACGTAAATCATCTTTACACATACTAGTCTACTATAAATAAACTAGCCATAACCTTTTAAGCATATCATCAATCACAAGTAGACCCAACACGCACGCACGCATGCACAAGCACAGACTCCTTAATGTCTGAGCGTGCTGTGCCACATACAGGTGCTATTTTTCCCTCCTGATGAGGTGTGAGATCTAGGAATTACTTTATAACACATAGTTATCTAAAAAAGCTAGGAGATAGTCTTATACCGTTCTGCAGTATTCGTAAAACAGTTACGATTTACATAAAATATCATTCTGTGCGAAGCTGTTAAGGCTAATTCAACATCTAAATGTATAATTTATCACTCTTTTAATTTTCCTATTATAAGTGTTTTAACTCACATAACCATTAGCTACTACGTCTGATTATGTGTTGGTCTTTCCGTATCAAGCACACACTTACGTTTGTAAATCGGACAAATAGATCTAATTCATTGAAGTTACTTTACACAATTACACATCGTTTAAAAGTATTAAAATGATGTATAAGTTAAAATACACAGGTCTTAGCCTTTTTTAAACATTTATGAATGTTAAAACGCTAAAAGGTCGATGGTCAGCCATTTACAGAAAAGTAAAACAAGTTAAGACTTTTTCATTACAAAAAAGATACATTTATCTTTCACACATTGTTCGCAAAAACTGTTAATATCATAAAATATCAATCTGTACGATGGTGTTATGTCAAATGGAGAGTTTATTCTATATACCAGAATTCACTCTACTCTAATTAAAATAACGAGCACCATCACCTCTTTTTAAAATCTTTTTATAACTGCCTTAACTCGCGTACCCCAAACTGATTATTTGTTTGTCTTTCTGTATCAAACATAGGGCCTACACTTACGTTTTACATTGGGACAAATAGTTCTAATTCATTGAAGTTACTTTACACGATTACACACTGTTTAAAAGTATTAAATGTAGTATAAAAGTTAAAATACACATGTCTTAGCCTTTTTTAAACATTTATGAATGTTAAAACGCTAAAAGGTCGGTGGTCAGCCATTTACAGAAAAGTAAAACAAGTTAAGACTTTTTCATTACAAAAAAGATACGTTTATCTTTCACACATTGTTCGTAAAACTGTTAATATCATAAAATATCAATCTGTACGATGGTGTTAAGTCAAATGGAGAGTTTATTCTATAGGGTTATATCAGATCGTAGTACTTTATCACACTATTTTATTTTCCATACATATATGGAAAATGCACAGAGTTTACATGTTGTTTTAAAATCACCATTATTTTAATGTTTAAAATTTAAAAACAGGGCAAGAAATTATTAATTGGAATGGAATAATGATTTATTTCGCACGGTAGGCCTAAGCTGTAACTTTTACAGTCATGTTAATCATATTTAACATATTTATATTTTCTATTTAACACTTTTAAACGTCTTTAAATGTCTTTCTTTATTATCCAATGTTTCTGCTAAGTTTTATGAGAATCACTTTGAATTTTCTTATTGACAAAATGTGTTACAGTCAATACTGCATTCACGGATCAAAATCACTCATACCATAATAATCTAAAATCTAAATATATCACCGTTTTTGTTTTTTATAACATATAATAAGTCACACGTTTCATGTTTATCCTCGAAACGAACAAGTATACTTACAATCAAAGTAGAAAATTTAAGGTAATCAATGCACGATTGTTACTATCCGTAAAATAATTGAAAATGTTTATCGTGAGGCCCGTCATGAGTGATCTCTATTAAACTTCATGTCAGTCTTGCAACCATATCACGATGATGCTTCTGCCATCTATCAGTTGAAAATTGTAACTGTTATGTTATTATGAAACGAATGACAAACGAATCTTTTCCAGCTTATGGCACAGCCGTAGTTATATTTATTTATCAGATCGATGATTTTAAGTGTTTGATCCACACACACACACACACACACACACACACACACACACACACACACACACACACAGACACACACGCACGCACGCACGCACGCACGCACACACGCACACACACACACACACACACACAGGACTCCAGAGAGTCTGCCGTAGCATGGGGTCATCTGTACTGTATGTGTTAATTTGATCTCCTTATGGTGAACGTAAGAAATATTTTATTGCTCCGGTTATCTGTAGAGGTCGAAACTACTGGGTCGTTTGTCATATGTTTTCTAGTTGTAAATCAGATGTCATACAGAGATGAAAGGCCTTCTTTGAAAAAATGTGTGCGGGAAAAGGGGGGGGGTGTTTGAAAATGTCATACGCATTTCTTTAAAAGATCCGGAGTAGTCTATTTCATTTAGGCTAAATACGTTACCGCGTACGGATAGGGGTCGCTGAATCGATCTAGTCAAGTCAAGTCAAGTCACCTTTATTTATATAGCGCTTTTTACAATACAAATTGTTTCAAAGCAGCTTTACAGAGATAACAGGAAAACAATGTTGTAATAGTATTGTTCAATTGAAAATTAAATGTCCCCAACTAAGCAAGCCAAAAGGCGAAGGCAACAGTGGCAAGGAACCAAAACTCCATCAGGTGACAGAATGGAGAAAAAAACCTTGGGAGAACCCAGGCTCAGTCGGGGGGCCAGTCCTCCTTTGGCCAACGAATGAACAGTGTATGATTATGAGTTAGGCAGCATAATGTCAGGAGTCAGATGGGATCAGAACTTTCACGATATTATCCAGTTCATCTGGTCGGGTAGGGTCATCCGGCCGGTGAGGAGATGAGTGGTGAAGTGTCCATGGACCTTCACAGCCCTGATAATGCGTGTCGTCGTGTCCATGTGATGGTCCTTCATCAGATCTGGATATGCCCTGGATCCGGCGGTCTGCGGTAAACCTCGGGATAAACAGAGAGACTAATATTAGCGTAGACGCCATCCTTCTTATGATGTACAAAGTACATCAGGAATTATGGGAAGTGTTCCCGGTTCCGGCTGATCTAATCTATGCAGCCTAACATTGAATTATAGAAATCTATAATGTGTTATGTGTATGCTAAGCCAAAGAGATGTGTTTTTAGTCTAGATTTAAACTGACAGACTGTATCTGCTTCCCGGACCGTGTTAGGAAGATTGTTCCAAAGTTTTGGTGCTAAATAGGAAAAGGATCTACCGCCAGCAGTCGATTTTGATATTCTAGGTATTATCAACTGGCCAGAATTTTGAGATCGCAATAGACGTGAAGGACTATAATGCGTTAAGAGCTCGCTTAAGTACTGGGGAGCTAAACCATTTAGTGCTTTGTAAGTAATCAGCAATATTTTAAAATTTATACGATGTTTAATAGGCAGCCAATGCAGTGTTGACAGAACCGGGCTAATATGGTCATACTTCCTGGTTCTGGTAAGAACTCTAGCGGCTGCATTTTGAACTAGCTGTAGTTTGTTTAATAAGCGTGCAGGGCAACCACCCAGTAGAGCATTACAATAATCTAGCCTTGAGGTCATGAAAGCATGAACTAATTGTTCCGCATTTGTCAGTGAGAGCATATGACGTAATTTAGATATATTTTTAAGATGGAAAAAAAGCGGTTTTACCGATACTAGACACGTGACTTTCAAATGAAAGATTGGTATCAAAGAGCACACCCAGGTTCCTAACTGACGTCGAAGACTTAACAGAGCAGCCATCAAGTGTTAGACAGTATTCTAGGTTATTAGGTGAGGAAGTTTTTTGTCCAATGATTAGAATCTCTGTTTTTTCAGAATTTAGTAATAGGAAATTACTGGTCATCCAATTTTTTATATCAGCTATGCATTCCGTTAATTTTGTGAATTGGTAAGTTTCGTTAGGTTTTGAAGAAATATACAGCTGAGTATCATCAGCATAACAGTGAAAGCTAATTCCATATTTCCTAATTATATCTCCTAATGGTAGCATGTACAGAGTGAACAGCAGCGGTCCTAGTACTGAGCCTTGTGGTACGCCATACTGAACTTGTGATCGATAAGACATCTCTTCATTTACTGATACAAACTGAAAACGGTCAGATAAGTATGATTTAAACCATGCTAGTACAATTCCGCTAATGCCAACATAGTTTTCTAGTCTATTTAAAAGAATGTTGTGGTCGATAGTATCAAATGCAGCACTAAGATCAAGTAACACTAATAGAGAGATACAACCACGATCGGATGATAGGAGCAAATCATTTGTGACTTTAATGAGAGCAGTCTCAGTACTATGGTACGGTCTAAATCCGGACTGAAAGTCCTCGCAGATATTCTTTCTTTCTAAAAATGAACACAGTTGTGAGGATACTGCTTTTTCTAGTATCTTTGACAGAAAAGGCAGATTCGAGATTGGCCTGTAATTGACTAATTCTGTATGATCAAGTTGCGTTTTTTTAACAAGCGGTTTAATCATAGCCAACTTAAAGGTTTTTGGTACGTATCCTAATGACAAAGATGAATTAATGATATCTAGAAGAGGATCTATGACCTCTGGAAGCATCTCTTTCAGTAGCTTAGTCGGTATAGGGTCTAGCATACAAGTTGTCGATTTAGATGAATTAACAATTTTGCAAAATCTACAAAGACATGGCTGAATTCCATCAAGGTACATTACCCATATCTCTTATTTGAACAAAAACCAAAATGTATAATGAATGATTGTTAGAATAACGTACATTCCTCACTCTTATCAACACAATACAGATGCTGTATTACCAGATCCATCCGGTGAAGATAATCTAGAACAACTCATGGATGACCTTTGTGAGTATTTTCATAAAATATGTTCAGTTTTATAATTTATTGAAATGACTACGGCACTAATATATGTTTGTTCTTGAATTAGATCACATTGCTTTTCCGGATGGCGTTTCATCGGCCGATTTTTTACAAGCTAATACTTATAACGATAATCCTGTAGAAGAGGATATCGTCGAAAATGACACATCACACAATCCTGTTCGTGATCAAGTATATGAGGATGTCACACCCTGGGGTAGTCCAGAACAGACGGTACATGATCAGCCAGATAATTCACCCCCGGAGCCTAATACTGATGGTTTGTGCGACACGAGTCATTCTAGAGCGTGTACGAATCTACGACCTTTAGGTCAAGGAATAAAGAGACTTCGTGAAATTTATGGTGAATATGACAACGGCGTACGATTAGAGTATCCTTGCGAAGGTGAGCGGTGACTATTGTATTTGTCTTACTGTATTTATTAATTTATCTAACCTATCTTATTTTTAATCGATACGTTTAAAATAATAAATGAATATTATTTTTCCAGAACAAAGCACCACGGATGGTTGCACATCATCATCCACAAACGTTTACAAGAAAGAACTTTTAAATTTACAACCAAACTCTACCTCATGCACATGCGTCTCGCTGGATAACGGTAAGATACTAGACTATATATTTTACAACATATTTTTAATCTAATAAATAATGAATCTAATATTTATTAATATATTTCACCTAGGACAAGATTACGATGAAAGTGGTTTAAACACTTTCATGGATTCACAAACAGCAGCGCTAGATGCACTTGACTCCGAACAGAATTCATCAGACAGTGATGATTCCGTACTGGGATCTGAAGGAACATCCAGACCACTGTACAGTGACAGAGGTCATCACAGACCCTCTCATGAGACACTACAAGGTGTTAATAGAGTTTTTTTCGAGAATTTTAGATGTTGTAACACGTCCGTTAACGTATCAACAAACCGAGACGATTGTAGCTGAATCCGCGGGGGGTATCGTAACACTTCTAAACAACGTAATACAGCAACAGTGTCAGCACACTCAGGGTTTAAGGAGTGTTATGGATTTGCTTGGTACATGTCGTGAGGAGGGAATGGACGCTAACACACAATTGCGTAATGAATTATTGCTAGTTCGTCAAGAGATTGAGATGGTAAGGGGTGAAAATCAACTTTTAACTGTAGTCCTAACACTAATCTCTGAGAGATTGAACATTCTGCAAAGTTTGATGTAACTACATGGTGTCTTTATGAAATGATGTGACGGTACCATTATTGTTTTTACATGTGTTCGTTATTATTTTACAGCTGGTTGTTATTATTTTACTGTTTACTGTAATTCATTTGTACGTGTTACAAGTTGACCTATGTGTAATTGTATTAACATTGGTGGTTTGAGATTGTATTTCCTGCTAAATAAATCATTATTCCATTCCAATTAATAATTTCTTGCCCTGTTTTTAAATTTTAAACATTAAAATAATGGTGATTTTAAAACAACATGTAAACTCTGTGCATTTTCCATATATGTATGGAAAATAAAATAGTGTGATAAAGTACTACGATCTGATATAACCCTATAGAATAAACTCTCCATTTGACTTAACACCATCGTACAGATTGATATTTTATGATATTAACAGTTTTACGAACAATGTGTGAAAGATAAACGTATCTTTTTTGTAATGAAAAAGTCTTAACTTGTTTTACTTTTCTGTAAATGGCTGACCACCGACCTTTTAGCGTTTTAACATTCATAAATGTTTAAAAAAGGCTAAGACATGTGTATTTTAACTTTTATACTACATTTAATACTTTTAAACAGTGTGTAATCGTGTAAAGTAACTTCAATGAATTAGAACTATTTGTCCCAATGTAAAACGTAAGTGTAGGCCCTATGTTTGATACAGAAAGACAAACAAATAATCAGTTTGGGGTACGCGAGTTAAGGCAGTTATAAAAAGATTTTAAAAAGAGGTGATGGTGCTCGTTATTTTAATTAGAGTAGAGTGAATTCTGGTATATAGAATAAACTCTCCATTTGACATAACACCATCGTACAGATTGATATTTTATGATATTAACAGTTTTGCGAACAATGTGTGAAAGATAAATGTATCTTTTTTGTAATGAAAAAGTCTTAACTTGTTTTACTTTTCTGTAAATGGCTGACCATCGACCTTTTAGCGTTTTAACATTCATAAATGTTTAAAAAAGGCTAAGACCTGTGTATTTTAACTTATACATCATTTTAATACTTTTAAACGATGTGTAATTGTGTAAAGTAACTTCAATGAATTAGATCTATTTGTCCGATTTACAAACGTAAGTGTGTGCTTGATACGGAAAGACCAACACATAATCAGACGTAGTAGCTAATGGTTATGTGAGTTAAAACACTTATAATAGGAAAATTAAAAGAGTGATAAATTATACATTTAGATGTTGAATTAGCCTTAACAGCTTCGCACAGAATGATATTTTATGTAAATCGTAACTGTTTTACGAATACTGCAGAACGGTATAAGACTATCTCCTAGCTTTTTTAGATAACTATGTGTTATAAAGTAATTCCTAGATCTCACACCTCATCAGGAGGGAAAAATAGCACCTGTATGTGGCACAGCACGCTCAGACATTAAGGAGTCTGTGCTTGTGCATGCGTGCGTGCGTGTTGGGTCTACTTGTGATTGATGATATGCTTAAAAGGTTATGGCTAGTTTATTTATAGTAGACTAGTATGTGTAAAGATGATTTACGTATAATGTAACACTTTTTTACGAATAATTTGTGAAAGATAGATGTATCTTTTGTAATGAAAAAGTCTTAGCTTGTTTTTACTTTTCTGTAAATGATTGAGCGCTTACCTTTAAACGTTTTAACATTTTACAAATGTTTAAAATGCTAATAAGTCTGTATTTTAACTTATAAGTCATTTTAATAGGCTACACTACGTTATTATGAAAAGTATTAGTTTTTCTTCAAATATGTTAGATTTGACTGTTGTAAAAGCGTAAGCGTATGTTTGATACAGAAAGATAAACAAATAATCAGATGGCGTGGTAATGAGGATGTGAGTAAAACGCTTATAAAAGGAAAAATAAAAGAGTGATAAATAATACATCATAGCACGTAAATTAATACAATTGAGTAAAGTTTTTTAAATATGTATTCATTCAGTCATGTCTATTCATTTTATTTCGGAATAGAAAAAAGTACCGGCATACATGGGATGAATTTTATATTTTTTATTTCAGAATAGAAAAAAAGTATAAGGTTACAACATACACAGAATTAATTTAATATCATCCAAACATCTAAATAAATTTTTCTCCAACATGTATTCAGTCGTAATATCAATCATTTTACAGACATCGAGATATTCATTCCTTGACAATTTAAAAACATCAGTTACATACGTACAAAGACACATAATATATCTCCCATTCAGACAACTGATCAGAATGTCGTTGATAGTCGCACACACAGCTGAGTAGTGTTTTTACCCTAGCTATTATTCCAATCGGTCAATAATATCCATACAGCGTTCATCTGATTCGATAACTTCGTTAGACGTATCATCTGCCGTCATGATGGCTTTTCGATGTATGATAATCTCTGGTAATCTTGAACAACAATTTGAGACAGGCTGTCAGGACCCTCGTTTAATGTTTGTAGTATGTAGGCGGAGACACATGAACGCCTCTCCTGGATGGCGTGCACCATTCGGGATTGAACAGTCGGACTTTAATATTCTTGTACCTGTCGAACGCATTGCCCCATGAGAAGAGTTGATTGATTTTAGAGAAAATATCCTCCAATATCGGCAAATCTTTCCATTGAAACATAAACTTTAAATCGTAAAATTTGAAATGTTCCTCCTCCGTGATAGGCCAAGAGTACTGCGCGGGGTCTCGAACAAAGTCGGAGCATAAAATGTAGATGTAGTCTTCTGCATGTTTGTTGACGTGATCCGCGAGAAGACGGTACCTTGTGCCAAAACTTAATCCAGATCACTCTGCAATAAAGAGTGGTTCGCTCCCGCCATCTTTCAAATCTCTCCAGACAGTTTTGTAAAATAAAATCCAATCCTTTTCTGTGAATACCAAATCCGGATCTTCAATCATTTTCGACGTGAAACAATCATCATCATCGACATTGATGAGTCTGACCTCACGTAATTCCTTGTCAAACTCGTAAGTGCACGCACGTCCTCCGGACAGACGAAAAGTATACTTCACACGATCCGTCAACTCATGGAGAAACCGAGTTAAACATGGTCCATGTTTTTTCCTCGGTGCCAGTGTTAAATCCTCCATAACATCATTGATGTTCCTTTCAGGAGTTTTGGGGTCAGCGGTGGCCATTTCTAGTTGGATAAAGATCACAAGTATTGCACACAGAATCCGTCCTCCTTTTTAAGCACACACAATGACCTGTCATCCTATGGGAGGTACATGAATGTGCGCGTGTGTGTGTCCGCGCATACGCATCGCATGGGCGCATGTCTCTTCTTTCATTATGTGGGAGTGCTTGTGTGACGTATGTGTGTGCGTGTGTGCGCGTGGGAACAGAGCGTGTGTGCGCGCTGTTGTGGGAGGGTCTAGGGGGGTGGAGTCTGTGTCAGGCTCCTGTACATTCGGTTGCTAATGTCATTCATGGATTGTCTCAGGTGCGTTCGGATATGTTTCGCGGACCTCCTCACATGGTTTTTGTAACTTTTGGAATTAAAATCTCTAAAGTTTTGGAGTTGGAAATACCATTGCTGTTGGATTAATACCTTTGGTGACGGATTAAATCTTTGGTGTTGGATAACAACACAGGATGTAAAAACGTAAGTCAGTTTTTTTTTTTTTAAATGTATGTATATATGTGTTTTTGATACTGTGATTTTTAACATAAAGTTTTTGATATGCTTTAATATTTGTTTGATAGAAAAAACGCACTACACGTTGTTTTAGAAGTTTTAATGCTAAAGCGTTTTGATAACTTTTAGAAAATGCATTTTAACCTTTTACAAATGTGTAATAAACATTAAAGATATGTGTATTTTAACTTTATACAACATTTTAATATTTTTAAACGATGTGTAATTGTGGAAAGTGCAACTTCGAATATAGTAATTAGATGTATTTGCATAATATAATTTTAATACACATGGTTTTAGACGTTTTAAGAAAACAACTATTTACTTGATATAATTTTAATATTAGCACAGTGTATGAACACTAAAGACAATAGTATCTTAATGATATAAGTTGTTTTAATAGTTTTAAGCACTGTGTGTTATTGTGAAAAACACAACTTTTTTAAATGTATGATAGAAAAATAGTTGTAAATGTATGATAGAAATAGTTTTAATACAAGCGATGTTAGATGTTTTAAGAAAACATAAATATTTGCATGATATAATTTTAATACACACGGTTTTAGATGTTTTTAATGCTAACGCATTTTGATAACTTTAAGAAAACACTTTTAAACTTTTTTCATGTGTATGAACACTAAAGACAATAGTATCTTAATGATATAAGTTATTTTAATAGTTTTAAGCACCGTGCGTTATTGTGAAAAACACACCTTCTTTAAATGTAGATAGAACTATTGTTTGATGTAATTTTAATACAACCGCCTTTAGATGTTTTAAGTAAAAAACTATTTACATGATATAATTTAAACACACGCTGTTTTAGTTATTATTGTGATTGCAAACACTTTTTTAAAACATATGGTTTATGTAAAATGGAACATTTTACTAAATAATGTGTAAAGGTAAAGGTCTACACTGTGTTTTAATGATATAAAAATAACTTAATGGTTTTTAATCACTGAGTGTTATGTGAAAAGTACACCTTTTTTAAATGTATGATAAAAATAGAACTATTGTTTTAGATGTATTTGCATAATATAATTTTAATACACGTGGTTTTAGACGTTTTAAGAAAACAACTATTTACTTGATATAATTTTAATATTAGCACCGTGTATGAACACTAAAGACAATAGTATCTTAATGATATAAGTTATTTTAATAGTTTTAAACACTGTGTTATTGTGAAAAACACAACTTTTTTAAATGTATGATAGAAAATAGTTGTAAATGTATGATAGAAATAGTTTTAATACAACCGATTTTAGATGTTTTAAGAACTAAAACACTTTGATAACGTTAAGAAATGCAGTTTAAACAACTTACAAGTGTGTGTGAACACTGAAGACATATTAGATCTATTTGTTTGATGTAATTTTAATACAAGCGATGTTAGATGTTTTAAGAAAACAACTATTTACTTGATATAATTTTAATACACGCTGTTTTAGTTATTATTGTGATTGAAAACACTTTTTTAAAACAGATGTTTTATGTAAAATGGAACATTACTGTGTTTTAATGATATAAATGGATTTAATGGTTTTAAATCACTACATGTTAATATAAAAAACACTAAACCTATCTCTGTTTTCTGCCATCCTTCTTAAAAGGATTGAAAATGTATTGTTTTGAATGTTTTTCCATCATTTTGAACATTTTTACATTGATCAAGTCAGATACCCGTAACAGGTGTACAGCAGGTGTTCCGTCCGGACCGGGTCCGATGGGATGGGTTTCGGTGCCGGTTCGAATGGGAGGGGTTCCGTACCGTGGGAATTCCCACAGTCACATGACCTCTCTGGAAGTGGGAGGGATAGGGGGCGGGACTAAGCGTGGGAAAAGGGGATGGAGCTAAGCGTGGGGAAAAGGAGGGCGGGGCTAAGCGTGGGAAAAAGAGGCGTGGTCAATCATAGGGCCATAAATCACTCAAAGTGACAAAAGCCGCCCTATATTCTCTCTTCCCCCATTAGCACATGCAGAAACTAAGAAATTAATTTTGAAATAAAGATATTATTTTTGTTAAAGGGATACTCCACCGGTTTTTTCATATTAAACTATGTTATTCCCTTAACTAAGACGAGTTGATGCATACCTCTCTTGTCTCAGTGCGTGCACTATATCTCTCTGTATTGCCGCAAAACTATGTTAGCACTTAGCTAGCACAGTGCATTAAATATTGGCCAAAAAGAGAAGCGACCAAACACTTCCTTGTTTTCCCTATTTAAACACAGTTACTCGAGTCGTGTAACTCGACCTAGGCTGGTGACACAAAATAAAACGTTGCGCTTTTCTAAGCGTTTAAAATTGATGTAAATAACAGGGGGCAATATAGTCATCAATTTTAAACGCTTAGAAAATCACAACGTTTTATTTTGTGTCACCAGCCTAGGTCTAGTTACACTACTCAAGTAACTGTGTTTAAATAGGGAAAACGAGGAAGTGTTTGGTCGCTTCTCTTTTTGGCCCATATTTAATGCACTGTGCTAGCTAAGTGCTAACATAGTTTTGCGGCAATACAGAGCGATTGAGCGCACGCACTGAGACGAGAGAGGTATGTATCAACTCGTCTTAGTTAAGGGAATAACATAGTTTATTATGAAAAACCAGTGGAGTATCCCTTTAAGGAAAAATTACAAATGTTTGAATGTTCTACCTCAGATTTGTGAAATGTTCTCCTGTTTGGCAAGTGTTTGTCATGATATGTTCTGACAGTAAAGAGTAGTTTAAAACCACAATTAACACTCTGGTTTCTACAACTTTCAGTTAGAAACAAAAATCTGCCTTTAAAGTTGAAAGAAAAAAAGATTTGACATTTATGGTCATAATTATCGATATTGACTGATATATTATCGTGATAATTGTTAAGTGTTGTTCCTGTGTTATTGATACTTAGGAAAAGGGAGCCTTCAGTTTGTTACTCTTAAGAAAATGGAACCTTTAAATAATGAAACTAATTACTTTTAATGAAAGTCAATAAAAAAAAGATAAGACTTTTGAAAGGAAGTTATTTTTCGCAATTCGAGTAGGTCATAAATTTAAATCATATTGGTCATAAAAAGGTCTTAAAAGGTCTTAAATTTGACTGACTAAACCCTGTAGAAACCCTGTATGAAAGTAGAAATTAACTAAAAAACGTTCGCTCTGTTCTGCTCACTCCTCGCGTTGGACGCGCACTGTTATGAAGGCCTGTGCAGCCGTGAGCTTTTTTAGTTTAATTTTAAAATTAAAAAAGGGGTATTGCTTGAATTTATTTTACAAAAACATGTGCTGTATTTCAGATCAATATATTTGTTTTCCTTAAAATTATTCTCATCTGAATTACAAATAATTTATTTCTGTATAACATAATACTATATGACTAAAAAGCATTTGATGTTTCTTTTCTTTTTAATCAATAACTTAAAAATAAACAGATTAGTGCTCTGTTTGAGGTCAAGAAATTAAAACCAATGCAATATGATGAATGTTTAAAAGATGGCACCGACAAGACTGTTTTAAACAGGTTGGATAAATATTTCTTGCTTTTAAACAGTGTACGTGTGTGTGGGTGTGTGTGTGTGTGTGAGAGAGAGATTGTGTCTGTTACAGTGACAAGAGTTTAACCCTTTAAGGCCTTGTCTTTTTGGATATATATCTTTTTTTATTAAAAAGAAAATGTGCATACAACCCATATATTTTAAATGCATTGTTTGCTTTAAATTAAATTAAATTAAGATTGTATGTTTGGTAATTGAACCTAAATAAATTTAAAATGAATGTGCTATATTTCAGATCAATATATTTGTTTTCCTTCATTTTAATGAACACTAACTTTATTCTCATCTGAATTATAAATAATTTATTTCTGTATAAAATAAAAAATCCCGAATAATCCAGACCAACCAGAGCGCACTATTTCTACAGCATCATCAGTGCTGAAGTGGAACTACCAGAGCCGTTCGGCAGATAGCGAGCAGATATTTTGTGTCACGTCGTGCACAATAACCCTAAAGGCACCAGGGTGGCGATGCCACCGGCTTTATTATATATATATATATATATATATATATATATATATATATATATATATATATATATATATATAATATATATATATATATATATATATATATATATATATAAATATATATATATATATATATATATGAATATAGCTGCGAGCAGCGATGAAGGGCCAAAGCCGGCGGCACCGCCACCCCGGTGCCTTTAAGGCACCGGGGTTGCGGTGCCACCGGCTTGGGCCCGTAATCGCTGCTCGCAGCTATATTTTAGTATTATTATTTTACTACTTTTTGGGCACTTTTGGGGGCCTTAACGTGCTCAAAAACTCTTGAAACTTTCCACACATGTCAGAACTTGCGGCCATCAGGGCCGGGCTGAAGCTGGTACCCGGGCGTGGCAGGGGGGCTCGACAGCGCCCCCTGGAACGGGGTTTGAACACTTGGTCCATAAATCAAACACGCTTGCATGTAATAATATGAAACTCGGTACACATATAGATCTCATCGGTTCATATATACTTCATGCTCTTACTTTTTACCCCAGCCCAACAGGAAGTCGGCTATTAAGGGTTGTTTGGAAAACGCATGCAATGGAATGTGAAATACTCCTCCTAGAGAATTCAAACACACGGCACGAAACTCGGTCAGCGTGAAGTCAAGACACTGAGGATGAAAAATTGCCAGGGGATTTTTGATATCTCGAACGGTTTGGCCGTGGCGAGGAAACGAAATTATGGCGAGAAACGTGAAACAGGAAGTGTGTTATAACTACTGCATACATTAACTTGATGAAACTTCAGCAGTGTGTTCGTTGTAAGAGCCTAATCACATGGATGTGACTATTGTGAGTCAAAGTTATAGCGCCACCAACTGGCAGCAGGAAGTGTGTCACTTCCTAAATGGTTTTAACCCACCCTCTTATTTTTACCCGATTTGCTTCAAACTTCATGTGCATAATGTAGACACACGCCAGATGTAGACCTGTGAAAGGATTATTGATATCTTAGATACTGTTGCCATGGCAATGCATCAAACATTAATATTCCTTTTTTTAAAGCTTTTTCATGCTTTTTTATGCTTTCGGGCACTTTTGGGGTTCTTAACGTGCTCGAAAACTCTTGAAACTTTGCACACGGGACAAAACCCGCGGCCATCAGGGCCAGGCTGAAGCTGGTACCCGGGCGTGGCAGGGGGGCTCGACAGCGCCCCCTTGAATGGGTCCGACAATTTGGTCCATATATCCAACACGCTTTACCCTATTTGCTTCAAACTTGATGTGTATAATGTAGACACAAGCCAGATGTAGACCTGTGAAAGGATTGTTGATATCTTAGATGCTGTTGCCGTGACAATGCATCAAACTTTAATATTCTTTTTGGATACTTTTGAGACTCTCAGCACACTTTTGGGGCCCTTAACATGCTCAAAAACTCTTGAAACTTTGCACACGGGTCAGAACCCGCGGCCATCAGGGCCGGGCTGAAGCTGGTACCCGAATACATTATATGGAGAAAAATCCTAGAATGTTTTCATCAAAAACCTTAATTTCTTTTCGACTGAAGAAAGAAAGACATGGACATCTTGGATGACATGGGGGTGAGTAAACTATCAGCAAAAGTTTTTGTTAAAAGTGAACTAATCCTTTAATGTTTAAAAACAATTGAGTTCTATGAAATGTTTTTTATTCAGAATTTTTTTATTTTTTATGATTTAATACAAATATAGATTTATCAAAAACGGTGGTAATCAAATAAAAGTTTAGCAAAGGTGTTTTATCATTTTAGTTTTTGGCAAAGTGCTGCAAAACAGATGTACTCAAACCATGCACAAACAATATATATTCCTTATTATTGTCATTGTTGTTGTTTATTCTGTTAATGTTAATATTATTATGAGAAGTACATTCTATTGTAGGCCTAAAATAGTAATACTGTAGGCCTATATCTGTGATAATTTCTGCTAGTAAAACCGAACTTTTATTTTGACGGGTTAAGTCCTGTTTCAGAGTGTATTTGACAATGTTTTTTTCCATTCAAATAAAATTATGAAAATGCTTATTAGGCGATGTTCATGGAAATGTTCATGTATCCATGTAGGCTAGGCTACTCGTATTGTGTGTGCGATGCTGCAAAACACCATGAGCGGCGTCGCGTACTTGAGTATGTAGTAAGTAGACGAAACTGCACAGCTCACACAGAGACACGCAGAACTAGCAGTCTTTTGTGCTTTAATATTCACAGATCATGTCGCGATTTTATTTATTGTACAGCTTTACTGTACAATGAATCGATTTATTCATCCATACATCTACCAGTTTGCGTGTTTTACGTGACATCTGCAAGGCTATTCCCTGACCAGGGCTTCACATACCGGTATGTGTGCGAGTGAGATTTTGACAGCATTTCACGTTCAGCTGGGTGGGTCTGCATCTCTGTGTGTCTGTCAGTTGGGTCCGCATCACTGTCTGTCTTGTCCGTCACCTTCTCCATATTGTTTTGTGATTTTAGCGCGTCTGTTCTCCCGCCCTTCAATCAATCAATGCTGTAGTTTCCGCAGCGCGATGTTCACCAAAGCTTTTTTTTTTTTTTTACTCAGTAACGGATATGTTTTAAAATGTAGCGAATTACAATACTTCAAACAAAACATACTTAAGTAAAAGTAAAATTACAGATTTTAAAAACTACTTAAAAAAGTAGAAGTACACAAAAAAACTACTCAATTACAGTAACGCGAGTAAATGTAATTCGTTACTTTCCACCTCTGACTAGTGCCTATTCTTTAGATATTAGTGCTTATTCTTTAGATATTCTTTTGAATACGTATTAGTAGCTAATGAATAAGTACTGGCATCTATTTAATAGGTACTAGTATGTAATGACTTAGAACTAGAATTTATTGAATAAATACTAGTATCAATTAATAGGTACTATTATCTAAAATGTCATTTTCTCTCTCTCTCTCTCTCTGAGCCAATATGGCAAGCCGTTTTAACATTTAATCATTTTAACATACTAGTCTCTATTTTCATGCTACTAGTACTTATTTTTTAGATATTAGTATCTATTCCATTAAGTACTAGTACTTATTCATTAGCGACTAGTGCTTCACGTCGTGCACAATAACCCTAAAGGCACCAGGGTGGCGGTGCCACCGGCTTTATATATATATATATAAATATAGCTGCGAGCAGCGATGAAGGGCCAAAGCCGGCGGTACCGCCACCCTGGTGCACCAGGGTTGAGGTGCCACCGGCTTGGGCCCGTAATCGCTGCTCGCAGCTATATTTATATATATATATATATTTTTTTTTTTTTCTTTTCTTTTTTCTGCAAAGTAAGCCCCATTTTCGAGGCCGCAACATGCCCGAAAAGTCACCAAATTTTGCAAACCTGTCAGGACTGGTGAAAAATTTTGTATTTTGT
Organism: Chrosomus eos; assembly: GCA_036326025.1. Taxonomy (NCBI): domain Eukaryota; kingdom Metazoa; phylum Chordata; class Actinopteri; order Cypriniformes; family Leuciscidae; genus Chrosomus; species Chrosomus eos. The sequence goes on from CM070839.1 coordinate 28,742,645, forward strand.
GGGTTTCGCGGATGGGCGTGGCAAAATGGCTCGCTAGCGCCACCTAGAAAATAGAAAAAAATTAGCCCCTCGTCCATGTTCGACCTACATGCACGAAATTTGGTGGGAACGTGTATCATATAAAGACGCACAAAAAAGCCTCATGAACCCATACCCTAAACTCGACAGGAAGTCCGCCATTTTGAATTTGGCAGCCATTTTGGGACGATTTACACACTCCGTACTTTAACGAACTCCTCCTAGGGATTTAGTCGGATTGACTTCAAATTTCTGCTGTGCCTTCTAAAGGCATTGACGATGAAAAGTTGTGCTCTCTGCGCGTTTTCGTCAATGGGCGTGTCCGTGGCATCGATGATTCGCCATGAAACAGGAAGTTGGAGTAACTTTGCTGTACATGCTCAGATCTGCACCAAATTTTGCACGCTTGACAAGAGTCCCGCCCTGAACACACGTACATGCCGACATTCACCCCCAGTCATAGCGCCACCTGCTGGCAACAGGGAGTGACCTTTAACGAAGCAGCCTCCACCGCACGTTTGACCTACATGTACGAAATTTCTGTGGCACATCAACCATGTCCAGACGCACAAAAAAGCCTCTTGGAGCGATGCCCTAAACCCAACAGGAAGTCGGCCATTTTGAATTTTTCGTCAAATTCCGTACATTAACGAACTCCTCCTAGGGATTTAGTCCGATCGACTTGAAATTTCTGCTGTTCCTTCTAAAGGCATTGACGATGAAAAGTTGTGCTATCCGCGAGTTTTCATCAATCGGTGTGTCCGTGGCGTGGCGTCAAATATCAAGTATTCGCCACGACACAGGAAGTGGTTGTAACTTCAGTGTACATGCTCACAGCTGCACCAAACTTTACATGTAGGATAAGAGTCCATCCCTGAACTCATGTACATGCCCACATTTACCCACAGTCATAGCGCCACCTGCTGGCAACAGGAAGTGACATAAAACACCTTCATGCAGTCTGAAAAGTGTAGCAAATTCACAGCCGCACTGGCAGAGCTCCAGAATATGCAACGCGGCCGCATCACTCCCCGACGCGCTACTTGTGCGAGGGCCCGCCCATCGCTGCTTGCAGCTTTAATTAGGGCCCGAGCACTAATGGCGCTTTTCCACTGCATGGTACGGTACGGTTCGGTTCGGTACGGCTCACTTGTGGTGCTTTTCCACTGCATAGTACGGTATGGTACGGTGCGCTTCGGCGCGCTTAAATGGTACCTGATCTGTTGAGGTTCCAAGCGTACCGTACCGGTACTAAAATGTGACGTGAAACACTGCAGATCACTGATTGGTCAGACAGACAGAATCGTCACTACCAGCGTCATTGGATTTGCGACACGAGACACTAAACACGCTATACAGAGTCATATAACCAGTAGACAACAGCCAACACGGTAGCACCTGTGTTTTACTTACTTGAAAAAAAGAAGAAGAGATCAACACTTTAAAAAGGAAATGGCTGAATCGTGGTCGAGGTGCAGACGTTCCTCTCGTTGGTTGCCTAGGAGCGGGTCCAGCGGATGGGGCAAAACAGAATGAAAAAGTGTTCCAAGAAGTAGCAGCTAGCTCAGCTAGCCGCACACGGCTATCACCGGACCTACAAACAGTGTAACGATCAGTCCCACCCACTTTGAATGGGTACTAACTGCAGTGGAAAAGCAACCGAGCGCGAACCGTTCCGCGCCGAATCGAACCGTACCGAACCGAACCGAGCGTACCATGCAGTGGAAAAGCGCCATAAGGTGCGAGGTCCCTCTTGAAACTGTTAAGATTTTTTTTATTTATTTTTATTTATTAGGGACCATGTACAATCTATAACATAAATGTTGCCATTTGATGCATTGTACCAGAGTTAGCCATAGGCTATTTTACATCTGCAGTCCCCTGGCAGGGTACAAATAAAAACAATCTCACTAAACACTAACATCACTAACAATCTAACAATCTCACTAACAATCTCTATAAAATAAAAAAATAATAATAAAAAAACACATTTTATCAATACCACATCAGCTTCAGTGAGTACAGATTTGAGTAGTCTTCAGAAAGGATTTTAGTTCTGACTTAAAACTTCTAATGGATTTGCAGCTCTTTAAATCATTCGCTATTGCATTCCACTGTGTAGTAGCTTTGTATGAAAAAGCAGATTGTCTAAAGGTTGAACGGCAGAAAGGTATATTACAGTCAAAAATGGATGCTATTCTAGTAGATTTTACTGAAGTTACGGGGCGATTGCAAATAAAAACCAATAAACAAGGAGGGGCTAGGCCGTGTAGAATCTTATACACTAAAGTCAAGTTCGCAAAGAGTCTAAACTTTTCAAAACTCAATAAATTATGTTTCTCTAGGATCTTACAATAGTGATAGCGAAATGGCTTTTTATCAAGTATTTTTATAGCTTGCTTGTATAGTGATTCTAGAGGTCTAATGGCAGACTCACTGGCTTGTCCCCAACAGGTGATACAATATGAGATGTGTGAAAAAATTAAAGCATGCATAAATATTTTGGCTACATCCATAGGGAGGAACGATCTAATCTGTCTAAAGTTTGCCAAATTGTATTTGATAGTTTTTGTCATTTTCTTAATGTGTTTCTTAAAATTAAAATTTGAATCTAAGATGAATCCAAGATATTTAAAATCAGTAACTATGTCAATTGCTTCGTTTTTAATTAAAATATCTGCAGTTTGAGTCTGCCCCTTATTTTTACTAAAGAACATACCCTTTGTCTTACTAATATTTAAGGTAAGACATAATTGTTCAAGCCATTCCACAACACCTTGCATGGCATAAGTTAATTTCTCTGCTGCTAGCTCAGCATTTTTTGCATGCGTGTACAAAACAGTGTCATCGGCATATAGTTGTATGTCAACTCCATTACAGTGTTGTGGAAGATCATTAATGTAAAGACTAAAAAGTAAAGGACCTAATACAGATCCCTGAGGCACTCCCATTGTGTTTTTAACATAACTAGAGCGGACATTTTTAATTCTAACACACTGCTTCCTATTTATCAAGTAAGTTGAGAGCCATTCTAATGTTTTGGTAGAAAGATTAAATTTAGAGAGCTTAGAAATAAGAACATCGTGATTGACTGTGTCAAAAGCCTTACGCAAATCCAAGAACTTTTCTGCAAAGTAAGCCCCATTTTCGAGGCCGCAACATGCTCGAAAAGTCACCAAATTTTGCACACCTGTCAGGACTGGTGTAAAATTTTGTATTTTGTGGGTTTCCCGGATGGGCGTGGCAAAATGGCTCGCTAGCGCCACCTAGAAAATTGAAAAAAATTAGCCCCTCGTCCATGTTCGACCTACATGCACGAAATTTGGTGGGGACGTGTATCATATCAAGACGCACAAAACAGCCTCAAGAACCCATACCCTAAACTCGACAGGAAGTCCGCCATTTTGAATTTGGCGGCCATTTTGGGACGATTTACACACTCCGTACTTTGACTAACTCCTCCTAGGGATTTAGTTGGATCGACTTCAAATTTCTGCTGTGCCTTCTAAAGGCATTGACGATGAAAAGTTGTGCTATCTGCGCGTTTTCGTCAATGGGCGTGTCCGTGGCATCGATGATTCGCCATGAAACAGGAAGTTGGAGTAACTTTGCTGTACATGCTCAGATCTGCACCAAATTTTGCACGATTGACAAGAGTCCCGCCCTGAACACATGTACACGTCGACATTCATCCCCAGTCATAGCGCCACCTGCTGGCAACAGGAAGTGACCTTTAACGAAGCAGCCCCCGCCGCACGATTGACCTACATGTACGAAATTTCTGTGGCACATCAACCATGTCCAGACGCAAAAAAAAAGCCTCTTGGAGCGATGCCCTAAACCCAACAGGAAGTCGGCCATTTTGAATTTTTCGTCAAATTTTGGCTGATTTACACACTCCGTACTTTAACAAACTCCTCCTAGGGATTTAGTCCGATCGACTTGAAATTTCTGCTGTGCCTTCTAAAGGCATTGACGATGAAAAGTTGTGCTATCTGCGAGTTTTCGTCAATCGGTGTGTCCGTGGCATGGCATCAAAGATCAACTCATCGCCATGACACAGGAATTGGTTGTAACTTCAATGTACATGCTCACATCTGTAGGAAATTTTACAGATTTAATTAGAGTCCCGCCCTGAACACATGCACTTGCCGACATTCACCCACAGTCATAGCGCCACCTGCTGGCAACAGGAAGTGACGTATAACACCTTCATGCAGTGTCGAAAAGCATAGCATATTCACAGCCGCACCGGCAGAGCTCCAGAATATGCAACGCGGCCGCATCACGCCCCGACGTGCTACATGTGTGAGGGCCCGCCCATCGCTGCTTGCAGCTTTAATTAGGGCCCGAGCACCCGTGCGAGGACCCTCTTGAAACTGTTAGGATTATTTTTTTTTTCTTCTTTTTTATTTTTTCTGAAAAGTAAGCCCCATTTTCGAGGCCGCAACATGCTCGAAAAGTCACCAAATTTTGCACACATGTCAGGACTGGTGAAAAATTTTGTATTTTGTGGGTTTCGCGGATGGGCGTGGCAAAATGGCTCGCTAGCGCCACCTAGAAAATTAGAAAAAAAATTAGCCCCTCGTCCATGTTCGACCTACATGCACGAAATTTGGTGGGGACGTGTATCATATCAAGACACAGAAAAAAGCCTCAAGAACTCATACCCTAAACTCGACAGGAAGTCCGCCATTTTGAATTTGGCGGCCATTTTGGGACGATTTATACACTCCGTACTTTGACGAACTCCCCCTAGGGATTTAGTCGGATCGACTTCAAATTTCTGCTGTGCCTTCTAAAGGCATTGACGATGAAAAGTTGTGCTATCTGCGCGTTTTCGTCAATGGGCGTGTCCGTGGCATCGGTGATTCGCCATGAAACAGGAAGTTGGAGTAACTTTGCTGTACATGCTCAGATCTGCACCAAATTTTGCACGCTTGACAAGAGTCCCGCCCTGAACACATGTACAAGCCGACATTCACCCCCAGTCATAGTGCCACCTGCTGGCAACAGGAAGTGACTTTTAACGAAGCAGCCCCCGCCGCACATTTGACCTACATGTACGAAATTTATGTGGCACATCAACCATGTCCAGACGCACAAAAAAAGCCTCTTGGAGCGATGCCCTAAACCCAACAGGAAGTCGGCCATTTTGAATTTTTCATCAAATTTTGGCTGATTTACACACTCCGTACTTTAACAAACTCCTCCTAGGGATTTAGTCCGATCGACTTGAAATTTCTGCTGTGCCTTCTAAAGGCATTGACGATGAAAAGTTGTGCTATCTGCGAATTTTCGTCAATCGGTGTGTCCGTGGCATGGCATCAAAGATCAACTCATCGCCATGACACAGGAATTGGTTGTAACTTCAATGTACATGCTCACATCTGTAGGAAATTTTACAGATTTAATTAGAGTCCCGCCCTGAACACATGCTCTTGCCGACATTCACCCACAGTCATAGCGCCACCTGCTGGCAACAGGAAGTGACGTATAACACCTTCATGCAGTGTCGAAAAGCATAGCAAATTCACAAGCCGCACCGGCAGAGCTCCAGAATATGCAACGCGGCCCGCATCACGCCCCGACGTGCTACATGTGCGAGGGCCCGCCCATCGCTGCTTGCAGCTTTAATTAGGGCCCGAGCACCCGTGCGAGGACCCTCTTGAAACTGTTAGGATTATTTTTTTTTCTTTTTTTTCTTTTCTTTTTTCTGCAAAGTAAGCCCCATTTTCGAGGCCGCAACATGCTCGAAAAGTCACCAAATTTTGCACACATGTCAGGACTGGTGAAAAATTTTGTATTTTGTGGGTTTCGCGGATGGGCGTGGCAAAATGGCTCGCTAGCGCCACCTAGAAAATTAGAAAAAATTAGCCCCTCGTCCATGTTCGACCTACATGCACGAAATTTGGTGGGGACGTGTATCATATCAAGACACAGAAAAAAGCCTCAAGAACCCATACCCTAAACTCGACAGGAAGTCCGCCATTTTGAATTTGGCGGCCATTTTGGGACGATTTACACACTCCGTACTTTGACGAACTCCCCCTAGGGATTTAGACGGATCGACTTCAAATTTCTGCTGTGCCTTCTAAAGGCATTGACGATGAAAAGTTGTGCTATCTGCGCGTTTTCGTCAATGGGCGTGTCCGTGGCATTGATGATTTGCCATGAAACAGGAAGTTGGAGTAACTTTGCTGTACATGCTCAGATCTGCACCAAATTTTGCACGCTTGACAAGAGTCCCGCCCTGAACACATGTACATGCCGACATTCACCCCCAGTCATAGCGCCACCTGCTGGCAACAGGAAGTGACTTTTAACGAAGGAGCCCCCGCCACACGTTTGACCTACATGTACGAAATTTCTGTGGCACATCAACCATGTCCAGACGCACAAAAAAGCCTCTTGGAGCGATGCCCTAAACCCAACAGGAAGTTGGCCATTTTGAATTTTTCGTCAAATTTTGGCTGATTTACACACTCCGTACTTTAACAAACTCCTCCTAGGGATTTAGTCCGATCGACTTGAAATTTCTGCTGTGCCTTCTAAAGGCATTGACGATGAAAAGTTGTGCTATCTGCGAGTTTTCGTCAATCGGTGTGTCCGTGGCATGGCATCAAAGATCAACTCATCGCCATGACACAGGAATTGGTTGTAACTTCAGTGTACATGCTCACAGCTGCACCAAACTTTACATGTAGGATAAGAGTCCCGCCCTGAACTCATGTACATGCCCACATTCACATACAGTCATAGCGCCACCTGCTGGTAACAGGAAGTGACGTATAACACCTTCATGCAGTGTCTGAAAAGCGTAGCAAATTCACAGCCGCACTGGCAGAGCTCCAGAATATGCAACAGAATATGCGGCCGCATCACTCCCCGACGCGCTACAAGTGCGAGGGCCCGCCCATCGCTGCTTGGAGCTTTAATATTATTAATATTACCTGTTTTAATAATCGTTGTGATTATATAAAAAAATATAATGGGTTTGGACGTTTTTGTGTTTTTCTTCATCATCTTCCTCTTATCAATATTATTGTGTTCTGTATTATTGTCTACAACAACTACACTAAAATTATATAAACATTTTAATTTATAGGCTACACATGACAGAATTATCTGGACTTAAATGTGTAGATAAATAACATTTATCTTAATAATTAACATTAGTCATAAACAGTTTATCCGAGCGGGATTCAATCCGGCCATCTCTGGGTCAATTTCATGCAACTTATGATAGCTTTTATAAACGTATGCGCGGCGCAATGGATTACGCGTCTTGCTACGGATCAGAAGATTCTAGGTTCGACTCCTGGCTGGCTCGCTCTGCCTCTTTTGCTTCGCTGTCAGCCCATAGCCATTTTATTAGCCCATAGTTTTTGTCATTATTATTATTGGATTGGTTGAGAAATATAAAAAATTGACAGTCCAAAAATAGGCTGCTTTGTCAGTAGGATAACGTTATCCTACAATACTATGCGTCTTTTCAAATGCATTGCATGAGTACTGTCACAACAAGGACCTTGCTTTACGACCAATTTATAGTGTCTATTATGCCATCGCAGAAATGGGAGGAAACTGAACCCCCTGGGTGAGGCAAATGAGAGCTCCCTCCGTTGAGCCTGATGAAATTGATGTCAGTAAACAATCCCTTCGGATCATTCCCATGTTCTTAAAGGAGGCGGTCACACACTAAAAGCAAAATGGCCTGGTCCAAGCAGAAGGAAGCTCCCATATGGTCTAGCGGTCAGGATTCCTGGTTTTCACCCAGGCGGCCCGGGTTCGACTCCCGGTATGGGAATTTAGGGTTGTCTTTGCATCATTTATCGAAACAGCCAGCACATATGTCTGCGCCAGTAGCACTTTTAGCCAGTGGCGGAGCTTCAGAAACCTGATATGTTGAGGTTCTGTCCCCAATCTGTGTGCCTTCGATAGCGGTGCATGGGGAGCGTTCGTCTGTCTAATATCGACCAATCACGTCTCTGCATGTCCATCTTTTCCTTTTTATGACAGCCCATAAGATCTCAGCATTTCCATTTTCTCCATTTTACGACAGCCAATCACCGTGGCCCTTTCCATTTTTCATCCATTTTCTCCATTTTAAGACATCCAATCACCGTGGCCCTTTCCATCATTGACGGAGCATGCGCAGTACGCAGCGATTCAGCGAATCAATAAATAATATTAGAGTTGAATACTGAGTAATTATTGGAAAAGCCACGTGAAGTTCCAAGTAGTTGACTTTGAAAATACCGAGGTAAAATTTCTCTATTGAATTAACGTAACTAGCTTTAATTCATAGTTTTTTAAAATAAACTTTTACATTATTTTAGGTAACGTTAAGTTAAGAAGTTGACGGTGACACCGAGGTAAGATTTATCTATTTAATTAACATGAACTATCTTTAATTAATAGTTTTTTTTAAAATAAAAGTTATTGTGTCAGGTAAGACGTCGACGTTGTTGATTTTAGTCTGCTAACTAACTTAGCTAAGAATGAATGAATGAATGAATGAATGAATGGAGTTAACGTTAGCTGAAATTTATTTTCGACAGAGAGAAACGAATGGTTTACATTGTTATAATTGGTATAATATTGGTATAACGTTGGTACAACACCTGATATTGTGTAACGTTACACTTTTAACACACACAATGATTTAATTCGAATGAATGAATGAGTTTTGTGTTGTATTCAGGTGTTGCACCTGTTATAACAGGAGACTTTGTGTTTACCAACTGATAATAATCTTAATATGATTGTACTAAATTACTCCTATATCTGCTACTACTATGTATCAATATAGTATACACTGAGGTACTATGTATTACTATATAATACACTGAGGTACTATGTATTAATATACACTGAGGTACTATGTATTACTAATATATAATACACAGAGAGAATGAAGGGCGACATATGTCACTTTGAGTGATTTATGACCCTTGATTGACCACGCCCCTTTTCCCCACGCTTAGCCCCGCCCCTTTTCCCACGCTTAGCCCCGCCCCCTTTTCCCACGCTTAGCCCCGCCCCTTTCCCCCACGCTTAGCCCTCAGCCCCCTTTTCCCACGCTTAGTCCCGCCCCCTCCCACCCACTTCCGGAAAGGTCATGTGACCGTGGGAATTCCCACGGTACGGACCCCTCCCATCAGAACCGGTTCCGGAACCCCTCCCATCCGAACCGGTTCCGGTCTGGGCACATGCTGTACACCTGTTACGGCACAATAATAACTAAAACAGCGCGTATTTAAATTATATCAAGTAAATAGTTATGTTTTCTTAAAAGATCTAATTACTATTTTGAAGATGTACATTTTTCACAATAACACACAGTGCTTAAAACTATTAAAACAATTTGTCTTTAGTGTTCATACACTTGTAAGTTGTTTAAACTGCATTTCTTAAAGTTATCGAAATTTTTTAGTTCTTAAAACATCAAACAAATATTAAAACATATCAAAACTTTATGTTAAAAATCACAATATCAAAAACACATGCATATTAAAAAACTGACTTACGTTTTTACATCCTGTCTTGTTATCCTGTTTTATCCGTCACCAAAGGTATTAATCCATCACTATAAAGGTATATCCAGAGGTTTAGAGATTTTAACTCCAAAAGTTGTGTAAATGTAATTTCCCGGGAGCTCCGCGAAACACATCCGCTCTCTTACATCCCAAAAGTTAGACTGACATCTGTGAAGTCTACAAAGCAGCCAGACATAGACTCCACCCCTAGACCCTCCCACGACAGGTGATGAAGAGGTGTGGGAAAAGACGACAGTTCCCACGCATTACACAGGACAGTAGGAGGGGAGTTCTTGTAGCTCCGCCCACATTCTACAACCATTAATACCCTCCCACACAACCATTCTGTCTCAAAACACTCAACATGTCTCAAGAGGATATTATCCCACCATTCTCCCCTTCCGGATCTGCTGATGGATATACTACAAAAGGATTATCAAATCCATCGGAAAGAAGTGTCGAATGGTTAAATAAATTTTGTATGGAACTTGGATTTCACAATCTTGCCTTCCTCACGAGCTACGGGGTTGGTGGATGTGTTGCTGCTGCTGCTGCTGCTACTGTTGCTGCTGAGACCCCTGACGCCACGTCCAGTGACGAGCTGGACGGGTGCCTTGGTGATACTGGCCACAGGATTATTAAAGCCGTCGTTGCTGTCATATTGGAATATCTGATTGATAAGCAAATGAAAAAGGATTGTGTTGGATGTACCGTAGACCATCCCTCCCAAACAAGACATTCGTGCCTGTTTGAGCCTACACCGTATTATTTTTACGGATGTTTTGACGAGATCAGTCTGAAACTCCTCAAACCTGAGCTGAAAACCATCTTAGCTCAGGCTTTGAACCTTTGTGGAGTCACACCGCATCTGCAAACAATCCAGGGATCTATCGAGACAATTTTGTTTGAGCTCAAAGATGAAATGTACATAGTGGAGCAGCTGGCATCTATCAGACAGAAACTAGTCGATGAAACCTGTGAACAGATCGTATACAACGCTGTTGACAACTGGAAACTCGTTGATGCTGAAAACCCTGAACCTGTCCTTGTGTGAAAATGTGGAACCGTTGCACCTCTTGGATTGTCAAACATTTCTTTAAATCATGTGTAAAACGTGAAATATCAAACTTACTGTACAAGATTATCGATGATAATCATGCACCAGATGATACCGCAACTATGGGTGATAAACGTCTGACAAAATTATCGTATCAGATGAACACTGTAAGGGGAATATCAAATGATTGGAATAATATGATAAACGTGTCCGTCAAACACACACCTTGTACGACTATCAACAACATTCTTGAACTGATGCCTGAATGCAAGGAATCTCTTAGAATAGGAAATATATTATGTCTTTGTACGTATGTAACTGATGTTTGTAAATTGTCAAGGAATGAATATCCCGATGTCTGTAAAATGATTGATATTTTAGTTGAATACATGCTGGAGAAAAATTTTGAAATGTGTGTAAAATTTATTTTGATGTTCGGATGAACCATGTAGATATCTGAAATAAAAACATCTGTGTGACATCAAGACAACTGGTCATTATTGTATGGAGAGTGACAGAGGTAGTAACATGTCAGAGCTAATGAAAAAAATTTACTATAATCCCTCAAGCCCCGGAGCTTTCGGCGGTAAGGACAGATTAAAACAGACTGTGTTACAGGAATACGGGGTAAAATTAAATAATAAGGATATTAACGAATGGTTATCCAAACAGGATGTATATACGTTACACAAGACTGCACCAATAAATTATAAACGGAACCGTGTAGTTGTATACGGTAAGGACCACCAATTCCAGGCTGACTTGGTCGATATGACCGCATACTCAAAAGAGAATGATAATATTAAATTTATTCTTACAGTTATTGATTTATTCAGCAAGTACTCATGGACACGTGCATTGAAAAATAAGACGGGTCCGGAAGTGACTAAAGCTTTCGAATCTATCCTGAAAGAAGGACGCGTGCCGCTAAAGTTACAAACAGATAAGGGGACAGAGTTTTTCAATAAACATTTTCAACTGCTGATGAAAAAATACGGCATACATCATTTTGCCACAGCAACCGATTTAAAAGCGTGTGTAGTCGAAAGGTTTAATAGAACTCTAAAAGGACGAATGTGGAAGTTTTTAACGGCTGTAAACTCCAAACGCTACTGTGATATACTGCAGGACCTGACAGAGGGTTATAATTGTAGTTATCACAAATCCATCAAAATGCGTCCGCTGGACGTTCATAAAGAAAATGAGTCGGTAGTGTTTAATAATTTATACGGAAAAATACGTAAAGAGACACCCGTCTTTAAATACTCTGTAGGGGATGTTGTGAGAGTCTCTAAAGTCCGAGGGATATTTACTAAGGGGTATGAGCAGAATTATACAGAGGAATACTTCACCATAACAGCGTGCATTCCACGTATCCCACCCGTATACCGGTTACAAGACTACGATGGTGAAATTATCGATGGGTGTTTTTATGAGGAAGAACTACAAAAAATTATTGTTAGTGATGATAAAACATTTAAGATTGAGAAGATTCTGCATAAACAAAAACGTGGAAAAGTCACATACGTTCTAGTCAAATGGTGGGGTTGGCCGTCCAAATTTAACAGCTGGATAGGTGAAAAACAGGTGTTGGATCTGCAGGAACCGTTAAAGCCGTAGAGACTTCATGATAGATGTCATTAAATAATAACCATGGCTGAGGAAGGATTCTACGTCACGCTTCCATGCAACGCATCGATGAACATCTACCCTGATAACAATATATCTAATTACAGAACTAGACTGGGTAGAAGTATAAATTTAAAAGGTCTGTGGGAGGTGGCATTGGTCGAATTTGAATATCCATTGACATGGTATACATTTAATGAGGATGACGCTGTTTTTATTATTGTTTGTGAACAACGTCTACTACAGAATAACTACGAACTGCTTGATGTAAGGGGCGACACGTTTCAGAATGCTCTAAAATTATCAACGAGTCGGAATACGTTAAAATGTGGATATTACGAGGACGTCCCCATTCTGCTCAGGGATATAAATGTCTCTCTCCCCCAGAGGGTACGTCTCGTCTACGACCGTATAAAGAATAAGGTATTTCTGAAAGCACCTCACGGGACTTCGCTGACATTTTACGGCAAACTAGCGATCATCCTAGGTTTAAAACCAGGGATTTCTATAGAAACTGTAAACAGTTCGGATGAACATCAAGACACTCACATCACATATGCTCCATACCAGGCTGATATAAGAGCTGGATTCTACACATTATATGTATACACAGACATAATCGACTATCAATCAGTTGGTGATGCCTATGTACCTTTATTAGCAACTGTATATATAGATGGTGAGACTAACCAAACAGTCAGTGTCAGATACGACAAAGCTCATTACGTACGTGTTAATAAGAGCAGCATCACAGAAATCTCTGTTGATGTAAAAGACGATTTAAACCAGGACGTGCGTTTCACCTACGGAAAGGTTGTTACCAAACTACATTTTAGACCTGTGAAACATCAACCGTTTTAAAATGGCTTATCTCACTCCGTACAAAGCGGATCCCGAACGATACATATCATACTACCGGGCTCAGGCCGGTAATGGGCTTCCGGGCTACGCAGGGGGAGGGGTTATGTACGGGTCCGGTTTTGCTTCAGGGATTGGTGGACTTTTTAAAGGCCTTTTTCGAATGGCTCTGCCTTTTTTTAGAAGGGGGATCAATATAGCAAAACCGCATCTAAAGTCAGCAGCTAAAAACATAATGAGTGATGTTGTCACCAGCGCTCTAACAAAGTCTTATAATAATAATGATGAAAATGGACAGGAAGGCCATGGCATGATGGTGATGTCACGTAAACCTCCAGGTACCCGTATGAGAAGAGGGCGTGTCCTTGCTGTAAAGAAGACTAGACGCACTAGCAAAACACGCTCAGTTACAAAAAGCAAGCGAAGAACTAGCACGAAACGTGTGAAAAGATCTACAAATTTAAAAAGACGGGGTATCACTATTTTCTAAAACATGTCTCTGTTACACTGCATGTCTGACGAGTGCATTAAATCAGAGCTGGATCTGTTTACGCTCCCTTTGACACAAACAGCTATTGAAAAAAATACGTATGTGGAGATAAGCCCAGTGTCAGCTTTAACAGATTCGTCTCCCATCGAATTCTTTATAGCGGGGGCTGGTGAAGATTACACAGATCTGAATAACACTCTGCTATATACACGCATCAAAATAACTCTTCCGGATGGAACGGATATTCCTGATGGAGCTCCGACGGGTTTAATTAATTATGCCGGATCGACGATATTCTCTCAGGTCGACGTCTCTTTAGGCGACCGTCTAGTGTCTCAAAGTTCCAATACATACCCCTACAGATGTATCATTGAAGCCCTCATTAATTATGGAAAAGACACTCTCGAGAGTAACTTTTCAGCAGGGTTATTCTACAAAGATTCTTCAGCTCACATAGATGCTACGGATCCTGGAGGGGCAAACGTCGGGTTAACAAAGAGAGCAGCGTTCACAAATGCCAGTAGTGTTGTAGAGCTACTAGCTCCAATTCACAGCGACATCTTCTTTCAATCGAAGTTATTATTGAACGGAGTGGATATACGGATTCGTTTAACTCGCGCAAAAGACGCGTTCTGTCTGATGCGTAATGATGCCATCGATTATAAGCTTAATATACTATCGGCTTCGCTTTTTGTGAAAAGAGTCACAGTATCCCCTGCAGTGCGCTTGGGACATGCACAAGCTCTTCTTTCGACCACTGCTAAATACCCCATAGATAGAGTCTGTGTGAAAAATTTCTCCGTACCAGCAGGGGCACGCGTATCTAACCATGAAAATCTCTTCCTTGGGACACTACCGAAATCTATCATTTTGGCCATGACGGAAAACACTGCCTTTTCTGGTGCTTACGACAAAAATCCTTTTGCCTTTAAGCACTTTGACCTTGAATATCTGACGCTGACCTGTGATGGGCATCAGATCCCGTCCCGTCCTTTTCAGCCAGAATATAATAACGGATCTGCCGTGAGAGAGTTTTATCAGCTAGTGACAGCCACCGGCAGACATCTAAAGAATCAGTCTATGGTTATAGATCGTGAAGATTTCCTGCAAGGATACACTCTCTACGCATTTAACCTGACACCCGACGAGGAATGTGGTCAACACGTTTCGTTGATTAGATCAGGAAATATTAGATTAGAAGTACGCTTCAGAGTACCCCTCGCACACCCTGTTAATATTTTAATATATTCAGTCTTTGATTCAATTATAGAGATATCAAATCGGAGACAGGTGTTCGCAGAGCACTACTGAAATGAACACAGTGCAACTGACGGGGTTGATGGATAAAATTTCCTGTAACACAAATTTTTTAGGCGTACTACCCAGCAATTACCTATCCAAAGAGCCTTTAAAGGATATACCATGCATGCTAATTTCGAATACACAAGCTTCAGACGAACCAGGGGAACACTGGATCGCCGCATACATACGTCGAGATGGCGTCAGCTGTTTTTTTGACAGCTTTGGTAACGCACCAGATGCACATCGTTTTCCTGCATCTTTTCATAACTTTCTAAAAAACAATTCTACAGTCGTTCAGTACTCAGGCAAACAAGTTCAAGATTATGCTTCTGATACCTGTGGACAACATTGTGTGTTTTTTCTGTATTATATATCAAGAGGTTATGAATATGAGAATGTTATAAAAATGTATCATAATGATTTGTTAAAAAATGACATCATGGTCTCTCTCTTTGTGAAAAAATTGAAGCCTAGTCTCTGTAACGGTAAAACATTTAAATGCATTCAATGTGTACAGTCTGGTAAAACATTTCAGATGTATTAATGTAAGGTATGATGTATTGTTTACGCGTGTGGTGAATAAACAAACTTGTAAAACAGATTAAACGTTTTCTTTTCTTTATTGACATCAGACATTAGTATACAACTTAAAATACAGTTACATAATTATGATATACACAAATTTACACTCAATAATATTTGTAAAACACATAAACATCTCCAATTATACCAATACAAATAATTGTTAAAAATGTAACCATTGTTTAGTGTCTAATGCAGGCGATTTAAATACATCTGTATCAGGAGTGTCTGAAGGGTTGTGTGGTGACGTGTTACGACGTCTTCGTTTTTTCAAAGACTTTGTCGGTACATCTCCAAAACTATCTAAGTCTGTTTTTCTTTTAAGTGAATCAATCATGCGTTTAACATGATTGTTGCTTATAGTCGAGTAAGGTATGTTTAAAGTGGAAAACGCATCCAGAAATTCACTCCATCCTGTTGGCCTACGTTCGTCGCGTATCATTTGAGGCATTGTTACGCTTTTCAGCAGGTCAAGCATATGAGATCCTGCAATGATTTTCCCTTTATAAACAAATTCTCCAGTGTCTGTCCATGAAGACAGCTGTTTGGCCTTAGACATTTTATCCAAAATGTATTTTACATTTTTCAAGCTTCTTCGAGACACGTTGTTTAGCACCTCTGATACGATTACATCTTCAGAGTCGGTGTCAGTCCTATCAGCTACACTATGAGAGGTGACAGGTGTCTCTTCATTTTCACCCTCCTGACTAGGCACTGTAAGCGTTAAAGTGTTGCTCTCCACATCGTTATGCTTCGACACAGACAGAAATCTCTGTAACATGTGAGTGTATAGTTTTGCTTTTTCATGGGTGCCCAGGTCATGTCTCTGTAATATCTCTCTTATAGATGAATCCAAGTTTTCCTCCACGGACGTATGGATATTTTCACGTGGCGGCGCATTCCTTAGTCTATCCAATTGGTGCTTTGGCACAAGATACAATTTTTCAGTATGTTGCATTTTTTCTCTCCACAGATTCAGTTTCTAGTTATCAGGCTAGTTATGAACGGTAATGCTACACTTAGAAGAGGTAGTAGAAACCCTCCTTTTTGGTTAATCATACGTCTTTTTCTTGCGATATTGATCTTTTTATTAGCAACGTATTTTATTTCAGTCTTTCTCCTTTTTAAAGATCCGTGCTGTTTCGCAGTTAGAGGGATCTTACCGTGAAGAATATTGAGGGCCACTTCACATAGAGCCAGTATGAGCTCGTCAGGTGCTGAATGCAGAATAACCTTTCGTTGTTTGGGTGAGCTCTTGTATAATAACTTTAAAAGGTACAGGTTTCTGGAAAGTCTCGAACTCATTTTAAACTCCTTTCTGGACGTAGACCACTGGATAGTCAGACAGTAAATCCGTTCTGAGTCGAAATCTTTCAGGCGTCTGTGTTTTATAATCTATTAGCAGGTAGTTGAAAGGAAGACTAGTAGCGTCCTGGTACGCTTCAATAAAAAACTTTGTATTACCCGGAAACATCTGACGACCCAAAACACCTATCTGGTGCTTATCTCGGGGGTTTTTAAATATTATTAAATAATTTGCGTTAAGTCCTATTGTTCTGGTAGATTTACCCTGGAAAAATAGATTCTGTATCAGTAGTAAACAACTCATATTTTTATGATGTACATATTGAGTAAAAATCTTCTCGACTTCAGAATTGGACGCAGCTTGACCCATAACATCATCCAAAATTAATAGGGATCTCTTACCAGGTGGGAATAATGAATCATCATCCAATTTCTTTGGGATGTTTTCAATGAATTTAATATCAAAAGTATGTAACAGTTCATCATATAAAGGTTGCCAGCATGTATAAATGTACACATAATTATCAAACTTCACAGAACACATTTTGTCTGAATTATACATTAGAGTCTTTACAAAAAAAGTCTTCCCACTATTGCTTGGACCGCTAATAACAGCTGAAAATGGATGTTGCAGTCTGCAGTCAAAAACATCTGTTTCACACATTTTCAAAACAATTGTTAAAACCCGTAAGGTAAGGTTGTATAATCTGGTTGGAGTACTCGCTTATTGTACACAAGTCTGAAACTTTTCACGATTGATCTATTGTGCAATGTGAACCTCCTCTTATTACGTGTAATGGTCTCTGTGTGGGGGAACAGTTGCATTGTGTCACGTGATTCCACATACGCACGCACTAACCCTATTAAACTATGCAATGTGACTATTTGTGCATTCTCCGCATTGAGTGTAATACCCTTCGCTTTGAGACACGTATAGCCTTTTGCCGTTCGATAGCCATAAGATTTCGGACCTGAAGAAGCGAACTCAAGAACGCTGTCGTCCGACTCTAATTCGTTCGTGAGTTGACCGAGATAAGGGCCTGTCTCAGGAATCCAGTCGCTGGATATCTTTAGCAGATTTGTGTAACTCTTGATCTGTGAATGTTGGGTTCAAAAAATGTGCAAGACAATAACTAAGGCACATGTTGTCGTTCAAATTCATTGGACAAAATAAATTCATTTTATTTCGTTTGATAGTGTCACTTACGGCAATGTCTGTGATTTTCCTACGTGCACCTGCTTGTCTATCCATAGCTACTGAGATCCGTAGCACCAAAGAGTTGTCTGTTGACACGTCTCTGTTGCTTTGTGCAGCACGTTCAATTTGATCAATGAATAATGATGCATCGTGGGTGGTTTCTGGTGTTAATACAGCATTTATAGACGTAGGTAAGCTGTCACCAGTTAATGCTATATTCACATAGCCTGTATCACCAGCCGTCAGTTGAGAAAAATGTACAATCTCGTTTAAAATATTGTGTAGACGATTATTAAAATCTGCCAAGTCGTTTGTATCTATTTCACGGAGATTCAGTGTCCTATGGATTTCTAGTCCGTTGAAACGTGGTCGAGGAGTTATTACAAAGTCGCCTACGTGTCCGCCTTCAGTCGTCAGGGTATGAATTTCGTCCTGACTAAGCCCCATATTAGGGAGCTGCTGATTATAATTCGAAAAACCATTACCAGACTGTACGTTTTCATCATCATCACGCTCAGGTGTTTCTAACCATGTTTGTTGTTCGCCTATAATATTTTGCAATCTTTCGGATGTAGATAGTTCACTAGTGTTTAGCACCCTTAGTTGCTCACGTATTAAAAGACGTAATTGTTCATTAGTACTGCGACGCCTTGATCTTGTGTGTTCTACGTCTTCATCTGAGTCTGACTGTGTATCAGTGTAAGATCTTTTAGAAGACATTTTTTAAAATTTTAATGTGTTACTAGTAGACTATAAACGAATACTCCAACACCATTACTGTTCATAAATAATATTAATGATGGGTAATGTGTACGGTTAACAA
Organism: Chrosomus eos; assembly: GCA_036326025.1. NCBI lineage: Eukaryota > Metazoa > Chordata > Actinopteri > Cypriniformes > Leuciscidae > Chrosomus > Chrosomus eos. Next base: position 28,761,449 of record CM070839.1, read on the forward strand.
CAAACCGAATAGCAACAACGTGTAGCAGTAATACAAATAACGGTCAAATTAATAAAAATAATAACAATCAAACAAATAAAAAGTAACCATCAAATATGAAAACTAGAGATTGTAAGATTTCAAATGATATGTAGTTTGTCAAGATTAGTTTAGGTTTAGTATAGGATATCACTGAATTTAAATAGGTAATGGTTTTGGGTCCCACCGGCGGGCCGGTGACGCTGAAGAGGTTTAATGACTATGGATGACAACAACCCATAGCATTAATACAAATAAAAACAGGAAAACGTAACAGAAATAAAAATAGTGTAGCCTACAGTATTCATAACACATATTCATAACTTGTGAAAAGTTAGGAGGGCCATAAAATAACAATGAAATATGAACTAAAACGAATAAAAATAATAACAATCAAATGACTAAAAATAAATCAGTAATTATAAGATGTAACACAACTTCTCATGAATGTTTCATGTCTTTCCATTAATAATCTGGATAACATTCAAACTTTAATTTAAAAAGAGTTTGTTACCATTATTAGATGCTATCCAGAACGTATTTCTCGATTCTTCTCCTGTGTTTAAAAGATCGTTGAACAACGCTCGGATATTCCACAAATATCCTACAAAGTATCGTGTGTCGGTTTAATATTCCACACACTGAATAACGACGATACTCCACAGAGATCCAACGAAATGTGCCGTCCTTCAGGATAATATTCCACACGCTGAACAAACACGTTTACACTTCCCAAATATCCAACAAAGTGTGTTGTGTTTCAGACTCGCTGAACAACGCGCTAATATTCCACAAAGATCCAGCAAAACATGCCGTGGTTCAGTATAATATTCCTCGCGCTGATATTCCCCAAAGATCCAGCAAAACGTGACGTGGTTCAGTATAATATTCCTCGCGCTGATATTCCCCAAAGATCCAGCAAAACGTGACGTGGTTCAGTATAATATTCCTCGCGCTGATATTCCCCAAAGATCCAGCAAAACGTGACGTGGTTCAGTATAATATTCCTCGCGCTGATACTCCCCAAGATCCATCGAACTGTCGTGATTCAGGATAATATTCCACAAAGGTCTAACAAAGTGTCATGTGGTTCAGACTAATCCTCTCGCTGAACAACGCACGGATATTCACCAAAGATCCAATGATGTGTTTCGTGACTCATAATTCCTCGCGCTGAATGTTGATAATCCTCAAAAATCAGTGAAATGTTTCGTGGCTCATAATTCCATGCGGTGAATGTTGATATTCCCAAGATCCAATGAATTGTTTCGTGGTTCAGGACAGATGTGAATCCAGAAATATCTCCAAACGTCTTTCGTATAATTTGACTAGGAAAACAGTAATGATTATATTAATTATTATATAGATACATAATACAATTAATATTATTCAATAATGATTCCTCACCATTATCTTCCTCCGAACTTAAACAGCAGTCAAAGTCGAGCCTCGGGGCTCGTGCAGGTGTTTCAATCCACTCTTGTCAGACGGTTCACAGTCACTGTGCTGAGAGACTGAGTTTTAAAAAAGACCGCCACGGAGGGAATCCCCTTAGAGTGACGTTGTCCTAAGCGTCAGTTGCGGCTGTCCAACGAGACACGAGGATCCCCACATACGTATGTGTGACGGGGTGTGCATGTGTTAGGGGTGGAGTCAGCGTCTGGCACTGTGCAATCCTTTCCACTCTGTCATTCACAACTTTGACTGGAAGGACACAGGCCCAGTCCCAAATGGCGCACTTCATGCGGACTTTCGGTCTCGTGGACTTAAATTGCGCGTGCTCGCCGAGTCTACGAGTCCGTAGGCCGTCCCAATAGCATTTTAACGCTCTGAAGTGTGCTCAGCAGCGCCCCCTTTGTACCCTTGAAGCGGTCTTCCGCGAAGCCCGCATAGAAGCAGGCTCCACGCACTTTAACTACCCAGGAATCCTTGCGAAAGGCCAATCAGACAACAGATGGGAGGATATCTCTGAGAAGAAAATATTTAAGTGTAATTATCATTACGGTTTTTATGACAAGACACAAGTTTATACAAACATTATGATCATCAACCAGTGGTTGATGTCTATAACATAGGCTAATAATAGCGAGCTGAATAATATAATAATATAATATTATGATTCATAAAATAAATAGAACAGAATGTCAGGGCTTTACTGAGTCATAAACACAACAACAATAGTCAGCATATTTCCCCGAACCTGCAGCTCCTGTCCATAACAACAACCAGACTGTCTTCCGATTTTTCAAAAAACTTTACAGACTCAAAATACATGTTAAAGGCTGCTTTGAAATGAGCAAAGTTGGGTTTTGAGTTACTCCACTTAGTTTGATGAATATGAAATTTTCCTAATAATAGAAACAAATCAATAACATATATTTTTTTTATACAAAAGTCAAAATTATTTGTATGAAGTAAGACAGATGACAAATTTAAGACAAGGGATCTGTATCTCTGCTAAAGGAATTTAATATATGTCCGTGATGCCCTTTATCCTTTTTTTTCCCCTTTTTTTCTGTTCTGTTTGTTCTTTTTTTTTTTTTTTTTTTTTTTCTTCAAATTATTGTTGTCTCATGTTTTACTTGTCAAAGGTGATACTTATCAGAAAATATGTAAAAGAAATGTCAACTTGATATCAAACTCTGTGATTTTGAAAATTCAATAAAAAATAAATAAATAAATAAAAACAGACTGTCTTCCTGTTTCCGGCGTGATGATCGAGTCTGTCCCAAAAATACCTCTCAATGCGCCCTCGCGGACTCGCGCTAAGGGCCCTATAGGTCTGCACTCATGACGTCACTGAAGTGTGGACTCTGAGGAAGTCCACAAGTCCGGAGTGTGCCATTTGGGACAGGGCCACAGACAAGTTTCACGATTCTCCTGTGTTTGCAAGCGTTGTGTTGTCATTTCCCACGGTCTAACAGTCACCTGACGTGCGCGTGTCATGGGTGGAGCTTGCGTCAGTCTCCTGTGCATTCGATTGCTAATGTCATTCACGGATTGCCTCTGGTGTGTTCGGACGTGTTTCGCGGAGCTCCTCACATGTATGTTGTAACTTTTGGAGTTAAAATCTCTAAACCTCTGGAGTTGGAAATACCATTGCTGTTGGATTAATACCTTTGGTGACGGATAAAACAGGATAACAAGACAGGATGTAAAAACGTAAGTCAGTTTTTTAATATGCATGTGTTTTTGATATTGTGATTTTTAACATGATGTAGTTTTAATATGCTTTAATATTTGTTTGATGTTTTAATTTTAGAAAATGTATTATAGAAAATAGATCTATTGTTTGATATAAAATTGCATTACACATTGTTTTAGAAGTTTTAATGCTAAAGCATTTTGATAACGTTAAGAAAACACAATTTAAACTTCCTCGTTAATGTTTTAATGATTACAAGTGTATAGAGACCGCTAAAAACACACTTTTATACATTGTTTTAAACACTTTTTTAAAACAGATGTTTTATGTAAAAAATGGAACATTTTACTAGTGTATGAACACTAAAGACATATATGTTTTAATGATATAAATTGTTTTAATACTTTTAAACAACGTGTAATTGTGAAAAAAGTACATCTTCAAATATAGTAATTAGTTCTATTTGTATGATATAATTTATTACACGCTGTTTTAGATGTTTTAATGCTAAAACATTTTGATAATTGTAAGAAAACACAATTTAAAACTTTTATTTATTTAATTATTGAATTATATTTTTAAATGTATTAATTATTTATTTTTATGTCTAAACGTTTTTAACATTTTACAAGTGTATGGTGACCGCTAAAGCGCGCTTTTTTATTTCATTGTTTTAAACATGATTTTTAACACAATGTAGTTTTAATATCTACATAGTTTAATATGTTTTAATTTAAAAATGTGTAATAACACTAAAGACATATGTATTTTAAACTTTATACAATCTTTTCCTCTTGAGACATGTTGAGTGTTTTGAGACAGAATGGTTGTGTGGGAGGGTATTAATGGTTGTAGAATGTGGGCGGAGCTACAAGAACGCCCCTCCTACTGTCCTGTGTAATGCGTGGGAACTGTCGTCTTTTCCCACACCTCTTCATCACCTGTCGTGGGAGGGTCTAGGGGTGGAGTCTGTGTCTGGCTGCTTTGTAGACTTCACAGATGTCAGTCTAACTTTTGGGATGTAAGAGAGCGGATGTGTTTCGCGGAGCTCCCGGGAAATTACATTTACACAACTTTTGGAGTTAAAATCTCTAAACCTCTGGATATACCTTTATAGTGATGGATTAATACCTTTGGTGACGGATAAAACAGGAATGTAAAAACGTAAGTCAGTTTTTTAATATGCATGTGTTTTTGATATTGTGATTTTTAACATAAAGTTTTGATATGTTTTAATATTTGTTTGATGTTTTAAGAACTAAAAAATTTCGATAACTTTAAGAAATGCAGTTTAAACAACTTACAAGTGTATGAACACTAAAGACAAATTGTTTTAATAGTTTTAAGCACTGTGTGTTATTGTGAAAAATGTACATCTTCAAAATAGTAATTAGATCTTTTAAGAAAACATAACTATTTACTTGATATAATTTAAATACGCGCTGTTTTAGTTATTATTGTGCCGTAACAGGTGTACAGCATGTGCCCAGACCGGAACCGGTTCGGATGGGAGGGGTTCCGGAACCGGTTCTGATGGGAGGGGTCCGTACCGTGGGAATTCCCACGGTCACATGACCTTTCCGGAAGTAGGTGGGAGGGGCGGGACTAAGCGTGGGAAAAGGGGGCGGGACTAGCGTGGGAAAAGGGGGCGGGGCTAAGCGTGGGAAAAAGGGGCGGGGCTAAGCGTGGGGAAAAGGGGCGTGGTCAATCAAGGGTCATAAATCACTCAAAGTGACATATGTCGCCCTTCATTCTCTCTCTATACACTGAGGTACTATGTATTAATAAATTGTACACTGAGGTACTATGTATTAACATATAATACACTTAGTTACTATGTATTAATATATAATACACTGATGTACTATGTATTAATATATAATACACTGAGGTACTATGTATTAATAAATTATACACGGAGGTACTATGTATTCATATATAATACACTGAGATACTATTAATATATAATACACTTAGGTACTATGTATTAATATATAATACACTGAGGTACTATGTATTAATAAATTATACACTGAGGTACTATCTAATACTATCTACATACAGGAGTTTTATAGTAGTGAGTTAAAACTAACCACAATGTACTGAATAGTTACAAGTTTAAAGTGAATTGTTACAATTTTATTTACTCTAGTAATGGAAGATGGCATCCAAACACAAAAAGCACAGGGCTATGAGCGAAGAGGAGTGGATGTCACGCCTGCAAAGGTTTGCTACTGTAGGAGTCTGGCCTTCTGAGGCAGGAAACAGGCCATCACCCCGCCAGAGAAAGTGGCATGACCTGTATCTGAAGGTAAATTTAGATAAAGTGTTATGTGTACAATCATAAAACATAAAGCTATGTCATATTGCAAGGGGTCACATTCTTATGATTCACTGCCAAACAATATTCCAGATTGAAAAAAAAAAAAAAAAAAAAAAAAAAAACTTTCCCTTTCCTTTAAATCCTCCCTTGCTTGGCTTATACTACTCCGAGCTATGTGTGAACTTTGTACTTTGAGCACTTCTTGTGTTGTTTTTGCCTTTTCACGATGACTCGCTTGGTTTTGTCCTCAGTTGTAAGTCGCTTTGGATAAAAGCGTCTGCTAAATGACTAAATGTAAATGTAAAAATGTCCAGTGCAGTTTAGGGAACAAATGCCTTTGTTTAGAGGGACACAGACATGTATTTGCATTTTAATTTACAAGGCTATACTTAAGATGACTTTTTATAAAACTTTTTTCATTTTATAAAGCCACTGTTCGGTGGGTCCCACGGTGCCGCTTTAAAGCCTAACCTAGATTTGGGCAGGAAGCATGCAACCAAGGTAATGTAAAGAGAATGACAGGTTGAATTTGATTTTACAACCATATAATCAATCGTATAATACAATCGTATAATATGCACTCTAATTCTTGTTATGCCTGGGTATTCTTGTGAGGCTACTGTTAATTTCAATCCATAAAGATATGTTAAATTTATGTTGTCATTGCTGTAATTCCTAATAAGAGCAGATTAATATTATATATAATGTTGTAAACTGTGGTTATATTCTCTCAGCCCATCAGTTGCACTTCCGACTCTTCTGCCATGTCCAGCACTATCAGAAGTGCCATAACAAGGAGGACACCATCGCCTGCCTGCAGTCCCAGGATGTACATTCAGACTGTCTCTCCTCTGTCTCTTCCTCCCTCTCCTGTGTCCACAACCACATCTTCGATACCATCGGTAGTTGCTAGAGCTGTGAGAATCTCTTAAATGAAGTGGTTTTCTTCACAATGACAATTAACTTCAAATAATCATCCTTCATTATTTGCCTTTTTATTTATAAAGGAAGTGTCAGCTGCCGCCGCCTCCTCTGGTACCTCATCTGCTCCTCTTGCCACTGCACCCTCGGGATCTGCCACTGCCACCCCTTTTTTGTCAGCTCTGCTGCTCCATCTGTGGTTGGTCGCTCAGCTAACCCCACTGCTGACATTGAGACTGCTCCTGGTTCAGATCCTGGCTGGCTGCCTGCCAAGCTGAAAGGGACCATACCACCTCAGGATCAGAAGTGGATTTCATCTGCTCTGTGGAGGAACCACCGGCTGCGCACTGATCTGAAGCTGTGGTATGATCCACCGGAGCCAGCGCTTATTTATCATCAGGCCCCTACCCCAGAGCATTTTTTCACACACCGGCTTCTCTTGTGGATGCCATACCACCTTTGGAAGGTCAGGCTGTGCTGTCCTGTGTGTGGAAAACAGCTCACAGGTTATGGAGCCCACAAGCGAGTCCGCCAGGTTTTGGATGTCGATAGGTACTATCTGATGATCACGGAGACCCTCTGGTGCAGTGCCGCTGGTTGTAAGACGAGTTACATTTCCAGTAGCAAGACCATCTTGGACCAGCTGGATTTGGCACACAGAATGGAGTTCCGACTGATCCTGACACGAAGGTGAGTATACTGAAATGATTTAGCCTGTGTCATTCAAACACACTAGAAATTAGCTTGCTTTAATGTTTGCCACTTTTTCACTTTGTTTCTTAATACAGATACGCTTGTGACATGCGGGTGATCCGTTTTCTGAGAGAGAGGACCTTGGGTAATAGCCCCAGCCGCTTGGTCAGGCAGGTGAGGGAAAATCACAGCGAGGAGTGGCTTAAGCGTGTTTGTCGCTACCTTGGCGCAAGCTCAGACTTTGTTGCCCAGCCAAGCCTGCTCCCTGTCCACGACCCTTCGAAGCCAGTGGCTATTCCTTCCCACAGGTGGATGCTGGCTGTTTATGGCCGAGGCATCTTAAGCAGACTGGATCACATCAAAGCCAGCATAACATCAACCTTTGGCAATATATTAAAAATGGATTCCACAAAAAAGGTCAATATTTTTTACACTTACCACTGTAGAAACACACCTTACAAACAAAAGTCTAAAATACAACATTAGCATTAAAGACGTCTGAAAAATGTTATTATTGCTTTGTGTAAAAAACAATATTATTTCAGTGTTTTACATATAAAATAAACTGTTTATTTGGGCTTTAGGCACTCACTTTCTTTTGTGTGATCACAGATCACCAAGAAGCTATCAGGCCTTGCCAAGGGGACCGCCTTGTGGCTTACATCTGTGAGCAATGAGGTGGGCCAAATCCTCATCAGTGTCCTGACTGCTCAGGAGGGTCCTGCACTTGACACCATGGCTGCTGATCTCATCCACAGGTACAGCAATGCTGGTGTGGCTCCTCCTCGGCTTCTCTATGTGGATTGTGAATGTTGTCGGGAGGGCACTGGACAGACAAAACTCAAACAAAGATTTGGTGGGTGGCCAGACCTGGTTGTAAAGCTTGACATATACCACTACATGCGCGACTGGCATCTGGGTGTACAAAGGATGCACATCCTCTGTATCCCATCTTCATGTCCAGACTGTCAAGCTGCATATTTGAGTGGGACAGTGGAGATGTTGCCTTGCTGTGTCAAGCTAAGAGGGAACAGCTGAAACGAGAAGGTGTTCCTGGGATCACTGAAAAAATAGTGGACCAGCAGATAACCAAGGAGGAACTGGGGTTGCACTGCAGGAGGCGGACAAGAGGGGAGACGCAGACTATCATAATGATTGAACTGCTTCTTAATGAGCTCATGGGGGTAAAGGGCAGAGACCTTCTTGGTGTCCCTCTCTTGGACCACGAGAGGATGCAGCACATCTGGCAAATCCAGAAGAAGCACGTGAAGTGCATTCAGGATGAACCAGGTGTCCTTCTGTACACTGTAACTGGCACCACTACAAAGGTGCGAGAGGGTCCACATCACTTGAATCCTTCCACTTGCATCTGAACAGGTTCATTCCAGGTCAGTAGGAATCACTTTTTATTCATCAGCAAGATTACATATTTGGAGTTAAACATATTATTATTATTATTATTAGTAGTAGTAGTAGTATTGTCATCATTATAATTATTTTATTATCCTGGAAACGCTGACACCATTAATGTCTGTCAATGAACCAAACACAACAAGTTAACCTGTCTTAAGGAACCAGTGCCAACAGCCTGAATTTCCAGCTGTACCTCCTGGAAGGCCTTAACAGATGGAATCAGGACCGTGAAGCTGCATCCCTGGCAGTCAGGCCTCCATCACTGCTCAGCTACTCAGGCGACCTTGTTCACTGTGTCAACAACTACAGTGTCAAGGTGCTTGGAAGGAAACTTGTCCCCTCTTTTCAACCACCTGCTGTTTACACTGGTTAGTTTAAGCTTTCCATCATGAGGCTATTTTCTATATCCATAAAATAGAATTACCTTTTTATGAATTTTATGAAAAGTACATTTTCCTCTATTCTTTTTTCTTGTCTGTCCCAGGGGAGCTATTAGGTATAGATTACCTATACCGCCAGACAGGGAGGGCCTTGCAGGATGTCCAACCTGACTCAGAGGAGACTGAGCAGATGCTGGAAGATGTTGGCACAGAGGAGGAGTTGGAAGATGAGGGCTTTGAAGATGCTGGTTTGGACCCAACCGTTGAGCTACTGGACCCATCCTCTTGTCCATCACCTGCCACCACCAGCTCAGCCGTCATTCCAGCTCCCACCTCTCTCCAGGCCACTGCTGGACCTTCAGGGCCTGCATCTGTTGCACTCGAGCAAAGACTGGTAATTATGCCTTTTTAGTCACAGTTTATTTTTTATCAGACCGTGTACTGACCATTTAGACTTTTATTGTATTGCAATTTTTATTATTATTGTTGTGTAATAATACTAATAATCATTATTGTACAATAATAATTAAAAAACGTATTTGTATATCACTTTTCAAATCACAAAATAGACAAAATAGACAGAGATGTAAGACAATGAATATAAATCTAAAAGCATGATGCTCTAATTAAAATCCATTTTATAATAATGTGTTTTTAAAAGAGTATTCCATTTTCCAGATTGTGCATGCTTGTACTGGCTCTGCTGCTGCCAGTCCCTTCTCTTCACTGCCATCACCCGTCACCCCTGCAGCCCCACAACAACTGGCAAGTCTTTTGTGACATGTTGTATCAGTGGTGTTATTGTCTTGCTTGTAATTGTATTATTTTGATATTTATTTCATTATTATTATTATTACATTTAACAGGTTTCAAATGAGGACACCACTGCACCCTCTGGCCCAACAGCTGTCCCCACCAGCCTAGCCTCTGCTCCTCCGTACTTTCCCATCGTCCCAGCCTCTCTTCCCACTGCTACAACTACAAGTCCCTCTGGGACACCTGCCATGACTCCAGCAGCACCACAGCAAGAGCTGGTAGGTCTTTTGTGACATGTAAACAGTGTGAAAGATGTGCTATTTTTCTGCCTGTGATGTTGTTATTTTATTTTTATATATTCATATATTTACCAGGCAGTGGATGAGCGCAGTATCCCAGGGATGGACAGAGTGGACAGCCTGGCAGAGTACTTGGTGGGACTGAGGAATGAAACTGGACAAACACTTAACTCCCAGCAGGCCAGTACCATCATAGCTCTGTGGCAGAACCTTCTACCGTATGACCAGCAGCGTGTGGCGTACTCTCCACGGTACAAGTCGCGCCTGACAACAGGACGCTTCAGGTGCTCTAAAAAGAAACCTGAATTTACGCCAGGTGTGGAGAGCATGACACGTTGCGTCCTAGGATCAACAGGATCCCCTGCCCAGTGGCCAGACTGTTGTCGTCTGGTAGAGTGCATTTTTGTAAAACTTTGTGACATCCATAAATGTCCAAAAAAACAGGGAACATATGCACTGACTAGATGGACTCTAATTCTCACAGACTACAGCAAGATCAGACAGCAAGTCCTGGGTAATGGTGCAGTCATGCAGAGCTCTACTCTACAGTTGTTTGATGTTAATCAAACGACTCTAATTCAATGGCACAACAAGCGACTGAAGAGGCAAGAATGTAATATACTACTGCAAGGGGTCAACTTGCCTGCCTCCATTCCTGTTTCTCCCGTACCTCTCCCACCAGTACAGGTACGCCCCACTGCTGCACCATCACAGCCTGGCCCTCAACATCAGTACCACTTGCCTCAAAGTACAGCAGGACAAGCAGTGGTCAAGAGGAAGTCTGCAGCTCCGGCCCAACGCACAGATTCTCTGCAGTCTGTCTGCCCAAGGTTGCCAGCTCAGAGGCAGTTGTTCCCTCATCAGACATCTCCACCTACCCCTGCCCCTTTGCCTACTGTCTTCAGCCACAGCCCTGCCAGTAACCCTCTTGTGCATGTGATTTCGACCCCACAAGCCTATGCATCGAAACGGATTACTCCTGCTGGCCCGCTTTCCTCCCCACCACCTGCCCGAAGGACTTACAATCGGAAAGTTGACAAAAATAAATGCAGTCAGTGCCAACAGCCCCGCAACAAAGAAAGTGGCCACAGCCAGTATTACATATACTGTCCCCAAAATGCTGGTATTCCACTTGACCAGTGGATGGAGGAGATGCGGAGGAAGAGGGCAGATAAGAAATAAACTGTTCAATATTCATCCCACATAAAAAAAAATTACATAACAGAAAACGCACACTGTATATTACAGTTTTTGGTGTGAGCCTTGTAAGGAGTGTTGATTTTGTCTTTTGTATATTTTTTACCAGTTGACCAGAATCTTCTATCTGTCAGGGTGTGTGCAGGATGCCGAAGACGAGGACAGAAGGTTCTGCAGTAGAGTAGTTTTATTTACAAAATAAACTTCAATAAACATACAAGAACAAAATAAACTCCAGGACTTCAGGGGAAACACAACCATACATAGACGACGACCAACAAACACTGAGGGAAAACACAGGGCTTAAATGAACTGAACCAAACGAGATAATTAACTAAAAACAGGTGCAGAGAATTGGTAATCAGACAGAGAGGGAAACCTAACAGGACTGAACCAAAAATCACAAAAGACAGGGGAAAACAAGATCACAAAACAGAACTAAACACATCAAAACCGTGACAGAACCCCCCCCTCCCCAAAGGCGTGTCCTCGCGCCGTAGTTTTATTTACAAAATAAACTTCAATAAACATACAAGAACAAAATAAACTCCAGGACTTCAGGGGAAACACAACCATACATAGACGACGACCAACAAACACTGAGGGAAAACACAGGGCTTAAATGAACTGAACCAAACGAGATAATTAACTAAAAACAGGTGCAGAGAATTGGTAATCAGACAGAGAGGGAAACCTAACAGGACTGAACCAAAAAATCACAAAAGACAGGGGAAAACAAGATCACAAAACAGAACTAAACACATCAAAACCGTGACAGAACCCCCCCCTCCCCAAAGGCGTGTCCTCGCGCCGTATAACATCCAAAGGGGGGGTGGGGTAGGCTGGGGGCGTCCCTGGAGGCTGACGAGGCTGGCTGGTCCAGGTCCAGGAAGCCTCCAGGCGGAGCAGGCTGTGGGCGTGGCCACGCGACAGTGTGGGCGTGGCCACGGCGGAGCAGGCTGTGGCGTGGCCACGAGTGTGGGACCCGGCCAGGCGGAGCTGTGGGACCCTCGGGTCCAGGGCGGAGCTGTGGGACCCTCGGGCGTCCAGGGCGGGTGGGACCCTCGGGTGTCCAGGGCGGAGCTGTCGGACCCTCGGGGCGTCCAGGGCGGTGAGGACCCTTTGGTGGCCATGGCGTGAGGACCTTCGGGTGGCCATGGCGTGCAGGCTCTTCAGTGGCCACGCGGTGAAGACCCTTCAGGTGGCCACGGCGGTGAAGACCCTTCAGGTGGCCACGGCGGTGAAGACCCTTCAGGTGGCCGTGCTGGTGAGGACCCTTCAGGTGGCCGTGCTGGTGAGGACCCTTCAGGTGGCCATGGCGGTGAAGACCCTTCAGGTGGCCACGGCGGTGAAGACCCATCAGGTGGCCACGGCGGTGTTATTTTTCCGGGCCTCCGTGGATCTTTGGCCGGCCACGGCGAAGGCGTATAGCCCCCCCCCCAAATTTTCTTGGTTCAGGAACGGGAACAGACTTGACATCAACGGACGCTGGGTCAACGGGCTCTGGGTCAACGGGATCTGGGTCTGGGTCAACGGGCTCTGGGTCTGGGTCAACGGGCTCTGGCGCTGGGTCAACGGGCTCTGGCGCTGGGTCAACGGGCTCTGGCGCTGGGTCAACGGGCTCTGGCGCTGGGTCAACGGGCTCTGGCGCTGGGTCAACGGGCTCTGGCGCTGGGTCAACGGGCTCTGGCGCTGGGTCAACGGGCTCTGGCACATCATGGGACTCGGAACTGGACGGGGCCAGCACATCATGGGACTCGGAACTGGACGGGACCAGCACATCATGGGACTCGGAACTGGACGGGGCCAGCACATCATGGGACTCGGAACTGGACGGGACCAGCACATCATGGGACTCGGAACTGGACGGGACCAGCACATCATGGGACTCGGAACTGGACGGGACCAGCACATCATGGGACTCGGAACTGGACGGGACCAGCACATCATGGGACTCGGAACTGGACGGGACCAGCACATCATGGGACTCATGGGCCAGAGCTGATGTGCGTGCAGCCCACACACACAGAATCGCTGCAGACATCACTATCAGCGCTGTGTCTTCTTGTGTGGATTCATGTGCGGCGTGCTCAGTCTCTGGAGTGCAGGTGATGGGCTCAGGCTCTGGCGGGCAGGCGACGGGCTCAGGCTCTGGCGGGCAGGCGACGGGCTCAGGCTCTGGCGGGCAGGCGACGGGCTCAGGCTCTGGCGGGCAGGCGACGGGCTCAGGCTCTGGCGGGCAGGCGACGGGCTCTGTGCTGGATGGGACCACATGCAGCTGGCTGAAGAGCGAACATGGACTGTGACCTGTGGATTGGCGACCATGTCCCCCTCTACGACCTCCACGGTTCCCACGGAACACAGCTTGGCAAGTTCCCACAAAGGCCTGCTTCCAGATCTCCATCTTTTCTTTTCTTTTCAAGGTTGGTCGTTCTGTCAGGGTGTGTGCAGGATGCCGAAGACGAGGACAGAAGGTTCTGCAGTAGAGTATTTTTATTCACAAAATAAACTTCAATAAACATACAAGAACAAAATAAACTCCAGGACTTCAGGGGAAACACAACCATACATAGACGACGACCAACAAACACTGAGGGAAAACACAGGGCTTAAATGAACTGAACCAAACGAGATAATTAACTGAAAACAGGTGCAGAGAATTGGTAATCAGACAGCAGTGCCGATCCTGACCTCCCTGGGGCCCTAAGCAAAATTCTGCTAAGGGGCCCTCTACCTGACCCGTGACGCCGTGAGATATGTAAACCATTTGCCATTGCCACAGTCACACCTGACACTTCAGTGCTCCCAATACAATCCTCCCTCCTTTAAACAAAACAGTCAAAGAATAAGTACAACAATATAATAAATGTAACTAAGGGGCCCTTCTAGTAAAAATAATCAAGAATTCACATTGCAAATAGTAAAAAAAAAAAAAAATGAATTATTGATATCAAAAATGCATAAACTGTGAATGAATAAAAGCTAAAATGGCTTGCCATAGCATGTTAAAGTTTTTTTTATTGTGCATGTTGATGCAATTCTTGATTTATGGTTATTATTTACTGAGGGATGTGCATCCATATTGACCAGTATGTCCAGCTAATCAACCTTTTTAAATTCAATATAGCCCATAAATCAAAGTCAATCAATGTCAAATTGTCAATACATTGCTTTTCATCTTGCATAATTAGTGCAGTTGTTTAGAGTTTTTACTACACATTAACTGAGACTATAATCAGTGTCTTGTTTTAAAAGTGTGTATAATGTGTACTTTGATGAGGAGTGCCATAATTCACGCCCATATATTGTACAGTATGTCTGGTCTCCACATATATTCTGCTTGAAAAATGCGCGTTTCATTTCGTGCACGCGCATATGAATGCATGATAACACACGCGACGCGGTTATCTTTTCCAAGCCGTTGCACTTTAAAAAACACAATAGAAATGCACATAAACTTAACTTTACTTTGCTGACATCAAACTTGTGAACACAAGTTGAGAACACAAGTTTACCTGATTGTTGTTCCCGCAATTCACTCTCTTTTTTTCTCTCTCTCTTTTTGTGACCAGAAGGATAGTTTCGCTTAATTTTGTCATTGATGTTGTAAACATTAATTGACGCGGTATGACACGAGGGGGAGGCGGGGCCTTGAGTAATTTGCGGGGCCCTACGCAGCTTGCGTAGTGAGCGTATAGGGCGGATCGGCTCTGTCAGACAGAGAGGGAAAACTAACAGGACTGAACCAAAATCACAAAAGACAGGGGAAAACAAGATCACAAAACAGAACTAAACACATCAAAACCGTGACACTATCTTTTTTTTATTTTTATTTAATTTAATTTATTTAATAAACCAATTTTATGTGTGTGTGTGTGTGTGTGTGTGTGTGTGTGTGTGTGTGTGTGTGTGTGTGTGTGTGTGTGGTGTGTGTGTGTGTGTGGAGAGAGAGAGAGAGAGAGAGAGAGAGAGAGAGAGAGAGAGAGAGAGAGAGAGAGAGAATTAAGATGTATATTTTGTAATAAATGTTTAATATATTTAAACAGCAATCCTTTATTTATTGCCAGCATTCACTCAGAGAAGACAATTACATTGTTGAAGTACTTTCAATTCTAATTTCTTTCATGTTTAAATTAGATTGTATTAATGAATTTGGTCTTCTACCTGGTTTATTTATTTATTTATTTTTGTTAAAATAAAAATCGTTATTGTTCATATAACAAGTGTTTATTAATTTACAATTTACTTCAAGCTTTTATTAATCACTTCTGATCCATAATGTCAGCGTGATGTCAATGCTCCATTTATTAATTTACTCAAAAATAAGTATAGTTCAGTTAGAAAAGAGAATAATTTAAAAAAAGATAATAAAGATTTTATTATATTCAATGGTGAAATAATAAAATAAATAATACATTTCAAGAAACCACATATGCATATAATAAATACATTTTAACATGTATCCATACAATGAGAAATGCGTTTTTATAAAATAAGTGTTAAGGCATAAAAGCACGTGAAATTTATACATTTGTGTTCATTCATTTAGAAAAGATATTGGGTGATTTCAACCTTGTCAGAGGTGGGACTCGAACCCTCGAACCCATTTGCCCATGAAATATATAAAAAGGCAATTTTCTATCAAATATGAATGCCAATCTACCAAAAATCACACAGAAGGGTGAAAGGTGGGTTTACCTTTTCCCTTTCCTTTCATTTTTCTCTTTTTTTCCTTCTCTTTTCTCTCTTTTTCCTTCTTCCCCTTCTTCCCCTTCTTTTTACTTCTACCCTCCCTCAAACAGACTATTGTTCCCCAGCTTTAGCTCAGCTGGTAGAGCGGAGGACTGTAGGTGGCAATTTGGCAATCCTTAGGTCGCTGGTTCGACTCCGGCTCGAAGGAGGTCTTTTTCACACGCAAAAGAAAGTTCGTATACCGACAATTTATTATCATTCTACCGGTGGTGGGCAAAAGCCCATTCCCTGACCGGGAATCGAACCCTGGCCGCGGCGGTGAGAGCGCCGAATCCTAACCACTAGACCACCAGGGAAGCTCTGTTGAATCCTGCCCCTCAAGCCCGGCTGTTGGCCTCTACCATATTTTGCAGCAAGACCCCTAATACTTGTATTTTCCAGGAGAGGAGATGTCACTGACCCCGGGCCTCTACCAGATTTTGCAGCAAGACCCCTAATACTTGTATTTTCCTCCAGGAGAGGAGATGTTACTGACCCTGGATCTCAGTTATTCCGCTGAGAAACTGTCACAGACTCTGTAGGAATATCCTAACAACTTTCCACAACTTGCCATGAAAACAACCGAGATCCCCAACACGAGAGGCCTCCATCTCAAAGGTTTTTATAGCAGTTTTTTGCAGACGTCTCTGACCCTGGATCCCGGTTCTTCCGCTGAGAAACTGTCACAGGCTCTTTAGGAATGTCCTAACAACACCACAACTTAACATGAAAACCAAAAATAAGACAAGATCCCAAACATGTGAGGCCTCCATCTCAAAGGTTGTTATAGCAGGCCCCTAATCTTACCCCTTCCTGACGATGGCTCCAGGCCTGTTAATGGCATGAGAAAAAGTAGATGGCATGACAGGCCTCTGCCCAGTCGAACACCAACAGGTGCCGTGTAAGCTGATGGGGAACCTGGTCGGTGGGCCAGTGGCGCTTCATGCCGCCTGTAAAATCGTGGTTATTCTTGGTTATGACAGCCAATCACGTTCCCTGCTGCAACCAAGATTCGTACTATTCTTGGTTATGACAGCCAATCACGTTCCCTGCTGCAACCAAGATTCGTACTATTCTTGGTTATGACAGCCAATCACGTTCCCGGCTGCAACCAAGATTCGTACGCTTATAGCCAATCGCGGCTCTTATCGCTACCATGATTCAGCCTAGTAACTAACCAAGAATTGAACAATAAACGTCAAGAGTCACCTCCCCCCCAGAGACTTGCGAATTGGGACTGGATCCTCTTGGATGACATTCATTGATTAACTTCGGATCAAAATTTGCAAAGTAAGTCAGTCTTTTGTCAAGAAAAGTAAAGTGCCAAATATCTAGTTGTTTTATATGAATAACCTGTGTCTCAGACTAGCTAATAATTCAAGTAATTAATTCAAAATATAATTTAAAAAATGTATTTAGATAAAACGACCAAGCAGAACAAAGTATATAACGTTACAGTTTACTTCTATGTTTACTACAGCTTTACCTATTGCAACATTAAAATGATTGTTACACACTAAGGCATCACTAATTATATAGTGTACATTATGCTTCTACTTTTAGTACTTTTTACTTTATTTTGATGCTAAACTAACTGTTTTAGCTAACGTTAAGTAGGCTAACATTTTGAATGCATTACATTTAACTGTTAACTTGTAATAGAGCAAAGGATTTCAAAGAGGGGAAAGTAGTGGTATAACAATGGTATAATAATGGTATAATAATTATTGAAAAAATGACCTCTTACTCTGGATCATTCTGAGATTCTGATATGTAAATAAACATTTTAAGCCTGTTAAAAATATAGACACACAAAGCATAATATATAATCAACATTACAAGGTGATCATGAGTAAAAATAGTAATGTAATATGCACAGCTGTATTAACTAATGTGTTACCAAATGTGTTTGTCTATTTCTATCTCTATAGTCTTTAATTATCTTCAAATTATTATTATTTTATTTAGATGGAACTTTTCAAGAGGGGAAAGTAGTGGTATAACAATGGTATAATAATGGTATAATAATTACTGAAAAAATGACCTCTTACTCTGGGATCATTCTGAGATTCTGATATGTAAATAAACATTTTAAGCCTGTTAAAAAATATAGACACACAAAGCATAATATATAATCAACATTACAAGGTGATAATGAGTAAAAATAGTAATGTAATATGCACAGCTGTATTAACTAATGTGTTACCAAATGTGTTTGTCTAATTCTATTCTCAATAGTCTTTATATCTTCAAATTATTATTATTTTATTTAGATGGAACTTTTCAAGAGGGGAAAGTAGTGGTATAACAATGGTATAATAATGGTATAATAATTACTGAAAAAATGACCTCTTACTCTGGGATCATTCTGAGATTCTGATATGTAAATAAACATTTTAGCCTGTTAAAAATATAGACACACAAAGCATAATATATAATCAACATTACAAGGTGATAATGAGTAAAAATAGTAATGTAATATGCACAGCTGTAATTACTAATGTGTTACCAAATGTGTTTGTCTATTTCTATCTCTATAGTCTTTATATCTTCAAATTATTATTATTATATTTAGATGGAACTTTTCAAGAGGGGAAAGTAGTGGTATAACAATGGTATAATAATGGTATAATAATTACTTGAAAAAATGACCTCTTACTCTGGGATCATTCTGAGATTCTGATATGTAAATAAACATTTTAAGCCTGTTAAAAAATATAGACACACAAAGCATAATATATAATCAACATTACAAGGTGATCATGAGTAAAAATAGTAATGTAATATGCACAGCTGTATTAACTAATGTGTTACCAAATGTGTTTGTCTATTTCTTTCTCAATAGTCTTTATATCTTCAATTTTTTATTTATTTAGATGGAACCTCGCTTCAGGAGACGAGCTGATGGCAGCCTGAATCTGACTGATACAATGGAGCGGCAAAGGTGAAGGAGGCCAACAAAGGAAAGCCGTACACAAGACACCTGTCCCCTGACATAGTGCTGGAAAGGCCAAGAAAAGCTTAAGTCAGCACCACGGAGATCTAGCTAACAGAAAGCACCTGCTGGGTTTCTTTGAAATCCAGTTTGGTGTATTTCGAGGGCAAACATTCAAGTGGGTGGCTGAAAATGCCCTGGGGTATGCAGCTTACCTGGTGGCAGCTATGAAGAGGGACCCCACAGGAGGCAGCAAAGACTCCCAAGAACATGCCCACAACAAAGAGAGTTTCAGGGAGTATTTTGAGCTATTTCCTTCTGGCAGAATTGCCATTGCCATGAAGGAAGAGCAATATGCTGGGAAAGCTCTCCAGCACACTGCCACCACCCAGCACGCTGCCTCCACCCAGCACGCTACAACTACCACCCAGCACGCTG
Organism: Chrosomus eos; assembly: GCA_036326025.1. Taxonomy (NCBI): domain Eukaryota; kingdom Metazoa; phylum Chordata; class Actinopteri; order Cypriniformes; family Leuciscidae; genus Chrosomus; species Chrosomus eos. The sequence goes on from CM070839.1 coordinate 28,780,698, forward strand.
CCTCCACCCAGCACGCTACAACTACCACCCAGCATGCTGCCTCCACCCAGCACGCTACAACTACCACCCAGCATGCTGCCTCCACCCAGCACTCTACCACCACCACACAGCACGCTGCCTCCACCCCCCCACCCACCACTCCCAGCACTCTGCCTCCACCCATACTTCCACCGCCTCTCTCCGCTCCCTCTTGTTTAGGAAATTGCCTAACCAGAAAAACCTGACCAAGACCATAGAAAGGCTGGTTTCCCCCGTCAAATCCACACCTTGTAAGCAAACATTTATTTGTAAGTAACACTTTTTTGGTGTGTTTAGTATTTATTGCTTTGTAGGATTTTAGGATTTATTGTTCTGTAGTCATGTTTATCTGTTCTGTGTTTTGTTTTGTAGCTTTGGCCCAGGCACGTACACGGCCCTCAGCCACCCTCACTCGCCCGACTGTGTCCATTGAGGCAGCCACAGGCCCTCAGCCACCCTCACCAGCCCGACTGTGTCCATTGAGGCAGCCACAGGGACCTCAGCCTACCCTCACCAGCCCGACTGTGTCCATTGAGGCAGCCACAGGGACCTCAGCCACCCTCACCAGCCCGACTGTGTCCATTGAGGCAGCCACAGGGACCTCAGCTATCATCAATCGCCCGACTGTGTCCACTGAGATAGATGACAGCACACTGCTGGCAGAGGCAACTAAGTTTGAGATGGCACATCTGGCATGTAGTTTATACTTATTTAAAACATGCAACAAAATATTCAAGTTCCATTCCAGGGATAAAAAAGTTAAGGAAAGTTAATGTGAATTTGCATTTGTTGTATTTATTATATTTTTTGTTTTTTTTCCCCCAGCACAACGAGTCTGTCTTCCATCTGGGTGGATACACACTCTGCCTGAAGTGGATCAGAAGTGGATTTCTAAGGCCCTGTTCAGGTGGACAGCACAGGGCCATCCTGAGCTGATCTTCAGCAGGGTGGACAAACTTTGGTGGTATCCTCCACAGGTTCCACTGAAGACCAGTAATTGCCCTCCCTTAGAGAATTACTTTGGCCATCCCCTGTGCTCTGGATGCCACGAAAACTGTGGCAAGTGAAGCTGACCTGTCCACATCCTGACTGTCAGAAAGACCTTCTGACCTCAGCTGGCTTGCATCAAAAGATCAGGCAGGTGTTTGCCTTGGGTAAGATATACTTTGTGGCATCTGAGTATCTGGCCTGCAAAAGATGTAAGAGGAAGGTCATCAGCTGGAGCCATGACATCGTCTCCCAGCTCGACATTGGCCACAGGGTGCAGTTCCCTTGCATTCTTACATCTAAACTTGCATGTGACGTCGAGGTAGTATGTTTGATGCGTCAGCGAGGGCTGGGAAACAGCAGCAGCCAGATCCAGCGCAAGCTGCAGGAACGTCATACTGAGGTGTGGTTGCAAAAGACAGTCCAGTATCTGACAGATTGCAAGGGGATTGCCGGTGCTGTCACTTCGAGCCTGATCCTGCCTGTGACATTTGAACCTGCTCCTTCAATGCCTTCTGTCCCTAAGCACCGGTGGCTGATGCAGGTGTACGCCCAGGATGTCCTGCAAAGGCTGGATGAGATCAAGGCCACTATCACATCACAATATGGTCGGATCTTAAAAATGGATTCAACAAAAAAAGTGGCCAGAAAACTAGCAGGACGCAGCTATGGCACTGCTACCTGGGCAACCAATGTTGGCAATGAGCACGGACAGGTGATCATGTCTGTGCTCACAGCCAGTGAAGGTTTTGGTCTCGGGCCAATGATTGAAGGCCTCATCAAGCGATACAGAGTGGCTGGGGTGGCTCCTCCCGAGATACTGTATGTCGACCGAGACTGCTGTGGCAACACTCTTCTGAGGAGAATGTTTGAAGAGTGGGAGCAAATGATCATCCGTTTAGATGTATGGCACTTTATGAGGAGGTTTGCTGTGGGTTGCACCACTGACTCTCATCAGTTGTATGCCACATTTATGAGTCGCCTTAGCCACTGTATTTTCATGTGGGACCAGGTTGACCTGACGGCCCTGAAGAAGGCAAAGCATGCAGAGCTAGAAGCTAACTGGAAACCTACATCCGAGGCTGATGTGCTGCGCTCTATCAGCCGTAACGAGCTAGCCCTACATTGCAGGAGAACCACTCGCGGGACCAAGGAGACCCTGGCGCTGATTGAGAGCCATATTCAGGCCTTTGATGGAGATGCTGGTCGTGACACTATGGGAGTCCCACTAATAAACTCAGCCCGGATGAGAGAGATCTTGAAGTCCCAGCGGAAGCATGTGGCCTGCATCCAGGATCCTGTAGGTGTGCAGCTCTACATGCAGACGGGCACTGTAGTGAAGGGAGGGCACCGTCTGCCAACCTACCGCTGTGCCAGAGGTTCCACTTCGCTTGAGTCATTTCACCTACACCTTAACAGATTCATCCCAGGTAAATAAGTGACTTAACTGTATTATTAAAATAAGATTTGATTTAATTATATATTAAATAATAATGGGAACAGCTATTTGTGTATCCATATGACATTTTTGTGTGGTCTTCTTTTTTCTTTTTTGAATTTACAGGTACGCTGGCGAGTGACACCTTCTTCCAGGCGTATCTTTTGGATGGACTTGCAAGGTGGAATGAGGACCGGGCTGTGGCAGCAACAACTGATGAGCAGCAGCCCCATTCCTACAATCATCTTCTGCGTCATGCTGTCAATACTCTTGCAGAGGAGGTTATGGGCAAGAAAATCATCCCTTATGTTGGGCCAAGAAAGTACATGGTAGCTAACTATTTGTTGTTTTTGGTGACATTTTTTTTAAGTGTACACATACCATTTAACCTCTGAATTATAATATCCTGGTATATTATCTAATTTTCAATGTGTAATATTTTAAAGGTGAGCTTATTGGAGTTGAATATCTTTACCAGCAAACTGGTAAAGTTCTGCAGGACTACAAGTTGGCCATTGAGGAGTCCGAGACCACTGAGGTTGGTATAGAAGTGGATGAAGGTTATGCTGAACTTGAGGAGTTTCAGGACATCACTGTCCCCACATTTGACACAGAACGGACACCTGTTGCCTCTTCACAAGCATCAGTGTCTGCAGCATCATTACAACCCCTCCTGTCACCAGCTCAATTTCATCATTGTCTGTGGTTCCTCCATCACACAACCCCTCCTGTCACCAGCTCCATTTCACCATTGTCTGTGGTTCCTCCATCACCAACCCCTCCTGTCACCAGCTCCATTTCACCATCGTCTGTGGTTCCTCCATCACCATCCACATCTGTCACCTGCTCCATTTCACCATTGTCTGTGGTCCCTCCGTCTCCTGTCACTAGCCCACTGCACAGTCATTCAAAGCCAGGACTCTTTCCTGGAGCACATAGCTGTGAGTTTACCAAAGTATCTACAGTATATAGAGTTATTGTGACAACAATTACCAGCACCTCTATGTATATATGTCTTATTGAAAGGCAAAAATACAAATTTAAACTGAATGTTTGCCTTTTTCATGTAGTTCCAGTGGACCAATTATCAGCAGAAACTTGTCTTCTGACATCTGAAGAGAACACTTCACATGATGTAAGGGCCCAGTGTACATTTACGTCTGTAAACAAAATCTTAGTTATGTTTGCTGTGCTTTCATGTGAATATTTGTATTCATTGCTGCTATCAAAAGTTCCTAAATTATCTTTTATTTTAGGATTCTGTTGGACCTGATAATATTGGGGGTTATGGAGCCGTGCAGGACTTGGCAGAGTTTTTGGTTAGCCTCAGGGACCACCGTCTGGCCTTGACTGGAGAAGAGTGCGCCAAGATCATCACCCTATGGCAGGCATTGGGGGAGTATGACAAGAGGAAGACAATTTACGCACCACGTCACCAAACCTCCTTAAAACAGGGACGATTCAGAGCCACTAAGAAGATTGTGGCACCAGGTGTGGAGAGCACCAAAAGGTATGTTAAATTTAGCAAACACAGGTTCTTGATTTTCTTAAAAAAAAAATTATAAAACAAACCACAAAACATAACTATGCACAGATATTAAAAATTAACATCTAGACAACACAAAGCAAAACAGACAGATTAGAAAAGGGGGGGGAAAAAAACAAGAAAATAACAGAGTAAGGATCACACATTGAAATGGATATGTATTTTGCTGTAATTTGCAGGTGTTTCATTGGGGCTCATAGTCCTGCACAGTGGCCTAGCTGCAACCGAGTGGTGGAGGCCATCTTCACGAGGCTCTGTGCCCTCTATCCAAACGTGGTGCGGTGTGATGGAGTGAGGGTGTCCCGCTTCACAATGGTGGTGCGTGCTTACAAGCACATCCGAGAGTGCATCCTCACCAATGCTAAGGTGATGAGCGAGACCACCATCCAGCTCCCAGAAGTTAACAGTGCAACAGTCACACAATGGTGAGTAAATTAGCATTGTTCCAGCTAAGCATAAATTGAAAGCAGCTAAGTGCCACACAAAGTCTTTTATGTGGTTGTCTTACAGTTTTTTTTCAATCGCCAACAAGCACTTACCCATACTTCAGATACTTTTTCGAAACTCTTAACACACTCACACCAAAACACAATTGGCCAAATGGATGATTTTCTTCTCAAAAAAACATTTTGTTAAATATATACTAACTCTTCATTTCAAAATAGAACACATCTTTCTCTACACACTAAATTTCCCAAAACTGGAAATCTGACTCAAAATGAAATTATTCTGTCAAAGAATAACACTTGTTTTCACTTCACAAGGTACATGCAGTCAATCAAAGTTTCAAAATAATGGCTATTGTTGACTACAAAAACTACATAGACTTTTATGTGTCAGTTTTAAAGGTATTTGCATGCAAAACATGCAATCCACCGTTTTTACACTAAATTTCTTGGTTGGGACTTGTATGTCCACATGTACCATACTGTTCACATTCAAAAGCATTCCAGTAAAAAGCAAATCAGTTTTTTTCACCTCTCTCTGCACCTGCATCTCTTACTGCATCTCTCACTGCACCTCTCACTGCACCTCTCACTGCACCTCTCACTGCATCTCTCACTGCACCTCTCACTCCATCTCTTACTGCACCTCTCACTGCACCTCCACTGCACCTCTCACTGCATCTCTCACTCACCTCTCACTGCACCTCTCACTGCACCTCTCACTGCATCTCTCACTGCACCTCTCACTCCATCTCTTCACTGCACTCTCACTGCACCTCTCACTGCACCTCTCACTGCACCTCTCACTGCACCTCTCACTGCACCTCTCACTGCACCTCTCACTGCACTCTCTCACTGCACTCTCACTCCTCTCACTGCACTCTCACTGCACCTCTCACTGCACTCTCACTGCACTCTCACTCCCTCTCACTGCACCTCTCACTGCACCTCTCACTGCACCTCTCACTGCACTCTCTCACTCCACCTCTCACTGCACCTCTCACTGCACCTCTCACTGCACCTTCCCCTCCACTCTCACTGCACCTCTCACTGCATCTCTCACTCCACCTCTCACTGCATCTCTCAAACGAACGAACAAACAAACGAACAACAACAAAGCTACCGTACCAGCAGCATTTTACTAAAGCAATGCTACACGAGACAAGGGTGTGATCAATTGCTCTGTGATCTCAGCTGTGTCTTGCTGTTACATCATAGTCATGATCAAATAGTAGTTGAACATACCATCTTTTGTATAATTGCTTAAATGTTTATTAAAATTGGTTGCTTTATGTTTTCCCAGGTACAGCAGGCGTTGTAAGTCACAGGAGCAGGAGATATTGAAACAGGGTATCCAAGCCCCTGAAGCACCCATGGCAGGACCTGAGAACCTTCCTGCTGCTATGCAGAAAGGACCGACTCTCTGTTCCGGCAATTTGTCAGAGCCACACCTTTTCATCCTGCCACCAAATACTGCTGGGGAGGCAAAACTCAAAGGGAGGTCGCAACCTCAGCAACCTCAGACCATCTTCACACCACCATCACATCAAGGACTTCCTGTCCCTATTGCACCAGCACCACCTGTCTCTCTCCCTTTCTTTTTACCACCTGTGCAGCCTCCTACAGTGCCTGGTACCTCACAGGTGATGTTCTTCTTACCTTCAGCTATGACACCATCAGCTCAGACACAGACATCCAGTCAATCGGTTCCTTACTCCACACAGCAATATAGAAAAAGAAAACAGAAGAGGGAGAGCGCTGGAACAGTGACAAGAAAGTATGTTAGGAAGACAGACGTCATTCTTTGCAAAAAGTGCAATAAGGAGAGAAAGCCACCAACACATCTCCAGTACTTTGGGAACTGGTACTGCGAAGAGTCTGAGACTCAATCCTATGATGAATGGAGGGCTGTGCTGATGGAGCGAGGTTATAGGAAAAAAAAGCCAGGAAGTGACAACCCTCCAGCTTCTTAAAAATGCTCCTTCAGCATGTTATTTTTATTTATTTATTTGATTAATGTTTCATTATAGAGCAATTCTCCAGCAATGACAGCTGTCTTTAAAATGTATAAAAACTACATGTGTGATGCCTTTTGAATCATTTTTAAACATGGTTTGTTTGTGTGTGTGTGTGTGTGTGTGTGTGTGTGTGTGTGTGTGTGTGTGTGTGTGTGTGTGTGTGTGTGTGTGTGTGTGTGTGTGTTGCGCGCGTTGCGTGCATGCATGTGTGAGTAGGATGGGGATAATGGGTGTTGTGTTTGTACCTTTATTTGTGTTTAATTCATTTTACTTTTCTTACACTTTATTTGATTACATTTGTTTACAGTTTTTAGAATAGGAGTGAAAGACAGGTATACTGTATTAGGTCATTTAATTCTTATTGGAGTTAAGTAAAATATTTGGCCCAGGGAAAGAAACTACAGTATCCAGATTGGTGGTCCATTGTTTTAATGGTCCTGTTAGTAGCTGTCGTCAGGGCAACAGGTGGTTGCAGTTTATTTTAGTTATTTTGTTACATTAAATTATGCCTTAAGTTATTTATGTACCTGCTTATCATTAATATCATTATTACTATTATTATAATAATATATATTTTTAATAATAATAATAATAATAGATGAGAAGCCTTTTTTTTTAGTTTATTCATGTTTAGCTATGCCTTAAGTGATTTATGTACCAGAATGTGATTATATTAAAAAAATTTAATGGGTTTGGATGTTTCTGTGTTTTTTCTTATATATCTACTTCCTCTTTCCATTATTATTATTAACTGTATTCTTGACTACAACAACTACACTAAAATTATATACACATTTTAATTTATGGGCAACAGGTGGATGAGAAGAGTTTATTTAGTTATTTTATTACGTTAACTTAAGCCTTAAGTTATTTATGTACCTGATATCATTAAAATCATTATTACTATTATAATTATTAATAATAATAGATGAGAAGCATTTAAGTTATTTAGGTAACACTTTATTTGAAGGGGTGTGCATAAGACTGACATGACACTGTCATAAACATGACATAACACCTGTCATGAACATGAAGGAGTCTTTATGAATGTGTATGACTGTTGTCATTAAGTGTCATTCGGTAAATTATGACACTTTTAATGCAAAGTTGACATTGTTTAAAATGTCTTTGTTATGACAACTTGACATTAACAAAGACAAAAAATGTCTTTGTTATGACAACTTGACATTACCCAAGACAAAAATGTCTTGATTATGACAACTTGACATTAACAAAGACGGAAATGTCTTTGTTATGACAACTTAATATTAACCAAGAAATCATAACCTGTCAACCTGTCACAAATATGTCATAACAGGTCTAATTATCAAACTTCAAGCATTTTGCAGTGTAATAACCCTTAATGACATCTTTATAACTAGTACAATGTGTTCCACTTTACTTGAGGACAAGTAAAATATTCATGACACAGTTATAATGGTGTCATGATGGCCAAAGTTGTCACAGGTTGACAGGTTATGATTTCTCGGTTAATGTCAAGTTGTCATAACAAAGTCATTTCCGTCTTTGTTAATTTCAAGTTGTCATAATCAAGACATTTTTGTCTTGGGTAATGTCAAGTTGTCATAACAAAGACATTTTAAACAATGTCAACTTTGCATTGAAAGTGTCATAATTTACCGAATGACACTTAATGACAACAGTCATAAACATTCATAAAGACTCCTTCATGTTTATGACAGGTGTTATGTCATGCTTATGACAGTGTCATGTCAGTCTTATGCACACCCCTTCAAATAAAGTGTTACCATTATTTATTTACCTGATTATCATTAATATCATTATTACTATTATTTATTATAATAATATATATTTTAAATAATAATAATAGATGAGAAGCATTTATTTTAGTTTATTTATGTTTATTTATGCCATAAGTTATTTATGTGGCGAATTATTATTACTACTACTATTATTAATATTACCTGTTTTAATAATCGTTGTGATTATATAAAAAATATAAAGGGTTTGGACGTTTTTGTGTTTTTCTTCTTCATCTTCTTCCTCTTATCAATATTATTGTTATATAAACATTTTAATTCTACACATGACAGAATTATCTGGACTTAAATGTGTAGTTAAATAACATTTATCTTAATAATTAATATTAGTCATAAAAAGTTTAGACGAGCGGGATTCGATCCGGCGATCTCTAGGTCAATTTCACGCAACTTATGATAGCTTTGATAGACATATGCGCGCCGTCCTTGGCGCAATGGATAACGCGTCTGACTACGGATCAGAAGATTCTAGGTTCGACTCCTGGCTGGCTCGCTCTGCCTCTTTTGCTTCGCTGTCAGCCCATAGCCGTTTTATTAGCCCATAGTTTTTGTCATTATTATTATTGGATTGGTTGAGAAATATAAAAAATTGACAGTCCAAAAATAGGCTGCTTTGTCAGTAGGATAACGTTATCCTACAATACTATGCGTCTTTTCAAATGCATTGCATGAGTACTGTCACAAGGACCTTGCTTTACGACCAGTTTATAGTGTCTATTATGCCATCGCAGAAATGGGAGGAAACTGAACCCCCTGGGCGAGGCAAATGAGAGCTCCCTCCGTTGAGCCTGATGAAATTGATGTCAGTAAACAATCCCTTCGGATCATTCCCATGTTCTTAAAGGGGGCGGTCACACACTAAAAGCAAAATGGCCTGGTCCAAGCAGAAGGAAGCTCCCATATGGTCTAGCGGTCAGGATTCCTGGTTTTCACCCAGGCGGCCCGGGTTCGACTCCCGGTATGGGAATTTAGGGTTGTCTTTGCATCACTTATCGAAACAGCCAGCACATATGTCTGCACCAGTAGCACTTTTAGCCAGTGGCGGAGCTTCAGAAACCTGATATGTTGAGGTTCTGTCCCCAAGCAGTGTGCCTTCGATAGCTCAGCTGGTAGAGCGGAGGACTGTAGGTGGCAATTAGGCAATCCTTAGGTCGCTGTTTCGACTCCGGCTCGAAGGAGGTCTTTTTCACACGCAAAAGAAAGTTCGTAGTCTGACAATTTATTATCATTCTACCGGTGGTGGGCAAAAGCCCATTCCCTGACCGGGAATCGAACCCGGGCCGCGGCGGTGAGAGCGCCGAATCCTAACCACTAGACCACCAGGGAAGCTCTGTTGAATCCTGCCCCTCAAGCCCGGCTTTTGGCCTCTACCAGATTTTGCAGCAAGACCCCTAATACTTGTATTTTCCTCCAGGAGAGGAGATGTCACTGACCCCGGGCCTCTACCAGATTTTGCAGCAAGACCCCTAATACTTGTATTTTCCTCCAGGAGAGGAGATGTTACTGACCCTAGATCTCAGTTATTCCGCTGAGAAACTGTCACAGACTCTGTAGGAATATCCTAACAACTTTCCACAACTTGCCATGAAAACAACCGAGATCCCCAACACGAGAGGCCTCCATCTCAAAGGTTTTTATAGCAGTTTTTTGCAGTCGTCTCTGACCCTGGATCCCGGTTCTTCCGCTGAGAAACTGTCACAGGCTCTTTAGGAATGTCCTAACAACACCACAACTTAACATGAAAACCAAAAATAAGACAAGATCCCAAACATGTGAGGCCTCCATCTCAAAGGTTGTTATAGCAGGCCCCTAATCTTACCCCTTCCTGACGATGGCTCCAGGCCTGTTAATGGCCTTAAAAAAAATAGTAGATGGCATGACAGGCCTCTGCCCAGTCGAACACCAACAGGTGCCGTGTAAGCTCATGGGGAACCTGGTCGGTGGGCCAGTGGCGCAATGGATAACGCGTCTGACTACGGATCAGAAGATTCTAGGTTCGACTCCTGGCTGGCTCGCTCTGCCTCTTTTGCTTCGCTGTCAGCCCATAGCCGTTTTATTAGCCCATAGTTTTTGTCATTATTATTATTGGATTGGTTGAGAAATATAAAAAATTGACAGTCCAAAAATAGGCTGCTTTGTCAGTAGGATAACGTTATCCTACAATACTATGCGTCTTTTCAAATGCATTGCATGAGTACTGTCACAAGGACCTTGCTTTACGACCAGTTTATAGTGTCTATTATGCCATCGCAGAAATGGGAGGAAATGAACCCCCTGGGCGAGGCAAATGAGAGCTCCCTCCGTTGAGCCTGATGTAATTGATGTCAGTAAACAATCCCTTCGGATCATTCCCATGTTCTTAAAGGGGGCGGTCACACACTAAAAGCAAAATGGCCTGGTCCAAGCAGAAGGAAGCTCCCATATGGTCTAGCGGTCAGGATTCCTGGTTTTCACCCAGGCGGTTCGACTCCCGGTATGGGAATTTAGGGTTGTCTTTGCATCACTTATCGAAACAGCCAGCACATATGTCTTCGCCAGTAGCACTTTTAGCCAGTGGCGGAGCTTCAGAAACCTGATATGTTGAGGTTCTGTCCCCAAGCAGTGTGCCTTCGATAGCTCAGCTGGTAGAGCGGAGGACTGTAGGTGGCAATTTGGCAATCCTTAGGTCGCTGGTTCGACTCCGGCTCGAAGGAGGTCTTTTTCACACGCAAAAGAAAGTTCGTAGTCCGACAATTTATTATCATTCTACCGGTGGTGGGCAAAAGCCCATTCCCTGACCGGGAATCGAACCCGGGCCGCGGCGGTGAGAGCGCCGAATCCTAACCACTAGACCAACAGGGAAGCTCTGTTGAATCCTGCCCCTCAAGCCCGGCTGTTGGCCTCTACCAGATTTTGCAGCAAGACCCCTAATACTTGTATTTTCCTCCAGGAGAGGAGATGTCACTGACCCGGGCCTCTACCAGATTTTGCAGCAAGACCCCTAATACTTGTATTTTCCTCCAGGAGAGGAGATGTTACTGACCCTGGATCTCAGTTATTCCGCTGAGAAACTGTCACAGACTCTGTAGGAATATCCTAACAACTTTCCACAACTTGCCATGAAAACAACCGAGATCCCCAACACGAGAGGCCTCCATCTCAAAGGTTTTTATAGCAGTTTTTTGCAGACGTCTCTGACCCTGGATCCCGGTTCTTCCGCTGAGAAACTGTCACAGGCTCTTTAGGAATGTCCTAACAACACCACAACTTAACATGAAAACCAAAAATAAGACAAGATCCCAAACATGTGAGGCCTCCATCTCAAAGGTTGTTATAGCAGGCCCCTAATCTTACCCCTTCCTGACGATGGCTCCAGGCCTGTTAATGGCATGAGAAAAAGTAGATGGCATGACAGGCCTCTGCCCAGTCGAACACCAACAGGTGCCGTGTAAGCTCATGGGGAACCTGGTCGGTGGGCCAGTGGCGCAATGGATAACGCGTCTGACTACGGATCAGAAGATTCTAGGTTCGACTCCTGGCTGGCTCGCTCTGCCTCTTTTGCTTCGCTGTCAGCCCATAGCCGTTTTATTAGCCCATAGTTTTTGTCATTATTATTATTGGATTGGTTGAGAAATATAAAAAATTGACAGTCCAAAAATAGGCTGCTTTGTCAGTAGGATAACGTTATCCTACAATACTATGCGTCTTTTCAAATGCATTGCATGAGTACTGTCACAAGGACCTTGCTTTACGACCAGTTTATAGTGTCTATTATGCCATCGCAGAAATGGGAGGAAACTGAACCCCCTGGGCGAGGCAAATGAGAGCTCCCTCCGTTGAGCCTGATGAAATTGATGTCAGTAAACAATCCCTTCGGATCATTCCCATGTTCTTAAAGGGGGCGGTCACACACTAAAAGCAAAATGGCCTGGTCCAAGCAGAAGGAAGCTCCCATATGGTCTAGCGGTCAGGATTCCTGGTTTTCACCCAGGCGGCCCGGGTTCGACTCCCGGTATGGGAATTTAGGGTTGTCTTTGCATCACTTATCGAAACAGCCAGCACATATGTCTGCACCAGTAGCACTTTTAGCCAGTGGCGGAGCTTCAGAAACCTGATATGTTGAGGTTCTGTCCCCAAGCAGTGTGCCTTCGATAGCTCAGCTGGTAGAGCGGAGGACTGTAGGTGGCAATTAGGCAATCCTTAGGCGCTGGTTCGACTCCGGCTCGAAGGAGGTCTTTTTCACACGCAAAAGAAAGTTCGTAGTCCGACAATTTATTATCATTCTACCGGTGGTGGGCAAAAGCCCATTCCCTGACCGGGAATCGAACCCGGGCCGCGGCGGTGAGAGCGCCGAATCCTAACCACTAGACCACCAGGAAGCTCTGTTGAATCCTGCCCCTCAAGCTTGGCTGTTGGCCTCTACCAGATTTTGCAGCAAGACCCCTAATACTTGTATTTTCCTCCAGGAGAGGAGATGTCACTGACCCCGGGCCTCTACCAGATTTTGCAGCAAGACCCCTAATACTTGTGTTTTCCTCCAGGAGAGGAGATGTTACTGACCCTGGATCTCAGTTATTCCGCTGAGAAACTGTCACAGACTCTGTAGGAATATCCTAACAACTTTCCACAACTTGCCATGAAAACAACCGAGATCCCCAACACGAGAGGCCTCCATCTCAAAGGTTTTTATAGCAGTTTTTTGCAGACGTCTCTGACCCTGGATCCCGGTTCCGCTGAGAAACTGTCACAGGCTCTTTAGGAATGTCCTAACAACACCACAACTTAACATGAAAACCAAAAATAAGACAAGATCCCAAACATGTGAGGCCTCCATCTCAAAGGTTGTTATAGCAGGCCCCTAATCTTACCCCTTCCTGACGATGGCTCCAGCCTGTTAATGGCCTTAAAAAAATAGTAGATGGCATGACAGGCCTCTGCCCAGTCGAACACCAACAGGTGCCGTGTAAGCTCATGGGGAACCTGGTCGGTGGGCCAGTGGCGCAATGGATAACGCGTCTGACTACGGATCAGAAGATTCTAGGTTCGACTCCTGGCTGGCTCGCTCTGCCTCTTTTGCTTCGCTGTCAGCCCATAGCCGTTTTATTAGCCCATAGTTTTTGTCATTATTATTATGGATTGGTTGAGAAATATAAAAAATTGACAGTCCAAAAATAGGCTGCTTTGTCAGTAGGATAACGTTATCCTACAATACTATGCGTCTTTTCAAATGCATTGCATGAGTACTGTCACAAGGACCTTGCTTTACGACCAGTTTATAGTGTCTATTATGCCATCGCAGAAATGGGAGGAAATGAACCCCCTGGGCGAGGCAAATGAGAGCTCCCTCCGTTGAGCCTGATGAAATTGATGTCAGTAAACAATCCCTTCGGATCATTCCCATGTTCTTAAAGGGGCAGTCACACACTAAAAGCAAAATGGCCTGGTCCAAGCAGAAGGAAGCTCCCATATGGTCTAGCGGTCAGGATTCCTGGTTTTCACCCAGGCGGCCCGGGTTCGACTCCCGGTATGGGAATTTAGGGTTGTCTTTGCATCACTTATCGAAACAGCCAGCACATATGTCTTCGCCAGTAGCACTTTTAGCCAGTGGCGGAGCTTCAGAAACCTGATATGTTGAGGTTCTGTCCCCAAGCAGTGTGCCTTCGATAGCTCAGCTGGTAGAGCGGAGGACTGTAGGTGGCAATTTGGCAATCCTTAGGTCGCTGGTTCGACACCGGCTCGAAGGAGGTCTTTTTCACACGCAAAAGAAAGTTCGTAGTCCGACAATTTATTATCATTCTACCGGTGGTGGGCAAAAGCCCATTCCCTGACCGGGAATCGAACCCGGGCCGCGGCGGTGAGAGCGCCGAATCCTAACCACTAGACCACCAGGGAAGCTCTGTTGAATCCTGCCCCTCAAGCCCGGCTGTTGGCCTCTACCAGATTTTGCAGCAAGACCCCTAATACTTGTATTTTCCTCCAGGAGAGGAGATGTCACTGACCCCGGGCCTCTACCAGATTTTGCAGCAAGACCCCTAATACTTGTATTTTCCTCCAGGAGAGGAGATGTTACTGACCCTGGATCTCAGTTATTCCGCTGAGAAACTGTCACAGACTCTGTAGGAATATCCTAACAACTTTCCACAACTTGCCATGAAAACAACCGAGATCCCCAACACGAGAGGCCTCCATCTCAAAGGTTTTTATAGCAGTTTTTTGCAGACGTCTCTGACCCTGGATCCCGGTTCTTCCGCTGAGAAACTGTCACAGGCTCTTTAGGAATGTCCTAACAACACCACAACTTAACATGAAAACCAAAAATAAGACAAGATCCCAAACATGTGAGGCCTCCATCTCAAAGGTTGTTATAGCAGGCCCCTAATCTTACCCCTTCCTGACGATGGCTCCAGGCCTGTTAATGGCCTTAAAAAAATAGTAGATGGCATGACAGGCCTCTGCCCAGTCGAACACCAACAGGTGCCGTGTAAGCTCATGTTGAACCTGGTCGGTGGGCCAGTGGCGCAATGGATAACGCGTCTGACTACGGATCAGAAGATTCTAGGTTCGACTCCTGGCTGGCTCGCTCTGCCTCTTTTGCTTCGCTGTCAGCCCATAGCCGTTTTATTAGCCCATAGTTTTTGTCATTATTATTATTGGATTGGTTGAGAAATATAAAAAATTGACAGTCCAAAAATAGGCTGCTTTGTCAGTAGGATAACGTTATCCTACAATACTATGCGTCTTTTCAAATGCATTGCATGAGTACTGTCACAAGGACCTTGCTTTACGACCAGTTTATAGTGTCTATTATGCCATCGCAGAAATGGGAGGAAACTGAACCACCTGGGCGAGGCAAATGAGAGCTCCCTCCGTTGAGCCTGATGAAATTGATGTCAGTAAACAATCCCTTCGGATCATTCCCATGTTCTTAAAGGGGGCGGTCACACACTAAAAGCAAAATGGCCTGGTCCAAGCAGAAGGAAGCTCCCATATGGTCTAGCGGTCAGGATTCCTGGTTTTCACCCAGGCGGCCCGGGTTCGACTCCCGGTATGGGAATTTAGGGTTGTCTTTGCATCACTTATCGAAACAGCCAGCACATATGTCTGCACCATGTAGAGACTCGGGAGCTTTCATTAATTCTCTTTTATTGAGTCACGAACTCGCAACCAATTTAAATCCAGAACAAAGGGACCTAACTTTAACAGACATTCCTAAAAGGCCATGTGGTCAGCCCTCGGAACCTCTATCTCCCGAACTGGCGTCTTCAAGTCTAGAGAGTACACCCTAAAGGTGTCATCTACGCTGACAAATTGTCTTAAGTGTTCCCCAAACAGCGGTTTCTTTCGCTTGAGACAACACCCAGGCCATCTTCTCCCTCCCAGCGGAAATCAGGGGGGAGAAGCGCAAAAACAGATGCTCCTTTGTCTGTTTCCCGCCGAGCGCAACACGCGTTCACACCCACGTCCCCGCACACACGCACATACATATGAACTCTGATTTCCTATCTGTAAATCGTTACTAAAATATATTTGCTGTTTTAAATACATGTAAAAGAACTGTGAGTGTGCAAACTTGTATTACGAATGTTTTCAGGAATGTACGATCCTTATGAGTGCCTGAATGTGTGCCTCCAGATGTAACTCTGTAATAGTACGTCTGTGATGTGAAATGTTTGATATCGTTGTAATCCTACAAATCTGATCCATCTATTAAGCTGTATATCCATATCGTGAAATGTATAACTACATGCATATGCTATTACCAAAGTAAGCTTAATTTTCTACTTGGTCATAAATTCATATTACCGCTGATCTCCACCCCAATCAGGGGGCGTACGCGCTCCTCGATATGGGATGCTATCATTGGCCGGCGCGCCTTACCCAGGCGTGCCCAGCTCATCTTTAAATTCTCCAACACAGAGACAATCGCTCTCTCTGTCCGTGTGTATCCTGTTCCTGTGTATTCTTTGTAATCTTCGTATTTTATTTTAATGTTCCTGTTTTACTTTAACTTCGTTTCATTTTGCGCATAGCTAGTCTGTTCTTAGTGTTCTCGTCTCCCGACTGAGACCTCCACGTGCGTTTCGTAAGTCTTGTCAGCACTCCGGTGAAAAGACTCTCTTCACGCATACAGAACTAAGCCAGAACGTTTGAATCTCCCGCGAATCAACCACGCTTGGAGTCAAAGAAACCCCCCTCCATCTCACGCCGCCCGCACACCAAGAACTTACAGGTCTGAATGCAAAACTTGTTCAAACCAAATTTTAGACGTTGTAAAGTATATCTCCTGTGGCTGTCTCTAAAGGGTTTACTCTAACTGTGCTAGCAATTGTATTTTCCTTGTGTTTTCTTTTCTTATTGTTTTATTTCATTTTGTTTAATCTATATCCTGTTACATGTAGTCTAGTTCATTCAGTAAACCTCATTTTATGCTTTATTGACTCTGTGGTTGTTGCTCGTATAACAAAGCCTCTTTAATATAAAAGATCCTAGCTACAATCTGATAATCGTTTAAGTGCACAAAACATTGTCAGTTAATTTAAGCTAAAATAGACCATAAGTCATTTGTACCCTTTTGCCTGACTACACGGCGGACGTGTGAATGAGCGAGGAGGGGTCAAATGCTTTGGTATTGTTGAAGATCAGCCATTCCTCTGTGTAGGATGTATATTAATAATTTACCATAATTCGTTGTGTTTAATTGTTATATACTTACCCTGAACAGTCGGGTACGCTGTACACCCCTTTGTGGGTAATTTATTAACGTAAGGACCCGGTTCAAACTGTATTTAATAATTTGTTGATCATAGATTAATAGTTATTGAATATCTATCCCCAAACTTAAAATTGATAAAGAGCTTATGGACCGAAAACCCTACAGTATTTTGGTGGAGAATTGATAGGCAATATTTTAAGCTTTGTTGTGTGAGCAATTAATGCAGTGGCAATATTGTGTTTTTTAGTATTGTGTTTTGAGTAAGAAACGCGAGCGCGCCGCGCGCCGCGCGCCGCGCGCCGCGCCGCGCATGTTGCAAGCTGAAAGCCAAGTTTCAGCTGAGCACATTACAAACTGCTAAATTCACCTAAGCGTGTAATCGTTGTAATTGCTAAAATGAATTACAGTTCGTAATACTGATATTCACGGTTAAAGTATTGAATGTAAACTGTAGTTCGCAACAAAAGAGATATTACCTCTGTAAAGACGTTTACATGTTAAGATATTTTCTTTGATCAGCCTGTTTTCAAAACGAGAATCTTTTGAGCAGTGCGATAGAGGAATTGAATACAGCGATGCTCCTGTTTTCAACCTGAAAGGCCTGATATATATAATCGTTAGATTAACGAAAACTCCTGGTTTCAACTTTGGCTGAGCTAACCAAACGTTAAACCAAAACATTTTAAATCATTAAAGTGCTAAATGATAAATGTATTGAGAGTTAAAACCACAGACGTCAATTCCTGTTGGTATTGTTATGTAAGTGCAGTGAATTAAATCTGCTTTACTAAACCCGTGGAACATAGCACTGTAAATCCGCCTGAATCTAAATTATTTGCAGTATATAGGATTCTGCGCGTGCCCTAAAAAGGTACAATTGAAGCGTGTGGTTGTGATTCTGTTGCTGAACACTAGAGCGCAGCCTTGCGCCTCAGTCTCAAATCACCGCCACACCCTCTTCTTCGACGTGAGCGTAACAGCGCCACCGTGTGGACGCTCAAGATAAGGTCACTCTCTCCTGAATTTTTCCTTTCTAAGTCAGTTGTAGTTCTTCACAGGAAGTGACTCACGGGGAACGCCCCTTGTGGCCTTCAACGCTGAGTCAGCTCTTTGTAATTCTCGATTTCTGTTTGAGATTCCAGCCTATTTTCAGTTGGGTTGTTCTAAGGCTGTCACTGATTACCTTACAGCAGTCGTGATTAGCATTAGAAGTAATCCATCCGTTAATTTTCAGAGTCTCATTCAGATTGGTCTAAAGAAAAACTTTGAAGGTAAAACTGAATTAAATTCTCACTTCACTTTATGAATTAGGTTACGAATAATTCTACTTGATTTCGTTTTCTGTCCGGATAAGGTTATTGATTGTCCCTCAGATAAATCAATAAATCTTATTAAATTCTTTACCTTTTTCCTTCTCGATAAATTAATGAGTTTGATAATTTGTTTTAATAAATTGATAACTCTTATTAATCGTCTTTCCAAAAAAATTTAATTAATAATTTTTTTTTTTTATTAATTTTTTTTTTATTTTTATTTTTTTTTATTTAATTTTTTTTTTAAGAAAAAAAAAAATTAATTAATTTTTCTCTTCCAAAAAAAAAATATATAATTTTTTTTTTTTTATTAAGTTTTTTTTTCTCTCTCTCTTTTTCGCACTCAACCCTGCCGTCTCTTAAGTGATATTTCTATCACGACGGTACCCACACTATCTTAGGTGTTATTCAACATCACCGTCTATGCTTATTTGAATTGAATTCAAACCAGTTGACTTACAATTCCAATTAAGTTGTTTCCCTAGCCGGCTAACCACTGGAAAGTACCCCCTCTTGTGGCCCAAAACCGCCACTACAGCCTACTTACTCCTGTGTTTATCCTGCCTTACTCACTGACCCTTCTCCGTAGGTTATTCTGACAACTAACAGTGTCACAATTCCCTCTCTGTTTCTCTCTCTCCCATTAGGTAACAAGGTTTTGTATTTTCTACACATACAGATACTCAATTTTGTTTTAGACAAAGTAAACTTTGAAGTAATTCTAGAGTCACCTTTCTCTATCACATTTGTTATCTACAGGTAGATTTCTCTTGCGCTGGTGTGATCTGACCATCATATCTGGTTGGTGTCCAGTGGGTGGGGTCGTCTGACCGGCGTAACCAACGCTTGCTGTGGGTGAGTCGCGGACCTCCCTGTCTCTCCATTGGTGCGGCACGCAATAAGACATCAGCAATTTGGCGCTCCCAATAAGGGGAGGCTCACCACGCGATAAGACACAAGGCAATTTCGGACCTAGTACACAAACCGGGGCCTAATAGGGGGCCACTCGAAAGAGGGTTCTGGGGAAAAGTCCCCTTTGCAGTGTCGTAAGCAGGTGACCTCCCGGGCGTGCCAGTTGTGTTAAAGTCTATGTTGTTTGGGAGGGCGCACGGTGGTTGACGCACAGGAGAGGCCGTGGACATCTCGGTTAAGTGCTTGGAGCGACGGAAAGATTGTCCTCGACGCTGGCTCCCGCTAGTGTGATTTCAGGTCACCCCAGACAAGCTAAATTAAGGTAAAGCAAAGACATCCACTTAGTATAAACCACAAGAATATTAGATATTCTCCCGTGACATTTAAGAAGTGTCCACCCCTTTTTCTCAGAAAACCACACATAGTCGGCTCAAGCCCTCTTAGTCCCCGTAACCATTTCTGTACTATTGTTTACTCTATCTTAACAGATCCAGTAATTCCTTTTGTTTAATCTCACCTTAAGTTTTTCTTGCTATTCTTCTGTTACTTCTCTCTGTTCTGTGTGAACTGTGCCTTCCAGGTCACCAGAGACAGAGCCTACAGAGACACCCCAGGAGAGCTAAATAACAGACTGACAGCCGAGCCGTTAGCACCAACCGTGACCTACTAGGCTCCGGTCCTGTCAAAATCTTGATTTAGGCCCTGCGCTGACCTAAACAATTTGTCCCTACCTAACTGTCTGCATCAGTTAGTCAAAGTACCGTAAACGGCATCGCCGTATTAAGGGTATAAGCGCATAAATTGTAGAACAAATTTGCATTTGGTCTGTTTGTGTTTGTGTGTGTTGTGCTCCTCTCGCCTGCAGTAAGCCAGCATGTCCCGGTCTCCCAGCCCCGCAGCCCACTGGGACAGCCTTGAGACATGGCTGAAGGCCATGACAGCCACCGTCCTGCCCGAGGATACCGGCGACTCCGAGCCCCGGAACCAGGCGCAGCTGGACACCGACCTGGACCTGCTGATGAGGCACGACCCAACCCAAAGCTACAGCCACAAAGAATGGGCCCGAATCGTGGGAAACCTGGCCCACACACTCGTCGCACAAGCCCGCCTTCACGAGAGACACGCCATCGACCTGGAACAGGAGACGGCAACTCTACGTCTCCAAGCGGAGGAGGCCCGGCGCGACCAAGCAAAGACCCAAAGTCGGCTAGACCAGCTACTACTCGAGAACGAGGAGCAGGACGAGGAGGAAACGGACCCAGAGTCACGGAAGGAAGTAGAAGAACTTCAAACTGCTCTGGAAAACCTTCGTCTAGACACCGACCAAAAGGAACTGAAAGAGAGAAAAGCCAGAGAGACACTCACCGAAAAACTGCAACAAGGTGAAGCTCTCCTTGAGAGAGCAAACAATGAACTAAAAGAAAGAGACGCCAAAGCCAAAGCCTGTGAGAAACACTTAAAGGCGGCTAGAGCTGAAATTAATGAACTTATCCAGCAAAAGGAACTTTATAAAGATGAGCTCGACGCTGTCCACCGTGAGTTAAAACACTCTTATAAACTTCAGAGTGACCGGGAAAGGGAGACACACACTACCAAGTTTCCCTGACCGGTCAGTCTGCACACTTCAGCCAAGAACACAGAACGGTGAAAGAAGACGGACATCCACCGTCCCAGACATCAATGGACAGCCTGCAAGAGCCCTCGCCCTCAGGAAAAGGAGGTGCGTCACAGCCAACCCTTGCCACTTACCACGGCATGGCCTTTAAAGAACTTGACAAGCTTGCTAGGAACATTCCTACTTTCACGCCAAATCCTGCTGGAGGCCACGATGTGCACGCCTACTTGAAAGACATTGACTTCCACTTATACACTGTTCCCCATGTTACCCCGTGGGACAGATTATACCTGCTTCGGATTACTTCGAGTCGGGATGTACGCAGTTTTCTGGATCGCCAACCAGATACCGTCAAAGCGGATTACCAACAGCTGCGACAGGCGTTCATCAGGGAATTCTCTGATCCAGACACCGATCAAGGACTCATCACCGCGATGAGCCTCAAGCAGGCAAGACTGGAAACGCCACAGGCCTTTTACACTCGCCTCCGACAAGCATACTTCGGGGCACGGAATGATCCCGGGATGGAGGAGGACTTTAACTTCAGAACTTTGTTTCTCCGCAACCTGCATCCCACTGTGAGCCATCACTTAGGGGTCCTGGCCTGTCCTCGCACAATGTCTACCCAGCAACTGAGGGACCTCGCCCACAAAGCGTTTATCAAGCAGAAAATTGTTTCTGAAAAGACTGTAAAAACTCCCTCTATCTGCCCTATCACTGATCAGCATCCAGAGCTGTCACTAGAGGGCACCACACGACACCACCCTAACAGACTTTCTAATAACGAGCCAAGACCGTTTCAGGCCAGCAGAGGGCGACGCAGCTACGAGGGTGCTCGTCCTAAGCATCAGGGCGAGCGCCCTGAAAGATCATACAGCAGCCCACGGCACCCCCACACCCAAAAAGGGGGGGCCACCTGGGAAACCAGCCGACGGCCCAGACAGAGCCGGACTCCAGCGACAAGAACGTCCAGTCCAGACAGCCCGCAGCGAACTCCCTCTCGGCAGGCCTCTAACAGATCCAAGCCCAAATCCAAGCCTGCTGCAAAAGAAAACAGTGAGTCCACGTCAGAGACCGCAGAGATCCTGAAGATCCTAAAAGGGCTTCTTCAAAAGAAAACTGACAAAGAGGACAAGCCAGACTCTGCGTGACTAAGGGTAAGGATTAAAACCCTTCCTGACAGCCCTCCTACTGAACCAAGCACCACGAACACTGTTCTCCTGACACAGACCACAGAACCAACTGTCATAACACCAAGTGACAGTGACACCCACTCACTGCTGTCAACAACCGCACATCCAGAAGCGGACAATCCAACACAGCATACCAGTGAGAAAACCCCAGAGATACCAGAAAGTGCTGTTCTGGTCGTGTGTCTCCCCAACGAATCCCAAGACACTGACCCTAACTGTTTATCGATCGCCACACAAGCCCCCACATTAAAACTCCTAGGGAACCTGGTCGAAAAAGGACTAGCACGCAAACTTTATCTCTCTATCACATTGGAAAATGTGGTGAGGCTCGAAGCTCTGGTCGACACCGGATCGGACCTCACTTTGATATCAGCTGAACTCTTTGAAAGACTCAGTTTTGAAGCTAACAGACAGAACAGAACTCTGAAATCTCAGAATTGTGAGCTGAATGTGCGATCTTACAGCCAAACTGACATCCGGCTTGAACAAATAGCTCCCCTTCACTTAACCCTTGGTCACATGAGCTTGATACACCCCGTGTACATTTCACAGATGAACACGTTTCCCCTTCTCATCGGCAAAGATCTACTAGATCGCTTCGAGCCCCTGCTGGACTTCAGACAACTGAAGATTTGGGCTCAAGTGCGAGAACCTCTCCCCTGTCAGCCACCCAGGTCAACTGAGCCAGACTGTCAGGTCACGGGAACTGTCACCGCCAGCCATGGGAACACAGGCTCTGCACCTGAGCGAGATTCAAGTTCGTTACTCTGCACTTTTCAACTCCCCAAAGACTCTGAGTCCTTCTGCCCCAAGGTCACCACCGACCTGCAGCTGAATGGTGTAACCACTACTGACATTGTACTCGCCCTATGGGCCGACAATTGTGCTATCAGCCTGTCACTTTTCAACGAGCTAATTAAAGTCACACCAGACCTTCCTTCTGCAAGCAAACGCACACGTTTCCCTTTGAACTCATGCCCATTAAACCTGGTGACTGCAAAAGGTATCTGTGCTTTGAACTTGAACTGGAACCATCGGTGCCTGACTCATTACTTCTTGATCCTTCCGGACCTGCCCCACGATGTTTACATTGGAGCAGACATTCTGATTCGCCTCCAGGCGCATGTGGATTTTATTAATGAGGTACTTTGGGCCCCACTGACTTTACAAACAGCTGTTGTTACTACACACACTGACAATCTTCTGTCAGGCCAAACCATCCCAGAGGTTTGCACTCTAATCAGCGAACAGGCAACTGTAGTACCTGCGTACACCAAAGGGGTCGCTGTTCGGCTCAACATACGACGTGGCCAAACCCTAAACAACACACTGGGTTTCTTTCAACCTTCACCCGAATGCGTTGAACTTGGACTCACACTTGAAGCCACACCCCTCACTGAATTGTCATCTCGTGCAGTCTACATCCTTTTCAACAACTGCATAGCAGTGGACATTGCAATTCCAAAAGCCTATCGGCTAGGATGGCTCGTGAGCTATGATTTTCCTGATTTTGAACTGACTTTACCTGTCATTGGGCCTATTCCAGCTTCAATGATACCAGAAGGATGCGCAGGCGAAACACTGCACACAGCGCCCTTCAAAATCATCTCCATCGCCTCAGTCATGCCGATGGACAAAGATCAAGTCTGCAGAACGGAACTGACGGAGGACCAACACCTTGCCGTGTACACAGTTTCCAAACAGCCTATCTGCCAGAGTGAAACACCTGCTGCACCCACGCCTGCAAACACCACGAGCGGTTCACCCACAGAGGAGCCATATCCAGGATTTGAGTCTCAAGTTCAGCAAATTCTAAAAGACGCCGACGCAATCAAAGAGGATGCAGATCGACAAAGACTCAGACAAGTCCTTTACAAATTCAAAGCGTCATTTGCCAAAGACTCTCTAGACTGTGGTCTCACTCACCTGCACACCGTGCGCATACCAACGCACCCTGACGCTCCTCCCACCTTTGTCAGACAGTACAAGATCCCCATTGCATCACATGAACCGGTGCAAGAAATTATTGACTCTATGCTTCAAAAAGGTGTAATTCGCCCATGCAATAGCACCTATTCTGCTCCTATCTGGCCGGTAATTAAACCGAATGGCCGGTGGCGCCCCACGATCGACTACCGCAAGTTGAATCGACAGGTACCACTGTCACGATGGCCGATGACCCAATTGCAGCAGGAGTTACCCAGAATCAGAGGAGCCACAATCTTCTCTACGCTCGACGTAGCTTCAGGTTTCTGGACCCTGCCGGTACATTCAGAAGACCAGCACAAGCTAGCTTTCACGTTCGGTAACAGACAATTCACTTTCACCAGGTGCCCTTTCGGCTATGCCAACTCACCCGCTGAGTTTAACATCTTCCTGAACAAAGCATGCCCTGATGCGAGAATGAGAGGAAATCTCATCTATGTGGACGACGTGCTGATGAAGAGCACAACAGTTACCGAGCACCTGGCAGAAATAGACTATGTTTTGAACCAGTTAACAGCTGCAGGCGCCAAGATCGCCCTCCACAAAGGTCAATGGTGTCGAACCAAGGTCAACTACGTGGGACTGCTGATCGGGTCGCAAGGCATCGAACCACAGTCCAGCCGCATACAAGCTGTTCAAAACATCAAACCACCCACCAACCTTTCAGAACTGCGAAGCTTTCTGGGGGTGTGTAACTACTCACGGCAGTTCATAGAAAGCTACTCAGACATTGCAAAGCCACTAACTGCCCTGCTGAAAAAAGACTGCCCTTTTGTCTGGACACCCGTCCAGGACAATGCCATGAATGAGCTGAAACGTCATCTGTGCACAGCTCCATGTCTGGCCTACCCTGACCCACAAAAAGAATTCTACTTGGAAGCGGGATTCTCCAACCACTGTCTCAGCGCTGGTCTGTACCAACGACACGATCAAGACAAAAGAGTTGTAGCGTATGCCAGCAAGACACTCCTTCCACCAGAGACTAAATTCTCAGACTGTGAAAAAGCGCTGCTTTGCACTGTATGGTCCATACAACGGTTCTCCAACTACATTGGAGCTCAGAAAGTTATCATAGAGACTTGTCATCAGCCTGTCATGTTCCTCAACAGCCAACGCATCCGCGATGGCGTGGTCACCAATTCCCGCATCGCCACGTGGTTAATGGCCCTCCAAGGGCGCAATGTCGAAGCACGGTATGCCCAGAACCACAAATCTGCGCTAGGCAACGGCCTGGCTGCCTGCCAGAACTGCACTGATAACGCACCACCTGTAACGGCTAATGTGGAAGAACCACAACAGCAGACATGTCACAGATACTTCGATGACAACACGTGCCAAGGTATGCCCACAGCTTACGTCGATGGATGTTCCTACAACCAAGAGGGCATCCGCCAAGCTGGTGCGGGTGTGTTATGGGTAAATGATCTGCCATGCCCACCACAACACTTCAAGCTGGGGCCTCAGTCATCACAATATGCTGAGGTGGCAGCGATTCTCATAACTATGCAAATCGCAGCGACACATAACATCAAAGAATTCCTTATCTGCACAGACTCGAACTATGCCAGACTAAGTTTCACATGCCACCTTCCAGGGTGGAAACAAAATGGCTTTAAGACGTCAAACAGCAAGCCTGTCAAACACCAACACTTGTTTCAGGCATGTGACGACCTGACTAGACAACATGACATGATTGTCTACTGGAAGAAGGTGAAAGGCCTTTACAAGCAACCGGGCCTCGACAAGGACCTAAATGACCAAACCGATGCCCTTGCCAAGACTGGCGCACTGCACGGTAACATATGGTCACCTCCAGCCCAACCACCAGCCTTTGATGTGGCAGTGCTAACCCGCAGCAAACGAACTTTTCCTGCCGCACTGCCTGCTTCCCAGCCTCTCACTCTGACTCCGCAGATGTCAAACAACGACATAGCAGACATGCAAGCCTCTGACACGTCCATAAAGACTTTTCTAAACCACCTCTCTGACCCCTCCAACCACCCACTCACACCGTCTGATCTCACTGACGACCCGTGCCTCAGACGGCTGCATGACATCAAGCACATGCTGCGTGTCATTCACAACATTCTGTGGTATGCACCTGAGGACAACACAGCGCCAAGGCTTGTGATCCCTCAGTGCCTAAGGGGGGTGATGCTAATGTATGCTCATGATGCGCCATGTGCTGGACACCACGGTACCCGTGCCACCTATAAGACACTGAAGCAAGTAGCGTATTGGCCCCGCATGCAAGAACACGTGGCGGAATATGTCAAAGAATGTCTAATTTGCTGTCAGTTCCAACCTGCAAATCCGAATCACAGAGCTCCACTGCAACGCAGAAGAGTCACATTCCCCTGGTCAGACCTCCAAATCGACTGGGTAGGACCTCTGCCAAGGTCAACAAGGGGCAACAAGTACTTCCTCACAGTCGTGTGCCAGTTCACAAAATGGGTAGAATGTCTTCCAGCAGCCAATGACACCGCCCAGACCACGGCATACCTTCTGATGAATCACATCTTCTCCAGATTCGGATTGCCAATGAGTGTCAACTCAGACAGAGGTACCCACTTTACAGCTGAGATTATGCAGCAGATTTGGAAACTCCTGGGGGTCCACGTTCAACTACATATCAGTTTTTCACCGATCTCATCTGGCCAAGTTGAACGTTCTAACAGGACTGTGGTCAGTATGCTGAGAAAGTATGTGGCTGCCAACCAGAAGGACTGGGATGTGAAACTCCCGCTGGTGTTAATGGCCCTCAGAGCCACTCCCCAGGACTCAACTCAGGTGTCTCCCTTTGAACTAATGACTGGACGACAGATGACACTGCCACTGCACCTGTTGTATCAGCCAGGGGACTCCAGTCTCATCACAGCCTGCACCACTCATCAGTACCTCGATGAGCTGCACCAGCATTTGAAATCAACCTTTGCTTTCGCCCAACAACAGCTTCAAAAGAGCGCAGAGGGCCAGAAAGCCTACTATGACCGGAAAGCGTCACACCAGGAACTAGCCGTGGGTGACAGAGTCTGGTATTACAGCTTCGCACAGCCACCACGCACAGCCTCCCAGCGGCTGTCAAAGAAATTCCTGCCCCACTGGACAGGACCTCATGAAATTGTTGACAAACTGTCCCCAGTGGCGTACCGAATCCAATTGAGCCGGGGACAGAAAGACCCAGTGCTCAAATGGGTTCACCGCAACCAAATTAAGAGACATTCTGCTGCTGGCAGAGAAAGGCGGGGAGGGGCCAATACAAACTAACCTGCTTACCATCCTAGGAGCGAAACGACTGTCCTGCCAACGCCAAGGACAACTCTCGCTGACACACTGCTTCTCTCTCTCTCTCCCTCTCTCTCCACATCTCCCCTTTCACCTCTAATAGGATGCTGCTATGGTTTGCAATCTTCTGCCTTCAGTCGACCAGAGGACAACCGCCACCTGACGTCATCACACCCGGCCCGTCGACAGGCATCGTGCTGAGAGAACAACCGGGCCTCCTGATCACCAACTGTCGGACCCACACCCAGAAGGTGTACGTTCGACTCGACCCCCGCAACGTGTACAGAGCACATTACCCCAGCGCAGTAGCCCAGTACAGCTGGGCCGGAGCCCGGTGGACAGAGGATGCCATCGCCCACGCCGAGGCCGACGTCAGACACATGCTAAACCAACTTGAAAAGATGACCGTCACCCAAGCGGAATTAGGCGGACACAACCGCCGCCCCAAACGGTTCCTTGGAGCCCTCCTGGGAGCCGCAGCTGCAGTGGGAACTCTGTTCAACATTGGTATGTCAAGCGTCAACGCTGTTAACCTAGCCACCGTGAGACGACATGTGGCTGAAATCCAGACAGAGATTCCCCAGTTAAAAGAGCAGCTCACCGTGCAGAGTGCTTCTCTGCAGACCATCGGAAGGACCTTAAAGGGAACTGTGGTCATTCTCAACACCCACAGCGTCATGCTGAACCAGACTGTGAATTCCATGAAACAGCTGTTCACTGTTTTTCAAAATGACTTTGCCCAAACTCAGCTGGTCACCGCCCTGATGACGGACATGTTGCGGGAGGTGAGCTCCTCCATTGACAGCCTAGCCATGGGTAGGATCCCACCCTACCTCATACCTCTGAGCCTTGTCCAGAACGTGCTGGCTTCCGCCATCACCACGCCAGCTGATCCGCTCCAAGTACACCTGGCCTACTCTCTGGGCAGCGCCATCCCACTCTATGTCGACCCAGAGCAGAGAGAAATGGGATTCCTCCTGAACTTACCCATCATCGAGTCAAGCCGAATCTACAGACTCAAAGACATTGTCAACGTCGGGTTTTGGAAAGGTAACACGCACATCAAGATCCGCACTCCAGAAGTGGTAGCCTACCACGACAGCGATCCTCAGCTGTACCTGGCTCCAAACCTGCACATGTGCACCTTGACGAAAGACATTCATTATCTGTGCCCTAGCAAACCATTCCTTAGAGACAACACTGATGGAATTTGCGGACTGCAAACCATGTCCAGCGACAACCGCTGCCCTGCCGAAGCTAAGCCTCGCATACAAGTGGAAGAAACCCGAGCAGAGATCATCGGTGACCGGTGGCTTGTCAACACTCCGGTACTCACTGCCACTCTCACCTATGACCAACATGACACCGCTACCCGTGTCAGCCTACTCAACCAGAGCATGTGGATTCAAGTACCTAAAGGTGCCATCCTCCACGTAGACGATCTGGCATTGTATCATCTTCCGAGCCACGAGTACGAAACAGAATTGGAAATTCCCTCTTTCTTCAAAGACCACAATTTCACCCTGAGTCCAGAGCTGGAACTGGAAATTGAGACAGGGGGGTCACAGCTAATTGACATTGCTCCTCTTGACTCCGCCCTACAAGCTTTGTCTCGACAGCCCACTTTGACTGCTTCACCTGTTGCCCGAGCCTGGACCGCAGCTGACACTGCGCTCTGCCTCTCTATGGTAGTCAGTCACATCCTAACATTGGGCTTGGCTTTCCTCCTGTACAGGAGACTCAACGAGACACGAGCATCCACCGTCAGGCTCTCCAAAGCCGTGTCCGGAGGCTTCCGACACAACCCCCGAAAGGAGGATAACACGCAAGAAGCCGCCGGTAACCTCATTGAGCTAAGCCCTCAGCCCTGATAATCACCTGTTATCCGAATTCATGATTCACCTTCCATCCTCCCATGCAATGATTGTCGGCAGACGATCTCTCCCCAGGGACATCATCTCCCGAAAGGGGGAAACTGTAGAGACTCGGGAGCTTTCATTAATTCTCTTTTATTGAGTCACGAACTCGCAACCAATTTAAATCCAGAACAAAGGGACCTAACTTTAACAGACATTCCTAAAAGGCCATGTGGTCAGCCCTCGGAACCTCTATCTCCCGAACTGGCGTCTTCAAGTCTAGAGAGTACACCCTAAAGGTGTCATCTACGCTGACAAATTGTCTTAAGTGTTCCCCAAACAGCGGTTTCTTTCGCTTGAGACAACACCCAGGCCATCTTCTCCCTCCCAGCGGAAATCAGGGGGGAGAAGCGCAAAAACAGATGCTCCTTTGTCTGTTTCCCGCCGAGCGCAACACGCGTTCACACCCACGTCCCCGCACACACGCACATACATATGAACTCTGATTTCCTATCTGTAAATCGTTACTAAAATATATTTGCTGTTTTAAATACATGTAAAAGAACTGTGAGTGTGCAAACTTGTATTACGAATGTTTTCAGGAATGTACGATCCTTATGAGTGCCTGAATGTGTGCCTCCAGATGTAACTCTGTAATAGTACGTCTGTGATGTGAAATGTTTGATATCGTTGTAATCCTACAAATCTGATCCATCTATTAAGCTGTATATCCATATCGTGAAATGTATAACTACATGCATATGCTATTACCAAAGTAAGCTTAGTTTTCTACTTGGTCATAAATTCATATTACCGCTGATCTCCACCCCAATCAGGGGCGTACGCGCTCCTCGATATGGGATGCTATCATTGGCCTTACCCAGGCGTGCCCAGCTCATCTTTAAATTCTCCAACACAGAGACAATCGCTCTCTCTGTCCGTGTGTATCCTGTTCCTGTGTATTCTTTGTAATCTTCGTATTTTATTTTAATGTTCCTGTTTTACTTTAACTTCGTTTCATTTTGCGCATAGCTAGTCTGTTCTTAGTGTTCTCGTCTCCCGACTGAGACCTCCACGTGCGTTTCGTAAGTCTTGTCAGCACTCCGGTGAAAAGACTCTCTTCACGCATACAGAACTAAGCCAGAACGTTTGAATCTCCCGCGAATCAACCACGCTTGGAGTCAAAGAAACCCCCCTCCATCTCTCTGGACGCCGCCCGCACACCAAGAACTTACAGGTCTGAATGCAAAACTTGTTCAAACCAAATTTTAGACGTTGTAAAGTATATCTCCTGTGGCTGTCTCTAAAGGGTTTACTCTAACTGTGCTAGCAATTGTATTTTCCTTGTGTTTTCTTTTCTTATTGTTTTATTTCATTTTGTTTAATCTATATCCTGTTACATGTAGTCTAGTTCATTCATTAAACCTCATTTTATGCTTTATTGACTCTGTGGTTGTTGCTCGTATAACAAAGCCTCTTTAATATAAAAGATCCTAGCTACAATCTGATAATCGTTTAAGTGCACAAAACATTGTCAGTTAATTTAAGCTAAAATAGACCATAAGTCATTTGTACCCTTTTGCCTGACTACACGGCGGACGTGTGAATGAGCGAGGAGGGGTCAAATGCTTTGGTATTGTTGAAGATCAGCCATTCCTCTGTGTAGGATGTATATTAATAATTAACCATAATTCGTTGTGTTTAATTGTTATATACTTACCCTGAACAGTCGGGTACGCTGTACACCCCTTTGTGGGTAATTTATTAACGTAAGGACCCGGTTCAAACTGTATTTAATAATTTGTTGATCATAGATTAATAGTTATTGAATATCTATCCCCAAACTTAAAATTGATAAAGAGCTTATGGACCGAAAACCCTACAACCAGTAGCACTTTTAGCCAGTGGCGGAGCTTCAGAAACCTGATATGTTGAGGTTCTGTCCCCAAGCAGTGTGCCTTCGATAGCTCAGCTGGTAGAGCGGAGGACTGTAGGTGGCAATTTGGCAATCCTTAGGTCGCTGGTTCGACTCCGGCTCGAAGGAGGTCTTTTTCACACGCAAAAGAAAGTTCGTAGTCTGACAATTTATTATCATTCTACCGGTGGTGGACAAAAGCCCATTCCCTGACCGGGAATCGAACCCGGGCCGCGGCGGTGAGAGCGCCGAATCCTAACCACTAGACCACCAGGGAAGCTCTGTTGAATCCTGCCCCTCAAGCCCGGCTTTTGGCCTCTACCAGATTTTGCAGCAAGACCCCTAATACTTGTATTTTCCTCCAGGAGAGGAGATGTCACTGACCCCGGGCCTCTACCAGATTTTGCAGCAAGACCCCTAATACTTGTATTTTCCTCCAGGAGAGGAGATGTTACTGACCCTGGATCTCAGTTATTCCGCTGAGAAACTGTCACAGACTCTGTAGGAATATCCTAACAACTTTCCACAACTTGCCATGAAAACAACCGAGATCCCCAACACGAGAGGCCTCCATCTCAAAGGTTTTTATAGCAGTTTTTTGCAGACGTCTCTGACCCTGGATCCCGGTTCTTCCGCTGAGAAACTGTCACAGGCTCTTTAGGAATGTCCTAACAACACCACAACTTAACATGAAAACCAAAAATAAGACAAGATCCCAAACATGTGAGGCCTCCATCTCAAAGGTTGTTATAGCAGGCCCCTAATCTTACCCCTTCCTGACGATGGCTCCAGGCCTGTTAATGGCCTTAAAAAAATAGTAGATGGCATGACAGGCCTCTGCCCAGTCGAACACCAACAGGTGCCGTGTAAGCTCATGGGGAACCTGGTCGGTGGGCCAGTGGCGCCCCGTGCCGCCTGTAAATCGTGGTTATTCTTGGTTATGACAGCCAATCACGTTCCTCGCCGCAACCAAGATTCGTACTATTCTTGGTTATGACAGCCAATCACGTTCCCGGCTGCAACCAAGATTATGGCCAATCACGGCTCTTATCGCTACCATGATTCAGTAACCAAGAATTGACCAATCAACGTCAAGAGTCACCTCCCCCCCTGAGACTTGCGAATTGGGACTGGAGAAGAGGATAACATTCATTGATTAACTTCGGATCAAAATTCGCAAAGTAAGTCAGTCATTTGTCAATAAAAGTAAAGTGCCAAATATATAGTTGTTTTATATGAATAACCTGTGTCTCAGACTAGCTAATAATTCAAGTAATTAATACAATACATAATTTAAAAAAATGTATTTAGATGAAACGACCAAGCAGAACAAAGTATATAACGTTACAGTTTACTACAGCTTTACCAGTTGCAACATTAAAATGATTGTTACACACTAAGGCATCACTAATTAACGTTATAATTCAATTAATATAGTGTACACTATGCTTCTACTTTTAGAACTTTTACTTTATTTTGACGCTAAACTAACTTGTTTTAGCTAACGTTAAGTAACGTTAGGCTAACATTTTGAATGTATTACATTTAACTTACTTGTAATAGAGCAAAGGATTTCAAAGAGGGGAAAGTATTGGTATAACAATGGTATAATAATGGTATAATAATCAATGGAAAAAATGACCTCTTACTCTGGGATCATTCTGAGATTCTGATGTGTAAATCAACATTTTAAGCCTGTTAGAAAAATATAGACACATAAAGCATAATATATAATCAACATTACAAGGTGATCATGAGTAAATATAGTAATGTAATATGCATGGCTGTATTAACTAATGTGTTACCAAATGCTTTTGTCTGTTTCTTTCTCTATAGTCTTTATATCTTCAAATTATTATTATTTTATTTAGATGGAACTTTTCAAAGAGGGGAAAGTAGTGGTATAAGAATTATTGAAAAAATGACCTCTTACTCTGGTATCATTCTGAGATTCTGATGTGTAAATCAACATTTTAAGCCTGTTAGAAAAATACACACAAAGCATAATATATAATCAACATTACAAGGTGATCATGAGTAAATAAATATAGGACTGTAATATGCATGGCTGTATTAACCAGTTAAGCACCGAGGGACTTTTTAGTCATTAAAGTTTTAAATCATAACAAGATGTTGCCCCCGGTACCGGGGGCACTGGTCATTAACAGGTTTTAACGTGTTACCAAATGTATTTGTCTGTTTCTTTCTCTATTGTCTTTATATCTTCAATTGTTTTATTTATTTTTTATTTAGATGGAACCTCGCTTCAGGAGACGAGCTGATGGCAGCCTGAATCTGACTGATACAATGGAAGCGGCAAAGGTGAAGGAGGCCAACAAAGGAAAGCCCTACACAAGACCCCTGTCCCCTGACATAGTGCTGGACAAGGCCAAGAAAAGCTTAAGTCAGCACCACGGAGATCCAGCTAACAGAAAGCACCTGCTTGGTTTCTTTGAAATCCAGTTTGGTGTATTTCGAGGGCAAACATTCAAGTGGGTGGCTGAAAATGCCCTGGGGTATGCAGCTTACCTGGTGGCAGCTATGAAGAGGGACCCCACAGGAGGCAGCAAAGACTCCCAAGAACATGCCCACAACAAAGAGAGTTTCAGGGAGTATGTTGAGCTCTTTCCTTCTGGCAGAATTGCCATTGCCATGAAGGAAGAGCAATATGCTGGTCAAGCTCTCCAGCACGCTACCACCACCCAGCACGCTGCCTCCACCCAGCATGCTACCACCACCCAGCACACTGCCTCCACCCAGCACGCTACCATCACATCCCAGCACGCTGCCACCACCCAGCACGCTACCACCACCACCACCCAGCACGCTACCACCACCACCACCCAGCACTCTACCACCACCACCACCCAGCATGCTGCCACCACCCAGCACGCTACCACCACCACCCAGCGTGCTGCCTCCACCCATACTTCCACCGCCCATCTCCGCTCCCTATTGTTTAGGAAGTTGCCTAACCAGAAAAACCTGACCAAGACCATTGAAAGGCTGGTTTCCCCCGTCAAATCCACACCTTGTAAGCAAACATTTATTTGTATAACACCTTTTTGGTGTGTTTAGTATTTATTGCTTTGTAGGATTTTAGGATTTATTGTTCTGTAGTCATGTTTATCTGTTCTGTGTTTTGTTTTGTAGCTTTGGCCCAGGCACGTACGCGGCCCTCAGCCACCCTCACTCGCCCGACTGTGTCCACTGAGGCAGCCACAGGGACCTCAGCCACCCTCACTCACCCGACTGTGTCCATTGAGGCAGCCACAGGGACCTCAGCCACCCTCACTCGTCCGACTGTATCCACTGAGATAGATGACAGCACACTGCTGGCAGAGGCAACTAAGTTTGAGATGGCACATCTGTCATGTACGTTTATACTTATTTAAAACATGCAACTAAATATTCAAGTTCCATTCCAGGGATAAAAAAGTTAAGGGAAGTTAATGTGAATTTGCATTTGTTGTATTTATTATATATATATATATATTTTTTTTTTTTCCCCAGCACAACGAGTCTGTCTTCCATCTGGATGGATACACACTCTGCCTGAAGTGGATCAGAGATGGATTTCCAAGGCCCTGTTCAGGTGGACAGCACAGGGCCATCCTGAGCTGATCTTCAGCAGGGTGGACAAACTTTGGTGGTATCCTCCACAGGTTCCACTGAAGACCAGTCATTGCCCTCCCTTAGAGAATTACTTTGGCCATCCCCTGCTGCTCTGGATGCCACGAAAACTGTGGCAAGTGAAGCTGACCTGTCCACATCCAGACTGTCAGAAAGACCTTCTGACTTCAGCTGGCTTGCATCAAAAGATCAGGCAGGTGTTTGCCTTGGGTAAGATGTACTTTGTGGCATCTGAGTACCTGGCCTGCCGAAGATGCAAGAGGAAGGTCATCAGCTGGAGCCATGATATCGTCTCCCAGCTTGACATTGGCCACAGGGTGCAGTTCCCTTGCATTCTTACATCAAAACTTGCATGTGACATCGAGGTAGTATGTTTGATGCGTCAGCGAGGGCTGGGAAACAGCAGCAGCCAGATCCAGCGCAAGCTGCAGGAACGTCATACTGAGGTGTGGTTGCAAAAGACAGTCCAGTATCTGACAGATTGCAAGGGGATTGCCAGTGCTGTCACTTCGAGCCTGATCCTGCCTGTGACATTTGAACCTGCTCCTTCAATGCCTTCTGTCCCTAAGCACCGGTGGTTGATGCAGGTGTACGCCCAGGATGTCCTGCAAAGGCTGGATGAGATCAAGGCCAGTATCACATCACAATATGGTCGGATCTTAAAAATGGATTCAACAAAAAAAGTGGCCAGAAAACTAGCAGGACGGAGCTATGGCACTGCTACCTGGGCAACTAATGTTGGCAATGAGCACGGACAGGTGATAATGTCCGTGCTCACAGCCAGTGAAGGTTTTGGTCTCGGGCCAATGATTGAAGGCCTCATCAAGCGATACAGAGTGGCTGGGGTGGCTCCTCCCGAGATACTGTATGTCGACCGAGACTGCTGTGGCAACACTCTTCTGAGGAGAATGTTTGAAGAGTGGGAGCAAATGATCATCCGTTTAGATGTATGGCACTTCATGAGGAGGTTTGCTGTGGGTTGCACCACTGACTCTCATCAGTTGTATGCCACATTTATGAGTCGCCTCAGCCACTGTATTTTCATGTGGGACCAGGTTGATCTGACGGCCTTGAAGAAGGCAAAGCTTGCAGAGCTAGAAGCTAACTGGAAACCTACATCCGAGGCTGATGTGCTGCGCAGTATCAGCCGTAACGAGCTAGCCCTACATTGCAGGAGAACCACTCGCGGGACCAAGGAGACCCTGGCGCTGATTGAGAGCCATATTCA
Source organism: Chrosomus eos (assembly GCA_036326025.1). Taxonomy (NCBI): domain Eukaryota; kingdom Metazoa; phylum Chordata; class Actinopteri; order Cypriniformes; family Leuciscidae; genus Chrosomus; species Chrosomus eos. Next base: position 28,816,581 of record CM070839.1, read on the forward strand.
AGCCTTTGATGGAGATGCTGGTCGTGACACTATGGGAGTCCCCCTAATAAACTCAGCCCGGATGAGAGAGATCTTGAAGTCCCAGCGGAAGCATGTGGCCTGCATCCAGGATCCTGTAGGTGTGCAGCTCTACGTGCAGACGGGCACTATAGTGAAGGGAGGGCACCGTCTGCCAACCTACCGCTGTGCCAGAGGTTCCACTTCACTTGAATCATTTCACCTGCACCTTAACAGATTCATCCCAGGTAAAGAAGTGACTTAACTGAATTAGTAAAATAAGATTTGATTTAATTAGATATTAAAATAACTATAGGAACAGCTATTTGTGTATCCATATGACATTTTTGTGTGGTCTTATTTTTCTTTTTTGAATTTACAGGTACGCTGGCGAGTGACACCTTCTTCCAGGCGTATCTTTTGGATGGACTTGCAAGGTGGAATGAGGACCGGGCTGTGGCAGCAACAACGGATGAGCAGCAGCCCCATTCCTACAATCATCTTCTGCGTCATGCTGTCAACACTCTTGCAGAGGAGGTTATGGGCAAGAAAATCATCCCTTATGTTGGGCCAAGAAAGTACACTGGTAGCTAACTATTTGTTGTTTTTGGTGACATTTTTTTTAAGTGTACACATACCATTTAACCTCTGAATTATAATATAATATCCTGGTATATTATCTAATTTTCAATGTTTAATATTTTAAAGGTGAACTTATTGGAGTGGAATATCTTTACCAGCAAACTGGTAAAGTTCTGCAAGACTACAAGTTGGCCATTGAAGAGTCCGAGACCACTGAGGTTGGTATAGAAGTGGATGAAGGTTATGCTGAACTTGAGGAGTTTCAGGACATCACTGTCCCTACCCTTGACACAGAACGGACACCTGTTGCCTCTTCACATGCATCAGTGTCTGCAGCATCATCTCCAACCCCTCCTGTCACCAGCTCAATTTCATCAGTGTCTGTGGTTCCTCCATCACCAATCCCTCCTGTCACCAGCTCCATTTCACCATTGTCTGTGGTTCCTCCATCACCAACCCCTCCTGTCACCAGCTCCATTTCACCATTGTCTGCGGTTCCTCCATCACCATCCACAACTGTCACCTGCTCCATTTCACCATTGTCTGCGGTTCCTCCATCACCATCCACATCTGTCACCTGCTCCATTTCACCATTGTCTGTGGTCCCTCCGTCTCCTGTCACTAGCCCACTGCACAGTCATTTAAAGCCAGGACTCTTTCCTGGAGCACATAGCTGTGAGTTTACCAAAGTATCTATATAGAGTTATTGTGACAACAATTACCAGCACCTGTATGTATGTATGTATGTCTTATTGAAAGGCAAAAATACAAATTTAAACTGAATGTTTGCCTTTTCATGTATTTCCAGTGGACCAGTTATCAGCAGAAACTTCTCTTGTGACATCTGAAGAGAACACTTCACATGATGTAAGAGCCCAGTGTACATTTACGTCTGTAAACAAAATCTTAGTTATGTTTGCTGTGCTTTCATGTGAATATTTGTATTCATTGCTGCTATCAAAAGTTCCTAAATTATCTTTTATTTTAGGATTCTGTTGGACCAGATAATATTGGGGGGTATGGAGCCGTGCAGGACTTGGCTGAGTTCTTGGTTAGCCTCAGAGACCACCGTCTGGCCTTGACTGGAGAAGAGTGCGCCAATATCATCACCCTATGGCAGGCATTGGTGGAGTATGACAAGAGGAAGACAATTTATGCACCACGTCACCAAACCTCCTTAAAACAGGGTCGATTCAGAGCCACAAAAAAGATTGTGGCACCAGGTGTGGAGAGCACCAAAAGGTATGTTAAATTTAGCAAACACAGGTTCTTGATTGTCTTAAAAAATTTGTATAAAACAAACCACAAAACATAACTATGCACCGATATTAAAAATGAACATCTAGACAACACAAAGCAAAACAGACAGATTAGAAAAGGGGAAAAAAAACAAGAAAAATAACAGAGTACGGATCACACATTGAAACGAATATGTGTTCTGCTGTAATTTGCAGGTGTTTCATTGGGGCTCATAGTCCTGCACAGTGGCCTAGCTGCAACCGAGTGGTGGAGGCCATCTTCACAAGGCTCTGTGCCCTCTATCCAAACTCGGTGCGGTGTGATGGAACGAGGGTGTCCCGCTTCACAATGGTGGTGCGTGCTTACAAGCACATCCGAGAGTGCATCCTCACTAATGCTAAGGTGATGAGCGAGACCACCATCCAGCTCCCGGAAGTAAACAGTGCAACAGTGACACAATGGTGAGTAAATTAGCATTGTTCTAAGCATAAATTGATCAGCAAATCAGTCTTTTTCACTTCTCTCTGCACCTGCACCTCTCACTGCATCCCTCACAGCATCTCTCACTGCATCCCTCACAGCATCTCTCACTGCACCTCTCACTGCATCTTTCAAACGAACAAACAAACGAACAGCTACCGTACCAGCGGCATTTTACTAAAGCAAAGATACACGAGACAAGGGTGTGATCAATTGCTTTGTGATCTTAGCTGTGTCTTGCTGTTACATCATAGTCATGATCAAACAGTAGTTGAACATACCATCTTTTGTATAATTGCTTAGATGTTTATTATAATTGGTTGCTTTATGTTTTCCCAGGTACAGCAGGCGTTGTAAGTCACAGGAGCAGGAGATATTGAAACAGGGTATCCAGGCCCTGAAGCACCCATGGCAGGACCTGAGAACCTTCCTGCTGCTTTGCAGAAAAGACCGACTCTCTGTTCCGGCAATTTGTCAGAGCCACACCTTTTCATCCTGCCACCAAATACTGCTGGGGAGGCTAAACTCAAAGGGAGGTCACAACCTCAGCAACCTCAGCAACCTCAGGCCATCTTCCAGGCTCCACCATCGCACCAAGGACTTCCTGTCCTATTGCACCAGCACCACCTGTCTCTCTCCCTTTCATTTTACCACCTGTGCAGCCTCCTACAGTTCCTGGTACCTCACAGGTGATGTTCTTCTTACCTTCAGCTATGACACCATCAGCTCAAACACAGACATCCAGTCAATCGGTTCCTTACTCCACACAGCAATATAGGAAGAGAAAACAGAAGAGGGAGAGCGCTGGAACAGTGACAAGAAAGTATGTGAGAAAAACAGACGTCATTCTTTGCAAAAGTGCAATAAGGAGAGAAAGCCACCAACACATCTCCAGTACTTTGGGAACTGGTACTGCGAAGAGTCTGAGACTCAGTCATATGATGAATGGAGGGCTGTGCTGATGGAACGAGGTTACAGGAAAAAAAAGCCAGGAAGTGACAACCCTCCAGCTTCTTAAAATTGCAATGACAGCTATCTTTAAAATGTTTTAAAACTATGTGAGTGATTCCTTTTGAATCATTATTAAACATGGTTGGTGTGTGTTTGTGTGTGTGTGTATGTTGCATGTGTGAGTAGGATGGGGAGAATGGGTGTTGTGTTTGTACCTTTATTTGAGTTTTATTCATTTTACTTTTCTTACACTTTATTTGATTACATTTGTTTACAGTTTTTAGAATAGGAGTGAAAGACAGGTATACTGTATCAGGTAATTTAATTCTTATTGGAGTTAAGTAAAATACTTGGCCCAGGGAAAGAAACTACAGTATCCTGTTAGTAGCTGTCGTCAGGGCAACAGGTGGTTGCAGTTTATTTTAGTTATTTTGTTACGTTAACTTATGCCTTAAGTTATTTATGTACCTGATTATCATTACTATCATTATTACTATTATTATAATAATATATATTTTAATAATAATAATAGATCAGCAGCCTTTTTTTTTGTTTATTTATGTTTAGCTATGCCTTAAGTTATTTATGTACCGGAATGTGATTTTATTAAAAAAATTTAATGGGTTTGGATGTTTCTGTGTTTTTTCTTATTCATCTACTTCCTCTTTTCATTATTATTATTGGCTACAACAACTACACTAAAATTATATACACATTTTAATTTATGGGCAACAGGTGGTTACCTGGATGAGAAGAGTTTATTTTAGTTATTTTATTACGTTAACTTAAGCCTTGAGTAATTTATGTACCTTATAATCATTAAAATCAATATTACTATTATTATTAATAATGATAATAATTGATGAGAAGCATTTAAGTAATTTATTTACCTGATTATCATTTATATCATTATTACTATTAAATAATAATAATAGATGAGAAGCATTTAAGTTATTTATTTACCTGATTATCATTAATATCATTATTACTATTAAATAATAATAATGGATGAGAAGCATTTATTTTAGTTTATGTTTAGTTATGCCTTAAGTTATTTATGTAGTGGATCGTTATTACTACTATTATTATTATTAATATTACCTGTTTTATATTCATGTAGTGGATCGTTATTACTACTATTATTATTAATATTACCTGTTTTAATAATTATTGTGATTATAATAAAAAATATAATGGGTTTGGACGTTTTTGTGTTTTTCTTCATCTTCTTCCTCTTATTTATCATTATTATTTTTATTGTTTACTGTATTATTATATACAAATGTTAATTTCTACACATGACAGTATTATCTGGACTTAAATGGGTAGATAAATAACGTTTATCCTAATAATTAACAGTCATAAAAAGTTTGCACGAGCGGGATTCGATCCTGCGATCTTCGGGTCAATTTCGCTCAAGTCGTGATAGCGTTGCTCGACGTATACGCGCCGTCCTTGGCGCAATGGATAACGCGTCTGACTACGGATCAGAAGATTCTAGGTTCGACTCCTGGCTGGCTCACTCTGCCTCTTTTGCTTCGCTGTCAGCCCATAGGCGTTTTATTAGCCCATAGTTTTTGTCATTATTATTATTGGATTGGTTGAGAAATATAAAAAATTGACAGTCCAAAAATAGGCTGCTTTGTCAGTAGGATAACGTTATCCTACAATACTATGCGTCTTTTCAAATGCATTGCATGAGTACTGTCACAAGGACCTTGCTTTACGACCAGTTTATAGTGTCTATTATGCCATCGCAGAAATGGGAGGAAACTGAACCCCCTGGGCGAGGCAAATGAGAGCTCCCTCCGTTGAGCCTGATGAAATTGATGTCAGTAAACAATCCCTTCGGATCATTCCCATGTTCTTAAAGGGGGCGGTCACACACTAAAAGCAAAATGGCCTGGTCCAAGCAGAAGGAAGCTCCCATATGGTCTAGCGGTCAGGATTCCTGGTTTTCACCCAGGCGGCCCGGGTTCGACTCCCGGTATGGGAATTTAGGGTTGTCTTTGCATCACTTATCGAAACAGCCAGCACATATGTCTGCACCAGTAGCACTTTTAGCCAGTGGCGGAGCTTCAGAAACCTGATATGTTGAGGTTCTGTCCCCAAGCAGTGTGCCTTCGATAGCTCAGCTGGTAGAGCGGAGGACTGTAGGTGGCAATTAGGCAATCCTTAGGTCGCTGGTTCGACTCCGGCTCGAAGGAGGTCTTTTTCACACGCAAAAGAAAGTTCGTAGTCTGACAATTTATTATCATTCTACCGGTGGTGGGCAAAAGCCCATTCCCTGACCGGGAATCGAACCCGGGCCGCGGCGGTGAGAGCGCCGAATCCTAACCACTAGACCACCAGGGAAGCTCTGTTGAATCCTGCCCCTCAAGCCCGGCTGTTGGCCTCTACCAGATTTTGCAGCAAGACCCCTAATACTTGTATTTTCCTCCAGGAGAGGAGATGTCACTGACCCCGGGCCTCTACCAGATTTTGCAGCAAGACCCCTAATACTTGTATTTTCCTCCAGGAGAGGAGATGTTACTGACCCTGGATCTCAGTTATTCCGCTGAGAAACTGTCACAGACTCTGTAGGAATATCCTAACAACTTTCCACAACTTGCCATGAAAACAACCGAGATCCCCAACACGAGAGGCCTCCATCTCAAAGGTTTTTATAGCAGTTTTTTGCAGACGTCTCTGACCCTGGATCCCGGTTCTTCCGCTGAGAAACTGTCACAGGCTCTTTAGGAATGTCCTAACAACACCACAACTTAACATGAAAACCAAAAATAAGACAAGATCCCAAACATGTGAGGCCTCCATCTCAAAGGTTGTTATAGCAGGCCCCTAATCTTACCCCTTCCTGACGATGGCTCCAGGCCTGTTAATGGCCTTAAAAAAATAGTAGATGGCATGACAGGCCTCTGCCCAGTCGAACACCAACAGGTGCCGTGTAAGCTCATGGGGAACCTGGTCGGTGGGCCAGTGGCGCAATGGATAACGCGTCTGACTACGGATCAGAAGATTCTAGGTTCGACTCCTGGCTGGCTCGCTCTGCCTCTTTTGCTTCGCTGTCAGCCCATAGCCGTTTTTTTAGCCCATAGTTTTTGTCATTATTATTATTGGATTGGTTGAGAAATATAAAAAATTGACAGTCCAAAAATAGGCTGCTTTGTCAGTAGGATAACGTTATCCTACAATACTATGCGTCTTTTCAAATGCATTGCATGAGTACTGTCACAAGGACCTTGCTTTACGACCAGTTTATAGTGTCTATTATGCCATCGCAGAAATGGGAGGAAACTGAACCCCCTGGGCGAGGCAAATGAGAGCTCCCTCCGTTGAGCCTGATGAAATTGATGTCAGTAAACAATCCCTTCGGATCATTCCCATGTTCTTAAAGGGGGCGGTCACACACTAAAAGCAAAATGGCCTGGTCCAAGCAGAAGGAATCTCCCATATGGTCTAGCGGTCAGGATTCCTGGTTTTCACCCAGGCGGTTCGACTCCCGGTATGGGAATTTAGGGTTGTCTTTGCATCACTTATCGAAACAGCCAGCACATATGTCTTCGCCAGTAGCACTTTTAGCCAGTGGCGGAGCTTCAGAAACCTGATATGTTGAGGTTCTGTCGCCAAGCAGTGTGCCTTCGATAGCTCAGCTGGTAGAGCGGAGGACTGTAGGTGGCAATTTGGCAATCCTTAGGTCGCTGGTTCGACTCCGGCTCGAAGGAGGTCTTTTTCACACGCAAAAGAAAGTTCGTAGTCCGACAATTTATTATCATTCTACCGGTGGTGGGCAAAAGCCCATTCCCTGACCGGGAATCGAACCCGGGCCGCGGCGGTGAGAGCGCCGAATCCTAACCACTAGACCACCAGGGAAGCTCTGTTGAATCCTGCCCCTCAAGCCCGGCTGTTGGCCTCTACCAGATTTTGCAGCAAGACCCCTAATACTTGTATTTTCCTCCAGGAGAGGAGATGTCACTGACCCCGGGCCTCTACCAGATTTTGCAGCAAGACCCCTAATACTTGTATTTTCCTCCAGGAGAGGAGATGTTACTGACCCTGGATCTCAGTTATTCCGCTGAGAAACTGTCACAGACTCTGTAGGAATATCCTAACAACTTTCCACAACTTGCCATGAAAACAACCGAGATCCCCAACACGAGAGGCCTCCATCTCAAAGGTTTTTATAGCAGTTTTTTGCAGACGTCTCTGACCCTGGATCCCGGTTCTTCCGCTGAGAAACTGTCACAGGCTCTTTAGGAATGTCCTAACAACACCACAACTTAACATGAAAACCAAAAATAAGACAAGATCCCAAACATGTGAGGCCTCCATCTCAAAGGTTGTTATAGCAGGCCCCTAATCTTACCCCTTCCTGACGATGGCTCCAGGCCTGTTAATGGCCTTAAAAAAATAGTAGATGGCATGACAGGCCTCTGCCCAGTCGAACACCAACAGGTGCCGTGTAAGCTCATGGGGAACCTGGTCGGTGGGCCAGTGGCGCAATGGATAACGCGTCTGACTACGGATCAGAAGATTCTAGGTTCGACTCCTGGCTGGCTCGCTCTGCCTCTTTTGCTTCGCTGTCAGCCCATAGCCGTTTTTTTAGCCCATAGTTTTTGTCATTATTATTATTGGATTGGTTGAGAAATATAAAAAATTGACAGTCCAAAAATAGGCTGCTTTGTCAGTAGGATAACGTTATCCTACAATACTATGCGTCTTTTCAAATGCATTGCATGAGTACTGTCACAAGGACCTTGCTTTACGACCAGTTTATAGTGTCTATTATGCCATCGCAGAAATGGGAGGAAACTGAACCCCCTGGGCGAGGCAAATGAGAGCTCCCTCCGTTGAGCCTGATGAAATTGATGTCAGTAAACAATCCCTTCGGATCATTCCCATGTTCTTAAAGGGGGCGGTCACACACTAAAAGCAAAATGGCCTGGTCCAAGCAGAAGGAATCTCCCATATGGTCTAGCGGTCAGGATTCCTGGTTTTCACCCAGGCGGTTCGACTCCCGGTATGGGAATTTAGGGTTGTCTTTGCATCACTTATCGAAACAGCCAGCACATATGTCTTCGCCAGTAGCACTTTTAGCCAGTGGCGGAGCTTCAGAAACCTGATATGTTGAGGTTCTGTCGCCAAGCAGTGTGCCTTCGATAGCTCAGCTGGTAGAGCGGAGGACTGTAGGTGGCAATTTGGCAATCCTTAGGTCGCTGGTTCGACTCCGGCTCGAAGGAGGTCTTTTTCACACGCAAAAGAAAGTTCGTAGTCCGACAATTTATTATCATTCTACCGGTGGTGGGCAAAAGCCCATTCCCTGACCGGGAATCGAACCCGGGCCGCGGCGGTGAGAGCGCCGAATCCTAACCACTAGACCAACAGGGAAGCTCTGTTGAATCCTGCCCCTCAAGCCCGGCTGTTGGCCTCTACCAGATTTTGCAGCAAGACCCCTAATACTTGTATTTTCCTCCAGGAGAGGAGATGTCACTGACCCCGGGCCTCTACCAGATTTTGCAGCAAGACCCCTAATACTTGTATTTTCCTCCAGGAGAGGAGATGTTACTGACCCTGGATCTCAGTTATTCCGCTGAGAAACTGTCACAGACTCTGTAGGAATATCCTAACAACTTTCCACAACTTGCCATGAAAACAACCGAGATCCCCAACACGAGAGGCCTCCATCTCAAAGGTTTTTATAGCAGTTTTTTGCAGACGTCTCTGACCCTGGATCCCGGTTCTTCCGCTGAGAAACTGTCACAGGCTCTTTAGGAATGTCCTAACAACACCACAACTTAACATGAAAACCAAAAATAAGACAAGATCCCAAACATGTGAGGCCTCCATCTCAAAGGTTGTTATAGCAGGCCCCTAATCTTACCCCTTCCTGACGATGGCTCCAGGCCTGTTAATGGCATGAGAAAAAGTAGATGGCATGACAGGCCTCTGCCCAGTCGAACACCAACAGGTGCCGTGTAAGCTCATGGGGAACCTGGTCGGTGGGCCAGTGGCGCAATGGATAACGCGTCTGACTACGGATCAGAAGATTCTAGGTTCGACTCCTGGCTGGCTCGCTCTGCCTCTTTTGCTTCGCTGTCAGCCCATAGCCGTTTTATTAGCCCATAGTTTTTGTCATTATTATTATTGGATTGGTTGAGAAATATAAAAAAATTGACAGTCCAAAAATAGGCTGCTTTGTCAGTAGGATAACGTTATCCTACAATACTATGCGTCTTTTCAAATGCATTGCATGAGTACTGTCACAAGGACCTTGCTTTACGACCAGTTTATAGTGTCTATTATGCCATCGCAGAAATGGGAGGAAATGAACCCCCTGGGCGAGGCAAATGAGAGCTCCCTCCGTTGAGCCTGATGAAATTGATGTCAGTAAACAATCCCTTCGGATCATTCCCATGTTCTTAAAGGGGGCGGTCGCACACTAAAAGCAAAATGGCCTGGTCCAAGCAGAAGGAAGCTCCCATATGGTCTAGCGGTCAGGATTCTTGGTTTTCACCCAGGCGGCCCGGGTTCGACTCCCGGTATGGGAATTTAGGGTTGTCTTTGCATCACTTATCGAAACAGCCAGCACATATGTCTTCGCCAGTAGCACTTTTAGCCAGTGGCGGAGCTTCAGAAACCTGATATGTTGAGGTTCTGTCCCCAAGCAGTGTGCCTTCGATAGCTCAGCTGGTAGAGCGGAGGACTGTAGGTGGCAATTAGGCAATCCTTAGGGCGCTGGTTCGACTCCGGCTCGAAGGAGGTCTTTTTCACACGCAAAAGAAAGTTCGTAGTCCGACAATTTATTATCATTCTACCGGTGGTGGGCAAAAGCCCATTCCCTGACCGGGAATCGAACCCGGGCCGCGGCGGTGAGAGCGCCGAATCCTAACCACTAGACCACCAGGGAAGCTCTGTTGAATCCTGCCCCTCAAGCCCGGCTGTTGGCCTCTACCAGATTTTGCAGCAAGACCCCTAATACTTGTATTTTCCTCCAGGAGAGGAGATGTCACTGACCCCGGGCCTCTACCAGATTTTGCAGCAAGACCCCTAATACTTGTATTTTCCTCCAGGAGAGGAGATGTTACTGACCCTGGATCTCAGTTATTCCGCTGAGAAACTGTCACAGACTCTGTAGGAATATCCTAACAACTTTCCACAACTTGCCATGAAAAACAACCGAGATCCCCAACACGAGAGGCCTCCATCTCAAAGGTTTTTATAGCAGTTTTTTGCAGACGTCTCTGACCCTGGATCCCGGTTCTTCCGCTGAGAAACTGTCACAGGCTCTTTAGGAATGTCCTAACAACACCACAACTTAACATGAAAACCAAAAATAAGACAAGATCCCAAACATGTGAGGCCTCCATCTCAAAGGTTGTTATAGCAGGCCCCTAATCTTACCCCTTCCTGACGATGGCTCCAGGCCTGTTAATGGCCTTAAAAAAATAGTAGATGGCATGACAGGCCTCTGCCCAGTCGAACACCAACAGGTGCCGTGTAAGCTCATGGGGAACCTGGTCGGTGGGCCAGTGGCGCAATGGATAACGCGTCTGACTACGGATCAGAAGATTCTAGGTTCGACTCCTGGCTGGCTCGCTCTGCCTCTTTTGCTTCGCTGTCAGCCCATAGCCGTTTTATTAGCCCATAGTTTGTGTCATTATTATTATTGGATTGGTTGAGAAATATAAAAAATTGACAGTCCAAAAATAGGCTGCTTTGTCAGTAGGATAACGTTATCCTACAATACTATGCGTCTTTTCAAATGCATTGCATGAGTACTGTCACAAGGACCTTGCTTTACGACCAGTTTATAGTGTCTATTATGCCATCGCAGAAATGGGAGGAAATGAACCCCCTGGGCGAGGCAAATGAGAGCTCCCTCCGTTGAGCCTGATGAAATTGATGTCAGTAAACAATCCCTTCGGATCATTCCCATGTTCTTAAAGGGGGCGGTCACACACTAAAAGCAAAATGGCCTGGTCCAAGCAGAAGGAAGCTCCCATATGGTCTAGCGGTCAGGATTCCTGGTTTTCACCCAGGCGGCCCGGGTTCGACTCCCGGTATGGGAATTTAGGGTTGTCTTTGCATCACTTATCGAAACAGCCAGCACATATGTCTGCACCAGTAGCACTTTTAGCCAGTGGCGGAGCTTCAGAAACCTGATATGTTGAGGTTCTGTCCCCAAGCAGTGTGCCTTCGATAGCTCAGCTGGTAGAGCGGAGGGATTGAGGTGGCAATTAGGCAATCCTTAGGTCGCTGGTTCGACTCCGGCTCGAAGGAGGTCTTTTTCACACGCAAAAGAAAGTTCGTAGTCCGACAATTTATTATCATTCTACCGGTGGTGGGCAAAAGCCCATTCCCTGACCGGGAATCGAACCCGGGCCGCGGCGGTGAGAGCGCCGAATCCTAACCACTAGACCACCAGGGAAGCTCTGTTGAATCCTGCCCCTCAAGCCCGGCTGTTGGCCTCTACCAGATTTCGCAGCAAGACCCCTAATACTTGTATTTTCCTCCAGGAGAGGAGATGTCACTGACCCCGGGCCTCTACCAGATTTTGCAGCAAGACCCCTAATACTTGTATTTTCCTCCAGGAGAGGAGATGTTACTGACCCTGGATCTCAGTTATTCCGCTGAGAAACTGTCACAGACTCTGTAGGAATATCCTAACAACTTTCCACAACTTGCCATGAAAACAACCGAGATCCCCAACACGAGAGGCCTCCATCTCAAAGGTTTTTATAGCAGTTTTTTGCAGACGTCTCTGACCCTGGATCCCGGTTCTTCCGCTGAGAAACTGTCACAGGCTCTTTAGGAATGTCCTAACAACACCACAACTTAACATGAAAACCAAAAATAAGACAAGATCCCAAACATGTGAGGCCTCCATCTCAAAGGTTGTTATAGCAGGCCCCTAATCTTACCCCTTCCTGACGATGGCTCCAGGCCTGTTAATGGCCTTAAAAAAATAGTAGATGGCATGACAGGCCTCTGCCCAGTCGAACACCAACAGGTGCCGTGTAAGCTCATGGGGAACCTGGTCGGTGGGCCAGTGGCGCAATGGATAACGCGTCTGACTACGGATCAGAAGATTCTAGGTTCGACTCCTGGCTGGCTCGCTCTGCCTCTTTTGCTTCGCTGTCAGCCCATAGCCGTTTTTTTTAGCCCATAGTTTTTGTCATTATTATTATTGGATTGGTTGAGAAATATAAAAAATTGACAGTCCAAAAATAGGCTGCTTTGTCAGTAGGATAACGTTATCCTACAATACGATGCGTCTTTTCAAATGCATTGCATGACTCCAAGACGCTACACACCATCTGACTAGTAAGTCAAAGTCCAAATCATAGTCTTTGCTGTCCCAACTTAATTGATATAAGTACCAATGTAGAACATTATATAGAAACTGTGTCTATTCCTCGCTTAGTGAAGCCAAACAACAAATCTACTGTAAGATCTAGCAAGAATATTATTGTAATTAAACCAGAAAATCTAAATATCAGTGAACAAAAACAATTTCTAAAGCTAGGTCTTCTAAACATTAGATCGCTCACACCTAAGGCGGTTGTTGTAAATGAAATGGTCACAGATAATAATTTCGATGTTCTGTGCCTTACTGAAACCTGGCTTAAACCAAATGATTATTTCGGTCTAAATGAGTCTACTCCACCAGGATACTGTTATAAGCATGAGCCCCGTCTGATCGGTCGTGGCGGCGGTGTTGCAACAATCTATAGAGATATTCTTACTGTTACTCAGAAAACTTGTCATAGGTTTAATTCGTTTGAAGTACTTGTGCTAAATGTTACGCTCTTAGATGTAAGAAAGAAATCCTTATTATCTCTAGCCATGGCTACCGTATATAGACCTCCAGGGCCATATGCTGATTTCCTAAAAGATTTTGCAGACTTTCTCTCAGACCTATTGGTCAATGTCGATAAAGCAATAATTGTTGGCGACTTTAACATACACGTAGATAATACAAATGATGCGTTAGGGGCTGCGTTTACAGATCTATTAAACTCTTTTGGGGTGAAGCAAAACGTCAGTGGTCCCACTCATCGTCTAAATCATACACTAGATTTAATTATTTCATATGGAACCGATCCAACCGATATAGATATTATACCGCAAAGTGACGATCTCACTGATCATTACATGGTAACTTGCATAATACGCACTGCTGAAATTTGTCATGTTGCACCACGTTATAGACCAGGCAGAACAATCCTTCCAACCACTATAGATAGATTCTCAAATAGCTTACCTGATCTATCTCAGCTGCTCAGTGAACCCAAACAAACAGATGAACTAGAGGAAATGACTAGCAGTATGAGCAACATTTTCTCTAGTACACTAGATATTGTTGCACCAATTAGATTAAAAAAGGTTAGAGAGAAAACTAAAACACCATGGTACAACAGTGCTACGCATGCTATCAAGAGAGAAACTCGTAACTTAGAGCGTAAATGGAAACGAACTAATTTAGAGGTCTTCAGAATCGCGTGGAAAGACAGTATGTCACGTTATAAAAGGGCTCTAAAATCAGCCAGGGCTGAGCATATCCGCAAACTAATTGAAAATAACCAAAATAATCCAAGGTTTTTATTTAACACCGTGGCTAGACTAACAAATAATCAGACATCTCCAGAGCAAAATATTCCGTTACAATATAGTAGTAATGATTTTATGAATTACTTCAATGAGAAAATAGAAAGCATCCGAAACACAATTGTAAATGTACAATCCTCTATGGTGTCTTATGACTCGGCCTCAATTATGGCCCCTCTAGAACAACTAAACCGCTTTACAACTATAGGACAGGAAGAGCTAAATAAACTTATCATTGCATCTAAACCAACAACATGTTTATTAGATCCAATACCCACTAAACTACTTAAAGAAGTGTTACCTGTAGTGGAAGAGCCTCTTCTCAATATTATTAACTCGTCTTTATTTTTAGGTCACGTTCCAAAAATATTCAAGCTGGCAGTAATAAAACCTCTCATTAAGAAACCGCAATTAGATCCAAATAACCTAGCAAATTACAGACCCATCTCAAATCTTCCATTTATGTCTAAAATACTAGAAAAAATTGTGTCCGCTCAATTATACTCTTTCTTGCAAGAAAATGATATCTACGAAAAATTTCAGTCGGGATTCAGACCGCATCATAGCACAGAAACTGCGCTAGTTAAAATTACAAATGATTTACTCTTAGCCTCTGACCAAGGCTGTATCTCAATACTAGTTCTACTTGATCTTAGTGCTGCGTTCGACACTATAGATCATAAAATACTCTTAGATCGACTACAAAACTACACTGGTGTTCAGGGACAGGCATTAAGCTGGTTTAGATCGTACTTATCAGACCGTTACCATTTCGTCTGTTTAAATGGGGAAAAATCAAAGATAACATCAGTAGACTATGGAGTGCCGCAAGGATCTGTCCTAGGCCCTCTGCTATTCTCAATATATATGCTGCCACTTGGTAATATTATAAGAAAACATGGAATTAATTTTCACTGTTATGCTGATGACACTCAATTATATATCTCATCACGACCAGATGAAAACACTAACTTATCTAACTTGACAGAGTGTCTAAAAGATATAAAATGCTGGATGACGTGTAATTTCCTGCTATTAAATTCAGATAAAACGGAGGTATTACTTATTGGTCCAAAAAACTACCCACAAAATCCCTTACAATACAACTTTAATTTAGAAGGATGTCCTGTTACTTTATCCACTACAGTAAAGGACCTGGGTGTTATGCTAGACCGCAACTTGACTTTCGAAAATCATATTTCATATGTTACAAGAACAGCCTTTTTCCACCTTAGAAACATTGCTAAGCTACGTAACATGCTATCTGTTTCAGATGCAGAAAAGTTAGTTCATGCATTCATGACCTCGAGACTAGATTACTGTAATGCTTTATTAGCTGGTTGTCCTGCATCCTCAATAAACAAGCTACAGTTAGTGCAAAATGCAGCCGCTAGAGTTCTTACTAGATCAAGAAAATATGATCATATAACACCAATTTTATCATCTCTACACTGGTTACCTATTAAGTTCCGTATCAATTACAAAGTATTACTATTGACTTATAAAGCTCTAAATGGTTTAGCTCCTGTGTATTTAACAGACCTTCTATCGCCCTACAATCCATCGCGCTCTTTAAGATCACAAAATTCGAGGCTTCTGGTCGTTCCTAGGATATCTAAGTCTACTAAAGGAGGGAGGGCGTTCTCACATTTATCTCCTAAACTCTGGAATAGCCTTCCTGATATTGTTCGAGACTCAGACTCGCTGTCCCAGTTTAAAACTAGATTAAAGACGCATCTCTTTAACCAAGCATTCACTTAATGCTTACCTTTTATACTACTTCTGAATCAGTTCGAATGCATTAATATTATGAACATCAGCTATGCTAATTATTTCCCATCTGTCTTTCTGCTGTTATCTCGGGACGCTAGTCCCGAGGTAAATAGCGTTCGTCAGCTCCAGTTTGTATCCAGCCTCTCACGAAGACTTCAGATGCCCCAACACCTGTGATGAGACGACTAAACGCCGGTGGAGAGACGACTAAACGCCTGTGGAGAGACGACTCGACGCCTGTGAAGAGACGACTAAACACCGGCGATATGTTATGCCTAAATTTATACATGATTAACTAACTGTATTTTTCTTTGTACATTTCTGAAATGCACTTTCTGTAAAGCTGCTTTGAGACAATGTGTATTGTGAAAAGCGCTATACAAATAAACTTGAATTGAATTGAATTGAATTGAATGAGTACTGTCACAAGGACCTTGCTTTACGACCAGTTTATAGTGTCTATTATGCCATCGCAGAAATGGGAGGAAATGAACCCCCTGGGCGAGGCAAATGAGAGCTCCCTCCGTTGAGCCTGATGAAATTGATGTCAGTAAACAATCCCTTCGGATCATTCCCATGTTCTTAAAGGGGGCGGTCACACACTAAAAGCAAAATGGCCTGGTCCAAGCAGAAGGAAGCTCCCATATGGTCTAGCGGTCAGGATTCCTGGTTTTCACCCAGGCGGCCCGGGTTCGACTCCCGGTATGGGAATTTAGGGTTGTCTTTGCATCACTTATCGAAACAGCCAGCACATATGTCTTCGCCAGTAGCACTTTTAGCCAGTGGCGGAGCTTCAGAAACCTGATATGTTGAGGTTCTGTCCCCAAACAGTGTGCCTTCGATAGCTCAGCTGGTAGAGCGGAGGACTGTAGGTGGCAATTTGGCAATCCTTAGGTCGCTGGTTCGACTCCGGCTCGAAGGAGGTCTTTTTCACACGCAAAAGAAAGTTCGTAGTCCGACAATTTATTATCATTCTACCGGTGGTGGGCAAAAGCCCATTCCCTGACCGGGAATCGAACCCGGGCCGCGGCGGTGAGAGCGC
This sequence comes from Chrosomus eos, assembly GCA_036326025.1. NCBI lineage: Eukaryota > Metazoa > Chordata > Actinopteri > Cypriniformes > Leuciscidae > Chrosomus > Chrosomus eos. Next base: position 28,833,250 of record CM070839.1, read on the forward strand.
CGAATCCTAACCACTAGACCAACAGGGAAGCTCTGTTGAATCCTGCCCCTCAAGCCCGGCTGTTGGCCTCTACCAGATTTTGCAGCAAGACCCCTAATACTTGTATTTTCCTCCAGGAGAGGAGATGTCACTGACCCCGGGCCTCTACCAGATTTTGCAGCAAGACCCCTAATACTTGTATTTTCCTCCAGGAGAGGAGATGTTACTGACCCTGGATCTCAGTTATTCCGCTGAGAAACTGTCACAGACTCTGTAGGAATATCCTAACAACTTTCCACAACTTGCCATGAAAACAACCGAGATCCCCAACACGAGAGGCCTCCATCTCAAAGGTTTTTATAGCAGTTTTTTGCAGACGTCTCTGACCCTGGATCCCGGTTCTTCCGCTGAGAAACTGTCACAGGCTCTTTAGGAATGTCCTAACAACACCACAACTTAACATGAAAACCAAAAATAAGACAAGATCCCAAACATGTGAGGCCTCCATCTCAAAGGTTGTTATAGCAGGCCCCTAATCTTACCCCTTCCTGACGATGGCTCCAGGCCTGTTAATGGCATGAGAAAAAGTAGATGGCATGACAGGCCTCTGCCCAGTCGAACACCAACAGGTGCCGTGTAAGCTCATGGGGAACCTGGTCGGTGGGCCAGTGGCGCAATGGATAACGCGTCTGACTACGGATCAGAAGATTCTAGGTTCGACTCCTGGCTGGCTCGCTCTGCCTCTTTTGCTTCGCTGTCAGCCCATAGCCGTTTTATTAGCCCATAGTTTTTGTCATTATTATTATTGGATTGGTTGAGAAATATAAAAAATTGACAGTCCAAAAATAGGCTGCTTTGTCAGTAGGATAACGTTATCCTACAATACTATGCGTCTTTTCAAATGCATTGCATGAGTACTGTCACAAGGACCTTGCTTTACGACCAGTTTATAGTGTCTATTATGCCATCGCAGAAATGGGAGGAAACTGAACCCCCTGGGCGAGGCAAATGAGAGCTCCCTCCGTTGAGCCTGATGAAATTGATGTCAGTAAACAATCCCTTCGGATCATTCCCATGTTCTTAAAGGGGGCGGTCACACACTAAAAGCAAAATGGCCTGGTCCAAGCAGAAGGAAGCTCCCATATGGTCTAGCGGTCAGGATTCCTGGTTTTCACCCAGGCGGCCCGGGTTCGACTCCCGGTATGGGAATTTAGGGTTGTCTTTGCATCACTTATCGAAACAGCCAGCACATATGTCTGCACCAGTAGCACTTTTAGCCAGTGGCGGAGCTTCAGAAACTAGGGATGCACCGATACCGATACCAGTATCGGTATCGGGCCCGATACTGAGCTCATGTACTTGTACTCGTACTCGTAAAAATGCCCCGATACCAACAACCGATACCAGGCAGCATGTGTACAGTGTCAGAAATTATAATGGGGATAAAAAAAAGAAGGCTGTATATGAAATAAATGTATCTTATCAGTGGAATATTAAACAGAATATATTAACGCGTCGCCTATATAACTATATGGTGTGCAAGCTGATAAGAGAAAAACGTGCAGTGGATTGAGCGCGCTACGACACAGACGCGCGAGCTGGTCGAGCGCATCCCTTTTTCACAGACGTCAGTGGAAAGTTTGTAGTTCAGTCGGATGTCAATGGCAAATCAAGTAAAACGAGGCATGCAGCTTATTAATAACGTTAACTGATGAGAGAGAGAGAGAGAGAGAGAGAGAGAGAGAGAGAGAGAGAGAGAGAGAGAGAGAGGAGAGAGCGCACTTCTGTTGAATGCTGTTGATTGCGGATCGTTCACTCAGCACGTGTTATTTGGATTAAAACTAAATCGTATATGTAAGTAAAACATGAACTGTTACCTTACTTATGTTTAACGAGTGGTTGCCTACATTATTACAGGACATTTGCAGGTCAAGAATTTCCATGAACTTCAAACATCCACAGCGCGCGCCCCGAAAACCACCAGACAGCGCGCGAATACTGAATGGAAGTCTTTCACGCATTGCGCTTGTACGGACGAATTCACACAAAACTATGTAAAAACACCTGTCTTGGCGAGTATCCTAGTAAAAGTCTGTTATATCTCAAGTGAACGTAGACAGTATAATTCAAATGGCGTCCGTGCGTTCGGCCTTAAAGGGCGGCACTTTAATAAATCTGCTGCTGTGTTTTACTGTTAATCAAACAAAGGACAAATAAATTACTCTCTGCTCTTGGCTAAATAGGCTACCTCTATCAACTTTACAAAAAGATCCATATATATTTAATTTATACAGTAATGAATATGCAGTGCATGAAATATATATTTGTTGAACTAATTAAGTTTAAATTTAATAAACAACTAATATGATTGATATTATTTTGGTTTCTCTACCAATACATTTAAAAATTACAAATGCATGAATTGAAAATTAATTGAAAATTAAAAATACAGGTATCGGTTACAGTATCGGTATCGGCGAGTACCAAAAATGAAAGTATCGGTATCGGACTCGGTCTGGAAAAAGTGGTATCGGTGCATCCCTAGCTGTAATGTACACCAGTGTGTTGTGCTGTGTCCCCTGTGTGGTGTACAGTAGGTTTCACCTCATAAAACCACTGTAATTATGAATTATGACCCATTAATGCATTGACCACGGACAGCACAAAGGGGTTCCGTCAAATAAGTTACAGGTGGGATGCTGTTTTATATTTTGATGTCATGGTTGATAAAAATGAATCAAATTGATTAAATATCAATTTTAGGTTCATCTTTGGGCCCCCCTGAGTGATTTGCAGCCTTCAGAACCCCGAAATTCCACTGTCCATGAACAGCCTAAATTTTTGAATGGGATAGATTGTACATGGAACGTCCAGATCTCAGCCTCTGGACAGAATTTGGAGCTGAAACCTGCGCTCCTGCTCTAATCTGGTCGTGCCCAGACAGTGCTGTGAATTTCAGGGAGTTTGGAGAAACTTGAAAATTCCACCCAAAAAATCTCAAAGGGGTACGTACCCCTTTGAGATTTTTTGGGTCAGATTTTCAAGTTTCTCCAATCTCTTTGAAATTCACAGCATGGGCAGGGCATGTCCAGATGAGCACAGGAGTGCAGGTTTCATCTCCAAATTCTGTCCAGAGGCTGAGATCTGGACGTACCACCTGCAACTTATCCCATTCAAAATTGTAGGCTGTTCGTGGACAGTGGAATTTCGGGGTTCTGAAGACTGGACATCACTCAGGGGGGCCCAAAGATTAACCTAAAATTGATATTTAACCATTTTTAATCATTTTTATCAATCATGACATCAAAAATATGAAAAAGATCCCACCTGTAACTTATGTGACAGGGTCCAAATAGGCTGTCTGTGGATAGTCCATTTTTAGGCTAATAATACATAATTAATGGATGTAATGTACATCAGTGTGTTGTATTGTGGCCCCTGTGTGATGTACAGTAGGTTTCACCTCATAAAATCAATGTAATTATGAATTATGACCCATTAATGCATTGACCACGGACAGCACAAAGGGGTCCCGTCAAATAAGTTACAGGTGGGCCCTTACTTTGCCCACCTGTAACTTATTTGACAGGGTCCAAATAGGCTGTCTGTGGACAGACCATTTTTAGACTAATAATAAATAATTAATGGCTGTAAAGTACCCAAAATGCTTGATTGTCCTACCTGTGCACTCTAGTGCATGTTTTAAGCAATAAAACATTTTTAATTACGAGTTATGACCTATTAATGCATTGACCACGGACAGCACAAAGGGGTCCCGTCAAATAAGTTACAGGTGGGCCCTTACTTTGCCCATCTGTACGAAAAGGCTGTTCATGGTCAGTGTGCAGGGCCACTGGCTGTCACTTAGATTGACCGTGGACGAAAAGGCAGTTCGTGGTCAGATAGGCGGTCAGTGGGACGAATAGGCTGTTCTTGGTCAGTGGGCAGGGCCACGAGCTGTCACTTAGATTGACCGTGGATGCATAGGCTTTTCGTGGTGACATAGGCGGTCAGTGGGACGAATAGGCTGTTCTTGGTCAGTGGGCAGAGCCACGGGCTGTCACTTAGATTGACCATGGACGCATAGGTTATTCGTTGTCAAATAGGCGGTCAGTGGGACGAATAGGCTGTTCATGGTCAGTGGGCAGAGCCACGGGCCGTCACTTAGATTGACCGTGGACGCACAGGCCATTCGTGGTCACATAGGCAGTCAGTGGGACAAAAATGCTGTTCACGGTCAGTGGGCAGAGCCACGGGCTGTCACTTAGATTGACCGTGGACGCACAGGCCATTCGTGGTCACATATGCGGTCAGTTTGACGAAAAGTCAGTGGGTTGAATAGAAACACATTAAAGTGCAGGTCCCAAGCTTTAAACAGATGTGCAAAACATGTCTGTAGCATGAACACTGAATGAAATGCATTCATTTTAACAGGAGAATCAAAGTTGAAAAGCTGAAAAGTGCTCCCAAATGTTCACCGTGGCAAGAGGTCAGCTAACCAAACAAGGCCAATTTGAGGACCTCTCATTCCCTCTATGACCATGATACAGCCAAATAAGTGTTGGATTATAAAATGGGCTCAAACCCAGCTTTATTTTGAAGCAAAGCACATGACAACATCTCACATATGCGGTCAGTTTGACGAAAAGGCTGTTCGCGGTCAGTGGGCAGAGCCACGGGCTGTCACTTAGATTGACCGTGGACGCACAGGCCATTCGTGGTCACATAGGCGGTCAGTGGGACAAAAAGGCTGTTCACGGTCAGTGGGCAGAGCCACGGGCTGTCACTTAGATTGACCGTGGACGCACAGGCCATTCGTGGTCACATAGGCGGTCAGTGGGACGAATAGGCTGTTGATGGTCAGTGGGCAGGGCCACGGGCCATCACTTAGATTGACCGTGGACGCACAGGCCATTCGTGGTCACATAGGCGGTCAGTGGGACAAAAAGGCTGTTCACGGTCAGTGGGCAGAGCCACGGGCCGTCACTTAGATTGACCGTGGACGCACAGGCCATTTGTGGTCACATAGGTGGTCAGTGGGACGAATAGGCTGTTGATGGTCAATGGGCAGGGCCACGGGCCATCACTTAGATTGACCGTGGACGCACAGGCCATTCGTGGTCACACAGGCGGTCAGTGGGACAAAAAGGCTGTTCACGGTCAGTGGGCAGAGCCACGGGCCGTCACTTAGATTGACCGTGGACGCACAGGCCATTCGTGGTCACATAGGTGGTCAGTGGGACGAATAGGCTGTTGATGGTCAGTTGGAAGGGCCACGGGCCGTCACTTAGATTGACCGTGGACGCACAGGCCATTCGTGGTCACACAGGCGGTCAGTGGGACAAAAAGGCTGTTCACGGTCAGTGGGCAGAGCCACGGGCCATCACTTAGATTGACCGTGGACGAACAGGCCGTTCGGGGTCACATAGGCTGTCAGGGGGACGAATAGGCTGTTGATGGTCAGTGGGCAGGGCCACGGGCCGCCACTTAGATTGACCGTGGACGAACAGGCCGTTCGGGGTCACGTAGGCTGTCAGGGGGACGAATAGGCTGTTGATGGTCAGTGGCAGAGGCCACGGGCCGTCACTTAGATTGACCGTGGACGAAAAGGCCGTTCGGGGTCACGTAGGCGGTCAGGGGGACGAATAGGCCGTTCGTGTCAGTGGGCGGGGCGCCCGGGCCGTCACTCAGATTGGCCGTGGACGAAAAGGCCGTTCGGGGTCACGTAGGCGGTCAGGGGGATGAATAGGCTGTTCGTGTCAGTGGGCGTGGTCAGGGGGCGGTCCAGGCTGTGGACAGGTCACAGGTGGGACGAACGGGCGCCCCGTGGTCGGTGGGCGCGGTCAGGGAATTTCGCGAAAAGGCGGTCAGGGGGACCGCGCGCGTCAAATAGGCTGCAGGCGGTCGGGGAGTCGCCCCCCCGTGGCCGACTGGGTTCGACTCCCGGTATGGGAATTTAGGGTTGTCTTTGCATCACTTATCGAAACAGCCAGCACATATGTCTGCGCCAGTAGCACTTTTAGCCAGTGGCGGAGCTTCAGAAACCTGATATGTTGAGGTTCTGTCCCCAAGCAGTGTGCCTTCGATAGCTCAGCTGGTAGAGCGGAGGACTGTAGGTGGCAATTAGGCAATCCTTAGGTCGCTGGTTCGACTCCGGCTCGAAGGAGGTCTTTTTCACACGCAAAAGAAAGTTCGTAGTCCGACAATTTATTATCATTCTACCGGTGGTGGGCAAAAGCCCATTCCCTGACCGGGAATCGAACCCGGGCCGCGGCGGTGAGAGCGCCGAATCCTAACCACTAGACCACCAGGGAAGCTCTGTTGAATCCTGCCCCTCAAGCCCGGCTGTTGGCCTCTACCAGATTTTGCAGCAAGACCCCTAATACTTGTATTTTCCTCCAGGAGAGGAGATGTCACTGACCCCGGGCCTCTACCAGATTTTGCAGCAAGACCCCTAATACTTGTATTTTCCTCCAGGAGAGGAGATGTTACTGACCCTGGATCTCAGTTATTCCGCTGGAGAAACTGTCACAGACTCTGTAGGAATATCCTAACAACTTTCCACAACTTGCCATGAAAACAACCGAGATCCCCAACACGAGAGGCCTCCATCTCAAAGGTTTTTATAGCAGTTTTTTGCAGACGTCTCTGACCCTGGATCCCGGTTCTTCCGCTGAGAAACTGTCACAGGCTCTTTAGGAATGTCCTAACAACACCACAACTTAACATGAAAACCAAAAATAAGACAAGATCCCAAACATGTGAGGCCTCCATCTCAAAGGTTGTTATAGCAGGCCCCTAATCTTACCCCTTCCTGACGATGGCTCCAGGCCTGTTAATGGCATGAGAAAAAGTAGATGGCATGACAGGCCTCTGCCCAGTCGAACACCAACAGGTGCCGTGTAAGCTCATGGGGAACCTGGTCGGTGGGCCAGTGGCGCAATGGATAACGCGTCTGACTACGGATCAGAAGATTCTAGGTTCGACTCCTGGCTTGCTCGCTTTGCCTTTTTTGCTTCGCTGTCAGCCCATAGCCGTTTTATTAGCCCATAGTTTTTGTCATTATTATTATTGGATTGGTTGAGAAATATAAAAAATTTACAGTCCAAAAATAGGCTGCTTTGTCAGTAGGATAACGTTATCCTACAATACTATGCGTCTTTTCAAATGCATTGCATGAGTACTGTCACAAGGACCTTGCTTTACGACCAGTTTATAGTGTCTATTATGCCATCGCAGAAATGGGAGGAAACTGAACCCCCTGGGCGAGGCAAATGAGAGCTCCCTCCGTTGAGCCTGATGAAATTGATGTCAGTAAACAATCCCTTCGGATCATTCCCATGTTCTTAAAGGGGGCGGTCACACACTAAAAGCAAAATGGCCTGGTCCAAGCAGAAGGAAGCTCCCATATGGTCTAGCGGTCAGGATTCCTGGTTTTCACCCAGGCGGCCGGGTTCGACTCCCGGTATGGGAATTTAGGGTTGTCTTTGCATCACTTATCGAAACAGCCAGCACATATGTCTGCACCAGTAGCACTTTTAGCCAGTGGCGGAGCTTCAGAAACCTGATATGTTGAGGTTCTGTCCCCAAGCAGTGTGCCTTCGATAGCTCAGCTGATAGAGCGGAGCACTGTAGGTGGCAATTTGGCAATCCTTAGGTCGCTGGTTCGACTCCGGCTCGAAGGAGGTCTTTTTCACACGCAAAAGAAAGTTCGTAGTCCGACAATTTATTATCATTCTACCGGTGGTGGGCAAAAGCCCATTCCCTGACGGGAATCGAACCCGGGCCGCGGCGGTGAGAGCGCCGAATCCTAACCACTAGACCACCAGGGAAGCTCTGTTGAATCCTGCCCCTCAAGCCCGGCTGTTGGCCTCTACCAGATTGTGCAGCAAGAACCCTAATACTTGTATTTTCCTCCAGGAGAGGAGATGTCACTGACCCCGGGCCTCTACCAGATTTTGCAGCAAGACCCCTAATACTTGTATTTTCCTCCAGCAGAGGAGATGTTACTGACCCTGGATCTCAGTTATTCCGCTGAGACACTGTCACAGACTCGGTAGGAATATCCTAACAACTTTCCACAACTTGCCATGAAAACAACCGAGATCCCCAACACTAGAGGCCTCCATCTCAAAGGTTTTTATAGCAGTTTTTTGCAGACGTCTCTGACCCTAGATTCCGGTTCTTCCGCTGAGAAACTGTCACAGGCTCTTTAGGAATGTCCTAACAACACCACAACTTAACATGAAAACCAAAAATAAGACAAGATCCCAAACATGTGAGGCCTCCATCTCAAAGGTTGTTATAGCAGGCCCCTAATCTTACCCCTTCCTGACGATGGCTCCAGGCCTGTTAATGGCATGAGAAAAAGTAGATGGCATGACAGGCCTCTGCCAAGTCGAACACCAACAGGTGCCGTGTAAGCTCATGGGGAACCTGGTCGGTGGGCCAGTGGCGCAATGGATAACGCGTCTGACTACGGATCAGAAGATTCTAGGTTCGACTCCTGGCTGGCTCGCTCTGCCTCTTTTGCTTCGCTGTCAGCCCATAGCCGTTTTATTAGCCCATAGTTTTTGTCATTATTATTATTGGATTGGTTGAGAAATATAAAAAATTGACAGTCCAAAAATAGGCTGCTTTGTCAGTAGGATAACGTTATCCTACAATACTATGCGTCTTTTCAAATGCATTGCATGAGTACTGTCACAAGGACCTTGCTTTACGACCAGTTTATAGTGTCTATTATGCCATCGCAGAAATGGGAGGAAACTGAACCCCCTGGGCGAGGCAAATGAGAGCTCCGTCCGTTGAGCCTGATGAAATTGATGTCAGTAAACAATCCCTTCGGATCATTCCCATGTTCTTAAAGGGGGCGGTCACACACTAAAAGCAAAATGGCCTGGTCCAAGCAGAAGGAAGCTCCCATATGGTCTAGCGGTCAGGATTCCTGGTTTTCACCCAGGCGGCCCGGGTTCGACTCCCGGTATGGGAATTTAGGGTTGTCTTTGCATCACTTATCGAAACAGCCAGCACATATGTCTGCGCCAGTAGCGCTTTTAGCCAGTGGCGGAGCTTCAGAAACCTGATATGTTGAGGTTCTGTCCCCATGCAGTGTGCCTTCGATAGCTCAGCTGGTAGAGCGGAGGACTGTAGGTGGCAATTAGGCAATCCTTAGGTCGCTGGTTCGACTCCGGCTCGAAGGAGGTCTTTTTCACACGCAAAAGAAACTTCGTAGTCCGACAATTTATTATCATTCTACCGGTGGTGGGCAAAAGCCCATTCCCTGACCGGGAATCGAACCCGGGCCGCGGCGGTGAGAGCGCCGAATCCTAACCACTAGACCACCAGGGAAGCTCTGTTGAATCCTGCCCCTCAAGCCCGGCTGTTGGCCTCTACCAGATTTTGCAGCAAGACCCCTAATACTTGTATTTTCCTCCAGGAGAGGAGATGTCACTGACCCCGGGCCTCTACCAGATTTTGCAGCAAGACCCCTAATACTTGTATTTTCCTCCAGGAGAGGAGATGTTACTGACCCTGGATCTCAGTTATTCCGCTGAGAAACTGTCACAGACTCTGTAGGAATATCCTAACAACTTTCCACAACTTGCCATGAAAACAACCGAGATCCCCAACACGAGAGGCCTCCATCTCAAAGGTTTTTATAGCAGTTTTTTGCAGACGTCTCTGACCCTGGATCCCGGTTCTTCCGCTGAGAAACTGTCACAGGCTCTTTAGGAATGTCCTAACAACACCACAACTTAACATGAAAACCAAAAATAAGACAAGATCCCAAACATGTGAGGCCTCCATCTCAAAGGTTGTTATAGCAGGCCCCTAATCTTACCCCTTCCTGACGATGGCTCCAGGCCTGTTAATGGCCTTAAAAAAATAGTAGATGGCATGACAGGCCTCTGCCCAGTCGAACACCAACAGGTGCCGTGTAAGCTCATGGGGAACCTGGTCGGTGGGCCAGTGGCGCAATGGATAACGCGTCTGACTACGGATCAGAAGATTCTAGGTTCGACTCCTGGCTGGCTCGCTCTGCCTCTTTTGCTTCGCTGTCAGCCCATAGCCGTTTTATTAGCCCATAGTTTTTGTCATTATTATTATTGGATTGGTTGAGAAATATAAAAAATTGACAGTCCAAAAATAGGCTGCTTTGTCAGTAGGATAACGTTATCCTACAATACTATGCGTCTTTTCAAATGCATTGCATGAGTACTGTCACAAGGACCTTGCTTTACGACCAGTTTATAGTGTCTATTATGCCATCGCAGAAATGGGAGGAAACTGAACCCCCTGGGCGAGGCAAATGAGAGCTCCCTCCGTTGAGCCTGATGAAATTGATGTCAGTAAACAATCCCTTCGGATCATTCCCATGTTCTTAAAGGGGGCGGTCACACACTAAAAGCAAAATGGCCTGGTCCAAGCAGAAGGAAGCTCCCATATGGTCTAGCGGTCAGGATTCCTGGTTTTCACCCAGGCGGCCCGGGTTCGACTCCCGGTATGGGAATTTAGGGTTGTCTTTGCATCACTTATCGAAACAGCCAGCACATATGTCTGCACCAGTAGCACTTTTAGCCAGTGGCGGAGCTTCAGAAACCTGATATGTTGAGGTTCTGTCCCCAAGCAGTGTGCCCTTTCGATAGCTCAGCTGGTAGAGCGGAGGACTGTAGGTGGCAATTAGGCAATCCTTAGGTCGCTGGTTCGACTCCGGCTCGAAGGAGGTCTTTTTCACACGCATAAGAAAGTTCGTAGTCTGACAATTTATTATCATTCTACCGGTGGTGGGCAAAAGCCCATTCCCTGACCGGGAATCGAACCCGGGCCGCGGCGGTGAGAGCGCCGAATCCTAACCACTAGACCACCAGGAAGCTCTGTTGAATCCTGCCCCTCAAGCCCGGCTTTTGGCCTCTACCAGATTTTGCAGCAAGACCCCTAATACTTGTATTTTCCTCCAGGAGAGGAGATGTCACTGACCCCGGGCCTCTACCAGATTTTGCAGCAAGACCCCTAATACTTGTATTTTCCTCCAGGAGAGGAGATGTTACTGACCCTGGATCTCAGTTATTCCGCTGAGAAACTGTCACAGACTCTGTAGGAATATCCTAACAACTTTCCACAACTTGCCATGAAAACAACCGAGATCCCCAACATGAGAGGCCTCCATCTCAAAGGTTTTTATAGCAGTTTTTTGCAGACGTCTCTGACCCTGGATCCCGGTTCTTCCGCTGAGAAACTGTCACAGGCTCTTTAGGAATGTCCTAACAACACCACAACTTAACATGAAAACCAAAAATAAGACAAGATCCCAAACATGTGAGGCCTCCATCTCAAAGGTTGTTATAGCAGGCCCCTAATCTTACCCCTTCCTGACGATGGCTCCAGGCCTGTTAATGGCCTTAAAAAAATAGTAGATGGCATGACAGGCCTCTGCCCAGTCGAACACCAACAGGTGCCGTGTAAGCTCATGGGGAACCTGGTCGGTGGGCCAGTGGCGCAATGGATAACACGTCTGACTACGGATCAGAAGATTCTAGGTTCGACTCCTGGCTGGCTCGCTCTGCCTCTTTTGCTTCGCTGTCAGCCCATAGCCGTTTTATTAGCCCATAGTTTTTGTCATTATTATTATTGGATTGGTTGAGAAATATAAAAAATTGACAGTCCAAAAATAGGCTGCTTTGTCAGTAGGATAACGTTATCCTACAATACTATGCGTCTTTTCAAATGCATTGCATGAGTACTGTCACAAGGACCTTGCTTTACGACCAGTTTATAGTGTCTATTATGCCATCACAGAAATGGGAGGAAATGAACCCCCTGGGCGAGGCAAATGAGAGCTCCCTCCGTTGAGCCTGATGAAATTGATGTCAGTAAACAATCCCTTCGGATCATTCCCATGTTCTTAAAGGGGGCGGTCACACACTAAAAGCAAAATGGCCTGGTCCAAGCAGAAGGAAGCTCCCATATGGTCTAGCGGTCAGGATTCCTGGTTTTCACCCAGGCGGTTCGACTCCCGGTATGGGAATTTAGGGTTGTCTTTGCATCACTTATCGAAACAGCCAGCACATATGTCTTCGCCAGTAGCACTTTTAGCCAGTGGCGGAGCTTCAGAAACCTGATATGTTGAGGTTCTGTCCCCAAGCAGTGTGCCTTCGATAGCTCAGCTGGTAGAGCGGAGGACTGTAGGTGGCAATTTGGCAATCCTTAGGTCGCTGGTTCGACTCCGGCTCGAAGGAGGTCTTTTTCACACGCAAAAGAAAGTTCGTAGTCCGACAATTTATTATCATTCTACCGGTGGTGGGCAAAAGCCCATTCCCCAAAAGCCCAAAAGCCCTTCAAGTCTAGAGAGTACACCCTAAAGGTGTCATCTACGCTGACAAATTGTCTTAAGTGTTCCCCAAACAGCGGTTTCTTTCGCTTGAGACAACACCCAGGCCATCTTCTCCCTCCCAGCGGAAATCAGGGGGGAGAAGCGCAAAAACAGATGCTCCTTTGTCTGTTTCCCGCCGAGCGCAACACGCGTTCACACCCACGTCCCCGCACACACGCACATACATATGAACTCTGATTTCCTATCTGTAAATCGTTACTAAAATATATTTGCTGTTTTAAATACATGTAAAAGAACTGTGAGTGTGCAAACTTGTATTACGAATGTTTTCAGGAATGTACGATCCTTATGAGTGCCTGAATGTGTGCCTCCAGATGTAACTCTGTAATAGTACGTCTGTGATGTGAAATGTTTGATATCGTTGTAATCCTACAAATCTGATCCATCTATTAAGCTGTATATCCATATCGTGAAATGTATAACTACATGCATATGCTATTACCAAAGTAAGCTTAGTTTTCTACTTGGTCATAAATTCATATTACCGCTGATCTCCACCCCAATCAGGGGCGTACGCGCTCCTCGATATGGGATGCTATCATTGGCCGGCGCGCCTTACCCAGGCGTGCCCAGCTCATCTTTAAATTCTCCAACACAGAGACAATCGCTCTCTCTGTCCGTGTGTATCCTGTTCCTGTGTATTCTTTGTAATCTTCGTATTTTATTTTAATGTTCCTGTTTTACTTTAACTTCGTTTCATTTTGCGCATAGCTAGTCTGTTCTTAGTGTTCTCGTCTCCCGACTGAGACCTCCACGTGCGTTTCGTAAGTCTTGTCAGCACTCCGGTGAAAAGACTCTCTTCACGCATACAGAACTAAGCCAGAACGTTTGAATCTCCCGCGAATCAACCACGCTTGGAGTCAAAGAAACCCCCCTCCATCTCTCTGGACGCCGCCCGCACACCAAGAACTTACAGGTCTGAATGCAAAACTTGTTCAAACCAAATTTTAGACGTTGTAAAGTATATCTCCTGTGGCTGTCTCTAAAGGGTTTACTCTAACTGTGCTAGCAATTGTATTTTCCTTGTGTTTTCTTTTCTTATTGTTTTATTTCATTTTGTTTAATCTATATCCTGTTACATGTAGTCTAGTTCATTCATTAAACCTCATTTTATGCTTTATTGACTCTGTGGTTGTTGCTCGTATAACAAAGCCTCTTTAATATAAAAGATCCTAGCTACAATCTGATAATCGTTTAAGTGCACAAAACATTGTCAGTTAATTTAAGCTAAAATAGACCATAAGTCATTTGTACCCTTTTGCCTGACTACACGGCGGACGTGTGAATGAGCGAGGAGGGGTCAAATGCTTTGGTATTGTTGAAGATCAGCCATTCCTCTGTGTAGGATGTATATTAATAATTAACCATAATTCGTTGTGTTTAATTGTTATATACTTACCCTGAACAGTCGGGTACGCTGTACACCCCTTTGTGGGTAATTTATTAACGTAAGGACCCGGTTCAAACTGTATTTAATAATTTGTTGATCATAGATTAATAGTTATTGAATATCTATCCCCAAACTTAAAATTGATAAAGAACTTATGGACCGAAAACCCTACAACCAGTAGCACTTTTAGCCAGTGGCGGAGCTTCAGAAACCTGATATGTTGAGGTTCTGTCCCCAAGCAGTGTGCCTTCGATAGCTCAGCTGGTAGAGCGGAGGACTGTAGGTGGCAATTTGGCAATCCTTAGGTCGCTGGTTCGACTCCGGCTCGAAGGAGGTCTTTTTCACACGCAAAAGAAAGTTCGTAGTCTGACAATTTATTATCATTCTACCGGTGGTGGACAAAAGCCCATTCCCTGACCGGGAATCGAACCCGGGCCGCGGCGGTGAGAGCGCCGAATCCTAACCACTAGACCACCAGGGAAGCTCTGTTGAATCCTGCCCCTCAAGCCCGGCTTTTGGCCTCTACCAGATTTTGCAGCAAGACCCCTAATACTTGTATTTTCCTCCAGGAGAGGAGATGTCACTGACCCCGGGCCTCTACCAGATTTTGCAGCAAGACCCCTAATACTTGTATTTTCCTCCAGGAGAGGAGATGTTACTGACCCTGGATCTCAGTTATTCCGCTGAGAAACTGTCACAGACTCTGTAGGAATATCCTAACAACTTTCCACAACTTGCCATGAAAACAACCGAGATCCCCAACACGAGAGGCCTCCATCTCAAAGGTTTTTATAGCAGTTTTTTGCAGACGTCTCTGACCCTGGATCCCGGTTCTTCCGCTGAGAAACTGTCACAGGCTCTTTAGGAATGTCCTAACAACACCACAACTTAACATGAAAACCAAAAATAAGACAAGATCCCAAACATGTGAGGCCTCCATCTCAAAGGTTGTTATAGCAGGCCCCTAATCTTACCCCTTCCTGACGATGGCTCCAGGCCTGTTAATGGCCTTAAAAAAATAGTAGATGGCATGACAGGCCTCTGCCCAGTCGAACACCAACAGGTGCCGTGTAAGCTCATGGGGAACCTGGTCGGTGGGCCAGTGGCGCCCCGTGCCGCCTGTAAATCGTGGTTATTCTTGGTTATGACAGCCAATCACGTTCCTCGCCGCAACCAAGATTCGTACTATTCTTGGTTATGACAGCCAATCACGTTCCCGGCTGCAACCAAGATTATGGCCAATCACGGCTCTTATCGCTACCATGATTCAGTAACCAAGAATTGACCAATCAACGTCAAGAGTCACCTCCCCCCCTGAGACTTGCGAATTGGGACTGGAGAAGAGGATAACATTCATTGATTAACTTCGGATCAAAATTCGCAAAGTAAGTCAGTCATTTGTCAATAAAAGTAAAGTGCCAAATATATAGTTGTTTTATATGAATAACCTGTGTCTCAGACTAGCTAATAATTCAAGTAATTAATACAATACATAATTTAAAAAAATGTATTTAGATGAAACGACCAAGCAGAACAAAGTATATAACGTTACAGTTTACTACAGCTTTACCAGTTGCAACATTAAAATGATTGTTACACACTAAGGCATCACTAATTAACGTTATAATTCAATTAATATAGTGTACACTATGCTTCTACTTTTAGAACTTTTACTTTATTTTGACGCTAAACTAACTTGTTTTAGCTAACGTTAAGTAACGTTAGGCTAACATTTTGAATGTATTACATTTAACTTACTTGTAATAGAGCAAAGGATTTCAAAGAGGGGAAAGTATTGGTATAACAATGGTATAATAATGGTATAATAATCAATGGAAAAAAATGACCTCTTACTCTGGGATCATTCTGAGATTCTGATGTGTAAATCAACATTTTAAGCCTGTTAGAAAAATATAGACACATAAAGCATAATATATAATCAACATTACAAGGTGATCATGAGTAAATATAGTAATGTAATATGCATGGCTGTATTAACTAATGTGTTACCAAATGCTTTTGTCTGTTTCTTTCTCTATAGTCTTTATATCTTCAAATTATTATTATTTTATTTAGATGGAACTTTTCAAAGAGGGGAAAGTAGTGGTATAAGAATTATTGAAAAAATGACCTCTTACTCTGGTATCATTCTGAGATTCTGATGTGTAAATCAACATTTTAAGCCTGTTAGAAAAATACACACAAAGCATAATATATAATCAACATTACAAATCAACAAAACAGACAGATTAGAAAAGGGGAAAAAAAACAAGAAAAATAACAGAGTACGGATCACACATTGAAACGAATATGTGTTCTGCTGTAATTTGCAGGTGTTTCATTGGGGCTCATAGTCCTGCACAGTGGCCTAGCTGCAACCGAGTGGTGGAGGCCATCTTCACAAGGCTCTGTGCCCTCTATCCAAACTCGGTGCGGTGTGATGGAACGAGGGTGTCCCGCTTCACAATGGTGGTGCGTGCTTACAAGCACATCCGAGAGTGCATCCTCACTAATGCTAAGGTGATGAGCGAGACCACCATCCAGCTCCCGGAAGTAAACAGTGCAACAGTGACACAATGGTGAGTAAATTAGCATTGTTCTAAGCATAAATTGATCAGCAAATCAGTCTTTTTCACTTCTCTCTGCACCTGCACCTCTCACTGCATCCCTCACAGCATCTCTCACTGCATCCCTCACAGCATCTCTCACTGCACCTCTCACTGCATCTTTCAAACGAACAAACAAACGAACAGCTACCGTACCAGCGGCATTTTACTAAAGCAAAGATACACGAGACAAGGGTGTGATCAATTGCTTTGTGATCTTAGCTGTGTCTTGCTGTTACATCATAGTCATGATCAAACAGTAGTTGAACATACCATCTTTTGTATAATTGCTTAGATGTTTATTATAATTGGTTGCTTTATGTTTTCCCAGGTACAGCAGGCGTTGTAAGTCACAGGAGCAGGAGATATTGAAACAGGGTATCCAGGCCCCTGAAGCACCCATGGCAGGACCTGAGAACCTTCCTGCTGCTTTGCAGAAAAGACCGACTCTCTGTTCCGGCAATTTGTCAGAGCCACACCTTTTTATCCTGCCACCAAATACTGCTGGGGAGGCTAAACTCAAAGGGAGGTCACAACCTCAGCAACCTCAGCAACCTCAGGCCAGCTTCCAGGCTCCACCATCGCACCAAGGACTTCCTGTCCCTATTGCACCAGCACCACCTGTCTCTCTCCCTTTCATTTTACCACCTGTGCAGCCTCCTACAGTTCCTGGTACCTCACAGGTGATGTTCTTCTTACCTTCAGCTATGACACCATCAGCTCAAACACAGACATCCAGTCAATCGGTTCCTTACTCCACACAGCAATATAGGAAGAGAAAACAGAAGAGGGAGAGCGCTGGAACAGTGACAAGAAAGTATGTGAGAAAAACAGACGTCATTCTTTGCAAAAAGTGCAATAAGGAGAGAAAGCCACCAACACATCTCCAGTACTTTGGGAACTGGTACTGCGAAGAGTCTGAGACTCAGTCATATGATGAATGGAGGGCTGTGCTGATGGAACGAGGTTACAGGAAAAAAAAGCCAGGAAGTGACAACCCTCCAGCTTCTTAAAATTGCAATGACAGCTATCTTTAAAATGTTTTAAAACTATGTGAGTGATTCCTTTTGAATCATTATTAAACATGGTTGGTGTGTGTTTGTGTGTGTGTGTATGTTGCATGTGTGAGTAGGATGGGGAGAATGGGTGTTGTGTTTGTACCTTTATTTGAGTTTTATTCATTTTACTTTTCTTACACTTTATTTGATTACATTTGTTTACAGTTTTTAGAATAGGAGTGAAAGACAGGTATACTGTATCAGGTAATTTAATTCTTATTGGAGTTAAGTAAAATACTTGGCCCAGGGAAAGAAACTACAGTATCCTGTTAGTAGCTGTCGTCAGGGCAACAGGTGGTTGCAGTTTATTTTAGTTATTTTGTTACGTTAACTTATGCCTTAAGTTATTTATGTACCTGATTATCATTACTATCATTATTACTATTATTATAATAATATATATTTTAATAATAATAATAGATCAGCAGCCTTTTTTTTTTGTTTATTTATGTTTAGCTATGCCTTAAGTTATTTATGTACCGGAATGTGATTTTATTAAAAAAATTTAATGGGTTTGGATGTTTCTGTGTTTTTTCTTATTCATCTACTTCCTCTTTTCATTATTATTATTGGCTACAACAACTACACTAAAATTATATACACATTTTAATTTATGGGCAACAGGTGGTTACCTGGATGAGAAGAGTTTATTTTAGTTATTTTATTACGTTAACTTAAGCCTTGAGTAATTTATGTACCTTATAATCATTCAAATCAATATTACTATTATTATTAATAATGATAATAATTGATGAGAAGCATTTAAGTAATTTATTTACCTGATTATCATTTATATCATTATTACTATTAAATAATAATAATAGATGAGAAGCATTTAAGTTATTTATTTACCTGATTATCATTAATATCATTATTACTATTAAATAATAATAATGGATGAGAAGCATTTATTTTAGTTTATGTTTAGTTATGCCTTAAGTTATTTATGTAGTGGATCGTTATTACTACTATTATTATTATTAATATTACCTGTTTTATATTCATGTAGTGGATCGTTATTACTACTATTATTATTAATATTACCTGTTTTAATAATTATTGTGATTATAATAAAAAATATAATGGGTTTGGACGTTTTTGTGTTTTTCTTCATCTTCTTCCTCTTATTTATCATTATTATTTTTATTGTTTACTGTATTATTATATACAAATGTTAATTTCTACACATGACAGTAGTATCTGGACTTAAATGGGTAGATAAATAACGTTTATCCTAATAATTAACAGTCATAAAAAGTTTGCACGAGCGGGATTCGATCCTGCGATCTTCGGGTCAATTTCGCTCAAGTCGTGATAGCGTTGCTCGACGTATACGCGCCGTCCTTGGCGCAATGGATAACGCGTCTGACTACGGATCAGAAGATTCTAGGTTCGACTCCTGGCTGGCTCGCTCTGCCTCTTTTGCTTCGCTGTCAGCCCATAGCCATTTTATTAGCCCATAGTTTTTGTCATTATTATTATTGGATTGGTTGAGAAATATAAAAAATTGACAGTCCAAAAATAGGCTGCTTTGTCAGTAGGATAACGTTATCCTACAATACTATGCGTCTTTTCAAATGCATTGCATGAGTACTGTCACAAGGACCTTGCTTTACGACCAGTTTATAGTGTCTATTATGCCATCGCAGAAATGGGAGGAAATGAACCCCCTGGGCGAGGCAAATGAGAGCTCCCTCCGTTGAGCCTGATGAAATTGATGTCCAGTAACATCCCTTCGACATTCCCATGTTCTTAAAGGGGCGGGTCACATAAGGCAAAATGTGGTCCAAGCAAGGAAGCTCCTATGGTCTACGCGGCAGGATCCTGTTTTCACACCAAGTCGAGCCGGAATTCGATACTCCCGGTACTGGGGAAATTAGGTTGTCTTTGCATCACTTATCGAAACAGCCAGCACAGTATGTCGTCGCAGTAGCACTTTTAACCATGGCGAGCTCAGAACCTTATGTTGAGTTCTGTCCCAAGCAGTGTGCCTCGATAGCCAGCTGGTAGAGCGGAGATGTAGGTGGCATTTGGCAATCTTAGGTCGCGTTCGACTCCGGCTCGAAGGAGGTCTTGTTTGCACGCACAAGAAAGTTCGTAGTCGACAATTTATTATCATTCTATCCGGTGGTGGCAAAGCCCATTCCCTGAGCCGGAATTCGACCCAGGCCCGGCATGTGAGTCCCAGCGCGAATCCTACCCTAGACCACAGGGAAGCTCTGTTGAATCTGCCCTCAAGCCCGGTGTTGCACTCTAACAATTTTGCAGCAAGACCCCTAATACTTGTATTTTCCTCCCAGAGAGGAGATGTCACTGAACCCGGTCCTCTACCAGATTTTTGCAGCAAGACCCTAATACTTGTATTTTCCCCAGGAGAGGATTTGTTACTGACCCATGGATCTCAGTTAATTCCGCTGAGAAACTGTCACAGACTGTAGGAATATCCCTAACAACATTTCCACAACTTGCCATGAAAACAACCGAGATCCCCAACGAGGCCCCATCTCAAACGGTTTTCTATAGCAGTTTTTGCAGACGTCTCTGACCTGGAAACCCGGTTATTCCGCATGAGAAACTGTCACAGGTCTTTAGGAATGTCCTAACAACACCACAACTTAACATGAACCAAAATAGACAAGATCCCAACATGTGAGGCCTCATCCAAGGTGTTATAGCAGGCCCTAATCTTACCCTCCTGACGATGGCTCCAGCTGTTATGGCATGAGAAAAATAGATGCATGACAGGTCTCTGCCAGTCGACTACCAACAGTGCCGTGTAATGCTCTGGGGAACCCTGGTCGTGGGTCCATGTGGCGCATGAGATAACGCGTTTATGACGGTTCAGAGATTCTAGTTCGCTCTGCTAGGTGGCTCTCCCTCTTTTGCTTCGCTGTCAGCCATAGCCTTTTATTAGCCATATTTTTGTCATTATTATTATTGGATTGTTGGAAATATAAAAAATTGACAGTCCAAAATAGGCGCTTGTCAGTAGGATAACGTATCCTACAATACTATGGCGTCTTTTCAAATGCATTGCATGAGTACTGTCACAATGACTTCTTTAACCATTTATACTGTCTATTATTGCCTCGCAGAAATGGGAGGAAATGAACCCCCTGGGCAGGCAAATGAGGCTCCACATCGTTGAGCCTGATGAAATTGATGTCAGGTAATCAATCCCAGCGGATCATTCCATTCCTTAAAGGGGGCGGTTTCGACACTAAAAGCAAAATGGCCTGGTCCAAGCAGAAGGAAGCTTCCCATAGGTCTAGCGGTCAGGATTCCTAGGTTTTCACCCAGGTCGGCCCCGCGGTTCGACTCCCGGTAGGGAATTTAGGGTTGTCTTTGCATCACTTATCGAAACAGCCAGCACATATGTCTTCGCCAGTAGCACTTTTAGCAGTGGCGGAGCTTCAGAAACCTGATATGTTGAGTTCTGTCCCAAGCAGTGTGCCTTCGATAGCTCAGCTGGAAGCCGATGGACTGTAGGTGGCAATTTGGCAATCCTTAGGTCGCTGGTCGACTCCGGCTCGAAGGAGGTCTCTTTTTTCACACCAAAAGAAGTTCTGTAGTCCGCCCAATTGATTTATCATCATACCGTTTGGTGGGCAAAAGCCCATTCCCTGACCGGGAATCGAACCCGGCGCTGCGGTGAGATGCCGAATCCTAACCACTAACCAACTAGGGAAGCTCTGTTGAATCTGCCCCTCAAGCCCGCTGTTGGCCTGACCAGATTTTGCAGCAGACCCCTAATACTTGTATTTTCCTCCAGGAGAGGAGATGCACTGACCCCGGGCCTCTACCAAGATTTTGGTTTTCTAGCAAGACCCCTAATACTTGTATTTCTTCCAGGAAGGAGATGTTACTGACCCTGGATCTCAGTTAATTCCGCTGAGAAACTGTCACAAAACTCTGTAGAATATCCTAACAACTTTCCACAACTTGCCATGAAACCAAACGAGTATCCCTAACGAGAGGCCTCCATCTCAAAGGTTTTTATAGCAGTTTTTTGCAGACGTCCTGAACCCTGGATCCCGGTTCTTCCGCTGAGAAACTGCACAGGCGTTTAGGAATGTCCTAGCAACACACAACTTAACATGGAAAACCAAAATAAGACAAGATCCCAAACTGTGAGCCTCCATCTCTAAGGTTGTTATAGCAGGCCCTAATCTTACCTCACCTCCTGACGATGGCTCCAGGCCTTTTTAATGGCCTTAAAAAAATAGTAGATGGCATGACAGGCTCTGCCCAGTCGAACACCAACAGGTGCCGTGTAAGCTCATGGGGAACCTGGTCGGTGGGCCAGTGGCGCAATGGATAACGCGTCTGACTACGGATCAGAAGATTCTAGGTTTGACTCCTGGCTGGCTCGCTCTGCCTCTTTTGCTTCGCTGTCAGCCCATAGCCATTTTATTAGCCCATAGTTTTTGTCATTATTATTATTGGATTGGTTGAGAAATATAAAAAATTAGCGGTCAGGATTCCTGGTTTTCACCCAGGCGGCCCGGGTTCGACTCCCGGTATGGGAATTTAGGGTTGTCTTTGCATCACTTATCGAAACAGCCAGCACATATGTCTGCGCCAGTAGCACTTTTAGCCAGTGGCGGAGCTTCAGAAACCTGATATGTTGAGGTTCTGTCCCCAAGCAGTGTGCCTTCGATAGCTCAGCTGGTAGAGCGGAGGACTGTAGGTGGCAATTAGGCAATCCTTAGGTCGCTGGTTCGACTCCGGCTCGAAGGAGGTCTTTTTCACACGCAAAAGAAAGTTCGTAGTCCGACAATTTATTATCATTCTACCGGTGGTGGGCAAAAGCCCATTCCCTGACCGGGAATCGAACCCGGGCCGCGGCGGTGAGAGCGCCGAATCCTAACCACTAGACCACCAGGGAAGCTCTGTTGAATCCTGCCCCTCAAGCCCGGCTGTTGGCCTCTACCAGATTTTGCAGCAAGACCCCTAATACTTGTATTTTCCTCCAGGAGAGGAGATGTCACTGACCCCGGGCCTCTACCAGATTTTGCAGCAAGACCCCTAATACTTGTATTTTCCTCCAGGAGAGGAGATGTTACTGACCCTGGATCTCAGTTATTCCGCTGAGAAACTGTCACAGACTCTGTAGGAATATCCTAACAACTTTCCACAACTTGCCATGAAAACAACCGAGATCCCCAACACGAGAGGCCTCCATCTCAAAGGTTTTTATAGCAGTTTTTTGCAGACGTCTCTGACCCTGGATCCCGGTTCTTCCGATGAGAAACTGTCACAGGCTCTTTAGGAATGTCCTAACAACACCACAACTTAACATGAAAACCAAAAATAAGACAAGATCCCAAACATGTGAGGCCTCCATCTCAAAGGTTGTTATAGCAGGCCCCTAATCTTACCCCTTCCTGACGATGGTTCCAGGCCTGTTAATGGCCTTAAAAAAATAGTAGATGGCATGACAGGCCTCTGCCCAGTCGAACACCAACAGGTGCCGTGTAAGCTCATGGGGAACTTGGTCGGTGGGCCAGTGGCGCAATGGATAACGCGTCTGACTACGGATCAGAAGATTCTAGGTTCGACTCCTGGCTTGCTCGCTCTGCCTCTTTTGCTTCGCTGTCAGCCCATAGCCGTTTTATTAGCCCATAGTTTTTGTCATTATTATTATTGGATTGGTTGAGAAATATAAAAAATTGACAGTCCAAAAATAGGCTGCTTTGTCAGTAGGATAACGTTATCCTACAATACTATGCGTCTTTTCAAATGCATTGCATGAGTACTGTCACAAGGACCTTGCTTTACGACCAGTTTATAGTGTCTATTATGCCATCGCAGAAATGGGAGGAAACTGAACCCCCTGGGCGAGGCAAATGAGAGCTCCCTCCGTTGAGCCTGATGAAATTGATGTCAGTAAACAATCCCTTCGGATCATTCCCATGTTCTTAAAGGGGGCGGTCACACACTAAAAGCAAAATGGCCTGGTCCAAGCAGAAGGAAGCTCCCATATGGTCTAGCGGTCAGGATTCCTGGTTTTCACCCAGGCGGCCCGGGTTCGACTCCCGGTATGGGAATTTAGGGTTGTCTTTGCATCACTTATCGAAACAGCCAGCACATATGTCTGCGCCAGTAGCACTTTTAGCCAGTGGCGGAGCTTCAGAAACCTGATATGTTGAGGTTCTGTCCCCAAGCAGTGTGCCTTCGATAGCTCAGCTGGTAGAGCGGAGGTGGCAATTTGGCAATCCTTAGGTCGCTGGTTCGACTCCGGCTCGAAGGAGGTCTTTTTCACACGCAAAAGAAAGTTCGTAGTCCGACAATTTATTATCATTCTACCGGTGGTGGGCAAAAGCCCATTCCCTGACCGGGAATCGAACCCGGGCCGCGGCGGTGAGAGCGCCGAATCCTAACCACTAGACCACCAGGGAAGCTCTGTTGAATCCTGCCCCTCAAGCCCGGCTGTTGGCCTCTACCAGATTTTGCAGCAAGACCCCTAATACTTGTATTTTCCTCCAGGAGAGGAGATGTCACTGACCCCGGGCCTCTACCAGATTTTGCAGCAAGACCCCTAATACTTGTATTTTCCTCCAGGAGAGGAGATGTTACTGACCCTGGATCTCAGTTATTCCGCTGAGAAACTGTCACAGACTCTGTAGGAATATCCTAACAACTTTCCACAACTTGCCATGAAAACAACCGAGATCCCCAACACGAGAGGCCTCCATCTCAAAGGTTTTTATAGCAGTTTTTTGCAGACGTCTCTGACCCTGGATCCCGGTTTCTTCCGCTGAGAAACTGTCACAGGCTCTTTAGGAATGTCCTAACAACACCACAACTTAACATGAAAACCAAAAATAAGACAAGATCCCAAACATGTGAGGCCTCCATCTCAAAGGTTGTTATAGCAGGCCCCTAATCTTACCCCTTCCTGACGATGGCTCCAGGCCTGTTAATGGCATGAGAAAAAGTAGATGGCATGACAGGCCTCTGCCCAGTCGAACACCAACAGGTGCCGTGTAAGCTCATGGGGAACCTGGTCGGTGGGCCAGTGGCGCTCACAGCAACCTGTCAGACGACCCTATTTCTGGTAGTGACTACCAGAAATGAGCCAATCACTGTTTGCAGTGCTTCGAGAATTCTTCGAGAAATTGACCAATGAGAAAAATGCCTGTGAATACGTCACTGGCCAATGAAATGTATGACTGTCGCTAAGGCCCACAGTGACGTGTTGGCCAATCAGTGAATGTCTCATACCAAGATATTGACCAATCAGGCTCTCAGCGGGTTTTATAATAAGAGTGAATCCTCATCGCTACTGTAA
This sequence comes from Chrosomus eos, assembly GCA_036326025.1. Classification (NCBI taxonomy): domain Eukaryota; kingdom Metazoa; phylum Chordata; class Actinopteri; order Cypriniformes; family Leuciscidae; genus Chrosomus; species Chrosomus eos. Next base: position 28,857,971 of record CM070839.1, read on the forward strand.
CAGTACAATTTGACTCTTGTAAATACATATTTCTTTTTGACCGGTACATTTGTATTAACGATAATCTTCAGAGGCTATTATAATAAGTTTTTCGCCTGTTACGCCGTTGTTACAATACGTTTTTCTTTATTGTTAATAACGTTATCACGTCGTAACGTCGACGCCGTAGAAACTGAGGTAAGTTATATTTATTTCATTATAACGTAACACGGTGTATTCATAGTTTCATTCATTCATTCATTCGCCATATATTTGTTTGTTTGTTGTATGTGTTGTTTTCTGGGGTATTTGTTTGCTTAATATTGTACAGTGTAAGTTAACTATAAGGTGATTTTGGTCATTCAATCATTCGTTTTTTTAACCACTAAAAAGTGGGACTTGAGGCCTACTTAGTGAAATATTTCTGATTATATTTCTGTTTGTTTTAAAAATGTACAGTATACTGAATATGCATAGGAGCCAAGTTACCTTTATTTCTATATTGCTTTATACAATACATTTTGTTCGAAGTTAAACAATAGGAACAAATATTAAGGCAACACTTTACAATAAGGTTCATTATTAAACTACATAAATAAACTAAGAATGAACAATACTACTTCAGCATTTGTTAATCTTTGATAATGTTAATTTCAACATTTACTAATACTTTATTAAAATCTTGTTAACATTTGTTAATGCACTGTGAACTAACATGAACAAACAATGAACAGCTGTTAACAAAGACTAACAAAAACAGTAACAAATGTATTGCTCATGGTTAGTTCATGTTAGTTAATACATTAACTAATGTTTAATAAAATAACCTTATTGTAAAGTGTTACCAATATTCCACATATTCATATTCTGCTGTAAAACAGCTCTAACTAGACCATAGTGTCAATACAGCTCATGTCAGTTCAATAACAGTGTAAAGTGCACACATAGCCACTATATATACAGTGGAGGCTATTCATGGTGCTCAAACATGTACATGTCAGTATCTCTTTTAGTTTGCCATATATAATGGCTATTTATTATGTATTTATTTGATGTTTGCTTGTAGAGATAGTATGCAGTCACACCATTTTTAAAAGAGTTAAAATAGTTTTGAATTAAGTGTTTGCTTTTGCAAGAATTATGTGAAGTTTTGCATGTAATGTGTGTTTTTTTTGTGTTTATTTTATAGAATGGAGCCTAAATTCAGGAGGAAACCTGAAGGGAGTCTTAATATGTGTGACTCTTTGGTCGCTCTAAGGGTGAAGGAAGAGAACAAAAAGAAACCCTGGTCTCGGGCTCTCTCCCCAGAAAAGGTTTTGGAAACTGCAAGGCGAGCTGTAGTTCACCAAGGTGAAGACCCAAGCAGAAAATCGTACATTCTTGGCCAACATACGATGCAGTTTGGGGTCTTCAGAGGTCAGACCTTTAAGTGGGTTGCCGAAAATGCTCTGGGATATGCTGGGTATCTGGTGGCAAGCATGAGGAGGGAATCAAGTGAAGTGAAAGACTCAAAAAACAACTATGCTAATAAAGCAGCCTTTGCCGAATACATTGGGCTTTTCCCAGAGGGTCGTGAGGCCATCCGTATTAAGGAAGGAAATATGGATTCCACAGGCTCCCGACAGAAGTCTTCGAGTGCCCCACAGTCCTTATCCACAGGCTCCCAGCAGAAGTCTTCCAGTGCCCTACGGTCCATACCTTCAGTCTCATCTGTCCGCACCCTTTTGATTGGCAAATCTCGAAATCCACAAAGCATTGACAAAGCCGTCAAAAAAATGTTAACATCACCTGTACCCCAACCAGGTAAGCAGTCTTTAGAAATTTGTTGTTTTCCCTTAATCTGTCAGTGTATAGAGTGTTTATTAGTGTAAAGTTCATAGTGCATTAAAATTTGCATAGTTTTACAAAACATAGTAATGTTTTTCCAAAGAGGTGACTTATGCAAGCTTGCATTTTTTTGGTTTAAAAATATAGTGGACAGTACAATTGTGAAATATTTTTATAAAATTTAATATTATTTAATACTAAAAAAAATTATTTTAAATTTAATACTATTAATATGCATTTATTTATATTCTAAATTAAAGTGATTATTAGTACAAAGTAAAGTGCAGCAAAATGATGTACTATGTGTAATTGGTTGTATCTGTATTCTTCAGCTTTAATTGGAAGATCTACAAAGAGATCTGAACCAACTGTACCAGTGCCTGTAGAATCTACAAGTGTGGCCTCTTTTGCATCACCTGAGCTGGGTGACCGTGAGCTGGTTGCACAGGCAGACTTGCTGGAATCGCAAGTGTCCCGTAAGTCCCTGAACATCTGAAAGATATATATATTTTGTTTTATTTTGTAAAGTCACGTATTAAAAGTTTTTTGGGTTTTTTTCTGTTCGTTTTGCCAAGGTAAACAAATGTGCCTCCCAGTGGGCTGGACTCACACGTTGCCACCTGCTGATCAGCTGTGGATATCAAAGGCTTTGTTTAAGTTTTCATCCCACAACCAACCTGAAATGGACTTCACCAGAGTCGACAGGATGTGGTGGTACCCTCCACAACAGCACTTTGCAGTTACTGGAGTACCAGGGACAGAGCGCTACTTTGGCCATCCCTTCTTTCTTTGGATGCCAAGAAAGCTGTGGAGAGTTCGACTAACATGTCCACATCCTGAATGTGTTAACGTGGAGCTCACATCAGCAGGACTGCACCAGAAGATCCGACAGGTAGTCGATGTTAAAACGTCCTACTTCATGGCGTCTGAGTACTTGTCTTGTAGGAAATGCAAGAGGAAAGTGATCAGCTGGAGCTTTGACATCATATCCCAGCTTGACATCAGTCATAGGCTACACTTTCCCTGCATTCTTACCTCAAAGTTGGCATGTGACATGGCAGTGGTCCGGCTTCTGCGTCAGAGAGGTCTGGGAAACAGCAGCAGCCAAGTGCAGAAGAAGCTTGAAGAGCAGCACTCTGAGATCTGGCTGCAGAAGGTTGTCCAGTTTCTGACAGATTGCCAGAGTTTCCGCAAGGGGATCACCGCAGGTCTTGTTATGCCAGTGTCTTTCGAACACCCACCTGCTATGCTCCCTGTACCCAAGCACCGGTGGCTGATGCAAGTGTATGCTCAGGATGTCCTTCAAAGACTGGATGAGGTCAAAGCCAGTATAACATCACTGTTTGGACGTGTGCTGAAAATGGATTCCACCAAGAAGGTTGCACGCAAGCTTGCTGGTCACAGTGCTGGAACAGCCACCTGGGTCACAAATGTCAGAAACGAACATGGCCAGGTCATCATGTCTGTTCTTACAGCAAGTGAAGGCTTTGGATTGGCACAGATGGTTGATGGCATCATTAAAAGGTACAGGGATGCTGCAGCGCCTCCACCTGTACTGCTGTATGTCGACAGAGACTGCTGTGGGGCTACTCACCTCAAAACGATGTTTGCGGAATGGAAGGACATGGAAATCAGACTCGACATCTGGCATTTCATGAGACGGATTTCTGTGGGGTGCACAACAGATTCGCATCAGCTGTATGCAACTTTCATGGCTCACCTCAGCCGCTGTATTTTCTCCTGGGACCAGGAGGACATGGACCGGCTTTTAGCGGCAAAGCGTGCAGAGTTGGAAGGACAGCTCATGCAACCTTCAGATACTGATGTTTTGCGTCGCCTCAGCAAGAGTGAACTGGCCCTTCACTGCAAAAGAACCACACGTGGCACAAGGGAGACTGTGGATCTCATCACCCAGCTGGTCCAGTCCTTTGAGGGGGAGAGGGGACGTGACACTTTGGGTGTGCCTCTCATCAATTCCGCTCGAATGGCTGAGATATTGAAGTCACAGAGGAAACACGTGGCCTGCATTCAAGATCCCCCTGGTGTACAGCTCTATGTGCAGACAGGAACCCTGAAAAAGGGAGGGCACACTCTGCCAACATTTAGGTGTGCCAGAGGTTCGACTTCATTGGAATCCTTCCACCTCCATCTAAACAGGTTCATTCCAGGTAAAGTAACTGTCCTGTTAGTCTTTTAAAGTAAATGTATTATGGTTGTAAGTAATGTAATATTAAAGTGTTCTTTCCTGTACATTTTAGGGACGTTGGCCAGTGATACATTTTTCCAAGCCTACCTGTTGGATGGATTAGCCCGGTGGAATGAGGACAGAGCAGATGCTGCAACCTCTCAGGGCGTGCAGAAGCCCCATTCATACAGTGGCCTCCTTCGTCATGCTGCTAATGTGCTGGGAGAAGATGTTCTTGGACAGAAGATAGTGTCGTATGTTAGTCCACATCAATACACTGGTACGTTCATTACAGTTGTCTGACAATTGTTTTTGCTAGTTTCAGCTCGACACAGTTATCATTTTCACGTCCTGTGCCACGTTCACTTCCGCTTTAACCCATGCGCGTAGATCTTTGAATAAGGGTCCTTAATCAAAAAAATGTATTGTTAATTGTACAGGGTCCCTAAATTACTGAATTTTGGAATGAACCTTTTTCCACTCTTGTTGTGTTTTAGGTGAACTTCTTGGAATAGAGTATCTATACCAGCAAACTGGCAAGGTTCCCAAGGTCTACAAGTCGGCAATTCAGGAATTGGAGACTGTCGATGTGTCTATTGCAGAAGATGAGGGCTATGTGGAACCTGTGGACTTTGATGATTTGACTCTCTCTGCCTTGGATGGAGCACTACCTCCTTGTGTGTTACCCTCTAAATCATGTGCAGTCCCTTCCACAATCCACACCATCCAGTCACCATCCACACAGCCCACAGAAGATCCCACACACGTTGCCCTCTACACCATCCACACAGCCCTCAGAAGATCCACACACGTTGCCCTCTACACCATCCACACAGCCCTCAGAAGATCCACACACGTTGCCCTCTACACCTTATGCAGTCACCTCACCTTCTTTTGGTCCCTTGTCTACTCCACCTGCCACACAGTCTGCACCGGCTCTACAATGGAGACAAAGAAACCTGTCCAGGGAGATGTCTTCCTGTTCAATGCCACCTGCTTTTCCCGATGTAAGAATTCTGCCTTGTTCATTCATTTTATGTACTGGGTTGTTTAAACAAAGGTATAATTGAAGACTTTAGATGCAAAAGCCTACAAATCTGATGTTTTTTTTTGGGTCTAAAATTAGCATTTTATCGTACTTCTATGTTTCTGTTCAGTTATTTCACTTTAATGGCAATGAAAAGGCCTTATTCTAATTATTATATTATATTCTTATTACCTATTGTGTCTGTTTATTTATTTATTCATACATTGTATATAAAGTCTGGTGGGCAAAAGGTTTTTGACCGAAGCATGCATTTAATTACTCAAAAAACAATTAGTTTTAAAAGGGTAACTATTTGAACATTATGTTTAAAATGTGATTTATTCCTGAGATGGCAAAACTGAATTTTCAACTACCTCGTTTTATTTGTTTTTGTAGGATTCGGTTGGACCTGACAACATCAAAGGTTTTGGTGCAGTCCAGAACTTAGCAGAGACATTGGTTGAACTCAGGGAACACAGTCTTGCTTTGACAAGAGAAGAATCTGCACAAATTATTAGTTTGTGGCAAGGACTAGCAGATTATGACAAAGAAAAGACTGTGTACCCTCCACGCCACCAATCTTCCCTGAAGACAGGCCGGTTTAGGGCAACCAAAAAAATTGTGGCACCAGGGGTAGAGAGTACCAGAAGGTAAGATCTTTTTATCATATTTTCCCATTTCTGTCTGTTCCTTGAATGACATGACTACATAGCAACCAGTTTGAATTCTCTCTCCACATTTTCAGATGCTTTGTTGGAGCAAACAGTCCTGCACAGTGGCCGGACTGCAACAGAATTGTCGAGGCAGTTTTTGTGAAACTGTGTGCTCTCTATCCCAACCCTGTGCGTAAAGAAGGAGTTAAAATCTCAAGATTTAACTTGATTGCACATGCCTACAAGCACATCAGAGAGTGCATTTTGAGCAACGCGGAAGTGATGCAGCAGACCACCCTCCAGTTACCTGAGGTCAATGCTGCTACACTCACACAGTGGTGAGTTTAGACACTTATGTTTTTGCTCTGTTAGGATTTGTAATCAATGCATCTATAAAAAATAGTTACAACCCTATTTAACACTCATTTATTTCATTAATCATATACAAAACATGCATGCCTCCATTCTTGATACAAGACCAGTATAGTATTTTCAAATGGGTTTGTGTACAGTTTCTTATCAAAATGATCTATGGTACCATTTGTTATTTTGTAGGTACAGCAGACGTACTAGAAGTAATGAGAGGGGCATTTTGACTCAGGGACTCCATGCACCAGATGCCCCAATGACAGCACCAGATAGGCTTCCACCAGCTCTTCAGAAAGAACAGAGTCTGCAGCGTGGGAGTAATGACAAGGCCCATGTATTCAACTTGCCTCCGAACACAGCTGGGACGGCCAAAATCAGATCTGGGCCACCAATACCTCAGATGATACTGCCACCACCACTTGCACCAACCTCACTTGCTGTACCAGGGCAGCCATCTAGACCACTCCCAGTTATCCTTCCTACTCCTGTTTCCTTCCAACCTATAATGCTCCTTGTAGCACCACCTGGACAAACTATGCCAGCAGCAGCAGCAGCAGCAGCAGCACATCCTTCTGTACCATACACCACTGAGTACTACAGGAAGAAAAAGCTGGAAAAGGAGCAGATGGGCATGAAATCAAGAAAATATGTCCGGAAGACAGAAGTAATAATTTGCAAAAAGTGTAGCAAGGAGAGAAAACCACCATCTCATCTCCAGTATTTTGGCAATTGGTTCTGTGAGGAGACAGCCACTGAATCATTCGCCGACTGGAGGGCAGCACTGCAGACCAGAGGATATGGCAAAAAGAGACCAAGAAGTGAGGAGAAGTGAAAAAGCCGTGGAACTTCCAACAATTTGGAATTTGGAACATTCCACAGTGGAAGACAGGACTAAAATGCACCACACTTTTTGCACTAATTGTCTGAAATATTATATTATATTATATTATTAATAATGTATTTATTGTATGTATCTTATTATTATTATTCTGATTTTATTGATATATTAGTATATTACAATTATTATACGCCTATATTCTGTATAGATATCTATAATATTTATATTAGATATTTTTGATCAAAATGGCAAATCAAATCAAAATTTGGATGTCAAAATTGCACTGCAGTAAAAGTTTGTTTTTGTTTACTATTTATTATTTTTTGATTGATGTGTCAAAATTGCACTGCAGTAAAAGTTTGTTTTTGTTTACTATTTATTATTTTAGATTGATGTGTCAAAATTGCACTGCTGTAAAAGTTTGTTTTTGTTTACTATTTATTATTTTAGATTGATGTGTCAAAATTGCACTGCTGTAAAAGTTTGTTTTTGTTTACTATTTATTATTTTAGATTGATGTGTCAAAATTGCACTGCTGTAAAAGTTTGTTTTTGTTTACTATTTATTATTTTAGATTGATGTGTCAAAATTGCACTGCAGTAAAAGTTTGTTTTTGTTTACTATTTATTATTTTAGATTGATGTGTCAAAATTGCACTGCTGTAAAAGTTTGTTTTTGTTTACTATTTATTATTTTAGATTGATGTGTCAAAATTGCACTGCTGTAAAAGTTTGTTTTTGTTTTCTATTTATTATTTTAGATTGATGTGTCAAAATTGCACTGCTGTTTTAAATGTTTTTATTGACTTCTATGCAAACAAATCTATGCAAATAAAAAAGGTTGTTCATCTTTGACTGTCACATTACTGTCATTCTGCCTATTTGTATACTCAAAATATTTGTACCTGTAAACAATTTTCTATCTAATCTAAATACTTAAAATGACAACATTTCAAAGGGGGTGGGGGTAATTGCTTACAGTTAAAAAAAATATCACCAAATAATATATATATATATATATATATATATATATAATATATATATATATATATATATATATATATATATATATATATATATATATATATATATATATATATATATATATATATATATATATATTGTAATTTGATCATTATTATTGGGTTCTGTACACTACATACACACACTTGACCATTAAGTAATCATAGAATAAGCCAGAAAATATATTTTAAAGGATTTATTCTATAATAGAGGCTGTCAATTTGCACTGAATTATTCAAATAAGTTTTGTAATGCCTTTGTCCATATAAGGGACTTCCTGTAGCGTCATAAGATAGTACTTCTTTGAGACCTTTGAGACAAGTCCGTTTAGGACTTTCTGCGAGAGCGCCATCCGGCGTCCCGTATGAATGAAACATATAAAGTGAGAGTATAAAAGTGCCCGAATTAAAGTGCGGGGGACAAATTTACGTTTTAATAAAGTGCGTGGGACAATGCCAATTACATGCGTGTACACCAGCGATACACTTCTTGCGTTATACGGACACATTCCACGAATTCCATCGCTCGTCAGAACGGTCCGCGAACCCACGTCGCTGTGCTTCTTATGGTAGCTCAACCACGACTAACACGCGCAGGCTTTGGCGCAATGGATAACGCGTCTGACTACGGATCAGAAGATTCTAGGTTTGACTCCTGGCTGGCTCGCTCTGCCTCTTTTGCTTCGCTGTCAGCCCATAGCCGTTTTATTAGCCAATAGTTTTTGTCATTATTATTATTGGATTGGTTGAGAAATATAAAAAATTGACAGTCCAAAAATAGGCTGCTTTGTCAGTAGGATAACGTTATCCTACAATACTATGCGTCTTTTCAAATGCATTGCATGAGTACTGTCACAAGGACCTTGCTTTACGACCAGTTTATAGTGTCTATTATGCCATCGCAGAAATGGGAGGAAACTGAACCCCCTGGGCGAGGCAAATGAGAGCTCCCTCCGTTGAGCCTGATGAAATTGATGTCATAAACAATCCCTTCGGATCATTCCCATGTTCTTAAAGGGGGCGGTCACACACTAAAAGCAAAATGGCCTGGTCCAAGCAGAAGGAAGCTCCCATATGGTCTAGCGGTCAGGATTCCTGGTTTTCACCCAGGCGGCCCGGGTTCGACTCCCGGTATGGGAATTTAGGGTTGTCTTTGCATCACTTATCGAAACAGCCAGCACATATGTCTGCACCAGTAGCACTTTTAGCCAGTGGCGGAGCTTCAGAAACCTGATATGTTGAGGTTCTGTCCCCAAGCAGTGTGCCTTCGATAGCTCAGCTGGTAGAGCGGAGGACTGTAGGTGGCAATTTGGCAATCCTTAGGTCGCTGGTTCGACTCCGGCTCGAAGGAGGTATTTTTCACACGCAAAAGAAAGTTCGTAGTCCGACAATTTATTATCATTCTACCGGTGGTGGGCAAAAGCCCATTCCCTGACCGGGAATCGAACCCGGGACGCGGCGGTGAGAGCGCCGAATCCTAACCACTAGACCAACAGGGAAGCTCTGTTGAATCCTGCCCCTCAAGCCCGGCTGTTGGCCTCTACCAGATTTTGCAGCAAGACCCCTAATACTTGTATTTTCCTCCAGGAGAGGAGATGTCACTGACCCCGGGCCTCTACCAGATTTTGCAGCAAGACCCCTAATACTTGTATTTTCCTCCAGGAGAGGAGATGTTACTGACCCTGGATCTCAGTTATTCCGCTGAGAAACTGTCACAGACTCTGTAGGAATATCCTAACAACTTTCCACAACTTGCCATGAAAACAACCGAGATCCCCAACACGAGAGGCCTCCATCTCAAAGGTTTTTATAGCAGTTTTTTGCAGACGTCTCTGACCCTGGATCCCGGTTCTTCCGCTGAGAAACTGTCACAGGCTCTTTAGGAATGTCCTAACAACACCACAACTTAACATGAAAACCAAAAATAAGACAAGATCCCAAACATGTGAGGCCTCCATCTCAAAGGTTGTTATAGCAGGCCCCTAATCTTACCCCTTCCTGACGATGGCTCCAGGGCTGTTAATGGCCTTAAAAAAATAGTAGATGGCATGACAGGCCTCTGCCCAGTCGAACACCAACAGGTGCCGTGTAAGCTCATGGGGAACCTGGTCGGTGGGCCAGTGGCGCAATGGATAACGCGTCTGACTACGGATCAGAAGATTCTAGGTTCGACTCCTGGCTGGCTCGTTCTGCCTCTTTTGCTTCGCTGTCAGCCCATAGCCGTTTTATTAGCCCATAGTTTTTGTCATTATTATTATTGGATTGGTTGAGAAATATAAAAAATTGACAGTCCAAAAATAGGCTGCTTTGTCAGTAGGATAACGTTATCCTACAATACTATGCGTCTTTTCAAATGCATTGCATGAGTACTGTCACAAGGACCTTGCTTTACGACCAGTTTATAGTGTCTATTATGCCATCGCAGAAATGGGAGGAAACTGAACCCCCTGGGCGAGGCAAATGAGAGCTCCCTCCGTTGAGCCTGATGAAATTGATGTCAGTAAACAATCCCTTCGGATCATTCCCATGTTCTTAAAGGGGGCGGTCACACACTAAAAGCAAAATGGCCTGGTCCAAGCTAGGGCTGTCACTTTTGTGAAAAAATCCTGTTCGATTTTTGAGACATAAGTGTTCATTGAATCGATTTTAAAATCGATTTTCCGTGTCTAAAGACGTTTCCATTTTCAACACCAAATATAGGCAAATCCACTGACAACTAACAGGCATTAGGACGAACGTGAAGAGGGCGCTTGAGACGCGCAGCGCCCACAAGTCAGCAATATTCCTGATGATTTATTGGCGTGAAGTTTCGTGCACAATGACAAACAGGAGTGCAGCATTCAGGGATTGAAATTAACACCCTCAACTCGCCAAATGCGGGTAAAAATTAACTTTGGCGGCTAAAGCTGTCAAATCAGAGGCGTGCGTCTATGTTTACTCACTTTCTTTGCTGTGGAAGTTCGTGTAAGCCAAATCTGTGTGGATTCAGCGCAAATACGCAACTCGTGAGTCCTCGTCATAGAGATATACACATCTATGAGTCCTCGTGATATATTAAATGCAGCGTATTGCGCAGAATCTGCGCATTTCTGGCTTACTTGAACACACACGTCACTAAGCAACGGCTCTGGCAACAAATAACGGCGCGCTTGTTCACTTGCCTTGAAGTAATAGCGAATATTAAAAAGCATTTGGTTAACAGAAAAGACATTATTATTTTCCAAAATCCTACATGTTCTATTGATCTGTCCACCTAAAATACATTTTTGGTAAAAAAAAAAAAATACATAAAAAGCCGTTAAAATCGATTCCCTATTTTCGTTTCGATACTTGTTGTTGGTTGGTCCGATCGATTGTGCAATCGATTTTCGAACGTAAAGTGACAGCCCTAGTCCAAGCAGAAGGAAGCTCCCATATGGTCTAGCGGTCAGGATTCCTGGTTTTCACCCAGGCGGCCCGGGTTCGACTCCCGGTATGGGAATTTAGGGTTGTCTTTGCATCACTTATCGAAACAGCCAGCACATATGTCTGCGCCAGTAGCACTTTTAGCCAGTGGCGGAGCTTCAGAAACCTGATATGTTGAGGTTCTGTCCCCAAGCAGTGTGCCTTCGATAGCTCAGCTGGTAGAGCGGAGGACTGTAGGTGGCATTTTGGCAATCCTTAGGTCGCTGGTTCGACTCCTGCTCGAAGGAGGTCTTTTTCACACGCAAAACAAAGTTCGTAGTCCGACAATTTATTATCATTCTACCGGTGGTGGGCAAAAGCCCATTCCCTGACCGGGAATCGAACCCGGGCCGCGGCGGTGAGAGCGCCGAATCCTAACCACTAGACCACCAGGGAAGCTCTGTTGAATCCTGCCCCTCAAGCCCGGCTGTTGGCCTCTACCAGATTTTGCAGCAAGACCCCTAATACTTGTATTTTCCTCCAGGAGAGGAGATGTCACTGACCCCGGGCCTCTACCAGATTTTGCAGCAAGACCCCTAATACTTGTATTTTCCTCCAGGAGAGGAGATGTTACTGACCCTGGATCTCAGTTATTCCGCTGAGAAACTGTCACAGACTCTGTAGGAATATCCTAACAACTTTCCACAACTTGCCATGAAAACAACCGAGATCCCCAACACGAGAGGCCTCCATCTCAAAGGTTTTTATAGCAGTTTTTTGCAGACGTCTCTGACCCTGGATCCCGGTTCTTCCGCTGAGAAACTGTCACAGGCTCTTTAGGAATGTCCTAACAACACCACAACTTAACATGAAAACCAAAAATAAGACAAGATCCCAAACATGTGAGGCCTCCATCTCAAAGGTTGTTATAGCAGGCCCCTAATTTTACCCCTTCCTGACGATGGCTCCAGGCCTGTTAATGGCATGAGAAAAAGTAGATGGCATGACAGGCCTCTGCCCAGTCGAACACCAACAGGTGCCGTGTAAGCTCATGGGGAACCTGGTCGGTGGGCCAGTGGCGCAATGGATAACGCGTCTGACTACGGATCAGAAGATTCTAGGTTCGACTCCTGGCTGGCTCGCTCTGCCTCTTTTGCTTCGCTGTCAGCCCATAGCCGTTTTATTAGCCCATAGTTTTTGTCATTATTATTATTGGATTGGTTGAGAAATATAAAAAATTGACAGTCCAAAAATAGGCTGCTTTGTCAGTAGGATAACGTTATCCTACAATACTATGCGTCTTTTCAAATGCATTGCATGAGTACTGTCACAAGGACCTTGCTTTACGACCAGTTTATAGTGTCTATTATGCCATCGCAGAAATGGGAGGAAACTGAACCCCCTGGGCGAGGCAAATGAGAGCTCCCTCCGTTGAGCCTGATGAAATTGATGTCAGTAAGGGAAACCAGGCTGTTCGTGGAAATTTTCCCATTCATTTAAGTTGCCATTGTCGCCATAGGTGCTGCGAGGGTCCGCGTGCTCGAAATGGACGACACGACCTGCTTATTCCAATGGCGAGTGGGACCTTTTCCAAAATCGCATATAAAGTAGCCGACATTAGCATAAATTACCATAGGCTCTGAGTGGACGCCTCTGGGGGTGCCAGCGCACTACGGGCAGGTCCACCAAGTGCTTTTGGGGTCCGCCAGCCACCTACTCTTCACCATAGTCATCCTCAGTACCAGCAAGCGCCTATTATGACCCCTAACCACCTATTCTCCTCTTCATTGCCACGAAGTGCCTATGGGGTCCCCTAACCGCCTAAACTTCACCATTGTCTTCCTCATTGCCCACGAAGTGCCTATTTTGACCCCTAACCACCTATCCTCTTCTTCATTGCCACGAAGTGCCTATGGGGTCCCCTGACCACCTAAACTTCACCATAGTCTTCCTCATTGTCCACCAAGTGCCTATTTTGACCCCTAACCACCTATCCTCTTCTTCATTGCCACAAAGTGCCTATGGGGTCCACTGACCACCTAAACTTCACCATAGTCTTCCTCATTGTCCACCAAGTGCCTATTTTGACCCCTAACCGCCTATCCTCTTCTTCATTGCCACAAAGTGCATATGGGGTCCCCGGACCACCTAAACTTCACCATAGTCTTCCTCATTGTCCACCAAGTGCCTATTTTGACCCCTAACCACCTATCCTCTACTTCATTGCCACGAAGTGCCCATGGGGTCCCCTGACCACCTAAACCTCACCATAGTCTTCCTCAGTACCACTTAGTCTTAGTCATAGGCCATGTGCTCCACAAAGGGTGGACAGAAAGGTCCGATCGGCCCGAAATTGACGTATGCGTCCCGCCACGGGCCCCTGAGACGGGTTCTAGAGTTCCGTGTCCCCCTGAACTTTTTTCGCGCTAATTGGCCACCAACAGCCCCATGGAATAAGTTGCACGTGGGACGTCACATAAACAGTGGCCAAAAGGGGTCGAAAGGTCGCGGCGGCCCCAAATTCGACACGGCAGTAGTCCAGGGGCCCCCGGTACTAGATCCTGGATTTGGTGGTTCTAGATCAGTTCTAAGTGTGGGTTTCAGCAAAAAGGCTCGTTGGAAAGGTCCGATCGGCCCGAAACTGACGTATGCGTCCCGCCACGGGCCCCTGAGACGGGTTCTAGAGTTCCGCGTCCCTCTGACCTTTTTTCGCCCTAATTGGCCACCAACAGCCCCATGGAACAAGTTGCACGTGGGACGTCACATAAACAGGGGCCAAAAGGGGTCGAAAGGTCGCGGCGGCCCAAATTCGACACGGCGGTAGTCCAGGGGCCCCCGGTTCTAGATCCTGGATTTGGTGGTTCTAGATCGGTTCTAAGTGTGGGTTTCAGCAAAACGGCTCGTTGGAAGGGCCCGATCGGCCGAAACTGACACACGCGTCTCGTCACGGGCCCCGGGGACGGGTTCTAGAGTTCCGTGTCCCTCTGACCTCTATTCAAGCTAATTGGCCACCAACAGCCCCATGGATCAAGTTGCACGTGGGACGTCAAACAAACAGTCGCCCAATGGGGTCAAAAGGTCGCAGCGACCCCATATTCGGCACGGCGGCAGTCCAGGGGCCCCCGGTTCTAGATCATGGGTCGCGGGGTTCTAGATCGGTTCTAAGTGTGTTTTCAGTTTGACCTTTCGAGAGGGAATGACAGTCTATGAGCTCACTATGAGTGCAAGTGGCCTTTGAGAGAAACTTGAAAAAGGGTTGCATAAAAATTAGCCCCGAGTTCTAGAGACTCGACCTCCTGATATGTCGTTCGGGGGCCCGAGGGGCCCGACCGCAGTGTTGTTGGGCCTGTGGGACCTCAGGGGGCCGAACAGGGGCCACTGACACGTGCGACTTATCCCATTCATTTTCACAGGTGTTTGGTGGACGTGTGACAGAAAGGTCCGATCGGCCCGAAACTGACGTATGCGTCCCGTCACGGGCCCCTGGGACGGGTTCTAGAGTTCCGTGTCCCTCTGACCTTTTTTCGTGCTAATTGGCCACCAACAGCCCCATGGAATAAGTTGCACATGGGACGTCACATAAACAGGGGCCAAAAGGGGTCGAAAGGTCACAGCGGCCCCAAATTCGACACGGCGGTAGTCCAGGGGCCCCCGGTTCTAGATCACGGGTCGCGGGGTTCTAGATCGGTTCTAAGTGTGGGTTTCAGCAAAAAGGCTCGTTGGAAAGGTCCGATCGGCCCGAAACTGACGTATGCGTCCCGCCACGGGCCCCTGGCACGGGTTCTAGAGTTCCGTGTCCAAAACTGCTCGTTTGGCCGAAAAAAGACCCCGTTGGCCTGGGAGCGCCTTTAAAGTTTGCATTGAATAGGTTGCACGTGGGAGGGCGGAAATACAGGGGTCGAAAGGTCGCCCCGCCTCCAAATTCGCCGCCCTGGTAGTCGAGGGGCCCCGGTTCTAGATCCCGGATCGCAGGGTTCTAGATCGGTTCCAAGTGTGTGTTTTTGCAGTGCAAAAATCTCCTCACTTTGGTTCTACTGAGCATATGTCTTTCTGTGTGTGAAAGAGGGCCGCCATTAATTGGGCCATGTGCTCGGTAAAGGGTGGACAGAAAGGTCCGATCGGCCCGAAACTGACGTATGCGTCCCGTCACGGGCCCCTGGGACGGGTTCTAGAGTTCCGTGTCCCTCTGACCTTTTTTCGCGCTAATTGGCCACCAACAGCCCCATGGAATAAGTTGCACGTGGGACGTCAAACAAACAGTCACCCAAAGGGGTCAAAAGGTCGCAGCGACCCCAAATTCGGCACGGCGGCAGTCCAGGGGCCCCCGGTTCTAGATCCTGGATTTGGTGGTTCTAGATCGGTTCTAAGTGTGGGTTTCAGCAGAACGGCTCGTTGGAAGGGCCCGATCGGCCCGAAACTGACACACGCGTCCCGTCACGGGCCCCGGGGACGGTGTCCAGAGTTCCGCGTCCCTTTGACTTTTTTTCACGCTAATTGGCCACCAACAGCCCCATGGAACAAGTTGCACGTGGGACGTCAAACAAACAGTCGCCCAATGGGGTCAAAAGGTCGCAGGACCTCGAGATTCGTCACGGACGACCGCCATGGGCCCCCGGATCGGGCCCCAGAGTTTCGTGGTTCTAGATGGTTCCTGAGCCTAGTAGGCCCTCCAATCCTAACTGCTGAATTGACCCTTGCTGGCAAATGCTCCCATAGAGATCAATGGGAGACAGAGAGGTGCATAAAAAATAGTTAAAAATAAACTTGGCATGTCTCGACCTAGCCCGCTCGGGATGTCGCAGAGGGCCACGTGACGCAACTTTTTGTCGAGTTTGGGGCCCCTCGGACCCCCGGGGGCCGCGCGGGAGCCACTGACACGTGCAACTTATCCCATTCATTTTCATAGGCGTTTGGTGGACAACCCCACAGAACGGTCCCAATAGCCCCGAATGGCTCCAATTTGAAATCTGTGGCCCCTCAGGGGCCCCTCAGACGGTACCCAAAGACTGGGGTCCGTAGTACCCCGTTAAGTGCGTTACAGTCAAAAACAGCATCCCACCTGCAACCTAATTGACGGGTGCCCTAAATGCTGTCCGTGGACAGTTGGATATTATGCAAATTATGCATAGCTAATGGCTGTAATGTACATCAGTGTGTGGAGCTGTGTCCCCTGCATAGTGTACAGTAGGTTTCACCTCATAAAACCACTGTAGTTATGAAATATGACCCATTAGTGCATTGACCACGGACAGCATAAAGGGGTCCCGTCAAATAAGTCACAGGTGGGACCTTTTTTATTTTTTGATGACATGGTTGATAAAAATGAATAAAATTGATTAAATATCAATTTTAGTTTCATCTTTGGGCCCCCCTGAGTGATTTGCAGCCTTCAGAACCCCGAAATTCCACTGTCCATGAACAGCCTAAATTTTTGAATGGGATAGATTGTACGTGGAACGTCCAGATCTCAGCCTCTGGACAGAATTTGGAGCTGAAACCTGCGCTCCTGCTCTAATCTGGTCGTGCCCAGACAGTGCTGTTAATTTCAGGGAGTTTGGAGAAACTTGAAAATTCCACCCAAAAAATCTCAAAGGGGTACACACCCCTTTGAGATTTTTTGGGTCAGATTTTCAAGTTTCTCCAATCTCTTTGAAATTCACAGCATGGGCAGGGCATGTCCAGATGAGCACAGGAGGGCAGGTTTCATCTCTAAATTATGTCCAGAGGCTGAGATCTGGACGTACCACCTGCAACTTATCCCATTCAAAAATGTAGGCTTTTCGTGGACAGTGGAATTTCTGGGTTCTGAAGCCTGCAAATCACTCAGGGGGGCCCAAAGATGAACCTAAAATTGATATTGAATCATTTTTAATCATTTTTATCAATCATGACTTTAAAAATATAAAAAAAGATCCCACCTGTAACTTATTCAACAGGGTTCAAATAGGCTATCTGTGGACAGTAGATTTTTATGCAAATTATGCATAATTAATGGCTTTGATGCACATCAGTGTGTTCTATTGTGGCCCCTGTGTGGTGTACAGTAGGTTTCACCTCATAAAACCACTGTAATTATGAATAATGACCCATTAATGCATTGACCACGACAGCACAAAGGGGTCCCGTCAAATAAGTTACAGGTGGGCCCTTACTTTGCCCACCTGTAACTTATTCAACAGGGTCCAAATAGGCTGTCTTTGGACAGTTGAATATTATGCAAATTATGTATAATTAATGGCTGTAATGAACACCAGTGTGTAGTGCTGTGTCCTCTGTGTGGTGTAGAGTAGGTTTCACCTGATAAATTGCAAGTATAAGAACACCAGACCCAAAATTCCTCAGAATCCACACTCCCGAACCCAAAGTTCCTCAGAATCCACTTGCTCCCAAAACCTAAGTCGAAGAAGAGCATCCACCCTGTAGCTTATTTAGTGGGGTCCAAATAGGCTGTCTGTGGACAGTCCATTTTTAGGCTAATAATACATAATTGATGGCTTTAATGTACACCAGTGTGTTGTGCTGTGTCCCCTGTGTGGTGTACAGTAGGTTTCACCTCATAAAACCACTGTAATCATGAATTGTGACCCATTAATGCATTGACCACGGACAGCACAAAGGGGTCCCGTCAAATAAGTTACAGGTGGGCCCTTACTTTGCCCACCTGTAACTTATTCAACAGGGTCCAAATAGGCTGTCTATGGACAGCCCATTTTTAGGCTAATAATAAATAAATAATGGATGTAATGTACATCAGTGTGTAGTGCAGTGTCCTCTGTGTGGTGTAGTGTAGGTTTCACCTGATAAATTGCAAGTATAAGAACACCAGACCCAAAATTCCTCAGAATCCACACTCCCGAACCCAAAGTTCCTCAGAATCCACTCGCTCCCAAAACCTAAGTCGAAGAAGAGCATCCACCCTGTAGCTTATTTAGTGGGGTCCAAATAGGCTGTCTGTGGACAGTCCATTTTTAGGCTAATAATACATAATTGATGGCTTTAATGTACACCAGTGTGTTGTGCTGTGTCCCCTGTGTGGTTTACAGTAGGTTTCACCTCATAAAACCACTTTGATTATTAAATGTGAACCATTAATGGATGGTCCATAGACAGCCTATTTGGACCCTGTCAAATAAGTTACAGGTGGGCCCTTACTTTGCCCACCTGTAACTTATTTGACAGGGTCCAAATAGGCTGTCTATGGACAGCCCATTCTTAGGCTAATAATAAATAATTAATTGCTGTAATGCACACCAGTGTGTTGTGCTGTGTCCCCTGTGTGGTGTACAGTAGGTTTCACCTCATAAAACCACTGTAATTATGAATTATGACCCATTAATGCATT
This sequence comes from Chrosomus eos, assembly GCA_036326025.1. Classification (NCBI taxonomy): domain Eukaryota; kingdom Metazoa; phylum Chordata; class Actinopteri; order Cypriniformes; family Leuciscidae; genus Chrosomus; species Chrosomus eos. The sequence continues at coordinate 28,876,596 of CM070839.1, forward strand.
GACCACGGACAGCACAAAGGGGTTCCGTCAAATAAGTTACAGGTGGGATGCTGTTTTATATTTTGATGTCATGGTTGATAAAAATGAATCAAATTGATTAAATATCAATTTTAGGTTCATCTTTGGGCCCCCCTGAGTGATTTGCAGCCTTCAGAACCCCGAAATTCCACTGTCCATGAACAGCCTAAATTTTTGAATGGGATAGATTGTACGTGGAACGTCCAGATCTCAGCCTCTGGACAGAATTTTGAGCTGAAACCTGCGCTCCTGCTCTAATCTGGTCGTGCCCAGACAGTGCTGTGATTTTCAGGGAGTTTGGAGAAACTTGAAAATTCCACCCAAAAAATCTCAAAGGGGTACGTACCCCTTTGAGATTTTTTGGGTCAGATTTTCAAGTTTCTCCAATCTCTTTGAAATTCACACCATGGGCAGGGCATGTCCAGATGAGCACAGGAGGGCAGGTTTCATCTCCAAATTCTGTCCAGAGGCTGAGATCTGGACGTACCACCTGCAACTTATCCCATTCAAAAATGTAGGCTGTTCGTGGACAGTGGAATTTCGGGGTTCTGAAGACTGGACATCACTCAGGGGGGCCCAAAGATGAACCTAAAATTGATATTTAACCATTTTTAATCATTTTTATCAATCATGACATCAAAAATATGAAAAAGATCCCACCTGTAACTTATGTGACAGGGTCCAAATAGGCTGTCTGTGGATAGTCCATTTTTAGGCTAATAATACATAATTAATGGATGTAATGTACATCAGTGTGTTGTATTGTGGCCCCTGTGTGATGTACAGTAGGTTTCACCTCATAAAATCAATGTAATTATGAATTATGACCCATTAATGCATTGACCACGGACAGCACAAAGGGGTCCCGTCAAATAAGTTACAGGTGGGCCCTTACTTTGCCCACCTGTAACTTATTCAACAGGGTCCAAATAGGCTGTCTTTGGACAGTTGAATATTATGCAAATTATGTATAATTAATGGCTGTAATGAACACCAGTGTGTAGTGCTGTGTCCTCTGTGTGGTGTAGAGTAGGTTTCACCTGATAAATTGCAAGTATAAGAACACCAGACCCAAAATTCCTCAGAATCCACACTCCCGAACCCAAAGTTCCTCAGAATCCACTCACTCCCAAAACCTAAGTCGAAGAAGAGCATCCACCCTGTAACTTATTTGACAGGGTCCAAATAAGCTGTCTATGGACAGCCCATTCTTAGGCTAATAATAAATAATTAATTGCTGTAATGTACACCAGTGTGTTGTGCTGTGTCCCCTGTGTGGTTTACAGTAGGTTTCACATCATAAAACCACTTTGATTATTAAATGTGACCCATTAATGGATGGTCCATAGACAGCCTATTTGGACCCTGTCAAATAAGTTACAGGTGGGCCCTTACTTTGCCCACCTGTAACTTATTTGACAGGGTCCAAATAGGCTGTCTATGGACAGCCCATTCTTAGGCTAATAATAAATAATTAATTGCTGTAATGTACACCAGTGTGTTGTGCTGTGTCCCCTGTGTGGTGTACAGTAGGTTTCACCTCATAAAACCACTGTAATTATGAATTATGACCCATTAATGCATTGACCACGGACAGCACAAAGGGGTTCCGTCAAATAAGTTACAGGTGGGATGCTGTTTTATATTTTGATGTCATGGTTGATAAAAATGAATCAAATTGATTAAATATCAATTTTAGGTTCATCTTTGGGACCCCTGAGTGATTTGCAGCCTTCAGAACCCCGAAATTCCACTGTCCATGAACAGCCTAAATTTTTGAATGGGATAGATTGTACATGGAACGTCCAGATCTCAGCCTCTGGACAGAATTTGGAGCTGAAACCTGCGCTCCTGCTCTAATCTGGTCGTGCCCAGACAGTGCTGTGAATTTCAGGGAGTTTGGAGAAACTTGAAAATTCCACCCAAAAAATCTCAAAGGGGTACGTACCCCTTTGAGATTTTTTGGGTCAGATTTTCAAGTTTCTCCAATCTCTTTGAAATTCACAGCATGGGCAGGGCATGTCCAGATGAGCACAGGAGTGCAGGTTTCATCTCCAAATTCTGTCCAGAGGCTGAGATCTGGACGTACCACCTGCAACTTATCCCATTCAAAATTGTAGGCTGTTCGTGGACAGTGGAATTTCGGGGTTCTGAAGACTGGACATCACTCAGGGGGGCCCAAAGATTAACCTAAAATTGATATTTAACCATTTTTAATCATTTTTATCAATCATGACATCAAAAATATGAAAAAGATCCCACCTGTAACTTATGTGACAGGGTCCAAATAGGCTGTCTGTGGATAGTCCATTTTTAGGCTAATAATACATAATTAATGGATGTAATGTACATCAGTGTGTTGTATTGTGGCCCCTGTGTGATGTACAGTAGGTTTCACCTCATAAAATCAATGTAATTATGAATTATGACCCATTAATGCATTGACCACGGACAGCACAAAGGGGTCCCGTCAAATAAGTTACAGGTGGGCCCTTACTTTGCCCACCTGTAACTTATTTGACAGGGTCCAAATAGGCTGTCTGTGGACAGACCATTTTTAGACTAATAATAAATAATTAATGGCTGTAAAGTACCCAACATGCTTGATTGTCCTACCTGTGCACTCTAGTGCATGTTTTAAGCAATAAAACATTTTTAATTACGAGTTATGACCATTAATGCATTGACCACGGACAGCACAATGGGGTCCCGTCAAATAAGTTACAGGTGGGCCCTTACTTTGCCCATCTGTACGAAAAGGCTGTTCATGGTCAGTGTGCAGGGCCACTGGTTGTCACTTAGATTGACCGTGGACGAAAAGGCAGTTCGTGGTCAGATAGGCGGTCAGTGGGACGAATAGGCTGTTCTTGGTCAGTGGGCAGGGCCACGAGCTGTCACTTAGATTGACCGTGGATGCATAGGCTTTTCGTGGTGACATAGGCGGTCAGTGGGACGAATAGGCTGTTCTTGGTCAGTGGGCAGAGCCACGGGCTGTCACTTAGATTGACCATGGACGCATAGGTTATTCGTTGTCAAATAGGCGGTCAGTGGGACGAATAGGCTGTTCATGGTCAGTGGGCAGAGCCACGGGCCGTCACTTAGATTGACCGTGGACGCACAGGCCATTCGTGGTCACATAGGCGGTCAGTGGGACAAAAAGGCTGTTCACGGTCAGTGGGCAGAGCCACGGGCTGTCACTTAGATTGACCGTGGACGCACAGGCCATTCGTGGTCACATATGCGGTCAGTTTGACGAAAAGTCAGTGGGTTGAATAGAAACACATTAAAGTGCAGGTCCCAAGCTTTAAACAGATGTGCAAAACATGTCTGTAGCATGAACACTGAATGAAATGCATTCATTTTAACAGGAGAATCAAAGTTGAAAAGCTGAAAAGTGCTCCCAAATGTTCACCGTGGCAAGAGGTCAGCTAACCAACAAGGCCAATTTGAGGACCTTCATTCCCTCTATGAACATGATACAGCCAAATAAGTGTTGGATTATGAAAGGGCTCAAACCCAGCTTTATTTTGAAGCAAAGCACATGACAACATCTCACATATGCGGTCAGTTTGACGAAAAGGCTGTTCACGGTCAGTGGGCAGAGCCACGGGCTGTCACTTAGATTGACCGTGGACGCACAGGCCATTCGTGGTCACATAGGCAGTCAGTGGACAAAAATGCTGTTCACGTCAGTGGCAGAGCCACGGGCTGTCACTTAGATTGACCGTGGACGCACAGGCCATTCGTGGTCACATATGCGTCGTTGACGAAAGTCATGGTTGAATAGAACACATTAAAGGCAGGTCCCAAGCTTAAACAGATGTGCAAAACATGTCTGTAGCTGAACACTGAATGAAATGCATTCATTTAACAGGAGATCAAGTGAACAAAAGTGCTCAATGTTCACGTCAAAGGCAGAACAAACAGGACCTCATTAGACTGACGCTGGTGGAAAAGGTAAACCCAGATTTTGGCAAAGGCATCATAGATGACAAAGTGTTGGGCACCGCAACACACAATCACAGGGCATGACAAACTTTTATGCAGAGCCGCTGATGAACGTGGCACTGTGTCATGCGTAGTCAAGTATGGGTAGACATAAGGCAGCTTACGATGCAAACTGTCGATGACACGAATGAGCACTTTAAGGACAAGTGATGAAGCCAATACGGCAGAGTACACCAAAGATCCCTCTAGACTGACAGCCATGTGTGATTGACAACTGTTGAGACAACTAGTGTGGAGGAAAGGCCAAACCCAGCTTTATTGAGCACATGACACATGCAAATGGTCACATATGGGGTCAGTTGGACAAAAAGGCTGTTCACGGTCAGTGGGCAGAGCCACGGGCCATCACTTAGATTGACCGTGGACGCACAGGCCATTCGTGGTCACACAGGCGTCAGTGGGACAAAAAGGCTGTTCACGGTCAGTGGGCAGAGCCACGGGCTGTCACTTAGATTGACCGTGGACGCACAGGCCATTCGTGGTCACATATGCGGTCAGTTTGACGAAAAGTCAGTGGGTTGAATAGAAACACATTAAAGTGCAGGTCCCAAGCTTTAAACAGATGTGCAAAACATGTCTGTAGCATGAACACTGAATGAAATGCATTCATTTTAACAGGAGAATCAAAGTTGAAAAGCTGAAAAGTGCTCCCAATGTTCACCGTGGCAAGAGGTCAGCTAACCAAACAAGGCCAATTTGAGGACCTCTCATTCCCTCTATGAACATGATACAGCCAAATAAGTGTTGGATTATGAAAGGGCTCAAACCCAGCTTTATTTTGAAGCAAAGCACATGACAACATCTCACATATGCGGTCAGTTGACGAAAAGGCTGTTCGCGGTCAGTGGGCAGAGCCACGGGCTGTCACTTAGATTGACCGTGGACGCACAGGCCATTCGTGGTCACATAGGCGGTCAGTGGGACAAAAAGGCTGTTCACGGTCAGTGGGCAGAGCCACGGGCTGTCACTTAGATTGACCGTGGACGCACAGGCCATTCGTGGTCACATATGCGGTCAGTGACGAAAGTCTGGTTGAGGAACTCATTAAATGCCGGTCCAGCTTTACGTGTGACATGCGTCATGTGGGACGAATAGTGCGTTCTGGTCAGTGCAAGCCAGGCTTCACTTATGAACATGACGCAAGGTTATTCCCCGTTTCAATAGCGGTCAGTGACGAAAGGCTGTTTCGGTCAGTGGCAAGCCACGGGCGTCACTTAGATTGACCGTGGACGCACAGGCCATTCGTGGTCACATAGGCGGTCATGGGACAAAAAGGCTGTTCACGTCAGTGGCAGAGCCACGGCTGTCACTTAGATTGACCGTGGACGCACAGGCCATTCGTGGTCACATATGCGTCAGTTTGACGAATCAGGGTTGATAACCATAAAGTGCAGGTCCCAGCTTTAAACAGATGTGCAAAACATGTCTGTAGCATGAACACTAGTGGTGACGAAAGGCTGTTCTGAATGAAATGCATTCATTTTAACAGGAGAATCAAAGTTGAAAAGCTGAAAAGTGCTCCCAAATGTTCACCGTGGCAAGAGGTCAGCTAACCAAACAAGGCCAATTTGAGGACCTCTCATTCCCTCTATGAACATGATACAGCCAAATAAGTGTTGGATTATGAAAGGGCTCAAACCCAGCTTTATTTTGAAGCAAAGCACATGACAACATCTCACATATGCGGTCAGTTTGACGAAAAGGCTGTTCGCGGTCAGTGGGCAGAGCCACGGGCTGTCACTTAGATTGACCGTGGACGCACAGGCCATTCGTGGTCACATAGGCGGTCAGTGGGACAAAAAGGCTGTTCACGGTCAGTGGGCAGAGCCACGGGCTGTCACTTAGATTGACCGTGGACGCACAGGCCATTCGTGGTCACATAGGCGGTCAGTTGGGACGAATAGGCTGTTCTGGTCAGTGGGCAGGGCCACGAGCTGTCACTTAGATTGACCGTGGATGCATAGCTTTTCGTGGTGACATAGGGTCAGTAGTGGACGAATAGTGCTGTTCTTGGTCATGGGCAGAGCCACGGGCTGTCACTTAGATTGACCATGGACGCATAGGTTATTCGTTGTCAAATAGGCGGTCAGTGGGACGAATAGGCTGTTCATGGTCAGTGGGCAGAGCCACGGGCCGTCACTTAGATTGACCGTGGACGCACAGGCCATTCGTGGTCACATAGGCGGTCAGTGGGACAAAAAGGCTGTTCACGGTCAGTGGGCAGAGCCACGGGCTGTCACTTAGATTGACCGTGGACGCACAGGCCATTCGTGGTCACATATGCGGTCAGTTTGACGAAAAGTCAGTGGGTTGAATAGAAACACATTAAAGTGCAGGTCCCAAGCTTTAAACAGATGTGCAAAACATGTCTGTAGCATGAACACTGAATGAAATGCATTCATTTTAACAGGAGAATCAAAGTTGAAAAGCTGAAAAGTGCTCCCAAATGTTCACCGTGGCAAGAGGTCAGCTAACCAAACAAGGCCAATTTGAGGACCTCTCATTCCCTCTATGAACATGATACAGCCAAATAAGTGTTGGATTATGAAAGGGCTCAAACCCAGCTTTATTTTGAAGCAAAGCACATGACAACATCTCACATATGCGGTCAGTTTGACGAAAAGGCTGTTCGCGGTCAGTGGGCAGAGCCACGGGCTGTCACTTAGATTGACCGTGGACGCACAGGCCATTCGTGGTCACATAGGCGGTCAGTGGGACAAAAAGGCTTTCACGGTCAGTGGGCAGAGCCACGGGCTGTCACTTAGATTGACCGTGGACGCACAGGCCATTCGTGGTCACATAGGCGGTCAGTGGACGAATAGGCTGTTCTTGGTCAGTGGGCAGGGCCACGAGCTGTCACTTAGATTGACCGTGGATGCATAGGCTTTTCGTGGTGACATAGGCGGTCAGTGGGAACGAATAGGCTGTTCTTGGTCATTGGGCAGAGCCACGGGCTGTCACTTAGATTGACCATGGACGCATAGGTTATTCGTTGTCAAATAGGCGGTCAGTGGGACGAATAGGCTGTTCATGGTCAGTGGGCAGAGCCACGGGCCGTCACTTAGATTGACCGTGGACGCACAGGCCATTCGTGGTCACATAGGCGGTCAGTGGGACAAAAAGGCTGTTCACGGTCAGTGGGCAGAGCCACGGGCTGTCACTTAGATTGACCGTGGACGCACAGGGCCATTCGTGGTCACATATGCGGTCAGTTTGACGAAAAGTCAGTGGGTTGAATAGAAACACATTAAAGTGCAGGTCCCAAGCTTTAAACAGATGTGCAAAACATGTCTGTAGCATGAACACTGAATGAAATGCATTCATTTTAACAGGAGAATCAAAGTTGAAAAGCTGAAAAGTGCTCCCAAATGTTCACCGTGGCAAGAGGTCAGCTAACCAAACAAGGCCAATTTGAGGACCTCTCATTCCCTCTATGAACATGATACAGCCAAATAAGTGTTGGATTATGAAAGGGCTCAAACCCAGCTTTATTTTGAAGCAAAGCACATGACAACATCTCACATATGCGGTCAGTTTGACGAAAAGGCTGTTCGCGGTCAGTGGGCAGAGCCACGGGCTGTCACTTAGATTGACCGTGGACGCACAGGCCATTCGTGGTCACATAGGCGGTCAGTGGGACAAAAAGGCTGTTCACGGTCAGTGGGCAGAGCCACGGGCTGTCACTTAGATTGACCGTGGACGCACAGGCCATTCGTGGTCACATAGGCGGTCAGTGGGACGAATAGGCTGTTCTTGGTCAGTGGGCAGGGCCACGAGCTGTCACTTAGATTGACCGTGGATGCATAGGCTTTTCGTGGTGACATAGGCGGTCAGTGGGACGAATAGGCTGTTCTTGGTCAGTGGGCAGAGCCACGGGCTGTCACTTAGATTGACCATGGACGCATAGGTTATTCGTTGTCAAATAGGCGGTCAGTGGGACGAATAGGCTGTTCATGGTCAGTGGGCAGAGCCACGGGCCGTCACTTAGATTGACCGTGGACGCACAGGCCATTCGTGGTCACATAGGCGGTCAGTGGGACAAAAAGGCTGTTCACGGTCAGTGGGCAGAGCCACGGGCTGTCACTTAGATTGACCGTGGACGCACAGGCCATTCGTGGTCACATATGCGGTCAGTTTGACGAAAAGTCAGTGGGTTGAATAGAAACACATTAAAGTGCAGGTCCCAAGCTTTAAACAGATGTGCAAAACATGTCTGTAGCATGAACACTGAATGAAATGCATTCATTTTAACAGGAGAATCAAAGTTGAAAAGCTGAAAAGTGGTCCCAAATGTTCACCGTGGCAAGAGGTCAGCTAACCAAACAAGGCCAATTTGAGGACCTCTCATTCCCTCTATGAACATGATACAGCCAAATAAGTGTTGGATTATGAAAGGGCTCAAACCCAGCTTTATTTTGAAGCAAAGCACATGACAACATCTCACATATGCGGTCAGTTTGACGAAAAGGCTGTTCACGGTCAGTGGGCAGAGCCACGGGCTGTCACTTAGATTGACCGTGGACGCACAGGCCATTCGTGGTCACATAGGCAGTCAGTGGGACAAAAATGCTGTTCACGGTCAGTGGGCAGAGCCACGGGCTGTCACTTAGATTGACTGTGGACGCACAGGCCATTCGTGGTCACATATGCGGTCAGTTTGACGAAAAGTCAGTGGGTTGAATAGAAACACATTAAAGTGCAGGTCCCAAGCTTTAAACAGATGTGCAAAACATGTCTGTAGCATGAACACTGAATGAAATGCATTCATTTTAACAGGAGAATCAAAGTTGAAAAGCTGAAAAGTGCTCCCAAATGTTCACCGTGGCAAGAGGTCAGCTAACCAAACAAGGCCAATTTGAGGACCTCTCATTCCCTCTATGAACATGATACAGCCAAATAAGTGTTGGATTATGAAAGGGCTCAAACCCAGCTTTATTTTGAAGCAAAGCACATGACAACATCTCACATATGCGGTCAGTTTGACGAAAAGGCTGTTCGCGGTCAGTGGGCAGAGCCACGGGCTGTCACTTAGATTGACCGTGGACGCACAGGCCATTCGTGGTCACATAGGCGGTCAGTGGGACAAAAAGGCTGTTCACGGTCAGTGGGCAGAGCCACGGGCTGTCACTTAGATTGACCGTGGACGCACAGGCCATTCGTGGTCACATAGGCGGTCAGTGGGACGAATAGGCTGTTGATGGTCAGTGGGCAGGGCTACGGGCCATCACTTAGATTGACCGTGGACGCACAGGCCATTCGTGGTCACATAGGCGGTCAGTGGGACAAAAAGGCTGTTCACGGTCAGTGGGCAGAGCCACGGGCCGTCACTTAGATTGACCGTGGACGCACAGGCCATTTGTGGTCACATAGGTGGTCAGTGGGACAAAAAGGCTGTTCTTGGTCAGTGGGCAGGGCCACGAGCTGTCACTTAGATTGACCGTGGATGCATAGGCTTTTCGTGGTGACATAGGCGGTCAGTGGGACGAATAGGCTGTTCTTGGTCAGTGGGCAGAGCCACGGGCTGTCACTTAGATTGACCATGGACGCATAGGTTATTCGTTGTCAAATAGGCGGTCAGTGGGACGAATAGGCTGTTCATGGTCAGTGGGCAGAGCCACGGGCCGTCACTTAGATTGACCGTGGACGCACAGGCCATTCGTGGTCACATAGGCGGTCAGTGGGACAAAAAGGCTGTTCACGGTCAGTGGGCAGAGCCACGGGCTGTCACTTAGATTGACCGATGGACGCACAGGCCATTCGTGGTCACATATGCGGTCAGTTTGACGAAAAGTCAGTGGGTTGAATAGAAACACATTAAAGTGCAGGTCCCAAGCTTTAAACAGATGTGCAAAACATGTCTGTAGCATGAACACTGAATGAAATGCATTCATTTTAACAGGAGAATCAAAGTTGAAAAGCTGAAAAGTGCTCCCAAATGTTCACCGTGGCAAGAGGTCAGCTAACCAAACAAGGCCAATTTGAGGACCTCTCATTCCCTCTATGAACATGATACAGCCAAATAAGTGTTGGATTATGAAAGGGCTCAAACCCAGCTTTATTTTGAAGCAAAGCACATGACAACATCTCACATATGCGGTCAGTTTGACGAAAAGGCTGTTCGCGGTCAGTGGGCAGAGCCACGGGCTGTCACTTAGATTGACCGTGGACGCACAGGCCATTCGTGGTCACATAGGCAGTCAGTGGGACAAAAAGGCTGTTCACGGTCAGTGGGCAGAGCCACGGGCTGTCACTTAGATTGACCGTGGACGCACAGGCCATTCGTGGTCACATAGGCGGTCAGTGGGACGAATAGGCTGTTCTTGGTCAGTGGGCAGGGCCACGAGCTGTCACTTAGATTGACCGTGGATGCATAGGCTTTTCGTGGTGACATAGGCGGTCAGTGGGACGAATAGGCTGTTCTTGGTCAGTGGGCAGAGCCACGGGCTGTCACTTAGATTGACCATGGACGCATAGGTTATTCGTTGTCAAATAGGCGGTCAGTGGGACGAATAGGCTGTTCATGGTCAGTGGGCAGAGCCACGGGCCGTCACTTAGATTGACCGTGGACGCACAGGCCATTCGTGGTCACATAGGCGGTCAGTGGGACAAAAAGGCTGTTCACGGTCAGTGGGCAGAGCCACGGGCTGTCACTTAGATTGACCGTGGACGCACAGGCCATTCGTGGTCACATAGGTGGTAAGTGGGACGAATAGGCTGTTGATGGTCAGTTGGAAGGGCCACGGGCCGTCACTTAGATTGACCGTGGACGCACAGGCCATTCGTGGTCACACAGGCGGTCAGTGGGACAAAAAGGCTGTTCACGGTCAGTGGGCAGAGCCACAGGCCGTCACTTAGATTGACCGTGGACGAACAGGCCGTTCGGGGTCACATAGGCTGTCAGGGGGACGAATAGGCTGTTGATGGTCAGTGGGCAGGGCCACGGGCCGCCACTTAGATTGACCGTGGACGAACAGGCCGTTCGGGGTCACGTAGGCTGTCAGGGGGACGAATAGGCTGTTGATGGTCAGTGGGCAGGGCCACGGGCCGTCACTTAGATTGACCGTGGACGAAAAGGCCGTTCGGGGTCACGTAGGCAGTCAGGGGGACGAATAGGCCGTTCGTGTCAGTGGGCGGGGCCCCGGGCCGTCACTCAGATTGGCCGTGGACGAAAAGGCCGTTCGGGGTCACGTAGGCGGTCAGGGGGATGAATAGGCTGTTCGTGTCAGTGGGCGTGGTCAGGGGGCGGTCCCAGGCTGTGGACAGGTCACAGGTGGGACGAACGGGCGCCCCGTGGTCGGTGGGCGCGGTCAGGGAATTTTGCGAAAAGGCGGTCAGGGGGACCGCGCGCGTCAAATAGGCTGCAGGCGGTCGGGGAGTCGCCCCCCCGTGGCCGATGCCCGTACTGCGGGCGAGGGGGCCGAATTTCGTCGGGCTCCCGCGGGGCCCACGAGGCCCCCAGGCCCGAGGCGACGCCTCCGGCCCGCCCCGTCGGGCCCCCTGTCGGGCCGGGCGCCCTCGGCCGGGCCCCCAAAAATCATCTAGGGGGCGGCGCGCTGCGGTCCACTAACCTCCTACCAGGGACTACCTTTTAAGCCGTTTGCGGACCCCTTCCCTAACGCGGCGGCCTAAAAGGCGTAAACAATCCCTTCGGATCATTCCCATGTTCTTAAAGGGGGCGGTCACACACTAAAAGCAAAATGGCCTGGTCCAAGCAGAAGGAAGCTCCCATATGGTCTAGCGGTCAGGATTCCTGGTTTTCACCCAGGCGGCCCGGGTTCGACTCCCGGTATGGGAATTTAGGGTTGTCTTTGCATCACTTATCGAAACAGCCAGCACATATGTCTGCGCCAGTAGCGCTTTTAGCCAGTGGCGGAGCTTCAGAAACCTGATATGTTGAGGTTCTGTCCCCAAGCAGTGTGCCTTCGATAGCTCAGCTGGTAGAGCGGAGGACTGTAGGTGGCAATTAGGCAATCCTTAGGTCGCTGGTTCGACTCCGGCTCGAAGGAGGTCTTTTTCACACGCAAAAGAAAGTTCGTAGTCCGACAATTTATTATCATTCTACCGGTGGTGGGCAAAAGCCCATTCCCTGACCGGGAATCGAACCCGGGCCGCGGCGGTGAGAGCGCCGAATCCTAACCACTAGACCACCAGGGAAGCTCTGTTGAATCCTGCCCCTCAAGCCCGGCTGTTGGCCTCTACCAGATTTTGCAGCAAGACCCCTAATACTTGTATTTTCCTCCAGGAGAGGCGATGTCACTGACCCCGGGCCTCTACCAGATTTTGCAGCAAGACCCCTAATACTTGTATTTTCCTCCAGGAGAGGAGATGTTACTGACCCTGGATCTCAGTTATTCCGCTGAGAAACTGTCACAGACTCTGTAGGAATATCCTAACAACTTTCCACAACTTGCCATGAAAACAACCGAGATCCCCAACACGAGAGGCCTCCATCTCAAAGGTTTTTATAGCAGTTTTTTGCAGACGTCTCTGACCCTGGATCCCGGTTCTTCCGCTGAGAAACTGTCACAGGCTCTTTAGGAATGTCCTAACAACACCACAACTTAACATGAAAACCAAAAATAAGACAAGATCCCAAACATGTGAGGCCTCCATCTCAAAGGTTGTTATAGCAGGCCCCTAATCTTACCCCTTCCTGACGATGGCTCCAGGCCTGTTAATGGCCTTAAAAAAATAGTAGATGGCATGACAGGCCTCTGCCCAGTCGAACACCAACAGGTGCCGTGTAAGCTCATGGGGAACCTGGTCGGTGGGCCAGTGGCGCAATGGATAACGCGTCTGACTACGGATCAGAAGATTCTAGGTTCGACTCCTGGCTGGCTCGCTCTGCCTCTTTTGCTTCGCTATCAGCCCATAGCCGTTTTATTAGCCCATAGTTTTTGCTTGGGGACAGTTTTTGTCTGGGCGAGGCAAATGAGAGCTCCCTCCGTTGAGCCTGATGAAATTGATGTCAGTAAACAATCCCTTCGGATCATTCCCATGTTCTTAAAGGGGGCGGTCACACACTAAAAGCAAAATGGCCTGGTCCAAGCAGAAGGAAGCTCCCATATGGTCTAGCGGTCAGGATTCCTGGTTTTCACCCAGGCGGCCCGGTTCGACTCCCGGTATGGGAATTTAGGGTTGTCTTTGCATCACTTATCGAAACAGCCAGCACATATGTCTTCGCCAGTAGCACTTTTAGCCAGTGGCGGAGCTTCAGAAACCTGATATTTTGAGGTTCTGTCCCCAAGCAGTGTGCCTTCGATAGCTCAGCTGGTAGAGCGGAGGACTGTAGGTGGCAATTTGGCAAACCTTAGGTCGCTGGTTCGACTCCGGCTCGAAGGAGGTCTTTTTCACACGCAAAAGAAAGTTCGTAGTCCGACAATTTATTATCATTCTACCGGTGGTGGGCAAAAGCCCATTCCCTGACCGGGAATCGAACCCGGGACGAGGCGGTGAGAGCGCCGAATCCTAACCACTTGACCAACAGGGAAGCTCTGTTGAATCCTGCCCCTCAAGCCCGGCTGTTGGCCTCTACCAGATTTTGCAGCAAGACCCCTAATACTTGTATTTTCCTCCAGGAGAGGAGATGTCACTGACCCCGGGCCTCTACCAGATTTTGCAGCAAGACCCCTAATACTTGTATTTTCCTCCAGGAGAGGAGATGTTACTGACCCTGGATCTCAGTTATTCCGCTGAGAAACTGTCACAGACTCTGTAGGAATATCCTAACAACTTTCCACAACTTGCCATGAAAACAACCGAGATCCCCAACACGAGAGGCCTCCATCTCAAAGGTTTTTATAGCAGTTTTTTGCAGACGTCTCTGACCCTGGATCCCGGTTCTTCCGCTGAGAAACTGTCACAGGCTCTTTAAGAATGTCCTAACAACACCACAACTTAACATGAAAACCAAAAATAAGACAAGATCCCAAACATGTGAGGCCTCCATCTCAAAGGTTGTTATAGCAGGCCCCTAATCTTACCCCTTCCTGACGATGGCTCCAGGCCTGTTAATGGCCTTAAAAAAAATAGTAGATGGCATGACAGGCCTCTGCCCAGTCGAACACCAACAGCTGCCGTGTAAGCTCATGGGGAACCTGGTCGGTGGGCCAGTGGCGCAATGGATAACGCGTCTGACTACGGATCAGAAGATTCTAGGTTCGACTCCTGGCTGGCTCGCTCTGCCTCTTTTGCTTCGCTGTCAGCCCATAGCCGTTTTATTAGCCCATAGTTTTTGTCATTATTATTATTGGATTGGTTGAGAAATATAAAAAATTGACAGTCCAAAAATAGGCTGCTTTGTCAGTAGGATAACGTTATCCTACAATACTATGCGTCTTTTCAAATGCATTGCATGAGTACTGTCACAAGGACCTTGCTTTACGACCAGTTTATAGTGTCTATTATGCCATCGCAGAAATGGGAGGAAATGAACCCCCTGGGTGAGGCAAATGAGAGCTCCCTCCGTTGAGCCTGATGAAATTGATGTCAGTAAACAATCCCTTCGGATCATTCCCATGTTCTTAAAGGGGGCGGTCACACACTAAAAGCAAAATGGCCTGGTCCAAGCAGAAGGAAGCTCCCATATGGTCTAGCGGTCAGGATTCCTGGTTTTCACCCAGGCGGCCCGGGTTCGACTCCCGGTATGGGAATTTAGGGTTGTCTTTGCATCACTTATCGAAACAGCCAGCACATATGTCTTCGCCAGTAGCACTTTTAGCCAGTGGCGGAGCTTCAGAAACCTGATATGTTGAGGTTCTGTCCCCAAGCAGTGTGCCTTCGATAGCTCAGCTGGTAGAGCGGAGGACTGTAGGTGGCAATTTGGCAATCCTTAGGTCGCTGGTTCGACTCCGGCTCGAAGGAGGTCTTTTTCACACGCAAAAGAAAGTTCGTAGTCCGACAATTTATTATCATTCTACCGGTGGTGGGCAAAAGCCCATTCCCTGACCGGGAATCGAACCCGGGCCGCGGCGGTGAGAGCGCCGAATCCTAACCACTAGACCAACAGGGAAGCTCTGTTGAATCCTGCCCCTCAAGCCCGGCTGTTGGCCTCTACCAGATTTTGCAGCAAGACCCCTAATACTTGTATTTTCCTCCAGGAGAGGAGATGTCACTGACCCCGGGCCTCTACCAGATTTTGCAGCAAGACCCCTAATACTTGTATTTTCCTCCAGGAGAGGAGATGTTACTGACCCTGGATCTCAGTTATTCCGCTGAGAAACTGTCACAGACTCTGTAGGAATATCCTAACAACTTTCCACAACTTGCCATGAAAACAACCGAGATCCCCAACACGAGAGGCCTCCATCTCAAAGGTTTTTATAGCAGTTTTTTGCAGACGTCTCTGACCCTGGATCCCGGTTCTTCCGCTGAGAAACTGTCACAGGCTCTTTAGGAATGTCCTAACAACACCACAACTTAACATGAAAACCAAAAATAAGACAAGATCCCAAACATGTGAGGCCTCCATCTCAAAGGTTGTTATAGCAGGCCCCTAATCTTACCCCTTCCTGACGATGGCTCCAGGCCTGTTAATGGGCTTAAAAAAATAGTAGATGGCATGACAGGCCTCTGCCCAGTCGAACACCAACAGGTGCCGTGTAAGCTCATGAGGAACCTGGTCGGTGGGCCAGTGGCGCAATGGATAACGCGTCTGACTACGGATCAGAAGATTCTAGGTTCGACTCCTGGCTGGCTCGCTCTGCCTCTTTTGCTTCGCTGTCAGCCCATAGGCGTTTTATTAGCCCATAGTTTTTGTCATTATTTTATTGGATTGGTTGAGAAATATAAAAAATTGACAGTCCAAAAATAGGCTGCTTTGTCAGTAGGATAACGTTATCCTACAATACTATGCGTCTTTTCAAATGCATTGCATGAGTACTGTCACAAGGACCTTGCTTTACGACCAGTTTATAGTGTCTATTATGCCATCGCAGAAATGGGAGGAAACTGAACCCCCTGGGCGAGGCAAATGAGAGCTCCCTCCGTTGAGCCTGATGAAATTGATGTCAGTAAACAATCCCTTCGGATCATTCCCATGTTCTTAAAGGGGGCGGTCACACACTAAAAGCAAAATGGCCTGGTCCAAGCAGAAGGAAGCTCCCATATGGTCTAGCGGTCAGGATTCCTGGTTTTCACCCAGGCGACCCGGGTTCGATTCCCGGTATGGGAATTTAGGGTTGTCTTTGCATCACTTATCGAAACAGCCAGCACATATGTCTGCACCAGTAGCACTTTTAGCCAGTGGCGGAGCTTCAGAAACTAGGGATGCACCGATACCGATACCAGTATCGGTATCGGGCCCGATACTGAGCTCATGTACTTGTACTCGTACTCGTAAAAATGCCCCGATACCAACAACCGATACCAGGCAGCATGTGTACAGTGTCAGAAATTATAATGGGGATAAAAAAAAGAAGGCTGTATATGAAATAAATGTATCTTATCAGTGGAATATTAAACAGAATATATTAACGCGTCGCCTATATAACTATATGGTGTGCAAGCTGATAAGAGAAAAACGTGCAGTGGATTGAGCGCGCTACGACACAGACGCGCGAGCTGGTCGAGCGCATCCCTTTTTCACAGACGTCAGTGGAAAGTTTGTAGTTCAGTCGGATGTCAATGGCAAATCAAGTAAAACGAGGCATGCAGCTTATTAATAACGTTAACTGATGAGAAGAGAGAGAGAGAGAGAGAGAGAGAGAGAGAGAGAAGAGAGAGAGAGAGAGAGAGAGAGAGAGAGAGAGAGAGCGCACTTCTGTTGAATGCTGTTGATTGCGGATCGTTCACTCAGCACGTGTTATTTGGATTAAAACTAAATCGTATATGTAAGTAAAACATGAACTGTTACCTTACTTATGTTTAACGAGTGGTTGCCTACATTATTACAGGAAATTTGCAGGTCAAGAATTTCCATGAACTTCAAACATCCACAGCGCGCGCCCCGAAAACCACCAGACAGCGCGCGAATACTGAATGGAAGTCTTTCACGCATTGCGCTTGTACGGACGAATTCACACAAAACTATGTAAAAACACCTGTCTTGGCGAGTATCCTAGTAAAAGTCTGTTATATCTCAAGTGAACGTAGACAGTATAATTCAAATGGCGTCCGTGCGTTCGGCCTTAAAGGGGCGGCACTTTAATAAATCTGCTGCTGTGTTTTACTGTTAATCAAACAAAGGACAAATAAATTACTCTCTGCTCTTGGCTAAATAGGCTACCTCTATCAACTTTACAAAAAGATCCATATATATTTAATTTATACAGTAATGAATATGCAGTGCATGAAATATATATTTGTTGAACTAATTAAGTTTAAATTTAATAAACAACTAATATGATTGATATTATTTTGGTTTCTCTACCAATACATTTAAAAATTACAAATGCATGAATTGAAAATTAATTGAAAATTAAAAATACAGGTATCGGTTACAGTATCGGTATCGGCGAGTACCAAAAATGAAAGTATCGGTATCGGAATCGGTCTGGAAAAAGTGGTATCGGTGCATCCCTAGCTGTAATGTACACCAGTGTGTTGTGCTGTGTCCCCTGTGTGGTGTACAGTAGGTTTCACCTCATAAAACCACTGTAATTATGAATTATGACCCATTAATGCATTGACCACGGACAGCACAAAGGGGTTCCGTCAAATAAGTTACAGGTGGGATGCTGTTTTATATTTTTATGTCATGGTTGATAAAAATGAATCAAATTGATTAAATATCAATTTTAGGTTCATCTTTGGGCCCCCCTGAGTGATTTGCAGCCTTCAGAACCCCGAAATTCCACTGTCCATGAACAGCCTAAATTTTTGAATGGGATAGATTGTACATGGAACGTCCAGATCTCAGCCTCTGGACAGAATTTGGAGCTGAAACCTGCGCTCCTGCTCTAATCTGGTCGTGCCCAGACAGTGCTGTGAATTTCAGGGAGTTTGGAGAAACTTGAAAATTCCACCCAAAAAATCTCAAAGGGGTACGTACCCCTTTGAGATTTTTTGGGTCAGATTTTCAAGTTTCTCCAATCTCTTTGAAATTCACAGCATGGGCAGGGCATGTCCAGATGAGCACAGGAGTGCAGGTTTCATCTCCAAATTCTGTCCAGAGGCTGAGATCTGGACGTACCACCTGCAACTTATCCCATTCAAAATTGTAGGCTGTTCGTGGACAGTGGAATTTCGGGGTTCTGAAGACTGGACATCACTCAGGGGGGCCCAAAGATTAACCTAAAATTGATATTTAACCATTTTTAATCATTTTTATCAATCATGACATCAAAAATATGAAAAAGATCCCACCTGTAACTTATGTGACAGGGTCCAAATAGGCTGTCTGTGGATAGTCCATTTTTAGGCTAATAATACATAATTAATGGATGTAATGTACATCAGTGTGTTGTATTGTGGCCCCTGTGTGATGTACAGTAGGTTTCACCTCATAAAATCAATGTAATTATGAATTATGACCCATTAATGCATTGACCACGGACAGCACAAAGGGGTCCCGTCAAATAAGTTACAGGTGGGCCCTTACTTTGCCCACCTGTAACTTATTTGACAGGGTCCAAATAGGCTGTCTGTGGACAGACCATTTTTAGACTAATAATAAATAATTAATGGCTGTAAAGTACCCAACATGCTTGATTGTCCTACCTGTGCACTCTAGTGCATGTTTTAAGCAATAAAACATTTTTAATTACGAGTTATGACCTATTAATGCATTGACCACGGACAGCACAAAGGGTCCCGTCAAATAAGTTACAGGTGGGCCCTTACTTTGCCCATCTGTACGAAAAGGCTGTTCATGGTCAGTGTGCAGGGCCACTGGCTGTCACTTAGATTGACCGTGGACGAAAAGGCAGTTCGTGGTCAGATAGGCGGTCAGTGGGACGAATAGGCTGTTCTTGGTCAGTGGGCAGGGCCACGAGCTGTCACTTAGATTGACCGTGGATGCATAGGCTTTTCGTGGTGACATAGGCGGTCAGTGGGACGAATAGGCTGTTCTTGGTCAGTGGGCAGAGCCACGGGCTGTCACTTAGATTGACCATGGACGCATAGGTTATTCGTTGTCAAATAGGCGGTCAGTGGGACGAATAGGCTGTTCATGGTCAGTGGGCAGAGCCACGGGCCGTCACTTAGATTGACCGTGGACGCACAGGCCATTCGTGGTCACATAGGCGGTCAGTGGGACAAAAAGGCTGTTCACGGTCAGTGGGCAGAGCCACGGGCTGTCACTTAGATTGACCGTGGACGCACAGGCCATTCGTGGTCACATATGCGGTCAGTTTGACGAAAAGTCAGTGGGTTGAATAGAAACACATTAAAGTGCAGGTCCCAAGCTTTAAACAGATGTGCAAAACATGTCTGTAGCATGAACACTGAATGAAATGCATTCATTTTAACAGGAGAATCAAAGTTGAAAAGCTGAAAAGTGCTCCCAAATGTTCACCGTGGCAAGAGGTCAGCTAACCAAACAAGGCCAATTTGAGGACCTCTCATTCCCTCTATGAACATGATACAGCCAAATAAGTGTTGGATTATGAAAGGGCTCAAACCCAGCTTTATTTTGAAGCAAAGCACATGCAACATCTCACATAGGCGGTCAGTTGGACGAAAGGCTGTTCACGGTCAGTGGGCAGAGCCACGGGCCGTCACTTAGATTGACCGTGGACGCACAGGCCATTCGTGGTCACATAGGCAGTCAGTGGGACAAAAATGCTGTTCACGGTCAGTGGGCAGAGCCACGGGCTGTCACTTAGATTGACCGTGGACGCACAGGCCATTCGTGGTCACATATGCGGTCAGTTTGACGAAAAGTCAGTGGGTTGAATAGAAACACATTAAAGTGCAGGTCCCAAGCTTTAAACAGATGTGCAAAACATGTCTGTAGCATGAACACTGAATGAAATGCATTCATTTTAACAGGAGAATCAAAGTTGAAAAGCTGAAAAGTGCTCCCAAATGTTCACCGTGGCAAGAGGTCAGCTAACCAAACAAGGCCAATTGAGGACCTCCTCATTCCTCTCATGAACATGATCCAGCCAAATAAGTGTTTGGATAATAAAAAGGCTCAAACCCAGCTTATTTTGAAGCAAAGCACATGACAACATCTCACATATGCGGTCAGTTTGACGAAAAGGCTGTTCGCGGTCAGTGGGCAGAGCCACGGGCTGTCACTTAGATTGACCGTGGACGCACAGGCCATTCGTGGTCACATAGGCGGTCAGTGGGACAAAAAGGCTGTTCACGGTCAGTGGGCAGAGCCACGGGCTGTCACTTAGATTGACCGTGGACGCACAGGCCATTCGTGGTCACATAGGCGGTCAGTGGGACGAATAGGCTGTTGATGGTCAGTGGGCAGGGCCACGGGCCATCACTTAGATTGACCGTGGACGCACAGGCCATTCGTGGTCACATAGGCGGTCAGTGGGACAAAAAGGCTGTTCACGGTCAGTGGGCAGAGCCACGGGCCGTCACTTAGATTGACCGTGGACGCACAGGCCATTTGTGGTCACATAGGTGGTCAGTGGGACGAATAGGCTGTTGATGGTCAGTGGGCAGGGCCACGGGCCATCACTTAGATTGACCGTGGACGCACAGGCCATTCGTGGTCACACAGGCGGTCAGTGGGACAAAAAGGCTGTTCACGGTCAGTGGGCAGAGCCACGGGCCGTCACTTAGATTGACCGTGGACGCACAGGCCATTCGTGGTCACATAGGTGGTCAGTGGGACGAATAGGCTGTTGATGGTCAGTTGGAAGGGCCACGGGCCGTCACTTAGATTGACCGTGGACGCACAGGCCATTTGTGGTCACATAGGCGGTCAGTGGGACAAAAAGGCTGTTCACGGTCAGTGGGCAGAGCCACGGGCTGTCACTTAGATTGACCGTGGACGCACAGGCCATTCGTGGTCACATAGGCGGTCAGGGGACGAATAGGCTGTTGATGGTCAGTGGGCAGGGCCACGGGCCATCACTTAGATTGACCGTGGACGCACAGGCCATTCGTGGTCACATAGGCGGTCAGTGGGACAAAAAGGCTGTTCACGGTCAGTGGGCAGAGCCACGGGCCGTCACTTAGATTGACCGTGGACGCACAGGCCATTTGTGGTCACATAGGTGGTCAGTGGGACGAATAGGCTGTTGATGGTCAGTGGGCAGGGCCACGGGCCATCACTTAGATTGACCGTGGACGCACAGGCCATTCGTGGTCACACAGGCGGTCAGTGGGACAAAAAGGCTGTTCACGGTCAGTGGGCAGAGCCACGGGCCGTCACTTAGATTGACCGTGGACGCACAGGCCATTCGTGGTCACATAGGTGGTCAGTGGGACGAATAGGCTGTTGATGGTCAGTTGGAAGGGCCACGGGCCGTCACTTAGATTGACCGTGGACGCACAGGCCATTTGTGGTCACACAGGCGGTCAGTGGGACAAAAAGGCTGTTCACGGTCAGTGGGCAGAGCCACGGGCCGTCACTTAGATTGACCGTGGACGAACAGGCCGTTCGGGGTCACATAGGCTGTCAGGGGGACGAATAGGCTGTTGATGGTCAGTGGGCAGGGCCACGGGCCGCCACTTAGATTGACCGTGGACGAACAGGCCGTTCGGGGTCACGTAGGCTGTCAGGGGGACGAATAGGCTGTTGATGGTCAGTGGGCAGGGCCACGGGCCGTCACTTAGATTGACCGTGGACGAAAAGGCCGTTCGGGGTCACGTAGGCGGTCAGGGGGACGAATAGGCCGTTCGTGTCAGTGGGCGGGGCCCCGGGCCGTCACTCAGATTGGCCGTGGACGAAAAGGCCGTTCGGGGTCACGTAGGCGGTCAGGGGGATGAATAGGCTGTTCGTGTCAGTGGGCGTGGTCAGGGGGCGGTCCCAGGCTGTGGACAGGTCACAGGTGGGACGAACGGGCGCCCCGTGGTCGGTGGGCGCGGTCAGGGAATTTCGCGAAAAGGTGGTCAGGGGGACCGCGCGCGTCAAATAGGCTGCAGGCGGTCGGGGAGTCGCCCCCCCGTGGCCGATGCCCGTACTGCGGGCGAGGGGGCCGAATTTCGTCGGGCTCCCGCGGGGCCCCCGAGGCCCCCAGGCCCGAGGCGACGCCTCCGGCCCGCCCCGTCGGGCCCCCTGTCGGGCCGGGCGCCCTCGGCCGGGCCCCCAAAAATCATCTAGGGGGCGGCGCGCTGCGGTCCACTAACCTCCTACCAGGGACTACCTTTTAAGCCATTTGCGGACCCCTTCCCTAACGCGGCGGCCTAAAAGGCGTAAACAATCCCTTCGGATCATTCCCATGTTCTTAAAGGGGGCGGTCACACACTAAAAGCAAAATGGCCTGGTCCAAGCAGAAGGAAGCTCCCATATGGTCTAGCGGTCAGGATTCCTGGTTTTCACCCAGGCGGCCTGGGTTCGACTCCCGGTATGGGAATTTAGGGTTGTCTTTGCATCACTTATCGAAACAGCCAGCACATATGTCTGCGCCAGTAGCACTTTTAGCCAGTGGCGGAGCTTCAGAAACCTGATATGTTGAGGTTCTGTCCCCAAGCAGTGTGCCTTCGATAGCGGTGCATGGGGAGCGTTCGTCTGTCTAATATCGACCAATCACGTCTCTGCATGTCCATCTTTTCCTTTTTATGACAGCCCATAAGATCTCAGCATTTCCATTTTCTCCATTTTACGACAGCCAATCACCGTGGCCCTTTCCATTTTTCATCCATTTTCTCCATTTTAAGACATCCAATCACCGTGGCCCTTTCCATCATTGACGGAGCATGCGCAGTACGCAGCGATTCAGCGAATCAATAAATAATACTAGAGTTGAATACTGAGTTATTATTGGAAAAGCCACGTGAAGTTCCAAGTAGTTGACTTTGAAAACACCGAGGTAAAATTTCTCTATTGAATTAACGTAACTAGCTTTAATTCATAGTTTTTTAAAATAAACTTTTACATTATTTTAGGTAACGTTAAGTTAAGAAGTTGACGGTGACACCGAGGTAAGATTTATCTATTTAATTAACATGAACTATCTTTAATTAATAGTTTTTTTTAAAATAAAAGTTATTGTGTCAGGTAAGACGTCGACGTTGTTGCTTTTAGTCTGCTAACTAACTTAGCTAAGAATGAATGAATGAATGAGTGAATGGAGTTAACGACAGAGAGAAACGAATGGTTTACATTGTTATAATTGGTATAATATTGGTATAACGTTGGTACAACACCTGTATTGTGTAACGTTACACTTTTAACACACACAATGATTTAATTCGAATGAATGAATGAGTTTTGTGTTGTATTCAGGTGTTGCACCTGTTATAACAGGAGACTTTGTGTTTACCAACTGATAATAATCTTAATATGATTGTACTAAATTACTCCTATATCTGCTACTACTATGTATCAATATAGTATACACTGAGGTACTAATGTATTAATATATAATACACTGAGGTACTATGTATTAATATACACTGAGGTACTATGTATTAATAAATTGTACACTGAGGTACTATGTATTAACATATAATACACTTAGTTACTATGTATTAATATATAATACACTGATGTACTATGTATTAATATATAATACACTGAGGTACTATGTATTAATAAATTATACACGGAGGTACTATGTATTCATATATAATACACTGAGATACTATTAATATATAATACACTGAGGTACTATGTATTAATATATAATACACTGAGGTACTATGTATTAATAAATTATACACTGAGGTACTATCTAATGCTATCTACATACAGGAGTTTTATAGTAGTGAGTTAAAACTAACCACAATGTACTGAATAGTTACAAGTTTAAAGTGAATTGTTACAATTTTATTTACTCTAGTAATGGAAGATGGCATCCAAACACAAAAAGCACAGGGCTATGAGCGAAGAGGAGTGGATGTCACGCCTGCAAAGGTTTGCTACTGTAGGAGTCTGGCCTTCTGAGGCAGGAAACAGGCCATCACCCCGCCAGAGAAAGTGGCATGACCTGAGAGAGAGTATAAAGGGCACTATCTGTCACTTTGAGTGATTTATGGCCCTTGATTGACCACGCCCCTTTTTCCCACGCTAAGCCCCGCCCCCTTTTCCCACGCTAAGCCCCGCCCCTTTTCCCCACGCTTAGCTCCGCCCCCTTTTCCCACGCTTAGTCCCGTCCCCCTCCCACCCACTTCCGGAGAGATCATGTGACCGTGGGAATTCCCACGGTACGGAAACCCTCCCATTCGAACCGGTTCCGGAACCCCACCCATTCGAACCGGTTCCGGTCTGGGCACGTGTTGTACACCTGTTACGAGCACCTGTCTTGATCAATGTAAAAAATGTTCAAAATAATGGAAAAACATTCAAAACAATACATTTTCAATCCTTTTAAGAAGGATAGCAGAAAACAGAGATAGGTTTAGTGTTTTTTATATTAACATATAGTGATTTAAAACCATTAAATCCATTTATATCATTAAAACATAGTAATGTTCCATTTTACATAAAACATCTGTTTTAAAAAAGTGTTTTCAATCACAATAATAACTAAAACAGCGTGTATTAAAATTATATCAAGTAAATAGTTATGTTTTCTTAAAACATCTAACATCGCTTGTATTAAAATTACATCAAACAAATAGGTCTAATATGTCTTCAGTGTTCACACACACTTGTAAGTTGTTTAAACTGCATTTCTTAAAGTTATCAAAGTGTTTTAGTTCTTAAAACATCTAACATCGATTGTATTAAAACTATTTCTATCATACATTTACAACTATTTTCTATCATACATTTCACCTGTTACGTGTATCTGACTTGATCAATGTAAAAAATGTTCAAAATGATGGAAAAACATTCAAAACAATACATTTTCAATCCTTTTAAGAAGGATGTCAGAAAACAGAGATAGGTTTAGTGTTTTTTATATTAACATGTAGTGATTTAAAACCATTAAATCCATTTATATCATTAAAACATAGTAATGTTCCATTTTACATAAAACATTTGTTTTAATAAAAGTGTTTTCAATCACAATAATAACTAAAACAGCGTGTATTAAAATTATATCAGGTAAATAGTTATGTTTTCTTTAAAACATCTAACATCGCTTGTATTAAAATTACATCAAACAAATAGATCTAATATGTCTTCAGTGTTCACACACACTTGTAAGTTGTTTAAACTGCATTTCTTAAAGTTATCAAAGTGTTTTAGCTCTTAAAACATCTAACATCGGTTGTATTAAAACTATTTCTATCAAACATTTACAACTATTTTCTATCATACATTTAAAAAAGTTGTGTTTTTCACAATAACACAGTGTTTAAAACTATTAAAATAACTTATATCATTAAGATACTATTGTCTTTAGTGTTCATACACGGCGCTAATATTAAAATTATATCAAGTAAATAGTTGTTTTCTTAAAACGTCTAAAACCACGTGTATTAAAATTATATTATGCAAATACATCTAAAACAATAGTTCTATTTTTATCACACATTTAAAAAAGGTGTACTTTTCACATAACACTCAGTGATTAAAAACCATTAAGTCATTTTTATATCATTAAAACACAGTGTAGACCTTTACCTTTACACATTATTTAGTAAAATGTTCCATTTTACATAAACCATATGTTTTAAAAAAGTGTTTGCAATCACAATAATAACTAAAACAGTGGGTGTTTAAATTATATCATGTAAATAGTTTTTTACTTAAAACATCTAAAGACGGTTGTATTAAAATTACATCAAACAATAGTTCTATCTACATTTAAAGAAGGTGTGTTTTTCACAATAACGCACGGTGCTTAAAACTATTAAAACAATTTATATCATTAAGATACTATTGTCTTTAGTGTTCATACACATGAAAAAGTTTAAAAGTGTTTTCTTAAAGTTATCAAAATGCGTTAGCATTAAAAACATCTAAAACCGTCTGTATTAAAATTTTCTATCATACATTTAAAAAAAGTTGTGTTTTTCACAATAACACACAGTGCTTAAAACTATTAAAACAACTTATATCATTAAGATACTATTGTCTTTAGTGTTCATACACTGTGCTAATATTAAAATTATATCAAGTAAATAGTTGTTTTCTTAAAACGTCTAAAACCATGTGTATTAAAATTATATTATGCATATACATCTAATTACTATATTCGAAGTTGCACTTTCCACAATTACACATCGTTTAAAAATATTAAAATGTTGTATAAAGTTAAAATACACTTATCTTTAGTGTTTCATACACTTGTAAAATGTTAAAACATTAATGAAAAAGTTTAAATTGTATTTTCTTAACGTTATCGAAATTTTTCTAGCATTAAAACATCTAAAACAATGTGTAATGCAATTTTATATCAAACAATAGATCTATTTTCTATCATACGTTTTCTAAAATTAAAACTTTATGTTAAAAATCACAGTATCAAAAACACATGCATATTAAAAAACTGACTTACGTTTTTTACATCCACGCTTTGTTGTTGAAAGAAGAACAAAAGTAATCCTGTTTAAAGATTTAATCCACCAGCAAAGATACATCCAGCACCAGAGGGATTGTCCAAAGGTATTAATCCATCTCCAAAGGTATATCAAACTCCAAAACTTTAGAGATTTTAATTCACAAAGTTGTGTAAATGTAATTCCCCGGGAGCTCCGCGAAACACGTCTACACTCTTACATCCCAAAAGTTAGACTGACATCCGTGAGGTCTACAAAGCAGCCTGACATAGACTCCACCCCTAGACCCTCCCACAACAGGTGATGAGGCGTGGGAACTCGGTTCCCACGCGCACACACGCTCTCTTCCCACGCGCACACACGCACACGCATACGTCACACAAGCACCCCCACATAATGAAAGAAGAGACATGCACCCATGCGATGCGCATGCGCGGACACACACACACACACACACACACACTCATGTTCCTCCCATAGGATGACAGGTCATTGTGCGTGCTTAAAAAGGAGGACGGATTCTGTGCACAATACTTGTGATCTTTATCCAACTAGAAATGGCCACCGCTGACCCTAAAACTCCTGAAAGGAACATCAATGATGTTATGGAGGATTTAACACTGGCTCCGAGGAAAAAACATGGACCATGTTTAACTCGATTTCTCCATGAGTTGACGGATCGTGTGAAGTATACTTTTCGTCTGTCCGGGGGACGTGCATGCACTTACGAGTTTGACAAGGAAT